>OY755062.1:17226805-18711805 GCA_963576755.1 Noctua janthina | reverse complement strand
ACCTAACCTAACCTAACCTAACCTAACCTAACCTAACCTAACCTAACCTGAGCTAACCTGACCTAACCTAACCTGAGCTAACCTGAGCTAACCTAACCTGAGCTAACCTGAGCTAACCTAACCTGAGCTAACCTGAGCTAACCTAACCTGAGCTAACCTGAGCTAACCTAACCTGAGCTAACCTGAGCTAACCTAACCTGAGCTAACCTGAGCTAACCTAACCTGAGCTAACCTGAGCTAACCTAACCTGAGCTAACCTGAGCTAACCTAACCTGAGCTAACCTGAGCTAACCTAACCTGAGCTAACCTGAGCTAACCTAACCTGAGCTAACCTGAGCTAACCTAACCTGAGCTAACCTAACCTGAGCTAACCTGAGCTAACCTAACCTGAGCTAACCTGAGCTAACCTAACCTGAGCTAACCTGAGCTAACCTAACCTGAGCTAACCTGAGCTAACCTAACCTGAGCTAACCTGAGCTAACCTAACCTGAGCTAACCTGAGCTAACCTAACCTGAGCTAACCTGAGCTAACCTAACCTGAGCTAACCTGAGCTAACCTAACCTGAGCTAACCTGAGCTAACCTAACCTGAGCTAACCTGAGCTAACCTAACCTGAGCTAACCTGAGCTAACCTAACCTGAGCTAACCTGAGCTAACCTAACCTGAGCTAACCTGAGCTAACCTAACCTAACCTAACATGAGCTAACCTAACCTAACATGAGCTAACCTAACCTAACATGAGCTAACCTAACCTAACAAGTCTGGCTCCAACCACCGCCGCGAACGCCACGTTTTTTGTACGTCTCCGGCTTAAAAAATTCCAAAAAGTGGTTAAAAGTTGTCCGATTTTGAGGAATTTGGTGTCTAAGTGTGAGGAAAAGTAAAATCTACACCCTACCGTGAAAGTTTTTAACCGTTGTGCAGTGCAGTTATCAGAAATCCTGAAAAACCTCAATTTTTGGAGGTTAAACAGTGAAGAAAAATCTTTAACTTCAAACGCTGCAGAATCAAGATCGACGACCCTACTTTTTTATTAAAGGAGGGGGAGGGGGTCGACACCGCACACCATTTGGACCAATTAGAATCCTCAAATACCCAGAGCTCCGTGAAATATTGAGAAAAATTGAAAAACACGTGGTGCTGAAAACACTGAAAACGTGGAGCCAGACGCCTGAAATTTTGTAGCCGTCATCTCCTTCGAAGATATAGACGGTAACCGTTTAAAAATTTTAAATAACTACATTAATCGATTTTTAAGAAGATATATAAACTTCAAAATTCAGACCCTTATATCTCCGGATATAATCAACAACTTCAAAATTTTCAACTGCAGTCCTTGGCGCGCTCATTAGTTTAGTAGAGACTTTAAGTTTTAGATTTTTAAATTGAATACTTTTAGAATTATAATTAATTTAATTAAAAAACCACTTTTTCAAAAATTTTTCAACCTTGTCGTTAATACTTTGCTTTACTGTTAATTGTATTGTATAACACTATATTTTTCCTATATTTAGACATTTTTTCCAGAATTTTTCGTTTAGTGGAACCGGAGATATCAATTTTTTACTCTTTTTTGGCTTTAATTCGAAATTTAATAGTAAATTGTTATTTTTGACACTGGGATTGTGTTCAATACATCCACTGTGACCCATATAAGCCCAAACACGGGCTGTATATCTTTAAATCTGAGTTTTTTGACAAAATACCGCCATTTTGGTTTTCAGGTTTAAAATTTAAAATTGCGATATCTCGGGAACCGCTGGGCCGAAGATTCTCGGATTTCCACTTCTGTTTGTGAAATACTGTTGTCTTTGAGGGGGGTAGGTTTTCAGGACGTTTCGGGCTATCAAATTTTTTAAGGCTGAAACCATTTTCAGGAGAAACCTGGTGTGACGCCGAGCTGTCCATCCAAAACCCTGACATTCTGAGACATCGGGTTCCAAAGATACAGGCCGTTAAACCCGACGTTTGACAGTTCGGCGGCCATCTTGTTTATTTTTGAACCGCAATAACTCCTGAACCGGAGGTCGTGGGAAGTTGCGGTTTTCGGTTTCGTGTTAGTGAAATCGTTGCCTTGCCTGTCTTACGTTTTCAGCCGTTTTGGAGCCAAAAATTTTCGGGTTCCTGAAAGTGTTTTCAGCGGATAGCGGAGTTCAGGCCAAGTTAGGGGAGCACAAACTAGAGGGGTCTGCGGCTTTCCGAAAGGGAGTTATCCGCGGTCAAAGTTTCACTTTGACAGCTCCGCGGCCATTTTGTGAAATCTTCTTAGTTACATAACTCCTGAACGGAAGGTCGTAGAAGGTCGGGACTTCCGCTGTTCTTTTAGGCTGACCATAATCTACAGATTAGGGTACGTTTCAGCCGTTTTCCAGGGGCAAACTTTTTTCAGCCTGAAAGCCACGTCAGTGGATAGGTCTCATCGAGCCAAGTGCGAAAAGCCCAAACACAAGGGTTTTTGGACCAGTGGTTCCGGAGATATCCACTTGTAACCACTTTTTGGTCGCCATCTTGGCAAAAAACCAAGAACTTTAAGTAAGGATATCTCCGTCACCCTTCAGTGGATTTGTACCGAGTTTGGGTTCATTTGAGAGGGCTCGAGGAGAGCTATCGATTGAACATAAGAAAACCACTCTACATAGAGCTCATTTTTTGTTTTGCTCTACATCGACGGCTTTTGACCCTGGAAGCGAATTCTTTCTTCTGTGGTTACTGCTTGACCCGCTCTATTGAGCTGGGCTGACCGGTGTATTTCTATACAGAGCAGCACCCGCAAAATCACTCAGATTTTTACGATCTGTAGTGAGCTTTTATTTCTATTATAATTATTTTATTATTTAACGTTGTGTTGTGTTATACACTTTTATACTCTGACCTTTATATATTTTGACGCATACAACCAACATGATCGGTATAAGGACCCCATTAAAGAAAGCGGCTGATGGTGAGAAATCACCGGAGAAGCCGATTACGGCGCCTCTAAATGTTAGACGTAGTGTTGGAGAATGGGAGGCTAAGCCTTGCAGCGTGGACTCAACTCCACCCATAACCACAAAGACGGCACAGGCTGGCCCTGCGAGAACAGTGACGAAGCCTCCACTATCGGTGGAGAATAAAACACTGCGAACAAAACTTATTGAAGTCCATTCACCGCCGAAAGCGCAGTACGCGGATCGGTCGGCAGAAGCTAGGGCCTGCCTCAACAGGGCAAAACTTCTGCTCAACAGTTCACGTAACACAAAAACTGAACTAAAAAACGGCATCATTGAGGCGCTGGATCGGCTTTTCCAATTAGTGAAGGAGGCCGAGAGACTGATCAAAGCTAAAGGCTCAGGATCGGGGAACGAACCTGCACGGCCCGAAATCGTCGCCGTCACCGACACTACCTTCTCGCTTTCTGCCGAACAGAACCAATTAGAAACACAGCTGAAAAATCACTCTATCCTGCTAGAGAAAAACACCATAAAGATGGAAGAGTTGAAAGCGGCAATTGAGGAACATAAAGAAATGCTCGAGTCCGGTTCTGCCAAAACGTATGCGAGTGTAGCTGCGATCCACAGCGGAAAGGCGAACCCAGTGCGGAGTACGCTGCATTCGATTGTGGTTACCTCAAAAGACGATACGGAAACGGGAGACGAGGTCCTCAATAAAGTTCGGCAGGCGGTGGACGCAAAAGAGGGTTGGGTAAAGGTAGAAAGGGTAAGAAAGGCGAAAGATCGGAAAATTATTATGGGATTTCAGACCACGGAGGAGCGGGACAAAATTAAATCTAAGTTGGCAAGGGATAGACGGGACCTCAATGTCGAGGAGGTGAAAAACAAGGACCCTCTGCTGATCCTCAGGAGCGTTCTCTCTGTAAATTCAGATGAGGACATCCTAAAGGCACTGAGAAACCAGAACAGGGAAGTTTTTCAAAACCTCGACAAAGAGGAGGACAGACTGTTGGTCAAATTCCGAAGAAGGACAAGAAACCCACACACGAACCACATTGTGGTCAGCGTCTCACCCACCATCTGGAGACGGGCAACAGAGGTCGGATGCCTGCACGTGGACCTCCAGCGCGTAAGGGTTGAAGACCAAACCCCATTAGTCCAGTGTACGCGCTGTTTGGGCTACGGGCATGGCAAACGTTTTTGCAAGGAACCAGCCGACTTGTGCAGTCACTGCGGCGGCCCGCACATGAGGTCGGAATGCGCCGATTGGCTTGCGGGTGTTCCGCCAAAATGCCAAAACTGCACAAGAGCCAAGCTCGGAGACGCTGACCACAACGCTTTTTACCCCGATTGCCCGACACGCCTAAAGTGGGATGCAATCGCACGATCAACAGTTGCGTACTGCTAAGGGCACCCACGGCAACCCAAACTCGTGCAAGATAGTACAGGCAAACCTCCAGCGAAAGAGACTCGCGACTAACGAGCTTCTGATGGAGGCCGTAAAGCGCAGAGTTGCTGTTGCTCTCCTCCAAGAACCATACGTAGGCGGGGCAAAGGCTATGAGGAACCACAGAGGCGTTCGGATCTTCCAGAGCACTGACACCGGAGATGGGAATGTTAAGGCCGCAATAGCGGTCTTCGATCAAAACCTGGTGGTTACACAATACCCGAAACTCACCACGAACAACATCACCGTGGTGGGAATCCGAACCAGTGCCTGGAAGATCACACTGGTCTCCTTTTACTTTGAGCCGGACCAGCCAATCGGACCATACTTGGAGCACCTCAAACGTGTTGAGGAGGAAGTAGGTTCCAAAAGGTGGATTGTTGGAGGAGACGCAAACGCAAAAAGTACCTGGTGGGGAAGCCTGTCTATCGATCGCAGAGGTGAGGAAGTGTCCGGAGTTCTCGACGAGCTGGGTCTTAACATACTCAACAGAGGGGAAATTCCGACCTTCGACACGATCAGAGGGGGCATACGCTACTGCAGCCACGTCGACATCACTGCATGCTCGACGGATATTCTGGACCTGGTAGACGACTGGAGGGTAGACGAGGGCCTCACGAGCTCGGATCATAACGGCATTGACTTCAATATAAAACTAAAAAGATCTAAAGGCATCATAATTCAAAGAACCACTAGGATTTTTAATACTAAAAAAGCAAATTGGTCCGAGTTTCGTGTGAAACTCGGCCAATTAATGCAAGAAAACAAAATTAATAAAGTAGAAATTGAAAAACTAAATACAGTCGACCAGTTAAATACATTAACAAACACCTATACTAACGCAATAAGAGATGCATGCACTTCATCAATGCCTTTGAAGAAGAGTAGAGAAGTGCTTACTTTGCCGTGGTGGTCCGAGAAACTCGAGGGGATGAAGAAAGAGGTTGCCACCAGAAAACGTAGAGTTAGGTGTGCTGCACCGGCCCGAAGATCGAAGGTCGTCGACGAGTACCTGAAACTGAAAGTTGAGTATGAGACTGAGGCAGCTAAGGACGAAATCGAGAGTTGGAAGAACTTCTGCACAAAACAGGATAGAGAAGGGGTTTGGGAAGGGATCTATCGTGTAATAGGAAGGACCAAGGGAAGGGGAGAGGACCAGCCATTGGTAAAGGACGGGGAGGTGCTGGACACAAAACGTTCAGTCGAGCTACTGGCCGATACGTTTTACCCAGACGACCATCCGGGCACAGATAGCATCTGCCATCGCCTTATTAGAGAAAAGGCCGAGGTCGTGAATGCTGGAGGGCAAGATAATTCATGCGATCCACCATTCACGATGGCTGAGCTGATGGCAGCGTGCGGTTCTTTCAACGCCAAAAAAGCGCCAGGAGCAGACGGCTTCACAGCCGATATTTGTTGCCAAGCCATTAGAGGCGCTCCTGAGGTAGCCTTGGCACTCCTTAATGGCTGCCTGAGATACCACCTCTTCCCTGAGATCTGGAAGGAGGCGACCGTCGTCGTATTAAGGAAACCGGGGAAAATAGACTACAGCACACCCAAGGCGTACAGACCAATCGGTCTATTACCAATATTAGGTAAGATATACGAGAAGATGTTGGTGGCCCGCCTCAAGTTTCATCTGATTCCGAGGATGAGTACTCACCAGTATGGCTTCATGCCCCAGAGGAGCACCGAGGACTCCCTCTATGCACTAATGAAACATATACGCGGCAAGCTGGAACTAAAGAAAATAGTAGTCCTAGTATCATTGGACATAGAGGGAGCCTTCGACAGCGCCTGGTGGCCAGCTATAAGAGTCCGTCTGGCTGAGGAAAAGTGTCCTGTAGGCTTGAGGAGGGTCATCGACAGCTATCTCGAAAACCGAAGGGTCAGGGTCAGGTACGCAGGTGAAGAGTGCTGCAAGGCCACTAACAAGGGCTGTGTCCAGGGTTCCATAGGGGGACCAATTTTCTGGAACCTTTTACTGGACCCACTTTTAAAGAGCCTGGAAGCTAGGGAGGACTATTGCCAGGCTTTTGCTGACGACGTGGTGCTGATTTTCGATGGTGATACTTCGTTGGAGATCGAGGAACGTGCCAATGCTGCTCTCGGGCATGTTCGGGCGTGGGGGGTCCAAAACAAACTAAAATTTGCCCCACAAAAAACAAATGCGATGGTCATTACGCGCAAACTTAAATACGACACCCCACGCCTGAGCATGGGCGGGATCGACATTGCCATGTCCAATGAGATCAAAATCTTAGGTGTCATCATCGACAAACAGCTGACCTTTAACGCGCACGTCGCAAACGTGTGCAGAAAGGCAATAGGAATCCACAAGCAGCTAACCAGAGCTGCAAAGACCAGCTGGGGGCTTCACCCCGAAGTCATTAGAGTAATATATGTGGCCACCGTGGAACCAGTCATCCTGTACGCCGCCAGCGTTTGGGCTCCGGCTGTGGATAAGCTGGGCGTCAGGAAGCAGTTGGGAGCAGTCCAGCGCGGTATTGCACAAAAGCTGTGCAAGGCTTACAGGACAGTCTCCTTAAACTCCGCGCTAGTGCTGGCTGGGATACTACCTCTCGACCTACGCGTCCGTGAAGCGGCATCGTTATACGAGGCCAGGAGAGGGGTGCCTCAGCTAGCACTTGGCGATAGGAGGGTCGAGCAGATCGCCTCGGCAATGGAGGCTCCACACCCTGCGGAGCGCGCTGAGCTGGAACTCGTAAGTCTGGTAAACCAAGAGCAACTAACTAATGCCAAGAGCGAACTTGAAGTTCGTATCTTTACGGACGGGAGCAAGATTGGGGGCAAGGTTGGAGCGGCATTGTCCATGTGGAACGGTGACGCCGAAACTAAAGCTCTTAAGCTTGCTCTCCCTCACTACTCCACCGTTTACCAGGCTGAGCTTCTGGCAATATGCGTCGCAACCAGGGAAATCCTGAAGCACAGTGCGCAATCGTTTGGAATTTTCAGTGACTCCATGGCGGCTCTCCAAACCATCCAGAACTACAACCGGCACCACCCCCTAGCAGTGGAGGCAAGGGCAAACCTTGCATCTCTGTCTATCCAAAACAAGACTGTTACCTTGTTTTGGATCAAAGCTCATGCGGGGTTGGATGGGAACGAGAGGGCCGATGAACTGGCCAAGGGAGCCGCTGAAGGTTCCAAGCGGAAACCCGACTACGACTTGGTTCCGGTTTCATACGTCAAGCGATGCATTCGTACGGCAACGCTTGACGAGTGGAACATTAGATACCGTTCCGGAGAAACTGCGTCTGTTACTAGACTGTTTTTCCCGGACGCTGTGGCGGCCTACAGGATAATCAGGAAGTGCAAAGTGGACAGTGTCACTACTCAAATAATGACGGGGCACGGTGGGTTCTCGGAATACTTGAATCGCTTCAAGTGCAAGGGGAACCCATCGTGCATCTGCGACCCTGAGATTGCTGAAACGGTGCCACATATATTATTCGAATGTCCCGTCTTTGACAGACAAAGGCTTGAGGCCGAGCACGAACTCGACACCAAACTGAGTGCTGGTAATATGTGGCAAATAATGGCGGGAAAAAAGAGAGAGTTGTTTTTAAAGTACTGCGTGAAAATATGTGAAAAGGTAATAAAGAGAAATAAAAGTGTATAAGCAAAAATGTTTACATAATATTATATAGAATATTAATGTCAAGCATTAAAACACGGAAGATATATAAGTTTTTAAACATAAAAAATGCTAAAAATATAAGTTGCCCATAAAACTAGCAATCGTAAGAAACGTATTTAAATAAGAATAATTATATTATAAGCTGTATGAACGGTTAAGCCACGATGTATTAGTATTAAGAAATAGAAATAAGATGAAGCCCGAATATGTTATTAGAAATAAAAATAGTTATAGAAATTAAACAAATGTACTAGTATTAAGAAATAGAAATAAGAAAAAGTCCCAAAATGTTTAGAAATAATTTAAGATCTTAAAATTGTAAACACATGTCGTAGCATTAAAAAATACGCATGTTAGAATAAGAAATATTGTACAAGATGAATAAGAAAACGTCTCCGAGAGTTTATTTACCCAAAATAAAAAATAATAAGAAATATAGAAAAGAGTAGCCAACTAGTAGAAGGGCGTCCTACCCTTACAGACAGAAAGATGAAAGAATGCAAGAAAGATAAAGTATGCAGAATGCAAGTACGAGAGGAACAAAAGCGAGAACTGGAATGAATGTTTAGACTAGCACAGGCTCCGATTATGTTGGAGGTAGCAGTATAAAAAAAAAAAAAAAAAAAAAAAAAAAAAAAAAAAAAAAAAAACCTAACCTAACATGAGCTAACCTAACCTAGCCTAGGCGCGCGCGCGCCTCCTGCGCGCGGCGCGCGCGGCGGATTAGATTTAATTGAAAGAATTTCAATTAAAAATTTTATTAATTGAATCAATAACTATTCTTCATTAGATGACTGAAAGCAAGTATTGGTCTCTTAAACCACTTTATAGTAGATTAGCAATTACTTCTAATGAATATTTTTTATTTTTAAATTATTGACTTAAAGAATTAGTTAAATATATAACATAAATATGTCAAATTTAAATTATTACTTTATAATGTAATATTCTTTTATTCCTCAAATAATACCAATTAATTGATTAATTTCTTTCTTTTTTTTTTTATTGATTTATTTAATTTTTAATATTATAAATTATTATATTTTTAATAAAAAAATTTCAAATAAAAATAATAATTTTATAATTAAGTTAAAAAATTTTAATTGAAAATGATAAGTAATTTATTTTCAATTTTTGACCCCTCAACTAATTTATTTAATATCCCATTTAATTGAATTAGAACTATTTTAGGAATTTTATTTATTCCTTACTCATTTTGATTAATTCCTAATCGACATTTTTATTTTTGAAATTTTATTTTATTAAAACTTCATAATGAATTTAAAACTTTATTAAAAAATAATTATTTTCAAGGTTCTACTTTTATTTTTATTTCAATATTTTCATTTATCTTATTTAATAATTTTTTAGGTTTATTTCCTTATATTTTTACTAGAACAAGTCATTTAACACTTTCTTCATCAATTTCTTTACCATTATGATTAAGATTTATAATTTATGGTTGAATTAATAATTCTCAACATATATTTATTCATATAATTCCACAAGGAACTCCATCTATTTTAATACCTTTTATAGTTTTAATTGAAACTATTAGAAATATTATCCGACCAGGAACTTTAGCTGTTCGATTAACAGCAAATATAATTGCAGGACATTTATTAATAACTCTTTTAAGAGGGACTGGACCAGGAATAAGAAATTATTTTATTATTATTTTAATTATAGTTCAAATTTTATTATTAATTTTAGAATCAGCAGTTGCAGTTATTCAATCTTATGTAATTGCAATTCTAAGTACACTTTACTCTAGAGAAGTTAATTAATGAAAACAAACTTTAATCACCCCTTTCATCTAGTAGATTATAGACCATGACCTTTAACAGGAGCTATCGGAGTAATAGTTCTTGTTACAGGAATAGTAAAATGATTCCATAATTTTAATATAAATTTATTAATTTTAGGATATTTAATTATTATTTTAACGATATATCAATGATGGCGAGATATTTGCCGTGAAGGAACTTTACAAGGTAAACATACAATTTTAGTTACTAAAGGACTTCGATGAGGAATAATTTTATTTATTGTCTCTGAAATTTTTTTTTTTATTTCATTTTTTTGGGCATTTTTTCATAGAAGTTTAGCCCCTAATATTGAAATTGGAGCTATTTGACCCCCAACAAGTATTATCCCATTTAATCCATTTCAAATTCCTCTATTAAATACAATTATTTTAATTAGATCAGGAGTATCTGTTACATGAGCCCATCATGCTATTATAGAAAATAATAATTCTCAAATAACCCAAGGTCTTTTTATTACAATTATATTAGGAATTTATTTTTCTATTCTTCAAGCTTATGAATATTTTGAAGCATCTTTTACTATCGCCGATAGAATTTATGGATCAACATTTTTTGTAGCAACAGGATTTCATGGCTTACACGTAATTATTGGAACATTATTTTTATTAATTTGTCTAATTCGTCATTTAAATAATCATTTTTCTAGAAATCACCATTTTGGATTTGAAGCCGCAGCTTGATACTGACATTTCGTAGATGTAGTATGATTATTCCTTTACATTTCAATTTATTGATGAGGAAATTAATTATTTATATAATATATTTAGTATATTTGACTTCCAATCAAAAAGTTTAATAATTTTAATATAAATAATTATTTTAATAACAAATATTTTTTTAATTATTATATTAATTTCTAATATTATAATATTATTATCTATTATTTTATCAAAAAAAACCTTTTCTGACCGAGAAAAATGCTCCCCCTTTGAATGTGGATTTGATCCAAAATCATCCGCTCGAATTCCTTTTTCTTTACATTTCTTCTTAATTACTGTTATTTTTTTAATTTTCGATGTAGAAATCGCACTTATTTTTCCTATTATTCCCCTATTTAAATTAGTAAATTTTATTTTTTGAGTAAAAATTAGATTTTTTTTTATTTTAATTTTATTAATTGGTCTATATCATGAATGAAATCAAAATATATTAAATTGAACAAATTAAATTAAGGATTATAGTTTAATTAAAACATTTGATTTGCATTCAAAAAATATTATTAATTATAATTTATCTTAAATAAGAAGCAATACTGCATTTAATTTCGACTTAAAAGAAAGAGTTAATAAACTCCTTATTTATATAAATTAAATATTAATTGAAACCAAAATAGAGGTATATCACTGTTAATGATAAAATTGAATTATTATTCCAATTAAATTAATAGAAATATAAAGATTAAAATTAAGCTGCTAACTTAATTTTTAGTGGTTAAATTCCATTAATATTTCTATTTATATAGTTTAATAAAAACTTTACATTTTCATTGTAAAAATAAAATAATATTTTTTTATAAATATTTTTATCTATAATTTTATTTAAAGATATTTATATCTCCCTAATATCTTCAATATTATACTCTATTTATAAGCTATTTAAATTAATAATTAAATATTAAATAATAATATAAATAAAATAATTATTATTCAAATAACAAATCTAAATAAATAAATTTTAAAATTATTTATTTGATAAATATTATAAAATACAGAATATTTTTTTATAATTTCCATTATTCCAAACCCTCTATATATTTCTCTCCAACCTAAATCAACATTTTTTAATAAATTTTGACCAAAATTTAAAAAATAATATCTTAAACCATAAGTTGATAAATTAGGTATAAATCATATAATTCTTAAAAAATTTCTTAAATTATAAGTTATAATAAATTTATTTACAGAATAAATTCTTATATTTCTAATTAAATAACCTATAAATCCACCAATTAATCTAACATAAATTACTATTATCTTTAAATTAAAAGGTAAATAAATTATATAGGGATAAGAAAAAATTATTCATCTTAAAAATCTTCCTCTAACAATTCTTATAAATAATAAAACAAATATTCTTTTTAATATAATATAATCTTCATCATATAAATTATAAATTCTAATTAAATTATAATCATTTACTATTAAATATATAATTAAACGAAAAGTATAAAATATTGTCAAACCAGTTGAAAGATAATATAAAAAATTTTTTATTAAATTTAAGTTTCTAAATCTTACTATTTCTAAAATTAAATCTTTTGAATAAAATCCTGCTAAAAAGGGAATTCCACATAAAGCTATATTAGAAATATTTATACATAGAGAAGTTAAAGGAATATATAATCTAATTCCTCCCATTAAACGAATATCTTGTATATCATTTATTATATGAATAATAACCCCAGCACATATAAATAATAAAGCCTTAAATATTGCGTGAGTTAATAAATGAAAAAAAGCTAAATCAGGCAATCCTATTCTTAAAATTCTTATTAATAAACCCAATTGTCTTAAAGTTGATAAAGCAATAATTTTTTTTAAATCAAATTCATAATTAGCAGAAATTCCAGCTATAAATATTGTTAAACCAGATAATAATAATAATAATTTTAAAAAAAATATATCTAATAATAGTATATTAAAACGAATTAATAAATAAACACCAGCTGTTACTAATGTTGAAGAATGAACTAAAGCCGATACTGGAGTTGGAGCAGCTATTGCTGCAGGTAACCAAGATCTAAAAGGAATTTGAGCACTTTTTGTTATTGCAGCTATAATAATCATTCTCCCAATTATTTTCATTTCTAAATCATTTTTTATAAATTCTAAATAAAAAATATAATTTCAACTACCATAATTTAATATCCAAGAAATAACTATTAAAATAAAAACATCCCCAATCCGATTTCTTAAAGCTGTTAATATACCAGCATTATAAGACTTTAAATTTTGATAATAAATCACTAAACAATAAGAAACTAACCCTAATCCATCTCAACCTAATAAAATTCTAATAATATTAGGACTAATAATTAATAATATTATTGAAAAAACAAATAATAATACTAAAATAATAAATCGTCTTAAATTTAATTCAGATCTTATATATCTTTTTCTATAATAAATAACCACAGAAGAAATTAAAAAAACAAATATTATAAATAATAAAGACATTCAATCCAATAAAATAGATATAATAATTGAAACTGAATTAAAAGAAATAATTTCCCATTCTAATATAATTACTATATTATTTATAATAAAATATATCATAAAAAAAAAATTTAATATACTTATTAAAAATAAAAAAATAAATGAAATAAAACAAATTGAATATTTTATATTATTAATAATTTAAAATGAAATTTCATATTTTTGACACCACAAATCAATATTTTTTTTAAATTATTTAAATAAAATCAAATTATTCTATAATCAATCTTTAAAACTAAAATATTTAAAGGTAATCAATGTAATATTAATATTAAATATTCACGTGAAACACCTGTATAATAACTATAAATACCTGAATAATATTTTCCATGTTGAACAAATGAATATAAATAAAATCTATATCCTGCACTAAAAAAAGAAATTAATATTAACATTAATATAGAAACTCAAGATCATCTTATTAATCTATTAATTAATCTAATTTCACCTATAAGATTTAATCTAGGAGGAGCTGCTATATTTGAAGATATTAATAAAAATCACCATAATCTTATTGAAGGTCTAAAATTCATTATCCCTTTATTAATATATAATCTTCGTCTATGTAAACGCTCATATCTAATATTAGCTAAACAAAATATCCCAGAAGAACATAAACCATGACCAATTATTAAAATATAAGATCCAACAAAACCCCAATAATTTATTACTATAATACCTCTAATAACAATTCTTATATGAGCAACAGAAGAATAAGCAATTAACGATTTAATATCCACTTGACAAAAACATTTTAAACTAATATAAAACCCACCAATTAATCTAATAACAATACTAATATAATTTAATTTTAAATTAATTTCTTGTAAAAAAATTATTAAACGTAATAAACCATACCCACCTAATTTTAATATAATTCCAGCTAAAATTATTGAGCCAGATACAGGAGCTTCTACATGAGCCTTTGGTAATCATAAATGAACAAAATATATAGGTATTTTTACTAAAAAAGCTATAATTATAGAAAAATATAATATATATATATTTGAATTAAAAAATTTTAAAAAATAAATTATTATACAATTAATTTCATTAAAAACATAAAAAATTCCTATTAATAAAGGTAAAGAAACAAATAAAGTATAAAATAATAAATATATGCCAGCTTGAATTCGTTCAGGTTGATAGCCTCAACCAATAATTAATATTAAAGTAGGAATTAATCTCCCCTCAAAAAATAAAGATTAAACCTCTATGGCCGCCGACTTGACCGGTCGGGCCACCTTGGCCGAATCCGCGATGACCTCCTGCAGCTTGGCTGCGAAGAGGTCCGCATGGGCACTCCCCTCTGCCCCCGGGAACTCGAATATTCGAGCCCCGGCTTGGGTCCGCCGGCAAGCCACACTGCCGATCCCAAGTTGGGTGGGATCGGCATTTGCACGCGCCCGCACCAAAATGGACGCGTACGTCTCCCCTCGCCCCGCAGCCTCCGCGGTGAGCGTCACCACGACGGCCGCGGTTTTTGGGGGGACCAGTTGTCCCTTTCCCCTCCCTTTCCCCTTCCCCTTTCCCTTGCCGGTCGTCTGCGACCGGCTGGGAGCGGTGGTGGCGGGGACGACAGGGACCGTCGCCGTCCTTTTGGTCTAATCCGCTTTTAATCTAATCGAGTGTCATCCGCGTAGCAGATGACACTCGTGCCCTGGAGGAGGGCTCCCCGCAGGAGCCAGTCGAACCCGATGTTCCAAAGGGGCGGCCCAAGCACCGACCCCTGCGGAACACCGGACTCTGCGCCGTACCGCCTCACCGTGGCCGTCTTGTCTACGAGGAGGACCTCTCGGTCCTCCAAGTAGCTGGCCAGGAGGTTTCGAAGGTATTGGGGCACTCCGTGATACCGGAGCGCCTCCAATATCGTCGAGTGGGGCACGGAGTTGAAGGCGTTGGCAATGTCGAACGACACCGCCAGCACTCCGCCCCCCGCCTCCACCGCCTCCTTCACCTGGCCCTTGAGTAGGGCCAGCGCATCGATCGTCGAACGCCCTCGACGGAAACCGAATTGGGCGTCCGACAGGTCCGGCCCTACCCCCCGCAAAAGGCTATCAAGCCGGGAGGCGACAATCCCCTCGAACAATTTACCGACCTCATCGAGCAGAACGATGGGCCGGTATGCCGAGGGGGAGTCCACCGGGCGTCCCTCCTTTCGGAGGAGGCATAGCTGCCCCTCCTTCCACAGTTTCGGGAACCTCCCAGCCGTTAAGCACGCGCTGAAGAGGTCCCGAAACCTGTCCTCCATTTCGGAGGCGGCGATCGCCACCACCCGTGCGGGGACGCCGTCCGGTCCGGGGGCCGTCTTCTTCGCGCGGAGGCTGAGAACCCCAGCGTAGAACTCCGCCGCCGTCACCGGGGGGACCTCCTCCTCCGGCGAAGCCGACCCTTGCGGGGGATCCATCGTTGGTGGGGTGAAGTCGGTCCTGCGCGGAAACAGGGACCGGACCACCCCATCCAGCAACGCTGGCTCGAGGGACTCCGTCAGTGGGGGACCACAGGGGCGCAGCTGGTTCCGCGCCGCCTTGTATGGTCTCCCATAAGGATCCCTGTCGAGTTCCTCCAGCATCTCGGCCCTCGCCGAGTCTTTCGCAGCACCCATCGCGTATTTGAGGACCGTCGTCGCCTCTCGATAAGAGGCGTATAGGCGGTCCTCTTCCGCCTGGACTCGATTTTGGGTGCTGCGCCGTCGGCTCCGCGCGTAGGCCCTTCTGGCCGCCACGCAGGCGGCCCGGAGCCCCGCCAGCTCCTCCGTCCACCAATAGACGGCACGACGGGGAGGCGGACGGCGAGACCGAGGCGTGCTGGAGTTGCACACCTCTGTCAGGGACCCCCTGAGCCGGACCGCTGCGGCGTCCACGTCCAGGACCTCGACAGGGGGCGACAGCCAGTCCTGGAGAAAGGCCGCCTCCTTGGCTGCCTCCCGGTCCAGGCGGGTGAGTGCCCACCGTGGGAAGGGAGATTGCCCAGCGCGAGCCATCCCCCCCCCCTGGGTGGAGATGTCGAACCGCACGTATCGGTGGTCCGACAAGGTCTCCACCATCTCCACCCGCCAGCTGACGACGCGGGCGGCTAGGGCGGGGGTGGCAAACGAGACGTCCACCACCGACCCACCCCGTTGCCGCACACACGTGTGGACCGCCCCCCTGTTGAGGAGGGACACACCGCATGAGGCCGCCCAAAACTCGACGGCGCGCCCCCGGACGTTGCAACCGGCGGCCGGGCTGCCCCAGGCCACCGACTTGGCGTTCAGGTCGCCCAACACCACGACCTGGCGTGGCGCCGCCCTCCCTACGACTGCGGTGAGGACCTCGAGGAAATCCTCAAAGTCCGAGAGAGGGCGGTTTGGGGAGAAATAGACCCCCACCAGGGCCATGTCCCCCCACGCGGCGGCCACGTATCCCGGTCCCCTCTCTAAGAGCGAGAGGGGAGGGGAGTCTGTGGAAGGCCGCGACACCAACGCCACCGAGCCGTCCCGGTCGCCCAGCCAGCGGTCAGGGACCGAGTAAGGCTCGGCGACCACCGCCAAATCCACCAACCACTCAGCCATGGTCTGCATCAGCAGATCCTGGGCTGCCCTGCAGTGGTTGGTGTTCGCCTGAAGGATGCGATGTTCGACCCTATCCATCAGTCGGACATCGCACCCCCCTCCGCAGCCGCCGCAGGAACGACGGTGCTAGCGGCAGCAGCAGGCCCGGTCGGCACCTGCGCTTTGCCTCGCCTAGGGGGAGGATTGCAGTTCCTCCCCCTCATAACGTGGCCCGCCAGGCGGCCACTGGCAGCACACACCGCGCAGTGCGGCGTGGCGGCCTTGCAGGCAGCGGCTTTGTGGCCTTCCTTGCCGCAGCGGAGGCACATGTCCGTCCTGTCTACTGCGGACGGACACAGGGGCCGGGTGTGTCCGATGCCGAAGCACCGGAAACACCGCAGAGGCTGGTCCTCGAGTGCCCGGACTGCACCCGAGCTGAACCCGACTTTGAGCCGTCCCTTGGCAAGGACGGCTTTGGCAGAGGCGACCGGGCACTCGAGGCGAATGGTGCCCATGCCGCCGCGGCCGGGCCTTATGTCCCGGCCTTGGACCGCCGCGACGCCACAGCCCCCCATCGCTGCGACCGCCGCCACCACCTCCTCCTTGGTGACGGAGTCGTCGAGGCCCATCACCTCTATGGCCGCCGACTTGACCGGTCGGGCCACCTTGGCCGAATCCGCGATGACCTCCTGCAGCTTGGCTGCGAAGAGGTCCGCATGGGCACTCCCCTCTGCCCCCGGGAACTCGAATATTCGAGCCCCGGCTTGGGTCCGCCGGCAAGCCACACTGCCGATCCCAAGTTGGGTGGGATCGGCATTTGCACGCGCCCGCACCAAAATGGACGCGTACGTCTCCCCTCGCCCCGCAGCCTCCGCGGTGAGCGTCACCACGACGGCCGCGGTTTTTGGGGGGACCAGTTGTCCCTTTCCCCTCCCTTTCCCCTTCCCCTTTCCCTTGCCGGTCGTCTGCGACCGGCTGGGAGCGGTGGTGGCGGGGACGACAGGGACCGTCGCCGTCCTTTTGGCTTTGCCCTTCCCCTTACGGACCACTTCCGTCCACTCGTTGGACGGGGTGGTGGAAGGGAGAAGGGCGTCTTCCGCCTGGAATGAGGACGGCCCCGGCCCGCACCGCCTCTTATCCGCCGCAAGCGGCGGTCGGAGGCGCTTCTCTGGCAAGAGCCGGTCCTCTATTCCTGCCAAGCAGGCTCTTGTGAAGGCCCTCTCCTCCATTACCACCTTGCGGATGATATCCTCAAGGTTGGAGGCGGGGCCCTCTGCCGCATGGCCCGTGTTGGCCTGTTGAGGCGGGGCCGTGGCTTCAGCCAGCTTCTGATGAAGCTGGCTGACCTCCGACTGCAGGCGATCTATCCTCGCCTGCAGTTGTTGCGTCTCGTCGGTGGTCCTGCGCTGGACCAGCTCCGCGACGATTCCGCGCATGCTCGCGGCCCTGCATTTGAGGGCCTTTTGAAGGGTCCCCTTCATGTTGGAGGACTTAGAGGCGACCTCCACAATCTCCTCCTCGTCCTCCTCCGCCATTTTCTCCAGCTCGGCCAGGGAGTGGTCCGAGTAAAGAACGCGGGACGCACCGTACCCGGACTTGGCCCGGGCAGCGTGCGCCCGTTTCTCCCCGGCAACCACCCGCTCCTCCAGCTCTTGCTGGAGCTGTGCCCGCCGAGCCAGGTCCAACCGGCGTTGGGCGTCCGCGAGCCCAACGACATGGGTGTCCGCGGCCACCGTCGGCTGTTTCGCCTTCGACAACCTCGTCGACCCCGAGGCCGAGGAGCCCCCGGACCCACCGCTCATGTGGACCCGCTTCCGCGACCGACAATCGTCCGCATCCGACACACAAATAAGTGAGTCGTTGTCGGACGACTCGTCCGCCCCTCCGAACAAGCTAGCCGCAGATGGCGCGCGGCTAGCCTCTGACGCCTGAGCGTCGGAGTGGCCCTGAGAAGGGCCTTTTGGTTGGCCCTGAGAAGGGCCTTTGGGTTGGCCCTGAGAAGGGCCTTTCGGGTGGCCCTGAGAAGGGCCTTTGGGTTGGCCCTGAGAAGGGCCTTTTTGTTTTAAAAACCGCCCGCAGGCGTCCCTCGTGGGTTTAGACATTCCGACAAATTCGTAGACACAAGACAATAAAATAAAATAGCTACGAAAGCACAGTGCACTTTGGCCAACCCAGTCTGCCACTCCGTTACGGTGGTCAGAACTGGGTCGTTTCCAGGGGACGCGACGTGGACGCAAGCACTGTGGGGTGGTCCCCCAACCTAACCTTTTTTTCTTTTTTTTTTTGACGCTGGGAAAAAATGCATTACGCATACCCTCCCATCGGGGGATGGGGGGGTTATGTGGGACTCCCCGGTGTGACCCGGTATACCCACTAAAACGACCCAGCGGCACTCCCGCTTCGTCCGAGTGGCGGGGGACTGGGAAACCGGCACAGCCTTTACTTCCAGTCCACCGCCGACGAATTCCTAACAAGGCGGGCCCCTCACGTCCCTCCCGTGGGGAGGGACACGGGCCCGGGACTGACCGACGAAGGTGGTGACGGGTGCAACGCGGGCGAAGGCACCCCCGCGCCTGTCGCCCGCCCGTCGCCACCGTGAGGAGGGAGAGGACCTCGCCTTCTCCGACCCCTTCTTCGTCTGCGGAGCGGCGCAGCGAGAGGGTCGTCCTCCCGCGCGCGCTCCGCCTCCTCCTTTTGCGAGATTACGTCCTCGCAAAAGGAGGCGACCGCTGCCCAGGCCTCCTCGCTCCCCAGCATGGCGTTGACCGCGCCAGGAAGCGAGAGATCCTGTCCGATCACAGCGATCAGACCGCGGCGCAGCTCGAACCAAGCCGGGCACACCTCGAGGGTGTGCTGCGCCGTGTCCTCCGCCGCGCCGCAGTCGTGGCACGCCGGGGTCTCCTCCCTCCCGATCCGGTGCAGGTGCGATCCGAAACAGCCATGGCCGGACAACACCTGCACCAAACGGAACGAGAGGAAACCGTGGGACCGCTCGAGCCAGCTCCGCAGGACCGGACCGAGCGCGTCCAACGTACGGCGGCCAAAGGCGGCGTTGGCGAGGTCCTCCGCCCAGTGGAGGACGATGGCGTCCTTCGCCTCCCGCCGAACCTAACCTAACCTTTTTTTTTTTTTTTTTTTTTTTGACGCTGGGAAAAAATGCATTACGCATACCCTAACATCGGGGGATGGGGGGGCTATGTGGGACTCCCCGGTGTGACCCGGTATACCCACTAAAACGACCCAGCGGCACTCCCGCTTCGTCCGAGTGGCGGGGGACTGGGAAACCGGCACAGCCTTTACTTCCAGTCCACCGCCGACGAATTCCCGACAAGGCGGGCCCCTCATGTCCCCCCCGTGGGGAGGGACACGGGCCCGGGAATGACCGACGAAGGTGGTGACGGGTGCAATGCGGGCGAAGGCACCCCCGCGCCTGTCGCCCGCCCGTCGCCACCGTGAGGAGGGATAGGACCTCGCCTTCTCCGACCCCTTCTTCGTCTGCGGAGCGGCGCAGCGAGAGGGTCGTCCTCCCGCGCGCGCTCCGCCTCCTCCTTTTGCGAGATTACGTCCTCGCAAAAGGAGGCGACCGCTGCCCAGGCCTCCTCGCTCCCCAGCATGGCGTTGACCACGCCAGGAAGCGAGAGATCCTGTCCGATCACAGCGATCAGACCGCGGCGCAGCTCGGTCCAAGCCGGGCACACCTCGAGGGTGTGCTGCGCCGTGTCCTCCACCGCGCCGCAGTCGTGGCACGCCGGGGTCTCCTCCCTCCCGATCCGGTGCAGGTGCGATCCGAAACAGCCATGGCCGGACAACACCTGCACCAAACGGAACGAGAGGAAACCGTGGGACCGCTCGAGCCAGCTCCGCAGGACCGGACCGAGCGCGTCCAACGTACGGCGGCCAAAGGCGGCGTTGGCGAGGTCCTCCGCCCAGTGGAGGACGATGGCGTCCTTCGCCTCCCGCCGAACCTAACCTAACCTTTTTTTTTTTTTTTTTTTTGACGCTTGGAAAAAATGCATTACGCATACCCTCCCATCGGGGGATGGGGGGGCTATGTGGGACTCCCCGGTGTGACCCGGTATACCCACTAAAACGACCCAGCGGCACTCCCGCTTCGTCCGAGTCCCTGCATTTGAGGGCCTTTTGAAGGGTCCCCTTCATGTTGGAGGACTTAGAGGCGACCTCCACAATCTCCTCCTCGTCCTCCTCCGCCATTTTCTCCAGCTCGGCCAGGGAGTGGTCCGAGTAAAGAACGCGAGACGCACCTTACCCGGACTTGGCCCGGGCAGCGTGCGCCCGCTTCTCCCTGGAAGCCACCCGCTCCTCCAGCTCTTGCTGAAGCTGCGCCCGCCGAGCCAGGTCCAACCGGCGTTGGGCGTCCGCGAGCCCAACGACATGGGTGTCCGCGGCCGCCGTCGGCTTTTTCGCCTTCGACAACCCCGTCGACCCCGAGGCCGAGGAGCCCCCGGACCCACCGCTCAGGTGGACCCGCTTCCGCGACCGACAATCGTCCGAATCCGACACACAAACAAGTGAGTCGTTGTCGGACGACTCGTCCGCCCCTCCGAACAAGCTAGCCGCAGATGGCGCGCGGCTAGCCTCTGACGCCTGAGCGTCGGAGTGGCCCTGAGAAGGGCCTTTTGGTTGGCCCTGAGAAGGGCCTTTTGGTTGGCCCTGAGAAGGGCCTTTGGGTTGGCCCTGAGAAGGGCCTTTTGGGTGGCCCTGAGAAGGGCCTTTGGGTTGGCCCTGAGAAGGGCCTTTTTGTTTTAAAAACCGCCCGCAGGCGTCCCTCGTGGGTTTAAGCATTTCCAACGATTCGTAGTTCACAAGACAATAATAAGATAAAATAAGCTACGAGAGCACAGTGCACTTTGGCCAACCCAGTCTGCCACTCCGTCACGGTGGTCAGAACTGGGTCGTTTCCAGGGGACGCGACGTGGACGCAAGCACTGTGGGGTGGTCCCCCGAACCTAACCTAACCTAACCTAACCTTTTTTTTTTTTTTTTTTTTTTTTTTTTTTGACGCTGGGAAAAAATGCATTACGCATACCCTCCCATCGGGGGATGGGGGGGCTATGTGGGACTCCCCGGTGTGACCCGGTATACCCACTAAAACGACCCAGCGGCACTCCCGCTTCGTCCGAGTGGCGGGGGACTGGGAAACCGGCACAGCCTTTACTTCCAGTCCACCGCCGACGAATTCCCGACAAGGCGGGCCCCTCATGTCCCCCCCGTGGGGAGGGACACTGGCCCGGGAATGACCGACGAAGGTGGTGACGGGTGCAATGCGGGCGAAGGCACCCCCGCGCCTGTCGCCCGCCCGTCGCCACCGTGAGGAGGGAGAGGACCTCGCCTTCTCCGACCCCTTCTTCGTCTGCGGAGCGGCGCAGCGAGAGGGTCGTCCTCCCGCGCGCGCTCCGCCTCCTCCTTTTGCGAGATTACGTCCTCGCAAAAGGAGGCGACCGCTGCCCAGGCCTCCTCGCTCCCCAGCATGGCGTTGACCACGCCAGGAAGCGAGAGATCCTGTCCGATCACAGCGATCAGACCGCGGCGCAGCTCGGACCAAGCCGGGCACACCTCGAGGGTGTGCTGCGCCGTGTCCTCCGCCGCGCCGCAGTCGTGGCACGCCGGGGTCTCCTCCCTCCCGATCCGGTGCAGGTGCGATCCGAAACAGCCATGGCCGGACAACACCTGCACCAAACGGAACGAGAGGAAACCGTGGGACCGCTCGAGCCAGCTCCGCAGGACCGGACCGAGCGCGTCCAACGTACGGCGGCCAAAGGCGGCGTTGGCGAGGTCCTCCGCCCAGTGGAGGACGATGGCGTCCTTCGCCTCCCGCCGCACGGCCTCCCGCTCTTCGGCAATCGGGCGCTCCCCGAGCGCCTTCCGGCGCGCCGTCCACTCATACACTCTGGCAAGCACCCAAGCCTCCAACTCCCAAGGAGGGGTGCCGGCCAGAGCGCACGCCGCCGAGAAGCCTACCGAGCGGTAGGCCCTCGCCACCCGCAGTGCAATAGCCCTTTGGGGCCTGCGGATGGCGGTCGCATTCTCCCTCCTGTTGAGGGAGTCCGCCCAGATTGGAGCCCCGTAAAGGGCCATGCTCCGCAAAATGCCGGCATACAGGCGCCGGCATTTCGCCTTGGGCCCCCCCAGGTTCGGGAGGAGCCACGAGAGGGCGTCGGCGGTCTTCAACAGGCGCGTCGACAGCCCGCTGAAGTGCGGGCCGAAGCGCCACCTGTCGTCCAGGACCAGGCCCAGGTACTTCATCTGGGCCCGGACCCCTATCCTGACGCCATCTACGACAATGTGGGCGTCGGGAGGGCAGCGCTGCCGAGGCCCACGAAAGAACACGGCCTCGGTCTTGTGCAGCGCCACCCTCAATCCTAGGCGGCGGATCCTCTCTGCGACCAAGGATCCGCCAGCCGAGGCCAGACAGGCCGCGTCTGCGAAATTCCTCCCCCGGGCAGTGAGGAGAGTGTCATCCGCGTAGCAGATGACACTCGTGCCCTGGAGGAGGGCTCCCCGCAGGAGCCAGTCGAACCCGATGTTCCAAAGGAGCGGCCCAAGCACCGACCCCTGCGGAACACCGGACTCTGCGCCATACCGCCTCACCGTGGCCGTCTTGTCCACGAGAAGGACCTCTCGGTCCTCTAAGTAGCTGGCCAGGAGGTTTCGCAGGTATTGGGGCACTCCGTGATACCGGAGCGCCTCCAATATCGTCGAGTGGGGCACGGAGTTGAAGGCGTTGGCAATGTCGAATGACACCGCCAGCACTCCGCCCCCCGCCTCCACCGCCTCCTTCACCTGGCCCTTGAGTAGGGCCAGCGCATCAATCGTCGAACGCCCTCGACGGAAACCGAATTGGGCGTCCGACAGGTCCGGCCCTACCCCCCGCAAAAGGCTATCAAGCCGGGAGGCGACAATCCCCTCGAACAATTTACCGACCTCATCGAGCAGAACGATGGGCCGGTATGCCGAGGGGGAGTCCACCGGGCGTCCCTCCTTTCGGAGGAGGCATAGCTGCCCCTCCTTCCACAGTTTCGGGAACCTCCCAGCCGTTAAGCACGCGCTGAAGAGGTCCCGAAACCTGTCCTCCATTTCGGAGGCGGCGATCGCCACCACCCGTGCGGGGACGCCGTCCGGTCCGGGGGCCGTCTTCTTCGCGCGGAGGCTGAGAACCCCAGCGTAGAACTCCGCCGCCGTCACCGGGGGGACCTCCTCCTCCGGCGAAGCCGACCCTTGCGGGGGATCCATCGTTGGTGGGGTGAAGTCGGTCCTGCGCGGAAACAGGGACCGGACCACCCCATCCAGCAACGCTGGCTCGAGGGTCTCCGTCAGTGGGGGACCACAGGGGCGCAGCTGGTTCCGCGCCGCCTTGTATGGTCTCCCATAAGGATCCCTGTCGAGTTCCTCCAGCATCTCGGCCCTCGCCGAGTCTTTCGCAGCACCCATCGCGGATTTGAGGACCGTCGTCGCGTCTCGGTAAGAGGCGTATAGGCGGTCCTCTTCCGCCTGGACTCGATTTTGGGTGCTGCGCCGTCGGCTCCGCGCGTAGGCCCTCCTGGCCGCCACGCAGGCGGCCCGGAGCCCCGCCAGCTCCTCCGTCCACCAATAGACGGCACGACGGGGAGGCGGACGGCGAGACCGAGGCATGCTGGAGTTGCACACCTCTGTCAGGGACCCCCTGAGCCGGACCGCTGCGGCGTCCACGTCCAGGACCTCGACAGGGGACGACAGCCAGTCCTGGAGAAAGGCCGCCTCCTTGGCTGCCTCCCGGTCCAGGCGGGTGAGTGCCCACCGTGGGAAGGGAGATTGCCCAGCGCGAGCCATCCCCCCCCCCTGGGTGGAGATGTCGAACCGCACGTATCGGTGGTCCGACAAGGTCTCCACCATCTCCACCCGCCAGCTGACGACGCGGGCGGCTAGGGCGGGGGTGGCAAACGAGACGTCCACCACCGACCCACCCCGTTGCCGCACACACGTGTGGACCGCCCCCCTGTTGAGGAGGGACACACCGCATGAGGCCGCCCAAAACTCGACGGCGCGTCCCCGGACGTTGCAACCGGCGGCCGGGTTGCCCCAGGCCACCGACTTGGCGTTCAGGTCGCCCAACACCACGACCTGGCGTGGCGCCGCCCTCCCTACGACCGCGGTGAGGACCTCGAGGAAATCCTCAAAGTCCGAGAGAGGGCGGTTTGGGGAGAAATAGACCCCCACCAGGGCCATGTCCCCCCACGCGGCGGCCACGTATCCCGGTCCCCTCTCTAAGAGCGAGAGGGGAGGGGAGTCTGTGGAAGGCCGCGACACCAACGCCACCGAGCCGTCCCGGTCGCCCAGCCAACGGCCAGGGACCGAGTAAGGCTCGGCGACCACCGCCAAGTCCACCAACCACTCAGCCATGGTCTGCATCAGCAGATCCTGGGCTGCCCTGCAGTGGTTGGTGTTCGCCTGAAGGATGCGATGTTCGACCCCATCCATCAGTCGGACATTGCGGAGGGGTCCGCAGCCGCCGCAGGAACGACGGTGCTAGCGGCAGCAGCAGGCCCGGTCGGCGCCTGCGCTTTGCCTCGCCTAGGGGGAGGATTGCAGTTCCTCCCTCTCATGACGTGGCCCGCCAGGCGGCCACTGGCAGCACACACCGCGCAGTGCGGCGTGGCGGCCTTGCAGGCAGCGGCTTTGTGGCCTTCCTTGCCGCAGCGGAGGCACATGTCCGTCCTGTCTACCGCGGACGGACACAGGGGCCGGGTGTGTCCGATGCCGAAGCACCGGAAACACCGCAGAGGCTGGTCCTCGAGTGCCCGGACTGCACCCGAGCTGAACCCGACCATGAGCCGTCCCTTGGCAAGGACGGCTTTGGCAGAGGCGACCGGGCACTCGAGGCGAATGGTGCCCATGCCGCCGCGGCCGGGCCTTATGTCCCGGCCTTGGACTGCCGCCACGCCACAGCCCCCCATCGCTGCGACCGCCGCCACCACCTCCTCCTTGGTGACGGAGTCGTCGAGGCCCATCACCTCTATGGCCGCCGACTTGACCGGTCGGGCCACCTTGGCCGAATCCGCGATGACCTCCTGCAGCTTGGCTGCGAAGAGGTCCGCATGGGCACTCCCCTCTGCCCCCGGGAACTCGAATATTCGAGCCCCGGCTTGGGTCCGCCGGCAAGCCACACTGCCGATCCCAAGTTGGGTGGGATCGGCATTTGCACGCGCCCGCACCAAAATGGACGCGTACGTCTCCCCTCGCCCCGCAGCCTCCGCGGTGAGCGTCACCACGACGGCCGCGGTTTTTGGGGGGACCAGCCGCCCCCCTCCCCTCCCCCTTCCCTTCCCCTTTCCCTTGCCGGTCGTCTGCGACCGGCTGGGAGCGGTGGTGGCGGGGACGACAGGGACCGTCGCCGTCCTTTTGGCTTTGCTCTTCCCCTTACGGACCACTTCCGTCCACTCGTTGGACGGGGTGGTGGAAGGGAGAAGGGCGTCTTCCGCCTGAGACGAGGACGGCCCCGGCCCACACCGCCTCTTATCCGCCGCAAGCGGCGGTCGGAGGCGCTTCTCTGGCAAGAGCCGGTCCTCTATACCTGCCAAGCAGGCTCTTGTGAAGGCCCTCTCCTCCATTACCACCTTGCGGATGATATCCTCAAGGTTGGAGGCGGGGCCCTCTGCCGTATGGCCCGTGTTGGCCTGTTGAGGCGGGGCCGTGGCTTCAGCCAGCTTCTGATGAAGCTGGCTGACCTCCGACTGCAGGCGATCTATCCTCGCCTGCAGTTGTTGCGTCTCGTCGGTGGTCCTGCGCTGGACCAGCTCCGCGACGATACCGCGCATGCTCGCGGCCCTGCATTTTAGGGCCTTTTGAAGGGTCCCCTTCAAGTTGGAGGACTTAGAGGCGACCTCTACAATCTCCTCCTCGTCCTCCTTCGCCATTTTTTGCAGCTCGGCCAGGGAGTGGTCCGAGTACAGAACGCGGGACGCACCGTACCCGGACTTGGCCCGGGCAGCGTGCGCCCGCTTCTCCCTGGAAGCCACCCGCTCCTCCAGCTCTTGCTGGAGCTGCGCCCGCCGAGCCAGGTCCAACCGGCGTTGGGCGTCCGCGAGCCCAACGACATGGGTGTCCGCGGCCGCCGTCGGCTTTTTCGCCTTCGACAACCCCGTCGACCCCGAGGCCGAGGAGCCCCCGGACCCACCGCTCAGGTGGACCCGCTTCCGCGACCGACAATCGTCCGAATCCGACACACAAACGAGTGAGTCGTTGTCGGACGACTCGTCCGCCCCTCCGAACAAGCTAGCCGCAGATGGCGCGCGGCTAGCCTCTGACGCCTGAGCGTCGGAGTGGCCCTGAGAAGGGCCTTTTGGTTGGCCCTGAGAAGGGCCTTTGGGTTGGCCCTGAGAAGGGCCTTTTGGGTGGCCCTGAGAACGGCCTTTTGGTTGGCCCTGAGAAGGGCCTTTTTGTTTTAAAAACCGCCCGCAGGCGTCCCTCGTGGGTTTAAGCATTCCAAACTATTCGTACTTCACAAGACAATAAGATAAAATAAGCTACGAGAGCACAGTGCACTTTGGCCAACCCAGTCTGCCACTCCGTTACGGTGGTCAGAACTGGGTCGTTTCCAGGGGACGCGACGTGGACGCAAGCACTGTGGGGTGGTCCCCCAACCTAACCTAACCTTTTTTTTTTTTTTTTTTTTTTTTTTTTTTTTTTTTATTAAGCGGTGAAAAATGCCTAACGCATACCGCACCGTCCGGGGAGACGATTTGGTTATGTGGGGCTTGCACCCACTAAAAAACACCGCCGTGAGCCTACTCTCGCCTTGACGAATGGGCCGCGAGAACTGCTACGCATGACGTTCGCGGCCCATCCAGCGCAACCCACCTCCGGGCACCAAACTCCTTTGGCGATGTCCAGGCTCACCTGAGACATCGCCACCACTCGTGAGGGCCGTTCGATGCGACGACGATAGACTCCCCGATCTATCGCCCGCTGGCACCTCCTAGGGCGGCATTAAATCGCCATGGCGCCTCCTCCGCCGCCCTGTCCTCCTGCGACGAATCGCGTCTGCGAGGGAGTCCTCCTCTCTGACGCGCTCCGCCGCCTCCTTCTGCGAGATGACGTCCTCGCAGAAGGACGCCACTGCCTCCCATGCCTCCCCGCTGTCGACCATGGCCTTGGCCACGGCCGGTAAGGAGAGGTCTGCCCCGATTGCTGCTGCGAGAGCACGGCGCTGCACCGCCCAAGCAGGACAATGCTCGAGGGTGTGAAGCGCCGTGTCCTCGCTGCAGCCGCACTGGTGACACACGGGAGTCGCCTCCCGTCTGGCCACTTTGTGCAGGTATTTGCCAAAGCAGCCATGCCCTGACAATACCTGCACCAGACGGAAGGACAATGTCCCGTGTCGCCTCCGTGTCCACTCTTCCAGGATCGGCCGGATCGCCCCCACGGTCCAGTGACCTGCACTAGGCGTCTCCAGCCTCACCCTCCAAATCCGCAGGGTTTGGGATTGGGCCTCTCTACGCCACCTCGTGACCAGCTCAGGTGGTGGACGCGTGCCACTCTCCGCCTGCAGGTCTGCGCCACGTCGGTAGACCTCGGCGAGCACCTGTGCCTCTAGATCCCACGGGGGTGTGCCCGCGAGGGCGCACGCCGCTTCCACTGATACGGTGCGGTATCCGCGTATGACCCTGACTGCCATGACTCTCTGTGGCCTCCGCAGTAGAGCCTTGTTCTGGACAGACAGGGACTCCGCCCACACCGGGGCCCCATAGAGCGCCATCGAGCGAACCACCCCCGTGTACAGCCGCCGGCAAACCACGTTTGGTCCGCCCAGGTTTGGCAACAGCCGGCTGAGGGCGGAAGCCGTGCCGATCAGCTTCGGTGCAAGCTGAGCAAAGTGCTCGCCGAAGTTCCACCTCCGGTCCAAAACCAGACCCAAGTATTTCATGCTTGCCCGTACCGCTATTGGTGCACCACCAATAGTGAGGTGTGCGCCGGCCGGTGGCCGTCGTCGGGGCGCATGAAACACCAGGGCCTCCGTCTTTTCTAGGGCCACCTTGAGGCCCATCGCCTCGATTCGCCCCACGACGAGGGACGTGCCCTCAACGGCGGAGCGTGCCGCTTCCTCGTAGCTCCCTCCCCGGGCCGTGACGAGAGTGTCATCAGCGTAGCAAATGACGCCCTGCCCGGGGGAGAGCAAACAGCGCAAGGACCAGTCGTAGCCTATGTTCCACAAGAGCGGACCCAAAACCGACCCCTGTGGAACACCGCACACGATGGCCCTGCGCACAACTTGGCCGTCGCGTCCCTCGTAGGAGACAAACCGCTCCTGCAGGTAGTCTGCTACTAGCAGCCTCAGGTAGGCGGGCACCTGATGGTAGCGGAGCGCCTCCTCGATGCAGCTGAATGGCAGAGTGTTGAACGCGTTGGCGATGTCTAAAGACACCGCCAACAACACCCCGCCCTGGGCGACTGCATCTTTCGCCTCGGCCTTGAGGCGCAAGATGGCGTCTATTGTCGAACGCCCTGCCCGGAAACCGAACTGGGCGTCCGACAAGTTTGGGCCTACTGCATCTAAGTGCCGGACGATGCGGGTAGCGAGAATCTTCTCTAGCATCTTTCCCGCCTCGTCCAGCAAGACAATCGGCCTATACGCCGATGGAGACTCCGGGGGCCGCCCTGCCTTCTGGAGCAGCACCAGTCGACCCTCCTTCCAGGCCTTAGGGAACCGTCCCGACGTTAGACAGGCGTCAAACAGCTCCCTAAGCCTATCTTCCAGGGCCGCCTCAAGAGAGAGGGCCAGCACCCTTGCAGGCACTCCATCCGGTCCGGGGGCAGTCCTCTTGGACCGCGCCCTCAAAATTGCTGCCCCCATCTCCGCGTCAGATATTGGGGGAGTCTCCACTTCCGCATCTTGGTCGGCCTCCGCTTCGGCCATTGGCGGGGAAAGATGATCCGCCCGATCCGGGAAGAGTGTCTCCACGACCCTGACGAGGAACTGAGGCTGGAGGGTTTCCGTCAGTGGGGGGCCTTGGGCACGGAGTTTTTTCCGCGCCGCACGGTACGGACGCCCCCAGGGATCACGGTTTAGATCCTCCAGTGCCTCAGCTCTCGATTGCTCCTTCCCTCGACAGATCGCCAACTGCAGAGCCCCCCGAGCGTTGCGGTATGACTCATACAATTGGGTCTGTAGGATCTCCAGCTCTTCATCACGGCGGCGTAACCTGCGAACCTGTGAGTAGGTCCTCCGGGCAGTTATACAGGCCGCGCGGAGGTCTGCTATCTCCTGGGACCACCAGTAGACCGCCCTCTTTGGAGGTTGTCTTCGGGAGCGAGGCATGGCTGCATCGCACACAGCCGTCATGGCTTCGCGAAAGCGGTCAGCCTCGACGTCGACTCCCTCTGCTGCAGGTGGCGAGGACAGCCAAGCCTGGACAATGGCTGCTTCCTCTAGGAGGTCCCCGTCAAGCCGCTTCAACGCCCACCGTGGGAACTGCCGAGCGTCAGGTCGTGGATACACTGTTGGGCCCGAAGAGGCGGAGACATCCATACAGATATACAGGTGATCCGATAGAGTCTCCACACTCTCTAGGACCCGCCAACCCTGAACCCGTGCGGCGACAGCAGGGGTAGCGAACGAGAGGTCCACTATTGACCCCCCGTGCTGCCGGACGCATGTGTTAACGGAGCCCCTGTTTAAAAGACAGAGGCCCGCAGCCGTTGCCCATTCCTCGACCGCCTCCCCCCTGATGTCCGTCGTGGGGGACCCCCACGCGGTGGATTTCGCGTTGAAGTCCCCCACAACGATGGCGTGGGACGGCATCACTCGTCGAACCGAGGTCCCCAGGCGGTCCAGGAAGTCCTCGAACTCCGCTAGGCTCCTGTTTGGAGAGAAATATACCCCGAAGAGAATTATGTCCCCCCAGGTGGCCGCAACAAATCCTCGACTCCTCTCTCTGAAGGAAAGTGGCGCCGAGGAGCTGATAATAGCAACAGAGCCGTCAATGTCACCTACCCAGTCAGGGCGAGCCGGGACGAAGTATGGCTCCGCCACTACGGCCACACCTATCGTCCGCTCCGCCATGGTTTGGAGAACCAAGTCCTGCGCACCAGCACAGTGGTTCAGGTTCGCCTGGAGGAGAGAATGAAAACGAACCGGGTCCATAGTTAGTCCGTAATCATTATCGCCCCCTGCGATGGCTCCTCCAATCGCACTGCGCCGGAAGCAGTTGGGCGCAGAGTTGTCACACCGTTCCTGCCAGAACGGACCGGCGGCCTGCAGTCCTTTCTGCCAGCGACGTGGCCGGTCGGTCGTCCTGCCGCTGCGCACAGTAAGCAGTGCGGGTCGGCAGCGCACGCGGACGCCGGATGCCCCGGCTCACCGCAGCGGAAACAGTGTCCACTGAGGTCTACGCCAGAGTCGCACCTCCGGCCCACGTGTCCTAATCCCCAGCACCTGTAGCACCTCATGGGCCGAGCGTCCAGAACCACGACTCTGGCAGAGCTCCAACCCACCAAGAGCCGGCCGGCGTCGGCCAGCTGTTTTGCCACTGTAACGGGGCAACAGATCCACACAGAGCTCGCGCCTCCCGGGCCAGATCGAATTGGACCGACTCGGAGAGCGTCTGATGAGCAGCCAGTCTTACGCGCAATTGCGTCCTGCACGTCCTGCCCGGACACGGAGTCGTCAAGCCCCGAGATGCGCAGTTCAGCGCACTTCGAACCTAACCTAACCTAACCTAACATGAGCTAACCTAACCTAACATGAGCTAACCTAACCTTTTTTTTTTTTTTTTTTTTTTTCTCGATGTGGAAATCCTCAATGGATGTCCTCCGCCCAGGGGAGAGCGGAGGGGTATGTCAGACTCGTACTGACTAAAACCACACCGGTGTTCCCTCGCACACTTGCGTCAGGGGGCAACGGGATCTGATGCGACTTCCGCTGCCCCAGACTAGTGCCGGCCCGACTGAGCTGCGGGCCTCGTCCCGGGGGGGGTGAGGTGTAAGACTCCCCCCGTTACGTCTGAGAGAGGCGCGCGAGGAACACTACGCGCCGCTGTCTCGGGTCCAGTATGATCGGGGGCGACGGATGTCCCCGAATCCGTCGCCCCTGGACCTATTTAGGGGGGCCGGAAGAGGGCGTTGTCCGCCCTCTGCCGACGCCCGGTGCGTCTGCTGCGGGAGGGGCGAGAGCTCGTCATCTCCCTCTCCCTTTCCGCAGCCTCCTTCTGCGACATGACGGTTTCGCAGAAGGACATCACCGCGTCCCAGGAATCTGCGCTGCCGACCATCGAGCGAATGACGGTCGGCAACGACAGGTCTCCTCCTATCTCCGTAACGAGCGCACGGCGCGGCTCATCCCACGCGGCGCACTCGGCCAGCGTATGCCGCGCCGTGTCCTCTAGACAATGGACGCAGTGATGGCACCGGGCGTCCGGCTCCCTGCTTATGCGACACAGGTACTTCCCGAAGCAGCCGTGCCCCGAGAGCACCTGCGTCGCCCGGAACGTCAGGGAGCCGTGCTTCCTCCCGAGCCAGTCGTCGAGTACTGGCCGGATCGCCTCGACTGTGTCGGTAGGGAGCTCTAGCCTCCCCCGCCATTCCGCCACCATGACCTGTCGGAGCTGAGACCGGTACAACGTGATCTGTCGCTGCACCAGCCTCTCGCCCCGATCATTGGCCTCCTCGCGCCACTGGTGCAGTGTGGCGAGAGCTAACCTAACCTAACCTGAGCCCAGTCTGGCTCCAACCACCGCCGCGAACGCCACGTCTTTTATACGTCTCCGGCTTAAAAAAATCCAAAAAGTGGTTAAAAGTTGTCCGATTTTGACGAAAAAGATGTCCAAGTGTGGGGAAAAGTAAAACCTACACGCCCCAGTGAAAGTTTTAAACCGTAGTGCAGTGCAGTCTTGTCTTATCCTGAAAAACCTCAATATTTTGAGGTTAAACAGTGAAGAGAAATCTTTAATTGCAAACGCTGCTGAAACGAGATCGACGAGCCTACTATTTTATTGAAGAAAGGGGAAGGGGTCGACACCGTTCACCATATGGACTAATTGGACACCTCAAAAATCCGGAGCTCCATGAAATATAAAGAAAAATAGAAAAACACGTGGTGCTGAAAACACTGAAATCGTGGAGCCAGACGCCTGAAATTTTGTAGCCGTCATCTCCTTCAAGGATATAGACGGTTACGGTTTATAAATTTTACCTACCTACATTAATCGATTTTTAAGAAGATATAGAATTTTCAAAATTCATATCATTATATCTCCGGATATAATCGACAACTTCAAGATTTTCAACTGCAGTCCTTGGCGCGCTCATTAGTTTAATAGAGACTTTAAGTTTTAGATTTTTAGATTGAATATTTTTAGAATTATAACGAATTTAATTAAAAACCCACATTTTCAAAAAAATTTTAACCTTGTCTTCAATATTTTGCTTCACTGTTTATTGTATTGTATAGCGCTATATTTTTCCTATTTTTAGACATTTTTTCCAGAATTTTTCGTTCAGTGGAACCGGAGATATCGAATTTTTACTCTTTTTTGGCTTTTATTAAAAAATTAATGTTTATTTGCTATTTTTGACACTGAGACTGGCTCCAATACGTCTATTGTGAGCCATATAAGCCCAAACACGGGCTGTATACCTTTAAATTTGAGCATTTTTACAAAATCTCGCCATCTTGGTTTTTAGGTTTAAAATTTATAAGTGTGATATCTCGGGAACCGCTGGGCCGAAAATCCTCGGATTTTCACTTTTAATTATAGTTTACTGTTGTCTTTGGAAGGGGTAGGTTTTTGGGACGTTTCAGGCCATCGAGATTTTTGGAGCTGAAACCGTTTTCAGGAGAAACTTGAAGTGACGCCGAGCTGTCCATCCAAAACCCTGACGTTCTGGGAAATCGGGTTCAAAAGATACAGACCGTTAAACCTGACGTTTGACAGTTCGGCGGCCATCTTGTTTAATTTCGAACCGCAATAACTCTCGAACCGAAGGTCGTGGGAAGTTGCGGTTTTTTGCTTCGTACTAGAGTAATTGTTGCACTGCCTCTCCTATATTTTCAGCCGTTTTGGAGCCAGAAATTTTCGGGCTCCTGAAAACGTTTTCAGCGGATAGCGGAGTTCAGGCCAAGTTAGGAGAGCACAAACTCGAGGGGTCTGCGGCTTTCCGAAAATGAGTTATCCGCGGTCAAAGTTTCACTTTGACAGCTCCGCGGCCATTTTGTGCAATCTTCTTAGTAACATAACTCCTGAACGGAAGGTCGTAGAAGGTCGTGACTTCCGCTGTACTTTTAAGCTGACCATAATCTACAGATTAGGGTACGTTTCAGTCGTTTTCCAGGGGCAAACTTTTTTCAGCCTGAAAGCCACGTCAGTAGATAGGTCTCATCGAGCCAAGTGCGAAAAGCCCAAACACAATAGTTTTTGGACCAGTGGTTCCGGAGATATCCACTTGTAACCACTTTTTGGTCGCCATCTTGGCAAAAAACCAAGAACTTTAAGTAAGGATATCTCCGTCACCCTTCAGTGGGTTCGTACCGAGTTTGGGTTCATTTGAGAGGGCTCGAGGAGAGCTATCGATTGAATATAAGAAAACCACTCTACATAGAGCTCATTTTTTGTTTTGCTCTACATCGACGGCTTTTGACCCTGGAAGCGAATTCTTTTCTTCTGTGGTTACTGTTTGACCCGCTCTATTGAGCTGGGCTGACCGGTGTATTTTTATATAGAGCAGCACCCACAAAATCACTCAGATTTTTACGATCTGTAGTGAGCTTTTATTTCTATTATAATTATTTTATTATTTAACGTTGTGTTGTGTTATACACTTTTATACTCTGACCTTCATATATTTTGACGCATACAACCAACATGATCGGTATAAGGACCCCATTAAAGAAGGCGGCTGATGGTGAGAAATCACCGGAGAAGCCGATTACGGCGCCTCTAAATGTTAGACGTAGTGTTGGAGAATGGGAGGCTAAGCCTTCCAGCGTGGACTCAACTCCACCCATAACCACCAAGACGGCACAGGCTGGCCCTGCAAGAACTGTGACAAAGCCTCCACTATCGGTGGAGAATAGAACACTGCGAACAAAACTTATTGAAGTCCATTCACCGCCGAAAGCACAGTACGCGGATCGGTCGGCAGAAGCTAGGGTCTGCCTTAACAAGGCAAAACTTCTGCTCAACAGTTCACGGAATACAAAAACTGAAATGAAAAACGGCATCATTGAGGCGCTGGATCGGCTTTTCCAATTGGTGAAGGAGGCCGAGAGACTGATCAAAGCTAAAGGCTCAGGATCGGGGAACGAAATTGCACGGCCCGAAATCGTCGCCGTCACCAACACTACCTTCTCGCTTTCTGCCGAACAGAACCAATTAGAAACACAGATGAAAAATCACTCTATCCTGCTAGAGAAAAACACCAGAAAGATGGAAGAGTTGAAAGCGGCAATTGAGGAACATAAAGAAATGCTTGAGTCCGGTTCTGCCAAAACGTATGCGAGTGTAGCTGCGATCCACAGCGGAAAGGCGAACCCAGTGCGGAGTACGCTGCATTCGATTGTGGTTACCTCAAAAGACGATACGGAAACGGGAGACGAGGTCCTCAATAAAGTTCGGCAGGTGGTGGACGCAAAAGAGGGTTGGGTAAAGGTAGAAAGGGTAAGAAAGGCGAAAGATCGGAAAATTATTATGGGATTTCAGACCACGGAGGAGCGGGACAAAATTAAATCTAAGTTGGCAAGGGATAGACGGGACCTTAATGTCGAGGAGGTGAAAAACAAGGACCCTCTGCTGATCCTCAGGAGCGTTCTCTCTGTAAATTCAGATGAGGACATCCTAAAGGCACTGAGAAACCAGAACAGGGACGTTTTTCAAAACCTCGACAAAGAGGAGGACAGACTGTTGGTCAAATTCCGAAAAAGGACAAGAAACCCACACACGAACCACATTGTGGTCAGCGTCTCACCCACCATCTGGAGACGGGCAACAGAGGTCGAATGCCTGCACGTGGACCTCCAGCGCGTAAGGGTTGAAGACCAAACCCCATTAGTCCAGTGTACGCGCTGTTTGGGCTACGGGCATGGCAAACGATTTTGCAAGGAACCAGCCGACTTGTGCAGTCACTGCGGCGGCCCGCACATGAGGTCGGAATGCGCCGATTGGCTTGCGGGTGTTCCGCCAAAATGTCAAAACTGCACAAGAGCCAAGCTCGGAGACGCTGACCACAACGCTTTTTACCCCGATTGCCCGACACGCCTTAAGTGGGATGCAATCGCACGATCAACAGTTGCGTACTGCTAAGGGCACCCACGGCAACCCAAACTCGTGCAAGATAGTACAGGCAAACCTCCAGCGAAAAAGACTCGCGACTAACGAGCTTCTGATGGAGGCCGTAAAGCGCGGAGTTGCTGTTGCTCTCCTCCAGGAACCATACGTAGGGGGGGCAAAGGCTATGAGGAACCACAGAGGCGTTCGGATCTTCCAGAGCACTGACACCGGAGATGGGAATGTTAAGGCCGCAATAGCGGTCTTCGATCAAAACCTGGTGGTTACACAATACCCGAAACTCACCACGAACAACATCATAGTGGTGGGAATCCGAACCAGTGCCTGGAAGAAAACGCAAAAAGTACCTGGTGGGGAAGCCTGTCTATCGATCGCAGAGGTGAGGAAGTGTCCGGAGTTCTCGACGAGCTGGGTCTTAACATACTCAACAGAGGGGAAATTCCGACCTCCGACACGATCAGAGGGGGCATACGCTACTGCAGCCACGTCGACATCACTGCATGCTCGACGGATATTCTGGACCTGGTAGACGACTGGAGGGTAGACGAGGGCCTCACGAGCTCGGATCATAACGGCATTGTCTTCAATATAAAATTAAAAAGATCTAAAGGCATCATAATTCAAAGAACCACTAGGATTTTTAATACTAAAAAAGCAAATTGGTCCGAGTTTCGTGTGAAACTCGGCCAATTAATGCAAGAAAACAAAATTAATAAAGTAGAAATTGAAAAACTAAATACAGTCGACCAGTTAAATACATTAACAAACACCTATACTAACGCAATAAGAGATGCACTTCATCAATGCCTTTGAAGAAGAGTAGAGAAGTGCTTACTTTGCCATGGTGGTCCGAGAAACTCGAGGGGATGAAGAAAGAGGTTGCCACCAGGAAACGAAGAGTTAGGTGTGCTGCACCGGCCCGAAGATCGAAGGTCGTCGACGAGTACCTGAAACTGAAAGTTGAGTATGAGACTGAGGCAGCTAAGGACGAAATCGAGAGTTGGAAGTTTTCTGCACAAAACAGGATAGAGAAGGGGTTTGGGAAGGGATCTATCGTGTGATAGGAAGGACCAAGGGAAGGGGAGAGGACCAGCCATTAGTAAAGGACGGGGAGGTGCTGGACACAAAACGTTCAGTCGAGCTACTGGCCGATACGTTTTACCCAGAAGACCATCCGGGCAATGACAGCATCTGCCATCGCCTTATTAGAGAAAAGGCCGAGGTCGTGAATGCTGGAGGGCAAGATAATTCATGCGATCCACCATTCACGATGGCTGAGCTGATGGCAGCGTGCGGTTCCTTCAACGCCAAAAAAGCGCCAGGAGCAGACGGCTTCACAGCCGATATTTGTTGCCAAGCCATTAGAGGCGCTCCTGAGGTAGCCTTGGCACTCATTAATGGCTGCCTGAGATACCACCTCTTCCCTGAGATCTGGAAGGAGGCGACCGTCGTCGTATTAAGGAAACCGGGGAAAACAGACTATAGCACACCCAAGGCGTACAGACCAATCGGTCTATTACCAATATTAGGTAAAATATACGAGAAGATGTTGGTGGCCCGCCTCAAGTTTCATCTGATTCCGAGGATCAGTACTCACCAGTATGGCTTCATGCCCCAGGGGAGCACCGAGGACTCCCTCTATGCACTAATGAAACATATACGCGGCAAGCTGGAACTAAAGAAAATAGTAGTCCTAGTATCATTGGACATAGAGGGAGCCTTCGACAGCGCCTGGTGGCCGGCCATAAGAGTCCGTCTGGCTGAGGAAAAGTGTCCTATAGGCTTGAGGAGGGTCATCGACAGCTATCTCGAAAACCGAAGGGTCAGGGTCAGGTACGCAGGTGAAGAGTGCTGCAAGGCCACTAACAAGGGCTGTGTCCAGGGTTCCATAGGGGGACCAATTTTCTGGAACCTTTTACTGGACCCACTTTTAAAGAGCCTGGAAGCTAGGGAGGACTATTGCCAGGCTTTTGCTGACGACGTGGTGCTGATTTTCGATGGTGATACTTCGTTGGAGATCGAGGAACGTGCCAATGCCGCTCTCGGGCATGTTCGGGCGTGGGGGGTCCAAAACAAACTAAAATTTGCCCCACAAAAACAAATGCGATGGTCATTACGCGCAAACTCAAATACGACACCCCACGCCTGAGCATGGGCGGGATCGACATTGCCATGTCCAATGAGATCAAAATCTTAGGTGTCATCATCGACAAACAGCTGACCTTTAACGCGCACGTCGCAAACGTGTGCAGAAAGGCAATAGGAATCCACAAGCAGCTAACCAGAGCTGCAAAGACCAGCTGGGGGCTTCACCCCGAAGTCATTAGAGTAATATATGTGCCACCGTGGAACCAGTCATCCTGTACGCCGCCAGCGTTTGGGCTCCGGCTGTGGATAAGCTGGGCGTCAGGAAGCAGTTGGGAGCAGTCCAGCGCGGTATTGCACAAAAGCTGTGCAAGGCTTACAGGACAGTCTCCTTAAACTCCGCGCTAGTGCTGGCTGGGATACTACCTCTCGACCTACGCGTCCGTGAAGCGGCATCGTTATACGAGGCCAGGAGAGGGGTGCCTCAGCCAGCACTTGGCGATAGGAGGGTCGAGCAGATCGCCTCGGCAATGGAGGCTCCACACCCTGCGGAGCGCGCTGAGCTGGAACTCGTAAGTCTGGTAAACCAAGAGCAACTAACTAATGCCAAGAGCGAACTTGAAGTTCGTATCTTTACGGACGGGAGCAAGATTGGGGGCAAGGTTGGAGCGGCATTGTCCATGTGGAACGGTGACGCCGAAACTAAAGCTCTTAAGCTTGCTCTCCCTCACTACTCCACCGTTTACCAGGCTGAGCTTCTGGCAATATGCGTCGCAACCAGGGAAATCCTGAAGCACAGTGCGCAATCGTGTGGAATTTTCAGTGACTCCATGGCGGCTCTCCAAACCATCCAGAACTACAACCGGCACCACCCCCTAGCAGTGGAGGCAAGGGCAAACCTTGCATCTCTGTCTATCCAAAACAAGGCTGTTACCTTGTTTTGGATCAAAGCTCATGCGGGGTTGGATGGGAACGAGAGGGCCGATGAACTGGCCAAAGGAGCCGCTGAAGGTTCCAAGCGGAAACCCGACTACGACTTGGTTCCGGTTTCATACGTCAAGCGATGCATTCGTACGGCAACGCTTGACGAGTGGAACCTTAGATACCGTTCCGGAGAAACTGCGTCTGTTACTAGACTGTTTTTCCCGGACGCTGTGGCGGCCTACAGGATAATCAGGAAGTGCAAAGTGGACAGTGTCACTACTCAAATAATGACGGGGCACGGTGGGTTCTCGGAATACTTGAATCGCTTCAAGTGCAAGGGGAACCCATCGTGCATCTGCGACCCTGAGATTGCTGAAACGGTGCCACATGTATTATTCGAATGTCCCGTCTTTGACAGACAAAGGCTTGAGGCCGAGCACGAACTCGACACCAAACTGAGTGCTGGTAATATGTGGCAAATAATGGCGGGAAAAAAGAGAGAGTTGTTTTTAAAGTACTGCGTGAAAATATGTGAAAGGGTAATAAAGAGAAATAAAAGTGCATAAGCAAAAATGTTTACATAATATTATATAGAATTTTAATGTCAAGCATTAAAACACGGAAGATATTATACATAAGTTTTTAAACATAAAAATTGCTAAAAATATAAGTTGCCCATAAAACTAGCAATCGTAAGAAACGTCTATAAATAAGAATAATTATATTATAAGCTGTATGAACGGTTAAGCCACAATGTATTAGTATTAAGAAATAGAAATAAGATGAAGCCCGAATATGTTATTAGAAATAAAAATAGTTATATAAGATAGAAATTAAACAAATGTACTAGTATTAAGAAATAGAAATAAGAAAAAGTCCCAAAATGTTTAGAAATAATTTAAGATCTTAAAATTGTAAACACATGTCGTAGCATTAAGAAATACGCATGTTAGAATAAGAAGTACCGTACAAGATGAATAAGAAAATGTCTCCGAGTGTTTATTTACCCAAAATAAAAAATAATAAAAAATATAGAAAAGAGTAGCCAACTAGTAGAAGGGCGTCCTACCCTTACAGACAGAAAGATGAAAGAATGCAAGAAAGATAAAGTATGCAGAATGCAAGTACGAGAGGAACAAAAGCGAGAACTGAATGAATGTTTAGACTAGCAGAGGCTCCGATTATGTTGGAGGTAGCAGAATTAAAAAAAAAAAAAAAAAAAAAAACCTAACCTAACCTAACGTAACCTTTTTTTTTTTTTTTTTTGACTCTGGGAAAAAATGCATTACGCATACCCTCCCATCGGGGGATGGGGGGGCTATGTGGGACTCCCCCGCTTCGTCCGAGTGGCGGGGGACTGGGAAACCGGCTCAGCCTTTACTTCCAGTCCACCGCCGACGAATTCCTGACAAGGCGGGCCCCTCACGTCCCCCCCGTGGGGAGGGACACGGGCCCGGGAATGACCGACGAAGGTGGTGACGGGTGCAATGCGGGCGAAGGCACCCCCGCGCCTGTCGCCCGCCCGTCGCCACCATTAGGAGGGAGAGGACCTCGCCTTCTCCGACCCCTCCTTCGTCTGCGGAGCGACGCAGCGAGAGGGTCGTCCTCCCGCGCGCGCTCCGCCTCCTCCTTTTGCGAGATTACGTCCTCGCAAAAGAAGGCGACCGCTGCCCAGACCTCCTCGCTCCCCAGCATGGCGTTGACCACGCCAGGAAGCGAGAGATCCTATCCGATCACAGCGATCAGACCGCGGCGCAGCTCGGACCAAGCCGGGCACACCTCGAGGGTGTGCTGCGCCGTGTCCTCCGCTGCGCCGCAGTCGTGGCACGCCGGGGTCTCCTCCCTCCCGATCCGGTGCAGGTGCGATCCGAAACAGCCATGGCCGGACAACACCTGCACCAAACGGAACGAGAGGAAACCGTGGGACCGCTCGAGCCAGCTCCGCAGGACCGAACCGAGCGCGTCCAACGTACGGCGGCCAAAGGCGGCGTTGGCGAGGTCCTCCGTCCAGTGGAGGACGATGGCGTCCTTCGCCTCCCACCGCACGGCCTCCCGCTCTTCGGTAATCGGGCGCTCCCCGAGCGCCTTCCGGCGCGCCGTCCACTCATACACTCTGGCGAGCACCCAAGCCTCCAACTCCCAAGGAGGGGTGCCGGCCAGAGCGCACGCCGCCGAGAAGCCTACCGAGCGGTAGGCCCTCGCCACCCGCAGTGCAATAGCCCTTTGGGGCCTGCGGATGGCGGTCGCATTCTCCCTCCTGTTGAGGGAGTCCGCCCAGATTGGGGCCCCGTAAAGGGCCATGCTCCGCAGAATGCCGGCATACAGGCGCCGGCATTTCGCCTTGGGCCCCCCCAGGTTCGGGAGGAGCCACGAGAGTGGGTCAGCGGTTTCCCCCAACCTAACCTAACCTAACCTTTTTTTTTTTTTTTTTTGACGCTGGGAAAAAATGCATTACGCATACCCTCCCATCGGAGCGCCTCCTCGATGCAGCTGAATGGCATAGTGTTGAACGCGTTGGCGATGTCTAAAGACACCGCCAACAACACCCCGCCCTGGGCGACTGCATCTTTCGCCTCGGCCTTGAGGCGCAAGATGGCGTCTATTGTCGAACGCCCTGCCCGGAAACCGAACTGGGCGTCCGACAAGTTCGGGCCTACTGCATCTAAGTGCCGGACGATGCGGGTAGCGAGAATCTTCTCTAGCATCTTCCTCGCCTCGTCCAGCAAGACAATCGGCCTATACGCCGATGGAGACTCCGGGGGCCGCCCTGCCTTCTGGAGCAGCACCAATCGACCCTCCTTCCAGGCCTTAGGGAACCGTCCCGACGTTAGACAGGCGTCAAACAGCTCCCATGAAAAGCAATGGCCTCCGACTTGTTGAGGGCCACTTCCAGCCCCAGGCGTCGTATGCGGCTCACCACCTGTGAGACCGCAGCCGTAGCCAGCAACGCTGCCTCCCTGTACGAGCTCCCGCGAGCCGTAACCAGCGTGTCGTCCGCATAACACGTCAGGTCCACTCCCGGCGGGAGCTCGCACAGCAAAACCCAGTCGTATCCGATGTTCCACAGGGGTGAGCCCTGCGGAACACCGCACGACATCTCGCGACGGCCCGTGCCGTCGCGTCCCATGTAGGTGACACTCCGTCCAGACAGATAAGCCCCCACAATGTTGCGGCGGTAGGTAGGCACCCGATGGTAACGCAGAGCCTCCCTAATGCAACCCCAGGGCAGGGTGTTGAACGCGTTGGAGATGTCCAAGGACACCGCCAGCACCACCCCACCCCGGGACACTGCTTCCTCCGCCAGGACTCTCACCCTCATGATGGCGTCGATAGTAGAGCGCCCACGCCGGAAGCCAAACTGGCTGTCGTTCAGGTTCGGCCCCTCTGTACACAAGTGGCTGACGAGGCGATCTGCGATTACACGCTCGAACATCTTGCCCGCCTCGTCCAGCAACACTATGGGCCGATAAGTCTTCCACCTGCTAGGAAACTGACCCCGCTCAAGGCACGCCGAAAAGAGTCCCCTCAGCGGGGGCTCCAGCTCCTTCAGGGCGAGGACTAGAGCGCGACCATGCACTCCGTCGGGCCCCGGAGCAGTGTTTTTTGCCCGGAGCCGCATCACGGCCGCGCTCATTTCCGCCTGTGTCACCTCTGAAACGGTTTCGCTCTCCTCTTCTTCTTCCGACTCTGCAGCTGTGGGCAGAGCCATCGGCGGTGGCTCGTACTCGGCTCTCTCAGGGAAGAGAGCCGTGACCACTTGCTCCAGAAACTGCGGCTCGAGACCTTCCGTTAGCGGAGGGGCCCACGGCCGAAGTTTCCCTCAGACCGTGCGGTAAGGGCGCCCCCACGGATCCCCGTCTAGGGTCGCCAGCAGCTCCTTTCTGGAGCGCGTCTTCGACTCGCCGAAACCTGAGCTAACCTAACCTTATTTTTTTTTCTTTTTTCTCGATGTTGAAATCCTCAATGGATGTCCTCCGCCCTGGGGAGAGCGGAGGGGTCTGTCAGACTCGTACTGACTAAAACCACACCGGTGTTCCCTCACACACTTGCGTCGGGGGGCAACGGGATCTGATGCGACTTCCGCTGCCCCAGACTAGTGCCGGCCCGCCTGACCTGCGGGCCTCGTCCCGCAGGTCAGGGGGAGTGAGGTGTAAGACTCCCCCCGTTACGTCTGAGAGAGGCGCGCGTGGAACACTACGCGCCGCCGTCTCGGGTCCAGTATGATCGGGGTCCAGGTCCAGGGGCGACGGATTCGGGGACATCCGTCGCCCTTGGACCTATTTAGGGGGGCCGGAAGAGGGCGTTGTCCGCCCTCTGCCGACACCCAGTGCGTCTGCTGCGGGAGCTCGTCATCTCCCTCTCCCTTTCCGCAGTCTCCTTCTGCGACATGACGGTTTCGCAGAAGGACATCACCGCGTCCCAGGACTCTGCGCTGCCGACCATCGAGCGAACGACGGTCGGCAACGACAGGTCTCCTCCTACCTCCGTAACGAGCGCACGGCGCGGCTCATCCCACGCGGCGCACTCGGCCAGCGTATGCCGCGCCGTGTCCTCTAAACAATGGACGCAGTGATGGCACCGGGCGTCCGGCTCCCTGCTTATGCGACACAGGTACTTCCCGAAGCAGCCGTGCCCCGAGAGCACCTGCGTCGCCCGGAACGTCAGGGAGCCGTGCTTCCTCCCGAGCCAGTCGTCGAGTACTGGCCGGGTCGCCTCGACTGTGTCGAGGCCGGCGATAGGGAGCTCTAGCCTCCCCCGCCATTCCGCCACCATGACCTGTCGGAGCTGAGACCGGTACAGCGTGATCTGTCGCTGCATGAGCTAACTTAACCTGAGCTAACCGCCCTGGGGCGGGTGGAGGGGTCTATCATCTCAAACTGACCACCACTCCGGTGTTCCCTTCACACTTGCACCGGGGATCATGGGAACCAGCGCGCCTTCCACGATCCATTCCCGCATCTGCGGGCCTCCTCAAATCCAAGGGGGGAGTGAGGTGTACACCCCTCGCAACTTTCAATAGGGGCACGCGTGGAATACTACGCGCTACCGCCTCTGGTTATATGGAAGGCGTGTACAAAGAGTCAGAAAAGCCAAGGATCAGAAGATCATAATATGGTGTGCAACGAAGGCGGAGAGGCACAAAATAAAAACTAGACTGGAGGCGGCCGTAGAGAACCTCGTTGTCGAGGACGTGAATAATCGGGACCCGCTTCTGATTCTTAGGGACGTGTTGCTGATGCACAGTGACGAGGAAGTATTGAGAGCCCTTATGAATCAGAACTGGGAGATATTTCACGGGCTCGATGACGAGGACCAGAGAATGGTTATTAAATACCGACGTAAAACACGAAACCCGCACACGAATCACGTTGTGCTTTGTGTGTCCCCTACGGTCTGGAGGAGGGCGATTGAGGGGAGAAACTCCGCATCGACCTCCAGAGAGTTCGCGTCGAGAACCAGACACCTCTGGTGCAGTGCACCCGCTGCTTGGCATACGGGCACAGGAAACGCCTGTGCACCGAGACGGCCGATCTGTGCAGCCACTGCGGTGGTCCACACCTCAGGGCAGACTACCCGGATAGACAGATCGGCGAGGCAGTGGCTTACGTGAACTGCACCAGATCAAAACTGGGGGCCATCGAGCACAACGCATTCAGCAACGAATGCCCCGTGCGAAGGAAGTAGGACGCATTCGCAAGAGCTTCGATAGCATATTGCTAAAGTTGGCGGTGCGACCACTTCTAGGCAGTGAAATAAAACCAATTCGGCCCAACCGATGAACAGGCGCGTCGAGAAGACCACTAGGGTTGGCAATATGGAAAAAAGTAACTTGAGTGTGTTTCATGAGAAGCCTCGACCGTATAAGTTTTATTGTTAAAAACCTAATATAACTCAAATGATATAATATTAAAAACCATCATTTAGACTTGTCTTTGCGATTTAATTGGATGCAACAAAGTGCAAGTAATCGTGTATCGCTTTGCTGGAATATCTAGATCGAAGTGAGAAAAATATCAAATATCTATATGTAATATGTTTTTTTCAGAATTTAAATCCGTGCTATATAGGAATAAAACACAATACAAAACGACGTTTATCTGGATAACCTCGCCTTAACAAATCAGGAGTGGGTGTGGTGGCACAGCGCAGCTTGGAAGAACCATGTAGCTGTCCAGCCGCAGACTGTGATAACTTGACTTGATTATACTCCGAGTCAATCGGGACCAGAGTTGCTCGAGGCAGCTCAGAGAGAGAGATAGGAGATCAATTAAACTATCGAGGTAAACTCAGTTTATTTTTTATTACAACAACTTTTCATTTTCACTTTACAACCTTTACAAACAAAAATATTCCATTGGATTTAACCACTCACAAAACGTACAAATTTCACACTGTTCAACATTATTTACATAAAATACAATATTTACAAGATGGCAATCTGCGTCGTACAACAATAAATAGTTTTAGTGTCGCGGGACTCGCGGTGCCGCTACCGCGCTACTCCACTAGTATCACAGAGTGACGTCACTGCGACTCACGCGTGACGTCACACGAGCACAGTCAGGCGCTCGGGCGGCGGATGGCGGGAGGGGGGGGGCTCGGGCGGCGGCAGCGCGCGCTTCGTGAGCTCCTTGTCGCGCGGCGGCGTGTCGTTGCGCGCGTCTGCGTTCTGCGCCTTGTACAGCGAGTGCGCACGCGGCAGCTCCCCGCCTCCGCCGGCCCCCCCGCCGGGGTCCTCGCGAAGTGGGTTGGCGTAGCGCCGCAGATTCTCTTCGTTCTGCAGGTTGTTAGATTTCTCCTCATCGCAGCGGCGCGAGCGCTCAGCGGCGGCGGCGGCGCGGCGTCGGCGCAGCAACAGCACTGCACCTGCGCCTGCACCGCCCAGCGCCAGCAGCGCCAGCGCCGCCAGCGTGAGCGCCAGCGCAGGCGCGGGCGCGGCGGCGTCGGTGGCGGGCGAAGGCGCGGGCGCGTGTGGCACGCGCAGGCGCAGCGCGGCGCCCAGTAGCGCGTGGTGCGCCAGGCGGCGGCGTGACACCAGCTCGCTGAGAGCGCGCACGGCAGCGCCCAGCGCCTCGGCGCGCTCGGCCCCGTCTGTGCCCACTTCGTCGCCGATCCACTGTTCGATACAATAATACGTATTAAGAAGATCATTTGGAAAAGAATTATGGGCGACCGGCAAAAAGAGTTTTTAAAGTTGTAAAATATGTAGTTTGGTCAGTTGCATCGGATTAAATATGACTTTTACCAGAGCAAGATCGAGCGCGTCGTCGTCATCCGGCGCCAGGTCGCAGAGAAGCGCGAGCGGGGGCGCGGGCGGGGCGCGCGCGGCCAGCGCGGCCGCTAGGGCGCGGCGCAGCGCGACGCACGCGCGCTCCACGTGCGCGCCCCGAGCCAGCCGCTCGCGCGCCAGCTGCAGCGACGCGCGCGCGCAGCCGGCGGGCAGGCGGGCGTCGCGCGCGCCGGGCCAGCACGCCGGCGGCGCGGGCAGCGCGGGCGGCTCCACGCGCCGGCCCGACACGCGCCGGCACTCGCCGATGGGCGCGCACGGCGCCCGCAGGCACAGCGCCGGCGCGGCGGGTACGCACACCTGCGGCATTCAGGTAATATGAATAAAGATGTCTAGTCCGTGTAGTTCCGTCGTTTTAGCCTAGCCTTTATGAGTAACAGGCATATTTTGATTTTGTGCTCACACCATAAAATATAACGTCCATACGTGAGGATTTTGTAATTGGCTTCCTTCATTAGCTGTAAGTCCTCCATGTACTAAAATGGCTAAATAAATAAGACAGATTAGTATTGTATCTCGTGTGAACACAGGTGATGGTGGTTACCTCGTCGGTGCGGCACGGCTGCGCGTTGGGCATGTGGCAGTCGGGCAGGCCGCACCACAGACGCGTGCAGGCGGGCGCGCCGGCGTCGCACCAGCATGCGTTGCATCCCCACCACCACGTGCCGTTGTCGGCGCCGCACACGCCGGGCTCGCCCTCCACGCCGCCCTCCGGCTCTCCGCCCTCTCCGCCCTCGATGCCCTCGTCGCCATCCGCGCCCAGCCCTGCGAGCACTGTCCGAACAGATTAATGTTAAACTTGATACCACAGGAGACAAAACTCAGTCGCGAGCAGTCGGTGTATAACTTACTCTCTAGACAGCGTCGAGCGGCGCGTTGCGGCGGCGGCGGACACACGCAGCGCGCGCCGCGCTCGGGGCTGCGCGGGTCGGGCACGCACGCGGCGGCCGGCGGGCACGCGGGCGAGCACGTGGCGGGCGGCGGCGTGGCGCGCGCGCTGCAGGTGTCGCCCGCCCAGCCCGGCGCGCACTCGCATGCCCACCAGCCCGCGCCGCCGACGCAGCGCCCGCCGTTGCGGCACGGCGCGGACGCACACGGCTCGGCAACGTGCTCGCAGCGCGCGCCTGTGCGGCCCTCGCGGCACGCGCACGCCCAGCCCGGCGGCCCGGCAGTGGGCACGCACGAGCCGCCAGCCGCGCACGGGCACGCGGGCGCGGCGGGCGCCAGTGGCGCAGGTACGAGGGGCGTATCGCATGCGGCGCCCGCCCACCCGGTAGTGCAAGCGCAGCGCCAGCCGCCACCTTCACGCACGCATGTGCCTCCGTTGGTACATGTACCTTCCGGGCAACGGTCGACCCCTTCGATCCGCACTGAGCACGTTTTGCCTGCAACGATATGGAATGTGTTAACACGGAGAAAAATCGAGCTTATAGTTAGTTTAACATAAGTGTAAGACAGTTGTACGAGTCGGTACATACCTGTCCAGCCGTCGCGGCAGATGCAGGTGAAGTCGGCGGCGCTGGCCACGCAGCTGCCGTTGTTGCGGCACGGGCTGGTAGCGCACTCGTCCAGCTCTGTAACGTAAGGCACAAGCTGTAGCAACGCCGGCAGTACGCACTGTGCAGTAGCGTGGGTAACGTGTTGGTACGCACGCGAGTCGCAGAGCGCGCCGGTGTGGCCGGGTGCGCAGGCACAGCGCGGCGGCGCGGGCGGCGCACGCACGCAGCGCCCGCGCACGCACGCTCCTTCCGCCGTGCACGCGTCGCTCTCTGCGCGCGCGGAACACATATGTTACAATAAAGGATGACCGACAAAATGAGCTCCACGACCAACCACCACACAAAACAGAGTAGTCTTTCTAAGATTGCAAAGATAAATACTTTGATTCTACTAGGTTTTACTATTCGTACGTTATTCTTGCAGTTGTAAGTGTTTGATTCGAGAAACTTCCTGCCATAAAATTAATTCAACACTTATTCATCATCTGCCTAGCCTTTTCCAACTATGTTGGGGTCTGCTTCCAGTATAACAGGGTGCAACTGGATACCAGTATTTTACATTTAGCGACTGACTTAACCTGAAGACCGACCCGAGCGGCTGTTATTATGTAGCCACAAGATCTTCCACACAAAATCTACACTTATTATGGCATTATATTTTGTCTATCTGATCCATAATTTTTATAATGAGTGTTTTGCCAGTGGCTTACAGTATACCTACAACCATCATCATCATCTTCTTGCACTTATCCCATGTCCTTACCTTTGTCGGTTAAGCTGATTTTGAAGTTATTTGGGCAAATCATTAATGTAAAATAAAAAGACGAATGAACCCCTTATCAAACCTTGAGGAACGCTCATTTTCATAGACCCTAATGAGGGTATGCCGTTTACCTGAATTTTAACCTGGCTATCTTTCAGGTATGGTCTAAGTAAATCATTAGCAATTTTGGTAATCTCATAGTTGCTCCAGTTGTTTCACAGTTTACGCAAGCGAACGCCTTTAAGAGGTCGCAAAAAATTCCAATGGCGTCTTGTGCTTCTTCCGAATCAAAATGTTCTTTATTGGAGTGACCTCGGCGTTAGTTGTACATACATAGTCCGCCACCGTACAGTTTTATAATTTTCCCAAGAATATCATCAAATATTTGCTCCTCGCTACTGAATAAAAATAATAAGTGCGTGAAGTGACTCACGTTCTCTGGCGGCGCGCTGCGTGCAGTTCTTGCCGGTCCAGCCGGGCGCACAGTGGCAGTAGTAGTCGCTTTGCGCCGTGTAGCACGCCGCGCCATTGCCGCAAGGCGCCCCGGCGCAGTGGTCGCGGTCGTCCTGCAACACACGTGTCAAACGTTACACCGATTTGCGAACACAAAGCTCTTTCCTATGATGATACTACACAATTCAATAATAAATGGAACACACAATTCATAAATACAACATTTTTCTGACATTATAAATAATTAGAAGAAACTCACCGCGCAGTAGCGTCCATAACAGGAGGTCAGCTAAAAAGCAGAAGACGGGTTAGTTGTTGTTAGAGCTAGAGCGACTGGGCGACCGGTCCACCTAAGCGGGCGACGTACAGATCGTTAGTTATACATTAGTAGACACAGAGGACAGCGCGTGGGCTTGGGGAAGGCGGATAGGTACCTCGCAGTTGGTGCCCGAGAAGCCGACTGGGCAGATGCAGCGGTAGGCATTGAGCAAGTCCACGCACTCGCCGCCGTTGCGACAAGGGCGCGGCGCGCAATCATCGATGTCGCGCGCGCACGTGCGGCCCGCGTACCCGGCCGCGCACGCGCAGTGGAAGTCGTCCACCAGGTCGATGCAGGTGGCGCCGTGCAGGCACTGGCCCGTGCAGTCATCCACGTTGGCCCCGCAGTCGCGGCCTGTCCAACCCGCCAGGCAGGTGCAGGAATAGCCGCCCGCCGTGTTGTTGCAAGAGGCGGCGTTCACGCACGGGCCAAGCGCGCCCTCGGCCGCGCCTCCTGTGGCCTCCGCTTCCCGCTGTTCACACTCGTTCACATCTGAAGAGAAAACACACAGATGTCGTCACATGAGAATGCATACTCGATCGTTCTAAATAAAAGGTAGGCAGACAGCGGTGTACCTTCGGAGCAGGTGGGTCCGGTCCAGCCGGGCGCACACTCGCAGGAGAAGGCGTCAAGGCGATCGCGGCACGTGGCGCCGTTGCGGCACGGCGCGCTGGCGCAGTCGTCCACGTCGGCGTCGCACAGCGCGCCGCCCCAACCACGCTGGCACGCGCACGCGAACCCACGCGGCGACGCCGTCAGCGCACACTCGCCGTGCACACATGGCTGCGGCGCGCACGGGTTATCCACGCGCTCGCAGTCCGTGCCGGAAAAGCCCTCAGCGCAGCGGCACAGGTACTGGTCCGGCGCCGTGTTTTCACATGTTCCGCCGTGCTGACACGGTTCGTGCGTGCCACAGTAATTGAGATCTGGACAGTTCAAATATTGTAAAGATACAAAGAGATCGTTGACAGCACTCCAGAAATAAACGGCTATGATGACGAAGTAAGTGAATTGAGAGATAAGAGAAGCTACGGAGCTCAACCATGCATTTAAAAGTCCCTTTTATGGAAATAGACATGAGTGTTGATTGTTGTATGCAAGTCGGGTAGTGTACCTTGGTCGCACAGGATGCCGCCCCAGTTGGTGTCGCAGGTGCAGTCCCACGAAGAGCCGTTGCAGTAGCCATGCTTGCAGCCCGGGTAGGGCTGGCACTGGGAGCATAGCTCGCCGCGCCAGCCCGGCCGACAACTGTAACAACACACCACACGGTTACAACATCAATGAAGACTGGTTTGAATGAGTTTCATTTTATTTTTGGCGATATTGAATCTTCTAAATATATAAAAGCGAAAGGTAAACTCATCACGAAATATGCTATGGCTGTTTGTGTAATTTAAATGTTTGTAAACGCACCCACGATACAAGAGAAATTCCTAGTGTGGGGCAACGTTTTTTTTTAAAAAAAAAAAAAGAAAAGAAAAAGAATATCGAAAACCGCTTGACGTATAAAGATGAAATTTGGCCGGGTTTATAGTTAGTAGACGTCCGCTAAGAACGGATTTTGCGATAGGGCCGGATTAAGGAGATCTAAGGGCTCTTGCAAGTTTGTATGAAAGTCCTTCAGTTTTTGTGCCACAAACTTGAAGTTTGGCAGGGGGGTTTGGGGTTATTGCGGACGAAGTCGCTGGAAACAGCTAGTTTAATATAACATCATAACAACACGTCTGTAATCTGGCTGACATTTACCTAATAGTACACGCACATTTCGGCAGCTATGTTTAAGTCCCATGTAATAGGGGGCGACTCAATTGGCATCAACCAGGCACAAATCCAGACTGGGTGGCTGGTACTCAGAAATTCCTATTGGAAAAACCCAAAAATAATTTTCCCGACCCGGGAATCGAACCTAGGACCTCATGCTCAGCAGTCGCGATTGCGACCACTATACTAGAGAGGCAGTCTAATGAATAATGTCAGATAATGAAGTACATTGTAGTAATTCGTAAAAAGACTGAATATGTACTCACTCGCAGTCGCCCGGACGGTCGCAGCGACCGTGAGTCGGGTGACAACCTTCCTTGCATACGGCTAAAACCAAAGGAATAAACTGTATGAGTATGTCGTTTCTACCGTAAGTAGCACACAAGTGCGGATAGGACAGAGCAGAGACTTACGCTTCTCGCAGTTGTCGCCCTGCCAGCCGGGCAGGCAGCGCTTGGCGCCCTCGGCCGTGCACGAGTAGTGGCCGAACTTGTCGTCGCGCGGCCGGCAGAACGTGGTGCACGTGGTGTTGTAGTAGTTGGGTTGGCACAGCACGCGCACGCGGTACGCCACGGCTGCCGCCGCGCCCGCGTGCTGCAACGCGTGCCACTCCGCGCTCGGCTCCACGATGCCCGACCACCACGCCTCCTCCACCAGCCCCGCCTCTGTCACACGTAACGCAATCAGCACACGCCCTCCTCACACAACCACACCCACACACCGCAAGCTCACTCACCTGGCTCTGGGTATTCAAAGTCGTCGAACGCTTGGAGTATCAGCGTGAAGGATCTCTGCGAATGTACAAATACGAATTTTAGCCAATTAATGAGTGGACAGTTGAGACGGTGATCGGTATGTAGACAGAGAGATAGGTACCGTCCAACGGAAGGAGAAAGGCAGCGCCAGCGTGTAGAGCGGCTCGGCCAGCGTGAAGGAGTCGGTACCGAGCACGGGCGAAGCGGCGCGCCCGAACGAGCAGGCGCCGGGCGCGGCGGCCGACTGGTACTCCTTGAGGCACAGCGTGAAGCGCGTGCGGCACGGCGCGGCGCAAGAGTCACCAGCCGGCCGCGCGCCGCCCCCGCAGCACGCGCCCGACGCCAGCGCCGCGCGGTAGTTGGAGAACTCGAGGATCTGCAGCTCGAACACGCCCGCCCCCGCCGCGCACTGCAACACACATCTTGCTGTCACTACTGGCTGCTACTAGCTCCACTCATCGCTGACACTATGGCGGACAGAGCTATTTACGTATAATTAAAATAAATCAATACGTCACTGGGTTTGTCTTAATGTCACCGGCAATGCGTTCCACAAGGGGTCACATAGAACCATAAAAAAAAGAAAGCAAAATTTTCAAATTATCCGTTTATCTTAAGTTTAGAATCGCTAGCTCATGTAGCGGCGCTTCAGTGGGATCTGGAGTAGGAAGGATAGGCCGAGAGCAGTTTCAATAACAGTCGAATGGAAATTGCACTAGTTACGTAAAGAGCCCGTGGGCTCAAATAATTTGCGGCTTACTTCTAGCAACTAGAGAGCCCAGGAGGAATCGTTTCTATATAAATACACAGGTATTTAACCGAGTCACATAAGGGGAACAATCATAAACATTTTGGGGTCATTACCACCCAGAGTGGTAAGCAGAACGCAGCCGCGGGCTGCCGGTAAAAATGACTTTGAGTGCTCGCAGGGTTAACCTTCACACCATAAGGCCATACGCACAAAATGAACTGCCTCAGATTGGCACCATAAAGGTGGTGGGATGAAAGAAGTTCTTTGGAAATAGAATTTATAAATATTGCGCAAAGAAGAAGAGGTAGAACGCCCTCTGTGGTGCGCCTGCAAAGAAATTGCCATGAAGTTGAGAAATCTTCAATGCAAATACGTTGTCGAAAGGCCACTGTGGCGGCCACACAGGTAACGAAACCAACTGACGTTGGAGTTATGCTGAGAAAGCAGAGTGTGATAAAAGGGGGAGCCTTTTGGAAGTTAGTTAGAAAACCGGCCAAGCGCGCATGAAGGGTTCCGTACCATCGTTGTAGAGGAGTCCTTTAATTTTTAATTTAATTTTTATTATTTGTTATTATAGCGACAACAGAAATACACATTCTGTGAAAATTTCAACTGCCGACCTATACGGGTCATAAGATACAGCCCGCTGACAGACAGACGGACGGACGGACGGACGGACAGCGGAGGCTTAGTAATAGGGTCCCGTTGGTTACCCTTCGGGTACGGAACCCTAAGAATGACAGTACCTAATGAGTCCGACTTTCAACAAAATCAGGCGGTCTAAAACGGCCAGTAGATAATGATCGTGAACATGATAGGATTTTCGGAAAAAATATCTTTGTTTTCATTTCAGTACCATAGCCACAATATCACGATTTTTAGAGTTCAGTTCGTCCAAATGAAAAAACGGAATCACTAGTGTGTCTGTCTGCCACAGCGAAAGTGATTCCTTATCTACGGGACCGATTAAGTTGACATTTGGTACAGATATAAATTTCGGTGACCCAAATATGGACCGCATCGACGTGTAACGTAAATAAATTAATATTGAATATAGGAGTCACTTTTGGGGGGCAAATTAGAAAATTAAATCGGTTTAGCAGACTGGACTGTCTGAATGGAAATGAAAGGCCTTGCTGTAAGGGTCTCAAATGTATCTTAATAATTACTTAAAATAGGTGAATAGTATTTAAGTTATCCAAAATGGTTTAAAATACTTATAGAGCGGACCCTGGGAGTATTGATCCCGAACGTTTTCAGCCTATGACACTAGACAAACCACTATTTGTGAAGACGATTTTCTTCTTCTTTCTTGTCCCGTCTATAGCTCGTAAATATTTTAATGTCTTTGGGGTGTTGCAAATAGTGACGTCATAAAAAAATTGATTCCTCATGCCCTGGGGTATCTGTAAATACCACACGTATTTTCCGCAATTCTTGATGGTTTTCGAGTTATAGTTTCTTTAAAATAGTAGGTATGGGAACCGCTTTAAAAAATTCTATATTTTGTTTACACGGCGTTTTTGACATCACTAATAGGAAGCTACATTATCCCCGAGTGTCATACGCTATATTAAAAAGGTTCTTGTCCCGACCATAACGCGAGAGGAGCCACGGACCATAGCTAGTATCAAATAAAAGTAGTGACAGGACCTTACTCGCCAGTGCTATCCGGTGAGCCTGACAACATTAAATGATTAACAAAAACGTCGTAGCGTCTACAGCCTCCGTAGGCCGTAGCACCGCAAACTAGCGGACCCGAACTGATGTACCTGCCCGCAGCCTGCATTACGTGTGCCGAAAACAACTTTGCGATTAAACGATGCAAGAGTACCATCAACAGAAAATGAACGCGCTTACATTAAATGTTAAAACATCTATTTCTGTTTGTTTTGCACTATGATTATGAATTTACATTTTTTTTACAATGCCTAATGTTGCTGGCGACCGGCGGCGGCGGGACGAACTGGGCAGGTTCTGTCTGTACTGGAAGAGGACAAGGAACAAGTGGAGAGAGGCCCAGCAATGGGACCTACTAATATTATAAATGCGAAAGTTTGTGAGGGTGAAAGGATGGATGGATGTTTGTTACTCTTTCACGCAAAAACTCCTAAACGGATTTGAATGAAATTTTGCACACAGATAGTTTATAACCTGGATTGAAACTTAGAATACTTTTATCCCGGTAGTATGATTCCGTGGGATAATTCGAACACCACGCGGGCGAAGCCGCGGGCATAAGCCAGCAAGATCATAATACATAAATATTATAAATAACAAGCACTTTCAGAAAAACATATTGTACTTGCGAATGAGCAAAATATGCGATATAAATGGCCATACTTTTGTAAAGCGTCCGTAGACCTTGAATACTTACAGCTACGTCTACGGACCTTATTATTTGATATTAATTTCAACTTGATACCGCCAAGTGTTCTCCAGAAATATGGTCTTGACAGACAGACAGGCGGACAATGAAGTGATCCTATAAGGATCCCGTTTTGCCTTTTGAGGTATGGAACCCTAAAAATGTAAAGGAAGTGCTTTTGAAGTGGACCAAGATCAAGGAAACCTGTTACTATTTAATTATAAGCTTTTATTTAACTTGCCTTGTTAGTTTGTTTGTTAGTATTATTGGTCAAATCTTGCAACTGAAATTCAAGCGAGTTCTCCTCAACCGATTGAGCTGCAATACACGACAATACATTGTTATTACACACATAACTTAATCCTGCCGCCAGGATCATCTCCTCACGAGAGAACTCCTCAACAGCCAATAGCGCGGGCAAAAAAATAAACAAATTTGCATAGATACCCGTTCAATTTTGATGAATAAACTTGATTTCTATCACGACCTCATTATGCAGCCAGAATCGTATCCTCAAAAGGGAAGTCCTCAACGGTAAATAGGAAGGATACGAAAAAGTGTTGAGGTAATGATTTCGACAAAACTAAAAATTTGAAAATAAAATAATTAATTAAAAAATCTTTTAACCTAATCCTAACCTAATATTATAAATGCGAAACTAAGTTTGTTTGTTTGTTACCTTTTCACGCCTAAACCACTGAACCGATCGTCCTGAAATTTTGTATAAGCGTTGTCAGATGTACAGAAACGGACATAGGGTATATTTTATCCCGAAAAAAATACTATTGCCGACGAAAACAACAATAACTTACTTATGATAATAGATGGCGTCACTTGTCTTTCGAATCATGATTGAATTATATATTATTACAAACAGAGTACAAGCCGAATTGATTGTTAAATTCAAAATTAACGCGAGCGAAGCCGCGGGAAAAATATATTTTTTTATAAAATGCACTCAAAAGAAGAAAATAAACCTTAAGAGTAAATAAAAACGAAAAAGAATAGTTTTCATAACATGTATTTGTTTACATGTACATTCAGTCAAAAAAGTATCAGGAATGGATGATTTGTTTAAGGTTCCAAATTCAATTTTTTTTTTGTTAGATTGGCACAACCGCTTTCCGTTTTGGCGCGAAGTTTGAGTTGCAGTAAATACAGTGCTGTTTTTAGTTAGATCCTAATTATCTAATGTGTACTGCGAATTCATAATGGACAAAAACATTGAACAAAGAGTTTGTCTTAAATTTAAATCGCCAATTGAATTTCGTGTTCGGAGTCCCTGAGAATGTTTCAGATGGCTTACGATGAATCGACTTTATCAAAAACACGTGCTTATGAGTGGTACAAAGCGTTCAAAAGCGGTCGAGATGTGATGGAAGATTTGCCTCGCTCTGGTAGGCCATCAACGTCTTCAACTAAAGTTAACATCGCAAAAGTGAAGTAAATAGTGACAGAAAATCTTCATTCAAGTTTGAGAGAGATAGCCGCTGAACTTTCTGTGTCTCACGAGTCGATCTGTACCATTTTAAATAATCACTAAGGTATGAAGCATGTTGCCGCTCGGCTTGTCCCAAAAGACTTGAATTTTCTTCAAAAACTCAATCGCATAAGAGTCGCTGAGGACATGCTAGAACGAGTCAATTCCGACCCAACATTCACGAAACTCATTGTTACTGGTGACGAGACGTGTGTTTACGAGTTTGATATGCAAACTAGTAAACAAGCTTCGGAGCGGCGCCTTCCAATTGAACCGAAACCGAAAAAAACCCCGCTAAAGTCGATCAACAGTCAAAGTCATGTTGACCGTTTTCGTTGACTATCGCGGTGTTGTGCACTCGGAATTCTAGCCGGAAGATCAAACAGTAAATAAAGAATATTATTTGAGCGTTATGCGGCGTGTAAGAGAGCAAATTCGAAGAAAAGGCCAGATTTGTGGAAAGAAAATTCTTGGACTGTGCACCACGACAATGCGCCTTCGCACAAGGCCATCATAGTGAACGAATTCTTGACCAAAAACTCAACAAATACCATCGAGCCACCTTATTCACCAGATATGGCCCAGCCGACTTCTTTCTTTTTCCTAAACTCAAATTACCACTTCGTGACACCCATTTTCTTTCGGTAGAAGACATAAAGGAGAATTGGCGAGAACTGAACTCAATTCCGGAAAAAGCGTTTAATATTTTTTTGATGATTGGATTATTCGTTGGCGTAAGTGTATCGCTACTGAAGGAGCATACTTTGAAGGCGATAAAATAACTTCGGATGAATAACTACCATTTTGTGTGTTATTGATCGTTTCCCGGTACTTTCTTGACCGGGTAGTATTGTTAGCGGTTCACTATGTTTCACCGAAACTCCTTTGACAATATTTTAACCGACTTCAAACAAAAGGAGGAGGTTCTATGTTCGACTGTATGTATTTTTACTGATTTCTCCGCCAATTGTGAACCGATTTTCAAAATTCCTTTTTATTCGAAAGCCCTTGGGGCGGTTCCATTGTCACCAAGTCAGTATCTGATGATATTGATAAAATTTCAAGGTTGCCATCGATTTCCCTAGGATCCCTCCTAGGGAAATCGAGGGCAACCTTGAAATTTTATAATCACATACAATGTTTTTCATATACTTTCTAACGCAATTCAGATATTTGTGCCTGGTAATCATTTTCTCATGTTGCTGCACTCATGATGGAAGGTATAAGTCAGGATCTGATGCTGATCTTCGGAGATTTACAATGGAACGCTTCGATAATATACATCAAATCTGTCGTGATTGCTGCAATCGCTTGAATGTTTACTGTTTTCACAATAACATAACATAACGCCTGTATGCTCTGAGGGGGTACGCAGATGTGTACAGTACACCCAGATTTCGGCAGTTAGGTATGTTAAGTTAAATTTTAATGGGGATATGCCTATTACCATATATTGTATAGGATATTACAACTAAAAATGGAAAATTAAAAACCTTTTTTAGTTTTTGCAGAAAAGTTTTTTAATTCTTTTAATTCGTTAGTGATAAATGAATGATAATTGTAAAATGCTTTCTGATTGTAAACCTGGTGAAGTGGCGACCAGGTGGTTACTACCTACCACGGGCACCAGTGACTCACCACCTTGTCAAACACTTGTTTATGTCAATTAATTAATTAATATATTTAGTTTGTGAGATGTTTCGTATGGATCCGAGTTACTTTAGTTAGTACGAGACGTTGTTCGCGGTGCAGTGTGTTGCACTTGTGAGATACTCATTGACACGCAAGTCTAAACATATGGACGCCTCCATTGCGACATTGAAGTAGGTATAGCAGGCTGTTTGTGCACAGTGAGATGAATAAACGGATAGAGTCGCGAGGGCGGGCGGAGTGCGCGTGTGGGAGCTTTGTTTACGTCGTGCCGTTAGTTTGCGCAGGCGCGGGGGCGGGGCGCAGCGCTCCGCCCGCCGCGCGCCCCGCCCCGCCGCCGCGCCCCGCCTTCCGCGCCTGCACGCCCACCACGCTACCCGCCCACAACGTCGCTAGCTAACGATTATTAAAGTTTCTTCATGAATGCTAGTTAGGTACTTGAAGAAGACTGACGATTTTGTTCAGTCTTTTTGGGTTTTTCTAGGTAATACATATATAATACCTTTGGTGAGTGATGGAACTGTTAGCTATGGGTTCCCCCTGGAGAGCACTCCGCCCCTCCGACCTATTTGACTTCTCATCATACAGATATCGTATTTCCTTCTCTTTGGCATCTCGCTGCGGGCCTGTTTGTGACTGTCCAACCACAGATACTTACACATAAACTGTACATGTGGTTGAAATATTGTGGAACCTATGTGATCTCATTTGATAATATTTACAATGTCGGATATTGAGGTTGTTCATCAAAAACCGGGGCACATGACGTTCAACCAATCAGCGCGCGAGGAGCGTTCCGTCGCATGCCATTTCACAATTTGACGGTTTCACTTCGACAGATTATAAACTACCGAAAAATAATGCGTTAAATTGTAAGCAGTATGCTACGGTTCACAATCTTTCGACAGTTTACAATCTACGAGATAGATTATAATCTTACTGTATTTACAATTTTGCGGTGACATACAACAGTATCAGTATAGTTTTGTGCATTTTTTGACGAACATACTTATTGTATTTTCATCAAAATTTTTAAAAAGACAGCCTATAATTATTTAAAATATAAATAATTGAAATGCCGTGATGGTCCATTGGTTAAGGCCTCGGTTCTCATGCACGAGGTTGTGGATTCGAATCCGGGCAAGTAGGTACCAATGTGTCTTTTTCATTTCACATGTACTGTACACTGTACGTTCTACCTTGGCCATAACTGACATCGGTGAAGGTAAACTTCGTGAGAAAGCTGGACTCATTATTAACACACATACCTATAAGTCTAAACTCGCCAACCGTGTAGACCGTGCGCGGTGTTCAATGCTCGTCGCGTCAAGGTATGAGAAGAGGCTTTTGCCCAGGAGTGGGACAGTAATAGGCCTCTATAATTATTATTACTTATGAAAGAAGAAAAAAAGGGATAGTCCATCAAAGAGTAGTTTTTGAAAAATAAATCATTGCGATCAGTAATGATAGCCAGACAACTGTTAGCGAACAGTTTTAAGTTTGTACACAGGTTAAGAAATTATATTTATTGCCCGTTTTCCCCGCGTGAGGGATTGAATTTTCTTAAATATTTTGTTACGTTTACATTGTTCGACATTTTGATTGTTTAGAACAATTTTCAGGCTTTGGAAGCAAGAAGTGAAATGACCACAAGCTTGGTTCCCCTTTTCATAAACATAAATCATCATATTATACCTACCAGCGCCCAGTCGAGTCCCACATAAGTACTTGATTCATTCAAATACATTTTGCACAGAAAAAGTTGTGGACCTTTTCCACATTCATCATTTTGCTGCTCTTGTCCACGTTACTTGTGGTCCACTTCCATTCTCCTCTGTCAACCGTCACGCTATCATTCCCACACAGTCCACCCACCGTTTTCTTGGTTTCTGCATGTGAACCTTATCACGTTGTACTATGGTACATTTTCAGGGCCCTGTACTGTAACTGTAAGGTGGTCTATCTTCGAAGCATCGCCCGCTCAACTAGTTATTTGTATAGTTATTGTCTCTACGAATGCTGTTAGTACCAGGTAAAGGTACTCGTACCGTATTCCAAAGGTCATCATCTTGTATACTTTTTTTTGTAAACCTATTGTTTTAATAAATTTACTTTGTTTGTATATATCATTTTATCTGCTTAGCCTTTTCCCAACTGTTGGGGTCGGCTGCCAATAAGCAAAAACATTTTCCATTTTTTTTAATTTATATTTTCACACAGATTCATGTCATCTTTAAATACCTACCTTGTAATCAGAAGTTATTATGAGATCACAATTTCATCAACATTAGGCAACTATGAAAAAATACGTATTATAAGAGCTAACTCATAAACTGCTTAAGCGAAGTTAACCTAACTTATGAATCGCTCAATAATCACGGACAAATACATGAAAAAAAAGGTAACGGCCGACTACATAGCCTCCTCGTTATTGACAAGTCACAATAGACATGCATGAAGCCATGAAGCCATGGTTCCTTTTATTTTTCGCCGGTCACAAGGAAACTATATACAATGAAGGAGAGAATAACATAACAGATGAATTGTTTTTAGACAACTTATAGATGGGTGGTGCACGGTTCGGATCGATGGTTTCCCACGGAGAGAACCCGGCAATAACCTCCATGGAACTAACTGCGGCAGATACGGAACGCATTACGCAATGCGGAGAGCTTCCTTTCTCTGCCACTTTTTTATTAAACTTGTTGTAAATGTCGGTTCAGAACTTTAGACCAAATCATAGTCAAGTATGTTAGTAATAATACTCTTACACTGGATCTGCGTTAGGTCTGTTTATGAGTTTATTTATATTGCTTATTTGGTGTAAACTCACCATACGAGGTTTAACTTCCTACCCTCGGATAGGTCGTGAAGTGCGGTAAGGCATTCACGTAAACTGCTAAGGTTTCTTTGTTCTCTTCACCATTCATTTTTAGGGTGAGCCAAGCATCCAAAACGCAACCCTTATAATTTCATGACGTTATGTTTATGTCCCCGCGTCTACCCATACCCGTATAAAACAGCTCTTTTACTCGTAGACATTGGGACTATATCGAAGCCAGACAAGACGGGAAAAGGAATACTCCCAGAATTCCATGAATCAGGATGTTGTGAATTTACGAAAATTAATGATTGGTGACATATCAAACTCATGTAAGTGTATGAGAGACGATAAATAGAAGATAAAAGTATAATGACACTATTTGCAATGATCACTTGATTCTGCACAGAATGAAATGTTTGGATCGTTACATTACAGCCGGATGATTCCGGTGAGGAAGCTCTTATAAATAATAAATTGTCTTACGACAACAAAAATACTTATCTGTTTAAATTACATATTAAAATAATTTATGTAAAACTACATCAAAATCCATTGTGTTGACGACCTGAGTGGTCCCACAGACTGATACATGAAGCGGCATGAGAAGCGGCGACTTTGCTTCATTCCACTAAAATGTTATGGGTTTTCGTTGAACATGAGTACTGTCTGCGTTGCCGCTGGGCCGGGCTGCATCACATGTTAATGAGCCAGTTTCCGTTAGCATCTCATTAGCTCTGAGATCAAATCAGCAGAAATATCACGAGAGCGACGCCGCTACGGTGTCTGCCACAAACACAAATAAAAGAAGAACGGATTTCTAGGTAATATACAGGGCTATTGTAGGGGATGACCCCTAGGCAGATGTCGAACATTTCCGAGTAATTTGACATTTTAGACACATTTTAAATGGGCAAATTACTCGAAAATGTTTGACATATGCGTGTGGTCATAAGGGATTGCCGACATAATTATTACGAATGACTCTGTGCCATTTCTCAATTCATATTAGTTCATGAAAATATATTTTCTAATTGTTCCGACAAAATGTAGCGCGTATCACGTAACATATCAAAACTAATTAATATAAACCGTTCATCCAACTAGCCATTGTAAGGTTATTGTGGATTCGTATAAAAGCAATGCGAATCAGGCGTATTTTTAACCGACTTTAAAAATAAAACAAAGCAGTTATGTATTCGGCGTGTAATTTTTTCCCGGAATCCCCGAGCTGTTATTTTTGCGATCACTTATAAAAAATGTATCCGCGGCCCTAGAACTCAACCCTGAGGAACACCTGTTCCAGCCCTTTTTTATTAGGTTTTAAGTATTTCGGAATGAAATAGGTACACGTTGGTCAGTTACACATTTCCTGCGACAGATATATGTCATATTACCTGACAGGCCATTTCAGACATAACTGATAAAGTTATCAGTATAGTAACCAACATAGTTTAGATCGATTTTACACAAAAAATTCTAGACAGACACCACACCGTTCTAGCTATACATTGCCAGCTGAAGTCGCAGTGAGGCATTCGGGGTGAGAAGTGAGCTTATACCTTTTTTTTTAATGGCATCTCGCAGGCAACCTATGAGGCTGGCTTCTGTTTAACCAGACTCTACGAGAATAAACCCGTACAATATCAAATGTATCAATTTTATGCTGACATCGACGTATGAATCAACGATCAGTAGTCGCATAGCACCGTTTGGGCTAACAACAAAAGACTCATTCACCGCGAGTCGATCAGTTACCCATACACAGACTATCCTGTGGGTGCCTTGAATGTAAGGCCTCCAGCCAGGGGCAAACAACTTATAAACTAAGCGACAGCGCGCTAAGGGCACCCCCTGTGGGATACGAGCCTCGGCTACAGCCTGGATATGAGTGAGATAATGAGCTTATACCGCGGATGTATCGCCTGGTATACCGTCGTGCTCAATGCATACTGTCGAGCCAATATCATGTGCAGTGACACGTGATTAGGTTCTCTCATCGAGATGCTCGTGACTGTCTACACCTGCTTGTTTCCCAAGATCGTGAGCCAGCGGTCTACGACTCATCTGTAATTATGTATAGTTGTCTAGTTAACATTTCGAAGGCAACCAATTCGACAGATAGGTACTTGTATTTTGCATTTGTATGTTTCCGTAAACTTTAATTCTCGCAGTCAATATTAAAACTTAAAATTCGCAGAAACTTTAAAAAATATATCAAGTCTTAAGAAATTGTAACCACGAGAAGAACTCTACATCCTTCAGTTAGAAACGAAATTGGAGTTGAGCGGGACAGCGAGCGGTGTAGACAATGTGGACGTGGACTATTCGTTGATGTACTCGTATGAGACACGTAGGGGCCGCGAGCGAGCGCACTGAACATTGTGACGAGACTGTTGGAGCTCTTGGAATAACTAAACGTTATTGTTGTTTCTTAGATGAGGGTTTTAAACAAACCCAATAACATTAGTACAACTCTCTGTATTGGAAGCTTGTTTCATTGATTGCTTGTTTAGGGTGTTTGTATTCTTGGGATTTCTTGCATGTATTTCAATCTTAGTATGTACTTGTGTTATGTGTACTTGTTGTAAAGAAATTTGGACTGTCTTGTTACAGATGCAAAGGTATCGTTTATGCACTGAACAAGTGACTTACATTTTGATTTAGATCACTCAGAGAGTTCCTTACATATTAGGTTTTCGTTAAAGCTTCAACGGTTATGTCTGAAATTCTTGGATTTGTATTTTAAGACAAGAAGTAGAGGTTACTGGCTCAAGAAGAGAGTCTTTGAGAATTTGGTTGTCAACGGAATGTGAGCCTGATGCGTGTAGTAGTAATCATGAGCGTGGAGTGCTCGCTCTGGCCACTGAGCTCGCAGACGTGCGACGTGCCCACGTGAGCCGCGTGCTGATCCGTGTGCCATGCTGGCCCATCAGTATGTGGGTCACGCGCCGGCCGCGCTCGCGGAACATACCGCGCTGTGACCGGCGTTTATCACTGATATTCGCCATGTTACTATCACACGCCTCGTCACATCGCAACGGATGCAGTTATTATCCCTCGAGTCTGTGATGGAGTAGCAGACATCCTGACTCCAAATAATGGAAGATATGATTTTGAATTGATGTGACTGGGGCGGCTTATTGAGAAAGCATATTTGAGTAAACTCTAATATCTATTTGACAAAACATTTGAGTGATTTAAAACTTTGTAGCTGTTCATAGTTTTGCTTGATAGTTTTACTTTTAGAAGAGAGGGCCGGGTCCAAGCTGAGGGTAACTTTTGTATTAACGAACTAAAGCTCTTGTAAAGGATTTCAACGAACTTGCAAAATTGTTATGTAGTAAATGTGGAGTAGTATGAGTTGTGCAGTGTGTAGTGTGAAGGTGGACGTACGCGCAGCAGGCAGGCGAGGGCAAGCAGCAGCGGCGCGCGCCGCGGGTTTCGCTCGCGGCGCATCGGGTCAGCGCAGCGCCGGGCGCCGCTGGGGCGCGCGCGCCTGCCGCATGCCGCTACGGGCTGCGGCGTCGCACTTGAGCGCCGCTCTGTCTCACCGCGCAGTGTCGCGGCACTCACTACACTCACTGCACTGGGAACACTGCGGACACTTCGAACACTTCGCACCTGGCTGCACTCGTGCGCTCTCCGCGGGCCTCGGGCTTCTACTGCCGGCGGCGGCTGCCCCGCGCCCCGCATGCGCGCGCCTCCCGCGCTGCCGCGCCCCGCGCCCCTCGCGCGCCCCTCGGAGCTTTTAATCCGGCGCAGCACTGATTTACTTTTATTGCAGCTATACGCGCCCCCCCTCGCGGCCTGCGCCTGCGCCGTTTGAACCCTGCTCTTGCAGTTTGGTATCGAATGCGAGTGCGGCCCATAGGTAACTTGGCCGCATACTTGGACGCTATTGTGTGTTTTTCAAATCCTTGCCTTGATCGTTGGCGCTTCGTTACCGGTATCCGAGTAATCCAGTTGAAGGACTTTTTACAGAGGGTTAGAAGGTTAGCTTTTATGAAGGAAAATGATTCCCTTCAAACAAATGAGATCAATACTAGCTATGCACCTACCTACTCAAATGAGATCAATACTGGCTATGAAACTACCTACTCAAATGAGATCAATACTAGCTATGCACCTACCTACTCAAATGAGATCAATACTGGCTATGAAACTACCTACTCAAATGAGATCAATACTAGCTATGCACCTACCTACTCAAATGAGATCAATACGGGCTATGAAACTACCTACTCAAATGAGATCAATACTAGCTATGCACCTACCTACTCAAATGAGATCAATACTAGCTATGCACCTACCTACTCAAATGAGATCAATACTAGCTATAAACCTACCTACTGCTACTCAAAAGAGGACTAGGTTACTAGTTAAATAAAACAGGAGTATTTCTGAATGTTACCATTGCTGCCAAAACTTGCTATTATAACTAAGAGAAAGCCAAATCAGTGTTGTCACAGATAATAATCTAGGATGTGGTTTACTTTTATCGTTTAAAATCAATGAGAGGCTGTCAAGCAACAAGTAGGTATCCTGGTGTGATGCTGGTGGAGAGCGTACACACACTGCGGACACACACTGTGCGGAACTGCGGACACGCGTCTCTGCGCTGCGGTATTATGATGTCAGTGCGGGACCGGGTTAGCGTCTTAATGCGGATAATTGGCGCGCTGCTGTGTGCTGAGCGCGTCTAATTAGCAGGACGTTGAAACGCTGGGAGCCGGGACTGGCGACGATCTGTTCATTAGTGCGGCCGCGACGTCACCGTCTACCACGCATGTAGTACTAGCGAGCAGTAGCTGTTGTTGCGTCGCGATGTACATGTTGTTAGCACTTATTAATAAAGATGAATAGTGTCGCGGTTGGGAGAGGCACAGCAAAGCTGACCGCGTACTCGCTACAACTATGAGTAGGTACTATATTGAGCATGCATGTAGCTTTGGGAGCCGGAGCGCCTCGTAACGAGCACCATTGTGGCGCACGCGGGACGCGCACAGTCGCACAAATGCGTCTGTCACAGTCAACATCAACAGTCAGGACATGAGTGACGCGACCTCTTCACACTGACCCCTTCTTGCCCCGCCACCTAACGCACACGATATAGGACCCCTCTCAGCTGTTGACTACTGATAAAGGAGTGTATAAAGCTCATTGACACATATACATTTTCATTCATTGGAATTCAATTTATGTCTGACATTGAAATACATAATTATGTCATATTGACGGTGGAAATGCGGGGCTGCGGGGCGTCTAGGGTGGGGGCTTGCGTAGAGCTGAGACGTGGCAGATAAATGGGCGGAAGCTGCGAGATGTTATCCCGCGAGTCGCGAACGAGCCACATCCGTCGCGCGGCGATAGAGCATCGACAGCGTGCAACTGTGCCGCGTCATGCCGCGTGGTACCGCATCGTGCCGCGTCGTGTCGCGCCGACACACGCACGTGAGACTGTTGCTGTGTGAACTTCTTCAGCAGGAAGTTGTATGTTTGATTCTTCTGATACATTCTGTTACGGAGCTGCCACCTAAGTTACTTCGATAGTAGATGTGCCTTCATGTCACTGGAAATTGTCAGCATAGAAATCTAATAGATCATTTTATTTAATTTTTAGATGTCACTGGACATTTTAAGCTACTCGTATCATAGTACAAAATTCAATCATTGTCAAGTCAAAGAACGAATCATTCAGTGTTGTGTGTGCCTTAATAGAAACATTGTATAATAATTTAGGTTTTAAGCAAATGGCAGGGATCGCTGGTGTCCGTATTGTAGTCGTTGGCGGTGATTAATGAACAGTGGAGCAATGCGCTGCGCGTGCGCCGCGTTCTCACACAAATTACGTGCAGTTGACACGACGACATAGATGACACTGTCAGACATAGGAGGCGCGAGGCGCGAGGCACGAGTTGATCCGTCTCGTCTGCGCCTGGTGATGCATCATCTCCAATCGCTCGCGCCACTCTAGTGCGACAATCTCACTTAATTATCAAAAGATAAACCGATGATGATGATTGTTTTGGATATTGGAGAAAACTCCAATATCCAAAACAAAATCCACAGATAGGACATGGTAGTAGTAGCTGCAGGAGGCGTGACGTCACTACTGTAGCAGTATCACGGCAGCGCGGTGGGTAAGTATGTGTGGTGAGCGAGGGTGGTGCCGATGCCGGCGCGGACGTGGGAATCTCCCGGGGCGCGGGGGTGCATGCGGTCTGAACAGGTGCGCGCGCGCCCTATAGCCCGCGGCGGCGGGGCGCGAGCCGCACGATGCGCCCTGGGTAGTACGCTCTAATAGGTAGACACTTAGAGGATAACTGCTATGTGCTGCAACCCTAAAGAATTTTCCTCCTATATTAATGACCCTGCTAAGCATTTTAAGATCATAACCCAAAATACTCGGTCAGTAAACGCAAACTGATTCTTTTCTGACACTTCTATGTAGAATCAACCTTGACTGTGACGTTATTGTACTGACGGAGTGTTGGCTGAGGACTAACAGTGCCGTTCCGTCGATCAAAAATTAAAAATCTACTCAACTTAAAAATCTGAATGATGGAGTAATCTATTACTTTAAAAATATCGGCAGCTACGTGGAACCGGTAAAAGGTTTGGCAAATTATAAAGAGGGTCACCCACACGGAAGTTCCAAAAACTCCCACTACTGACTTACTTTTTTCTTCTGCTTCTCCCCAACCGTCAGTGGACTCCGTTAACGAGTTTTTGTCGGTATAGGTAAAAGTCATGCCAGCGTTTTTACTCACAATACTGGTATCCGAGGCCCACCGCATGTCACTAATACCATACCTGTGCCACTACACTCGTTTGTAATGGTCGACGCTGATGAAAATGAAGTTAAAGCGCTGCTCATCGCTCTAAAAACTGAAGCTGCTATTGGATGGGACAGCAGCTCTAACCAGTTTCTACCAACGTTATAAAAAATGGCTTGTGGGGGACAAGCCATTTTTTATAACGTTTTAGATTTCAATGACATACTATTTAATCTCTGCCGCAGCACCGGTGTATTCACCTTGGATTTTTTTAAAAAGCTATTGTGCAACGTATACAGAAGGGTGGGAATAGAAACTGTGTTAATAATTACCGTCCCATTGCTGTCCTACCTTCAATATCTAAAATCCTAGAACTAATACCTTGAGGAAAAAAAAACCTTTTATTTCCTAATCAATTTGGGTTCCGACGAAATAAGTCGACGTGAAGCTGTTCTAAACTTAACGGGTCACATTGTCAAAACATTGATGCAAAAAAGAAAGTAGTGTCAATTTTTTTAGATCTAAAAAAAGCTTTCGACGCAGCTTCTATTCCCAACCTGGTGAAAATAGAGGAACTGGGAATACGAGGCCTCCCACTTCAAATTTTTACTGGCTACCTAAGCAATAGGACTCAGTGCGAAAAAAAATATAATTACCTGAGTGGGGAGCTTTCGGTCACTTTTGGGATTCCACAGGGAAGTGTAGTTGGTCCCACAGTTTTTCTTGTTTAAATCAGCTGTGTAATCTCCTTCTCCAAAATGGGAAAATCTCGGCCTTTGCTGATGACATTCCACTCACCTTTATTGGCGATTCCTGGAACGAACCTTTTGACGCGGCGCAGAGAGGACTAGATCTAGTTTTAAATTGGCTTAATGACAATCAACTTACGGATAAAAAAATATATCAAGGGTTATAAAACTAATATTCGTCTTTAAGACTCTTCGTCATGTGGCTGAAGCACGGATTGTCAAAAGGGTCTACCTTCCTCTCTGTCAATCACTCTTATGATATTGTGATTTCGCCTGGGGTGGTGATCCTAAGAACACAATGCTGAAATTGGAGAGGGCCCAAAGCCTCATGTTAAACATAACATTTCGCACGATACTTTACCCAACAGAAGATTTATTTAGACATTGCAAAGTACTTTCTGTCAGACAATTCTTTGTTCTTAATACAGTACTATTACAACACAAATATACCTCTTAAGTCACCACCACTAAAAGACGTAAAAATATTGTTTGTCAGCACTACAGATGTAAATACTCATTTACCAAACGGTGTCTTTGTTTCCAAGGGCCACAATTATATAATAAACTCAATAGGAGATTGAGACTTTATTCTCTTTCGACCTCGTCTGTCAAGAAATCTGTGATAAACTTTCTTCCTACAAATAACTACCTGGATACAGAACGCCTGCTTTTCTCTGATAATAACCCACTCTAAACCCTTCCATCGAGAATTTACCACACATTCTGCACCGACACATTACGCACCATCACTATTACACACACACTCACGCAAACACACACACACAAACACACACACACACCACACACACACATACAAACGCACGTATTATTCTCGTCTCAAATTGTTATGTACCTACAAACCATTCAATATTAACTTATCGTCTATTAAATAAACAACTTACACGTTATATATTTTTGTGTATTTAATAAATATTCATAGTGATATTCAGAGGATTGCCGTAGTCGTATGCCATTTTGTCATAAAGTTAATGATCCCTTACTGCTGTTAGAATGCATTGTATTTTAAAACTGTGTTTTTATTGTTTTTTTCGGGTATCTTAGGGTAGGTATCTTTGGGTAACCCGTACACTGTATCTTTCGAAAGACTTCCTAACCTTTCCAATTCCTCAAGATAGTGTGAGTCATGAGGATTTTTCAGTGATTTATTATGATAAAAGGAACAAATAAATAATCCATCTAAAGACTGCTTAGGGCATACTTTAGCAGTATTTCATGATTATTAAACACGTTTTGTTCTTTATTATTTTTATATATTTGCTGCAGGGGCGCCATCATAATTTTTAGATAGAAGTAGTCTATAATAAAATACGTATTTCCTATACAGTTGCACGCTGTATAATTATGTATGAATAAGGGAAGGTTTAGAGAGAGGCTTAAAAGAGATTTTTAAAACTTATTTTTAATTATTGGGTGCATGCAAGCAAAGCCGCAAGCAACAGTTAATAATATATACATTTTTGAAATGTACTTCTTAAGCCCTTTCATTTGTTATCCAACACGCCATCATTAATTTTATGTTATTTTTAGTTCATAACTTTATGTAGATACTATCGAGGGCGCCATTTCCAATTTAATGTAACGTCACATACCTATAACCAGCGGACGATTAAGACGCTTCCAACGATACCTCATTTGTCAAATTATCATAAATAGTTCAGAAGTTATGAGGAAACAGATGAACATACGTACATATATGCACACATACAAAAAAAAAATACCGGTCAAAATGATAACCCTCCTTTTTGCTTCGCCGTAGTCGGGTACAAAGTATCCGACTACGGCGAACTAAAGTACTTATTACTAAAGTACTTGTTGAGATATGGCATTATGTTTTGGGGCTATTCTACAGAAAAAGAGGCTGTATTTAAAATGCAAAAGAGATGTATCCGCGCAATATGTAGTTTAAAACCAACAGATAGTTGTAAGCCCTTTTTTCAAAGCCTAAAAATATTAACACTACCATGTTTATATATATGGGAAGTCGTAGTCTTTGTAAAAACGCAACTTGCATTATTTCAAAAATTATAGAAGTCAACGAAACAATAAAAAAATATATTTCCCTGACAGCAGTAGAACTACTTTGTTTAGCAATAGTATTTTTTGGATGGCACCTCGACTTTATAACCATTTACCAAAATGTATAATAGATTTAAAAAGTGTGGACATATTTAAATGTAATGTTAAAAAAATGTTATTGGTAAAATCTTATTATAGTGTTAATGAATATTTGTGTGACAAACTCTAAATAATGTTTATTACTTAAGTTTGAATTAAATTGCGTATTTCACAATGATTAATTAATGACATTTTAGCATAATAGATTAACTTTGACATTATTACTTTGACATTATTTACTTTGACTTTAATTGACAAATTTAATAGACATGTAATTTTGAACTTTAATGTATTTAAATTTTTAATTTAGGGACTAACCACGTTCCGAACTAAATGTTGCATGCCTAGTGCAGAGTATGGTGACACTAACAACTTTCCTGTTCTTCAAAAACCCACCTGTATAACTACCCATATTTGCAATAAATGAATTTGAATTTGAATTTGAAAGTAGCAGGCAAGTAAATCTCTCTGAGGGATCGAATCCGAAACGAGGCAATCCAGCGGGGAAACAAAGTTGTCGACATAGCTCGTAGGAAAAGCATGACAAGCAGAAGTGGTATTGGGCCAGCCGCAGTACCGATAGACGTGATCTTGAGTGGAGACATCGAATTTCGAAGCGTAAGGTAGGACGTACTCAGGCAAGTGGAGTGACGACCTTCGCAGGGTAGCTGATTTAAGCTGAATGGGAGTTGCCAATAATCGAGTAGAAAGGCATATGGTTTGAGAGGCGTAGATAGCTGTGGGCTGATGATGATAATTCAAGAAAAGGCTTATTACAGGATATAGAAATAGATTTGGATTAGTAGATATTAATCGGAAGAGAATCGGGTGCATCATTTTGATGGTCTCAATCAGTAACATAGGTATACCGTTTAGCGAGGCGGTGTGTTGTTCCGTGAGGGAACCACGCGACGTCGCGCGTCGGTCCCTTGTCGTGATGATGGATGGTAAACTTTATATCGTAAGGTGTGTTAGACAAAATGAATGAGCGCGTTAGTGCGGGGGCGGCGGGAACCGGTCGCACCCGCACCGCACCGGTATGTGCGCACCTGAGATTTGTGCACCTTGCACGATCTGCGCACGACTCACCGCCGCCAGGACTCCAAACTCTGATATTGCTTTGTTCTTACAGTGAACAATTTATACAATTTATGGTAATTAACTTCCATCCTTCTTAATCTCAATATTTCAATGAGCACTTATGTTTGAATGCTTTGTGCAAGTTGTGCTGGTTGCTGGCGGCCAGTGGGGTGCGCTCCCGACGACCGGTTTGATGAGTGGCTCCACAGGCTTCCACCCCCCCAACCCCCCTCCACCGCCGCGCCGCCCGCTTACCGTGTACGGACCCAGGCGGCGTGATCGGGCGCGGGATAAAATCTCAGCTGTGGCCTGTGGCACAACGTGTCCTGTTTATTTTTAACTAACTGGTTATGTCGAATGTTTCCACCTGTGCACTGTGCCCGCACCGGCGCACCGGGCGGCGCGGTGTGGTGCTCGCTCCCTCAGGGCTCGCCACTGATACACAAACTTGGCCAGGTGGGGATCTCATAGCCAATCGACACTAAAATAGACAGAGCAGGGACACTCAGTCAGAGGTGCTTTAACCCAAGAGATATTAGATGGATCTCGTCATGATGATTCAAAATTAGCATTTTATTGAGGACAGTTCTTTCGATATCATCTCTACTGTACATCCGTTGTCCCAGACGTAAAGTATTGAAGCTTGAACGATATGTGTGTGGTGAGCGGCGATAGGTCCTCGCCTCCAGGGCGCGTCCTCACACAGCGGCGCGCGGCGCACGTGAGTCACAGCAAAGCAGTATGCGGGCGGCTGCTTCGTGGCGCGCGCTGACCATCGCCGACGCACTACGCCAGCACCTCACGTCACGCGCTGGCGACGCCATGACATCACGCCTCTACTTTAACAAGTACATGCCCTCCAGTTCTGGAGAAATAAAATGATCGCGACCTGTTGCACACAACATAGCCATTTGCAATTATTGTTCTGTCGTAATCTGAGAGATATATTGAGATCGTTATTGTATCGACCATGTCATATTGGCGACGTAAGTAAGCTGTAGTGAGACTATGCGTCAACGCAGAGTAGTCCAGTATTACTCAACTTGTTGCTGCTTTCGTGGATCCAACTGGTTTAACTGGATGTCGGTTGAGGGCGGTTTGTTATCAAACCGCGGACTTATGTCCGTGACATTGGGAAGAAGATAATACTATTTCACGATTTTTTGTTTTATTATTCTACATAATCTCCTTTTAGCTTTATATACTTACTTTGATCAACAATTTTCGAGCTTCTTCAATCCATCAAAACAAAGTTTTTTGTCAAACCCTGAAAAACAGGCGTCTGTTTCAGCTGTCACTTCCGCATTTGATAAAAATCTTTGTCCGCCAAGCAAGTCAAGTCAAGTTTCAAGTTTGGGAATAGGCAAAAGGCACTGGCTGCCAAATCAATTGAATCCGAGGGTGCGGCAATAGTTCGTATCGTAGCTAAGCATTGCTCAGAAGTTGTGACGTGATTTCGTTTTGGTCGACTGTGAGTCACCGCGGCACCCATCTTGCAGAAAGCTTTTCCATGCCCAGAATATCGTGCAAAATATGAAAAACATGTTCAGTCGAGATGTGCATTGCATAAGATATCTCGCGTATCTTCACATGACGGTCTGCCATAACAACATTATGGATTTTGTTGATGATATCTTCGGTGGTGACCGCAATCGGCTTTCTGGGCGCTCTGCGTTATTTGTGGTGGTATGACAACTACGAAATTCATTGAACCACTTATTTACCATTCCATGAGACGGAGCAGATTCCCCATTATTCTTTTTTATCTTCCGTCTGTTTTTTAGTTTTATCACGTAAAAAGTAATGCTGAATTGGCGCTCTCAATAAATTAGTTTTTCTTCATTTTCCAAGAATGTTCCGACCGCAATTACCTTTTTGTCGATAAAACTTTTATTTTCCTGCGGATAAAAAAAAAAAAAACTGTTGCTTAATAAGGTCTAAATTAAGAAAGAAAAGAAATTATGAAAAATTATTTTATTTAACCTTATAAATAAAACTGACTTCAAAAATACAGTCGGTAACAAAAAAAGTAAATCAAACAAACAAAAGTCACCGACCGAAGCTAAAGTTATTTTTCACTTTTCTATGTTTTTGAAGTCGGTTTTATTTTTTGCAAAAAAGATTTTTTTTTTCTCTATTTTTAGTTGTCCTATACAAATATTTGCTATACATTTATTTTACATTGTCAACAAGACATTTTATGGTAATAGGCTTATCACCAATAAAATGGAAGTTAATATACCTAACTTTCGCAATCTGGGTGTACTGTACGCATCTGCGTACCCCTCGGAGCATACAGCCGTGATGTTATGTTATGATGTTGTGTAAACGATGAACATCCAAGCGATTGAAACCATCGCGACAGATTTGCTGTCCATTATTGTAGAGTTTCATTTAAAATCTCCGAAGATCAGCGTCAGATCTTCACCAAATTTAAATGGAACCAACGCGGAATAATATTCTTCCTAACAAAAAAAGAATTATCAGAATCGGTTCACAATTGGCGAAGATATCGCCGAACATGAACACATAAAAAAAAACAACATAAAAAAAAATTCAATCGACTTGATAACCTCCTCTTTTTGGAAGTCGGTTAAAAAGACACGGCCTTATCAAACCGCCCTCGTACTTGGACTAAAATTACTTTGCTCGCTAAGATGTTTTGAGTAAAAGAGAATCATTTTACATTGCCGTCAAATAATAGTCACTTTCCTGCCCTGGTCCCATGTTACTTGGGGTGCGCGAATTGATATCTAAATAAAAATATCTAATAATGAATATGTTTTGATTAGATCGACTCCAGTCTCCGCTCGGCTTTAAAATGACGCGTTACCTTAACGCCACGTGAGCGTGATCGGTACCAGCCGCTCGCCTGAACAACAGATGCTGGACAGGGGTCAGGTGTAGTGCTTTTTGAATTTAAGTGCATAGAAATTTTGAACAGAACTCTTGTGGCGAGGAGGGCTGAAACGTACACCAGGGTTTTATTTCGTGACTTGAGCAGACACGTAAGACGCCTCCATCGTGATGATGGATCGGCCGCTCCTGAAAGAAAGATTCTATCGTCTTTGAAAGTTCTTATCACTGACTGTGGTGTTGACTAAGAACTGATTTAATCCTATACAAATAAGACGTTGTCCAAAAGTTTGCCTTAATAACATAACATGTGAGCGCAGATTAGCGTCGCGCGCATCGCCCCCACACCCTCCAGAAGTCCAGACACACAGACCGCCGACGTGTCCAGTAAATAAGTATGAGTGGATGATCCCCCGGACACGTCCCCACGCGTCACACATGAGATGCGCGCTAATCCCCGCGCGTCACGGTGAACAGTGCAGCTTTATGTCACACGCTCACACGTCGTCTCCTTTACCAAACATGAAATCTATACTTAATATTATAAATAGGTAACTTGTATGTTTATAAGTGACCTCTTTATCGGGTCAGTAGTTCCGGACATTCCCCAGTCTTCGGAACTACTGATGCGATTCCGTAAATTCTTTCACTAATAAGCGTAATTGGAAACCACATTAGCCCCGAGTGTCTTAGGCATTTCAGTAGGTATTACAAACATTTCAGATCTGAGATAATTTCCGACCATAATACGAGCGGAGCCGCGGGCAAAAGCTAGTACTAAGTATATGTCATGTGAGTTGTGTGCAGTGTGCAGGCGTGGTGCGCGCGGGCGCACAGGTGGACAGACGGTGTGGGACCCGCCGATGTTTGCACTCGCTCTATAAGAAAAACGAGGTTCAAATTAACGCATCCCAAACCTCGTTGTTAGAAAAAACTGGTCTTTGTTAGAAAAACAAGAGCGGTCCAGGTGTGCGCCCGGCCGGCCGCCCCCTGCCCCGCGCACCCGCGCCCGCCCCGCACTCGCCCGCGCTGTTTGTCCGGTGGCCACCAAATATTATTGGATGATGATAGGCCATTTACGCGCGTCCCGGCCATTGTAATCGACACCGCACCGCCGTGTGCGCGCGCGACGTGTGCCGCCACAGGGACATGTCGCTGTGTCGCGTGGATGTTCTCGATGTCTCGTCTGTTCTGAGGATCCTTTGCGTTCGTTTGGGATCAGAATAGAAAATAAATTTAATTTAATTAAGTTTATTTTTGTGCAGTTTTCTAGACCTTCTAGGCTAGAAACTAGGTTGTTTTTGACGTGGAAAGAAAAATTCCAGTGCGAGCAGGGTTAAGTTAGTTCGATACTTTCTTAAATAGATGGCGCTAACGTCACCTAAGACGTTATTAATGGAACGAAAATTTCGAGATCTGTGAGTGGGGTGCGATGGTCTAGTTGGTTAAGACATCCGGTGTACTGAATCGGAAGGTCGCAGGTTCAAACCCTGCTCGCACTGGAATTTTTCTTTCCATGTCAAAAACAGCTATGTTCCCTACGCAGGGTTTGTGTATAAAATATATTAAAAATTAGAAACTAGGTTCTCAGAGAAAAGATAAGATTGACCAACACTGAAGTTGAGAGATGTAGATGGCACATGAAAGTAGAACGAACAACATGTTTTGCAAGTGAAATACATGTCGGTATACATGTCTCATGTCGGTAGCTGTCTGGTAGTTAGCGTATGAGACGTGACGGGTGTGTGGGCGCTGAAGGAGTGACTAATCTACACTCGACTAGGTTACGTAAATCAGTATTTGTTAAAGGCAAAACGCAATAAATGTACTGTTCTTATCATTGATTTTGTGTAAAAGTAAGACCTAACCTAGCTCGTTAATCACGTGCGAAACTGTATTTCTGTGATATAATTTCGTTCATCATTTTGATCGCAGCGATCAACCTTCAAAACACTGGCATGTGAGTGTTCTGTGCTGTGAGCTGTGAACTTTGCGCGGTGCGCTGTGCCGTGTGTCACAAGTGTCGGACGATGTGAACGAGGCTGGTGAGGGGCGCCGCGCGAGTGACCGCTGAGTGATGTCGCCGCGACACGCGACAGGTTGCACCGACAGGTCGCACCGACCGGGCGCTGATTAGCGTGCGCCCCAGTACCGGACTCGCTGCATGCATTGCCCACTGATACAACTGTACTTAGTGCAGCTCGACTAGCAGAGTCGTGTCGGAGGACTGCTTTGCGTTGTCTGTGGTCACTAACGAAGTCGCTACTCACAGAATGTGAGTCGCATGCGTGCGGGGCACGCAGATCAAAATGCATCGAAGGCAGTCGGTGCTGAGACGACAGACATGAATTGTCGGCATGTGGCATCGAGTGGCGCAAGGGGAGCGTACTGTGCGCGTGAGCACCCCTCGCGCACCGCGCACATGTGCGGCGCACTGCAGGAGCTGCGCAGGCGCAACACTACTCGCTACTATACTGTTATGATGTAGGGACGCATAAGTGCCGGGTTATTGTCTGACACTTGTGACAGAGGCGCACTGGGCGTCACAGATGTGTGAACAATGCTCGCACTGATTGTAACAACTTGCACTATTATACACCACTTATAATAACATGTCTCGTTAGAGCGCGCGGCGGTGGCGGCGGGTGTGATTGCTGTCAGCCATTTGCTCTGATTTATTAAGTCATAAACATGAATGCAGATCGGGCCCGGCCCTTACGTTACTTGGACTGTTTTAAATCCTAACACTAAATCGTTCGCCATGTAGAGAGCGCGGTCGTCACGTGTGTCGGGGTGTACGTCACGTCACTAGTCCGTCAGGCGTAAGTCGTGTCGGAAACGATGGCGACACTTTACGACGTGTTGTGACCTCCGACTGCGAGTACAAAGCGGTGCTGCGATGCGCGGCGGCTGTGACGCGAGCTAGCTCGCCTAGAAACCCGCCAGCACGCCACTTAGCGTTTTACGTAAATTGTTAAGGTGCAATTGATCGCCTATACAACGGTCACGTCGCGGATGTATGGGCATGCGCGGGCGGGTGACGGCGCGTCGTGAGCGCGCGAGCGATGCGCGGGCGCGGCGGTGGAAAGCTCATGTGTCGGGATGCGCAGGCGTAGGCTGCTCTAATCACGTGTCTGCAGGAGGATCGTGTCACGTAAACAGTCTGAACGTGTGCGCGTTGCGCGAGGTGCGCGCGCGCTCGTTATTCGCGCATTGTCGCGTGGTGACGTGCTCGATGCGACTCATGCGCTTATTTCCGTTTAGATGGCTACAGATTGGAAGTCCGTTTTTAGAGAAATCAGAAAAACTTCAAGGGTACCACTTGAAGTTTTTCAGTTTGCCCGTATAACCGTACATGGGCTCGAATTTGAACTTCTGGTGCGCATTAAGAGCGCCTGGACGAGGCTGCACTGTGCACGCGGTCAAACAGTGTTCATAGTAATCGTTGGTTTTGTTAGACCTCCATTGTAGATTTGGTTGTAGCGGGCTTGGTTCTTGGGCGTAGAGACGTGCCATCCGTGTGACTCTTACATCAGAGGCAGAATGGGACCAAAGGTTTAAGTACTTTTCAATGGTGCACATTTGATACTCGGGTTCATCTTCGTACCTTTTATACTTCATTCCTAAATAACCAATTCTGATAATTTAAATCGATATTGCTGCCTAAGTATGTAAAAGTTAATAATAAAGTGCTATACATTCTTACATCCATTCTGAGAACTAAAATAGCTAATTATATTGCTAGCAATTCAATTATGTCTGTCTCTCAGAGTGGATTTAGGAATGGGTCCCGTGGTACTAAGGAGCTGCTCCTTCTCGACATGTCCGTAAGCCAAAAGGTTCGTTGTTCTCGGAGTGACCGGTCGAAGTGTTGGAGACAAGAAGGCCTATGACTAGGTGACACATATATGGCTCATGAGGGTGCTAGAGTTGTACAACATTGATGCAACTCTTCGCACCTTTTTGGTGTCGAGTGAGGCAGTGGAGGACGGTCCGTCTCTATCCAAGATAAGGGCAGATTCTTTGGAACAATGAACCGATCAGGATTATGCGAAAAATATTTCAGGGTGGCAGTTTGAATCCGCTTTGGTTTTGCTTGGCCTTGAATCTTCTGAGTATACTGCTGGATGATTCAGGTTTAAGCTACAGGCGATCTGAAACTCTATGCCCCCAACAATTTGCATCTGATGAAGCTACTGAAGGTAACAGAACCCTTCAGTAACGCCATCAGGATGGAATATTGCGTGGACAAATGTGCGGTCATGCATATAAAGCGTACGGATTACTTAATCTCCCCTAGATTAAGGATCCCTCACTTCTACCGAGACCTACAAGTATTTGGGTAGAGTTTGAGACTGTATATTCCGTGGAAGTGTGGCGGTCGTGGCTTCTGAAATGCTAAGACCTTGCATAACCGTGCGGTGTGTAGTCTCAGAGAATACATCTTTGGAGCCGACCGATGACTTGGAGATGCTCCGAGATGTGTTCTCAGTAGAGGTGAGGCCCTGCTCACCCCGTTCTCCTTGGCCAAAAAGAACTGGCGCTAATCTGTGGTATTGGATACTAATGACCACAGGGAGGTGTGGCAGAGCAAGGAGCTACACCGACGCTTTTTCAGGGCCTTTCACGGGCCTGATGTAAACCTTTTGGCTTCGGTAACTAGACTACGTTTCGGTGATCTCGTTGGGGAAACCTAAGGTTTTGTCTGTGTGAATATAGCTGTTTTTTGACATGGAAAGAAAAATTCAAGTGCGAGCAGGGTTTGAACCTGCGACCTTCCGATTCAGTACACCGGATGTCTTAACCAACTAGACCATCGCACCCCGCTCACAGTTCTCGAAATTTTCGTTCCATTAACAACGTCTTAGGTGACGTTAGCGCCATCTATTTAAGAAAGTATCGAACCAACTTAAACCAACACGTTGACACTGCAGCCAAATCAATAAAAAAAAATAATGTGTGAATATAGATGAAGTTATCATGACGAATCATTAATTATAGAAAATATATTGTCAAGGACGGTATGTTTGACATCTGTCGGGCATGCCACCGGTCCGGTGAGTCGTTCCGACATTTTGTTTCTGGTTGTTCTGGTCTTCTTATCGGCGAGTGCTCGCACATACACATTCTGGTAGCTAGGATTATCCACCAGCAACTTGCCTTCCAGTCTTATGGATTCTGAGGTACCATACTACGAGTATATGCCCGACCCAGTTCTCTAGAACGGTCAAGCCACACTGTATTAAGCATAGCATAAGCATAATCAGCCTATTAATGTTCCCACTGCTGGGACGCAGGCCTCCTCTCTATGAGAGGGATTGCTCTATAATCCACCACGCGGGCCCAGTGCGGGTTGGTAGATGTCATATGTCTTCAAATTTTTGGTTCTAGGACATGCCGGTTTCCTCACGATGTTTTCCTTCACCGTTTTGAGAGCAGTGGTGATGAAATAACTTACACAAAGTAATGCGCCTGGCTGGGTTCGAACCCACGACTTACGGCTCGTAAGTCGGGGTCTCCACCACTGGGCCACCGCTGCTGCTCTGCACTGTATTAAGATCGACCTATTATCATATTCAGGGCTATTGTAACAAATGACGGCACGGTTGACGCAGTGGCTGAGTGATTGACTGCTGCGCTTCGTGTCGCGGGTTCGATTCCCGCACAGAACAAATATTTGTATGGCCTACAGGTAGTTGTTCCGGGTCTGGCTGTTTGTGTATGTGAATTTAAATGTTTGTAAACGCACCCACGATACAGGAGTAATTCCTAGTGTGGGGCAACGTTTTTTAAAAAAAAAAAAAAAAAATCAGCCTGGTAATTGTGGAGATAGATCGCCGAGAGTGCCGTGCAGTGATTGTTGACATCACTGACCCTCATGACAAGAATCTCGTGAAAGCTGAGAATGATAAAAAAATCAAGTATCTTGATTTAGCATACGAGGTTGTCGACATGCGGAACGTGGACTCTGCAATCATTGTACCGATAGTCGTTTTGGTTAAAGAACTAATAGCAAAGAGCCTGAACCAACACCTTAGGAGGCTCTTATCACGTGGCTGGGCAAGGGCATGATTCAGAAAACGGTACTATTGGACACGGTACGCATAGTGAGGAGGTTCCTCTCCCTGGAGCCCTGACCAACGGGAGCCTGGATCCAGTTCCTGATGCCGATGCATCCCACTGAAACAGGCAGAGAGCAGAAAGAGACACATTGAGGATATTTCCGCTGTTTCACAAGTTTAGTGGGCCGCTCGGTTTAGTTATGAATTGATAACATAATTGCTACAATTATAACAATATCATAAATAGCTGTGCCGCTGACATAACAGCCGCTGTAGATAGAGCACTGGCCCAGAAGCGGAGGGACGCGCTGTTTGAGTGTCCTCGTTCATGATTCGTAAGGTTGATATGTAAGGTTTTTTCGGGCATTTACCTTTAAATTTTTATTTTGTAGATTGGTCAACCAATTTCAAATTTTTTATATTCCAAGCTTTAGTTACTTTAACTAAAGCTTGGAATATATATAATTATATATATAATATATGTAACTACTAAACTCCAGGATCTCATCATTACATCATGAACTGATGACCATGGGACCACATGGAAAGTATACTGTTTCAAACAATGCCCATAAAATTTGAGGGTTACCCTTAATTTTCCTGGGATCCCATTATCTGATCCAGACTTATAACTTCCATCATCAGCTCAGTAACTTGAGATGATGATTACCAGGCACAAATATCTGAATTGCGTTAGAGAGTATTTGAAAAACATTGTATGTGCCTATAAAATTAATAATAATAATATACTTTATTGATAAAATTCCTTACAATATGCTTACTATCTAGCTAAAGTTCACAATATTTAAAGGCGCACAGAAGTTGAAACCCTGACTCCTAAACTAGGAATACCTGTGACTTAAGGGTCAGAATTGGAGGGTTGCCCTCGATTTCTCTGGTATTCCATCATCAGATTCTGATTTGGTGACAATGAGACTACCTCAGGAGTATAGGCTTTTGAATAAAAAAAGAATTTTGAAAATCGGTTCACAAATGGCGGAGAAATCGGTGAACATAGGTACATGAAAAAAATACAGACAGTCGAACATAGGAACTCATCCTTGTTTTTGAAGTCGGTTAAAAATTGTCAAAGGTGTTTTGGTGAAACATTAGGAAACCGTTAACAATATATGTCATTGTAAATTGGTATCCCCAATAAAATGGAACTTAACATACCTAAATGATGAAATGTGGGTGTACTGTCTGTTCTCATCTCAGCGCATTCAGGCGTAATGTTATGTTATGATGTTGTGTAAACAATGAACATCACAACAGATTTGCTGTCTATTATTGAATAATTCCATTGTAAATCTCCGAAGATCAGCATCAGATCTTCACCAAAATTAAACGGGACCACCGCGGAATAATATATTTCCAAACAAAAAAAGATTCATCAAAATCAGTTCACAATTGGCGAAGATATCGCTGAACACACAAAAAAAAATGAATCTATGCTAATATTATAAAGCTGAAGAGTTTGTGTGTTTTGTTGAACGCGCTAATCTCAGGAACTACTGGCTCGAATTGAAAAATTATTTTAGTGTTGGATAGTCCAATTATCGAGGATGGCTATAGGCTATATGTATAACATCACGCTATGACCATCAGGAGCCGAGCAAAAAAAAACAAGTCAGAAGCGGCGGGTGAAACCGCGGGGCACAGCTAGTAAATAAATAAGTCTGATTGCTACGATCAATGATACGCACTTAAATGAACTGGCTAACATAAAGTTAAAGGTCGGTTCTTACTCCTTCCGAATAGTAGTGATCAAGCTGCGATAGTGCCAACATTCGCGATAGTATCGCTGGACTCATATCGCCCGCCATTACCCGCCACGTTAACCGCCGTTAACGAGCGAGCGTTATAATTACCGCTCGCATAATCTGATGCTATCAACAAAGTGGAGCACCGGCGAGTGCGGCGAGTGCCCACACAATGGCCGACCAAATCTGAGAATACTATGTGGTACCTATACTTTGCAAAACTGTCAACTTTGGACTCAAACAGTTAGCGGAGGTTCATTTAACCACAGAATTTCGAAGCGCAATACAGACAGGATCATTAAAATTTGCGCAAATCTGTTCCCATTGTGAAGTACACAATTTGGGCAGGCATCATTATCAGTGGCAGGGCAGTAACCAGCGGCACGCGCGCTATGCCTACCGCGTGATAGCGGGGAGTGCGCACGCGCGCGCTATCGCCGCGCCGGGCAACACGCGCGGATGCAGATAGCGGGTTCCGGCGCGGCTAACTGGCGCTAATCTGCGCCGACACCCGCCGCGGCCCACAGCGCGGGCGCGGTGTGCCCGCGTCCCCACTGCCACGTGAATACGCGTCACGCTGTCAATGTAACCGATTATCTCTAGTAAACAAAAATGTTTGCAGTTTTTGTTAGCCACCAAAACTGGCAAACACTGGCCTCTTAAACCCCGGGACGGTTGGTACACACACTGACAGGAAGTTCTTACTACACAGATGGTTGACACGAGGTCTTTACGCGCAAGTTTTGTTCAAGTCAACGTTATGCTGCCGCAGCACTAGCCTCGGGTTATGTGCAGTCATCTTCTATACGTAATTCCTTACTTATAAAATTAAGCATAGTGAGATAAGTCGACTCGTGCCTAAATTCGTATTCGTCGTTCCGCGTTTGTTGCATTTCGCGCGCGAAGTTGACGTGTTTTGACCAGTGTAAAAATCCCAAAATTTTGGTTTACGTGTATATTTGAGTGTTGGAACCCATAGAAATGAATGGAATTAACAAGATAATGTTCACAGGTTCTAAATGATTGTTTTATAACTTTTACAGGGCAGTCACTAACAATAATGTACCAAATGTACAAAAAAAAAGTCACCAATCCCGTATCCCGTACCTATTTTGGGAATGTTTTTCGTACCATGGGTCTATCTTTTAAGAAACCTTCTTTGGACACCTGCAATACATGAGACCCATACAAAATGAAAATTCAACTAGCTTTGCCACCAGATTCAAAAATTTTAAAGACGAAACTTGAGGTCCAGCAGTCAGAAGCAGATTCAGGTTATTCTATGAAAAAAAAGGACAAAGAAGAGTCGAGCGATGTTAAAAGAGTTTATTGTTTTGACCTCCAGCAATATCTTCCAACCCCTTTTTTAAAGACAAATATCGTTTTTTACAAACGGCTGCCGGACGGACGTTTAACAATTTACGATTGTTATGGCAAAAAAAGGTTTTGCTGCATGTGTAGCGAAGCTGACGGAGGACATGGACCTAATCAAATAGCGTCGTGCCTCTACAATTTTTTAATGACATTACTATCACATGTAAAAGAAGTTAACTTTTATTCCGATACGTGTGGCGGACAAAACAAAAATAACCACGTTGCTGCTATGCATAAGAAAAATGAATCCAGGTTTGCAAATAAATCACAAATTTTTAATTCCCGGGCATACGCACATGGAGTGCGATTCTATGCATGCACAAATCGAACGGAAGAAAAGAAGACCTGATATGGCCAAACATTTGCCGAGGGGTTGGTACAACCTAGTCAGAATGACGAGTCCAAACATTTCTGTCGTGGTAATGGATAATAATATGTTTTTGAAATTCGCTAAATTGTATAAAGGCCCATTGCAGCTACGAAAAGTAGATACATCTGGCGACGAATTCATGACATTATGTAAAATGGTTTAGATATGAAGATTTTTTTGAAGATAGAAGTGTGGTATAATTAGTTAGGTGTAGTTAAGTTTAAAACAAAATTAGACAATTTAACCGAGTTTAAGGAGATTTCTTTCTGTCAAGTTCAAGGAGCAAATCAAGTGAATCTTTGAATCCTGAGAAAAGTTATGAATGTCAAAAGCCTTTAAGTCAGGAAAAAAAACAAGATCTTCTTAATATTGTTCATTTAATTGATAGTAGTTGCCATGACATTTAAAAAAAAATTAACTAGTACAAACACACGAGATATAGACCCCGATTTCGAAGAGTTCAGCGAAGCTTAAGGTTACAGTATTTTTGCATTAGTTAGGTAGGTCTAACTTCGAGAAAGAGGTTAATCGTCGAATCCGACTCGGCTGGGCAGCGTTCGGGAACTTGCGTGGTATCTTCTCGTCCAACTTACCGCAGTGTCTCAAGACGAAAGTCTATGACCAGTGTGTGTTGCCAGTGATTACACACGGGACCGAAACGTGGTCGCTCACAATGGGCCTCATCAGAAGGCTTAAAGTCACCCAAAGGGCAATGGAGAGGGCTATGCTCGGAGTTTCCTTGCGTGATCAAATCAGAAATGAGGAAATCCGTAAGAGAACCAAGGTTACCGATGTAGCCCGAAGAATAGCCAAACTGAAGTGGCAGTGGGCAGGGCATATTGCTCGCAGAACGGATGGCCGATGGGGCCGGAAAGTTCTGGAGTGGCGACCGCGAACTGAAAGACGTTGCGTTGGAAGGCCTCCCACTAGGTGGACCGATGACCTGGTAAAGGTTGCGGGGATCCGCTGGATGCGAGACGCACGGGATCGGTCAATGTGGCGACACTTGGGCTATGTCCAGCAGTGGACGTCTTTCGGCTGAAATGATGATGATGATTTTTGCATTTATGGTACTTTAATTTCATTTATTTTTTATTTTTATTAAAAGCGTTCATGCATGAAGGTTGATGAATGATGAAGCAAAGTAAAAAGCTTTGCTTGGAACAAAGCAATTGACGTGCTATAGTCTCTGCCTACCTCAGGGGGAGTCAGGTGTGATGATTTATGGATATATTATTAAAAACTGTCAATATTAAATACATAAATAAACAACACATAAAGAGACGAGTCAATAAAAGGATTGTTTCTTTTTTTTTCTTGAAATGGAAAAAGGAGATATGTCAATTATTTTAATAATTAATAAATAAAAATATTTTTTGGATACATATAAAAGACGAATAAATTGTTAAATGAAAATTAAAATAATTTGGTTTTAAGTATTTCTATATATTTTTGATTAAACTGCATTTATCTTACAAAACAAACAAGCGTTTTCTTTATTAGCTCCTGGTGAAAAGTGGCGTTTTTAGACTCATCCCCCTTTACCTTGACACCACAGATTTATTCATACATAACACATCATCACGCCTGTAATTCCCAAAGGTTTAGGCAGATGTATACCTAACTGAGTCACGCTGGTGTTGTCGCATCTGTAGACTTACAATTCACCATTTATGAGCAGCCCCAGTCAAAAGATGTGTACAACATAATATCCCCGTCACTACAAATTAGTTGCGAGAGTGGCGCACGGTGTTTGGACTGCACATTGCATCGCGCTGGCGATGGCGGCGCAGGTGCAGCACCGCGCACGGGCTTCGGCTCAACACAATGCACTCGATAGAGTGGCGTTTTGTTGTACATAGGTGCAGGTCGGCCGGAGGCACCACATTCGCGTCGGCGGGATGCACCGCTGTTCATGAAAACGCCCGAGCTACTTTTTGTGCGGTGATCCGGTGACACTTCAGCCAGTTTGTTTGTAGCCAGTCTCTTAATGTTGTCGTCCCAGTTCGACATCATCCGTAGCAAGTGATCAGCACCGGAGAGTAAACAGCGATCATCAGTTATCATAAACAATGTGACGGCGCGTGTTGCCCCGCACCCGGTACTTGTAAAAGTGATCATATTCAACATCAGAGAGGCGATCACGGGCGGGTGCTCCAATTAATTTCTATTTGGATTAGGTACTTACAATAATTATCTGGCAGTTCGGAAGGAACAAACTACCTGACTGCCTACAGCGCTTTCGACACTAGTATTTTTTTCTGGGTGCAAACAGGTCGGAAAGTTAAGATATTAATAAAAAGTTTTACTTACTTAGGTATGCTGTACAGACAACTGTACAGGTTTAATTTAGTTTTATATACATAATTAGCGTCGCGGCGCGCGTCAGCACTTTTGTATTGTATTTATATTGAAACTCTAGCATTATGTTTATGTATCACTGCACTTTATCATTGCTATGAATAGCATAGCATAGCGGCAGCCTATAATGTTCCCATTGCTGGGACATAGGCCTTCTCTCTATGAGAGGGAATGGCCTATAATCCACCACGCGGGCCCAGTGCGGGTTGGTAGATGTCACAAATTCGAAGAGAATTTTAGGTTCTAGGACATGCCGGTTTCCTCACGATGTTTTTTTTCACCGTTTTGACCGTTTCTATCAATAAGTATCAATTAAATACTAATCGCAGAAGTTGTGTCGTTTATCATTTATTACGCGATCTTTCTGCCCATATCCATATCAGCAGTCATCTATCATTTATCAAGTTTTTTCAAGTGTAGGCGTGATCAAGAACCCCTACATTTTTTGATCCTTTGAGCCGGATCTGAATCAGCGAGCTACGGATCCAGTTATCAGTGTATCATTATCAAGATTTGTGTTCTGAAGATTTCCGGTACGATAGCGAATCGGTCCGCTGGCCTCCCACCAGCGGTCTCACCAGTAGGATTGAGAAGGCGCACATATCGTGCTGGACATTATAGAAGCACTAAGCAACAATATCAATCAAGAATCTATAATGTTGTCCTCAGTATCAGAGGAGAATATCTTATATCAGTATCAGCGTAACTTCAGATATTGTCAGTTAATTTTATCATTTATCATGGAGGGCATACAATCAATGTTCGAATGCCAGAGCTTCCTCGCCAAGGAAATTGAGAGAATACTTAGCAATTTCCGCAAGGACCGTTCGAGCAGGAAGACACCTGAACACCTTCACAGTCGTTTAGCCGCGCTGGATAAATGCTGGAAGGAGTTTGAAGAAAATCACATCAAGCTGCTGGATTTTGAAGATGATCAATATGAATATTTCTTGAAAAAGATTTGTGGGTACATGAAGGATTATTGTATCAAAACCAAGGAAATGATGTCATCATATAAGGAGTCTAAATTTCCGACTTTTTCCTTACCCACTTTTGAATATTCTTATCACGGGGATGACCTTGGTCAGCAGGACACCAATATTCGAGCATTGGAACGACGAATTGAATTAACATTGAAGACTCAGAGGACAAATGGGAGCTTCAGGATGAACTAAAGAATCTTCAGCATCTATGGAAGGTTATTGACACTACTCACCTACGTCTCGATAACCAATTAAAAGGAAGCAACGATGAATATGAAACCAAGTTTCTGCAGATTGAAGAGCGCTACCTTACCATCAAAAGGGAGTGGAACCGAAAATTAAACTCCACTGCTCACCTTGAGTAGGCCCCACCCAAATTAGAACCCCTACATATGCACAGTATCCTAATGCCCTATCTCCTGTAAGATAATTCAAATTCTTTTATTGTTTGTCACAGGTGAAATATTAGTTCTCATGATAATTATAAAGGATCGCTATTAATATTTAATTCTTGTTTTCTTATTTATTTAACATTAAAAGCTTATTCGTCCTGAGTCAACGTCCTTCATTCGTCATGCATTAATAATTTGTTAATTATTAATTATTTGTTAATTATTTGTTAATTACTATTTTAATTTTCCCAATTTAATTGCCAAATATGTTTTGATTTTCTTTTTTTTTATTGCTGCTATGACTTTGTTAATTTATTTTTAAATTTTATTTTTCCAACAGTATTTAGAAATGTGTTGAATTTTTTTTTTTTAATTGCTATTATTTTGTGTACTACTTAGTTATAAACATTATTGTGTGGTGTGTATTTGTCTTTGATTATGTAATCTAAAACTAACATTATTTTTAAGTGTACTTACTAACTAAATTATAGATCGTTCTGTCTGATGCAAATAAATAAATAAAAAATTATGACTTTGTTAATTATTTTATTTTTTTAATTTAATTTTAGTACTAAATAATGTGTTGTGTTTTAATTTGATTTGAATGTTTAAATGCTACTATAACTTTGTTAGCTTAGTTATACATCTTATTATGCATGCTGTGGTCTCCTGTAAGTGAAGGAGTACACCTACGTAATACTTTTGTCGTCGATTATTTATTTCGTGTGTTTGTGTATATCCTTAGTTGGAGATCCTAAATAAATAAATAAATAAATAAATAATAGTTGTTCACTCACAACGTCAGATTAAAAATACTAATAAAAAAAAAAACTAAGTAACAGGTACAGTAGAGACCATAAGTGCAGTAGCAGTTTCACAAAACGATCGCATCAAAACAAGTCGCACTTACGACCTTTTTCCATAACAAATATTTTGCACACATACACGATCTCGTATATCGCTCTCTTTCATAATTATCTAGTCAGAAAGAGTGCGATATAATGATCATTTGCCTTAGTGACAAGCCTGTCATGTCGCGACGGAGTATTAAGTTAGTGATATTTAATTTCAAACAAACAATTATGTGTCTATCTGGCTTAGCGGTTAACGCTATAGATAAAATGTCTCGCACTGTATACTCTGCGTTCGAACCCAAGTGACATTACTCTTTTTGTGTTTTAATTATAAATGATACGTTAGACTCGATGAGATATGTTTTTCAAAATATTAGTTGGAACTTATTATTAACAAAAAAGATGAGGGTGAATGTGAAACAAAATTAACTTCTGGATTGAACAAAGTAGTTAGTTATGACGTTGTTAGTTGGTGAACTTTGTTTCGAGCGTTTGTGTTATTATTACGATTAGCGTATTGTTTGATTGTCTTTATTCAAGATGCAAGCTAATATTAGTATTGATGACAGGGCAAATATTGTCACTTTGCGTAAAAATGGGCTTAATATTTCTCAAATTTCAACTGAAACTGGCTTAAAATGTGTAAGTTATTTTTAAAAATTATAATTATTATGATGATAGTAGTGGTGTGTGATTTTCTTATTATTAAATAAATTGCTAGTTGCAAGTGTGTAATCATATTTTGTTTTTTTTTAGAAATTCTGTTAGCCGTTGGGTAAAGAGGTTTGAGGAAGAAGGTAGTCTGAAGAGTCGTCTAAGAAGTGAAAGGCCGCCGCTTATTAACCCGACTCAGCGACGTTTTATGGTGGTCTATAATGTTTGCAGAGCAATTGGATACTACATTACAGACTGTTCGCCATGCAGTCCATGCTGAAGGTTTACATCATCGGAAGCCAGCTAAAAACCATTTTTGACACAAAAACACAGGGAGGAAAGACTACGTTTTGCTCGAGATTATTTACATTTTAACTGGGAGGTGACTGTATTTTCTGACGAGAAGACTTTCAAGTCTTGCCAAAAGGAAGACTTAATTTATGGCGAAAAAATAATAATACTTAATTTAATAAGTAGACCGGGTAACTAAATATTTAGTAATATTAACATAACCGTAAATAAAAAAATAAAAAATTAAGAAATAAATTTTAAATTTAATGATCTTAAATTGGGGTTTAGTTTCAATATTCTTTTCGTCAAGAAAATGAACTCTTAAGCTATAACCTCAATACATTCAATGTGACGTTACATTAAAAAAACACGTTCATAAAGTCTAACTCATATATTATACTCATACTCATAGTATTCAATTAACTCTGCTGAATACTGATACCTATAATAAGCGGGTATCAACAATTATATTTGTGTTATTAGAATATCCTTTCCGTGTTATGTTATTCTTATTATGAATTGACTAAGTGGGTATACAACAAAAAATCTTATGAACGGTGATAAGAGAACTTTTTTTTGCCTAGATAGGAATGTGACGTCACATTCTCATAAAAGTTTGTTAATTTTATAAATAAATAAAACGAATAAACATTTTTGTTATCATTCAGCATGATTTTTTTATTTCCACCTTCCAACACCGAAATCATAAAATAAAAATCATTTAATGAGGTTAAATAATAATACAATAACTATCTAATATTTAACTTCTTATAAAAAATAAATAATAAGCATAACTATATCATAAATAAACATAAATACCTAACGACTTTCTGCTTAAAATACAAATATAATTAAGGTTTCAAAGAAACAAAAAACAGCCACACATTGTAATAACATGGATTCGAACTTGGACTTCATTGATCGTGAACCCATGCTCAGCCCAAACAGCTACCAACTCATGTTAATACTACGCGAATTTTAACAATGCAATGGTAAGAACAGGTCATCACTATGATGTGTATTCTAAATGCAACAGAAATATAATGCTATTTCGCGTAGTGTGACGACAGTTCATTAGTGTGTGTTATGTGTAGAATGTTGAGACATCACTCATACACGCACACGCACACACACTGCTGTATCGCGCTCGCACAGTTCATAGCAATGTAATCTTTAGCATGGTGCTGCACTTTTGAGGTCTACTGTACATTGATTTCATACTAATTAAATTAATAATTGATTTCATTAAAACTAAATTATTCATTGATGTCGTACAAATTAAATTATTCATTGATTTCAAGATAACACATTTTGACTTTACCTTCACTATACATTTTTTATTAAAACGCGATTTAAATAATTATGACACATTGAGAAGTGCACGGTATGAAAATGTATTAAGTGGAGTTAAGTGTAGGACAGTTCAGTTTAAAACGAGTACTTGGGATACGAGAAAAAATTTATAACAAACTTCCAAATTATGTAAAAAGCAGTGTCTTACATAGTTTAAAAAATGAAGGAATTTTTGATAAGTAAAGAAATAAGGAAATCGCGTTATGGAACTCAAATGGAGTTGGGCAAGGCGCAGTGATGGCAGGTGGAGTAAAGCTGTGACCGAGTGGCGTCTAAGGAATGGAAAGAGAAGAGTTGCTCGTCCGGCGGCGAGATGGGCAGATGACATTGTTGCCATTGCGGGAATATCTTAGATGAGGCTAGCACAAGGGCCTGGAGCTTGGCGCAAGCAAAGAGAGGCACCCAGCAGTGGGAGAAGTCTGGCTGTGGATGAGATGAAAGCCTAGTAGTGTACTCTTGTAAACTCTGTTTTCCATGAATCGGTCAGTTTAAGAGCACATAATTACTATCTACTGCTACTACTACTTAATACTTCTGACTCACATTTTTGTGCCTCTCTGTTAGTTGAATTTCCCCAAAAAAGAATACCATATTTTATTGTAGATCCCACGTACGCATGGTAAGCACTCAGTAATGTTCTTTCGTTAACTACTTTTCTTAGCATGTAGAGGGCATATGAAAACTGATTTAATTTTTTACATGATCAATTAGTTCAGCCGCATAAACCCCCACCGTTTGGCCGTTTACCGAGACTAATAACGTTGAACTCGGTAACTGCGTGCGACAAAGTCAGTCAGCAAGCCTGCTTGCAGATGTAACTCCAACTCTCTGAAGCATACCAGTGTGTGTGAACTCCACAACACTATAGTTATCTATTGGATCTAGAAAAGTTCACCTGACCCTGAGTAGAACGGGACAAGGCCAGGAGACGATGCGGACACCAACTGGACTGCACCACTACTACAACTGAGGAATATTAAACAATACAATCCTTTACACAATTATATACTTCACTACATAGTATAAAACAAAGTCGCTTCCCGCTGTCTGTCCATATGTATGCTTGGATCCTTAAAACAACGCAACGCATTTTGATGCGGTTTTTTTTTAATATATAGAATGATTCAAGAGGAAGGTTTATATGTATATATTGCACCCGTGCGAAGCCGGGGCAGGTCGCTAGTATTCGTATACAGTTATCATCTCTTTACGTACTGGATATCTTCAGTAGTTGGTATTATATTTAAAATCGTAATTATGCATATAGACCGCGGCGGGTTATTTCAATCAATTGACGTACATATTTTTTTGTAATTTTTAATTTATGTTATTATGAATGATTGCACTTCATGGTGGAAAACTGACATCGATGTCACTAATTGCATGACAACAGCTATCCAGCCCGAGTGATGTTGTCGCAATGTCGCAACAGTGGGGGCGCGCGGCGGCAGCGCCCAGCGCGCGCCCCGACGGCGCGGCGGATCAACAGCGAGGCCCTTGTCTGCCGGTCGACCCTAACACTACTGTGTCACTTTTTATGTTTAACGTATAATTATTGAATCTTCCATGACCCTACAACACGATTAATTTAAGTAAGAGAAACCAAAATCGAAATGAAAAGTTTAGTTCAAAACGCTTTGCAATAATTAGTATACAATAAAGTGTGTCCTATTGTTAACGACTTGTTACTCGTTAAGAGTCGTGGGGGGCTTGTAGCGTCGCATTGTTTGTATCGGTCGCATGTCGCATGCGAGTGTACGAGTGTATCGCTCGGAGGCTGCACCGGACAAAAACCGGCGGTGAGCAGATATGTGCGGAGCGGGAGCGGGTTATGTCAGACAGAACCAGTCACGTGTTATGTCAGAGCATTGGGTGCTACACGCTCCATCCGCCCGCAGAAGTGCCACACGCGCCACGGCGCCGGCCAGCATAGCGATACGTGTGATGGTACTTTATGAGTGTTTCAGTGCGGGTCCAGACTCCCTGCGATCCAGCCGTATTGTTAGTGCGTGTATGGGCATGTGATTAGGTTAACCATCGGTGTACCGAGTGGCACTGCTGCGGGACCGTTGCGCGCGGCGCAGGCACCTGCACGCTGCGCGGCCGTCGACCCCGCGGCGTCCCCCTCCCGCCCCGCACCAACCGCGCACCGCAGTCCGCGCTGTGTCATGTAGAGTGGAGCAGCATCCTGCGCCTGCGCACGATGCGGCGTAGCGCCCCTGTACGCCGTCGACATCACAACATCATGTATGATCCAATCTCATACAGGGTGGATAGGACACCGACGCGCAGACGTTACTATGTATTCAGGAAGTACATCATTCTGAACCACGACATAGAAATTTTTAATCGGTAATTAAAATAAAATCATCATACTTCGACCGTGCAGGTTGCACTTTTGTAGGGAACAGCAGTATGTATAATATCACTGGTATGTGCCAGGTCAGGGTTAGCATAGCGCACTTTTGGATTCAGACCTGAATACTACAAGTTTTGATTTAATCTAATACGCCAGTGCAGCTAACAATGTTACCAGCCCATCAATGGTAACGTTGGTCACGGGGCAGCTGACTATGGTTACGATAGATAGAGTATAACAACACCAACAGTAAGCAGCGCGTGATGAGTGCGTCCCTCCTCGCCCTCACGGAGTGCCAGTCACTCGCCCCGCACGCCGCCGGATTGGACTCACGTCTACCACAAAAGGGAGCTCTAATTAAATACACTTTTTATACTTTAATTTGATAAATGAAATTGGAAATGGCAGAGCATGACTCGATATAAAACGTATCGAGTCGATGATCCGCTCGTAAAACATCGACATTTAACTTGTTCGTCCCGCGTCGTGGCGGCGTTGTGCGGCAGTGGCCGACAAAAACGCGTTGCAGTGCGTCACGCCGCGTCACGCCGCCGCAGCGGCCGTGTAATCCAATTCATTAGCGGTGCCCGAGCGTGTCGGCGCGATGTCACGCTCACGTCCCGCGGCCGGCGGCTGCAGCCGGAGGCTGCCACCGCCGCCGCCGGACAACAACACAAAAACTGCTTCTATTGTGACCGCATCAATTCACTAATGAACAAATTCCTCGCGCTCCGCCCAGGCCGTGCCCATGACACAGGCGACACCCTGGTGGAGGGGCTGGTGATGCGAGTGAGGATCCACCGGCGTCGCGGCACGTGTCGTTATGTCACCGCTCGACGGATCCCTCCGAAAGCCGAACTGGCTGTAACGGTACTAACTAGAAACATATTCTAAAATATAATTTATATTTGAGTCGTTCAGATGTAGCGAGTGCGCGATAAGAGAATTCTCATTAAGATTAGTTATAATAATAAATGGATCTCAGCGGGCGGCCATCACACCGGCTTGCAATTTACCCCGGACCTGAACAAAAATAGAAGCCTTCGAGCGGAGCGTGACCCCGGGGCACGGCGGGCCGGGGGCGCGGGGAGTGCGGCCCGGGGGCATGGTGCGGGAGGGGGGAAGGCAGCAATTTACACGGCGCGGTGGCGCCCGGGCCCAGAGTAAATGACCGCGATCGTAACTATCAGTCGCGTGGTTAGTTTAAATGTTTTATATTTCATAATCATAAAGATAATCATTTATTCATTTGCGTATATGGGTACAAAGGATTTTTTTTTCGGGTGGGAAATCATATAATGACTCCTTCCGCTCTGGGCGGAGTGTCAGACTTTTACTGACTAAACCCATCCATGTTCCTTCTTTACCCTTTGTGTTCCAGGGCCGCGGTATCTCTTTCGCAGCCCTGGCAGGCATCGGCATCTTGCGGAACCCTTCCTGTGTGCTGACGTCTCTTTGAGGCGCGCGTGGAACCCCCGGACGAGCCTTACGGCTACCACCTTTGGGGGCGGTACAAAGGTCTTTAACAAACAATAGTGTCCATTAGCCATATTCGCACCTTGAAAACAAAAGTGGCATTATACCGAAAATGGCAATATTGAGTTATAACGACATTTAAATTCCTTGAAAGAAAGCACTTCTAATGCAAAAACTGACACTGTCATAGTTTCAATACTTTTCCCTTGATGCCACTAGTGTCAGTTTACTTTTGAATAAAATGACAAAGTAATAATTCGTAAGTTAACACTAAATCAGTTGAAGAGAAGCAGTCAGAGTGGACACACTCTATTGTGGGTAAAAAAGTGGTATTTTATGTTTAGTGTCGTTTTAAACGTAGGGATGGCATTTTAAGTATGGTGTCGCTTAATTTAGTTAAATTAACAAATAAAACAAAAATTCTGATGAATAAAAAAATGATGTCTTTGGGTTTTTTTCCTTTTTTAATTATTCTAAAACGGGTAGGTTTATTTAAAACAAAAGTGGCACTATGCGGAACTTATTTTTAAAACCATGTTTTCTAAATAACTCCATATTTTAATGGTATGATTTCAGTACTTAAGTTAAATAAGATAGTCAAACTGATATGTAAAATTAATTGCAGTTTTTTATTCCATTTATTTGTTAAAATATTGACCCAAATGCCGCGTCAAAAACTTTAAATGGTCATACCGAAAAATGTCAATTTTAGTATTACGCCACTTTTGTTTTCAAGATGCGCTTTATTGCCCCGCGACCCGCCAGCCGCACAGGCCACCTCGGCGCTGCATGCCATGCAGCAGTGGTGGAGCAAGTGGTGGCTGGCTGCCTGCGAGATACTCCTTACTGTAATGTTGCTGGTAAGTGCTGCAATAGTAAGAGCCCAACATGTTGCTGCGCGGGAGTGTCCACAATTCACGCCGCACGACGTCGTCGTAAGCATTGTCTTCATCTCTGGTTTGTTTCATAACGTTGCAATGTCTTGGAGTACGCACATCATCAAAGTCACTCTACAAATCAGAATAATTTCTATTAGAGAGTCTAATACTGGCACGGTAGAAACAAGTACAAACGGTATAATAATTGATTGGTCTGCTATTTTCCAACATCAGATCGTGCTCTAGGCAAGCTCTAATCTGCCGGTCCCTTGAACATGTTAACGCGTGGCGGGTTCCGCGCGTGCAGGAAGTGGGATCTACTAGCGCGCGATACGAGCCGATACTGTCCCACCGACCCTAGCGGAACTACCACTAATTAACAGACATAGTCATAACCTTACTAGAATAATTACAAAAATAATATTGTCAATAAAGAGTCAATTACGTAGGTGCGGTCGAGCTCATAGCGCATGAGAGTGTCTGCGTCGTGTGTGATCAGGAATGCAAATCTATTTGCGTGGTGCTGAGCCGGTCTGCTGCGCGCGCACTCGCCGCAAATCGGGCGGATAATCGCGCGTGCGCCGCGGTAATTAATACCGCGCAAAAACGACAAAAAAAAACGTGTGTACGAGCATGATGCGCAGGCGCAGCGAAGTTGGCAATGGGTCGTGCACTGTGGGGGGACTGGCAGAAGGTGCAGTACGCAGAGCGCTCCATTTGTGATCGGCCCGTAGATGACGCGCTTCTGCAGAGCCCCATAGATGCCTTTTGTGCTGAAGTGACCATGAATGCTGGTCAGAAGCTCGTTGTGTTTATTGTTCGGTGTGGTCTGCATATGCCGTGAACGATGACGTCACGGCGTGACTTGTGGTCACCGCCCACCGGTGATGAGGAGCGGACCCTCTGTGTCACCCCACTTGTGAAGCTGATATGAAGACATGCGGCAGGTGCGTCGCACGTGCATGTCGCTCGACATTACCACCGGTCGCCGGTCGCAGTCGCGGTCGCCAGTCGCGAGTTAGTTTTTGTGGTCGCGCAGTACTTTACAGTCATTTGAATACCCGCCCCCGGCACTTGTCGCCTTATTTCATAATTATGTTTTTTGTTTGAGATGAAGTTGTCTCGTCGCGCTTCGTGTGATCGTGCCTGCCTTTCTGACACACACCGGCAAGAGTTGTTTTTAAATACGATAATGAGAAATCCATTAATTAATGTTCATTTGTTTCTTTGGCTATCTATGTTTTATCAGAGTTTCGGTATGATACAATTACAAGGGTGTGTTTTATATTTGAGAACTTCGAAGACCAGTGGAATGAAGGAGTGTCGTCATATTTAAGAGTATGGTATGGATCATCCAACTGCACCACTTCTTTGTGGGGCCCAAGAAACTTATATACTAACTGGAATGAGGACGTGCAAAAAGTCGTTCCGAGCGAAAAAACTTCGAGAGTGGATGTCATCCCTTTCTAATAGGGTATCCAATATTTGTACTTACTTTTGGGACAGTTATTCTTTTATAATCAAAAACAGGGTGAAGCCGAAGCCTACGCATACTGTAAAACTCTGTAATGGGATAGGTCTATGAAGTGAAGAATACGTGACGCTTAGGTTACATACTTCATATGTAAAGAGATTTTAAAGCGTACAGGGCTGCAACATTCACATAGATGAAGCATGAGCAATATGAGCATGTAGCATTTTCAAACAACATAATATGTAGTATTTGATAAATTTATTAATCACACTATACATTATAAAACTTATGGTTTTATTTTATTGTTGGTTTTAGTACGAGTCAGTAATCTTAAATTTAAGTGCGAAGATGCTGATGATGGAAGACAGTTGCAAACTAGGCAATAGGTTGAATACATCTTCTTTAAATGGACAACTTCAAGCCCGTTGCTGAAGATTGTCATTGTTAGGGAGTCTGCATGGAAACAAAACAGTATTATTAATACACAAACAATAAACAGTATTTAAAAAAGTAAAGATAGAAATCGTTTATTTCGAGAAATTTATTTTTGTTATTATTAAAATGGAGTAATTGATTAAGTTTTGCTACTGCATTATAAATCATGTATTTTGTACGCATTTTCACAAGACTATAAATACCGACATGGATAGTAGAAAAGGCGTATTCTTTAGAATATTTTCTTGATCCCCGTTTACATATCTAGAACATTGTCACGCTAGTCGAAATTTGTAAACAAAGTTATACGAACTTACCTGAAAAAAGAAATTCCACATCCAGCAAACCCTTCACTGTTACACCCCTTCACACAACTCGATTTCACGACATTTAAAGAGGAAGATTTCACTTAAGTAATGAAAAGAACTTGATAACGCAAAAATATGACTTCAGCGCGAAATTGTATCGGCCATATTGTTTGTTTATATGAGTGTCATCTATGTTGCCTTTCAGAAATAACATAATTCATAAATAATTTAATTTATTTAAGCTTACTGTATTTCGCTAGAAATTATTATTTTAATATTTATTATTTGAATATTAAATTAATCCCGTAACGATTTATGTGCTAGTTTAGCTATCAACGTGATTTCCGAATAATTTAATAAAAAAAATATATATATATATATATTTTTTGTGTATTGGCAATTGTTAGACAAGGACACAATCCACTCTTGATCGCGTTCTCGCTCTGAAGTATTCTTTCCCCTTTGAATTAATTAAAGTAAAAAGTACTCTATTCGTTTGAGATAAAATTCATTTTCAAACGGTGTTTTGATGTCAAAATTTTGTTCGTACTCATTCCAGTTAGTATATAATTTCCTTAATGGGGCCAAAAAAATATTCCGCTGTCCAAAAAAATCAATTTAGAATTGAACTCCCAACTCAACCCAAATGTATAAATAATAATGAAACCCACCGTGGCAGCAAAGCACAGTAACTGAAACATGTCGTCTAATAACACACTGTATGTTATTTATATACAAGTGTTTTTTTTATGTTCCCAGTGTTCCCAGACGACGCAATTATAAAGTGCTGCAGATTTAATGATAAACATTAAAGACCTAAGTTAACGACTACCACGTAAGGTTTGGTGAGTGACGTGTTTATAGCATCACGTCACAAGTGTCACCTGCGGTAGTAGCCGTCACCCGGACAGTAGAAACTAGCACCAACTCATATATTGACTTGTAACACGTCATGTAGGTAGGTACTCATGTTTATGAGCGCAGTTATTGGAGCAATATCGTGCGAGAATTGGATAATTACAAACACCGTCGTTATTAACGCATAAATCTGCTGGTGATCAGCCCGCTCCGCTCGTCCGCTCGGCGGCGCGGGCGCTGTGCTCGTGGATCGAGTTTTCCGTGTCAGTTAATTAGCGCGGCTTTCTCACGAGCACTAACATCGTCCTTTATTAAACTGTGCCCGCGAGTCTGTTTTAGGTATTTTAATGAGTCAGTTATCTCTGTCTCCCCCCCCCATTCCGCCGGCCCGCTCGTCCCGCCACCCTGCGCAACAGACAGCTGCAGGATTTATGTGCGCCGGCGCAGATTCGGCAAAAATGCGCCACCGGGAACCGGCTTGCAGCTCACATCGCACATCGGCCGCACTGAACGCTCATGTACTGAACATACGAAATTGTTGGAGCATACTACATACACATGTCTTCGCTGTTGCCATACAACACTCAGCTCATCAATTTATATTCCATAAACTAACAAAATTATCATTGAACTAAATCCTATCACGCGGGTACAAACAAAATGGATTATTTGTTCGCCTCTGTTTGGTACTCACCATATTACATTACGAGTTAATCTACCTCAAAGGTTATACAATAGAAAACCATAGAGCGCATGAAAAAATCCGTTTAAAAATCTGGCATCCCCGGATGAGTGGCAGCGGCGCGGTTCACACGGCCCCCGGGCTCCGGGCTCTGGGCCCCGGCCGCTCGCGAAGGTGTCATATTTTCATTAAGCGCAGTTTTATTCCGCGAGCGATCGGCGCAGGTTCAGCTCGTAAATATCTGTGTGTGTACTCGTACGGCGGGACTGGTCAGGCGAGCCGGACGATCGTAAACCGCGACAGTGTTCCCGCGCGGCCCGGCGCGGCGGCGTGGCGGCCTCGCGGGGACTCGTGGGAGACAACCCGCGAGAGTGAGCCTGCAAACAATTAAACTGCTCAAAACTTGCACAACCAACTGTCATGATCATTGTGACTAGAAAATAGTTTTAGAAATTGTGTGAAAAGTGTGAAGAGGATCTGTCGAGTAAAAGACATCAACGCGTTCCCTTACACGGTGCTATTTATATTTTTACCAGTATTAATGCTTCGCATCTCACTGTCCTGTCAGCGAAAAGAATGACGTGACAAAGCCACCTTAAAGCTTATTTCGTCAATCCTGTTCCTGTTCCTGTTTTTTGTTGTAAAATAAAAAAAAAATAAAAAAAAAATATCGTTTTAGTATTACGAAATACTTTGATAGCGATTGCCACTTGAAACCTCCTAAACCTGTATCTGCGCACATAAGTGCAATGAAAAGTACCGATTAAATCGACACATTGTGTAATTAATGTATAATTCTGGGAAGGTGGCGCTGACCGGCGCTGGCGCACATCATTACTCGCCAGTGCAGTGCTACAAGTCTCACGTAGTTGACAAATCCGACACTAAATATTTGTTTACGAATGCGATCACTGATAGTGCATTCATTAGAATAGCTTCGGAAGAATCACAAGTATGCGACGCACGGCGGTGTTCCCGTGTACCGGTCTAGTGGCGGTGTGATCTCATCAACAATGCCCTTGGAGCTATTCAATTAATTCCCAACAATAGTATTCCAATGGCAATAAAAGCGATGGTATCGTCGCCAGGGTCGCGGTTCCCAGCGGTTGCCCACTGCTGGGCGATATCATCGCATATCTGGCGTTCACTAAATCTTTTGGGACGCGTTAATGGGACTGTTTTGTTGTTTAATTCGTTTTTTATCGCATTCGCATAGATTTAAATTAATTAGCGCTATTGGAGCGATGAGCGCGCGATATTGTACCCTGCATGCGCACTCGCAACCCGCAACCGCACCGCGCCGTCCCCCGCCCCCCTCGCCAGCTCTTCACATGCTACGCAGAGTGCTTCGAATACTTCACATTATAGTTGAAATGCATTTTTGTTGACGCACGACTGGAAATATAGTTTAGATACGATAGCCAGAAACTTAAAAAAAAATTATGATCTCTTGTTAAATAGCACCTGATCCCAAAGATACATGAGAGATGGTACATGAGGGATCGTATAGTATACGCGGTGCAGATTACACGGCGAGTGACATGGTATGCTAATGTGACGTCACGCTATCTCACGTCAGGGCGCTATCGAAGTGACGCGACGTTGGCACATCAAACGACGAGACATGAACGTACCTCCACCTGATCGTAATTAATGAATTAACCCGAGCATAGGAATGCCTTAATTGACGGCTAATTATGGGCGTAAGGTTACCAACGCGACAACGACCACCCGCCACGCGCTCCACGCAGCTAAAACGCAGCAGACACGCTGCCACCACGCTCTCCGTAGCTCTGCCAGCGACTGTCATCGACACTGACACTAATTAGCAACTTGTTGTTTGGCTCGCATGCACTTGTACGAGCAACTTGAACTTACCTAACTGACTGTCACTGACTGTTACACACTACCTGACTGTCATCGGCGCGGTGTGTGCGCCTGCGCACACACCACGCCGATGACAGTCTGCGCATCTCAGCTAATGCACGGATTATGTAAACTTGCAACTAATGCCGATCCCATGCGGACGATAACTGTTCTCGATAAAGAGTGACATTTTATTTTCACAGCGACTCGTAAACTTACTGAAGTAGCGAGTGTTTGTAATTCCGCAGATAGCATCGCACATACATACATTCAGTTCATAAAGAGCACGCGTCGATTGGTGACAGGTTATGTGCTGATGATACCACGACAGGGTTCTAGCATTTAAGTGTCTCTACCGAATTATGAATAATAACGATGTGTGGTGTCAAGTTCTACTCCGAATGTATTCACATTATATGAATAAAATTATTGAGCAAGATGTTTTAATTCATTTATTTCAGAAAGGTTACCTCATTATCATCCATACATGTTTTTTAAATAATATTATACGAATACAATAAATACATAATTATAAACACAACAATGGAAACATTGGATCAAAACCATACTACTCCTAGATGTCGTTTCGTGTGGTCTACTCGTGTGTGTGTGTGTGATGTGTGTGTCGTGTTTATGTCTCGTTGATGGGTTTTGGTGCGTGTGTGGTGTGTGTGTATGTTTAAGAAGAATCGACAGTACGAAGCAGCACCTATCACGCATCATCTTAATAGTCCGTCGCACCGGAGCGTTCAGCTGCGCATCAGATCCACTTACGTTACACAACAAGCGTTGTTATTAACAATTACATAAATATATGTGTGTGCGTGTGTTTATGTCGTGATCAATTGTTAGCCGGAGCGCGCACGTCAGGACTAATCCCGAATGGAACTGACAGCCAGACATTTAGATCACTACAGCTCATCCTTATACAAATATACATCTTATCATAATAATATAAGGACCGTAATCCTGTGGCAATGATTTATCGGGAGATGACTATAATTTATGTGCGGATGTAGTTGAAACTTTAGCCTAATTAAAATAAAGGTTGTGAATGTGTTGTAGCGGTGGTCGGGGCACTTCACATACTGGTCGATAATGCGCGGAGCACGACCACGGCTAATGAGGGCAGCCACTCATTATTGTAGTGTAAGAAGACAGAGACGCCTGGTGCACATGCACTAACACGCGGTGAGGACGCACGCCGCGCAGGCGCACAGGATGCTACCATTAGAACTCACCATAGGAACCGGTCGGTGTTGGCCGTTGATTCAATGTTTCTGTCATTATTTATAGTCAGTCATTTGTACATAAATATGAACTCACTGATTATATATTATGGTCAGTATTTAGATGTTGATTACTGACTGACCGGAGATACCCAGGTATCTCATTTACACACAACAGAAAGAGTTGTTGTTCCCTGCTTTCAATATTAAACATAGCATAAGGTTATTATTCAAACCAATGTATTTGTTTCTAATTATTTTGTCAATAGCCCTTCAATACGGCGCGTCTGAAATATCAGATTAACTCTGAGATATACGTTCCATACATCAACTAAAACAATAATGTGCGTATGTTACGCAGCGGTGACCGCTATAAACAAGCGTTGCCCAGCTGTGGGCATTAGTGGGCTACATCACACGGTGCGCGTGCGCGCCCTACGAGCAAGATTTCTTTACAAATGGTATTGAGTAGACGGTGCGGCTTCACGGACTACGTAGAAGTCACCACCGGGGCCAGTCGCGGGGCGGAGCAGTCCTGGGCACCACGGTCCACGTCCTTTGAAAGATGATTGCCATTCCTTTAAAAAATCCACACGCGATATACACAGCTGCCCGAAGATTAAATAGTAATATTGACCGTATTCCATTCCCATGCCTTTACGATAGCAGCATTGTCAGCAATCCAAGATATTTAATGAGCAATTGCGCGTAATGTTGGTAGTCGCGTGTATATTTGTGTGTGGTTATGTACCATGTACTAGGTGCTCAGGAAGACGGCGGCGGCTGCACGGCGGCACTGTGGCGGTGGCGGCGGAGCGGACCGTTACGCGCTGAACTAATAAGCGAGCCTGGGACCAACACACTCGCGATGCCAGCACGCGAACTACTGCTCTATCAGTACTTTATCGACCTAAATATATAAAGATTGTTGTTTTATACACAGTATTACCGAGGGTGAGCCGAGAAGCTTCGTCACAAAGTGGCCCGAAGTAACAGTGCATTTGATTGGCAAACAATAATAAATAAATAATAAAATACTTCTATTAGACTTGGACTTTTATTACCTCACACAAGTCATGCTGACTTGTGTGAGATGTTTTGGAAAGACTCCAGTCATACCGGCCGGCAGGTACACACCTGAACTACGTATTTAGGTCGGAGGTCGCCGGAGGGTGCCGGCGGGTGTCGGTGGAGCTGTTTGGTGCGGGGGGTGCGCAGGCGCATAATTTAATGCATGCATTTAGCGCAGATTTATGTTATGCGTGTTATTACATATTAGTTTACGTTTTATGGCGGAGTAGTATTTTATCTCAGCGAGCATAAGTTATTAAAACAAGAATATCAATCAAGTTTACGATCGTTTCATTGCAGGTACCAGCTCATCAGGACAGGGGAAGTGGCTGCTCCTGCGCAAATTGGAAACAGTTATAGTTTAACGTTACTATTCACAAATTACAGCTGTGTTAGATACCTGGACGCTTTGAAGGTACATTTTCTACAAACACCGCTGTGATTGTTTAACAACATAGTAAGTTATTGCGCTGCTATCAGCGCGACATCCGCACTCACACGCCTGTAACTGGCCCCCCTGCGTGTACTGATGCAACAAGCACATGCGCAGCAGTCACTGCGTCATTGAGCTCGTCAAACGAGGATATATTTGTCGTAAAAAGTGTGGATGTGATCAGTATCCTCATCCGTGATATGTAACCGGTACATTCTGTAGAATGCGCGCGGATGCCTCCGACCGCGACGGATTCCTCCGGGAGCGGCTAATGAGTGCGCCGATCCTCACCCCCTCCCCCCCTGACGCCGCAGCCCTCAGCCTACCGCACCCCGCGCCCGCTCCTCACCCCTCACTTATTAGTTTTTATGTGCGGACCACCTGTTGCGCTGCGCGGGCGCATGCCCTTGTGATACAAGTGCATGTGTGTTGTGTGTGCGACGGTACTGCGATGCGACGCTGATGAATGATCCAAATGAATTAGCCACAGGTTAGATGTGCATCCACTGTAGTTAGTTGGGTCGAGTCTGTCACTACATATCGTTGATCTTCACTATCATTTTTCATTGTGCTATTTTGTTTGAAGTCAAAACTTTGCAGTATCAGAATACTCATTTCGTTTAAATTAATTAGACGATAAACAACTGTAACAACAATATCGCAGTCACCGATCTCGGTCCTCCACAGTGCGCATCTCTCGAACGTCGCGTCGGACTCTCGTTCTTGTTCACGAAGGCATAAAACTGTTTAATTTAATCTGTGCCTTTCGTGGCTCCTTTTATTTTTGAACGTAAAACAAAACAACTAAACGGTTAACTGTCTACCAGGCTCTACCTGCGTTTCCCAAATTGCTTGTGAATATGTGTGGGTGTATGTGTATGAAGAATGTTTCGAAGGGATGTGCGTGTGTTCGTACAGTTCAGTTCTGGTCACAGTCTCATTCAATTGTGTCTTATTCGCTGTGCGACCGTCCTCGTCGCGGGGGATCTCATTATTTCATCAATGTGACTGTAATTAAAAAGTGGATTTAGGTAGAAACAAATATTGTAAGTTTCATCACTCTAATGTCAATCTGAAACATAAAACGGAGCGGAATGTGTCAAAGTTATAATTGTAGTGAATAACGAGTAACAGTAAACGCGGCGATGCGAACATGCTAATTCGTTGATATTGATAAACGTGCCGATCGTGCTCCGCACAGGGACGCGCAGTAGTTCAACTGCGTAACTCCACTGAATAAGGTCCAGTTCCCACCAACATATATGAGCGGAATGCAGCTCAACATAATAATGTAGCTAGCAGTGAACACGCGCCTAATATTATGTCTGAGCATCGTGATTGTCTGTGTAACCTTACGTCTAATGCTGCTATTTAATGTAAAGTACCCTATAGACTACTTCACCGTTAGCCTTCTGCGGTGTGTCGGTGTGTGTCACAAGCGCGGGCGCATCGTCGTGGTTCTCACGGCAGCGCAGCGTTGGTCGCGGGCGCAGGACATTCATCCTAATTAATTTGGCGGCGCGTCACCTCTCCCCCCCCCCCCCACGGCCACACCGCGCTGCGCACACGCACTCACCCGGCACCACTCATTAATTAGTGCTAATTAATCAGCACACGGGTTAACAAACTGACTCACCACGCTATAAACAATAAAAATATCACATACTAAAGTGATTTACCGCTCATCTGAAATAGTAATTTCCATTATGTTACTATCGAAACAGAATTCTCTGTAATTCTAGTTTCAGTATACATATAATCATAATATTTAGTAATCAATAGGCAACCCTCAACTTCAGGTAGGTACTATGAAAGACGGGATTAGATGAGCCTTGCAATTGCCTCTGGTTGTACACCAACTATGTATTTCCTCTGCATTAGTCAAGCTAACTAAATACCAAACCAACATATAACATTGGCTCCAATTGCTACTCCCTTATGTATTTATGACACTCCGCCCGCGCGTGCGCACATTAATATCCATTGATCGCAATTATGACACAAAATCCAAGGCGCATGTAATCGCGACCATCGCGTATGGTAATGACTCAGTGATAACAGCCGTGGGAAAAGCGCGGGCGTCGCGACGGCCGGCAGCGGCGGCGCGCGGCGCGCGGCTTTCGGTGGACGAGACGCCAGTCTCGGGGATTTGGCAGTATCTGTCGCGACTACGTTATTTGTCACAATCAAATGATTCACACTTCAAATTAAATGTAATACTTCGATGAAGAGATGATCTTCAATTCTGTCGGTGGCTTGGCGTGCCATTATCATACTGGTAATCATGGTTTAGCATCGCTCAAGTATGACATTATTATACGTCATTAATTTCAGGAAACAAGCGTTGTACAGTATGAAAAATGTATACAAGAAGTCATTCTAGACAAAGAGTTATAAAATATTTCCACCTTGCAAACCTTGCTTGGATTAGTTGGATCGTTCACACACTTCCTTCAGTCGTAGAAAATGCACCATTTGAAAGGCGTTAAAAGCCCATAGTTGTGATATTTGGTCGATAGTACCGTGTAAGCGCCCGCGCCGCCGCTGCCCGCGCCGGCAGGTCCATACGCGGCGTCAATCAGCTCGCGATAAAAACCGCGCCGTACATGGAGCTTCATCACTCTGCCCAGTGCCCAGTGCCCGGGGATTGAGTGCTCAGTTGCTCACACACAATATACAGTGTGTATGTCTACCGGTTACCGATACTTTAAGGGCATACATTTAAAAACAAACATGTATTTGTCGATAGAAATGACTGTATACACTCATTTCTATCGATAAATACATGTTTATAAATACACCAAGCCCCACACTCCGCGAAGGGCAACCATTTTGTTTTTTTAATCGGCTGATTTAGGGTATCTTCTATGAAAGTTTTAAGATCATTTGCACGTCTCTAGATCTCTTACGTTCAAAGATATTAGCATTTCATTACGTGCATTCTGTACATCAAACTAAGTAACTCTACACAAAAAATATTGCTACGAAACGACTTTCCTTATTGGAGTGAAAAATCACGTTTATGTTTTTCGGTAGGACGCAATGTAAAGCACTCAAAACATTATGCTGATGGTTGCATTGAGTGGTACGGGGCCGTGAAGGTATTTAAAATAAAGTTAAAACCATGGATTTAAAAAAAAAAATGTGATAAAGTTGAAACTTGGACCACCAATATCTCAGTAACTAGAAGGTTCTAGGGTATGGTCTAGAACGAAAAAATGATCGCAATGATGAAGAGAACAAGTGCCTTTCGGCTTTGTTAAGGGCGACGAGCACCCATCGCTTGCTCGTCAGCGCTGGTTACCTATTTTACAAAATCACATTTAAAAAATGTTCATTTTAGCAGGAAATAAGTTCCGAAGCCACTCTAACGGTTAGATAATACCTAATAAATGCTATACTTAAATGATATTATCGTCTGAATGTTAATCCCAGACCGCAATGAATCGTCCTGTATCGACGCCCAAATCTCGAACTAATCGAAAAACAATAAAATAAACATCCTTCGAAACGGACCGAGAAAGAGAAAAAGGTTGCGTTTAAAGAATGGCAGGGTTTAACAAACGGGAACGACAGTTTGAAAGAAGAAAAGAAGAAGATTTATAAAGAATGGAAGAGGAAGGCAAAAAAGGCGGTAGCAGTTTCCAGGGCTAAGGCACAGGAGAAGTTATATGACTTACTGGACAGTCCTAGAGGCCAAAAGGAGCTCTACCGGATTACAAAAACAAGAGTAAGGAGACCGAGAGATATGAATCATATAAAGTGTATGAAAGACGGCGCTGGTAAAGTTTTATGGAGTTGGAAGGGTTATTTTGAAAAGCTAATGAATGTAGAGAATGAATGGAGCGGTGTGCTTAACGAGGTACAAGTAAATATGGGTTTGGTGAGGGAAATTAGCATGGATGAAGTGAGGAAGGCAGTTCAGAGTATGAAAAATGGAAAGGCCATGGGCCCTGATGAAATACCAGTAGAAGTATGGAAGTGTTTAAAAGAAGACGGATGTATGTGGCTGACTTTATCCTTCAATAAGTTGTTGTATGAAGGACCGATCCCACAAGAATGGTGCAATAGTTCGCTAGTGCCCATCTTTAAGAATAAAGGTGATGTGCAGGACTGCAACAACTATCGGGGGATAAAGCTCATGTCACATAGTATGAAAGTACTGGAGAAAGTGATAGAGAAAAGATTGCGAGAGGAGAGTGAGATTACCCAAAATCAGTTTGGGTTTATGCCAGGTCGAGGAACAATGGATGCCACTTTTGCACTCCGCCAATTATGCGAGAAGTACAGACGTGCACACAAAAACTTACACATGGTGTTCATTGATCTGGAGAAAGCGTATGATAGGGTACCTCGGGATGTCGCATCCGCCGCATCCGCCCTCCGGATGCGGCAGCCATTGAGGCGGAGCTGTACGAGGGGTACAGAGCGGCGAAGACCGCCCTCCAAGAGGCTGTCCGGTGGGCCAAGAATTTGGCCCGCGAGGAGATGCTGGAGTCTCTGAACGGAGATCCGTGGGAGCGCCCTTACAAGATGGTGCGGGACAAACTCCGCACCCGGGCCCCCCCGCTAACGCAGAGTCTCCGGCCTGAGCTCGTGGAGGATGTGGTGAGCGCTCTGTTCCCTTCGCGAGGGAAGCATCCTCCCCCACCTATGGCTCGTGCGGTGCCGGAAGCGGACCACACCGATGACGATGACGACGTTCCGGAGGTGACTGGGGTTCTGGAAGTTCCGCTTCGTTGGAAGACGGGGAAGCTGGTCCTCATCCGGAAACCAGGGCGCCCTGCGGACTCTCCGTCCGCATACCGGCCCATCGTGCTGCTCGACGAGGTGGGCAAGCTCTTTGAAAGAGTCATTGCCAACCGCCTCGCCGGGCACCTTGCTGGGATGGGGCCGGATCTTGCGGAACACCAGTTTGGTTTCCGCAAGGGGCGCTCGACGGTGGACGCCATCATGCGCGTGAGAGCCCTCACGACGGGGGACGTGGTGTCCCAGGGCGGGGTCGTCTTGGCGGTGTCTCTTGACATCGCCAACGCCTTCAACTCCATGCCCTGGAACTGCATTAGGGAGGCACTCCGGTATCACCGGGTGCCGACCTACCTTCGTCTTGTGGTCGGGGACCACCTGACGGATAGAGCCGTCATCTACCCTGGTCGAAGCGGAAAATGGAACCGGCGAGAGATATCGTGCGGTGTTCCACAGGGTTCGGTTCTGGGGCCGGCCTTGTGGAACATCGGTTACGACTGGGTGCTGCGCGCCGACCTCCCTACCGGCGTCAGTGTAGTTTGCTACGCTGACGACACGCTGGTACTGGCACAAGGGAGGTCGCACGAGGCGGCGGCCGAAAACATGACACGCGGGGTTGCGATAGTTGTGGAGAGGATCCGGCAATTGGGTCTAGAGGTGGCATTGCACAAGTCCGAGGCCATGTGTTTTCTTGGGTTTCAAGCGGCTCTTGCCCAACCTGAGGGGTCCAAACGCCTCCTGCCGGAAGCTTTACGCGGGGGTCGTGCGGTCCATGGCCCTTTACGGGGCCCAGGTGTGGGCGCGTTCTTTGAGGCGGCAAGCCGCCCACTACCTGAACGCGCCCCAAAAAGGTGATAGCCATAAGGCTAATCCGGGGGTACCGCACGATCTCCGGCGAGGCGGCTAACCTCCTTGCCGGATTTCCGCCATGGGATCTGGAGGCGATAGTCCACGCGTGCCTGCATGAATGGCGCGCGGAAGCACTATGTCGGGGGGAAACTCCGCTGCCGCGGCAAATTGAGGAGTGGCTAGAGAGGCGCCACGGCGCCCTCACCTACCGCCTGACGCAGGTCCTCACCGGACACGGTTGTTTCGGGAGGTTCCTGCACTGAATCGGGCGGGAGGAAACGCCCGGGTTTTTCCACTGCGAGGATCGTCCGAAGGACACGGTAGAGCACACCGTGGAGGTCTGCCCCGCTTGGGCGGAGCACCGCCGTGTCCTCGTAGCGGCGATTGGCGGCGGCGATCTCTCGCGTCCGGCCTTGGTTCAAGCCACGGTCCGGAGCGAGAGGGAATGGGAAGCCGTCACCTCCTTCTGCGAAGCAGTCATGCTAGTGAAGGAGGTGGCGGGACGTAAACCGAGGGGGAGAGGGAAAGAACCTCACGTCCCAGTCGCCGCGGGAGACGCCCTGGGCGTTGGGGGTCACGTGGTGGCTCCCGGCCACCATAGGCGCGTTCCTGTGGACGGCGAGTTATGGGCCAGCTCGCCGTCCGGCCGTCTTATGACGACAGGCCGTGTCGACGGCGCGTTCGTGTTCCACGTGCGCCTCAAAGAGATGTCAGCAAATAAGTAGGGGTCCGCAAGGGCCGATGCCTGCCAGGGCTGCGGGACTGTTCGAAAGAGATACCGTGGCCCTGGAACGCAAAGGGCAAAGAAGGAACATGGATGGGTTTTAGTCAGTACAAGTCTGACACTCCCTTCTGCTCCGCCCAAAATGGTGGGGGTCATTTGATGATTTCCCATCCAAAAAAAAAAAAAACACATTACAACTTTTAAAAGTGTTTTTCTCCTACTGTTCTGATTAAAATTTCACGTTGTTACGATATGTTCGTTTGGGACTGCTGTGGTAGAAATGATTTCTTTAGATCTTTTGGTGTATTGATAATTGTGGTTTAATATTATCGATACATTTTATATGTCGCTTTTCGTGCAGTCTGTTTATGTAGCCAGGTCGTTTATTTTAACCTCGAAACTGATTTGAACCGCTCCGCCCAGAGTGGGAGGGGTCATTTGATGATTACCCCCATCCGGAAAAAAAAAAAGAAAAAAAAAAAGGGTCGGCTTTAAGTCCTTACCTCTTCCTGTTGATTATGGACGCTTTGACGTCGGACATACAGGAAGAGGCACCCTGGTGCATGCTGTTTGCCGACGACATTGTTCTTGTCAGTGAAGATGGACCTGAGATCCAGAGCAGATTGGAGAAATGGTAACAGACGCTGGAGAATGTTGGCTTGAAAATCAGCAGAACTAAAACGGAATACATGTTCTGCGATTTCGGCGGTCTCTCTAGTTCTAGAGCCATAGCACTAGATGGCGCGTTTCTTCCTGTCTGCTCCGACTTTCGGTATCTCGGTTCACTCGTGCAAAGCGATGGCGAAATAGATCGTAGTGTAAAGCGCAGAATTAACACGGGATGGATGAAATGGCGTCAGGTCACGGAAACAATCGGCGACTCCCGCATTCCCCTTAAACTTAAGGGATTTATAAAACAATGGTTAGACCTGCTGTCCTGTATGGATCAGAATGTTGGGCCACAAAAGGGATGAACGAAAGGCATTTGCATGTGGCGGAGATGAGAATGCTAAGGGGGATGTGTGGTGTTACGCGAATGGATAAAATAAGAAATGAGTATATAAGCGGAAGTCTGAAAGTGGCGCCGGTGACTGAAAAGTTGTGTGGTAATCGGTTGTCGTGGTATGGGCATGTGATGCGGAGGAATGAGGAAAATGTTGTGAGGAAAGTTTTGAGTATGAATGTGGATGGGTATATGAGTAGAGGAAGACCAAAGAAACGATGGATGGACTGTGTAAAGAATGATATGGCAAGAAAGGAGGTGTCTGCCGAGATGACGAGTAATAGAGAAGTATGGAAGAAGAAGACACGCTGCGCCGACCCCAAATGAACTGGGATAAGGGCAAGAGAATGATGATGCCTTCGAAACGGACCGAATTACAAAATGAGGCACTCGTGATTTGTTGCAGGATATCAGTGTGTGAGCACTGAGCAGGTACCTCCATGTGCCATGAGAACCGATCCATTAGTGACATGAGTGAACTGCCTCACAACGGCACTACATCAATATTATTCAGTGTTATGAAGTTTATTGTAATTTTATTAGACAGAGAAACACGCCGACGCGTGTTGCTCTAACGGCAGTTTAGTAGAGTGACAACAACGTATGGGCGTATGTTAACTGCGTTCACATAAACTAGGATTAACTGGCTGTCCATGTCAGCAGACTGGTGGCAGCAAGGGAGCTGCATCGCGTCCTATTCGTACTTTTGTTTCGCATTTGTTCGTGTAACATTATTCCTTAATTATGTTTGCTCGCTTCTTTGGGAATGCGAATGTGATGCACCATTGGCCCCTGTTTCAAAGGTCGAGTATACGTAATACGACGAGTTTACAACTTCACATTGGCCATGCCCGTTAGACATAACGCCGGAGGCCCGGAGTCTTTTATAAAGTAATGACTTGAGTATACCTTTATTTGTTGAGCTTGACTAGAATTCAAGCATTTACATGATAAAGCTCAAAAGTGTAAGGTAATGTTTCTCTACGCTACCAGCACTATTTCAAGTTGTACACGCTCCAGTAAAGAGGTCCGTATTAGGTGTTCGTTTGTTGTGGATGCTGTTAAAAACCACGGATTAAGTCGAATGAGATTATAACGAGCTGAAGCATGACCGCCGCCTAGTCGCTGCAACTTATTTGATATATTTGGTGACTTCTTTATATAGGATGAGTTATGTGTTATAGTGTTTTAATAACATGTCAGGGCTTAAAACACTATAACACATAACTCATCCTATATATTAGCCCCAGTAGTGCAGTGCGTAGGGGTCACAAATCACGCGGCACGCGAGGTCACCCTAATATATTGATGACACGCCATTACATGGGCTTACAAAATGCCTTTGAACTTGCCTCCGTGGAACACTATGCAGGCAGGTGGCAGAAGACACAACAGTCTCCAGAATAGGAGTGGTGACTACACTACAAAAGCTTTCACTGGAAATATTCCAAAACTTAATATTCCATAAATAACGTTTGGAATAAAGACATTACACAAATTGACTTAATATCATCATCATCTGCCTAGCCTTTTTTCAACTATGTTGGGGTCGGCTTCCAGTCTAACCGGATGCAGCTGAATACCAGTATTTTACAAGGAGCGACTGCCTATCTGACCTCCACAACGCAGTTATTACTGGGTAATACGATACCTGAATAGACTCGGTTGGGACTTTATAATTGAAACTAGTGGACTGTATGATTTATAGGTGTAATACCACAATTAACATAATATTTGAAGACTACAAAGAAATGCCCGGAGTGGCCGGCGTCTGTGAGCTCAGTGTCGTGGTAGGGCGCGCAGCGGCGCTCGCGCAGCCGGGTTCGGTACCCCGAGCCCCGCGCCCTCCGCGCGGTTATCCACGCATATGTGAGGCGCCGACAATACCCCTTGGTAAGACTGGTTGGTGGACAAATTGACTTAATATAACGTAATTAAAAAAAAATTAACTCACATTATCATAATTGCAAGTGGCTTGCTAAAGATTTTAATAATTTATTTTGTCATTCCGCTGCTCTGGACTTTTCTAAAAAAAGAGAAAATAAATTAATTTTGTTTTCTATAAGCACAAACACAGACGCTGACAGAAACCCTAACCCTAGACGGTCGACTTTAGGGGCACCCCGAGGTTCGGTTAGTTAGGTTCCTTGCTAAACCCTGCAGACAGAAATAGGAACCCCGCGCAGCGGCTCCGTCGACCTGCTGACGGAAACGTGATTTATCCTAATTAATCTAAATGAGAAATTAAGAATGTATAAATGATTAAATATTAGGTCTTTACCTATGAAATTGGAGATTTGTATGAAAATTTTAAAAACAAAAATTTTTGTATTTCTTATTTTTATTTTAGCTTATCTAGCTTTTTTATCTTTTCGATTTGACGCAAGTGCTTCAAAGTCGTTTTGACACTAACTCCAAGGCCCGCAGCAAGCTCAGCCGTAGATTGAGTTCAGCCGTAGTTGGATCCCTTTCCACTACCGCCTTCAATTCGTCGTTGTCGACAATAGTTACCGGCCGACCGCGAGGCTCATTCTTCAACTCAAACCAGATATAAAACGATTGAACTAATAATGGACCGTGTTTATGCAAGCAGTGTTATGCCCGTACACGTCGTTAATGTTTCGTGTTGTTTGCGCAGCGGTATGTCCACGTAGGAACTCATATTCCAAAATTGAACGAATTTTCAGTTTATCCATGGCGCCAAAAACTACCACAATTTCACAAAAATAAAAAACTATCTAAAAACAAATGAGTGAATTTGAAATTAAAAGAACACGGCTTTCAAATAAAATTTATTTGAATTTCGAATTGAATGCCAATCCACAGATAATTAAATCTGAAAATGCTGGTTATTAAATCTTCAATTATATAGGTAAAGACCTATTATCGTCTGATGCATTTGTAAAAAGAATTGTTTGCCAAATAAATGTATGTAAAACGAGTGTTTATAAAATAATACATTTGCGGAATAAGTGGTTTTCGAAATAAATAGTATACGAAACGTTGGTTGTAAAATGAAAATTTGTCAATGGAGTTTTGGTGAAACTTTACTGAACCCTGGTCAATGAAAGAGCTATTCAAGGGCGATTTACTCATCCCCTTAAAACGTAAGCTAATGGCCATGTGTATTCTCCCTATACTGACATATGGTGCACAGACTTGGTCTTTGACTAACATCCAGGAGTCAAACTCACGGACAATGGAGCGCATCATACTTAACGTTACACCTACCTATAGAATATGGAACCACACTGCACTCCAGAACTCAAATTGTTGATGTAGCTCAAAAAGCCGCTGAACTAAAATGGGACTGGGCAGGCCATGTCTGCCGGATAAACCTGTGGGCCCGCATATCACAAAACTGGAGCCCTGAGATAGTTAGACGGGGTCCCGGCGGACCGAGAAAATGGCGGGACGCCTTGGATGGCTTTCTCGTTAATTGGCGAGATGAGGCTCAACATTGAGAAAAGTGGAAGGAATGGGGCGAGACCTGTGCCCAGAAGTGGTACAATTCAGGCTAACAAAAAAAAAATTGCCTCAAATTATTGTTGTTGGAGTTAGACTTTCTGCGTATTGATGTAGTGCGTATGTATAATTATCACAGCTTGGTCGCTTATAACGACGTGATCACCCGGCAACCTGGTGGCTGAGCAGAGCAGGAGCGATATGAGCGGTATGCGATACACGAATACCAAGAATTTGTATAAGTATGGATTTATCAAATAACAAACCAAAAAAAAAAAAACCGCCATTTATTTGTTACTATAATACTAGTTACCATGATAAAAAGACGTAATAAAATAGATAAACTGAAATTTCAGGATACATGCGGATGGCTGTATGCACGGGGGATGAACAAACAAACGATGATTGAAGTGCGTTACAGATGATGCGTTTACAATCCCGTCACCAGGATAGGCCAGCAGCAGCGTCAGCATTTTATGGTAATACGAGTGTTCGAGCATTACCAATTAGCCATGATTATCAAGTAGGCAGCCGCATCAAGTGCAATGATCCAACTATTTTATCAACGGATTTAACTTATCTGAACCGGGATTCTCCAAATATGTGTTATATTAATAAAAGTGGGCTGTAGTCACTGGTTGCTAGTTACAAGTAGGTTTTGATTTTACACATTAGCATGATACCTGATATGCCATTGGAAATCCAATCTTTAGCCAATAATGGACGATTTAAGCAGCCAATTAAAACATAGTGTTGAAACTTCTTTCAAATTCGGCACTTCCTTCATAGATATCGATCTACAAGTAATTAAGATCTGAAGATCGATAGCGCGATAAAATGTCAGGGAGAACCTCTTGACCTCCTTAACTTATTTGGCAGATATTGCTAATACTGCAGTAAAGATCCTTATCAGTATAATCAGCATACAGCATCTCGTGTCAGATCGTACGATAACTGTATTCGTTTCCTCGGCTCGGGTTACAGCGCAGAACAATTGGTGTCAAATACTAGAGACGCACATGGCTGCTCATCATCAATAACCTTCCATCACGAGCGTGTGTTGTGTACTGTCGTGTCACAAGTGTGTGGCCGCTCAATGATGACGGATCACTACTGACAGCACTCGCAGCAGTAACGTAACGTTATTCGTTTGACTCACAGACATACTGACGCTCATTACGCATTAATGTACAAGCGTTAACGACGGCTGCCACCTCACACGTAATCACAGCAGATCCATTCCAAATGGGGACCCATACTAAACCAACAAAGCTGCTGCCAGTGAAAGACGTCGTGGTGGCGACTCTCTATGTTAACTTCTACTCTTAGGCTTGCTGAGGTCACTCACGCTGCTCACGCAGGAAACCTAGTCGTTCGGCACTTCAGTATAACTTCTGAACGCCCCTAGCATGGATGTGCACAGGCGCCGTTATTTGTCCACTATTAAGTTATCGTCGATGACATGACCGTTTGTGAGTAATTTCTGTAATTTTACAATTTGTTGGCACCGCCGGGCCCGGCTCGCGTGTGGTACATGGTGGTGGATGGGCAATAGTTTGGTACTAATTACGGGCGTGCCTGGAACGTGTCGCATCGTTTGTCTCCAGATAAGCAGCGCGTGTGAAGCGCACGATAGCGGCCATTAGTCTCAGAGACTTATGTGCATCATTAGAGAAGTAAGCATGCATGTAAATGTTGACGTGATCCAATGTACACATCACACTCGTCTTGTGCCATTGCATCGTCTTGTTACGACAACGATAGAGAATGTTCCAAAGTGAAAAATCTGATCGTTGAAAGAATTACGTAGTGCTTAGAAATATCAGTGGTATTACTCGTAATTCTAGCGATAAACATCACACAATAATTATGAAAATTATGAGGATTCTTGTGTATATGGTCGCAAATGTTTTAAAGAAAATAATAGTATTTAAAATAATAAGGAGCTGGAGGCAGATCACAAAACTGGTAAAGCAGAACACACTCTTCTGCGAAATCTATGATTCGGACAATTTCTCGGAAAGCAATACCTGTAGCTTCCTAAGTATTGCGAAGATGCACCGTGGTGACCGAGTCCGACTTGTGCTAGCATCCCGTTAGCCGCGTGGTATCGCATCGCGTGGCGACCCCTGGCGGTCCTTCTCAGCCGAACCCGCATGCGTGACTCCGGCCACTAAACACTGTCTACCACTAGTCACTGCTGTCACAGGGTAGCTGTGTCACAGTCCCGGAGCTTCTCACTCAAGGCTACAGTGTCCATCGGCGTCATCTTACGTGGCCTGGTATGAGGCTACGGTAGTGATAGTGGCTGTCATGTTCATGGTGGCCAGGTAACAATGTTTCTGTTACCGAGGACCTAGTCCAGTGGCAGTCGCTTTCAAAGCATTTCGTGATGTTATACTGACTTGTAGAATGTCAACATTTTTAAAATTTTCAACATCTTTAATGCTACTAATATAAAATGTCACTTTGTCCAGGCCCTAGGGTACAAGATACACCAGTATGAATATCGTAGTTGGAAGCAGGCCTGCATGCTTCCAACTACGATATTCTTATACAGTAACAGTAGGTTGTAATCGTGTCACAGATTATTATTTACTTAATATAAATAAACATAAAAACTCTGTGTTATGTTTGATATAAAAGTTGCAAAAAGTTCAAATGCAAAACAAAATACGAGAAAGTGCAAGTGAAAAAACAAAGAACATTGACAAACAACAATCTTATACCGACATTTAAGTTTTAATCATAGCGAACTTTTTAAAAACATCGAAATAACTGGGCTATATTTTCGCCTACTACGCTTACTGTCCGTTGGCTTGGAACGTAAGTGGCAAGCCTGCGGACTGGTAGTGATCCGATCCCAGCGATCGGTGCTCTTTTTGTACCTATGGTTTAAAGTCGTGATTCATCTAGATTGTGTGCGACGTGGGACAAGACAAGACAAGATCACAACATAAAAGGTGTAAAAAGCACCTTCACGACCCCCGTACTAGTCAATCCATCCATCAGCACAACGTTTTGAGTGCCTTACATGGAGTTCTACCATAAAACGTGATTTTTTTAATTTTACGAATTCAGTATCGAAACAACTATACGAAATACTGTAACAGTTTAATGCGCAAAAACATAATAGTAGTAGACTAAACTAGTAGTAATAATAAAACTATCCCCCGAAAGGTCACTTTAACATTTTACTTCAAATCAGTTCAAATACTCAAACTTGTGCCAATGGAGCACAGCAATCTGACGATTTTTTTCGTAGGTATTAAAATGGGTGACTCTAGTTTACATAAAACTAAAAGTTGAAACAGTAATCAGAACGAAATAATCACTCCTAGGTTACAAAATATCAACATATTTCAACAGAATTTGTGTGAAAAGAAAGAAGAAGAGTAATAAGAAGAATGAATTGAATGTTTATATACAGTCTCTTGATTTCAGAGTAGACTACTTATGCATTAGTGAAAACATTTTAAACGACAAGTCCACCATTTATTTTTCTTTAGACAACCAGATTTCACACAATACCAGACGCAAAAAGACTAGAGGGGTAGTTTGATCCTGGGACATGCGGATAGAAAAGTAGAGAATACATATAGACAAACTTTATAAGATGGATAGCTTTGAAATATATTGTACTAGCGATGTCGATACTGGTCGATACATATTATGCTGTTGTTATCGTAGTCCTTATGACAATAATTTTGAACATTTTTATGACACGCATGGAAAAATTGTTGGAACATTTATTCTGAAGAAAATGCATTATGTGCGGAGACTTTAATATAGATTTACTTTTAGATAATAGAAAATGCACTAAATTTGTCAGCTTATTAACATGTTACAATTTTAGGGATCTTATTACCGCTTCAACTTTTAATCGAAATGACTCTTAATCGTTCATCGACAATATCTAAACAAATCTGCTTGTAAATTATGTAAAGGAATGTGATGTAGACCATAATGGTTTGGCTGATGGACATCGAGGCCTTTTAGGTAAATTTTGGTTGGAATCTCTGACAGCAACTCAAGTAACTACAACCAGCACATTGTTATAAATAAAAGAGTTTTCAGTGCAAATAACGGCACAAATTTTAAGCAGGGAATATTGACACACAACTGGAACAGTATGGAAATTAATACATTTATAAAGAAGTTCTCAGACTTTTTTGAAAATAGTTATAAAAAAGAAACGTAAAATTAATCTTGTATGGAGTTCTAAACTAAAGTGGGTCACCAAAGGTGTGAAAGTGTCTAGTACAATGAAACGCTTTTTATGCGCTAATAATGGTTAATCATAGTCATGGAACTAGTGTTGTAAATTACAAAAAAAACTACATCAGAATTTATAGAAGGGCCCGGTTATCACGAAAGCCGAAAAAATAACAGTTAGGGAAAAAATTAATAATTTAACAAACTCTAGCGAAAAAATTTAGCAAATTGTTAACAAATGCACAAACCAGTCAAAACTTATGCATACGGAACATTTACTACTTAAAATTGAGACTTTACCACAATGATAAATCTGCCATGGTTTGTTTCTAATATTTTATTTGTTTATAAAACGATTGTATTACCGAGACAAAACCATTTCGCTGCGGGAAAATAACCATTAAAATTTTTCGGTGTATACATATACTCTAGTTAATGATGTAATCAATAAAATAAATAATAAAATGAGAGTAGCTAGTGTATTTTTAGATTTGACCTCAGCTTTTGATACTGAAGATCATAATTTACTTATAGCAAAACTAAATCACTACGGAGTGAGAGGCAAAGCCTTCCAACTTCTGTTATCCTACTTATGAAACAGAAAAATGTTTGTAGAAATCATCCTTGTTTAGTATTAGTGCCGGGTGTGTCGCAAGGATCAATACTAAAGTCCATATATTTTATTTTGTTTACAAATGACTTTATAAATTATAAAACAAAATTCTGCCAGACATAAACCTTGTGGTGTTTGCGGATGATCCAAATGCCATTATTGGGGCAAATGACACAAAAGAACAGGCAAAAAAATTGTAATGCAGCTATAAGCTATTTATGGTTAACTGTAAATAAATTAAAAATTAATAGTACTAAGACAAAGGTAATTTTGTTTAAATCAACTGCTCGAAATAAAGACACCATAGAAATAATACTACATGACGACATTATTGAACTCGTGAGCGAAGCTATATTCTTGGGAGTAAACATAGATGACTCATTAAATTGGAAAAGGAACTAGCCGCCACTGATGCATCTATATCATTCGCGTGTAATGCGTTAAGAACCCTTAGAGACGAAATTGGCATTAAACATTTTTAATCGTATACCACGCGCTAATTGAGTCTAAATTAAGACACAGCATTCAATTTTGGGGGAACTGCTATGATTATAACTGCCAACGAGCTTTTGTCCTTCATATTTCGTATTTCCTAAAGAGAGAGTTGTCGTCCACATTTCTTAGATTTAAAACATCCTTACAGTACCTAGTCTCTACGTACGTTCTAGTCCTTTTGACTATTCTCAAATAGTACATACATGAATATGAGACGGATCAGGAAAGACTGGTCAGAGAGTGTACACGTAGGAAAGATTGGAGAAATAAGATAAGTCCTCATTTCAACATTGTTAAGCATAGTTCACAATATCAAGCAGTGCTTTTATTCAATAGTTACCATTATAATTAAAAAGCTTTATTTATACATCTTTATTTAAAACTAAGCTTCAAGCATTTCTACTAGTTATGTGTCTCTACTCCGTTGACGACATGTATCATTGTTACCATGCATTTTTCCCCAGTCAACTAAGTAAGGTCCTGCTACTGAGCGGACTGAGCCGACTGATATTATTGTCCTTTTATTTGTTATTGACTTCAATTTTTAAAATGGGTTTGTTTCCACCGATCACATTATTAGATTGAGTTTGCCACGGATTACGGCGAGTTGTATCCACTGTTGTATTATTTATATTTAGCTGACATTGAACTATTATTATATAACTAGCTGTGCAATGCACGTTGCAATGCACCTTTTTTAATCTACCCAAGATACCTTACCGGCCTACCCTACGTGCCTACCCTACCTGGCTACCCTAGCTGCCTACCCTACCTGCATACCCTACCTGCCTACCCTATTTGCCTACCCTACCTGCATACCCTACCTGCCTACCCTATTTGCCTACCCTACCTGCATACGCTACCTGCCTACCCTATTTGCCTACCCTACCTGCCTACCGTATCTGCCTACCCTATCTTCCTAAGCTATCTGCCTACCCTACCTGCCTACCCTACCTGCCTATCCTACCTGTGTGTGTGTTACTTTAATCACATTTTTTTTTTTGTTAATTGAATTACCTTGGTATAACGACTGGGCTTTGGTAATGATTGTAGTGCCTGTGTACAGTTCATTAAAGGTTACAATAAATACATCATTTTTAATGAGGATTATAAATCATAGGGAAACTAATTACCTTGCCAGTAATTACTAGAAGAAAAATTACTTTAAATATATAAGTTTCCTACAGAATTCCTACTTTTTGAGCGAAACTGTAGCGCCCAGCGCCCGCGCCGCCGCCGTCAGTTTGTTGTGCAAGCGACGTAACGCCGCGAGACAAATGATGCGGAGCGGTGCGTGCTCGCATCACCCGACAGATATTAATAGAGCGCGCGTGCAGTTATTGATAGTGTCCTGTGCTTGCGCGGACGTTCACAAATCACGGATGGACACCCGCGCCATTAACCGCCGCTAATCTAATTCATTAGTTTAATTAAGTTAACGTAGCGCGCGCCGCTCGCCGCCGCACGACACCGCGCGGCACCGCACGACGCCGCACGACGCTACTCGTGAGATAAATCGTCCCGATCTACGAAAAAAACGCTGTAATAAATCTTATTGCGAATTGCGCTTGATTTCTCCAGAGTGGAATGATATAATTACATGATTGCACGGCGGCCGCCGTGTGCTACCCTCCCCCCTCCCGTCCTGCTTCGTGGACCGGTCAGGCCCAGTCCAGTGCGAGGGAGAAGGGGGCACATTCCCTCGGACTTTTCTCGAGCAGTTTACAATGACAGATATGTAATTATATAAAAAAAATACTAGCTGGCCCGCGCAACTTCGTCTGCGCCACATGAGAAAGAGAGAGTCAACCTTAAAAGATAGACGTACCTATGCTATCACGGACTTTTTCACGGACTGATTCCGTCATACATGATTGTTGCGTAACTTGTGTCTAAACACACTATGCCGAAGTTACGCGACCGAAGTTCGGCGGCTGATTTTACGTTTCGACGTATTCTGCGGATATACACCATAAGTGCCGAACTTCAGTTCCGCAACTTTGTGTGTGTATTCAGTGTCTCGAGCGCTGTAGTGGCGGCTCCCCGCTGCTCCCCGTCCCCGGATCTTCGTCGGCAATCGGACCGAACTTCGGTCGCGTAGTGTGCTCACAGAAAAAGTTGCCGCTGAACTTACGCCTGACCGAAGTTAGGCTGTACGCTATGACGCCACGTAATTTCGGCATAGTGTGTCGTCAGTAATTCAAATAGCATTGCAGGCGTAATTGTGCTGAACTATGGCCGCGTAACTTCGGCATAGTGTGTTTAGACACTAACCGTTTACGCAGCGCACGCAATGAAAGCTCTTAAAAGGAATAAATTTTCCCTGTTTTTGATGCAGATTTTTGTTTTTCAATTCGAACCAGCAGTTCCTGAAATTAGAGCGTTCAACCAAACAAACTATTCAGCTTTATAATATTACTAGCTGTTGCCCGCGACTTCGTTCGCGTGGAAATTTTGGTGTGTAGGTATGTGTGAGACCGCCTCGTTGGTCGAGTGGTCGCAGGCGCGACTACTAAGCATGGGGTCCAGGAATCGATTGCGGGGTCGGGCAGTGTTAAAAAAAATAACGGTATTTCAATTACAAAAGTTATCACATACATGATTTGCAGATCACCTTTTAAGCAAGGAGATGCTTGTGTTAGGGGGCGTCCATTAATTACGTGAGGCAACTTTGGCGATTTTCGATCCCACGACATGACGTCAGATTTGGCTTGACCCCCTTTCCCCTTCTAATGTCACGTGAGATTTATTTAAATGCGTAGTTTAGTATAAATACGGTAATCTGCGCTGGATTCCGAAGATTCATTAAAACAATTTTTTTAGAGAAACATCTTTACTTTACCCAGTTTTCTCGCAATTTTACAGTTTCTTGCGGGATAAAAATAACGTGATATTTGCCAAGACCCTCCTCTCTCCCTCGGGAGATTGAGTGAGATTCGGCTCGACGCCCCACGCCCCTACAAACGCCTCACCTAATTAATGGATGCCCCCTTAGGTTACTCCGCTCTTCCACTTAACATTAAACAATGGTTGTATATGCAATTGAAAAAATACTATAAATAATAGTGTTATTGGGTTATTCCATCAGGGATTTCTCAGTAGCTGCCGCGGAATCTGGATTTGTGCCCGGTTGATGGCAATAGGCTCACCCCCCTATTAAATGGGGCTTTACATAACTTGCGAAATGTGTGTACGATTAGGTACACCTCTTCCCAATCCTTCGGGGATTAAAGGCGTCATGTTATGTTATGTGTGAGAACTGAATGCCAGGTCAAAATGTGATAATGCACTGATGACTACAAAAGGCGTCCTTTTGGGTGCTGAAATTCTGGGCGGCAGAGGTCCAAAACAAAATTAAATGGCGTTGAGGCGACGATATGGCTTTAAAAACCGGTTTATATTGGCGCTATACAACTTTTTTTTTAAAGTGAACCTTGTTGGGCGCTTTTTATTCTAATACCGTTCTTTATACAACATTAAATGACTTTTTGCGAGAGCTCTTAGACCTCCTTAATCCGGCTCTGTCGCAAAATCCATTCTTAGCGAACGTATAGTAACTATAAACTACCTCCCTGCCAAATATGAAGTTTGTAGCATAAAAAAATGAAGGACTTTCATAAAAACTTGCAACACCCCTTAGACTTCCTTAATCCGAGCCTGTCGCAAAATCCGTTCTTAGCAAACGTCTACTAACTATTATCTAGCACCATGCTAAATTTCAAGTTTGTAGCACAAAAAATGAAGGACTTTCATACAAACTTGCGAGAGCCCTTAGACCTCCTTAATCCAGCCCTGTCGTAAAATCTGTCCTTAGAGCACGTCTACTAACTATAAACTACATCCCGGCCAAATTTCAAGTTTGTAGCACAAAAAATGAAGGACTTTCATACAAACTTGCGCGACCCCTAAGACCCCCTTAATCCGGTCCTGTTGCAAAATCCGTTCGTAGCGAACGTCTATTAACTAATAACTACCTCCCTGCCAAGTATCAAGTTTGTAGCACTAAAAATGAGGGACTTTCATACAAACTTGCGAGGCCCCTTAGACCCCCTTAATCAGACCATGTTGCAAAATCCGTTCTTAGTGGATGTCTACTAACTATAAACTACCTCCCTGCCAAATTTGATCTTTATACGGCAAGCGGTTTTCGATATTTCGCGATTATACATGAGTGAGTGAGCTTTCGCTTTTATATATTTAGATATAGTACAGATTCAAGTAGGTAACAATTTAATTTCTCGGAAATATTTGCATTAATCGCTAAAATATTCGACTTATGTTTACAGTCATATTCCATCTAGGTCAAAAGTTTTTATTAAGGTGCATGATGTGAGCCGAGGCACGATAAATCTACTGTAAACTGTTGCGGACCTCTTGCAACTGCCTTCCGTTTCCATTGTTACACCATCGATGAGAATCATACTCCAGCTAGGTCTAAAGTTCTCATCAAGGTGCATGAAATGAGCCTAGACACCATATAGCTGCTGTAAACTATTGCGAACCTGTTGCGACTGCCTTCCGGCTCCATAGTCAGACCCTTGATGACAGTCATACTCCAGCTAGGTCTACAGTTCTCATCAAGGTGCATGAAATAAGCCGAAATACGATTTTTCAATTTTAAATGGTGTAATACCACAATTAACATAATATTTGAAGACCGTACAACGAAATGCCCGAAGTGGCCGTCATCTGTGAGCTCAGTGTCGTGGTAGGGCGCGCAGCCGGGTTCGGTACCCCGAGCCCCGCGCCCTCCCCGCGCCCTCCCCGCGGTTATCCACGCATATGTGAGGCGCCGACATATTCCCCGGGGGCAGATGCTGTTGAAGGCCCGGCGAATGGTGCCCCGCTTCGTCTTCAATTCAGCCACTCTCGTGACCCCGTCTACGCCGGGATGGGTCTTTGTGACCCGACCCAGGGACCAGAGCAGAGGTGGTGTTGCCTTGTCCTTGATCAGGACTAATGACCCCGGCTTCACTTCACCTCTGGAAACAAACCACTTTGATTTCGCCTGCAGCAGAGAAATGTACTCATTATGAAATCGTCCCCAGAAGTGTTGCTTGATGAGCTGAATCCGCTTCCAACGATCCGGCCGCGTGATGTTGGCTTCAGTCAACTGAGGATATGGTACCGATAAGAATGATCGTCCAATTAGGAAGTGAAAGGGAGTGAGAGCCGAAAAATCGTTAGGGTCAGAAGAAAGAGGAGTAAGAGGGCGTGAATTCATCACCACCTCTATGTGAGTGAGACAGGTAGCCATGTCCTCGAAAGTGAAGTGGGTAAGATGCAGTAACCGTTTTAAATGATGCTTACAGGATTTTACAGCAGCTTCAGCCAATGAATTAAAATGAGGGCTGTTTGCAGGCGTGAAAATGAATTCAATACCTTCAATTATTATTAATCAATACCTTGGTCATTTGCTGCGCTGGTTTGAGTCATATCTCTTGGAACGACAACAGAGAGTTATTTTAAAGGGTTATCAGTCGCCACTTTATTACTCAACATCTGGGGTGCCACAGGGATCGCATCTTGGTCCTATTCTTTTCCTGTTATTTGTGAACGACATCATACACTCCATTAAAAACTCAAAATGCTCTATGTTTGCGGATGATCTAAAACTATACAAGGAAATTAATAAATAATAATAATAAATTATTTATTGCCCAAAGAAAGAGAAAATACATGACATGTTACATAATATCAGGCGTATGAGTTCTTTTTTACGTTAATTTTATGAATAATGTCCCCTATACTAGGAAAATCCTGTATTATAGGAGCCATCCGTTCGTCCGTAATTACAATTTACAAGAATTTAGCGAACCAAATGTGTAACATTAACAATAACTTATGTACTGTGAGCACGCGTGCGAGAGTATTATGTGTTGTGTAGTGTGTGTGTGAGTTTGAGAGAGAGAGTGTGATGGTGTGTGTATGTAACTGACGGTATGTGTGTGATAGTGTCTGCGTATGTGAATGTTTTCCATGGTGATTAAAGATTTATATGGGTGAGGGTTTTACCAGTGTTTCTGTCTCGTCATAATTTAGGGTAAGTAGAAACGTTTTTACTATTTTTTTACACTTGCGTATATTTTGGGAGTGGATATTTAGCCTTTGGTGCAATTTGTTGTAGATGCGTGCACTTAGGTAAGTGAAGTGTCGCCTAGAAAATGTAGTGTTTGTTTGTGTTGTGGGGCAAGGCGGTTTAAATCTTCTTCTGGCTGTTGGGCTGTTATTTCTGGCATACGGAATAGTGGCATGTTTTCTCATGACTGTGCGGAGGATGTAGTGTTGTCGGACTGTTAACGTTTTATACTCATTATATAATTGCCGAGTTGGGAATCTAAATGGTTTGTTCAAAGAAACTTTTATAACTGCTCTTTGTGCTCGCTCTACCTGGATAATGTCGGTCTTGGCTGCCCCTCCCCACGCAGTGATGCAGTAATTTATTATTGATTCGCATAGTGCCGAGTAAACGATCTTAAGAATGTTGCTGGAGGCGGAAACTCTAAGTTTTTTAAATAAGAAAATTAGTTTTCGAACTCGCATTGACATTGCTTGTAAGTGTGGTTTCCAGGATAAACAGGAGTCTAGTTGAATGCCGAGATAACGTATTACTGATGCTCTGATAACAGTAGGGCATGAACAGAGGGGAGAGAGGTTGGTACATTTGTGGGCTTTTATTGATAAAGAACCGTCTGAGGGAAGGGTGGATGGTCTTAAGCCGAAGGTAATGAAATTAGTTTTTTTTTATATTTAGGGAAAGATTGTTTTTTCCCAGCCACATCATCACTTCACTGAGTCCTCTTTCGGCAATCTCTTTTGCTGAAGTCCAGTCACGGTCATACGATAGGATTGCCGTGTCATCTGCATAGGCTATTATTTTTGTGGAGGGGAGGGATAGCTGGCAGAGTTCGTTGACGTAGACTTGAAAAAGAAGGGGACTGAGAAGACTTCCCTGTGGCAAGCCGACAACCACACTACATGCGTCGCTAATATGTTCTCCAATCTTAACGCACTGCAACCTATCGGTGAGAAAATTACAGAATAGAGTCAGAGCAGTTCCTCGAATTCCGATGTTTTCTAGTTTAGAAAGAAGTAGAGGGACAGAGACAGTGTCGAACGCCTTTGAAAGGTCTAGGAAAATTCCTAAACATTTGAATTTATTGTCAACTTTATCAACAACAAAGTCCAGAAGGGATGTCACTGCATCTTCAGTTGACAATCCGCGTCTGAAACCGAATTGGTTTTGGGAAATTATTCTGTATTTGTCGAGGAAATTATTCAGGCGTTTGTGCATAATTCTTTCCAGAACCTTGGAGATCGCTGGGAGGACTGATATTGGGCGGTAGTTAGTGACCTCGTCTCTGACCCCAGACTTGTAAATTGGATGTACAATTGCCTTTTTCCAGGCATTTGGGAATGTACCTGTAGATAGTGCCAGGTTGCATATATATGTCACAGGTGGAGCTAGAATGTGACTAGCGAGTATTAGCAAATTTGTTGGGATACCGTCCCATCCGGTGGCACTATTAATTCGGAGATTGTTTTTTATTGATTTAACCTCCTCTTCATCTGTTTCTAAAACAACCATTGAGCCGTACTTTGCCGATCGTTGTTGGCGGCTTGGGGGGAATTCTGGGGGGAGACATCACTGGTTAGATTTAGACCCACATTTGCAAAGAACGTGTTAACTGTATTGACGGATTTAGTAGGGCAATTTTCAATTGTCAAAAGCTCTGTTGATGTCGAGCGTATGCATTTGGTGTCAGTAACATTGCGAATTACTTCCCACATTTTTTTGGGGTTATTTTTAGACTTTTCGAATTCCTTTTCTTCATATTCTTTTTTTAGTTTTTTTAGTATGTTATTGCAGAAATTGCGATATCTTAGATAGGTTAATTTTAGGATCTGGTTTGTTGGCTCTTTATTTGTTTTATTGTGCATTTTGTCCCTATTATGAAAAAATATAATAAAGACCGATGGTGATCCATGGTTTTATGATTCTTTGTTTGCTTGGGATTGATTTGATCGTGTTTTTGGATAAAACGGGTGAGATTATGTTTAGTAATTCGGTGGTGGCCTGATTAGCATCAGTCATTTTGTATACAGTAGAGAAATCACAGTTTATAATATCAGTGATAGCTTTTGGTATATTAAGGCTAGATGTTTGAAATTTAGTGTTTTTCGTTTTGGGTTTGTTGATCTCTAGGTTCAAAAGAACTGCTGAGTGGTCCGTGATCGACGTTTCCAGTATTAAGGTGGTCGCTTTGTTGCTGGTTTTTAGCAGTATGTGATCAATACAACTGTGTAAACGAGTAGGTAGAAGGTAAGCTGGCAGAAATCCGTGAGATGCAGTTAGGTTTAGGTACTGCTGTGTACGTGGGTCATTACAATCCGGACTGATATTAATGTTCGTATCTAAGATTAATTGAATCAAGTACCGACAATGCTTTGCTTCAGAAGGACTTGGATGCAATTCATGAGTGGTGTCATAGTAACATGATGACTCTCAATGCCGTAAAGTGTTATCATATAACATTTACACGGAAAAAGTTGATTCAGCCTTCAGCATATCCCCACCGAGGGTGTCTCCACGTTGTCGTCGTGGTGGGGCTTGAGTGTCTCAGTGATCTTGGAGTTTTCCCATTCCAAGTGAGAGACCAGACTAAGAGAGACACACAGGAGTCGCCTCAGACTCTTGCGAGGGGTGTCCTGTCCGTCGTTCCGGACAGTGCGCGATTCACGCTCCGAGTCATCGGAGTGTGAATATGGGGAGGGGTCACATCGTACATCGTGCGATGACCCACGGAGCGGGTCTATCGGACGATGTGTGATTTGCGATTCACTCCTCGAGTTCCTCGGGGAGTAGATCAGGGGTCGGGAATATTTCGTCGTGTACCGTGCGATGGCTCACGGAGCGGGCTATCGGACGGTACGTGATTAGTGATTCACTCCTCGAGAATCTCGGGGAGTGAATCAGGGTGGGGTTATGTCGTCGTGTACCGTGCGATGGCTCACGGAGCGGGCTATCGGACGGTACGTGATTAGTGATTCACTCCTCGGGGTCCTCGGGGTCCTCGGGGTCCTCGGGGAGTGAATCAGGGTTGGGGATAGTCCTACACATGCCACGCGACGGTCGTTGCGGGGCATGTTCTGGGATCATGACATTCGTCGCCCTCTGGTACGCGTCTGCCCATCAGACGTGACTGTGAGGGTGATGGTCATAAGGGATTAAAAAGGGGGGGGAATCGATGAAAGTAAGGAGATAGGGACCACACCCTTCAAAGGACAAAAACTACATGGAAAAGACGAATTGTAAAGTAATACCCCAGGGCGGTACCAGCTGCTCAGCAGCTGGAGAATCCGCCACGATCCCTTCGGGATCGTCAAGCCCCTCGTATTCTGGGGAGGGCAACAACCGTCTTCCACTTGCCATGGATGGCAACAAGAGCCGAGGAGGCTCCTCGAGATCGAGGTCTTTTGAAGACCTCATCTCTTTTAATTTTAAAAATCCCGACCGAGGTCGGGTCGAGCGCCATGCGGTGGACGCAGTATCAGGCTCTGGTACTGCATCACTGAGGCCGGGAGCGGAGGCCCCAGCGGAGACACGCGTGGTCCTCGAAAGGGTGAATGTGTTGTCGGAGGTCGACGACACACCGCGTGCAGTTACGGCTGCTCCCTCCAAGTTTTGGGGGAAACGGCCGCGTGTCTGTGAGTCGGACGCGGGTTCGGCGGGTTTGTCCTCTAGCGAGGAGAACCTGCCAGCCCCCAAGGTGCCAACAACCAGGAGGGGCAGAGGACGCGGGGTGCCTTCCGGAGCGAGAGTTTCGGCAGCGTCACGCGACTCCCGGGGCCGCTTCCTAAAGCCCAACCCCACCGATACGTCGGTGGCCAGCGGAGTTAGCAACTCCGACGGTGCTATGCAGATGGAGCAAGGTGATGCCGAGGTCTCTATTGCATTGCTAAGCACCAAAGCGGAGCTCAAAGCCGCGAGAAGAGAGGGCCGGAAGGCCATCGCAACCGACGAGGTCGCTGAGTTGGCTCGACGGGCAAGGGAGAGGCGGACGCAGACCGCCGCAACTCCTGAGGGCTTGACGGCAGAGGCCCTTAGCCGCCAAGTTTTGGACGGCGTGGACGTCGTCCTGAAGGTAGCCACGAAGTCTGGCAACCTGAAGGGGACGTTCACGCGGGCCCTGAAGGAGGCGGCGGACGGGATCAAGGAGGCGGTGGACGTCCTCCTCGACCGCACGATCTCGGAGGAGACGGTGAAGCTCCGAGAGGAAAATCACCGTCTCCAAACGAGGATGGAGGAGCTCCAGCGGGAGGTCAGCGCCCTGAGGGCAGACTTCAGCCGGCAGCAGGGTGCGACGACTACGGACAGTCGTGCTCTGCCACAGAACGGGTCTTTGGGGGAAGACCAGTTCAACCGGCTGTTGAACATCATGACCGCCCGCCTGGACAGCCTAGAGCCCAGGCTCAACCCCCCTATTAGGCTTCGTCCGCCGCTGGCGGCAGATAAGCGGAGGAAGGAGGCGGAGCCCGCCCCAGCAACGGCTGGCCCAACGTGGGCACAGGTGGCTAAAGCGCCACCTGCGCCAAAAAAGCCCACGCAGGCACCCAAAAAGCCCGCAGAGGGGGGCAAAAAGGCAGTGAAGGGGACGAGAAATGCCACTGAGGAGAGCAGCTCGTCCCCCAAAGAAAAAGAGGGTGTCTGGAAGACGGCCGAAAGCCGTAAAAAGAGGCAGAAGAGGGGCCGCAAGGCCAAGAACGCGCCGGGGTCCAAGGGGCAGGCCCCAAAAATCCGCGTCCCTCGCTCCGAGGCTGTAGTGGTCACGCTGCAGCCCGAAGCCAAAGAGAGGGGCGTGACGTACCAGAGCTCTCCCCAGGGCGGAGGACATCCATTGAGGATTTCAACATCGAGAAAAAAGAAAAAAAAAAAAGGTTAGGTTAGCTCAGGTTTCGGCGAGTCGAAGACGCGCTCCAGAAAGGAGCTGCTGGCGACCCTAGACGGGGATCCGTGGGGGCGCCCTTACCGCACGGTCTGAGGGAAACTTCGGCCGTGGGCCCCTCCGCTAACGGAAGGTCTCGAGCCGCAGTTTCTGGAGCAAGTGGTCACGGCTCTCTTCCCTGAGAGAGCCGAGTACGAGCCACCGCCGATGGCTCTGCCCACAGCTGCAGAGTCGGAAGAAGAAGAGGAGAGCGAAACCGTCCCAGAGGTGACACAGGCGGAAATGAGCGCGGCCGTGATGCGGCTCCGGGCAAAAAACACCGCTCCGGGGCCCGACGGAGTGCATGGTCGCGCTCTAGTCCTCGCCCTGAAGGAGCTGGAGCCCCCGCTGAGGGGACTCTTTTCGGCGTGCCTTGAGCGGGGTCAGTTTCCTAGCAGGTGGAAGACTGGTCGACTGGTCCTGCTCAGGAAGGCGGGGCGCCCAGCGGATTCGTCGTCGGCTTATCGGCCCATAGTGTTGCTGGACGAGGCGGGCAAGATGCTCGAGCGTGTAATCGCAGAACGCCTCGTCAGCCACTTGTGTACAGAGGGGCCGAACCTGAACGACAGCCAGTTTGGCTTTCGGCGTGGGCGCTCTACCATCGACGCCATCATGAGGGTGAGAGTCCTGGCGGAGGAAGCAGTGTCCCGGGGTGGGGTGGTGCTGGCGGTGTCCTTGGACATCTCCAACGCGTTCAACACCCTGCCCTGGGGTTGCATTAGGGAGGCCCTGCGTTACCATCGGGTGCCTTCCTACCTCCGCAACATTGTGGGGGCTTATCTGTCTGGACGGTGTGTCACCTACATGGGACGCGACGGCACGGGCCGTCGCGAGATGTCGTGCGGTGTTCCGCAGGGCTCGGTTCTGGGCCCACCCCTGTGGAACATCGGATACGACTGGGTTTTGCGGTGCGAGCTCCCGCCGGGAGTGGACCTGACGTGTTATGCGGACGACACGCTGGTCACGGCTCGCGGGAGCTCGTACAGGGAGGCAGCGTTGCTGGCTACGGCTGCGGTCTCACAGGTGGTGAGCCGCATACGACGCCTGGGGCTGGAAGTGGCCCTCAACAAGTCGGAGGCCATTGCTTTTCATGGCCCCCGACGGGCGCCGCCGTTGGGATCACACATTGTGGTCGGTGGGGTCCGGATCGCTGTCGAGTCAACCATGAAGTACTTAGGATTGGTGCTCGACAGCCGTTGGGACTTCGGCCCCCACTTTCAGCGGCTGGTGCCCAAGTTGATGGGCGCGGCGGGCGCGCTGTCAACGCTGCTTCCCAATCTGGGGGGCCCGAGTACCGCCTGTAGGCGGTTGTACGTGGGGATCGTGCGATCGATGGCCCTTTACGGGGCCCCGATTTGGGCGACAGACCTGACGGCCCGCACTATCGCGGTTCTGCGAAGACCGCAGAGAGCGATGGCCGTCAGGGTCATTCGGGGTTATCGCACGATCTCCTACGAGGCGGCTTGTGTACTGGCCGGATCCCCGCCGTGGGACCTGGAGGCGAAGACCCTCGCCACACTGCACCAGTGGCGCGAGGAGGCCAATGATCGGGGCGAGAGGCTGGTGCAGCGACAGATCACGTTGTACCGGTCTCAGCTCCGACAGGTCATGGTGGCGGAATGGCGGGGGAGGCTAGAGCTCCCTACCGCCGGCCTCGACACAGTCGAGGCGATCCGGCCAGTACTCGACGACTGGCTCGGGAGGAAGCACGGCTCCCTGACGTTCCGGGCGACGCAGGTGCTCTCGGGGCACGGCTGCTTCGGGAAGTACCTGTGTCGCATAAGCAGGGAGCCGGACGCCCGGTGCCATCACTGCGTCCATTGTGTAGAGGACACGGCGCGGCATACGCTGGCCGAGTGCACCGCGTGGGATGAGCCGCGCCGTGCGCTCGTTACGGAAGTAGGAGGAGACCTGTCGTTGCCGACCGTCATTCGCTCGATGGTCGGCAGCGCAGAGTCCTGGGACGCGGTGATGTCCTTCTGCGAAACCGTCATGTCGCAGAAGGAGGCTGCGGAAAGGGAGAGGGAGATGACGAGCTCTCGCCCCTCCCGCAGCAGACGCACCGGGCGTCGGCAGAGGGCGGACAACGCCCTCTTCCGGCCCCCCTAAATAGGTCCAGGGGCGACGGACATCCGTCGCCCCCGATCATACTGGACCCGAGACGGCGGCGCGTAGTGTTCCACGCGCGCCTCTCTCAGACGTGACGGGGGGAGTCTTACACCTCACTCCCCCCCGGGACCGAGGCCCGCAGGTCAGGCGGGCCGGCACTAGTCTGGGGCAGCGGAAGTCGCATCAGATCCCGTTGCCCCCCGACGCAAGTGTGCGAGGGAACACCGGTGTGGTTTTAGTCAGTACGAGTCTGACAGACCCCTCCGCTCTCCCCAGGGCGGAGGACATCCATTGAGGATTTCCACATCGAGAAAAAAAAAAAAAAAAAAAAAAAAAAAAGCCTTCAGCATATCACCTAAACGGCATAACTCTTTAGAAAGTCGATACCATTCGTGCTTTGGGAGTCCAACTTGATAGTCAACTATCATTTATAAATCACATTGACACTATTGCCGCCAAAGCAAGCAAAATGTCGGGATTTGTAAAAAGAACTTGCAAGGAATTCCGGTCAACCGGCACCCTTAAGATTCTCTATAGCTCTCTGGTGAGGAGTATACTGGAATATGCATCTCCTGTATGGAATCCCGCGTATCGTGTCCACATCGACAGAATAGAGTGCATCCAAAAAAAGTTTACGAGTTACCTCCGCTACAGATCACAGACTTGTGATCGCGAAGCTGATTATCCTCAAAGGCTCTGTCATTTCAAGATGAGCTCTTTGGAGCAACGAAGAAGTTGCTCAGATTTAATTTTCCTTTATAAGACCCTTCACAATTTGGCGAATGTACCGGAGTTGGTCTCGGAGATCAGTCTTAATGTGTCCCGCCGTACCTCATACAATAGATCTAATCTTGGTCGTTCAGCTCCTTTATACCGATTTTTGTCTAGCTACAATAAGCTGAGCACGCGTACCAACAACTTGGACATATTTTCGAACAGTCTAAATGAATTCAGACGATACGTCCTCAGTTCTTGATCGATCGAACGATTTATTTGTTTATTTCTTTTACAAAATGTTAATTTGTGTATTTTCGTGACTCCATTTAATGTATTTAATATTGTACAATTTAATTTAATTTAATTTTTGAACTCAAATTTTAATCTATCCTATTCTTTTAAAATTTAATTATAAATAATGTAATAATTACGCCCTAATTTATATGTTATTTTTTAAAGTTCTAATTAATAATTGTTTTTCTATTACAATTTAAATGCTGTTTTTTTTAATTTTGAAATATACTGTACTTTATTTTTTAATTTAAAAACTACTTTACGTTTTAAATCCAATGTAAACTTTATAATTTTAATTTTGTTATTTTCATATATTCTCATTTCAATTTTTATTTCTTATTTTATTATACAAGTGCTGTGCACACCTATAAGTGACGAATTCACCGTAAAGCTGTTGAATTAGAAAATATTTAATGTAATGATTTAGTGAATAAGTCGTTGGTGTGTCAATAAATAAATAAATAAATACCTTCCTGCGCCATTTCAGATGCAACATTTGATGATTGTAAGAACCTACACATCTCATTTGATGCGCCTACGAAGTTGGTTCCGTTATCGGATGTGATGCTTCGAGGCTTGCCACGACGCGCCACGAAACTATTTAGAGCGGCCATGTAGGCCTCAGTGGTGAGGTCGGTGATGAACATATAGGACTTTGTAAGTTTGCATCCTCGGCCTTTACGATTGGCCACCAATACTGGCCCAGCATAGTCAACGTAACTATTCAAAAAAGGAAACTCAAGATTTGTTTTTTAACTAGGTAGTTGACCCATTATAGGCTGTACGTTCTGAGCCTTATATCTGAAACATTTAAGACACTTACTCACGACAAACCTAGACAAGTTTCTGCCACCTAGAGGCCAATAAGTTTGTCGTATATGTGACAATAACAACTGTGGACCAGCGTGCGCAAGCTTTAAATGTTGCATGTGAAATATAAGTTTTGTAAGTACGTGCTTACTGCATAAAACAATAGGATGTTTAACATTAAATTCGTAGGGGGAGTTATCGAGCCTCCCGCCCACGCGAATGAGGTTATGATTGTCAATGAACGGTGTCAAAGGAAGCAATCTACTTTTGCGTGGTAATTTTCGTCCAGACTTTAAAAAATTATACTCTTCAGGAAACATTTCAAGCTGTGAATGGTGTATAATAAAATTTAATGAATTTTCAAGTTCTGTTATTGTAAAATTACCTTGCAATTTATTTTTATTTTTTACATTGTAAATAAAGCGTTGTACATATGTAAATATATTTTGTATTTTTCTTAGGCTAGAATACTTTACTAATAAATCATGAATGATTGATGAATGAATGGCTGATGAATGAAGCTCTGAATGATTACTACTGAATGAAAGACTGTTGCTATCACCACTAATGAAATGAGTCACTACTTCCGGCAGACTATCCTTCCCGGTGTTTGGCATGCTGGGCCACTCATTTTCACTATGCTGTAAAAATGAGGGTCCAGACCACCACAGAGGCTCGTTTATGAGAACGTCGGCCCTCAGACCACGTGAAACAAGATCCGCCGGGTTGTCCTTCGACCGTACGTAGCTCCAGGTATGACCACATGTACTTTCCTGTATTTCATTGACTCTGTGTCTGACAAAAGGCTTTAACTGATTTGAAGGAGTAGAGAGCCAACCCAGGACTATGGTTGAATCACACCAGAATCTACATTTATGAATGGGCATGGTAAGTGATTCCTGAACCTTAGTACACAGCCTTGCACCTAACAAAACTCCACAAAGTTAAAGCCTCGGTATCGTTGTTGGTTTGATGGGCGCTACACGATTTCTAGAGACTAGAAGTTGAACGCCTATGGATCCACTGCCATTACAAGACCGAATGCACACACAAGCGCCATATGCCCTCTCGGACGCATCGGTAAAGACGTGTACTTCATGCGTAATAGAATCTTCAAGCAACACCCAACGAGGAATATTTAAATTGTTCATTGCTGTTATTGTGCCTTCAAATGTAGACCAAAGGTTTTTGATTCCATGCGATACTTCGTCATCCCAGTCATACTTATCTAGCCAGAGACGCTGCATGATCATCTTTGCTTCGACGACGCACGGACTTACGAGGCCTAGTGGGTCAAAGATCATACTGATGACAGAAAGGACATGACGTTTGGTGACTTTAGTAGTGGAGGTGATATTTATATTATAAGTAAGTGAATCTGAGTCACAAACCCAGTTAAGACCTAAAGTTTTGGTTTGTGATGAGTTTGAATCTTGCTCAGAAAAATGTAAAGTATTATGTAACTCGTTGCTATGTGTGATTTGTTTGAGAATTTGAGGATTATTTGACCGCCATTTACGTAAATTGAATTTTGCAGATGATAGAACCGAATGTACCTTTTTAGAAATCTCAACTGTGTCAGCTATGGTATCCCCTCCACTAAGAAAGTCATCAACGTAGAAGTCACGTCGTACGGCACGTTGGGCACGACTATCCTCAATGTTATCTGCCAGACTTACAAGACACTTAGTGGCTAAATAGGGTGCAGAAGCGGTACCATAAGTAACCGTGTTCAAAGTGTAGGTCCTAAGAGGTTCTGAAGGTTCAAACCTGAAAATTATTTTTTGAAGAGGTCTTTGAACTGGATTTAACTCAATGGCCCTGTACTCTCTACGTCACCTGAGACCACGTACCTATGTTGACGAAAACGTGTTAGAATGGAAAACAGATCGTCTTGAACTACGGGACCGACCATCTGAATGTCGTTAAGCGACACGCCCGAACTGGTAGGAGCTGATGCGTCGAATACTACGCGTAGTTGTGTTGTGGTGCTAGAACTGCGAATAACTCCATGATGTGGAATGTAATATTTATTCACAGAGTTTTCTGGTGAAGGAGTACAGTCTGAGTCCAATGTCATATGACCTAGGCGCTCATATTCTCTCATGAACTCGTTCTATTTTTTATGATATAATGGATCGCGTCTAAATCGCCGTTCAAGGAAAGAAAACGATTTCTAGCATTAGTAAAAGAATGACCTAATGTACTAGTATCCCCTTTTAACGGCATAGTGACGACGAATCCCCCACCATCATTAAGAACAGTGGTTTGAGCAAAAGATTGCTCACACATTCTCTCTTCAAGTGAGAGTGAATTTTTTGAAGCGACGTTGTCATCATCATCTGCCTCGCCTTTTCCCAACTGTATTGGGGTCGGCTACCAGTCTAACCGGATGCAGCTGAATACCAGTATTTTACATGGAGCGACTGCCTATCTGACCTCCACAACCCAGTTAGTACTGGGTAATATGATACCCCTTGGTAAGACTGGTTGTCAGACTTTTTGGGCCACTGACAAAGATCACGACTGTCAAAGATCTACAAATGACACCCGGGACCAACGGCTTAACGTGCTTTCCGAGGCACGGAGGAAATTCGGTATGTAATGGGTGGTCACCCATCCACAGACCAACCTAGGCAAGCACGGCTTAACCTAAAGATCGATCTGAGCGGCTGTTATTATTTACCCACGAGCTCCCAAAAATGAGTGAGGTCGGGAGTGACATTGGAATGGTAGCATAAATGAATAGTGGAAAAACATGATTGGCGCGAAATACTACCTGAAACTAACCATCCTAACTTGGTCTCGCATAGTTTAGGTAGGTTTTTCCCTAAGTCTATCGTTGTGCCACCAAAGACATTCCAGAAAACTCAGCCCCTACCAGGATATCTACGACCGACGGAACATTGAAGTTCGGGTCTGCTAGCTTAAGACCTGATGGAATAGGGACGTGTTTAATATTTACGAATGAAGACGGTAGAACCTTTGTGATTTCAGGCAAAATATGACACTCGATATCGACAGTAAAGGCACAGCATAAAGACTCTATTGAGAGGTGACAAGACTGTGTACTGGTGGATATGTGATTATTAATACCCGTTACCTTGGTGCTCGTTCCGCGTCGTAACAAACCCAGCTTCTCTGACAAGCTCTACGTAACAAAGTTCTCCGTACTGCCGTGGTCCAGTAGTAGGCGCGCAGTGTACTTCTTACCCGTCACGCCAGTCACGTTCACCATCGCTGTGGACAGTAATACATGCGTAGAAATAGCAAGCTGCATGGAATTGGCTGAAAGCACCACATTTGCAGAAGCGAAGCAGCAGGCAAGGCAGAAGGCAATTAATTGGAAGCAAGTTTAGGCTTGTTACTTTCTAAATGTAAAAGCGTGTTGTGTTTTGTTTTGCAATATTTGCAATGTGAAAATCTACATTTGTTTGAATTATGTCCAAAGCGTAAGCAATTAATACATACTTTAAATTCAATTGCCTTTTGTAAGCGATTTTCAATAGATAAGTTTCTGAAAGATTCACATTTAAACAATGTCATGTGCTTGGGAGCAAAGTGGACATTTACCGTTTTTATTAATGATATGATTATCTGATTTTTTATTTGGTTGGTTAGGCTTAGACTCAGTTTTGTTGAAATTAAGGCTATTATTTAAGGCGACAATAGTATTCCTATCAGAAGTACCATTATTGGACTCCACTGATTCTAACCAGTCCGCTTTTCTGCTTAAAAATTGAACAAAATTGTGTTAAAGTAGGATCTTCTTTAAAAGTATTGTTTCGATGCTCTTCCCAGACACGTCTTGTTGTTAAATCTATCTTTTTAACCATAAAATAAATAATAAAATCATCCCAATATTGAGTGGGCTTTTTCAATGTAGTTAATGCCCTTACATTCTTATTAATAATGTTAACAAGGTTTCTGATGGAAACACTTGACTCGACATCAAATAACGCTTGGCAGTGGTTATTCACTAAAAGACGGTTGTTATTGTAACGTTCACACAACAGGTCCCACGCAAGATTATAATGATCGGCTTTAAAATCAATATTTTTAATAATTAAAGCCGCATTTACCTGGAGTGAAGCTCGCAGGTAGTGGAACTTGTTGATGTCACTTATGCAAGTGTTGTCGTGAATCAATGACCCAAAGGTATCCCTAAATTCAAGCCAGCATTGGTAATCCCCATCGAAATGAGGCAAATCGATCTTCGGTAAAAGAGATCGAGAATCACTGTCAAGGTCACTTGCTCAACATGTGTTAATGTCGTGCAAATTAGCCATTTACCACGCGTCTCGATACAAAATATGCGTGTCTTACAAGCAGTGGTACAGATAATGATGGGAAAGCACTTATTTTGAAGCACTGTAATATAAACACTATAAAAAATGGAAGATAAAACGACGATTTTTCGGCATGAAAAGAAAGCAGAAAAATAATTAATTGGAACGGACTCACTCAAGTACAGCATTATACTCCCGTAAGTATGACATGAGCTCCCATGATGACGATGCAGGCTGCTTCGGGAACGACTCCTTTGTTCTATCTTCGTGGTCGAACCGCGTGGCGCTCGCGCGCGGTCAATGTCCGCACAGGTGAACACGTCGACCGATGATTTTGACGGCGTTAATTACGGCAATACCGGTAATTATTTTTGCTCAATCGAAGGACCAATGAATAGACTCGGTTGGGACTTTATAAGAGAAACTAGTGGACTGTATTTATAGGTGTAATACCATAATTAACATTTACTGTGAAAACCGTACAAAGAAATGCCCGGAGTGACCGGCGTCTGTGAGCTCAGTGTCGTGGTAGGGCGCGCAGCGGCGCTCGCGCAGACGGGTTCGGTACCCCGAGCCCCGCGCCCTCCCCGCGGTAATCCACGCATATGTGAGGCTGACAGTCATCAAAAAAAATATATATACGCGTCGAATTATAATTAATACATTATAATTCGACGTTATATTTGTTTCTACCGGCGCGGCGCGGCGAACTAATTAAATTTTAGATCACAAAAGCTGCTATTGTGACTAAACTATGATAGAGATATTCCCTCGCGGACTTTTTTCCAGGTAAATAATGAGTACTTGAATCATGCAGTACATAATTTTTAAGTATCATCAATAGTTTTCTCAGCGCACGCCAAATAATGAATTTTATAGGCAAAATTTTGATACTTCGGGTAACATTATTGCAATTTTCTTAAGGATCTCTAATTTTTTTGAAAATAAATTATGTCCTATGTTACTTCTTGATAATTTTACTTTCTATTGATGAAAAAAAAGGTCAAATCGGTCCAGTAGTTTCGGAGCCTTATACAAACAAACAAACAAAAAAATCTTTTCCCTTTATAATATTAGTATAGATGTAACGCTGATGCTCGCTCTCTGCTCGTATGCTCGTATACCTATGTTTGTCTGCTTTGTGTTGCTCTTTTTTGTTGGGAGTCAAATCCGCGGCACTAGCCGGGGCGCGCGGGGGGTGGCGGGGCGACCGACCAGCCAGTTTATTAATTTTTAAACAAGATAATTAACCTCAAAACTGTCAAGTTTATTGCTTGGAAACATAATTTACACAAAAACATACAGTAATTAAAGATAAAAGTAAACTAGTTTATTTTTTAATAGACATAACACAGTCTACTGCGTACACTAAGCTTGCTATGTAACCAGGAAGGTAGCAGTTTAAGTTCGGAATCTTTCATCCATCCGAGAGTTACCCCGGCCGGCACGCGGTGGTGGTGCGAGGATGTGCAGGACACGGGCGTGCAGGCGTAGGTCAGTCACTCCGCGTTCATTAATACTGACCGTGCATTAGGAACGTGTTAGAGGCACGATGAGAGGCGGACACGGATGTCGACGCCTTATCTCCAAATAAATATCTCAAATTGTCAGCCAACAAATTTGAAAGTCCTGCTCGGGCTCACGCAAAGATAATCTCTAAATTATGATCGGCGCGGGCGCATCTATCTTTAATTAACATCGCAGGGGCGCGAGTCGGCGCGGGTCGGCGCGGGTCGTGGCTCGGAGCGGGCCGGACCCGGCCGGGCTGGTCGATAGCTGCGCAGGCGTCTATGTTACTACCAACAAGGAAGTCTGCAGAAGATCTGTGTTCTTATGTAGGGTACTAGCTATCGTCTATAAAGAAAATAGCGTGTACGGTTTACGTACGCACCGTCCGGCTGCAAACGCAGCAACCTACTTCTCTGTTTCGTAGTTATAACAATGTTTAATATAATTTTAAGTTAGTTGACAAATTATTGACTTATGTGAACACCGCGGGTTAGCATCCAACCTACTCTACCTTAGTTGAGATCGGTACATCTAATGAACTTTTAGTGTTACCAAATCAGCGTGTGTTTACGTCAGCACACCTAACTCAAAATGCTTGCCACTTCTAAGTTAAACTGCAAGTGTAAGGTGCCAACTACTGCGGGACCTTACATAGCTATTATAGTATCTTTTAAGATTTTATTAGTATACTTTAAATTGTTATTGAGCCTTATGCGTGTTACGCGGTCATGTTCCACGTTATTTACTCGAGTGGTCCTTCTGGCCGTGGCGGCTTCGTGTATTCCTCTAATTGGCAGCGACGATTAGACGCATCTCTTTATCAGAATTGACCACGTGTGTCGTGTGTCGTGTGTCCTTGTGGTACTGCCCAAGTGCCCATAAATATGACGTTCTTTGTTCCTTGAACTTTTTAGTTTGTACCGCAATTCATTGTTAATGTTAATATGTTTGCTGCTATTAATTAGTTCATCGCCAGATTATCTGACGGTATTACAACCACTGCATTACATTAACGAAGGGGGATATTTTTTATCAAACACGTGTTGTCACAAAAAATTACCCTTGCTTTAGTTTTTTTTTAATTTTTAAACAAAAACTGGATGAGATGAGATCCATTTTAGTATATCATGCGAAACATTAAATGCGGCATATCTATGAATGTAGCATTGATGAGACATTCACAATTAACAATCATGTGGTCACGGACAATGCGACAGCGTCACAGGCGTCCCCGGACACAAGTGACAAGTGCACATGTACGACAGGGGCAGCCCGATGTAGAGGCCCATTGTCCGGCGGTGCCCTCAGGCGGGGGGGAGGTCCATAACAGATGACAAATACGTAATTAGTTCAGTCAGGACATCGGGGTCGCTTTAATTGTTGCGGGCGTGTTGTGCACTTAAAGCGAATATGATGCTATAGTACAATTTTTTTTTCCTAAGACGACTATAGTTAAGTGTTGTATTTATATATCATGCACAAGCAATTATAAAAGTAATCGATGTTTCATTGTTTTTATAACTGTTTAAAACATGACATTTGTCGGTAAGCGACTGTTACAATTTTAATTTGTTTCTTGGAAGCCATCTCTGACTATCACAATCAAATTAATTAGGTACAGTACAGTGCAGTACAGTAGGAGGCGAAGGAGCACATCTTCTCCACGGACCCCAATTACGTGTATCATTAGACGTGTAAACAATTACACGCGCTGACGCGTATTTACAAAAATACGCGTAAGCTACAACAATGCATTCATACGCATACAGAGTTAAATATTAATTAGTGTACGTAATGAATGGTAACAACTTCGGTTAATGGCATCACTGCGCGCGGCGAGGTGCGGTGTGCACCCGCCCGACATCATCAGCGGGATGCGCATGCGCAGCTGCGGCTATTGTGGACCGTGGACTATTGTGGGCTATAGCAGATCAACTACGGTTTTGTACAAAGGCCTGCTATGCCCCTCCGCACTCATTATATCATTCATTAATGGTTTGCGTTTAACGCGTGTCCGCGACTAAGCGACCGTGAACCGATGGTGGCATCACTTTGTGGGGAAACACGTGCTGACTCACAGGAGACTCCTGGCGGAGGGACAGTCAGAGGTTTAATTATTTATTTAAATTACAAAGTAACAACAAAATGGCGCTCTTGAATGAATTATTGCAGATCAGAGCACTAGGCAGGTGGACTGTATGATTATACTAGCTAATGCTCTTCTTGTAATCGCGCCAGATACGTTCGATTACCTATTCCTAAAGTCATGTTCCTAAAGTCCAATCAGACATCAGTTCTTCTTTTGAAAAGTCGTTGTCTGAAACTATGCAAAGTCTAAGGTCTTTGCGGAGACTCCTTGTAAGCTATCAATCACAATAAAGTATTTCCGATGAAGAGTCAATGAGCCATGTCGTGAATAGTATTTCCACGTAAGTACTGTACTTATGTAGTGTGCGCCGTTATGTGCGTCGACGAGCTTGTCACTTTATAGCCGTAATATGTTACGCGGCATAACTTATAGCCCCAATTACTGCGAGAGCGATGGCCGGCGGTTCGATCGCGTCGATAATTAAATACAAGTATCGACAAATACTGAGCGGTGATAGAGTCTGATCATCACGCCTGTGATGGCGTCGTCTGACGGTCAGGCAGATGATCCGACAATAGCGCATGATCGATTTACTTATCGTGTACTGACGACTAGTTATCGCGACTGCGATGGCAAGTGATGCATTAAGATTGAATACTGTATGCTGTTGAAGGAAGAAAGACGAATCCAAAAATTCTAACTACATATGTATGTGTAACGCTGGCAGTTAAATCGGCCAACATTTTATTTTCGTTCACATGGTTATTAAACGAACATTACTTGACCTCTGCCAACCCTTACCAATCACTTGTTGTCTTCGTTATCAGCCAACGAGCCCGCGACGGCGACACGGCACGACGCGACTTGTCGCACTAATTGAAACATATGGGCGACAAGCGACATAGCGACAAGGCGACGACGCTTGCGACGGCGACTGATGACGTCATCAGTGCGACACCGCGGCGAACAGCGCAGACAAACGCACGCAATGAGGGAAACGAGCAAGAGCACGAGTGCAGTGTACCGCGAGGAGGTATGAGGAGGTTCGTTACAGACAGACAGAGGTATCCGTCTTACAGCCGAACTTAGGCTTGGACCCGGAATAAGTTATTCTCTTTCCAAAAAAGGTAAACACAATAAAAAACCTCTGAGACATACAAAAAGGTCTGTTTTATTGAACTCTAATGTTAAACAGGATAACCGATCTACATAACAATTCTTTATTTACAAACGTTATGAAATTGAAATAATCGAAAGCCCAGTCGTGTTCCCGCAGTAAGAGCTATCTAGCTAAAGAGAGCACTCGCACTAGTACCCAACAGGTCTAGCTAACAAAGGTGCTGGTATCAGCGCCGATACCGCGCGATAGTTAGCATGGTACGCGCGCGCAGATACCCGATAGTGAGCAATTATGTTGTCGCGGCTTCCGGGGGTTATCGCGACCCCGGTGGCCACCCTCGCCCCCCGACCCTTGAGAACCTGACCCTCATCATTATCACGTACAGAAGTATCACTAGCAACAATATCTTCTTGATATTGGAGAGAAGTGCCACAACCTGGGTATGTGCACCAGCAACACGGAGCAGTTTGTCTGATTTAAGAGTAAAAGGCTTGAGCGCTTCATGTGCTTGTTTCTCACATAGTACTCTTCGAACCAAAGTACAACTGTTTCCTGGTGACAAACAATGTGGTGAAGGAACTCAGCTTAATATAAAACATTGCTTTTCAGGTTGCAGGATTCAGGATATATATGCCAGTTATCTTTACAGGCTGGACTTCATGTACCGTAGTGTACCTTCTGCTGCCTGCCTGTGTCACGTCAGCACTAATGGCCCCGCGCCCACGATAATTGCCCATTGATTCGGTAGTATGCGCCCGCGCACCTCCCCGCCACCCCGCCCCGTGCCATGCCCGCGGGCTGGAACAGTAGCCGCTACTGTCCCATAGAGCTCATTGTGGGGCCACAATGTGCAGCGATAACTTTATTACTTGACATATGGAGCTACTTAGTGCAGCATTACTTAGATTATCTTAAGCATACATACGAGGAACAAAGTAGTGTGGTTGTATTGTTTATGTGGATGGGTATTAGGTGGGTAGAACTTTAAGCTATAAGTAGTAGGTATAGCGACGGGTGTCGCTGCCACCGGAGACCAAATTCAATGGGTGCACTGACGTCACGGTGCTGGTCGATGCGAGACGAATGCGGAATCCAAGATGGTGGAGCTTTTGAAGTTTCAGATTTCAGCAGCATTGTGTGAAGTGGCGCGTGCACACAACGGCCAATGGTGCGCGCGCCCAACGCTCCCGCCGCGCGATTGGTCGCCATTGTCCACAACCGATTGTAATCGGTTTCGCGGTCAATTTGTTTCGCGATCGGCGATAGCAACTATCTGTGCAATTACGACGCCACTGCTTAATTGAGCCGCGCCTGCGCCGCCCGCCGGCGCACAATACTCGCGAGAACAATGGACAGCTCCCAGACTAGATTACGATACACTTTCAACAAGATTAATTAATTTGTTTAACTAGGCAATCGTATGTGAGTATTAAGCGCATACCAACGAAAAGGCAGCTTTCTCAATAAACCTCTTCATTCTCGTCTCATTAAGCAGATTGTGCAGATACATTTAAATAATAAAACCTTAAAAAGGCGATTATTGAACAAGCCGCATTATCATGGAATATTCGCGAACGATCGCAGCGGAATGCATCGGCGCGGGGGCACCGCGGCACTGGCCGGTGATCGCGCAAACAAATCAACGTCAAACGCGGATATCTTAACATAAATCATTGTTCTTACTAAACGAATTAAAACAGCTTCACAACTCAAATCTCATTATAAAGCAACGGTGAAAGTTTAACAAAATGATGAATTTTGAACTCGAAAAATTTTATTAATCTCCCCCCCCCCCTTGCCGGCAGCGCGCGCCAGCGGGGCAGGGTATCGTGTGAACACTGTGCGCAAGCGCCTCACCACGTCACTGTACCGTCCAATCGTGTTTGTTCAGGCAGCTAATCGAGTTACATACACGGAGTTGTTGGTTATTGAGTATGCAATGCGTCCTCTATGACTATAATAGGGGTTTAATTAAAACAGTGGGAGCTCGGACGACGCGAGGCGTGAGGCGTGCGCGCGCGCATTGTCCGCGGACGATTTAATTAGCGTTGGATCAGCGCGGGTTAATGAGCAATCCTGCGCTGAATGGCTGCGCGGGCGCACACAATGCCTGATTGATTGCGAGTTTGCCGAGAGACACGGCGTGCATAATGCGTGATCAATGAACATGTTCCACTGACGAGCAATGAGCGTGATGCAGCAGAACCATCACAAGTGTGTTTACAGCTTCTTCAGTTTGAACAGACATTCATTTGGTGTCCGATACTCATATATGCATACAGTAACATAACATTTGAATTGATATTGTCGCACGGTCGATTACAGATAATAATATGCGTAACGATAAGATTACAGCGACTTTCAACTTGCAATTGATGCATTTGATACTTGTGGCAATAGGCTGTCCCCCTACTACATGCGTGTATCCTCGTTCGGGATTCTTGTATCAATCCATGTCCCCACCTTCAGTGAGCAGTCGCACCGGGACGTAATTAAGTGTTGTGGTCCATGGGGTGTCGGCGGTCGGCGCGCTGGTCGGTGGTCCGGCGAGTTTCACGGCATTTCCGCCAGTCATCAACTTTTTGTCATCGTGTCGTTGGTGGTCCGTCACAGCCGTCACGTGGGGCGCGCTAGCCTTTGATTGGCTGACAGACGCGTTCACGTGATGCGTTGCGTCACAACGTGAGCGCGACTAATCGCGCGACGGTTGCTGTCACAACAAATCGTCAGCTCTGAATGGCGCTAATCAGCGAGCGCTCAGTTGTCAGTCTGGCGGAATCTTGTTATATCAAGAGTGAGTTCGTTATTGTTCACGGAAAGGTCACTTCTGTAGAAGTCCATGTGGATGGGATTTACAAGAGAAGTCTAAGCAATAGGAAGAAGACGATCATGCAATCAATGTGGTTCAAAATATCACATAAAATTGGCTTTCTCTAATATTGGTTTTGAATTTCCCTGAAGAGGAGAGACGAAGCAGCGGACTTACTGGATACTTTACATCATTAAATCTTAAATATGGCACTCTTTCAAGTTGTGAATATTCGTAATTAATCGGATGACGTCAGCTTCTATCAGCAAACAGGGAAAACGGCTAAAGCTGAGTTCAGATCCATCAAACAGATAACAGTATCTCGACGGACGCAAACGTTTACACTTAATGAGGAGTCAACAGATCAAACACTTGTTTTTTGACGCAAACACACCAATATTAGTGTTGACTAAACGCCGCTATTAACTGCTTCGGACGAGCGTCCTATACTATGTGTGTGTGCGGGGTCATCGACCGAGCGCTCATTAGTGTGCGGAACATTTGCACAGTTCAGCGTGTGATTGCGGCGCAGGAGTGTGAATAAAGCGGCCGGTGCGCAGGCGCAGTGTAACGGACCAGATGGACCGACAGCCTCACCACCGTCACGACTAGGGCTGTTACAGATAGCGATCCTACTTACTAAGAGAACTCACAAAGTTACAACACTTGACTGAAACACAAAGTCCTGCTGAATGAAAACATTATATTACTCAATCCAGAGTACCAACTACAGAATGTGGTGTCAATATCAGGGAATATCGTAGTATTATGGTTATTGGAAAATCAATATTGATCTACTGATAGACAAATTTGCCCTTCACATTTGTCTTTCAGTAGAGCCCTTTTTCAGCAACGGATGTTGCTTAGGGTAAACAAGATTGTATGCTTGCAGATAAACAGGAACGTGCAGCTCCACCTGAGCTGGGTAGCCCTAGGGTTAGCTGACTAATGTCCAATTTAGCGCTGGTCGCTTCCTGCCGCAAGAAAATTAAACTTCAGATATCTTGTTTATGTTCGACGTATGTATGTATGCAGCTAATGCAGCTAATTCACATGAACTGCAATCTGCGCAGATTGGCAGCAACCTCATCTTCATCGGCCTACTTGATGTAACTGCAGTTTTGATTAGCTGCTTCTCGGAATTAATTTAGGTTTGCTTGCTTATCTATCGTATACCACATGATGTTCCCACATACGTTCTAGTATAATATTGATAGTTGAAACTCGCTGTGTTCCACCGGTTTTTTGATTACGTTGATATATACGCGTAGTAGTGAGCCCTGCAATGACTGACTAAGTGCTTGCTTCATAGGTTTGATGTAAAAAGCTTAATGAGTGCCATGGCTGTGGTGTGGATATCCTTGCGGCGCTAATGAGCGCTCGCGCATGTCGTGGCGTGACGTCACGCGCGCGCACGCGCACTCGCACCTAATTGTCACGAACCGAGGAAAAACCTCTTCCGGAGGTGTGCACCTCCCGGGGATCATGCCGAGCTGAGCACAAACATACACATGGACACGATCGGGTAAACGCATGGACACGTGGTGACGAGCATGTTGCCATCAATTAGACAGAACAGAACGGACGGTGTGTCACGCTGCGTGAATACACGACGCGATGACGGGTTGTGAAGTTCTAAGTAGGTACTTGTGTCTAAGTCATTGGGCAGAAAGATATCCAATTAAAAGTGAACTCTATGTTGGCGCAGTTCCTTAGGTAAATAGGCAGTTATGTGTCCTTTGAATCCATCGACTAAAGAATGACGGAAGTAAAGTTATGTAGTAGCTGGTAATTTAAGTGATTCCTGCTGTACAGTAGCAACACTTCATTTGCGACACCTTTCTCCCGTAAAATTAGAATTTTCTGCTATTGTCTGCTTACCACAAAACAACGTGATTAGGTATGATCACAATAACAACAATTAAAACCCTACAAGTGGAGCATGAGAACGAGCAAGTGGACGTCTCGTAGATCAGTGAACCGGTGAGATGCGCGCGCGTAGGAGAAAGTGCGCCGTTTAATGTGTAATTGGGCGCAGTTACCACATCACATCGACATAGGTAAAGTAGTCTCTGAGGCACAAGTGAACAGAGGACAACTGGAAACCAATTCTAAATGGGGTTTGTCTACACCGATCACGACATCAGATGGAAGCAAATGTAGCTGCAAGTACCAGTTGCGATCACGATACCACTAGGATGGTAGTCGTAAAGAAAGACTAATAAGGTTATTATCATCAGAACGTCGGGGCTTCTCCACTGTTGCAGCGCGTCTGTGACGGTCGGAAAAGCCTATATACGTGTGCCTGATTTAGACTCGCTTATACACTATTTACATACTTCTCGCGATGATTAAGATAGTGTCGCAATTCTTAGGTTTACAGTGCACATGAGAGCATCAAGCCTATGGAGCCTCGTAGCTGTGTGCTCTCCCGCTACTGCTTGTCACTTTGTCCGCCCCTTCAGTGGACAAGTTGCCGCGCGTCGTGCGCTCGCGCACTAAACACTATTTAATTGTCGCCGTGTGTCCGCACCTCGCCGCGCCGCATCCGCTCCGCTCCGTCCCGCTGACGCTCTCTTTATTTTAATTGCATTCAGACAAACCGACTTTGACAGTGTCCGAATCTTCGTAAACAGTTTGTACCTGTAGAAAGTATGTCGCGGCTCCGTACTTGTGTCTTTGGCTACCACGTCGAGACATCATAGCGTGAGTGCGACAGATGTGGTGTTAATGATGCAGTTTTGGGCTCATTCCGGCCATTACGGCGTTTCTCTAATCGTGGTACTTAGCAGGCAGATCACTGTTAGTTTTAGTTTATTTGAGACAGGTTTTTAAGTCTCGCCGCGCTCTTGTATGTGATGTGTACAGATAGCTACAGATGTCAATCTGGCGTGAGATTGGTATTTAAACAATGTTTTAAGCTTTCACGGTTTACAACTAAACTTATACTGTCACTTACGGGATATCTTTCGTGAAATATCGGCAGCTCATAATAATGAACAATTACGAAATATATCCCGTAAGTGACAGTATTCGTTTTTTTAACTGGTGTTTAGTTCAACTATTACTATTAAGTGTATACGGTTCGTTGCTTCATTATATGAGGGTCTGAGGGGTCTTTTGTTTCTGGCTGGATCGCCTCAGCGATACTTTTGATTAAAATCTATTGCAGATAAATTAAATAAGTAATTAGAGCCTTTGAGTTTGTCTTTATCGTATGTCTTACACTTTTATTCACAGATCTTCTCTATTTCTTCTCACAATCGGATTTTTCCTCTCCCAATGGATAACCCTAACTTTATTTAATTAATTCGTGAGGTGCGATGTTCGAAGATCTATACAAACTGACAAAGAGTTTAATTAACTGCATGACTGGAGAGTTGAGGCGGACACACGGCCACTCGGGGCACTTCGGGCGGGTTCGAGAGCTGTCGTCACGCCTGCGCCTGCGCCTGTGTGTTGACACAAAAACGTTAACCCGATGAATAGACAATTAACTAAGTTTGTTGTAGATATCTTATAGAAAAAAAAAGGTCTGAAGTATCTCGTGAAATAATGAAAATAGATACAAAACTGGATATTCGTCAAGTAATGGCATTCGCATTACTAGTGGTACTTAGTGAACAACTAACTGTAGGAGGAACTTAGGCACCTGTTCCGCTCCCCAAGGGTTCACTCACTTGTGGGCTGCAGGCGCTACAGCCTCGTGAGCATGTATCTAGTGTACATAGAGTAGCCTCACAACACGGCCGCAGAGCGTAATGTTTACAACGCCGCGGTGGGGGTGCCTGCGTGTGCGCACCTCCGAGCTCCGTACGGAAACTTTTCGATTTCCGTGCGCGGACGCAGGAATGCTCGGTAATGAAACTATAGGTTCAGTGCGCGAGTTAATTCGATCGCCCGGTAAACAAATTGTAACATGATACTTCTAATAACAAACTTTAGCATAAGCAGCCATTTCTTGAATCTAGTTTATATGAGAAACGGCTTTTAATCATGAGCTTGATCTTAGTGCTTTCCAGGTTCAATTATTTTATGAAATTCTCACGAAGAATACTAAATCTTGCAGTCTTTGAAAAGATTGAAATAACAACCAATAATTGAAGAGTCCTACTATCGCCTTCACCGTAATCTGAGTGTCTGTCGAGTGCTGATACATGGACCTGAGCCAGTAGTTCCGCAGTCATGTGTCAGTGTCACGGTACATGTGAGTTTGCCGTTTTGACTTGTTTGAACAAACTCGATAGGGCCTATTTTAAATCAAAGCTGCTGAGTATAATCATTATTCAAACTAGACTTGTATCTGTACCGTGACCTTCACTACAAATGAACCTACGTTCATTAATCAGAAGTGCTGCAGAAACAATAACCGTGCCTAGCGACACACGAGCACTCTTACTTTTGAGTAGCATGTAACCATCCGGCTCAGACATTTGCATAGCGTCGGTATCACCGCGCCATCTCGGCCCGGGGGTCAGCAGACACGTAGCCTCCATCGATCACGCACATCATCATTCATTGCATTGACAGCGGTACTACAGCCGAGCTCCATGGGAACTCGACGAGGAGTCCACCAGACTACTGAGCTACTGACGGTAAAAAATGGTTTTATGATAGAATGCGCTGCCGTCCTGTCGACTACCGAATGGGTACAAAAAAGGGTTGATGTTATACATTTACACGGTGCTCCACTATAATAGGATCAACTTAGTTTCGTTTAAGAAAATTATGACTGTTTTGTAGTTATAGGGAAGGGCTTTTTGTGGGATTTGAAAACAACGATTCTGAAAGAAATTGCGTAATTATAATGTTTAGATGTGGCGTCCGGTTGTGCCTGTGTGATTCATGGTCTGTGGTCAGAAGCATGATTAAACCACCTGCTAAAGTTTGGATTCGTATGTAAACAAGAATTATTCCGAGTGGTAAGTGGTAACATACCTCTGGCCAGTTTATAATTCGCTCACCTCATTTTAGATAGCAAAGTTGGTTCGTCCTGTAATTTAAGACTTGTTAAAAAGAATTCTCACCCCTATTACATACCGTCCCTAACATGCAATAGGCAAGGAACTATTGCCACTAAACCATAATTTCGGTAAACAAGCTCTCACCTCTAAACCATCGCAACAGATACCGAGATAAGATCCCAACGAGCCGTTATAGCCGCCATTACACAACATACACGACGAGTGTTGCACACAATACAACTGTGAGGCAACACAACACACACTTCAGCCAAAAAAACACGCGCCTCATGCAAAGCTTTTAAGATAGGCATCGGGTGCGCGCGCGCACCGCTCTATGCATTAGTCGGTAGATGTGCTCGCTGTGAACAACAGATCCACTCGAATGTGTGTCACTCATGATCTTAAATAGAGCTTTGCGGTACAGTAACCTACCGGGCAGGCGTATGTTGAGATATGTTCCGTGTTCATACAGCACCAAGTTGACTCGGGGGCACTGAGCACCGTGGGTCCGTCGTCCGCACACATACACCACACCTGATACTCTTGCTAGTTACTGGTCAATTAAATAAAAAGAAGGTGCGCTACAATTATGTACATCCGTAAGAGATCGATATTGGGAAGAAGAATCAAGCAGGAGTTATTACGATGACATTTATAGAGGATCTGCCCGGCACAGAATGAAACATTACACGTCAATCAATCAATCTAGTGTTGTCGTATTATTGTCTCAACCTACATCAGCGTCGTGGCATGTTATGAAGCCGTGTATTAACGTTTTGTTTCTGCTCCATTGCATCCGCTGCGACACGCGCGGCCACGCTACGGTTACTACGCAGAGCACATATCGATAGTGACGGCACATGGCCGAGCCACGTCAGCAGTAGTATGTAATTGAAATGTGTAGTAATATGAATGGTCTGTCAAAATAAATAAATTAATAATATTATGGCCTTGTTGACGTAATCGTGGTTATAAAGAACAATCTTGAATTTGGAGCAATACTGAATTCAAATTCAAATTCAAATTCTTTATTGCTAACTATGTGTACATAAATAAAGTTCTTAACAGAGGATATCAGTTCTTAGAACATAGTGGCCCTGTTAGGGCATTGCAACTTCATCATGCATATATGCTTATAATTGTAACAGTAACAGTTGAACATGCATTATTTACATTCATTAATTAAAAAGAAAAAAGTTATAAATATTAAATTTTATATAGGACATCGTTTTAATTACATTATATAATTTTATCATTTACATCATATTAATTATAAATTATTAAAGTCATACCTAAATAAAAATACACATGTCATGAGTTACCTGATTTAAAAATTATCATTATTCATTAATTCAATTATGTCACAGTATTGTAATCATTTAATATTAATTATCATAATCCTTTTAAAAATATTTTACTGAATTATATTCACTTTAGTGATAGGTACTTTATTGAACAAAATTATTTTTCCTCAAGAAATTCTGCTATTGAGTAATAGGCCTTTTTAATTACGAAAATTTTCAGCATTCTTTTAAAAATAATAATTGAATTTATAATCTTAATGTCCATAGGTAGCTTGTTATAAATCTTTGTGCTCATACAGAAAACACTATTACTGTACGCTCTAGTGTGGGACGTTTTATCTCTTAAGGTATGTTTAAGTCTTCTGCTTTTTAACGTATCATAGCTTGTAATGTTTGATTTAACTAAAATTGAGGCCAGGTAGATAAATAAAGCAGGGAGTGTTAAAATCTTGAGATTTACGAAATGTGGTTTACATGAATCCGTTTGGCGTAACCTTCTTATAGACCTAATACACTTTTCTTGGGCTTTGAACGCAATTTCTTTATCAGTCGAGTTTCCCCAATATAGTAACCCATACGACAGAGTGGATCCCACATACGCATGGTAAGCAGTAAGAAGCGCGGTCTGGTTGGATACTTTTTTAAGCATGTATAGAGCGTAAGAAAATTGATTCTATTTGGTACATACACTATTTACAAGTGTTTTCCATGACATATTCGAATCTATATGGATTCCTAAAAATTTTGTATTTGCTACTTCAGCTCCTGTTTCATTATTGTATGCAATACTTAAAGGAATAGATGTCGCGTTTTTATTTTTAAAGTTCATGTAATGTGTTTTTGTGAGATTAATTTGTAAATTATTTATTTGAAGCCAATTTATTAATTTAGATAAGGAATCATTTATTTCTTGTTCATGATTTTTGTTTTTATTATTTGTGAAGTTAATTGAAACGTAATTCGGTTATAATAAAGGACGACATATCACATCACAAACGCAGCGGTGGCCTTGACTTATGAACAGTAGGTCGCAGGTTCGAACCCAGGCAAGCGCATTACTTTGAGTAATTTATTTCATCACCACTGATCTCAAAACGGTGAAGGAAAACATCGTGAGGAAACCGGCACGTCCTAGTACCAAAAATTTGAAGACATGTGACATCTACCAACCCGTGCTGGTTAATTTGGTACTTTAGGGCTTTATCTTATCCCATTGAATTTATAAGTTAAGATTTCATGGTTTTCCTTTCATTTAATAACATTATGTTTGTTAGAGAGATTTGATTCTTGTTATTGACCATTGATGCCATAAAAGTACAAGATGTTATTTTTTCGGATTTTAGCCGGTTCGATTCCCGAGTGTAGCAAGCGAATTCTCGAAAATCCTTTATTGCAGATTTGTTTCTTTTTATAATAAAGGAATGTTTCCTTTGAGTAAAATTTGCTATCTCCAGTATTTAGAGTACTTTCCCTCGAGATGAGGTTGAACAATTTCACCCTGTAAATAGCATTGTTACATTCAGAGAAACATACCAGCGAGTAATTAAAAGCATTGCAACAATAGCGTCAGCAGGTAGTGACGAAACTAATAGATAACCGTTGTGATTGCTCAATAGTCTGCGGTATATGTAGTAAGTAATTCAACATTAGTCATTAATGAGCCGCGCGACCGCCGCACCGCCCCACCACCGAACCGTACACCGCCTGCAGAGCTTGTGGTCACAAATTAAAATTACATTGTTTTGTAAGCACGACTGTAAGTAACTATTATCTGTTGTACCTACAAACTTACCACTTGATTTGGTACTGACATAAGAGTATCATCGTCGAGGCGAGGCCTTCTATTTCTGAAAGGCAATAATAATAAGGCATAGTCGACGTAGCCCCGCGGCGCGGGGCTCCTATTTCTGTTTGCAGGGTTTAAAGTAACCTAACACGAAGGGGGTGGCGGGGTCTTAGCCATCCCCTTCGAACCTAACCTGTCAGAGTCGGGGTGCTCACTTCACTCGCTCTAGCATCCTAAATCTACCTAATACTGTAACATTGCATTGGGGCTTCAATAATAAGACGTAGTCGAAGAAGTACTTCTGGGTAGTTTAAAAAAAAATAACCATGAAGGAAATAACCTCGAACCTAACCTGTTCGAGTTGGGGTGCCCCAAGTCCCGAGCTCACTTCGCTCGCTCTTGCATCCTAAATTCTCCTAGTATCCCAAAAAACCGTTATATTTTTCTAAAGGAAATCACAAAATACAGTACCATGTTTTTATCTAGGAAGTTAAATTAAGTTATGAAACTATACAGGGTGTAAATAGACCCTTCACATTGATAGTCGTCAACCAAGCATTCTGTACATCAAACTAAGTAACTTTACGCAAAAATTATTGCTGGGAATCGACTTTTTTTTGGGGTGAAAATTCACGTTTTACGGTAGGACTCGATGGAAAGCACTCAAAGCATTGTGCTGTGGATGTGGATGGATTGAATAGTACGGGGGTCGTGGAGGTGTGTGAAGTAAAAATCGGACATTAAAAACATGAATTAAAAAAAAAACTTTTGAAAAAGTTGGAACTTTGACCCCCAACATCTCCGTAACTAGAAGGAAAAAAAAATAATCGCAAAGACGGGGAGAACAAGTGCCTTTCGGCTATGTTTAGGGTCTATTTACACCCTTTATACTGAAATGTATGTCTGAATTCTTAGTCATCGATAACGAATGAATCGGTAAAATCATAGAATATGTATGAAAATCAAGTGACAGGTGCTTATCAATCGTTTCAAAATCAAAATATTTTATTTCACATATGCCTAGATGGGCACTTATAAAATGTCGACAAAAAGGTGCACGGTTCGGGTTGGTCGTTTTCTACGGAGAAGAACCGGCAAGAAAACTCCATGGTTACTCGTTTTGTGGAAACGATTCATATCAAATCAAGTTCCTTTAATTTTTCTTCAGTTGGCAACACTGGTCACCGACTGACAGAATTCTGATGACAGGCCGAAAAACACGAGCACTCGTACGTTATCTTTCGTTCTCAGTTTTTCCATGTTTTATTGTATAACCCCATCACGTCGGCTTTGCATATTATACAGGACTATTTGACGGATCTTGCAACTTTGAATTACCCGGATTATTACATAGATATGATGCTCTGTGCTCGTCTCTCCATTTTGGACAACTGATTACGTCTATCGGATATCGTCGACATGGACCGCTGTGTGAATATTGTACCTTTGAGACTGGTCGCAGTAACTCTATTGGCAGAAGAGTCTTGGACGATTAGGCGATTTCGTCAGGTATTCCTATTTTGGTTAACATATGCGGGCAAATGATGGGTTTATCATAGAAGTGTGCAGTGAGGTAAGCAGCAGCTTTCTTCGACAGCTTTTGGCTTCAAATACTTCATGTTTATTGCGGGGACGAATACAATCCCGCCATATAAGTTGCAAAACATATTTTGTTTACATTTTAGTTAACAGCTGTTGAAGAGGACGAGATTAAATATTAGGCTATTATTGTAATTGTGCTGTAGGTAGAAAGTCTAGGCTGCTGTGCCCATGTAACGTGCACAATGTGGTATCTCAGTTTGGCAAGATACCAAGAAACTATCGTACCTCATGCACAATTCTTAGATGATATTGATCATATTGATGCGTTGGAAGGCCTCCCACTAGGTGGACCGATGACCTGGTGAAGGTTGCAGGGATCCGCTGGATGCAAGTCGCACGGGACCGGTCAATGTAGCGACACTTGGGGGAGCCCTATGTCCAGCAGTGGACGTCTTTCGGCTGAAATGATGATGATGATGATGATTGTCATAATATTATTGAAATGAGTAATAAACATTTTATACATATATTTGTGTTTTATTATACTTCCTCTTCTCCCTTTTTAAAAGGTAGGTAATTACTGCTTGTAACTGCTAGATATTGGATGTAGAGAGTTTACTTCGACTGCAGCGACTGTCCAAGGTGTGCCAGACGTGTCAGATCTTCGACGCGTTACACATGGAAGGTCTCTACTTGCACTACATGCCTATAACCGGCAACCGAAGCCATTCAAAAATATTTCTCAAATCATCATTCTCTTGCCCTTATCCCAATTATTTTGGGATCAGCGCAGCATGTCTTCGTCTTCCATAATTCTTTATTACTTGTCATTTCGAAATATTTGGCAAATAACATAGAACACCGGATGGCCGATGGGGCCGGAAAGTTTTGGAGTGGCGACCGCGAACTGGAAAACGTTGCGTTGGAAGGCCTCCCTCTAGGTGGACCGATGACCTGGTAAAGGTTGCGGGGATCCGCTGGATGCGAGACGCACGGGATCGGTCAATGTGGCGCCACTTGGGGGAGGCCTATGTCCAGCAGTGAACATCTTTCGAATCTCTGAAATGATGATGATGAACATACAACAATAACAATGTTATACTGTAACCTCACTTTTACTGTACTTCATATAACTTGATTCCTGGATAGCCAAGTTTCACCAATTTTGGTGAGGCCTTGTTATTACATCCTGTTAGAAATAAGGCTAGTTTGATTGAATTAACACCTGGGCCCAGGAAACTACGGAGCCTTTCCCTTCTCCTTTAATACAAGGAAGGTTATGATATCTGCCTCCCAGCACGGTGTAGATAGAAGTAAGAGAGTGACTAAAGGCAACCGTTGTTTTTATAACATTCATTTAGTGACAGTGTTGCCAGTATAAAGAAAAGTAACGATTAATTTTTGCATCATAAAATCGACTAAATATCAACACTGCTGCTTTGTAATTGTTTTCATAATTTCGAAACTGTAATGTTTTTGAAATTTCCTTGGGTACATAATTATGTAACTAAAAGGTAATATTTTTTTTTGGTAATCTCTTCTTATTATTTTTTATATTATTTATATTTATTTATAATATTATTTTTGGTAATCTTGTTAACAAAAATTTGATAAAAATTTGTAGTTAATTTTAACACAATTTAAAGTTTACATAATTATTGGACACATTACCTAATCGGCAGTGGCAAGCTGAAACAAATAGAAAGCTTCAAGTATTTAGGCAGCATTACCAGTAAAGGGAATCTCGACGCAGAGGTTAATCAGAGAATATGTGCTGCAGCAGCAGCTTTTGGCAAATTGCGGCCCTAGGTTTTCAGTTCGCACGATCTGAAGCTGACTACCAAGATCTTTGTGTACATGGCAATAGTTCTTCCCAATCTTCTGTACTCGTCGAAAACGTGGTGTCTCTATCGTAGACATATACAGACCTTGGACAAATTCCATTTTAAATGCCTCCGAAACATCATGAACATCAGATGGTCGGACCGAATTAGAAATACGAACGTCTTAAGGCAACTCGAGGTCCTTGACATAGAAGCCTACTTGATGAGACGTCAGCTAAGGTGGTGAGGGCATATCTTAAGAATGCCTGAAGAGAGACTGGCGAAGCGCATCTCCTATTCTGAACTCCAGGAACGAAAACGGAAACGTGGTGGTCAATTTTTACGTTTCAAAGATGTTCAGAATAGACACTTCTAAAGATACGAAATTGACCCTTTAATGTGAGAAATGCAGAAACAAAAAGAGATGTCGCGTCGTGTGCATCGGCCTTTGAAGAGAGAAGAAGGTCGCAGCTAGACTTAAAGCGTGACTACCTTAAAGCTAAGCCACCTGCAGTCATACCCTACAGTGTCGTCAATGATGTTCCGACATGTCCGCTTCGATAGAACAGCACATCAAAGCTCTCGACAGAAAGCCATCGAATGCTGTCGCTGTAGCCGAAATCGGCTAGATGGCATCATCATCATTGGACACAGTTAGCATACTTATTTTTGCGATTTAATGTTGCTACATGAATTTGAATTTTAAGGGCGTTCTATGTTTTTACTCGTGACTGTACCTAATAGTACACCACCCTAATTTCGCGAGTTATGTTTAAGTCCCATGTAATAGGGCGGGCCTATTACCATCAACCGGGAACAGATCCAGACTCCGTGGCTGCTTCTAAAATAGAGTTAGATTAGCTGAAAATATCTTTCTTGCTATGTAGGGTTACTTATCGACTTAATCAGCTTAAGATTATAAATTCAACCAATCACGGTAACTACATGGCAGCACATTCTCATAAAACTCACTTCTGCTTGAAACCTCGATAATACTGCCATCTATCTTAGAACACGAATCAAACAATACCATTACATCATGTATGTGTTGACAATCAGTGTACAATCTGAGCATGTAACAGCGCTATGATTAATGTGTCCACTGTGCCAGCATCACTATTAATTAGTGACACATACACTGTAGTACATCACTACACACCACGCACATCACTATAACTCACGTCGGTCACTTCTGACATATTATCGACACTTCCCATCCATCACCAAATCATAAGCGATTGACAATTATCGCCAAGTCGACATTATTGTCCAATCGAATTGCAACAGTCGCAGTCATAAATATTGTATGGTCGCTTTTGACCAAAATGGTGATCTAGGTTAGAGTCAAGTGTGTCCAATCGATTCATTAATAGTAATCGTGAGGGACATTATAGCTGATTCAATTACCATAGTCAATAAGTTGATGTATCAGCTACTAATAGAGAAGACGTTATGAAAGCGATCACATTACAGTCAGCATTCATTAACAGGTACACTAACATTCCTAACACTCTTAGTGAATGCACAGTAACTACCATGCTTCAGAAATGACTGGCAAGCCCTAGGGAGAATAAATGAAAAGAGTATAGAAGTTTTACTATAATTCCAAAGGGTGCAACAATGCAAGGCTTTGACAAACCCTTGGAGTCGCCGGGGTCCGTACGTAGCGTTAAACACTTCCCGTGGGCAGGCCGTCACCTATCACATAAAACAGCCAGTGATGTTTCAGAATGTGCCAGGCTGTGTGCCTCAACGTCTCAATTCCCAGCAGATTCTCTCAGCATTCCGCACACGTAGCGGTGTCTTACTTTATACGCCCTTATTAGGAGTGAGACCTCTCCAGTCTGCGCGGCTAGTTGAACTCTAACGTGTTCAAGCCAAGTTGGCTCGTCATCACGCGATTTAATAACATGAATTGTTTCCTCCACGTCCCGCACATTGATGTACTTCGTGTATTATCGTAGGGGCAGTGCTTTGCGTTGCCCGCTCAGCACGCGGCGCGCCTCAGGACATGGAAGTCGTAAAGCTTAGTTATGGCGGCCGAAATTGATTTGTGAAAGCGCTTGATGCCTGCGGGACTCGTCACAACATTGACAATTATAGGTTACAGACGTTTGCGCCTCGCGGACGTAGGATTTATTGTGCGTTACAGGCGTAATGACGGGTATCGTGGCAGTAATTATGAGGGGCTCATCGTTTGTAATTCGATAATAGCAGTAAATTGCGTGCGCAGTGAGTTCACGCGGCAGGTAATGCCTGTTCAGTGCCTGCCGCGTCAACTCACTCCAGTATGTATAGAAACCTAAACAAGGTTGGTGGCAATGTTAATATTGTTCAAAGTTTTTAGATAATAGTTCTGATAATTTAATTTAATTCAATTTGGTATTGTGGTATTCACCAAGTACCCGACGCTCGCGTGCATGTCGTGTCGCGCACACACGATGTGCAGCTGATGAGCTCGCGGTGCGCATCACGTGTGCGGCCGCACACGACACATCGCCAGCGGCACAGACGCGCGCACAGCGGCGCGGCCGCACACGACACATCGCCAGCGCATCACGCCGCAACGCTGCAGTCAATACAATCACGCTCATTTAACACATCAGTGTACCGTGGAGAAAGAAGCACGCACTCCTACAGTGGTCTCAACTGTCACTGGAGCGATCATACACTAACAGCTTTTCTGAAAAGTTGGACAAGTTCATTGACTTTAAATTGATACCAGTACTCCTGTTATCCATAAGTACCGGTTTTATGTTAATGTTAAAATAGGAAACTAATTTCAACACAGTAATGTGCTGAAATCAATATCATCAGACACTGGTTAAAGCTAACTGAATAAGAAATAAATATACATATATTCGAGTATTTACGACTTGTTTTAATATGACGCCACACCTACCAATAAACAAAGGCAATATTTAGGGTCAGGCAGTAACAGATTGAATTGATTGATTGACTGTTAGATCATCGCGATAACAAAACACCCAGACAGGATATGATCCGACACTAAAAGTTTCCTGTCAGCCGCCGCCGAGAGCCGCGACAGACCAATTAAACGCGTTGCTTCTTAAACAAGTAATAACAACAATTAAAGAAATAATCTCGCGCTGTATTGATATTATCTCAAATCGATCTGTCGATCAAACAGACGCACCTACGGGATTCAACATGGCGGCCACTTAATTCATTCTTTTATTTGTTTCAAGCGAGCGATTAGACGTCACTATCGTGACGATATGCTACAGGGAGACAGAGAAGGAACAGTCCGAACGGATCGGTAACCGACTCGTCAAATGCTGACATCCAATGTCAAATTTCCCTCAATTCAAAGTCTCACTTATTCAACTCTAGGCTTCAGAGCGTTGTCAGTCATCTGAAGGCACGATCCTACTTAGTTGGTAACATTTTTTGGGTTTTCTGTATGTCCTACAAGTTATCATTTCGTGATTATTGTAGCGGTATCCGTAGAAGAGCGTGCATCAATTATAATTTGTGTATTACCTGCCATGCTACACTACTGCACACAGTGCATTATACAAGCTCGCTCATTACTGCGCATGCGCGGCACAGGGGAACAGTTTACGACTACCTTTATAGTAATACTATTACACACACCCTTTACGTGATGATTGGCGCTTTACACTATTATGGATTTATTGAGTTATGATCATTAGTAGCTGCCGGCAGCTCGTGGCGGTGTAAAATTAGAGAAAATCTCAGTTAAGACGTTTCTCCGTGCTTATACTATTAGAGCTTCTGCAAGTGTGGAAAGTAATATTATCTCTGACCACCTTAGCACTTTAAGTGTGTACCGTATTTAACGTGTTTTAATGTAAGTGTAAGTTTCCTTACAAATCGGGGAATGTGATCCGTGTGTGCAGGTCTCCTCGGTGAAATAGGACAGGGAGGGGCAGAAGTACCACATGAATCCACGCGGAGGTGCGTCTACTTAGCATTGGTCAGTCGCGTTAGTCTCGTGTATATCTGAAAGTGAAGGTTGCACTACACGGACCGATCGGAGCGGAGCGCGGAGCTAGCAGGACGAACTAAAAGAGTCCTTGTACCTATGTTTTTTCAAGGATAATTAAATGGCAGTAAGCCGGAAACAAAATACAAAGGCAATGTAAAAGCAGCTATCAGGCTTAAGCAACTTGCGATGCTTTGACTAAGCGACGATGAACTAATGGCTTACAATTTATGAGTCTGTACTCTATCTCTATGTACCTTCTGCACCTATTGTGTTAGTAATTGATGTGCAGGCGCAGCCGCGTGGCCGCTTGGGCGTCTGTTTGTGGTGCCCTCTACCCCGTCACCCCCCCTCCACCTCCTGCTGCCCGGGTGACAGGCAACAAGCATGACAAGTGACGCGCATTTGTCACGACACTGACGTCAATGGCATCACCGGCGCAGGAGAGCGCACTGCGCAGCATCAATACAGAGAAACAGATGAATGGCAAGACTGATCATCTCAATATAAAGGAAAGAGGTATTAGTGTTGTTTGTGTAGCCGTTAGTGCCGTCACTCGAGTGAGCTGAGGGATTTAAACGAGCTGTTCACTAAATTATACGTGCGGCTCTTTCGCTTCTTTGTTATGTCGTGATTATGACATATGTCTGTTTTCTTTTTAATTGAGCTCGTTGCGGGTCAACTGTAAAGCGTTCACTGAGGCACAGTTAGAGTGTTGTGATATGGAGACTGATGTGTTTAGTACCGACTGATGCTCACGAACAAACAAAGCTTCGAAAACACAAAAGATAATTAGTGAAGAATTGGTTGTAGTGCTACATGGGAAAAGGTAACACCTCTTTAGCAAGAAGTGCTTACTTATAGCCGCTGCAGTAGTCTCTGGACTGTTCTTGGTGCTGCTTGCATTCTTATTATTAAGTTATTCACGTAGAACTCCATGTTTCCCTGCGCCTTGTGTTCTGCGCCTCCCATTAGAGTGGCGCAGACGCACGCGATTACCTGCACATTGCTGTTCGCGGTTAAGGTTAGCACACACTTTGCAGTTGAATCAGTTGTTCCTTCTGTGTCGCATAACATGTTTCGTCTTAAAGCCCATCGCCTATTTGTTGCTTCAGAATAAACTGACTGCATGGATAGGATTAAGCTACATGTAAATAATGTAGTTTAGCTAATATTAATGTTGTACGTAAATCATTATTCGTATTCATTACAACGTCAAGAGTATTCTATTCAGACTACACATACAGTCTTTCCTTGTTCAGCACTTATATTTTCCTGTTCCACGTTTCTTTATCAGGAAAAAATAGTGCTGGAAAAGGAAAGTGCGTCGAGCTGCGGAGAGGTATGTGTTGTCCTTTAAAGGGTTTCGTGTTAGCTATCGGCATCATCTGCGCGGGCGCATGCAGCGGCGCGCGATGTCGACCCGGACTCGAACCCTGGACATAAGCGTGGAATATATTGCGCTATCCACTTAGGTAACTTCAAGACTAGCTAGCGTTCTGTTAGTATGTGCACAACTGAACATATTCACACGCATACATGAATATGACACATAATGTAAGTTCATGAACCTGTAAGTGGAGAATATTACCTGTCGACTGATTCGTCTAGCTAAACTAAATATTATGCTTGTGCTCAAGAATTAACGAAATATCACCACAATAAATTGAGCCTGAAACGGTTGTGCCATAGATCTGGTCTGGTGAATATTGACATAAAACTATGAGCTGTTTGTTTTGATTGGCCGCTTGTGTAAACACGCCATGTTTGTTTCGAAGCGATCCATTGGCGGATGTAGATCTAGACAAATATTAGCTTTGCGTCCAAACAGATCACGATTGGGACGAGCTGTCCGATGGCGGCAAACTAACGTCAACACGAAACTTGAGAGCTTTGAGGTGACAAACTATGGATCGTCACATAAGCACGTACCTCAGATTTAGCGTGATTTTGCCTTTCTTCAACTTGAAAATAAATGTAGGTAAACCTCGGGTTGGTCAGATTCATTATGTAACTTTGAATCATAAAAATACCAATAAGATTGATTGTCAATTTTGAAATTACAGACGGAATCAATAGCAGCTTTCCTTGAAGTCCATTGTCCTGAGGTACTCACTAGCAGGTCCGACAGGTGTGCAATGATTGGCCGGAGCCGACTATTCGGTCGGACACCACACATTTGTGGCTCGCTGATTGCGATGTCTTACGGCGCGTTGCTGATGCTGTGAGTGGACTCCACTGTTAGCGATGTTCATAGATAATCACTTTTTTTTTTTTTTTTTTCCGGATGGGAAATCATCAAATGACCCCCCCCCACTCTGGGCGGAGCGGAGGGGAGTGTCAGACTTCTACTGACTAAAACCCATCCATGTTCCTTCTTTGCCCTTTATGTTCCAGGGCCACGGTATCTCTTTCGAACAGTCCCGCAGCCCTGGCAGGCATCGGTCCATGCGGACCCCTACTTGATTGCTGACATCTCTTTGAGGCGCGCGTGGAACACGAACGCGCCGTCGACACGGCCTGTAGTCATAAGATGGCCGGACGGCGAGCTAGCCCATAACTCGCCGTCCACAGGCCATCGCCTACGGTGGTCGGAAGCCACCACGTGACCCCCGACGCCCAGGGCGTCTCCCGCGGCGGCTGGGACGTGAGGTTCTTTCCCTCTCACGTCCTGCCACCTCCTTCACTAGCATGACTGCTTCGCAGAAGGAGGTGACGGCTTTCCATTCCCTCTCGCTCCGGACCATGGCTTGAACCAAGGCCGGACGCGAGAGATCGTCGCCGCCAATCGCCGCTATGAGGACACGGCGGTGCTCCGCCCAAGCGGGGCAGACCTCCACGGTGTGTTCCACCGTGTCCTCCGAACGATCCTTGCAGTGGAAACACCCGGGCGTTTCCTCCTGCCCGATTCGGTGCAGGAACCTCCCGAAACAACCGTGTCCGGTGAGGTCCTGCGTTAGGCTGTAGGGAGGTGAGAGCGCCGTGGCGCCTCTCTAGCCACTCCTTAAAAAGGGGACTTATCGCCACTATGGTGGCGTGCCCTGCACGGGGTTGCGACAGTCGCTCTCTCCATGTCGCCATGAGATCACGCCGGAGGTCTGTCCGCTGAGCGGCAATTTGTCGCGGCAGCGGTGTTTCCCCCCGACATAGTGCTTCCGCGCGCCATTCATGCAGGCACGCGTGGACTATCGCCTCCAGATCCCATGGCGGCAATCCGGCAAGGAGGCTAGCCGCCTCGCCGGAGATCGTGCGGTAAACCCGGATTAGCCTTATGGCTATCACCTTTTTGGGGCGCGTTCAGGTAGTGGGCGGCTTGCCGCCTCAAAGAACGCGCCCACACCTGGGCCCCGTAAAGGGCCATGGACCGCACGACCCCCGCGTAAAGCTTCCGGCAGGAGGCGTTTGGACCCCTCAGGTTGGGCAAGAGCCGCTTGAAGGCAGCCCCTGTCCGTTCCAGTTTGGGAGCCAAACGTCGGAAGTGCTCCACGAAGTTCCACCGGCTATCGAGGACGAGTCCTAGGTACTTCAACGTCGACCCGACACCGATGGAAACGACATCTCTCGCCGGTTCCATTCTCCGCTCCGACTGGGGTAGATGACGGCCCTATCCGTGAGGTGGTCCCCGACCACACGACGAAGGTAGTTCGGCACCCCGTGATACCGGAGTGCCTCCGCAATGCAGCTCCAGGGCATGGAGTTGAAGGCGTTGGCGATGTCAAGAGACACCGCCAAGACAACCCCGCCCCGGGACACCGCGTCCCCCGTCGTGAGGGCTCTCACGCGCATGATGGCGTCCACCGTCGAGCGCCCCTTGCGGAAACCAAACTGGTGTTCCGCAAGATCCGGCCCCATCCCTGCGAGGTGCCCGGCGAGGCGGTTGGCAATGACTCTTTCAAAGAGCTTGCCCACCTCGTCGAGCAACACAATGGGCCGGTATGCGGACGGAGAGTCCGCAGGGCGCCCTGGCTTCCGGATGAGGACCAGCTTCCCCGTCTTCCAACGAAGCGGGAACTGGCCTCTCTCCAAGCATGCGCTTAGGAGCCCTTCCAGTCGGGGCCCGAGAGCCTCAGAGGCCAGGACCCAGGCTTTGCCAGGCAAGCTATCGGGTCCCGGGGCGCTATTTCTGCCTGCGTACCGCCACTCTCAGGTCTACCCCAGTCACCTCCGGAACGTCATCGTCGTCATCGGTGTGGTCCGCTTCCGGCACCGCACGCGGTGACGGAGCCATTGGCGGGGGAGGATGCTCCCCTCGCGAAGGGAACAGAACGCTCACCACGTCCTCCACGAGCTCAGGCCGGAGACTCTGCGTTAGCGGGGGGGCCCGGGTGCGGAGTTTGTCCCGCACCATCTTGTAAGGGCGCCCCCACGGATCTCCGTTCAGAGACTCCAGCATCTCCTCGCGGGCTAAATGCTTGGCCCGCCGGACAGCCTCTTGGAGGGCGGTCTTTGCCGCTCTGTACCCCTCGTACAGCTCCGCCTCAATGGCTGCCGCATCCGGAGGGCGGATGCGGAGCCTGCGATGCCTGGCGTACAGGTGCCGCGCGGCAACGCACGCCTTGCGCAGAGACGCCAGCTCTTGCGATTACCAGTACACCTGACGCCGGGCGCTTCCTGGCCGAACTCGGGGCATTGCCACGTCGCAAATCTCGGACATGGCCTCCTGGAACCAACCCGCCTCGTTGTTGATGTCGGCAGGCCTGACCGGTGATGACATCCAGGCCTGCACGATTGAGGCTTCCAGGAGGAGCTCCCGGTCCAGCTGCTTCAGCGCCCATCGCGGACCACTCGGGGCCTGTGTAGGACCGGTGCGCTTGAGGTCTGAGTGGAGACGTCGAACCGGATGTACCGGTGGTCGGAATAGGTCTCCACCCCCTCCATAACGCGCCAGTTGACGACACGCGGTGACAAAGCGGGGCTAGCGAACGACTCGCCCCGCATCCGCACGCACGTGGGGACAGAACCCCGATTTAGGACGACTAGACCTGTCTCCAGAGCCCAGTCCTCCACCATCCTACCCCGCACGTCCGTGTAACGAGAACCCCAAGCCAAGTTCTTGGCATTGAAGTCCCCGAGTACAAGCACGGGGAGGGAATGGCTTCCGATGACGACACTCAACTCCGTGAGGGAGTTGTGGAACTCGGCGAGAGTTCGGCTCGGGGAGAAGTAGACTCCCACTACAACGATCTCCCCGAACCGTGCTGCTGCGCACCCCTGACCCTTCCTGACACTCTCAAGGGTCGGGGTACCGGCGGCGGCCGACGCAATTATGGTCACTGAGCCGCTATGGTCCTCCACCCAGTCATCCCTGGGCGGGACAAAGTACGGCTCAGCGACCACGGCGATGTTAATCGACCACTGCGCCATGCTCTGGAGCAACAGATCCTGAGCACAGGCGCAGTGGTTGATGTTCGCCTGGAGAAGGCGCAATGGGGCCGTTACTGGCACTCCATTTCAGTCCCCTCCCGGGCCCTCTCGCAAGGGCCCCGCTGCGGAAATTGCAGCAGTAACGGCACCGGCGGCAACAGTGGTGGCGGCTGCGGTGGTGGCGATGGTGGTGGCGACGGTGGGGGTTTTGGCGGTGGTGGCGGAGGGCCTTCCCTTGCTGCTGGCCTTGGCGGGTGTACCGCAGGCCTTGCTCCCTGCCCGGTGATCGGCTGGCTTGCCAGCTGCCGCACATGCGGCGCAGTGCGGTGCGGCAGAGCAGGCCGCGGCCATGTGACCGGGCTGGCCGCAGCGGAAGCACAGGTCACTGCGGTCCACCTCCGAGGTGCACCGGACCGACACGTGGTGCCCTACATGACAGCGGAAGCACCTCAGATGTCTGGGCTCCAGCAGCTTCACCTGCGCTGACACCCAGCCCACCAAGAGCCTTCGGCCCTCCACAATGGCTTTCGCCGCCGTCACAGGGCAGCTTACCGTTACGGTTCGCATGCCCGACAGATCCGGACGTAAGGTGCCTGCCTTGACCTGCTCGGCAGGACACCCACCGGTCCTGGTGATGGCGGCCACCACCTCCTCCTCGGTCACCGAGTCGTCCAGACCCAGGATGCGCAGATCTGCGCATTTGACGGGCCTGGACACTCGGGCCTCGTCCGCATTTAGGGACGCTCTAAGCTTTTCGGCCAGACCGTCAGCGGACGAGCCACGGGTTTCGCCGGGGATCTCTAGCACTCGAGCCCCTGTTGCGGTCACTATAAGCCGGAGGCCCCCGGCGATCCCGAGCTCTCTGAGATCCACCGTCGCCTTCGCTTTAGCGAGCACGTCGCGGTAGGTGACGCCCCTCTTTTCCGCATCCGGCTGTAGCGTTATCACTACAGCTGCGGTTTTCGGGGCGCTGAGCCCAGCCGCGACGCTCCGCTCCTTTTGTCGGCGCTTCCGCTCCCGCTTTCTGGCCTTTTTTGCCGCCCTTCGCTCCCTCGCTCTTTCTCCGGCCACCTGCCACCCGGGCTCGGCCACAGAAGGCTTAGTGGGCGGGGGAGGCGGCGGTGGCGGCTGTCTCGCGGCTGGCGCCGGTACATACGCCACCTTGCCCTTCTTTTGGGCCACCGCCTTGCTCTGCCTCAGGGCCGCCGCCCTCCCGACTGGAGCCGGTTTCGCCAGAGGCCGGCTCTGGCGAAACCGGGGGTTTTCGCTGGCCGACGTAACCCTGCCGGAGGGCTGGATGTGGCCGCCTTGTTTGCCGCCAGGGGATAGATAATCACTTGATGGATAGATAATCACGTAGTACTCGTACTATATGGTATATAAACCCTTCCAGCCCCTTATCTGTCTTCAGACTTATTATTTCAGTTTGTTGCGTGATTTTAAATGTATTTATTAGATATGTAAATTTCAGGGATATTATGTTCAGAATATAGTACAACCTTTTGTAAAATTAATTGAAAAGAGTCACATAATAAAGAAATTTAGAAACAATATTTTTATAATTAAATCAAAATTAGTTTTATTGCCATAAACGCTAGACGCGCACGAACGATTAGACTATAACTCAACCAGACGTACAAACCCGTAAGTAACGTAAGCAAAGTCAGGGGAAGGTTACTGCGGCTGCACTTGCAGCAAATAGCGAACAGTTAGTATCTGGCATTTTGCAGCATTTTCATAAAACAAGCGGGATTTGAATACAAAGTCAACATTATTGTGCATCCATAATGCATGCGCGTCCTGCACCTGCGTGCGCCTGCGCACCCACACCGCGCAGTCGCGCTTGCGTCGCGCAGCGCCGATAGCGACTGATAGCGCGCATAATGCGCAGCGCCGCCGCCGCGCCTGCCACGCACACGCCACGCACCCGCCACGCAGATACCACGCTACTGATTGCTTTCGTACACAATGCGACGATTCTTTTTTCTTTCTGATGCGATCTCTAGTTTATTGTCCACATCGTATCAATTTAATAAATATAAAAGACCTGGGAAACTGGATCCATTGGAATAATATAACTGCTAGGCATTATCCGCAATAAAAACGATTGGACTCGTCCGTGATGGACACTTGGACAGGCAAGGATCAGGCATTTCTCACCGACTCAACGCGCGGCGGCAATATGATCATCCGGTTCGATATGATCACAAAAACATAAGCAGCACAATCGACATCGCACATTTCTTTCGATCACAAACTACTTCAGATATATTCCCATAAAAATGTATCAAGAAACTGCACCATTTCATAATATAACATTATATGAGACAAAAACTGTCGAGGACGTCCCGTCCCGACGGTCCCGCTTTTCCCGCTTGTTCCCGGCGCAGGCGCAGTCCGTTAACTGTCGCATCGAGATCAATTTTATTGTCGCATACCCGCGTTAGTGCAGGCGCGTGTGAAGTCGTTACATGCCAGTTATTGCACTGAACACAATCAGCAGCTAACTAAGTGTCTTATGATTGACAATACATGTGGTTTCATGCGGGCTTGCCTGTGGTAATAATAACAGAGTTTTGTATGTCAACAGACTTACGACAAGCAAACTGCACTTCGGTTCCAGGTTGACTAACAAATATTTATTGTGTGCTTAAAAACTAGGATTAAAACTGTACCCTTTTCTCTTGGCTTTCCTTGTTTCTTTTCCTAATTCTCACTCAATTAACCATATTTTTCCCAGCGGAGATTTTATATACATAATTCGAAGTAAAACTGACAACAAAGCGTAACATGTACAGACACGGTAACAAGCAGTCAGCTGGTATAGTGGAGCGAGCTGGCGACAGCGCCAGCGCCGCTGAGCGTCCGTGTGAAACCTATGGACACGCCCCGCCGTCCCGCCACCCCGCCATACATTAAACATGGCCTGCGCCGCACACCACCGCGCCGATCGCAGATCTCCGCTGATACACTTTAATACTCCCGGGGAAATCAGCGAACAAAGATAATGTGGTAAAAGCTGTGAATTCCAAATGAGTCAAGTGCCCATAGTTTATTGTATGTGTTATAGTATCTCTCTGTCCTCAAAGATCAGATTTTCTTTTAGGATCTTACGGCCACACTCTTTTACAGTACAGACAGACAAAAACGGAACCCATATATAAAGAATTCAAGAGTCTATTAGGGTTCCGTTGTCTGTCTGTCCGTTCGTATGTCACAGCCACTTTATTCCGAAAGTATTAGGACTACACAGTTGAAACTTGCTTGGTAGATAGATGTATTCTGTGAACCACTTAACGATTTTTATATAAAAAAAAAGATTACATACATGAAACTGAAACTAAAAAAAACGGTGTTTATAGATAAGTCTTTAAAAATGACATGGAGGTAGGTTCCTAATTTTTTTTCTCAAAGTCAATCGTTTAAAAGATAGACAGCTCCAAAGTGGTAAAATGTGTCCCCCCCCCCCTCTAATTTCTAAAATAAGAGGAGGAAAATTCAGAAAAAATGTAGAACTTAAAAAAACTTTCAACGAAAATTGGGATATGGCACTTTTTCATCAAACTGGCAGTAACTTTGTTTTGCATTAACATACTATGAAAAACAAATTTAGTTTTGCTGTTTAATGTTATACAATACAACATTATGAATGAGCCTTCAAAATATTTTTATTAGATTGTTTGGTGCTACGGAACCCTGTGTGAGTACGACTCGCTCTTGGCCGGTTTTTATTGGTCTGAGGCCATACTTCACATTTTTCAGGTTTTGATGCAGAATAAAATAAAGCTGTTATGGCTTTTAGAACGCAATATTTAGTTTTAGTTCTGCTGATTTTCAAGCCAAAACTCTCCAGCTTCTGTTGTCATTTCTCCAATCTGCTTTGAATCCCACCGACTAGAAAAAATTCGTCGGCAAACAGCATTTTCTTGATAAAACAGACCTTATTGAAATTTCCCCCATGAAGTAGTTTTTAAAACTTTAAGCTATATGAGAAAACTCTTGCTCTCCGTCTTACGTCTGGAGATAAAGATTCGGAAGGCCGCTGTCTAACTTGCGCAGTAGGAAACTTTGTCTTAACTCTCATTCATATGCACACGGCACGGCGTAGTCGCAGTAATTGGAGAATTTAATTCAATTACATAAAATTGTGCTGTTATGCTTTATGTGCGTTTTATGGTCCACATGTGGGAATAGTGATGTCGCCGCGTCCCATGGCGCATGGCTGAGTGTGCAACACACGCCGCGGGGAGCCGGGCGCATGCGCGCGCATACATCAGCCGCGTTAATTGAATAACGGCGCATGTGTACATGCGACCGGCGACCGGCGACCGAACCCTGCCGAAGTGCCGATATTGCCATTTTCATAGTACGGCCACAATGCGACTTTTAAACGGATATAAATATTGTATGCGGCGCGATGCGGAGCTGTATAATTGAATAGCGCGCATCTGTTTAGAAGTGCTCGTAAACGCGCCGGTTAGATTTGGATCTTATTCATGATATGCGCTAACGATGCCCGACACTCATTCCTTCACTCTGCGTGCTTTACGACGCCTTGACGAGAGCACGGAGAGGTTCTAAATCAAAATTTTAATAGTTTTCAATCAATTGTTAGTGGGAACTTAGATCTTATGTGTTCCGGGTTCAGACAAAACACGCGCTGAGGGGGGCGCAGCCGGGTCCCGCTAACGACTACTTCTTGAATCTAGCGAGAACCATCTTCTGACAAACAAACCAAGTGCACAATATGTCAGCCACCACTACAATGAAACAGTCACAAGAGCTTTCTTTGTGCTTCAATAAAAACATTCGTATGGTTGCTCCAGTGTTGATGCTCGTCAGTCGCGCCGTGTGTTGCATTGTGATCATGTTTGTTGTTACTGTAGCCAAACAGAAGTACATAAATATTGTATACAGTACAAGTAGGCCGACTGCGGGACGTTTCGATCAGACGGCGCGGGTCATTAGCGCGGACATGGCGGGACAGGGACATGTCGCGCAGGGATGTCCAACTCGTGATGTTCAATGTCTTCTGGGGAATCTCTATCTCGTCTTAAATGTCTTAAATAGTTGGTTTTCTTGCCCCTATATCATCCACAAGAACTAGGTATTCGTTCGATGCATTCCTGGTTAATGATGTAAACTAAAGTCCGGTCTAGATTTGTCTGTATGTAGGTTTACAAATGGCCCAGCCTAAGTGATGGAATTATGCGGTATATTATCATAACAACTTCGATAACTGTATACATTGTAGTAACGGCCGAGCGCACCCGCGGGATTTACATACCTAGTACACGCTACTGCGAGAAACTACGCAGACGCTCTCACATGATGCTGAGGGGAGATAGGCAGGGAACGAGGTCGCGGTTTAGCATTTCATATTACCTATAAGATCATTTCAGATACCTAATGGATGGGATTTGCACTTCTAGTAAAGAATCAATGTTAAGATGATTGTTTATGGCAGTATTCAAATATCAATCCATCTGTTTAAACAGATTCCGAGCCAGCCAAGTGTCAGCCCTGCCAGGTGCGCCCGCGCATCTCACAGTGAAACATCGAGTGATCGCTAACGGGTCAGCGCGGGCACTGGCAGTGGGCAGCACTTCACATCGTCCACACATGGCACAACACTCCACCGTTGAGCTGCGGCCCCGAGAGGCACACCAATAGTGCACGAGTGCCACAACAGGCACAAGTGCGACAAGAGGCACTGGAGCGTCGACAGTGTGGCAACGTGTTTGCTCTAAACACGGCCGTGGATGAGTGGCGTCCAAAACAAATCAATTGAGTCTCAGATGAAATGGTTATTATATAAACAATCGTAAATCAAGACCGCGCTTGAATCTGATTGTGAAGTAATGCGGGCAGGGCTGGCAGAGATCTGCAAGTAATGTTTTACTTTAGTAAGCCTTCTTGTTTTGTAAGGAAACTACTTGTGTTTTTGCAAAACAAGTGCAACCGTTTATTTTAAAGCTAAATGCAGAGTACAAGAAACTATGATTTTATGTTTTTCGAGGATCCATCCAGGCTTTTTCACCTGGGTCATCAACTTTCAATTTGGGAACACAAAAACTATGAGCTGAGTCTACAATTGCCACGACTACCACATGTATCCCGTCCCTTTGGAATCCTCTTCCATGAGTGCATTCCATCTGTTTGAACCACAAACGACTAATCTCTGCTGTTCAGCCCCATGCGTTCTGAGCGCCCTGAGTGCCCTGAGCCAGCCCTGAGCGCCCTGAGCGCAGGATGCAAGTGGAATGACGGCAGTACGCAAAGAATTTGTAGCGTGTAGTAATCGTTAATAATTGCGGAGTTGACAACTGTTGTGATTGCATAGATTATACGCTTCATTAATACTCCTTTACCAGTATAGGGCTAGCCTTTCGGATCAACTATAATAGAATGATCTACTACTTAGTTGTGGTTAGTGATGGGGCTCTTACTAAACTGCTTTGGAATATTACACGTTTCGAACACCATGGTCAGATGAAAAGCAGAAATCAATCAAAACCGATGTGTGAACGCATTTTTGGCTGCTTATCACAGATGAGGATTGTCTTCGATGAAAGAACACGCTAAGCATATACACGGTGTTAGCGACATCGCGTGAAACAAACATTGGCCACGGATTCAGTACAGGATCCTTCAGCATTGATTCCTGGAATCCTGGTCATTAAATGTGTCACGATAACGTGTATTTTATTATTTCTCTTTTAGCAGGTGGTGTTCTGTAATTTCTGCCTACAGTTAGGTGAGGTGAAGTGAGGTTATGTATACTTTCATAACTAGGCTCTCCTGAGTTTTCAGAAAACATTGACTCAGCTAGAAGCTTTCAACAAAAGCAGGTTGCAGTTGTCAGGTCTCAATTATTGTGATAGACGGCAGTTGTTGTGCAGATTATTTACGATTACGACAAAGGGCACTTCCGGAGCAACCTAGGCGTTTGGCTATTTGCTGCGATTTTCGAAGCTTTCCACAAACACTGGCCAATCAAAACGGTTTCAGTTTCTAGTATTATTTACCACTTCGTAACAGAAATGTATGATTGTGGTTCCAGATAAATTTCTATGGAGAAAAATACTGGTAGATATTGTATTGATTGTCGTCTGACTGGACTTTCTTACCAACCAACAAATCTGAGTGTAAATCATAGTTGTAAAGTTCATTACCGCGATATACGTTACTGCGAGAGTTTACTATCGCGACGTTCGTTGTTGCGAAAGTTCTTTACTGCGATGTATCTTACCGTGAAAGTTTACCATTGCGACGAAGGTAACAGTGAGTGTTACTCATTCAGCATAAGGCAAAACTAATCTAATCACTAACCCAATTAAGAAAAGCGATGATACCCTCAATAATAATATAAAGAAAATGGTTATATATCGTAAATTACGGCCACACCACGGTATGTACGGCAGGAAGCGATCGGCAGACGTATTAATTGAAGCGGTATTAGCTATTAGCAATAAAGTACCACAGTCGTGCGCCCGCGCAGCACCGCGCAGAACGCGCAGCCACACCACTATTTATTATAGCAATCTTTAATCACCGAGAGGAAATGCAATCTGTGGCGATCAATATACTGCGTATCGGAGTCAATTTTAAATAGAAATATACCTTTTAGGGTAGTTTTAGTAAGACCGGATGTAAGAGCTGCACATCTTCGAAATGTAATTTACAGGCTAATTAACGTTAATAAACTAGTTATACAATGTAGATCTTGATCAAAGATAAGGCAAAATCGCACAGGATCAAATAGAAGGAGTCAGCAACGCGATAGATAAACATAGAAGAATGCTTCCAGCAACCAAAGATCAATGGAAATGGAGTATATCGAAAATAAAAGACATTACCGCACATAAAGATTGCTTTATCCTACTCATCAGACATATACCCCAAGATTAGCATTAGACAGTATAAAAGCTACATATGTACAGGTAATGATAACATCCACAGAGCGCTACGCTAACAAGCCATGCCCGACACACCAGGAAGTGAAGCAATTTGCGTTATCTTCAAAAACATCTAAAAGGATATTCAAATGTCTCCCGGCTGCATGGACGTCGACGTCAGCCCCTTTTTATATTCTCAGGCATACGTCAAGCGAGCTACTTCATTAATTTTGCAAAAATCGAAGATAACTGTGCACTAACTATCTGACTGCATAATTAAATCGCTGTAGATACAGCCGAACATAGCAACAGAACATTTGCATGCGGGAATAAATAATAATAAATCAGAGAGAACGCATAACTCTCGTCTGCGACGTCGGTTAATTGAGGCGTTAATAGCAACCGTTGCGGCGTCTCGTTGCGCTGTTATTACATTTATTTTATAAGGATAATTCAGAAAGTCTACTTCACGCAACTACAGATCATGAATTATAATTTAAATTCATAGAAACAAAAGAACACGGCAAAAGCTTCATTTGATGGAAAGTTGAAAGTAAGATTAGAATGTTGTAACTTGCAACACTTCGTTCATTACAAGTTCGGGTTCGGCGCAGCTTCTCTATTATATATCTGTAGTTACCCTATCTCTACTAACCATAATTATCGTCATTCACATAATCCATCCATTGTTTATTTGGTCTCCCTTAGACTTATAGCCATTCACATACATCAGCTTCTTTCCAAATCCATAGTTTCTCGTTGGTTGCCTTCTGCATGAATTTGTGAAGTGATTGCCCGTATATTAACGCATGTCCCGACCAATGTAACAAGTACTCTCCTGGTACATTGGTGATATTCGTGCATTTAGTTCGCAGTTACTATTCTATGCTAGTAATATTAGTACATCTAGTCCGGAGCTGTCTGTTATTGCAAAAGCTCAGCTGTTATTTGCAAGCTCGGCGATTGAAAAAGAAACGCTGTAAAACAATACGTACAACAGCAAGCTTAATTTATAATAACAAATTGTTTACAACTCTGCAGTTATCCAGCAGAGCCATCCTTAAAAGATTGACGGCTGAGCGGCAGACGTTTGTGCTTCCCAAGCTGAGCTAGCGATAACTACGGGTAAGTATAGACAAGGCCGAAGTGCACGGGCTAGGCTGTCATGAAACAAGCGGACACAGTAAAGCTACACATTCAATTAGCGCGCCGCACTAACCCCGCCGGTGATGACGGGTTCACTATGTTTACGGCCATGATGTCTACTGAACGTCGTGCGCTGTCCGACGCGCATGACACTTGCTTTGTACGTATGTACAGTTTTATTCTCTTAAGCTGTTCAAGCGAATATTACTCTTGAACCCATGGTACCGCTCCCGGACCTATCTACATAATTATAGAAGATTTAGTTACTTTGATAATCTGTAGCAACAGGTGGATTGTTAACATTAATTTATTTCAGATGTAATATTTATCGTCGATTGAATAAACAACTTACACGTAACATTATATACAGACTACAAATAGAACTAAACTAATGATTAATAGATTAATTTTAGTCAAGAATCCCAACGATTGTGATTTCAACTTGATCGGTTGTTTACGTAAACAGAATTTAATGAATAAACAAATATAATACAGTTAGTGCTACTTATGCAGTTATGCACATTACGGCTATCGATGTCAGAAGTGGTGAGCTAGGCACGGGTCGCGGGTTCAGTCCCGGCGAGGTAACTGCGCCTATTACACGCTTATACCGTCGTCTCAGAAATACCACAGACGACGGTATTCGCGCATTATCTTACTACACTATAACGTTAGGAGGTCTAATGTAGTTAACTTTAATGATCAGCCGTTAAATCGGATTTGTAATCAAAATATTATCGTTTGTAATGTTACCGTTGACATATTTTATAAATACGAATAAACTTTTAGTTCTATTTTTATTGTCAGAAATATTACGTCATTTAATGTTAGACCTTTGACATCAGTTAGTTGTTGTTTTCTGTTCAAAAACAATATCGGTAATGATAAAACTTAGCTAACAGCAAGCAAACAGGGTAAGGAAAATACTGGCACAGCAGAGCCCGTCTGGGCCCGCAGTTCTCCGGAAACCCGACAACACACTTACCACCTCACCAGAAGAGGCGATGCGCGTCCTTATCGAAACTCACTTCCCAGGTTGCGCTTTCGCTCAGACCATTGACTGGACAGAGGTAACCAAAACACCCACAGAAAACGACTGGCGCTACGCACACAAAGTGATAACACTGGAGAAACTCCAGTGGGCGATCAGGTGCTTCCATCCCTTTAAGGCGGCTGGTCCGGACGGGTATTTCCCGCCTTACTGCATTGGGGAGGATCCTCTGTCGCCAGTAGACTGGTACCCATAATGAGAGCGTGCCTGGCCTTCAGATACGTTACAAAGGGATGGAGGGAAGTGAAGGTTATATTCATTCCTAAGCCAGGTAAGAGTGACTATACCAACGCCAAATCCCACCGACCGATCAGCCTGACCTCCTTCCTCCTTAAAACCATGGAGAGAATTTGCGAGAGAGAGCTGAGGGATGGCGTGTTAAAAACTATCCCATTACATGCTAATCAGCATGCATAAAGCTCGGGTAAGTCCACTGAATCCGCTCTCCATCAGTGGTCGGCCGGATAGAAGAAGCGATACATCAGAAGGGCACCTGTCTGGGTACTTTCATAGACATCGAAGGAGCCTTCGATAAAACAAACTTCTCCAGCATTAGCACCGCCCTCTCTCGACACGGAGTAGAACAGGTACTGACTGACTGGATTACTAACATGTTAAGTAAACGAGTGGTTCGTCTTGCAGAGGAACAGCAGATGGCCATGATAGCCAGAGGCTGTCCCCAAGGAGGCGTACTATCCCCCCTCCTCTGGAATCTGGTGATAAATGATCTTATCACTAAACTCAACGCGAACCATTTCTATACAATAGGGTACGCTGACGACCTCGCCATCCTCATCTCGGGGAAAGTGACGGGCACAATCTGCAATCTCACTCAACAGGCGCTACGCATCGTTGAACGGTGGTGCAGAGATTTCGACCTATCAGTAAACCCCACGAAAACGGTACTAGTCATGTTTACCCTAAAACGAACACTAGGCCTCTATCGCCTACCCAAACTTTTCGATATAGAACTCCAGTTAGCCGACGAGGTCAAGTACCTGGGAGTCATCCTGGATAGTAAGTTAAATTGGAGTAGTCATCTAGACAACAAACTAAACAGGGCCTGCATCACCTTTTGGCAATGCAGAAAGATGATAGGTAAGAAGTGGGGCCTATCCCCTAAAATTATACTTTGGTTATATTGCGCGGTGATCCGACCCATGATCACCTACGGGGCAGTAGTCTGGTGGCCCTGCACCAGACTAGCCACGGCCTCCATTAAACTGCAACGCATGCAAAGGCTTGCCTGCATGGCGACTACAGGTTGCATGAGGACTACTCCGACCGCAGCTCTCGAAGCCATGTTGGGCCTCCCACCGCTCCATCTGTTTATACAGCAGGAGGCGACGATGACGGCAGTACGCCTTAATACACTTTAACTTTGGGGTAAGAAAGAAACACAGCACACTGCCGTACTGGAGGGATTCTATAATGAGTTCCCCCTCGCAAAAGCAACAAACGATGGGATACCCAAACAGTTCGTATTCGACAAAAAATACAAAATCCAACTCCATGAGGACCACCGCTGCGAGGGATTGAGCCCTGCGGAACTACGGATCTTGACTGATGGATCTAAAACAGGCACTGGCATGGCGAGTGCAGGCAGGCCAAGGAAGCACTTCCCACTATCGATGGCCGCCTCACCAAACGAGCGCTTAGGCTGACCAAACTACAGCTGCGCACACTTACAGCCGCCATCACTGGACACGGCTCTTTTAATAAACACCTCTTTGTCATAGGAGTCACAGACAGCCCCCCGTGCCGAGCCTGCATGGAGGCAGCCCACGGGCTTCAACATTGCCGAAGTACTTTGCCCTGTATGTTGTTGCAACATACAGGGCAAAGTACTTCGGTACCCCAGGTACTCTCCGCAAGATTGTCAGCAACACCAAGGCGCTGCTGGCCTTTCTCGGGGAGTTAGGGTGCATCGAATAGAGTTGCGGACACCAGCCCGTTATACAATACAATACAATACAATGATAAAACTTGAGTAAGTCCTTAAAAGATGGAGCTATGAAATACCAATTTCAACAAGAAAACTTCAATCAAAAAAGTTTGAACATTGTGAAAATCACGGTACTAATAATATTGGAATACAAGATGTATGATGGTTCATGATCATGGCACCGAAACACGAAGGAACACTAGTAAATCAAATACTTATAGTTATGTTGTAGCGGAATATCCCTCACAGTAACATTTTAGTATGTAGGGTACATCGACAATATTGTGCCAAAACTAAGTTGTCGATGTACCCACTATGCATTGATTTTTTGATGACAAACTTTGTATAAAAGGGACCGCCTTTTTCTAAATACATTCATTCCACATTCCAATAAGCTTCAGCACTTGCAACTAAAATATACTACGTCGTCATCATCTGGAGTATTATTCCACACCACCTAAGCGCTACATTGGTGACCCCGACGTGATTATTAAGAAGATACCTCCAGATCAAGATTTCATCATGGCACAAGACGGTGAACAAGAACTCGGCGACATGAAGCCTTCACAGCTACTACGCCGCATGAAACCTCGCCGCCGACAATATCTCTGACTCAGCACTGCGGATTATGTGGGCCAACCATCTACCACAATCTGTTCGAGCAGTCCTCGCCGTCAGTGAAAACATCGCGAAACACTCCGATATCCACGAGCTGGCAACGATGGCAGATAAAATCCTCGAGCAGACACAACCACTCGGCGCAGTCGCTACAGTACTCCCCCCTTACCTTGGTACTCCGATATCCACGAGCTGGCAACGATGGCAGATAAAATCCTCGAGCAGACACAACCACTCGGCGCAGTCGCTGCAGTTTCCTCCGTTCCCACTACCCCACGTGCATCTACGTCAATTGAAGAGGAAATTGACGCGCTCACCAAAGAAATCGCAGAGCTGAAAGCATACCGATCGCATCAAAATCGACGTAGATCGTTCGACAGACGACGCTCAAGATCGCGTTCATCGAGCAGAGCCAATCACAATCGCGCCCGAAACGACCAATCAGCGACCTGCTTTTATCATCGCAAGTTCGGCAAAGAGGCGCGAAAGTGTACGCGTCCGTGTAACTACGAAGACAGCAGCGCCCCCTCGGGAAACTAACGCCTGCGTTGGCTGAGGCGGGAACCAGCGCAAACCACACTTCTTACCGCCTATTTATAACAGACAAAAACTCACGTCTGTCATTTCTAATTGATACTGGCGCCAACGTCTCCGTAATACCAAGAAGAAAAGGCGGGAAAGCTACGCCAACAGACTTTTGCTTGTATGCAGCGAACAACACGGTAATCCCAACGTACGGAGAGAAAACACTACAACTGGATCTCAACCTACGAAGACCATACACCTGGAAGTTCATCATCGCTGCAGTCAGCAGACCCATCATCGGTGCCGACTTCTTGAAAAAGCATCAACTTCTTGTCGACATAGCCGGCCGATGTCTAGTCGACAAAGTTACCAACCTCGTAGTCAAGGCACCAGTCACCTACTCCGCTGAGCCTACCGTAAGAAGTATCGACGTTGATCAACCATATCACCAGCTACTCAGCAAGTTTCCTGACATCCTACGACCATCATGCATGAAGGATGCTCCCAAACACCGTGTAGAACATCACATTGAAACTACCGGTCCACCAGTACACAGCAAGAGCAGACCACTACCACCACATCGGTACATGTCCGTGAAGAAGGAATTCGAGTTGATGATGCAGCAAGGAATCTGCCGTCCAAGCAAAAGTCCTTGGTCCAGCCCGCTACACGTCGTACCAAAGAAAAACGGCGACCTTCGTGTTTGTGGCGACTACCGCAGACTCAATGACGTCACGAAACCAGACCGCTATCCAGTGCCACGTCTCAAAGATTTCACCTACCTACTTCACGGCAAAAAGATCTTCACAACACTCGACCTAAATCGTGCTTACCAACAACTGCCTGTATACGAACCGGACATCGAGAAGACAGCCATCACAACACCCTTCGGCTTGTTCGAGTTTCCTCGAATGTGCCCTGGTCTCAAAAATGCTGGACAGACATTCCAACGATTCATTCATCAAGTACTCATCGGGTTAGACTACGCATTTCCATTCATTGATGACGTCATTGTCGCATCAGATAATGAAACCAGTCACTTAGAAGATCTACAGGAGGTGTTACGCAGATTAGACGAGTATGGCATCACTTTAAATCCATCAAAATGCGTCTTCGGTAAAGAAAATGTCAAGTTCCTGGGTTATCAAGTGTCGAGCAACGGACTCAAGCCACCACAAGATAAAGTCACTGCTATCACTGCTTACCCCCAACCCGAGACAATTGAAGACTTACGTCGATTTATTGGCATGGTAAACTTCTATCGTGACAGCATACCGAACGCAGCCCACATACAAGCACCTCTCAACGCGTTCCTGCACAATTCGAAGAAACGCGACAAGACAAAAATCGACTGGAACACAGAAGCGTCACAAGCATTCGAGTTGTGTAAAGTTAGCATCCAAAACGCAGCTTTACTCGCTCATCCATCTCCATCACCAACCGACGCCATCTCCCTTATGTGCGACGCATCAAATACCTGCGCAGGAGCTGTACTTCAACAACTTGTAAACAAGAAATGGATACCGCTTGGATACTTCTCAAAGAAATTCTCCGAAACACAACAGCGATATAGTACATTCGACAGAGAATTATTATCAATCTACATGGCAATCAAACACTTCAGAAAAATGTTCGAAGGAAGAGAACTTATTGTTTACACCGACCACAAACCGCTGACTTACGCTATACGCAAGCCTCCGTCCGATAACGATACGCAACGGCGCACGCGTCAGCTGTTATTTATCAGCGAGTTCACGACGGACATTCGACACGTCAGCGGAGTAAACAACGTTGTCGCCGACGCACTCTCTCGTATCGAAACCATCGAATTACCATCACCAATCAACTACGAAGAATTATCACAAGAGCAAGAAAAAGACAGGAATATACCAATCTTATCACAACAAACAAATATTCAACTCAAGAAAATCGTCATACCCGGCACTAACAAGCCAATATTCTGCGAAACGTCTACGTCACACATTCGTCCATACCTACCAGCTGACTTTCGCCGCATCGCATTTAACGCCGTGCACAATGTAAGTCACCCTGGAATACGAACTACGCGCAAACTTATGCAAGATCGTTACTTTTGGCCAGCAATGAATACAGACATTGGCGAGTGGACGAAAGCATGCACTTCGTGTCAGCAGTCCAAAGTTCAACGACACAACAACAGTGACGTCACAGCATTCCCACCGAGCGAACGATTTCAACACATTCACGTTGATATTGTTGGACCACTACCTACATCTTCGTGTGGACATCGATACCTACTCACGATGATCGACCGCTGTACACGTTGGCCCGAAGCAGTACCCCTTCATGAGATAACCGCCGAAATCGTCGCAAGAAAGCTGTACGAAACATGGATATCTCGTTTCGGTTGTCCTACAAAAATAACGACTGATCAAGGACGACAGTTTGAAAGTCGACTATTTCAAGACCTCGCACAACTACTTGGAGTAGAAAGAACCCGTACTACTGCCTACCACCCGCAGAGTAACGGCATCGTCGAACGCTGGCACCGAACACTGAAGGCCGCACTCATGACACGACTAGCAAACAGCAACAAATGGATCAACGAATTACCTATTGTTTTGATGGGGCTACGAGCCGCCACGCGCACCGATACCAACACAAGTGCCGCGCAGCTCACCTACGGCCAAGCAATACGGCTACCCGGCGATTTTATATCACCATCACCAGCCGCAACGAAGATTGACCACACCTACGTCGATCAGTTACACGACGTGATTACGAAGCTGACACCTACATACAAGCCGCATTCAAACAAGCGATGTATGTTCGTGCACAACGACCTACCAACATGCAGCCACGTGTTTGTACGCGATGACACCGTCCGAAAACCACTGCAGCATCCATACAAAGGTCCATACAAGGTCATCGAACGCAACGAGAAGTATTTCACGATACAGCTACCAGGCAGATCGAGCAACATATCGATCGACCGTCTCAAGCCGGCATACACTATCAACATCGAAGATAATCACGAATACACGAGTACTGAGACACGCCAACCAGCTGCAGCTACCACTGAAGATCACTCCAGCCTGCTTCCAGCCTCGAACACCAACGACCAACGTACAAGATCAGGCAGGATCGTCAAGATGCCCGTACGCTTCGCTAAGGGGGGAGTACTGTAGCGGAATATCCCTCACAGTAACATTTTAGTATGTAGGGTACATCGACAATATTGTGCCAAAACTAAGTTGTCGATGTACCCACTATGCATTGATTTTTTGATGACAAACTTTGTATAAAAGGGACCGCCTTTTTCTAAATACATTCATTCCACATTCCAATAAGCTTCAGCACTTGCAACTAAAATATACTACGTCGTCATCATCTGGAGTATTATTCCACACCACCTAAGCGCTACAATGTAAATACTGGTGGTTCCATTTTAATAGATATCTTACATATTACCAATACCTGCTGAACAGTAGATTAGTTCACTACAGGAATGTAAGACAAGCCCAAAACCGCGGCACTCGGTAGGCTATAAACGAATAAAACAAAGCTAAAGATAATAACACAGATAATGTTATAAAAGTGAAAGCGCTGTTAATTGGTGGGTAATTGCGCGGGAGCGGCCCCCGGCCCCTGAGCCACTGGGCCCCAGTATTGTTAACACTAGTGATGTGCCACAAGCACAACTCAAACTATAGTAACTCTATAATCTTTGTATATGAGATTTTAAGTTGGTTATAAAATGTATTAGAAAATAAGAATGTTCCGATAAATCTTATCATCTATATAGCAGATCCGCTAATGAAAATGGCGCATTCGTTCATGGAACGACATAATGTTTTAGTAACAGATGGCGTATTATCTTAGTTGATACTGTCGCAGTGTCAGTATTAGTGGTGTCGGCTCGTTATCGTCGAGTCGCGAGTATTACGATTATGACGAACGTTTCGCCATCGCCAGGACAATACCAAAGTCTACTAATAAGTAATAACTGATCTGTGGATTATAATCATTCTGCAAGAATTTATTGTCTTGTAAAACACGTCTTTAAAATAAGACACTGTGTCATGCGCCATCTTTGTCTAATTATAAAGTTTTAGGATATTTTTATTGTAATTATTTCTGCTAAGCTAATGCATTATTTAATTCTCTTCAATTTCTTTTCCAGTTACATGTCGACATCATTTGTGTTGAATACTTTAAACATGCTGTAGAATGACAACATCGTAAACAATCACAAGTACGTTTATTGAGACTCAGGCTGTCTCAACACAAGTTATAACTGTATTAGTAAGAATTAGTTAAAGGTCACGTTAGAAAGTACCGCAGTACGTGTAGCACCGTGTGGTAGGTAGGTACCGCTTAGTGACCTGTCACTTAGGCTTAGCCGAAAGATTTGTTTGTGCATTACGGACCGCATACATCAGATAACTGACGGCGATACAGTTCAGTATGGCGGACTTTATCGATCATTATGTCGCAACTGCTTTATTTATGTCTTCTGTTACGTTTTAATAATTTTTCACTGTTTCGTCGAGACGTGATCTAGCGCAAGTACAATTGCTTGGTTACATTTCCTTGTTCCCGTATCAAATAAATTTGCGTCATCTTCATTAGTATTACATTTCTTGCTGGGTCTTAAGTTCTAGGCTGCCTTGCAGGAGCAAGCCTTGGCAAGCGTTACTGTACGGTAATGCTGTAAAATGTTTTTTTATCCTTCCAAAAAAGAAATTCTAAAAGTATACTATACCTACTACGTGTTGCTCATCCCTAGCGCGCGGTCACGCTACCGCCGCCATCGACTGGCTGCGCCGCACCGCCGCCGCCGGTGCGCGCTGCGCATGCGCGTAATAACATAATTGCCGGCGATCGACTCATGCGCAGCCGCACAACCAGCACCCATGCTCATCACTCGGACACTCGCGTGTTTGTTAGGTGTAATCAAATGTAGGCCGCCCCAAGACTACGCCTTTGCAGATTTATCAGACAAAGGGTAATTCACCATAGCACGCTGGTCATGTAATTAAACGGCATTAGCTCTGTATATTTTCTTGCCTAGGTTGGTCTGTGGATGGGTTACCACCCATTACATACCGAGTTTCCTCCGTGCCTCGGAAAGCACGTTAAGCCGTTGGTCCCCGGTGTCATTTGTAGATCTTTGACAGTCGTTAGGTAGTCAGTGGCCCAAAAAGTCTGACAACCAGTCTTACCAAGGGGTATCGTATTACACAGTACTAACTGGGTTGTGGAGGTCAGATGCGCTTTGGGAAGTACCAGTGTCGCATAAACAGGGAGCCGGACGCTCGGTGTCATCACTGCGTCTGGGCGTACGTCTGGAGGACACGGCGCGGAATACGCTAGCAGAGTGTGCCGCATGGGAGGAGCCGGAACCGACATGTCGCTGCCGGCCGTCGCTCGTTCGATGGTCGGGAGCGCAGAGTCGTAGGATGCGGTGATCTCCTTCTGTGAAACCGTCATCTCACAGAAGGAGGCTATGGAATGGATGAGGGAGATCGAGATCACTCTCCCGACGAGCAGCAGAGAAACCGGGCGTCGGCGGAGGGCGGACAACGCCCTCTTCCAGCCCCCTTAAACGGGTCCAGAGGGATGGCAGACGAAGTCCGCCGCCCCCCCATATAACTAGACCCGAGGCGGAGGCGCGTAGTGTTCCGCGCGCGTACCTATTGGACGTCGTGGGCGAGTCTTACACCTCACTCCCTCCGCGGGCTTAGGGAGGCCCACAGAGACGGGTCGACACTACCCGGGGATCGTGGATGGCCCACTAGTTCCCATGATCCCTGGTGCAAGTGTGGGAAGGGAACACCGGGGTGGTTTTAGTCAGTTAGAGTCTGACAGACACCTCCGCCCGCCAGGTCAACGTGATCATAAGAAAAGAATTCTGGGACGGATTTTGATAATTTTTTGTCAGAATGATGTGACAAGTATGTACTTTGATTCCCCACAAGTCTCCTCAGTGGAGGCTCTTGGACCACTTTTGCCCATTGTCCTTTGATTGGTAATTGATACGACAAGTCTGGGATAACAAAAATTAATAATAATGGCTTTAATATCAGGTCCGCTTCAGATAATGGTTCTCAATTTCTTACATCAATATTAATCTCAGCCTTGTTTCTGTACATTATCTTAGCGCATATCTTCAGAATTAAATAATAAATAGCGTATAATAAAACTAAAACGATTTCATAATTTCAAAATAAATTACCATAGATTGTATCAATAGTTTTCGTATAATATTAGAAGTTATTTCTCTCGTAAAATGTGAACATTCCTCTTGTGTAGTCGTCTCGTTAGATGGGTTAGTGTTAATACACGTATTAACGTCATTAACATTCATATTTGGCTATCAATAACGCGGGCCGCATTCCGACCCGTGCCCGCCCGTGCCCAGCCTGCACGGGCGCAGCTTCACCTCAACTCAGCGGATGTAATCTCATTATCGTGTATCAATTTCGATCAGTAAGCAATAACACTAAGTTATCGACAACAACAGTTAGCTCGGCCTTCTTCAGGCGAGTTCGGGAGCGTTCTTGTGTGATCGCCGTAAATGACTCTGATCTGGGAGCCTGTACCTGCGTATAAATCAGTGTCCTCATTCCCCCCTCTGACACCCCCGCAGATATCAAACTGTACCGTCGCCGCAGGTTGGCAATTTATTGGTACGTGTTAACGACTTTAAAATATAACAGGGCTGTCTGTAAAAATTCAAACGTCAGATTTATAACGCAAAATTTTGGAGAAATCTGGTCATTGAGAGCATTGTGACTGATCGCAGAATTTCCTGCCTAAGTTAATTCAAGCCGGCTACGATGAAGCCTCAAGCGCACTAATAAATAACCAGACGCCTTTGCACCTGAGTTCCGTTACACGTTGGATTTGATTCGAACTTAACAAGTGTTACTTGGATACAAACCGGTAGGTACAGGAAATTAATAAACAGGAAACGAAAACCAAATTAAAGCAATTTCTTCATCACAACCCTACGCGGAGAGGTGTGAGATGAGAGGGCGTGTACCCACCGCGCCGTGGCGGCTCATCGAATCAATTGGCGATTACCTTAATAATATCATCATCTGACCCGCGGCGGCAACAGTTGCGCAACCGTCGGCAACCAGACAACTATTTCAATTACGAACTTAGCCTGAGGTTAGACTGTGTCAGATAAAATGCTGTTGAATGTGAAATGTGTACATTTGGGCATTAGTAGCCAGCATACAGAGGAAATTGAGTGCGAGAGTTATGTGACGCGTGGCGATGGTTCAATGTTGGAAGTTTCAATTAAAGACTGCCGTTCGTGAGTTAAGTGGACTTCTGTTCCGCTTACGAATGTCGCAACTGAAGTCGATATTGGATGTTATTTGAACCATTATTTGCATAATAATTAATGTCATTTGCCCGATGGCAATAGACACGTATGAAATTAATGAATCGATATTCAGTCAGACAGTTAGTTACTACATAAGTTGTTCCATCTACCTGAGCTGTTGAATCTTATTAGTTGTGCAAGTTTAAAATGTTATGATAATGCGATATCTTAGTTCCTTCACGTAGAAGACTGCTCATCGAAATCTGTCCGTGTAGAATCGACATTCATGCGCACCCGTCGTTCTAGAACACGGACACGAGCGCCTACACAAACGACAATCACTTTCAAAGTGATTCTTAATTCTATAACGTCTTTTAATTCACTAGGAGTGAGATAAGGTGTACGGTAGATGATGTCTATGAACAAACTTGTGACTTCTCCATCACCATTATCGCTGATAGTATCGTGTAGTCACGATGTGTAGGCGACCTCAGAATGATCAGACGGTATTCAAGTGGTGACTGTAACACATGCTTTGTTAGATCGGACCTTACTTCATTCCGGTTTGTTTCATAAATATTTACACTTTTATAGTAAACAGCATTCTTATTTATATGAATATTTATATAATGATCTAAAACGAAACTTAAAATAATAATAAACATATGTACTATATACATAAAATAACAAATCATTAATGGGCGGGAACATATTTGTCCACATCGCTGTCAACAGGAACAGTGGCCAGATGGCTGGCAGCATTGCCACGTTCGATGTCAATGCAGTCTTTAACCAAAAAATAGGCCAGCCCTCTGGTCACGGGAAGAGTCGACCAGAGAGGGAGTTAACATTTTCCTGGTCAGCTTTTTAGTGCTGTGGACAGAGGACAACATACGGTTAGCTTACACTTGACATGTTACGAACGCCGAGGCTACGAAAACGAATTGGTAGGTCCAGGGCCACATTTGTAGAATGGCATTACATCTGTAATTAATGTATATGGTTAGTTATAGGTGTTTGAGTAAAAGCTGCGTGTTTGGTCAACTTATTTATTTCTAACACCTTCCGAATTCCTACACATACATACTTGTCCACATAATTACACAAACATCGCTGAACCCTGCTCCGGCGCACGTAACATACACGTTTAGGAAATTATTACCAACATACACAAATTAAAGCAATACAAATAAATAAACTACAATCATTACGAATTTCATTAAACCAGCCTCTCTCTACGTAAAGTCTGTTTACAAAAATCTAAATAATGTGTTGTTTAAGTAAATGATGCAAATCTATAGTTGTAAATAAAGTAGAGTCGATAAACATGGCTCTACCATGTGTCGCCACATTAGGCTCTATTTATGGACTTATGAATGTTAATGCGTGGTAGAACTCTGGCTCGAGCTCGCGGCTCTACCTCTCTACCTGCGCCAGCGCCTAATTATGATAATCTAAACGTTGTAAATCTGTCTCTATATTGTGTTTGTAAATATTTTATTTAATATCAGTTTGTTGGATTTCCATTAAGAATTCATTTGATCCGTGAAATTATTTACAAAAACATACTAAGTCGATATTTGTTTACTACCTTATAAATAATATGAAGAGAATATAATCACTATATCCGAGTTTACATTATTTCGTGATAAATTATACGTAATGGATACCTACTAACAGATGTGATCATTATTGCCATTTAAAACGAAACTTATTTTTGTTGATTTCGAAATAGAACATCTGTTTGGATATCGCAATCAGTCAGTAAGGTGCAACAGGCGCGCGACAACCACAATGTCACGAGCAGTTCTCGGTCAGCGATCCTCTACCACCAGCCCCTGATGCTAGATGCACTCGCAACTGCCTACATCAAGCACACTTACCCGTTTCTTATTTATGTATGATAATAGAAGTGGGTGTTTGTTTACTATTTATAAGTTATTTATATGTATAGCTAGGTAGGCAGGGCCCCAGGTAATTGGGTGTCAAATGTAACACCAAATCAATATTATTATACATATCGTATCACTTGGTGTGATGTGGTAGCAATGTGTTCATTATAATGCGTCGTCGATACCGATACCGATACCAATCAACTAGGAAACATTCACGAATTCAATCATAAAGTATTGCTATTGCTACATTTTATTAACATTGAGTTTATCAAGATTGTAATAACGATTAGATACTTCCAAAGACTATCATAGATATTCGAAGCTGTAATGGACACAACTGACAAATTGGTGAATTTAAACTGCCTTATTCATTATGAAGACAAAATTGTTGTTTTTTTAAAACTAAGTACATATAAAAATAACGTGACGCCTTTCGGCCGCGGGCGCAGGCGGCTACTACAGACACCTACCGGCGACGATCGGTACATAGCTACTCTTCTAGCTCTGCCCACGTTTATGCATCACCTGGTCACCTGCTCGTATAATCACCACATAGTATAAAACAAAGTCGCTTCCCGCTGTCTGTCCCTATGTATGCTTACATCTTTAAAACTACGCAACGGATTTTGATGCGGTTTTCAGTAATAGATGGAGTGATTCAAGAGGAAGGTTTATATATTTATATATTGCACCCGTGCGAAGCCGGGGCGGGTCGCTAGTTAATAATAAACTAACAAAGCTTTGAGCTCATTAACGAAGTGGGACCCAAAGCTCATGTAACTTAATTCTTCAACATATAATATGTGATGTCTGTCTGCGCCGTCACATTCTACTATATTTCTCGCTCCTAATTAATACACATTCCTGATCTGACCGTAAGATTACAAAGGATCTGGCCGCACTGCGCAGACGCAGATTAAGCCCTAGACTTGTTCGTTTTACATCCCGAATTCCGTGGACGAGGTCGCGGTCACAAGTATAGTTATTTATAAATTAAAATAATAATGTGTGAATGAACGACTACCTGTGGACGCAGGACAGGGCAGTACAGAAGGCGCACTCCATACCGTGTGTGGGTTCTGGACACAGCACAGTGGCTGCGGCTTCAGCCAAACGCCGTATGTAAAGGGACATATGCTTGAATAGTCAATTGCACCCGCCTTTCATTCCCGTAAATGATGTTATTGTAAGTAAAATACTAGTATTCAGGTTAGACTGGAAGCCGACCACAAAAAAATATAATAGGGAAAAGCTTTTTTTTACTTTGCCTGATACTAGATGTTATGCTGTTTGGTCATAACCGTACAACGCTTTTATTAAATCAGTTAAATACCTCTAGATCTTGCTAGATCGTACAATCACAGTAGGTACGACAGGAGTGCGACTTCTGAGCCGTGCGAGGTGTCCAATCAAGTGTTGTGCGCTTGCCCGGCGCATCGTTACCGCGCATGACTTGCGCGCGCACCCCGCGCGGCCGCGTGAGAACCCCGGGGTAATCCGATTACTGCATCAATAAGTAATCGACAGCTCCGAATTACAGCACCGACGCTGGTGACGTCATCATCTGTGATCGTTATATTATTGTTGTGAGCAGGATGTGACAGGCCCGTCCTAAGCCTGATTAATGTAAACTGGATATGTTTGCTTTATCCGCTAATTTATTGTCGATAACGTTTCGCACTGAACGCGAAGATTAACTTAATTGATCGCTTTGCGTGCTTGCTACATACATATTTTATAAACGTGTGGCTTTTAATAACATTGCTACAAATCTGTCTTAATTACAGGCTTTACACGCGCACGGTCGCAGGTACCATAATGTGAACATCGAGATCCGTGCCGCATCGAGTACTCGGGTACTGTCTACGCAGGTGGAGGTAACTCTTGTCAATAAATGTCTCGAATCTCTGCAATCACAAATTGTAGAAGTAATGGTGAATCTCTGACAGAGGCTGTGGTCACGAGCAATGAGGTCCTGAGTTCAGCTATTTACATGTGACTTGATTTAACTAATGAAATGAGCTCTGCCTAACCTTTTGGGGATTACTGATGCGTGATGTTATGTTAGAAGTGGTGTATAGGTATTTGGCCTGAACGTTATGTTTTATGACGAAACGTTTCTCTTCTCGCACCGAGTCGAGAGCACACACTCGCCTCACACGCCCAACTCGACAGTGCATATATAATGAGTGATAATTAGTGGTCGATACAGTAAACTGTTACAATTGTTACACTTGTGCGGCAAATTCCGGCGCTGTGGGAAAGCGCATGCGCAGTGGATCGCGCCAGCGTTGGCTGCGATACGACGCAGTGGTATTCCCAGTCCTGCATCTATTTAATCAATAAATGTATGAAAGCTGTGGTCTCGGAGCAGTTTGAAGCAATAGCATCAGAGCAGCTTGCTAACGCTCTGCATTAATCTCACATTGCTTATTGTTTTGCCAAAATCAGGTAAATAGCGCTTGTTACGTGCCCTGCCTACACCAAATCAGCTGAATAGCGACATGATATGGTAATTACGTCAAACGGATGTTTCCACACAAAATTCCAACACGCCACCTGCTGACTCAGCGAACGGACGCCTCGTGCCGCCAAGTGGCCACCTACTTCCAAATCCGCTGATGCCGCATCCACGTTTTAGCATTACTTACGTAAATTTTCAATTCGGTACTAGCATCGTCCGAATATAGACCTAAAACTAATATAAGTTAAATTGTAATTTTTATCTTAATTAAAACCTTTATAAAATAATTTTGGGTTTTTTTTAAGTCCTCCGGTTGCCACCTTCGTAATTGGCGCAGTCGGTAGGATATTCGAGGCAGTGCGCGGCGCGGTATAGATTTCCAAAAATCGTTTATCTGCTGACTCCGATAGTCGCTGTCGGTATTTCCAAGTACCTCATCGAATATCCGAACATAAGAAGACGCAGCTGAGGACGTATCCAGCCATCGATACACCAAGGAAAACCATGTATATGTAAGTGCTTGAAACTTTCTTTGAGTGTTGCTCCCGACTCCTTTCTTTTAACCCCTTATATAATATTAATTCAAGATTTTTCATCCAAGGGAAACTAGGACAGGATCTGTCTCTTCCAGACAGATAAATAGGATTAGGGAAGTAGATTTAAATAGGTTTATAGATTCAGATAGTTTAGGTTTAGACACAATATTTAGTAGTGACGAAATGGAATTGAACCCCGATACTATCTTTAGGGCCTTACGCCCAGTGCCAGACTTTGATGGAAATCCGAATGTTCTAACACGTTTCATTAAAATATGTGATCAGCTCGTAATACAATACGTCAGAAATGACCCGAGTTACGAGTTCACTAACCTATGTATAATAAACGGTATCTTAAATAAAATTACGGGATCTGCAGCTACAACTATAAATTCCAATGGTATACCTGAAAATTGGCAAGGGATCCGTGACGCTTTAATTAACAACTTTTCCGATCAAAGGGACGAGACCGCCCTTTACAATGACATGTCCTTACTAGCCCAAGGAAACAGCACTCCGCAGGAATATTATGACAAATGCCAGACCCTTTTTAGTACTATAATGACTTATGTCACCCTGCATGAAAATATAGCTACTACCATCGAAGCAAAACGCGACCTTTATAGAAAACTGACGTTACAATCTTATGTCAGAGGTCTTAAAGAACCTTTAGGGTCCCGTATCCGATGTATGAGACCCGAAACTATAGAAAAGGCTCTGGAATTTGTACAGCAGGAACTAAATGTCATGTACCTACAGCAACGCAACGAAAGTATTCCTGAGCGACGTAACCCGACACAGCAAGCGCATTTAACCCATAGAATGCCACCAGCGGTCCTTATGACCACGCCCAGACCTTTTAGCTTTGCGAATGCAGGCACGAGCTGGCATAAGCCTATGCCCACGCCGCCGCAGCAGCAGCTGCAATGGAGGCCACCCTTCCAGCATAATCAGGTACCTCATCGTGCCCCCAACATGGTTAGTCGAACCCAGCAAATGTTTCGTGCACCCCCGCCAAACTACCATCCCCAGAGTAACATATTTAGATTACCGAACGCAAATCCGTCAGCGCAATATACAGGTCCGAAACCAATGAGCGGCGTTAGTCACTTCGTACAAAAACCAATAGGGTTACCAGGAAATAATTGGCAAAGATCAGGGAACCCACCACCTAGTAATTACTTCAAGACACGAGAAATGAATTTTAACGAGATGACAGACCCTGAAAACGCTTATTATTACCCCGACTATTACTATGAACAACCTGACTATTCCTGTTACTATGACTATCCCGACTTCTATTACTACAATCAAACCGAGCCTGAGAATATTTTATATGTACAAGATGACACACAGCCACAGAGTACTAACAACGCGAATTGCTTAGAAGCACCAAAGCCTACCTCTAGTGCTAATCCGGATTTTCCCAAGGAAAAGGATCAAAAAGGGTTAAAATAGAGTTAAATATTCAATCTAAAAGGGAATTACGTTACATTCAGATATCGGACCCACCACTTAAGTTATTAGTAGATACCGGGGCTAACCAGTCTTTTATTAGTCCTGAGGCAGTCGAGCAATACTTTTCGCACATACCTTTGAATTTTGACCCCTTTGAAGTAACAAATGCCCGTGTAACTAGTACACACAACCATTCAGTTACTGTTCCGAATTTTCCTGAATTTAATAACCCTACGAATGTTAAGTTTTTCATTTATAAGTTTCATAATTACTTTGACGGACTAATAGGCCTAGATTTACTTGACGGAGCACAGATCGATCTTAAAAATAACTATTTAATTACAGATTTTACAACTATACCTATTCGGTTTTATCAATGTAAAAAGTCCAGTTATCAGGAAACCATTCCCGCGAACTCATCAAAACTATTAAATATTCCTATCTATAGCCCAGACGGTGACGTTTCCATAGCTCAGCAAATACACAGTAATTGCATTATACATGAATGCATTACTCGCGTTACCGACTGTACGGGCATCGTTGAAATTGAAAACCCGACCGATTATGACTCACTCGTTACTTTTGAGCGCCCTTTACAAGCGGAGATATTTAATAATGAGTGCACTAGCACTAAACAAGATCCTAGGCGCGTTAAAGAAGTTCTATCTCGATTGCGTACAGATCATTTAAATATTGAAGAAAAAACTAACTTAGAGACTTTATGCAGTCGTTTTGCTGACGTATTCTATGTAGAGGGAGAACCTTTGACTTTTACAAATAAAATAAAGCACCATATCAAGACAACCGACGAACTTCCAGTTTATACGAAAAGTTACCGCTACCCATTTGTTCACCGACAAGAAGTTAGAGACCAAATTACTAAGATGCTAGACCAAGGTATCATAAGACCTTCTGAATCAGCTTGGAGCTCACCTATTTGGGTAGTTCCTAAGAAGGCAGACGCATCAGGCAAACAGAAGTGGAGAATAGTAGTTGACTTTCGTAAAGTAAATGACAAGACCATAGACGACAAATACCCGATACCTAACATAACTGACATACTTGACAAGCTTGGTAAATGCCAGTACTTTACTACTCTAGACCTAGCATCTGGATTTTATCAATGTGAGATGCACGCTGACGACATCCCGAAGACAGCCTTTAACGTAGAGCATGGGCACTTTGAATTTTTGCGCATGCCCATGGGTTTAAAGAACTCACCATCTACCTTCCAAAGAGTGATGGATAATGTACTCAGGGGATTACAAAATGACATCTGCCTTGTGTATCTCGATGACGTCATCATCTTTAGTACGTCATTGCAAGAACACATGATTAACTTAGAAAAAGTATTCAGTAGATTACAGGAATCCAACTTTAAGATTCAAATGGATAAGTCCGAATTTTTAAAGTTAGAAACGGTATTCTTAGGTCATGTAATTAGTGGAGAAGGTGTTAAACCTAATCCTGATAAAATAGCGGCTATAGAAAAATACCCATTACCTAAAACCACGAAAGAAATAAAACAGTTTCTCGGATTATTAGGTTATTACAGGAAATTTATCCCGGACTTTGCCCGCGTCACCAAGCCTATGACTAAATGCCTTAAAAAGACTAACAAAATTACTTTTGACACCGACTACATTGACTGTTTTAACAGATGTAAGACTTTACTTACAAATGACCCAATCTTACAGTACCCCGACTTTACTAGAGAGTTTATATTAACCACTGACGCCTCTAACGTAGCTATCGGCGCTATACTCTCACAAGGTACCATTGGCTCAGATAAACCTATCTGTTACGCCTCAAGAACTTTGAACGATAGTGAAACCAATTATAGTACTATCGAGAAGGAGCTTTTAGCTATAGTATGGGCTACAAAGTACTTCAGGCCTTACTTATTTGGTCGTAAATTTAAAATACTCACAGACCACAAACCACTACAGTGGATAATGAACCTTAAGGAGCCTAACTCAAGATTGACTAGATGGCGCCTAAAACTAAGCGAATACGACTACACTATAGTTTACAAAAAGGGAAGATATAACACCAATGCCGACGCTTTATCCCGAGTGGAAATTAACAATGACGAGACCGAGTCAATGTTAGCTAACCCATCAGAGCGACCACCGTCACGAACAGGGTCCACGACAGCCACTGCACATACCAGCACTGAAAACCCTATTCTAGAAGTCCCAATCACTGACGAACCTTTGAACAAATTTCACCGACAGTTATGCATTACCATAGTAGGTGACATTAAACGACGTACAACCGCTACTAAACCTTTTGACACACACACCCGTACATTTATTCAGGTTTCAGAATCGAACTTAGAACAAGACGTAGTAAATGCTATAAAAGAATACGTCAACCCTAAAGTTAAAACCGCTATAAAAATAACTCCACCCTTAGGGATGTATTCAATTATACCCATAATCCAGAATAGTTTTAAAAGCTCAGCAATTAATTTAGTATTAGCCAAAACCGAACTGGAAGACGTTAAAGAGTACCTAAGACAGCAAGAAATCATAAAACACTATCATGAAGGGAAAACTAATCACAGAGGAATAAACGAGTGTCATCTCGCCCTATCCCGAAAATATTATTGGCCTAAAATGAGGGAAGAAATAACTAAATACATTAATGAGTGTACCATCTGCGGACAAACGAAATATGATAGGAACCCGATTAGACCTCAATTTAATGTAGTACCCCCAGCAACTAAACCCTTCGAATTAATACACATGGATCTATTCACAGCTCAAAACGAAAAGTACTTGACAGTGGTAGATGTTTTCTCAAAATATGGACAAGCGTACCATTTGAGAGATGGTACAGCAATAAGCATACTTCAAGCAGTTTTAAGTTATTGTACACATCATGGGTTACCGTTAACAATAGTGACCGATAACGGCACGGAATTCACAAACCAACTATTCTCCGAATTTACAAGATTACATAAAATCAACCACCATAAAACATTAGCACACTCCCCCAACGATAACGGAATCATTGAACGATTTCACTCTACGTTACTAGAACACTTACGTATCCTACGATTACGTCAAAAAGACGAACCCGTAATCAACCTCATGCCTTATGCCTTATTAGCCTATAATAGTTCAGTTCACAGCTTCACCAAGTGTAGGCCACATGACATAGTTAGAGGACACTTTGACCCAAGAGACCCCCTTGACATTAACATGACTGAACACCTAATGCAACAATATGTTTTGACACACCGAAACCAGATGAAAACTGTATACGACCTTATCAATGACTTTACTCTTGCTGACCGTACAAACATTATACGAAATAGGAATAAGGAAAGAGAGCCCGAAATAGAATACCAACCGGAACAGCAAGTATTCATTTCTAACCCAGCAGCCGACCGACAAAAATTAGCACCACGCTACACACATGACACTGTTTTAGCTGACCTTCCGATTCATATATATACCTCCAAAAAGAAAGGTCCTGTAGCTAAGTCCCGACTCAAACGTATCCCTAATAAATCAAAATTGTTACAGGATACTGCTGGCAATGTTAGCCCAACCAATAACGGCGCTCGAGATAAGACTTGAAAGCTTGGACAATGGACCCGGACTTTTACCTTTCAACCTTGGACAAACAAGGCTCATTACACATTACCACACCTTCCTACAATACATAGACTTAACTGACATTGAACACAGACTTGATTCTGTAATGTCTCAACTCGACTATTTCCAGAGTAAACTAGAAAACCAAACCTCCCTCTTGTATGAACTCCAAATCAACCATTTAGCTAATAAATTAACTGAAATCAGTTCGCAGTTAAAAACACTAGAACCCGGTCGTAGTAAAAGAGGTCTCGTAGACGGATTAGGGTCTGTTATAAAAAGCATTACCGGAAACTTAGATCATACGGATGCCCAAAAATATAATAATGCAATCAATCTTTTAGAAAGTAACAACGATAAAATAGTATCAGAATTCAATGAGCATGTCAGTCTTAACAAAGTTTGGATGACCCGATACAGTGACATACTCTCAAAAATTGCTAGCAATCAAGAGAGAATCAATAGTACATTAGGATTAATCTTAGACGAGAAAACTGCCGCGACAAATGACCTTATAAGATTCGCAAAGTTTGCTCAGTTGCTGGCTATAATTAGCGACAATACAGAAGATTTATATTTAGAGATAACTAGGATAGAAGATACCTTAGCTTTTATACGTGCATCGAGCACCCATCATAGTATGTTAGGCATAGATACTTTAAGTAACATGATTAAGAGATTAATATCTATTTACGGCCAGAATCAGTTAATAGATGCGGATCTAAGAGAGTACTATACCGTTATAAAACCCGGTTACTACTACACGAATAAAAAAATTGTTATTATATTTAAAGTTCCAATAACCAGCCCCGATAAGTTCGAATTATACAGATTAGCAATAGTTCCCAACAAACTTATGTACACCTATATTCCTCCTTACCCTTTCCTTGCAACTAATGGGAAAGCTTTCAAGTACATAGAGGCTGAATGCCCGAAGTTCGGCCCATATCATCTCTGCGAAGAAGGAATCAACCGTCAACCAACAAGAGGACATCTAGATTGCATCCAAAACCTCATCTACAACCAATCTTTGGAGAAATCTTGCCTGCCTACGAAGCTCACACTGACTAAGGCAGCCATGGAACAACTGGATGACAGACGTTATACGCTCATCTTTCCACAACCGACCCGGACGGAGCTACACTGCGAACGTCAAGAATTCATCTCCCTGCATGGAAGTTATCTCGCTACCATCCCGCAAAAATGTCTACTACGCACCGAGCGATTCATTATTACCAACACCAACGACTATATCAAAGGGCAGCCGCTGAAAATCACCGAAATACCTATAAACCTGAATATTGTTGAAGAAACCATCCCACATCTGAAACTAAACCCACTGCACCTGAAAAGCCTACATGAAATCGAAGATAAAATTTTAATGCAACACCCAGTACAAATCGAACACGCAATGGCGGAAAATTCACTATACCATACGACGATTCCACTATACGTCATACTATTCAGTGCAACTGTACTGATCATCGCAATCACTATACGTCGCTATAACGTTTGCACAAAACTTACGAAACCACAGAAACCAGATGTAAACCCTGAAAATCATCAATACGAAGATGCAGAATCACCCACAATCACGAAACAGACTCCAGCAACATTTTCGCTCAAGATTCTCAAATAGTTGCTGTTCTGAGGGGGGAGGTGTTACGTGCCCTGCCTACACCAAATCAGCTGAATAGCGACATGATATGGTAATTACGTCAAACGGATGTTTCCACACAAAATTCCAACACGCCACCTGCTGACTCAGCGAACGGACGCCTCGTGCCGCCAAGTGGCCACCTACTTCCAAATCCGCTGATGCCGCATCCACGTTTTAGCATTACTTACGTAAATTTTCAATTCGGTACTAGCATCGTCCGAATATAGACCTAAAACTAATATAAGTTAAATTGTAATTTTTATCTTAATTAAAACCTTTATAAAATAATTTTGGGTTTTTTTTAAGTCCTCCGGTTGCCACCTTCGTAATTCGCTTTTCATCATTCTTGTTTTTGTTTTGTCCTGTGTGAGTCTCATAAATACTTTTTCTTCTTCTTTTACAACCGTTATTTTCCGGGCGAAGCGGTACCAAAGGATCATGGTCGTTCAGTAGTGCGTATTTATTGACTATTGCAACACTGACTGTTAGACTATAAATCAGAAACGCCTTTTCACCACTTTTAAATAAGTAGCTGGATATTAGGTAGTCAAATGTACCTATTACGAAATTAATTGCTATCAAGAGCCAGATATTACTACACACCATAAAACGTTGCTGATCGTTCCGTCATACTTTACAATTAACAGCACATTCAAACAGTATTTCGGTCACAATTACATCGTGTTCACTACACTACTCATGTCGATGTACCTACTCGATCCCTGCTTACAATGTGTTGAGCACTCCGAATCATCAACGTGTTTCTCGTTTACTCACTGGTCGCAAACTCCTTGCTTTAATTACTGACGAATTTCGTTCCGAATTCCTGCGCGGTGACGAGATGCGAAGTGACAAACATACCTATTTAAATACTTATCAGCAGCAGACGATCTTGGGTTAATATTTTAAACTTAATCACCACATTTTGAGGATAGATTTATAATAGGCTTTGTAGATAAGATGACAGCCATTAATTTGCAAAACATACGAGTTTGTGGGGTCAAGGGTGGACGTGGTCATGGTCAAATTAATTAAGATGAGACATCGGTTACCAAGAGGTGGCTGAAAAGTTTTGTTTAATACTTTTCAGACAAGGTTGGAGCAAATCGCTACTCGCTATCAATGGCTCCTACTCTGTAGGGGACACGTGTGGCACTGAGACTGTGAACAACAAGGTGCATGTAAATGTGCGCAGGCAGCAGGGTTCAGGTCACACTGGTCGAGCGCTTCCCACTTGCAAGGCGGGTGGCGGGTAGAAAACATCATTTTTACACAAGGCTCGGTGAATGTTAGATTCATGACGTTCCCATGGGATATTTTACAACCGTGGGTAATGCGAGCGAAGCCGCGGGCAAAAGCTGGTGCAAAAATAAGTTTGCCTCCAAATACCGCTACATTTAATAACATAAACTAACTGGCGAAGTCTATGGGTACACCTCTGCCTGCCTACCCTACCTTCGGGAAATACAAACGCGCTCGTGTTATGTTATGACTTTATGAGAGATCAGAAAAACGTTGATACAGTATCGTGCAGCAATCATGCAGCCTGTGGCACCAGTACTACCAGAAATAATGCAACTCATAGTCGATAGAAACGCACAAAAAACCATAAAGGTATACAAGTTATCAGTAACTTGTATACAAGTTATCAGTAACTTGTATACCTTTATAGTGTGTATTGTGGAGCTACTAGCTGTAAACCAATCGACTATGAGAGACATTACAGCGAACATTTTTACCAGAAACCTAAATATTTAAAAATAATCGTAATACCAGTGCATTAATATCCCGCTGCAGGGCAAAGACCGCTTCTCATCTTCTCAAAGAAGGCACGGGCATTGATCGACACGCTGACTCGACACCTGTCCTGGAGTCTGGAGGTAATGGTTGTTTTGTGTTTAGAAATAATGACATAGCCTTTCCTCAGATTGACTAAAACTATCCAGATGGCATGTCCAAATCGCTCCCTCCACCACTGTGTAAGGACCCTAGTATCTATTACAGTTAGGTAATGAGCCTTCATACGCACCGTATTGCTCTGGGCTGCACCGCACCACCTGACTACATTAGATCGCACCGCATCGCTGAATACATTAGAGCAGGGTCGCACTGAATTACCTGCACTTTAGTGTCGGTGTGAAATACGCGCACTTGCCTGTATTACCACATTTACCACCGAGCCGGTCATTCCAGAAGACTCTAGAATACTCCAGATAGCGGGACTAGAATGTTCCACAATACTGCGTTACTCTGCGTTATTGCATCGAAGTTTACAGTTAACGTGGTCATTGTTAGAACAAAGGGGGGAAATTCCTGAACATAACATACTGTCCGGCTCCCGGTGCACTCCGCGGCCTGGAATAGACAAACGCTGTCAAAGCGTTTCGTTTTATTACAGCTACGACTTTCATCAGGATTGACATAAGCTTATCGGTATTTTATGTCAATCCAACACATTTCTGTCATCTCCATCATAAAAGCGAATAATATCTCATTTCAGCCATGTTCAGCATTTGTCGTACAGGGATTGCTAGAACAAGAGCCAGGGTTATACAGACGTTTGTGCCTTGAAGTGGTAATGAAGAAATTAAGTCTAATATCGTCGCCTTGAAGGCCAATGGAGGCCACAATTTTTGCGAAATGGAGTTAGTGCAGTAACGTACTGACAAAGAGCCATAGTTTATATTAGTCAATACATTTAACAGATATCATAACTGAAAGCAGGTTCTTTTTAAATTTAACAATAAATTTAAATGTAGTATCAATAAGAGTCAAGAATTCTATGCCGCTTAGACTCATCGTGATTAGAAGTCATAGAAAGTAATTATTCAGTGGTCAATAGTTGTAAGAGTTCGTGGAACAGTTGACCTCCAAACTGATGACATCGTAATACTGTGCTAGAGAGCAGCGGTGGCCCAGTGATGGAGAGCCCGACTTACGAGCAGTCAGTCGTGGGTTCGAACCCAGCCAGGCGCATTACTTTGTGTAAGTTATTTCATCACCACTGCTCTCAAAACGGTGAAGGAAAACATTGTGAGGAAACCGGCATGCCCTAGAACCAAAAATTCGAAGACATGTGACATCTACCAACCCGCACTGGGCCCGCGTGGTGGATTATAGCCCATTCCCTCTCATAGAGCGGAGGCCTGGTTCCCAGCAGTGGGAACATTAATAGGCTGATTATGCTAATGGACGTCGGAACCGCCGGGGTCACCAACTAGCTAGTTTTATGGAGAAGAAAGTACTCATACATATATAAGGTAGTCAACAGGCCTAAGCCACATAACTTAAAAACCATAAGATTTTGGTATTTTTTAATTATAGCATTCACTGGTTACAAGTTTCTTTACTAAAATATGAAGCTGATTTATGTTAAAATAACTTTTTTAAACGTCCATAACTGAGAAGTGTAGTTCTGTGGAATAGCTCCATTACTCTCCAAGGCGACGATGTTGTGGTTTTTAACTTTAGTTACCTATCTAATAATACGACTTTGACTACCTTTTAGAAACAAGCAATGGCTGTTTCAATATTCACGTTACTTGGTAATCTGATCCACTCCAGGTCTAAACCCCTCACTAAATCAGTACTCATACATAACCCGCATGTGACTTCAACGCACTTCCTCTACTGTCAATACAAAACACTAACGTTAGATTAACCGACACATTACTTACCGCGTGACAGCGGCTGCGTCTGCGCACCGCGCTGCCAACAACTGACGTTGCCAGCGCAGTGCCATTGCCAGCCCCGGAAGGTATAAATACTTCGACCGCCAAACATTGACGAGCGGCTAGCGTAGCGCGCAGCTATCAGAGCAGGCATTACAATCAGAACATGTTTCATTGTCACTCGGACGCACTAGGCACAGGCACAGCTAACAAATGGCTACTTATACGGAGCGCGGAAATGGGGTAATAGCAGTAAGGTGCGTTTGTGAAACAAAATGGCCAAAGCGGTAAAATGACCATAGCATCGATAAAGTTTATTTTTTAACGTAGAAATTTTGATGCGTGACAGCAAACCGTGAACCATTACATTATTTCCCTCATTACCGATAACAAACACCGTAAGTAGCGATTGCCAAAGTAGCGAACCTGTGTTCGAGTCGCACAGAACTATGTCCGCTAATAATTCCTACTACACGGTACACGGTATGGCCGACCTCTCAGCGGTTAGGATCAGTTATGTATTTAAACTAATTCCACGAATAAATTGTTCGTTCCCAGTGACTAACTATGAGAATTAGCAAGAAATCGCAACATTGGCTAAAATACCACAAGTTCGATATTATTATAATAAGTTAAGCCGAGCGATCAATTGGCGATAAAAAGCAAATTTGTGCGGACGCCATGTTGACGTGACCGCTGAACAACGCTTTGTAACGTAACGTTGTTGTGTGGATGCGCAGGAGCAGGCTTGGACTAAAGATAAGTGGGTTCTGTGGGAAAATTATATAGTTTTTAAATAATAAACAATACCTAAACAAAAATTAGTCACAAAACATTTAAAGTTGATCAGCACTTTTAAACCCCCGACGAAAACAGGGTTGATAAACATTTTATTCAATGAGGGTCAATGTGAACCGAGAAAGAACTTCTCATACCCAGGGACACCATTACGTAGGTAACTCAAAGTAATTTCAATCACGAAATGTGCCGAAAAAAGGAGCCTTACCGGAAGCGCCCACCGTTACAGAACTATCAGCGCATGCGCAATGTGTGGCAGGATTTAATAACAACTTCGCAGGTGGCCCAGATAATATCCTGCCTGTCCGATGCCTTTTCCAAAAAGTACGAGCGGTAAAAAATAGAATGAGAGCTGCGGCCATCTTCGAATCACCTGCGTCGCAAACTTAAAAACAAATATAATTATCCGCATAAGATAAGTAACAAACTGCAAGGTTTAATGTAAGAAAACCTAATTCTAGGTTAATCTCGCCTTCGCCTGTACCATTACCAGAAAATCTGTATGTTTTTGATATGGGCGCTGGTGTGGTGGTGAAAGAGAGACCTGAAACAAATAAAAAATTGTTAAAAAAAAAAATGGTTGCACTGCACTGGCACTGTGGCAGCATGCATCCAGCCATTTAATATCTTCATCACTCTTTGGTTGACTCGTCTTCGTGATATTATTTTTTGGGATATAAAATAAAAAAATAACATCTAGGATTCACAGAATACTCTTGAGACTTCACATCAGACATAGGATCTCTAAACGGTAAACGCAGACGCATTCCGTGGTCAGTTCCGACCACAACTGAACGACGCTTGAACAGTTGAACATCGTCAGCGGTTGCCAGCGACAACCGGCAGAATGCACAGATTGTGTAGTGATTGGTAATCACCGCCTACCACTCTGTGGTCGCCGCTCCTGGAAGTGCATGGACCATGCTGAACCATGTTGCGGTCGCTGTGGTCCAGGGGCTTTGTACTTACCGGTGCAGGAATGTTAAAGTAAATGATTGGAAAACCGATCAATAAAGGGTACAAGAAAGTTTAATCGTAATCTGTGGTCGAGCGTTACTAACATACGAGTAGGTAGACCCAAGTTAAGTTTGTGGTCACATTGTAATATGGAGCGTCTTTAAACCTTTAAAGTATATAAGTCGTTGAATTTGTAGCAGCTGAATCTAAGGTTCTGTCAACATAGCCTAGTCCTGCTCACGCATATATCCTCGAGGGCGCTTGCCTAGGGTCTCAATCTCGGCTCATTCGCCAGCGCTACACAGTGCTACAAGGGGCTACATCGAGCTACAACTGATACAAGCTACAGCAACGCGCAACACGCCGAGAGTGTCGGCCGACAATCCCTGCGCGTGTTCCGACACCGTTACCTTAACACTGCGCAAGCGCAAGTCGCTATAAACAAGACAGGTCCAGAAGAGCCAGTGCATATTGCAAATATTATAATTATGAACAGAGGTATTATAGAAGTATAAGCCAAGTACATATTCACACATTACATATTGTTAAAAAGAAAATGCAAGCCATACACTGTTTTAAGCTTTCACGGTTTAAAACTAAACTTTTACTGTCACTTACGGGATATCTTCCGCGATTGTACATTATTTTGAGCTGCCAAAATAATGAACAATCACGAAGATAAGTGACAGTAAAAGTTTAATGCAAGCCATATTCATTATATCGAACAAGTAGTTTGGTGATTATTGCATTGTCTTCTTTGTCTGGTCCCAACTGATGAACGGATAAGTAAAACGTCTAATCTGCAACTGTCAGCAGCAGAACAAGCAAACCTCACCATACATTAGCAAATATTCTTCACCACTGCTTTGTGGCAGTGGAGAGGACTGCACAGGAGAAAGCTGCAGCGGGACGAAGTGTAGGCGAAAAATATTAATTACTTTCAGTCTTACAACCTAGCGTGTTTACTACAACATGAGGCTAGTAAGGGTCCACGCTTATCGCTCTAACCAACACGGGAGCCGATGGAAATGGGACAGGGAGCACCGATTTCAGATGAGTTTACTTTGTGACAGGAAAACGCAAATAGTTTATAGTGGAACTTCTGCCCCAGCCTATTAGCGTGGCAGCACGAAGCCGTGATTGAAGAGCCAGTGCAGGCGCGAGAACTCACTCACATTGCCCCGGGTAAGTGACTTGTAGGGAGTATTCCTAAATTACTGCTGCGCCTGCAAGAAACGTTTTATTGACAGCCGACTGCCTCGGAAGGAAGGTATATCCAGTTGTATGCCTTTGTGACTTCCTGTGGCTTAAAGGTTTCCTGTATTTTGAAGTGCGAAGTGTCGTTTTGGATTTACGGAAAAATCGAATTATTTAAATAAAAGGTATTAAGAATACGAATCAATTAATCTTAAGAGAGCATCGTGGTAATTTATCAATATCGTCTCTTGTGGATAGTCTAGTTACACCCATCATCTGCCTAGCCTTTTCCCACCTAGGTTGTGGACGGGTTCCAGTCTAACCGGATACAACTGAATACAACACCCAAACTTACTGCTTAAAATACATAATTCAATTTTGCCCTTTCAGTATCCAGGGTTCTAAACCTTTTTGATACTGGCAAAACGCACTTGGAATCCTATCCCTAGCTCTATACTGCCAATATAAATAAAACAAGTGAAACAAATAATTTATGATCCGCGCCCATCTATTTGATATCTGAAACAGTACCCGGGACTCTGCTGCGTAAATCCATCCCCCGGACGTCTGAACAGTTGCGCCTGAGAGAGATTTTCCTTGCGCCTGCGCCTGCGCACGCCACACGTAAATCAGGGGCGCGTGAACACCATGCAACACCATAACTTATACCATGACATGCTGCAGAGAAAATATATCTTTATATAGTGGATGATAGGGTTGTAAATTGAATGGAGGAGTTGGTTTAATAAAATATATCACAGGCAATAGTAATGAAAGGCGTAATGCGATTAAATGCGAGTAGTCTATGGTACTGTGGTGGTGTGGTGGATGGTGGGTGCGCGGTGATGTATGCGCAGCGCGTGACGGCGTGCCTCTCGCACTCCTGCGCAGATTTACCACGCAGCCGGTAATGTATTGAGATGCTGTGATGTTGAGATACTGGTCAAACTTTAACTGATGTGAAGATAGCACCTAGGCTTACTAGGAGTGGAACGGTGTCTTGAATTGGGCACGTGCAATATTGGATCTGTTTATGAAAACCACACCTACTATTTTCAGTAAAACCACCTCCAAGTACTGAACAACCCACGCATTGACCTTTTCTGTGTTTACACACATTTTATTTTGCTCCGTTTTCCACCACCCGACACCTTCCCGTGCTGACCTATGCAGTTTACACGCTTAACGTATTAGTATACGCGTATAATACGCTAACAAAGAACAAAACATTGTAAACAAATTGCGCGTTTAGTCGCGTCCGTATGCGCGGGCGCATCTTGCGCATTACCATAAACACTTAGTCAGGCCTTCTCGGAAGTGCTCGGCCGTCTCCGCCGCGGCTCGCCCAAAGCCGAGTGCACTTGACAATAATATTGGACACTTTGTACTAAACGATCAGCTCTAGCACTGGACGCCAGGATCTATCTATTACTTATAGGAACCTCAAACCTAAGAAGAGGAAGAGTGAGCATATTAGGAAATTGGTGCTGCCAAAATGCTTTAGTGAGAGTCGATGGTCTACCTGAAGTTGAGATAGGGACAGTAGACAATATGGCCCAAAGATGTGGACGATGGGGGTGCCTACCGTTCCAAAAAGCCAATGACTTAAATAGGTACATCTACTATTATGATTAGCAGTCCAGCAGCAGCAAAGGTCAAAGATCATTCTACTTGCAAAGACCAGAGATCGTTCTACTTCAATAACCATAAAAAACGTTAAATATTTTTGTGTGTGTACGTACCGTTGAACATATTGAAACTTTCTGGAAAGCCCAAGTATGTCGTCCGCAGTCAACTCATATGACAAATGGTTACATGTGATGCAATACTTAAGTTCAATGTATGTTTATTGGAAGAGGCTTCGCCGTGATCTTTACTGATCTCTTAATAAATTATATACACAGGCAGCCGTAAAGTAAACACAGCGAGTACTCGGAGATATTGTTGTAAAATTATTAACATTTAAGAGAAGTGTCGCGCCGTCGTGTTGCCCAATTATTTCGGAGTCAGTTATTGAATATAGTGGCGGTGACCCGCGGCGGGTCATACACCAATACGTTACCGATGTCACCGGAATGTGGTCATATTATTTGAGAGGTTTACGAGAGGAGTTATCGCGGGGTCACCGGGGACCGCAGCCCGGTGTCCGCTCGTGTCCAGCGGTGTCCGGGGCTCGTTACACTGTCGCACTGTCGCATCGCGTTAAGTGTTCCGATAAGCGAATGTGTTGAAAGTAATGTCATACCATAACAATGTATTTAATTGTTTCGAGTTATATTCGTGACGGCTGCCTTCTGTATTGTTACTAAGTGATCGTTCTGATTTCAGTTTGTCCTTTCAATTCGCGCTTCCAATGGTTTTGTCTTAAACGTTGTGACAATTAAATGGTTGTTATTATGGAGAGTTACGATTACAATAAAAAAAAAAAAAAAAAAACTTTATTAACAGGTGATTGTTAGTAACATCAGTGTACCTCTGGCTCTTGTACTAGGATTCCCTGTATCACAAGAGCCAATAAAAGGGGAATAGCTCGTTTCTTTTTAACATTCAATCGTGATTAACATTTCATGGAATACCGTTTTAGAAAAGCTGGCGGTAGACAGATTACGATCATGTGTAATAGCAGATTTGGTTACTACACAATAGCAGAATTTGGTACTCAAACGTCAGGGACGCTTTTCTGTGCCAAAGCTAAGTTGCGTTTATGGAAAGGTGGGCAACCTTTCCACAACCACAAGCCAAGTACAAATGAAGGTACTTGCAGATGATCACATTGCCATATCCTCCATTATCTTACCTGGTTTTGAAAAACATTCAGCGTCATTTTATCTTAAAACAAACTATTCTCCACGGTGATCTACATAAAAGTAACGATTAGTTCCACTCACTGTAAAGCCTTGACACTCCTTGTTTACTACATAACTAACATAATATAAGATACCACTAATTTCATTCAGCATCGCGTTCTCAGGCAATTTGTTTCCGATGGAGCCCTCCGTACAAGGCGATGTGAAATCTCAGAACGTTTTTATTTTATCTCTTGTACGAGTATGTCGTGACAATCACAATATTATCCGTATAGGCTAGTGAGGAGTAAGCCGTGCAGTTTACGATGCGGTGCGGTGTGACCGTGCGATACGGTGCGGAGCGGGACGACTGCTGAGGTGTTAACGTTTAGGACGGTGCAAATTAGCTGATGAAGTGAAATGATGGGCAGTTCCATGTGATTTCTATGACACATACTTTATATTCTGATGTCTCTTTTACTGTATCTTGCATTATATGAAGCTGTTCCTAAACGTTTGATAATTTCTCAAGCAAAATGAACACATATTTTCTGTATAACAGCTATTTTGTGAAACACCTACATTATTTGGGAATAAATGATTTAATTTCAAAATCAAAGTATCCTGACTAATATTATAAATACGAAAGTAAGTTGGTTTGTTACCTTTTCACGCCTAAACCACTGAACCGATCACCCTGAAATTTTGCGTACACGTTGTCAGGTCGGACATAGGGTACCTTTCATCCCGAAAAGAAAGAACTGTTCCCGAGGAAAACAACAATAACGTTCTTATGCACAACACAACACACACAGTAACAGCTTTAATGTGGAAAAGCATATTCTGCATAGCCCCGCAAGTCTTTAACAAAATCCCAAGACAAATCAAAGAGTTAAATTTAAATGCGTTTAAAAAGGAATTCAAAGACTTGTTATGTAAAAAATGTTATTATAATTTAAACGACTATTTGAATGATACTAACATGCTAATTGAATTGTAATCTTATTAACTTTGACATATCGTATCTCTTTTATAGTTTGGCATTAAATAATATTTTGAATATAATCCAGATAATATTTTTAACTGACATGCCACAAATTGTTATTGTTTTATTTTTATTTATTTTTTGTCTTGTATTTTATGTACCAAATATTTGCACGCCACATGTGGCAGATTGTGATGAGACCACTGATTAGAAAGACCATTTATTGTACCACATTCTAACAAATAAATGAATTTGAATTTGAATTTATGATAATAAATGGCGCCACGTGTCTTTCGAATCATGATAGAATTATATTATTATAGAAACTTTAGTAGCGTGTTGAAAGTTTAATTGTAAGTAGGAAATATAACCATCATCATGATCTCAAAAATCCCCCAGTATTCCTCGTAAATTCTAACGCAGTCTCCGTTATACATTTACGGAGTGCGATTTCGTCGATATAATTTGGATACTTTAATGACACGTCGCCACATTTACTGGCAATAAACACTTTGACCGCTGATCACCTTGCCAGAGTTGCCCGTCGATTGCGCAGACTGCCCGTTTTATATCTCTAGCTGTTACACTTTAATTTTTTTTTACAGTTGTTATGTTCTCGCGAGTCGCGACATACAACCAACTGGCTAATAAACATCAACTAAATACCAACAGTTACGAAACACATTCGTTGGTAATGACACGGAAAAGAGCACAAACCGGGCATCGAAGCTGCTGCCTCCACGAACAGTTCAGAAGCCTTATGCTACCTACTAATCTTTACTGGATCTAAACGGGCACTATTAAGTGTCACCGCTGCCTTTATTTCGTACATAAATGGTGCTTCGTACTGTATAAGTCCATTTTGCCTTCTCTATAGAACAATAACGATCCGCTGACAGCTAACCGTCGAACAGTTTTGTAACCATTAGATGCTTCGATAAAACTAATATTCAATCATGTCTTATTGTCCAATAAATAAATATGACAAAACTCTTAATGAATACGTAGATAAGCTTTTAACGCAACACTAAATCTATCAATATCTGATGGGTGTACGTCCCGTGGACGCGTACGTCCACTAGGTCCAGTCGCTGGGCCGCGGCCGGCTGGGGAGATCGGTATCATGATGTATGGCGGTGGCGTGCTCCGACATATCTCCCGATTGTTTTAGCGTACAAGTCGGAATCAATTACTGCTCGGATGGACGGACGAGGGTCACGAGCGCGCCCGACTCCACCCGAGCGCCGCCGGACGCGCCCGATCTCGCCCGAAGATACGCGGACTCGCGCGATTTATTTATAACGTGGCCCGTGATCGATCGCTGTGACTTTAATAAGTTAAGCTGTGCATCCGCTTGTACCACCGACAGACGTAGCTTTGTCATATTTTATGGGCTTTTGTTCCGGCAGAGTTACGGCGGAACATCATCTTCAAAAGTGGTTTGTATAATCGCTTATCTGTCATTAATAGTTCCACTTGAGAAATGTTTTGTTGGTGTAGATCTTTGCGCATGTTTCCTTACATAGTATACTAGCGACCCGCCCCGGCTTCACACGGGTGGAATGAAGATACACATATACATATTTATATGTGTCTTCCTCTTGTTTCAATCTACCTATTGCTGAAAACTGTATTAAAATCCGTTGGGTAGTTTAAAAGATCTAAGCGTACTAACAGCGGGAGCGACTTTGTTTCAGGTTTGTTTTTGTAAAGGTTATCAAAATCACAACACAACATCTATTACTTCAACACAGTCGGTTAAAAAGAATGAGTCGTTCACACGAGCTCACTATGCGAACAAAAAGTCTCGGATAGAATGGTGCGCGCGATGAAGGCTGCGGCGATCGGTCACAGTTCAGACACCGGCTGCTCAGGAGTAGGTAGCCTGGCACCGGGGACGGCAGCGCAGAAGGTTCAGTAGGAACAAAGCGGACAATGTAGGTACGATTGGCTTGGCAGTCTTTCAGTAGCGTTAATGCGTCTGCAATTAAGAACGATTGGATATTTTTTACATCTGGTTGACTACACTTGCTGAATGAAGGCGTCCTTTTTTTACTCCTTTTGATTCCATCTTTACTAGTAATATTCGCATCAATCTTCAAGAGCTGGTCATCAATCTTTGTTTGTAGCCAGGATTGTGGTCCGGGTCAAACGCAGGAACAGAGTCTTAGCAGTTCCTCCCAACAGAACGTGTTAATAAATGATTTGATTTTTGATTTGGTTCTTGTTCTCCCCATCATTGCGAGCTTTTTCAGAAGTTTTGTTTTGTTTATACAAGTTTTAGTATTCTACATCCATAACACAATGTTTTTAGTGCGTTATATTGAGTCGTCTCCCAGTCGTTTCCCAGCAATAACTGCGTAGAGTTACTTAATTTGATGTACAGAATGCTCGGTTGACAGCTTCGTGAACTTAGGAGGTGACCGGACCTTCTCACACTTTTATTCCCATTTCGCCGTCTACCCAATAGTACCCGCTACAGCGAGGCTGGCCACTCCCTGCGATGGGCTGTAATGGCCTGACCTCCGAGCCTGCCTCCCTACCCTCCGCTAGGTACACAGCATCTTGCTACAGATCTCTCTCACAAATGAATTGTATAGTGGCTGCTCCTCGCAGCATTGAGCAGCGCAGTAAATAATACAAAGAGTAATGGTTCTACATTAACCGCAGAGTCGCAGAGGTTACAAGCGTTGGAAGTCGAACAGATATCGCTAATGCAAACTTGTCATGAAAAATGATCGGGTTCTGCGGGGGTCCGGGGTAGCACGAACTACTGCACACTTTATAGCTACCTATTTGATTTTCAGAATGCTCTTTTAACTCTGAGTGTATAAACTAGTAATCTTTTTTTAGCGTTTCGAATGTCTACAAAGCCTGACACTCTGCTACTACTGCCTACTACTGCCTACTACTGTATACTACTGCATACTACTACAATCCAATACATTTTTGACTTTCCCAACATCGTTACCGTTGATAAAGGCCACGTTCTCTAGCCCCTCTGAAATGCTACTTAGCTTAATTAGATTATTTCAAATATTGTTAAAGACTTTCGATATAATACACGTGTTTTGGCTTGTTACGTTTTTTATTTCTCAAGAGGTCAAGAGCTTGTCTCACAAAATTTCTTACTACTTACAAAATAAAAACAAATGTCTTCATCTTCAACTCAGCACAATATCTTAGTGTTCCGCTCATCTAACGGCTGTGAACTCGAGACTACGCTAGTGAATGTGTTGACAATACAATCTATCCGAGTTTCAATAGTTTGACATAAAACATGCGTGGGGCAGTCAATTTAATAAAGAGACTTGTGTTCAATATTATGTTGGAGGTAACACGATTCGTATCTGCTACAAGACTTGTGCTCAATATTATGTTGGAGGTAACACGATTCGTATCTGCTACAAGACTTGTGCTCAATATTATTTTATTTTATTTTTATTTTATTTATTTGGAACAAAAAACAGTTTTACGTTACAATATTAATAATTAGCTTAGGTATAATAGTAAACAAACGCATAACCCACACTATTGTCCACGGAATCATATAGATTTTAAAAGAAATAAGGAAACGGACGTATACAGAAAGGGACAGTTAGAAAATAAAAATAAACCGGAAGGGTCTCACTAACCAACTCTAGACAGCGCTTCCCGTCCAGATCTAGTTTGTAGTCACCAATCAAATCACAACACAGCATCAGCAAGAAGCAGTCATCACTAAGGATGACCGGAAAGTAAGTCATAAGCCAGTTTTCTAAATTTGTTTTATGTTGGAGGTAACATACGATTCGTATCTGCTACAAGACTTGTGCTCAATATTATGTTGGAGGTAACACGATTCGTATCTGCTACAAGACTTGTGCTCAATATTATGTTGGAGGTAACACGTTTCGTATCTGCTACAAGACTTGTGCTCAATATTATGTCGGAGGTAACACGATTTTTATCTGCTGCAAGAGTTGTGCTCAATATTATGTCGGATATAACACGATTCGTATCTGCTATATACAGAACACTGTTTTAAGAAACACATAATTCGAAAAAAAGTATAATCCACTATGTCAATTACCTACTAACGGTCTCGTTTGTTAGGCAAAGTATATAATGTATATAAAGTATGTGTGTATGTTATGTATATAAAGCGGAAGGAGTGGAGGGAGGCCTTTACCCAGGAGTGGGACAGAGCAAGCTAGGGAAGAAATATAATGTACTGGCATATAGGTACCCAAGGGATAGGGACAACATTATAATTTCAAAACCAAAAAAATGTATCTCTGCAGGTTGCAGAATGCATTTCATTACACATAACGGACAAGGAAGTAGGCGTGACATTATGCGAGTCGATTGTGCGATTCTGTGAAGAAGCTTAACACTCACAGTTTAGATACCCCAGTCCAAATTTCGAAACGGCGAAAAGAAAGAATTCAACATGATTGGATCACCATGGCCCGCGTCGGCTCACTTTAGCTGCGGGTACTTCCTACATCTCTGCCGGTGACAGTATAGCCATGTTAGCTAATTAAGTCAATCGCTGTAACGTGATAGTGGACATCCAGACGGACAGGCGGACAATGTATGTAATGATATACTAATGTTCGGAACGAGCTGTTTGGTACAACACGGTGATTCGGTTACAAGCATTGTTTATATTGTTGCTTTTGAAAGAGAAAAGTATGTCCGAGTTTGTGATAAACTAGATTAAGTTAAAGTGATAAAGTTTTTCAATTAGCTGTAGGGCGAATATCTTGTAGGCGTAACCTTTGAAACGATAATTTAAATGTATTCAAAAGAAATTAACGAAACTTGAACACAAACCATAAACAAGAGAGCTGCAATTATTTCCCTTTAACAACAATATTAAAAAGATTTAAACAAATGACCAATTCAGTGTAGGTACACGAGGTAACGACCGTTTTACTAATTAATTCTTAAGAGCGAGCACTCGACGGCTCGACCACTGGACCCGACCGCTGGACTCGACCGGCCATCGTCAGACGATCGCCGACAATCAGTCGCATAATAACGTCCTTAATCACCGCCGACAGTGGACATACCGCCGAATACATTCATTAAATCACCCGAAATTAAATAAGGACACAAAATAAGCATCACAATCACCAATAAAAGTTAATTAAACGCTTACTGCAAAAAATGTGATCACAAATACATGACAAATTTATTTTATAACACTCATCTCTGACTCCGATTTAATGGCCTATAAAAGAAATGCTAAAGAACTAGACCGAAATCTTTTAAATTGAATCAATAACCTGTATTTTAAAGACAATCATAAAATACTATAGTTTATGTCGTTTCTTCGTAGTCGCGTGAAATTATAGTCAATGTTTTATGACACGCGGAGCGGAGCGGTCGGAGCGGCGAGAGCGGAGCGAGCAAAAAGCTCGCGTATCAGTAATAAACCGCACGACTATAAAATGTTATGGCGGTTTAAAAGTAAATCCGGTTCCCGCTGAGTCAGCGCGCAGGCACAGGCTCGCACTCGCCTCGCACGGGATTGTGGGAACAAGTACGAGAGCTTTTATTTTATTTGGAAAGTACTTTACGTATGTGATTGGTTTTCATTTTAAAGGTTTGTAATAAACTTTTGTTACAAACTTGCGCTGATTCAAAACTATCTCCACTCGAACTAATACTCCATGAAACGAAAAGAGCCTCGAAACCAAAATCAACTAAAGACATTTTACGTTATTATAAGCTAGCTAGCGATTCAGTCACCTCTATTTCCGGCGATTTAAAAGCTATTATAAGTCTGACAATTAATCCAGTTTCAGAGAGTGCATGACATACAGACGGACGATGGTATCGCAGTGTTTGGCCCAATTTATTTAGTTCCGCCGTTCGCCGCACCGCGTCGCCACCGCCGCGTTACTGATCCGTTTAGCCAATTGAGAGATAGCAGATAACATCAGAACTTTAATGTGTCCGCTAAGAATCACGGCTCATTTAATATGTACGAGCTTCGGTAAGTCGCCGTGACGGCCATAGCTAAATATTGATTGTACTTATAAGCACTAGTCTTTATAAGATCATAGCATTCTCATGAGGTAGGCAGGATGTTTAAAATGCCACGTGCAAAGGAAACTAGTTGACCTATTTGTCGACTCTGGGTTCCATAATAAGTGACAAAAGGGTTCAGGAAACGAGATTGGGCAGCGGGGTCATTCTTTCTGAATAAAATTCTGCCTGTGATGATGACAAAGCCTTCCTTAGATATGTTACTGAGGGATTTTTACGAATCCTTTTGTTTTTGATGAACTGAGTGGTTTCTTTCATAAATGGACTTAGTTGTGCTAAAATGAGCCAACCCACAATCTATTATTAATTCAATGGGACATATAAAATCAGCCCCAAATATACATCCAAAACGTATGCTTAGGACAGATTTCAAATTTTATTAATCATAACTATCTTAAAACATTATAATTACTTGAGAAAGATGAAAGAAAATGTTACGTGGGTTGGTACATTTTGGAAGAACTACGCTTAAACTATCTTCAAATCAGAACCGAATCGATTACGAAATAAAACTAAATTCCCTAACGAAGTTCACGGCTTTAAATCTTTATTAACCGTAACTTCACGAAGAGTTAACCAAATGAATTCTGTTACACTTTAAACTCCATTTTAATTGTTAAATCGGCGTGGCAAAGTGCGCTGGTTGTTACATCAGATAGTTATTATGTACATGTATGTATATGGGCGCAATTAGTGACGGTGTCTGGAGTAATTGCTGTGTTTTTATCTGTGTGTGTTCACGGTAATCGGATTAATGCGGCGGCCGCGGCATCACAAAGCGATCGTAATGTGCGCCCGCGCATACCGCACTCGTACCAATTCTGCGGCTGTGGGTAGTGCTAGCTCCTAGCACACGGATTTGTTTGACTTATTCTAATTGATAACTGATGTGTTTTACTTCCATAAAATAATTATTCTTGTTCTTATTCTTTATTGCACACAAAATAACAAATATACATACAAATTGCAATAATATAGCTTATGTACAATGGTGAGCTGAATTATGTTTGAAGGTTCGTAGTGGACATCATCCGTATCATAGTTGTCCCTGAGCTAGTGTTTGCTTTGATTTCGGATATCATAGAGGGTGGAAGGGACACCGACACAAACGCGGACCACGTATTCAGTTCATCATTCTGAATGTGGGGGCTCATTGAAATATTTCATCGGTATTAAAAAATAGCTGCACATCATCTCTATATAAGAAGAGAGAAAAAATAAGGCTTGCGCAACAGCGAGCGGTCGTCATGCAGCATGTCCACCTGACGAGCATCATCTCTGAGTTAGGACATCCAAAGCAGACAAATAAGAAACTAGAATGTGGAACTGTTCTCACGTTCATAGCGACTAAGAGATTAAGAGATTTATAACCAAGCTTATTTTGCTATTTCTCCTCCAAATCAAAACCAATTTTGTCTCATTTTCGCCTCTTATTCAGCTGTAAGTTATTGTCAATTTGCGCTGTAACTGTAATCGTTTGGAACAAGTGGACACACCGACGCAGGCGCAGTTTATCTCTAGTCAATATAATCACGTAATGTTAGCCAACTAGCAGCTATTAGCCTCCGATTAGCCCCGATACCGAGAAATTATGTATTTGTCAAAGTATAAGTAAGAGCTTAAGTTAGGATTAAGTTTTTGTGAGTATTCGTACGTGGTCGGTTAGTTAAGTGGTGCGGTAGTTACTGGTTGTTTTTAACTATGTGTAGTAGGTATGTATTTAGTCTGTGTCTAGACAGAAAGTTTGAAGAGGTTAATCGGATTAGTGTCGAAAAGAATTGATGGAATACTTTATTGAATGTTATTTGATAATAATATTTCATGATTAATTTGGTCGAAAATTGAAATCATCTATAAAAGTCCCGATAGGTAAGACAATCCATATTACACCACAGAAGTTTGTTTTAAACTCAAAAAAAAACACGTCTTTTTTACCTGGAGAAGAAGTGACGGATCAATCTCCCTCTCAGCACTATTAAGTAAAGTTAGACATTCTGTCGTAGGTTTATCTTTGATATCTTGAGCTGCAACTTTTGTCAGTAATTCCTGACTCTTCAAATTTAAATATTCATTATCTCCCTGCCCTTGTCCCATGTTACTTGTGGTCGGCGCAACACGTTTTTTTCTTCCATTCTCCTCTGTCAACTGTCACGCTATCATTTACACCTTTTTCTTTCACATCATTCCTCACACAATCCACCCATCGTTTCATTGGTGTTCCTCTCCCTCTCCATCCATTCAGCTTCACCAAGGGCTCACGACCACCACCTCTGCCAGACCCTCGCGCTTCATGCCGCTGTAATGACGGTCGGCGCAGGCGCAGTATTGACGCAGTAACAGTACTTTGGGTTCCTTTGTGCACGCAGCACGACGTACCACCCGTCAATACTGTAGGTATCCACTGGTTGCTAGTTGTTCTTTATTCCTGCTTTCGATGGAATTCAGAGCCGCATTAAAGCTATTTAAAGAGCTTCGGATAAAGAGTTGCGATACTGTGCGGGTGAATACAGAAGGTCCATGTCCCACAAAGAACGAACTGAATTATGCAAATGGTCCGTTCGTTTATAGGGATCTGCGGCATTGACTGTAGAATTATAAAATCTAACAGCATCATTGAAATTAAATTCGATGTTCATCTACTCTAGATTGACGAATCGTTTTTAATGCCAAATAAATAAAAGTAAGGTCCCAAAATGACAAAACTTAGTTTCTTATATTTTTCAAACTTTTGTCGTCTGAAAGTTGTTTGAAATTTAAAGTCGTGCAAAATACAACTATAGCGCCCCGAGTATCACCGGAGACAAGAGTGGTAGTGCCATCTAAAGCTCACCACATGCGGTGACTGATCCTTCTCGGTGTAGTTGTGTGCTGGTATGCGCGGGCCCAGAGCTCGTTGCGCATGCGCCGATCTCAATTATAGATAGCGGTAGTTACATACACCGACCGGCACGGCCGCGGTACAGCCGGGTACATGTGTATTGAAGGGTATTGTATCGATTTAAAAGGTGAAATACTAATAAAAACAAATTAAAAATAAAGTAGTCTCCTTCGATCATGGGTGCCGTGCTAAAAATGACAAAATTTAGTAACAAATTAATTATAATGGCCGATTTTTATTCTTCTAGTAACATTTAGTCCACGAGGTCCTCGATGTTTTGTTCTATTTTGAGTCTCAATTCACAGTCATGTTAACATGCGACTGATATGTCACAGATTTGTTCTCGACATGTTAGCAAGTTTTTTAGCATGAATGAATGCCCTCTGTGTGTGCATATGAAAATTGTTAATGCGTTGTGTGAGCACAAGTCGGAGAGCACGGCGACGAGGTTGACTGTGCAGGGTAAGTTGCTTAAATAATTTTAATCGGAATTGATTCCAGTGACGCTAAATTAAGAAGTAGTCCACTCACTGAACCGAATCTTAATAGATTCAGAGCATTCCAGTGCCGTTTCTGGCACTGGAATGCTAATGGAATCAGTTCCGATTAAAATAATTAAAGCGACTCACCTTGCACAGTCAGCCCCGTCGCCGTGCTGTCCGACTTGTGCTCACACAACGCATTAACAATTTTCATATGCACACACAGAGGGCATTCATTCATGCTAAAAAAACTTGCTAACATGTCGAGAACAAACCTGTGACATATTAGTCGCATGTTAACATGACTGTGAATTGAGACTCAAAATAGAACAAAACATCGAGGACCCACCACGGGAGCTTCGTTGAAATTGGAGACTTTGGCATAGTGACTCAAAGAAAGTGGATAAAATGTCATCCTTAAAAGAAGTAGGAACGGTACCGACAATGGAAAAAAAATGTAAATTAACCAACATAACGTCATAGTTGTGTTTCTAACTGTACTCTAGCTTCGTTCGTAGGCTCCGCAGCACCACACAGTGAGACCCGTGACTCCCTCCCCCCAGCCCCGCAGTATTTGGGGGCCATAGAGCACTCTACAGGACGCTAGAGAATGTAGAGCACTGTTGATATTGCGTCGACATGTATACTCGCAGCAATGTTTGCTCTCGCAAACAAAAGACATCAACGCGCTCTTTTTTCGCAATCATTCTGCTTGCGAATTAATACGTAATGTCGTGATGTTATCTATGTTATTACTTTTATGGACCAATATGGGTGACCAGACCTTTAGTGTTTGTATTGAACGTAAGGTTGTTTAACTTTCTATATTAAGTCGTTGTACAAACTTGAAAATGAGCCATTGAGACGGTGATCAACAAAATGGTCTTCTATTAACTCGTATTTTTCAAGTACTGCATCGTTCGTCTGGTGGTCGTAAGTGCCTTTACTGAGCATGGTCTTGGGTTTGAGTTCCAGGTCGGGCAATTATTATTTGGTTTTTGCATCGGAATTTTCTCAGTAGCAGCCACGAAGCCGCGATTGGTCCCGGGCCATATTACACGGGACTGAAACATAACCGGCGAAATGTAGGTGTTACTGTGTTCCAGTGGCGTAGGTTCCATAGGACTCGATTCCTACCGGCTTCCCCTTATTCTATAGACAAATAATATAATCATATTTAAGATATGTACTCCGGCTTACCGTTTACAAAAATTGACCCTTCGCTACAGCTCTGCCTAGCCCTTCGAGGACATTATATGTTGCTATGAGACTGTTCATCAATATAATATGATCGTCACACAATTTGTAGATCCTTTAATAAACATAGTGGCTGAAAGTTTCCAGAACACATTGTGTTGAGTCAACAGCCGGTGGTCCTTAACTCGGCACTCTACATGAGCGTGTCGGTCACGGGCCGGGGTCGTGCTGGACCCGCGCCGCACCGATTACACGCAGCTCTACGTTGAGCCGAACAGAAGCCTGGTGTTGACACCTAATATCGTGGAAATGACGCCATTTGTGGAGCGCAGCCGCAGGTAGAGTTACTTGATTTTATGCTCAAATTGTGACAAATTAGGAATCGTGACGGGTGGTAGATTGTGCGGGAGGTTAGGGATGGACTGAAGCGGTCCGTGGTAACATAATAAATGTACTAGCTTTTGCTCGCGGCTTTGCTCGCGGTAATTTAGAATTTGACAATCAATTCGGGCTGTACTCTGGTTGTAATAATGTTTCGCCATCTATTATCATAAGAACGTTATTATTGTTTTCTACTTTTTTAGTACTTTTTTTCGGGATAAAAGGTATGTACACCTGACAACGTATATGAAAAATTTCGGGATGATCAAAATTTGAGGAAAAAGTAAGAAACAAACAAAGTTACTTTCACATTTATAATATTAGTAACTAAGTAAGGAAGTATGGATTTTGTTCAGCTGTTGTATTACTGTTTTAGTTGATCTATATTGTATAGAACACCACAGTTACATAAGTATGGTGTTACGAAAACATTTCAAAAGAATTTCAGGACTTGAAATAATACAAAATCTCCATCTCACTCTAAATTGTCATGATAACTGTTCATATGTGGTTACTCCCTCCCAAAGACAATTTTATTAGTATTAACAATCTTTTAACACATTTCAGCCTTTACAAAACAACAACAAAGCTTGTAACAATAGCCTCCCCGGCGGCATCGTGAAGTGATTGCCTCGCTCCCTCCCCTCGCCCTTTGTGGCCTCACCCCGCAGGTGCTCGTTACGTGAAATTAACAATAAGCTGTACAGGACAGTTATAGTTACCGGCTGATGTACATCATATATCGTTCTCTCTCTGTGGCTTTGCGCCACCCCTAAAACATAAATCATGGTCCAGAAGGTTAAATTTTAGAAAAATTACTTTGAAATTAAGATTTAAATAGCCAGGAGCGTTGGTGCTGCTATTTTTTTATTCAGCCAAAATGGGAAAACTGAAATGTCAAAAAAAACCTTGCATTGTAATGAAAGATTGACGTTTGTACAAGATTAACCGCAATGATCTTGTATTACTTTGTTCTAATCAGACAAATGGTTTTTACACAATGTTTCGTGCAATCCAACCCTGTATTAAATCAGACGGTATATACAGATTCGTCTAAAGAACCCTTGGCGACAAAAATGTGCGAAGCATACAGTATCATATTATTGGTAGAGAATCTCGGTATTATCAGTGAATGCATCAGAATATTTAGACTCATCAAACAATGAATAAGGCAGTAGTCCTTCTGCGCCATTTGCTCTAGGCGACACCTGCGCGGGCGATACACAAAGCACTTGCAATTAACAACAATTAGCAATCAACTGATGTTCACACACTCACACGGCGGTGGGTTGCGCATGCGCCGCCCTTTGTTACTCTCCGGAGATAATTACTAACTCAACGCTTTAATGGGTTTCAGAATGAATGAAGCGAAAGGATTAAATAAAAGCTCATGTTCGTTAATGGGTGGAATGTTGTATTTGAGGGATGACAAGGATCCATTCATAAAGCCATTATCTACTTTAACATCGCACAATATCACGCCTGTGATCCGCGATGGGTAGTAGAGATGTATATAGTAGACCACCGAACCACCACAAGATCTATCTTGGTTTATTTTATATAACATAATGCCTGTAATATCTGAAAGGTAAGGCAGAGGTACCTCTCACCCACCTTTTTCTATCAACATGTATGTCCCATGTAATAGAGGGCGAGCCTATTGTCATCAACCAGACACAAATCCAAACATCGTTGCTGCTATTGAGAAATTCTGATGGTCTATTTAATTACGAAATCATCCAAAATACTAATAAACCTTCCTCCACACAGCTGTAGTCTCCATCGCAGTAACAAAACACAAGTAACTGTTATCTCAAAACATAAAGAAATTAAATAATGAATGTAGCGCCATAAACTACGGAAACTCACAAACTATTTATTGATAAAAGTGTTTAAATTCCACAAACCAGAGTCGTCTCTACGGACTCTACCGTTCTATAAATAACTTTTGTGAACGACGTTTGTACTCAAAGCGTGGAATTAAGCGTGAAATATTGTATTCCTACGAACTCTAATGTGTGGCAGAAAAAGGCTCTACTGTAGAGACGACGGGAGAGTCGCGATGTACATGTCACCAGCTACTGAGGATTATTAACAATGTTATGACACCACATGAGGCGGCGTCAGTGTTTGATGCAATTATAGACATACTTATTTTATTCATGTATGTATCGCATGTGTGCATTCAGTCAAAAGTATCGGGAATGAATGATTTGTTTATGGTTCCAAATTCAATTTTTTTATATTTTTTTTATATTGAAACAACTGTTTTCCATTTTGGCCGCGGAGTTTGAGTTGCATCTGTTATTTAGAATAAGTACAGTGGTGTTTTTAGATAGATCACATCTAGTGTGTATTGTTAATTTCATCATGGACAAAAACATCAACAACGAACAAAGAGTTTCTTTTAAATTTTGCATCGTCAATGGAATTTCGTGTTCAGAGTCCCTGAAAATGTTACAGAAGACTTACGGTGAATCGACTTTATCAAGAACACGTGCTTATGAGACGGTACAAAGCGTTCGTACGCGATTTGCCTCGCTCTGGTAGGCCATCAACGTTTTCAACTGAAGTTAACATCGCAAAAGTGAAGGAAATAGTGACTGAAAATGATCATTCAAGTTTGAGAGAGATAGCCGCTGAACTGTCGTGCCGCAAGAGTCGATCCGTACAATTTTAAATTATCATTTGGGTATGAGCCGAGCGGCAACATGTCCGCTCGGCTAGTCCCAAAAGACCTGAATTTTCTCCAAAAACTCAATCGCATAAGAGTCGCTGAAGACATGTCGGGAGATGACAGAACGAGTCAATTCCGACCCAACATTCATGTAACGCATTGTTACTAGTGACGAGACGTGGGTTTATGAGTTTGACATGCAAACTAGTCAACAAACTTCAGAGCGGCGCCTTACAACTGAACCCAAACCGAAAAAACCCCACTATAGTCGATCAAAAGTCAAAGTCATGTTGACCGTTTTCTTTGACTATCGCGGTGTTGTGCACTCGGAATTCTAGCCGGAAGGTCAAACAGTAAATAAAGAATATTATTTGAGCGTTATGCGGCGTGTAAGAGAGCAAATTCGAAGAAAAGGAGAGATTTGTGGAAAGAAAATTCTTGGACTGTGCACCACGATAATGCGCCTTCGCACAAGGCCATCATAGTGAACGAATTTTTGACCAAAAAATCAACAAATACCATCGAGTCACCTTATTCACCAGATACAGCTCCAGCCGACTTCTTTTTCCTAAACTCAATTTACCACTTCGTGGCACCCGTTTTCATTCGGTAGAAGACATAAAGGAGAATTCGCGGCTAGAACTGTACTCAATCCCGGAAAAAGCGATTAAAAAATGGTTTTGATGATTGAACTATTCGTTGGCGTAAGTGTATCGTTTCTGAAGGAGCATACTTTGAAGGCGATAAAATAACTTTGAATAAATAACTAACGTTTTGTGTATTATTGATCGTTTCCCGGTACTTTCCTGACAGAGTAGTATACCTACGCCTCTTCTGAAGTCGGTAAATTCAATTTATATGTAAAGCTTAACAACTTGGGGTGCGTTGTCAGAATTCCTCCTCGTGTGCTTGATGGCTGCCGGTCCCTCTCGATACGTCTGGAGGGAATAGCAGCTGCTGGGCCGGTGCACCCTGGGCGTGGGCAGTATCCTTCCCCGAGGAATGGGAAGAGATTCTTATTCCTCGGGGAATGTTACTGTCCATGGCTAATATTCTGACATGGGAGGGGTCCATCTTGGACTTAGGGGGCGTTGCTCCGTGTGACCCTCTGAAAAGCAGAGGGCACAGCGGAGGAGCTAGGGCGGGCTCGGTGTGCACTGACCCTGCCTCCAAGCAGACAGTGAAGGATGCAGTCCTTCACTGTCCCCGTCGATATCGTAATCCCACCGTCGAAGTGTCGTGGAACACGTCTCGCGGCTTCGATTGGGACCGAGGGTCTTGGCTTAACCGCCCGGACCACGAGGTAGAAAACCTCTATAAAAAGTTACCCCGAATCTCAAGCGGCGGCGCACCGCGAGGAGATGTATGGCTGACGGGTTCCTTTGGAAAATCAGTCGCTAGTGCGAACCACTGCCGGGCCTGGCTATGGCTTATCTGGGTACAGGGGGCACTGCCCAGATGGACTTTTTATTTCCCCCATACTCGTGGGAACAAAATGAAAAATATTTTAACCCAAAAAACGGCCGATAACGGCGAAGGAAGGGAGGAGAGGGATGCGGGGTCGGAGTCCGGCGCCGCATCCAGCGATGTGAGCGCGGGAGGCTCAGAGAGCTCCCGGCGCGGGAGGCCCGGGGCTTCTGCGGGGAACAGGGAGTTCCTTCGCAAGCGGTCCAGGCCGGTAGGCGACCGAGAGTCGTCATCAGAGGGGGAGCTGGCTTCGGCTCGCAAGATCCCCACCAGCAAGCGTGGCGGGATCCGCGGCAGGGGGAGAGGCCTCTCTGCCACCGAGAGGTCGACACGGCTTGCCGCGGAGGCGCGCCACCCGGGGGTGGCTGCTGGTCACGGGGTGGCCCGTTCGGGCTCCTCTGGTGGCGAGGTGGGCGCAGACGGCGGCTCCGAAGCGGAGCGTAAGGCCGGGCTTGCAAAGGAGGTGGAGGCGGCGCTGAGGGCTGTCTCGTACAAGCAAAAGCCCTCCACCAGGCAAAGGGCTATACCCTCAGCGGTCGCCTCTATCATGGCGGCAGCGGAGGCCAGATATGCGGCGCCCCCGCCAGACGGCATGGTCAAACTGCGGGCGGAGGTCGCTCGACTGACGGCCGCCACGGAGCTTCTCCAAGAGGAGAACAGGAGGCTCCGAGCAGACTTGGCCAGTCTGCGTGAGTCCGGCTCTCGCGAGGCGCCCCAAAATGGCCAGCAGCGACCAAGCCAGGCCGTGCCGGTGGAGAACCAGGTCCTGAACCTGGTTCGGCAGGAGCTGGCTGCCTTTCAGGCGCGGTTCTCCGTCCTGGAGGGCATTGTTCTGCGCCCCCCCTTGGCGGCAAACAAGGCGCCCTCGGGCCCGAGGGCGGCCACATATGCGGCTGCAGCGGCTTCCGCACCGGGGCCGTCCGGCCAGCCCTCCGGCAGGGTTACGTCGGCTCCCAGAGGGCTGGCTCCGGCTAAATCGGCCCCGGTTGGGGGAGCGGCGGCCCTGAGGCAGGGCAAGGCGGCGGTCCACAAGAAGGGCAAGGCGGCGAATGTGCCAGCGCTAGCTGCGAGACAGCCGCCACCGCCGCCCCCCCCGCCCCCTAAGCTATCCGTGGACGAGACTGGGTGGCAGGTGGCCGGAGAGAGAGCGAGGGAGCGAAGGGCGGCCAAAAAGGCCAGGAAGCGGGAGCGGAAGCGCCAAGGAAAGAAGCGGAATGGCGCTGCTAGGCTCAGCGCCCCGAAGACCGCAGCTGTAGTGATAACACTACAGCCGGAGGCGGAAAAGAGGGGCGTGACCTATCGCGACGTGCTCGCTAAGGCGAAGACGATGGTAGATCTCGGGGAGCTCGGGATCGCCGGGGGCCTCCGGCTTAGAGTCACCGCAACAGGGGCTCGAGTGCTGGAGATCCCCGGCGAAACCCGTGGCTCGTCCGCTGACGCTCTGGCTGAAAAGCTTAGAGCGTCCCTAAATGCGGACGAGGCCCGAGTGTCCAGGCCCGTCAAATGCGCAGACCTGCGCATCCTGGGTCTGGACGACTCGGTGACCGAGGAGGAGGTGGTGGCCGCCGTCACCAGGACCGGTGGGTGCCCTGCCGAGCAGGTCAATGCAGGCACCTTACGTCCGGACCTGTCGGGCATGCGAACCGTAAAGGTAAGCTGCCCTGTGATGGCGGCGAAAGTCATTGTGGAGGGCCGAAGGCTCTTGGTGGGCTGGGTTTCAGCGCAGGTGAAGCTGCTGGAACCCAGACCTCTGAGGTGCTTCCGCTGCCATGTGGGGCACCACGTGTCGGTCCGGTGCACCTCGGAGGTGGACCGCAGCGGCCTGTGCTTCCGCTGCGGCCAGCCTGGTCACATGGCCGCGGCTTGCTCCGCCGCGCCGCGCTGCGCCGCATGTGCGGCAGCTGGCAAGCCGGCCGATCACCGGGCAGGGAGCAAGTCCTGCGGTACTCCCGCCAAGGCCAGGGGTAAGGGAAGGCCCTCCGCCACCACCGCCAAAACCCCCACCGTCGCCACCACCGCAGCCGCCGCCACTGTCGCCGCCACTGTCGCCGCCGCTGCCGCTACTGCTGCAACTTCCGCAGCGGGGCCTTCGCAGGGGGCCCGGGAGGGGGCTGAAATGGAGTGCCAGTAACGGCCCCATTACGCCTTCTCCAAGCGAACATCAACCACTGCGCCTGCGCTCAGGATCTGTTGCTCCAGAGCATGGCGCAGTGGTCGATTAACATCGCCGTGGTCGCTGAGCCGTACTTTGTCCCGCCCAGGGATGACTGGGTGGAGGACCTTAGCGGCTCAGTGACCTTAATTGCGTCGGTCGCCGCCGGTACCCCGACCCTTGAGAGTGTCAGGAAGGGTCAGGGGTGCGTAGCAGCACGGTTCGGGGAGATCGTTGTAGTAGGAGTCTACTTCTCCCCGAGCCGAACTCTCGCCGAGTTCCACAACTCCCTCACGGAGTTGAGTGTCGTCATCGGAAGCCATTCCCTCCCCGTGCTTGTGCTCGGGGACTTCAATGCCAAGAACTTGGCTTGGGGTTCTCGTTACACGGACGTGCGGGGTAGAATGGTGGAGGACTGGGCCCTGGAGACAGGCCTGGTCGTCCTAAATCGGGGTTCTGTCCCCACGTGCGTGCGGATGCGGGGCGAGTCGGTAGTGGACATCTCGTTCGCCAGCCCCGCTCTGTCGCCGTGTGTCGTTGACTGGCGCGTCATGGAGGGGGTGGAGACCTATTCCGACCACCGGTACATCCGGTTCGACGTCTCCACCCAGTCCTCAAGCGTGCCGGTCCTACAGGCCCCAAGTGGTCCGCGATGGGCGCTGAAGCAGCTGGACCGGGAGCTCCTCCTGGAAGCCTCGATCGTGCAGGCCTGGGTGTCATCACCAGTCAGGCCTGCTGACATCAACAACGAGGCGGGTTGGTTCCAGGAAGCCATGTCCGAGATCTGCGACGTGGCAATGCCCCGAGTTCGGCCAGGCAGCGCCCGGCGTCAGGTGTACTGGTGGTCGCGAGAGCTGACGTCTCTGCGCAAGGCGTGCTTTGCCGCGCGGCGCCTGTACGCCAGGCATCGCAGGCTCCGCATCCGCCCTCCGGATGCGGCAGCCATTGAGGCGGAGCTGTACGAGGGGTACAGAGCGGCGAAGACCGCCCTCCAAGAGGCTGTCCGGCGGGCCAAGAACTTGGCCCGCGAGGAGATGCTGGAGTCTCTGAACGGAGATCCGTGGGGGCGCCCTTACAAGATGGTGCGGGACAAACTCCGCACCCGGGCCCCCCCGCTAACGCAGAGTCTCCGGCCTGAGCTCGTGGAGGACGTGGTGAGCGCTCTGTTCCCTTCGCGAGGGGAGCATCCTCCCCCGCCTATAGCTCCGCCGCCGCGTGCGGTGCCGGAAGCGGACCACACCGATGACGATGACGACGTTCCGGAGGTGACTGGGGTAGACCTGAGAGTGGCGGTACGCAGGCTGAAAACGAGCTCCTAAGCGCATGCTTGGAGAGAGGCCAGTTTCCGCTTCTTTGGAAGACGGGGAAGCTGGTCCTGCGGACTCTCCGTCCGCATACCGGCCCATCGTGTTGCTCGACGAGGTGGGCAAGCTCTTTGAAAGAGTCATTGCCAACCGCCTCGCCGGGCACCTTGCGGGGATGGGGCCGGATCTTGCGGAACACCAGTTTGGTTTCCGCAAGGGGCGCTCCACGGTGGACGCCATCATGCGCGTGAGAGCCCTCACGACGGGGGACGCGGTGTCCCGGGGCGGGGTCGTCTTGGCGGTGTCTCTTGACATCGCCAACGCCTTCAACTCCATGCCCTGGAGCTGCATTGGGGAGGCACTCCGGTATCACCGGGTGCCAACCTACCTTCGTCGTGTAGTCGGGGACTACTTGACGGATAGGGCCGTCATCTACCCCGGTCGGAGCGGAGAATGGAACCGGCGAGAGATGTCGTGCGGTGTTCCACAGGGATCGGTTCTGGGACCGGCCCTGTGGAACATCGGTTACGACTGGGTGCTGCGCGCCGACCTCCCTACCGGCGTCAGCGTAGTTTGCTACGCTGACGACACGCTGGTACTGGCACAAGGGAGGTCGCACGAGGCGGCGGCCGAAAACATGACACGCGGGGTTGCGATAGTCGTGGAGAGGATCCGGCAATTGGGTCTCGAGGTGGCATTGCACAAGTCCGAGGCCATGTGTTTTCATGGGCCTCGGAATGCGCCACCGTCGGGATCCCTACTGACGGCAGGAGGGGTTTCCATCGGCGTCGGGTCGACGTTGAAGTACCTAGGACTCGTCCTCGACAGCCGGTGGAACTTCGTGGAGCACTTCCGACGTTTGGCTCCCAAACTGGAACGGACAGGGGCTGCCTTCAAGCGGCTCTTGCCCAACCTGAGGGGTCCAAACGCCTCCTGCCGGAGGCTATACGCGGGGGTCGTGCGGTCCATGGCCCTTTACGGGGCCCCGGTGTGGGCGCGTTCTTTGAGGCGGCAAGCTGCCCACTACTTGAACGCGCCCCAAAAGGTGATAGCCATAAGGCTAATCCGGGGGTACCGCACGATCTCCGGCGAGGCGGCTAGCCTCCTTGCCGGATTGCCGCCATGGGATCTGGAGGCGATAGTCCTCGCGCGCCTGCATGAATGGCGCGCGGAGGCACTACGTCGGGGGGAAACTCCGCTGCCGCGGCAAATTGCCGCTCAGCGGACAGACCTCCGGCGTGATCTCATGGCGACATGGAGAGAGCGACTGTTGCAACCCCGTGCAGGGCACGCTACCATAGTGGCGATAAGTCCCCTCTTTGAGGAGTGGCTAGAGAGGCGCCACGGCGCCCTCACCTACCGCCTGACGCAGATCCTCACCGGACACGGTTGTTTCGGGAGGTTCCTGCACCGAATCGGGCGGGAGGAAACGCCCGGGTGTTTCCACTGCGAGGATCGTCCGGAGGACACGGTGGAGCACACCGTAGAGGTCTGCCCCGCTTGGGCGGAGCACCGCCGTGTCCTTGTAGCGGCGATTGGCGGCGGCGATCTCTCGCGTCCGGCCCTGGTTCAAGCCATGGTCCGGAGCGAGAGGGAATGGGAAGCCGTCACCACCTTCTGTGAAGCAGTCATGCTAGTGAAGGAGGTGGCGGGACGTGAGAGGGAAAGAACCTCACGTCCCAGCCGCCGCGGGAGACGCCCTGGGCGTCGGGGGTCACGTGGTGGCTCCCGGCCACCGTAGGCGCGGGCCTGTGGACAGCGAGTTATGGGCTAGCTCGCCGTCCGGCCGTCTTATGACGACAGGCCGTGTCGACGGCGCGTTCGTGTTCCACGCGCGCCTCAAAGAGATGTCAGCAACCGAGTAGGGGTCCGCATGGGCCGATGCCTGCCAGAGCTGCGGGACTGTTCGAAAGAGACACCGTGGCCCTGGAACACAAAGGGCAAAGAAGGAGCATGGATGGGTTTTAGTCAGTACAAGTCTGACACTCCCTTCCACTCCGCCCAGAGTGGGGGGGGTCATTTGATGATTTCCCATCCAAAAAAAAAAAAAAGCTTAACAACTTAAAGCCTTCTCTTTGTTTATCATAGTAAAAACAATACGCGCTGGGCTACGCGCTTGGTGGATTCCTTCCACATCCATCCCCCTCCAAAACCATACACGCCAAATTGACAAACCTTAAAATATCTTTTTTCGGGTATAAATTATTAACTTCCTGCTTAAAAGTTCAGCAAAAGCAACTAACCTTTCCGAGGCACAATGCTAAAATTTTGGAGCTCGCTTCGCTCGCTATATCATCCTCCCCTTTTCGGTTGCTTTTATTCTCATGTCTGTATGAATGAACAAAAAGAACCTAATACACGGGGCGGAGGCGGTCTAATTCAATTTAGAATTTTGAAGATCTCGTCTCTCACTCTTGCATTCTATTAGTACCAAGAGCGAAACCAGGGGGGCGTCATGGCCGGGCATCATAACCAGCCCGCCCTGGGCTGGGCCTAGGTAGACCATGATTATGTTTCTGTTTACAGTCTTAGGACCAAATACAAATTACTCTTTATTTATATATGTGTATTATTTCAACATTAAACATCTAAAATTATTTATAATTTTTATTTTAAAAAATATCTAATGTCGAAAACGGGAGCAAAATCGGTGTTCTTTGCGCGTCACACTCTGTTCGCGCTCACGGCAAACTTTGATAACTTTTGTATTCAATTCATAAGCATATAATGTAATATATCAAATGAATAGTGTTTAACTATACATTATTATGACCAGAGAGCAATAATTTTATCTCTTAAGTTACAATACTTATTAGGCATTATATCTCTGTCACACGATCTTGCTAGTTTCGCGAGTGCGCAACAAAACTGCACCTATCTTCCAAGAGCGCCAACTTATAGTTACACGTTTTAGGTGCACGGGCGCTCTATAGTATCCCGGAGTCAGTGGGGGAGACAGGTAAGTTCGTCGCTTCCTAACAATAGAAATACGAGGTAAGTTATTCCTTGAATATTTTCAAGTAGGCTACCAAGGCTTCATTTACATGAAGGATAATGTTTATAATTTTTAAAATCACTTTGAATTAAAGAATAAGATAGATCTTCGAGACTATTTCCAAGCACTTTGTTCGTTAATTTACTTATAACTTTAATCATAATTCTAAAAATCCAAAAAATGTGAAATTTTCGTAACTTTCGTGATTATTTGTCCACGAAAGTCAGCTAGCGCACCACGAAACTAATAATGTCCATTAAATAATAACTATAGATCTTTTGCGAGCCTCAGATGTTTCTTCTCGATTGTCGCGAAGCTCAAAAGAAAGGTGTTATGTATTTATATGAATGCATGTGATTTAATTTTTTTCTTGTAACGACTCGTAGAATGTGTTTCTGTTTGTATGTTTTCTCGTAGCCAAGTTAACAGTTTACCCCACCCCAAACTGAGCTGTTTTGCCAATTGTATCCCTTGCTTAAAAAAATCCCAACGTCAACGTCATACTTTCTGATTGTCTTGTACTTTACCTATTTTAATTACTCACATCAGTCATGTCATTTTTTTTTGGTTAAAATTATTTTCAGATTACGTTCAAACTGAAAATATGCCACACAAAGTGCAAAGGAGCAACGGGAGAAAAAGCGTCTAGAAGAGATAAAAAGAAGAGCAAGAATAATAAATGCCACAGAGTTACACAATGCAGTGACAATGAAGGCAAGAGAGAGGTACTATGTTGGGAAGTGCATGGCTTTCGCGATTTATTGACAATTTAAGACAAACATTTTGTGATTATAGACTTAAAAGAAATTAATTCTTCAGAATTTCAATTATTGCTAATTATATTGATTAGTTAAGTTAAAAGTTACTTAAATACTGTGATTTTTTAAAGTTATAAGGTAATTCACTAATGAGTGATAAGTGTGATAACAATGGAAATGTTTTTTTATAAATTCTAAGTGATACGAGACTGAAAATATTAAAAGATAATATGTAAACAAGGTACTATTATAGCAGCTGGCAGAAAATGGTGGGTTTTATGATTCTAAACATTTCAATTTAATGTTCAAAAGCACATATCTGCCAGCAGCTACAATAGTAAGTAATAATTATGTTTATGTTGTAAATATTACAATTTTAATTACTGGGACCAAAGCTATTGTGAGCCACCTCAGTTACTAATAAGTAATAATAAGCCGATCACAAAACACTATAATTGTTGATGTCTAATACAAGTTGATTCATAAATAATGTCTTTAGAAAATACGTCTGTTACTTCCGTGGCGTCTTTCGTAACTTTCGTGGGCACCGAAATTTCAAAATAGAATATCTCTGAAGTTTATGCACCGATTTACTCATTATAAAAGTTGTACTTATTATTTTTATAGCGTCTTAGATGTGTGTCTGTATACTAGGAGATTACTTTAAAAAAAAATTCGCCATGAAAGTTACTCGGAGAATACTTTTTGAAGAACTACCCTTATAAGTACATATGTTACATATTCGCGTAACACGTGAACCGCTGATCGCGCGTTACCCTAATTACCGCAGATTGCAACAGCGGAGACACGAGTCGCCGACGCAGCTCAACGTGATGCAGCCCGGCACCGGACATCGCGGCCTTTTGTCGCGAATCGTCACTTTTGGCACAGCATCGGTCAACTGTCGACATCTTAGTTAATATTTTACATTGTAATTTCTGTAATTAAATTTAAGTTCAAATAAATTTTGTATTTTTTTCCATCCTCCGGCTACAGCCTTCGTAATTGGCGCAGTCGGTAGGATACTCGCGGGCCGGTTCGCGAGAGTAAATTGCTAGGATCGCGAGTCACCCGGGTGGCTTCGGGCACCGTACGAGTATCCGGAATCTACAAGAGCTGCAGTCCAGAGGAGTATCCAGACATCGATACAGAAGAGGTACAAAATCATTGCAAGTAAGTACTTTAGAATCGCTCTAGAGTCGCTTCCCTTTTTTTATCCTATAAGATTCCAAGATTTTCCATCCAAGGCAATCTCGGTCCCCTAGGTTAGGTAATAGAATTAATATTTTAGACGCTAATAGAAATTTAGAGGCAGAACAGGAGGATAGTAATAGTTCATATATATCAAGTATGGCTGACTCAGTGGATCAAGTTTACAAGGCCCTACGATTGTTGCCGGAGTTCGACGGAAACTCGAACGTATTAACTCGATTTATAAAACTATGTGATCAACTAGTACAGCAGTTTATGAGAAACGGACCGGAGTTTCAATTAGCTAATTTAGCATTATTAAACGGGATTTTGAACAAAATAGTAGGACCCGCATCGCGTACGATTAATTCGAATGGTATCCCGTAGACTTGGGAGGGAATTAGAAGTGCTTTAATAAATAATTTCGCCGATCAACGCGATGAAACATCTTTATATAATGACTTGGCACTTTTAACGCAGGGTTCGTCCACCCCGCAAGAATTTTATGAGCGTTGTCAAAACCTTTTCAGTACTATTATGACTTATATCAGCCTACATGAAACGATAGCGAGTACCATTGAATCGAAACGCACTTTGTACAAGAAACTCACGTTACAGTCGTACTTACGTGGTCTACGTGACCCGTTGGGCTCTCGCATTCGTTGCATGCGGCCTGATACAATAGAGAAAGCCTTAGAGTTTGTGCACGAGGAAATGAACACGTTGTACCTGCAGCAGCGCAACGACCATGTTCCCGATAGGAAGACGCAGCCTCAGGTTAGTCCAAAAATTCCTTATGGCTTTATGCCACCAATTCACGTGGCACCACCCACACCGCGTCCGTCTAATTTGCAACCCCCAGGATCTTTTAATATGCCAGGGCCATCGCGACCACCTATGCTTCAAGGACAACACCCTGTCCCAATTTGGAGAAACCAACCCCCACAAAATCGCGGGCCCACACGTACTCAACAAATGTTCAGTTCTCCACCGCCTAATTATACACCCCAGGGTCAAGTTTTTAGAATGCCTGGTCCCAGGCCAACTACAAGTAACACCCCACACCCGATGAGTGGCGAAAGTCACTACGTGGCTAAACCATTCGCGCCGCGCGCGTCCCATGATTGGTCCAAATCTGGGAATCCGCCACCCTCGAATTATTTCAGAACGCGGGAATTTAACTTTAACGATTTTAATGACCAGTTGCAGTATGACAATTATAGCGATTATTTTGTTAGCGATTATTACCCCCAGGAATATTTTGAGTATCCCATTTACGCGTACCCGAGTGAATATGTGTATGAGCAACCACAGCGTACAGATTCTTATGTTATAGTCGAGGAAGTTAAGGATCCAACCCCGTCTGCTGAAAAAGAGGATTTTCAGAAGGACCCCAAATCAGACAAGTCAAAATAGAAATTAATTTGCAAACGCAAAGGCAATTACCATATATTCAGATTTCAAATCCCCCGCTTAAACTATTAATTGACACTGGCGCGAATATGTCTTTTGTGAGTCCCGAAGTTGTTCAAAAATTCTTTTCCCACATACCGTGCAATTATGATCCCTTTGAAGTAACGAATATTCACGCTACCACAAGGAGTGATTACTCCATTACTTTACCGTGCTTTCAGGAATTTAACGAGGCAGGTGATATAACTCTTTTCGTTTATGCATTTCATAAATTTTTTGATGGTTTGATCGGCTATGATTTATTAGAAAAATTAGAATCTAACATTGACTTAAAGAACAGATTGTTGATAACTCGTAATTCCAGTAACCCTTTATTAATGTACGACTCTCGCAATAGTAACTTATACGAGGATATAATACCTGCTAATTCATCTAAATTAGTTAAAGTTCCTATAAACTCTGCGGACGGTGACGTTTTTATTCCTGAACAATGCATTTCAAATTGTTTAATAAGTGATTGCGTTACAACAGTTAGAAATAATAGAGGTGTAATAGAGGTAGCGAATACGTCACGTCATGACGTAGTCTTTTCTATGGATCGCCCTATTAGTGCTGAGTTGTTCAATGTCCAGTGCACGCGCACTAAACAACAGTCCGACCGCGTAAAGGAAGTTTTGTCTCGTCTGCGTACGGATCATTTGAACCCCGAAGAAAAAGCTAATTTAGAAGTACTTTGCGCTCGGTACGCTGATGTATTTTACATTGATGGCGAACCATTATCTTTTACGAACCAAGTAAAACACCTTATTCGAACTACAGATGATGTGCCTATCTATACGAAAAGTTACAGATATCCTTTCATACATAAGCAGGAAGTCCAGGATCAAATTTCTAAAATGCTAGAACAGAATATCATACGTCCGTCTCAATCTGCGTGGAGCTCCCCCATCTGGGTAGTTCCCAAGACAGCCGACGCCAGCGGAAAAACCAAATGGCGCTTGGTAATAGACTTTAGGAAATTAAATGAGAAAACTATAGATGATCGTTATCCTATACCCAACATTTCGGACGTCCTTGACAAGTTAGGTAACTGTCACTATTTTACCACCCTTGACCTCGCGAGTGGATTTTATCAAGTGGAGATGAACCCAGATGATATTCACAAAACTGCTTTTACAGTAGAGCATGGACACTTCGAATTCCTCCGCATGCCAATGGGTTTAAAAAATTCTCCATCAACCTTTCAACGGGTAATGGACAATGTCTTACGGGACCTTCAAAATGTCGTGTGTTTAGTATATTTGGATGATATAATTGTGTTTTCAGTGTCCCTTCAGGAACACATGATTAATTTAGAAAAAGTATTTCAGAGACTTAGGGAATCTAATTTCAAAATACAAATGGACAAATCCGAATTTTTAAAGTTAGAAACTGCATATTTAGGACACATTATTAGCAAAGACGGTATTAAACCTAACCCGGATAAAATTATGGCCATCCAGAAATTCCCAATTCCCAAAACGGCAACAGAAATTAAACGCTTCCTAGGTCTGTTGGGTTACTATAGGAAATTCATTCCAGACTTTGCTCGTATAACAAAACCTATGACGCAATGTCTAAAAAAAGGTTCAAAGATTGATATAACTAATCCTAATTACATCAGTTGTTTTGAGAAGTGTAAAACCCTTTTAATCAACGACCCAATCCTGCAATATCCAGACTTTAGTAAAGATTTTATACTGACAACAGACGCATCTAATCTTGCCATTGGTGCTGTTCTCTCTCAAGGTCAGATAGGTACCGATAAGCCCATAGCATATGCATCGCGCACATTAAACACTAGTGAAATTAACTACAGCACAATCGAAAAAGAATTATTAGCAATTGTGTGGGCAACCAAGTATTTCCGCCCGTACCTATTTGGTAGGAAGTTCAAAATTGTTACAGATCACAGGCCCTTACAATGGGTAATGAATTTAAAAGAACCCAACTCACGTTTAACCCGTTGGAAATTAAAGTTAAGCGAGTATAATTTCACTACTGTCTATAAGCAGGGTAAGCTGAATACCAACGCAGATGCTCTGTCCCGCATAGAAATTAATAATGAAGACGCTAACTCTATAGCAGTTAACACGTCTGAAAAACCCCCTTCAGTAATTGATTCCACAACCGCAACAGCTCACACAAGCGCTGAGAACCCCATATTAGAGATACCAATATCGGATGAGCCTCTAAATAAATTCCACCGTCAAATATCCTTTATAATCGTGGGAGACATTAAAAAACGCCCAACCGTGTCTAAACCATTCGAAACTCATACCAAAACTACTATACAACTATCAGAGTCAAATCTGGAAGAAGAAGTAATTAATGCCGTAAAGGAATATGTTAATCCCAAAGTAAAAACTGGAATTCTTATACATCCCCCTCTAGCCATGTACAGCATAATTCCGATTATACAAGACAAATTTAAAAGCTCCGCCTTAAATATGGTCTTAACAAAGAAAGAGGTAGAAAACGTTAAAAATTACTTGGACCAGCAAGAAATTATTCGTAAATACCATGAAGGAAAAACAAATCACCGTGGTATAACCGAATGTTTCCTTGCTTTATCACATCGCTATTATTGGCCTAAAATGAAAGAAAATATCTCGAAATATACTAATGAATGTAGTATCTGTGGACAGGCAAAAAACGATCGGAACCCTATTAAGCAAAAATTCTCTATAGTTCCTCCCCCAACCAAACCCTTTGAAATTGTTCATCTTGATCTTTTTACAGCACAAAACGAGAAATTTCTTACTTTAATTGATGCTTTCTCGAAATATGCACAAGCATATCATCTCAGAGATGGTACCGCGTTAAGTGTCGTCCAAGCACTTTTAACGTTTTGCACCCATCATGGCGTCCCCTACACCATAGTTACAGATCAAGGACCTGAGTTCACTAACGCATTATTTTCGGAGTTCGTCCGTCTTCATAAAATACAGCATCATAAGATACTTGCACATACCCCTAACGATAATGGCATAGTAGAGCGCTTCCATTCTACTATTCTCGAACATCTCAGAATCCTGAAATTAGAAAAGCATAATGAACCTGCCGTAAATCTCATGCCCTATGCAATTTTAGGTTACAACAGCTCAATACACAGCTTCACTAAATGTAGGCCTATAGACTTAATCACAGGACACTTTGATCCCCGTGATTCCCTAGATTTAAATTTATCGGAACATTTACTGCAAAATTACTTACAAGACCACAAAAAACGACTAACACAAGTCTACGATATAATAAATGAAACCTCTCTTCACCATCGGACTGAATTAACTGAAAACAGGAATAAGGACCGCGAACCTGAAAAAGAGTATGTCCCTGACCAACAAGTATTTGTCCGCAATCCGTTAGCTAGCAGACAAAAATTAGCTCCACGTTTTACCAAAGACATAGTCCTAGCCGACCTTCCCATACATATTTACACCAGAAAGAAGCGAGGTCCCGTTGCAAAATCTCGTCTTAAAAGAAGCCCTAAGGAATCTGTATTGTTACAGGATGTTACTGCTACTACTACTCCAAATGACGCGAGGACAAGAAGTAATGATTGATCCTTTAGGGAACGGCCCTGGAATACTTCCGTTTAATCTAGGAGCGACGCGCATCACTTCCCATTATCACTCTTTTCTCAATTATGTCAACCTCGATAGTATACAATCTCAAATAGATACAGTTAATACCAGAATGACTGATGTTAGACACACATTAAATAATAAGACATCTCTATTATTCGAACCGCACATGGATTACCTTACATCCAAACTAGTTAAGATATCTGCCCAGTTAGAGTCATTTGAACATAATCGCTATAAAAGAGGACTCATTGATGGCCTCGGTTCTGTAATCAAAAGTATATCCGGTAATCTTGATCAAACTGATGCAATTAAATACGACAACGCCATAAAAATCCTTAAGGAAAATGAGTATAGGATTCAAGCTCAACTTAATCAACATGTTAGTTTATCTAAAACTTGGGTTTCACAAAATGCCAACTTATTAACTAATATAACTAAAAATCAAGAGTTAATAGGCAATGTTTTAAATCGGATAATAAATAGTACAACAGCAAATCTTGATTTAATCCACTACGCCCACATGGCTCAACACTTAATTATCTTAAGCGATAACATAGATAATTTGTCCGAAGAACTCCATAAACTAGAGTATACTTTAGCTTTTATACGCGCACTAAGCACACCGCACATGGTAGTTAATATAGCTGAAATCAAGAACATGATACAGAAACTAAGGATTCTATATTCAGGCGATGAGATCCTTGAATTAGAATTAAGAGACTATTATGACGTAATTAAGCTAGGCTACTTTTATAAAGATAATCAGATAGTTATAGTATTTAAGGTGCCGATTGCCTTCCCTCCAATCTATAACCTCTATAAACTGTCCACTGTCCCTAACAAGAATAACAAAATCCTTTTACCAACCTCACCTTTCATTGCGATTTCTGGTCAAGATTCTATGTACATGGAGGCTGAATGCCCGAAGGTAAATTCTCTGTACCTCTGTGAAGCTAAATCAAAATACAAGGCCCGAGATGATCCCGATTGCATCCAGCATCTGATCTCCAAGCAAGAACTTCTCCCATTCTGTAAACTGTCTTCAGTCGCATTGAAGAAAGAAGCTGTAGAACAACTCGACGAGAAGCATTACACCATCAGTTTCCCACATCCAACCAAGGTGAAGATATCATGCGGACAAGAAACATATAAAACCCTGGAAGGAAGCTATTTGGCGATCATCCCCTACAATTGCCACATCAAAACGCCCGAATTTACTATAGCAAACTCTAACAATCACATCAAAGGTTTCGCTCTGGAGATTATGCAATTGCCCACAATTAATGAAGATTTAGAGACGTCGAGCGAATCACCAATCATACTAAACTCTGCAAATCTAGAAAATCTGCACTCCATTAACACAAAGATCATGCAACAGGCACCAGCAAAACTCAATGAAGTAGTTGATCCAGTTCTCTACCATACTACAATTCCAATCTATCTGATACTAACCGGTGCAAGTGTACTCATTATCACACTGACGTACCGACGATATCGAGCGAAACGCCTTCAAAGAAACCAAGCAATGCAAAATGATGACGCAACATCTCCAGGAAATTATGCTGAAATTCAAGAATCGCATGGAATCAGTCCCAGCAAGATAAAAATTGACCACAGCAACATTTCATCATCTCTCTCACACAAGATTTCGAAATAGTTGCTTATCTTCGGGGGGAGGTGTTACATATTCGCGTAACACGTGAACCGCTGATCGCGCGTTACCCTAATTACCGCGGATTGCAACAGCGGAGACACGAGTCGCCGACGCAGCTCAACGTGATGCAGCCCGGCACCGGACATCGCGGCCTTTTGTCGCGAATCGTCACTTTTGGCACAGCATCGGTCAACTGTCGACATCTTAGTTAATATTTTACATTGTAATTTCTGTAATTAAATTTAAGTTCAAATAAATTTTGTATTTTTTTCCATCCTCCGGCTACAGCCTTCGTAATTCATAAGATAACATAGGCACATACAAACCCACACAAATAGACTATACGTCCGTTGTACGTATATGTCAAAGACTACTTAAAATACCCTATAGCACTCCGTAATAACAGCATAAAACCTACAATATATAAATAAAATAAAAAAATCAACAAATAAAATATAAACTATGTGGAATATCATAAACGAAAGAACAAATAAATCAAAAAAAGCGAAAAAATTTACATAAAAACACGTAAAAATGATAACTTGATAACTGAACCTAAGCAAATTGCAAATATGTTTAATGACTTCTTTGCTTCTTCTTCTATTGGGGAAAAACCTCATCAGCAAAAAGAGCCCCTGTGATGTGCCCCACAATAAACACCACGTCTCTCAGTCCTGTCGATCCCTATGAAGTAAACCAAATAATAAAAAGTTTCAAAAATAAAAAGAGCTTTGGAGTAGACGAACTTCCCCCATTTCTACTTGAACAATGTGCGGACGAACTAAACCTACCATTTTTTAAATTAATTAACCTATCGTTTGAAGAGGGAACTTTTCCCACTCAACTTAAAAACGCACTGATAAAGCCTATACACAAGAAAAAATCCAAAACCGACCCTAATAACTATCGCACCATCGCGCTACTTCCAACTGCATCTAAAATATTTGAAAAGGCTATGTGTGTCCGCGTATACTCTTTTTGTGAAAAATATAAAATACTAGACAACTGCCAAAACGGTTTCCGCAAAAATAGGTCTACAACGTTAGCAGTCTATAAATACGTACAAGAGGGTCTAACAATTATAAATAATAAAAACTACGCCATAGGTATGCTGCTCGATATGACCAAAGCCTATGACAAGGTGCAATTTAAAATACTGTTGGACAAGTTACACGGGATAGGAATACGAGGAAAAGCCCATGAATGGTTTACATCATACCTCAAGGATAGGGTACAACTAGTAGAAATTGAATATTTCGATAAAAGCACAAACGAAATAATTAAAACGAGATGTAACAGTAAAACAGTAAACGCGCCAATTCCCTAAGGGAGTGTAACAGGCTGTCTTTAGTTCCTCATCAATATAAACGACCTTCCTAAAATTATAAACGAACCTTGTGTTCTATTTGCGGACGATATCTCTCTGCTCACCTCATGCCAGAACGATGACAATATTAACGCCAAATTAAACTCCCTCCTTTCTACAACTGTAAACTGGATGGACAACCATAATCTTGAAATTAACTTCACCTAAACAAAATTAATTACATTTCATCCCCATCAAAAATCCCCTTTAAAACTAAATTTCATTTTTAATAATGCAAAACGGGAACAAGTAAATGAATTTGATCTCCTCGGTTTGTCCATAGATACCCACATAAATTGGAAATCCCATATACAGAAAATAAGAGCAAAACTTTCAAATTTCCATACGCCCTTCGCGAAATTAAAAAAACTACCAACCTTCAAACAGCACTTGTCACTTACTATGCATACGCACAGGCATGGCTCAGCTATAGGGTCATGCTGTGGGGAAACTACAGATTCACAAACTATATTTATCCTACAAAAGAAATTAATTCGAATAATAACCAACATAGAAAAACACATAGCTGCAAACCACACTTTCGAAAACACAAAATACTCACACTTCCCTGTTTATATATATTAGATTTATGTAAATTTGTCAGAAAACACCCAGATTTTTACACCAAATGTGAAGAAACACAAACAAGATTCACCTTTCGACACAACAAAAACAAAATAAACATACCTCAATCCCAAATTAAAATGCGCTCAACCAGCGAATTAGTTATGTCCATAAAAATGTATAATAAATTGCCAAATGACATTCGAGAAGTGGACAAAACAAATATATTTATTTATAAATTGATATAATTTCTGGAATCCAAGGCATACTACTCAGTAAAATAGTTTCTGGATGACAAATAGATTACAAAATAAAATCATTCGCTCTCATGTAATACAACAAACATTACGAAATAAATATATAATATAATATGGAATTTAGGAAACCAAATATAAATATGAAAATATGAATACACAAACGCCTTTAGCCTTTCAAAATAAAATTAAAAAAATAAATGAGTGTTTATTAAAATATCAACAACCGTTTCGCCACTAGATTTTATTTGAAATAGATTAATCAGAGTTAATCTCGCTCTCTCAATCAGGTGCTTAGTGGGTCGGTACTAATCCTATTTATCTAATAACTTCGCAAACCGGTACACTAATAAAATGTGAAATGAGTCGTGTTCACCGCTAAAGCAGCGATGAACACGACTCATTTCACATAAAAACAAACGGTGCCAATATTATGACAATCTCCAACAGATTTATGATCCCTCCTCTAATCCTTTAACTAATGCAATTTAACGAACTCATTGGACTCGACGAGATAAATTGGCGATACGATCTCGTTTCAATACGAGTTTGTAATCAAAATAGTAATATCAGTTTCCAATTACCGACTACCCGGCATTGCTGGCATTTATCTAACGGCGGCCATCTTATAAAATTTCGCAGACGTTACCGAGTGACAGATCATAATTATAATTGAAACGCGTTTATCTAAACAGACATAAATAACGTTGAGCCGTAGCGACAGTTGCACAATAGTGTTGTGTAGGAACGATTTGTGCGCGGGCCGGGCGTGTCGATATGATCGATGTGTCCCGCACTAGCCCGCGGCACAGCACTAGCGTGTGAACCTCACCACGCTATTTGGAACACTCAAATTATACTGTTTTTGGTTCAGCAATTTATTTGAATCATGATCTCGTCCAAACGGAGCGCGTTGCACAACCAGCACAACGCGCAAATATTTGATTAGATTACATCTCACATCCCACCGAGAGCGACCGCGATGCGACGCCATGTTTGAATAACAGCCGCGCATGCGCAACAACACACTTTTATTATTCAACTCCGATCGAGCAATGTGAATTATCTATCGAGGAATTTAATTAAAATTACAATGAGGCTCTTACGTTTTACAGCATCGATTAATGAACTAAATAGCGGGTTTTTTAGAATTAATCAATTCCCAGCGCGCTTATAGTTTAAATTCCTATTTTATGGGTGAATTAAATCTACTTCTATGCCGATAATGTCTTATCGATAATCGATTTGAGCTTAATCTGCTATTAATTCAAATTGGTGGTAATGCGTGGTAGCGATCGCTCGAGGTAAACAAACACTTAGCGTGTTATAGTGAGCGCCTGAGCGCAATAAGCCCGAAGACATTTGTTTGTGGAATAAATTACAGTGTTCGGATCAGTAGTGAGCGGTAACCGTCGATAAACAATGCAGTGAGTGCCAATAATACGTGTCTGTAGATGATATCCGTGCAAGCGCAGTGGCACACCCCCGGGGAGGCAGCCGAGCCGGTGCGCAGTATGCCAGACGGCCTGCACGGGCACACGGCGCGTCACGCTGCGCCTCGAGGCACCCTGTAATGGACCGCGCACCACCACGCGAGCCATACTACAACGAACTAAAATTTACATCATCCATTGATTTGTATGATCCAAACAGTAAAGCTATAAGCCATAGAGAAGTGGAAATGTATGCTGCTCCAGTAAAGTTAAATAATGATGTAAACCGTAGTGAGGAGGAAAAATGGGATGGGATTTTATTAAAGCCATTAGTGTGCGTATTGAATGATGTCCCAAGGCAGCCCCAGGCCGCCCCACCGGCCGGCGACACTTTATGAAGACATTCTTCACGCTAATGAGATAATAAAATTGTAGGGAGTGTTCGTACAACGACGCCTTCCTTTTTCATATTATAATGTTGAGAAAAAAAGCGCAGGTTTCTGCCGACCCCCCACGGGACACTCGTCGTGAAGCGTGAGAATCAGATGAAATACTCCCACAACTACATGTTACGCTTCTCTTTAATGAGTCGGTAGACATTTTAAATTGGAAACGACTCATGTGTAGGTATAGTCGTAAAATAAAAATTTATATTCTTGTAGAAGTATGCATCGCTTTGTTGAAGTTGATGGTCCGAACATCGCGCGTCGCGCGTCGGGCGGCATCGCGGACGATGTTCAAATTTGTTCACTAATTATGTGCATATCGAATAACTAGATGAGCGGATTGGCATATCGGAGCTTGTCTGTCTGCCGTTAAAATTTGTCTCACGCCCGAATAAACATTATTGGCCAGATTAATGATGTGAGACAAAGAAAGTCATTTTACTAAAGACTACAAAAGTGTTTAAAACTGTACCATCTAACTACTAAACTAGACCTTATGTTGTGTTACGCGTCGTGAAAGCATCAATGTTGGTTGAAGCAGTGCTCCAATTAGCTATCGTGATCATAAGCGCTCGTAAAATATAATGATAGTCACAATCACAAAGCTGTTCTGAACATTGCGCCCACGCAGCGGTGGCCATGATAATGCAGTTGTGCAGGATAATCGGATAGAAATATAAGATGAGGAATACATAAGGAGTCAATAAGAAATTGACCGCTGAAATAACAGTAAAATTGACAGACAGTAACTTTCGGGGAACAAAGATTAATTAAACTAAGATCAGCGATGAGTTTGAAACCTTTATTTATTTCGGAAACCATCTGGATTATCTTCCCTTTCTAGATTCAGTGTCCGCAGTTACCTATTCTGTAGATATAATCCTTTCTCTCTTTCATTTAATTTGGGGTCTTTAATACTTGCATCACATAAATATGGTAACCCTACTTCCTTTTCAGTGCCAAAAGCCTACAACTACCTACCACCACACAGCCTCCCTCCTCCATGCCTAACGACGTGTATTCACTTTCCGCCCACGTCACGTCACCGTCCATACACGTCACTCGTCACAAGACACGTGTCTATTTGTCAAAGAATTAACAACACCATTGAGCTCAGTTGACAGTGACCCCGGATTGACCCCCGCGCTGGGCACAGCTTAGACTTAACTCGTTGTTTTTGTGAGACGGGATTATTATAACTGAGTGCCATTCAACGCGTGCTGGTCGCTCTATTAGGAGGGCTTTGAACTGTTCTTATGGACATAAGTAGTTCACCATTCTATAGGAGATAATAACTTTAAAAATACTTAGATGATAAAGACATAGAATAGTCAACCTCTTGGCAACTATTATTGTCCATAATTAACCTACTCTAGAAATAATAGAAGACGAAATAAAGACATTGATAATGTTTTTTGCTGCTGCGACTACTTAGATAAACCCATTGTAAATTACCTTCCTTCTGATCACAGCGGTCAAACCATTGTTTTCGTGATCTACTCATCATTACAGAAAATCCAGATAAAATCTAGACAAATAACACCCAGTATTTTGAATAAATTGAATAATTTAGGCATTCCGGGCCATATTAAATTAAAAATGTTAATCAATTTTATGAGGAATTCTTTTCGGTAGTTTACAGAGTTCAATAATACATTAAAAATAAAAACTAAATCTATTTGCCCAAAGTTTATTAAAGTCTTCTTTTTCTTTTATTTTTTTTTCTACGGGCATCTAAGAGTATTAGGAAAAGTAGGGAGCGATTATTTCAGCGGTACGGCCTTAAGCCTTACATCAACTTAGAAACTTTTAATTACGATGTTACAACTTACTCAAAAAAAAATTAAAAACACTTGTAAGGTGGCCTTATTCATTAGCAACAACATTAAATCCGCCGATAAAAATAAAATACAGACGCTTTGGAAAATTATCAATAGTGAGACTAACAGAAGTAAAAAATATGATACTGATATCACGCTAGAGACTTCACGTGGTCTGCTGAGTTCTAAAAACGAAGTTGCTCAAGAATTTGTAGATTTCTTCAGTATTATCCCAGTTAAATCAAAATTCAAAGCTCTTTCATCTAGACTCAATCGCATTATCAAGTCAACAAAAAAATCACAAAACAACCACTACATATACACAGCTCGCAATAAATGCAAAGCTACATGGGACATAATAAATGACTCTAAATGCAATATACCAGAAAGCGAAATACACAATTTAACTGTTAATGGTAAATTAATAAATGATGCATCATCTATAGCTAACTTTTTTAATGACTTTTTTATTGACGATATAAATTCAGAGTTGCCACACAGTACACCAAGCAGTCTTGATACTCAGCTTAATTCTATGTATATGTATCCAATACTTCCCGGTGATGTACTTAAATTGATATTAAATCTTAAGAATTCCAAAAGCACTGGATGTGATGACATTTGTGCAAGTATACTAAAACATGTAGCCTTGAAAATTAGTCCTGTTCTTAGTCATATTATAAATTTATGTTTTACTCATGGTGTATTTCCTGATAAATTAAAGGTAACAATAATCAAACCACTTTTCAAGAAGGGAGATAGACTGTCCGTAAATTGTTATCGCCCTATAGCTCTTATACCAGTGTTTTCAAAAGTAATTATTATAACTAGAAGACGGGATATTTACCATGTTTATTGTTTTTTGTTTTCAAAAGTATTTGAAAAAGCAGTACATGATACACAATTAATTTGATAAGAATAACTTGTTTGCAGATGAACAATCGGGGTTTAGAAAAAATAAATCGATTGATATGGCAGTCTATAATTTTTTAAATTAAGTAATGCGTAATTTAAATAATAAGAATCATGCTTGTGCATTATATATGGACCTTACCAAAGCTTTTGATAATGTAGACCACAATATACTGTTATCGAAATTGTCGGCTTATGGTGTTAGAGGCAGTGCTTATGATTTAATAAAGTCCTACTTAAGTAACAGGAGACAATCGACTCAGATCACAAGGATTTGTGCTAAGACTAAAAGAGAAATAACTTACTCATCAAAATATAGAGAAGTAAAAATAAGGGTACCGCAAGGCAGTGTTTTAGGACCACTTTTATTTATCATTTAAGTGAATGACTTGCCGCGCATTACGAGCCATCCGACTGTTTTGTTTGCTGATGCCACTGTTGTATTCTCCAGTAAAGAACTGTCTAAACTAAAAGAAGAAGTAGAAAATACATTACTAACTATTATAGAATGGCTGACATCAAATAAATTAAAAATAAACTTAATCAAAACTAAAATTATGACTTTTAAGAATAGAAATGGCAAACAAACAAACAAACGTCGATGTTTATTTCCAAGGACAGAAGATTGAGCAAATCAATACAACAAAATTCTTAGGCTTACATATAGACTATAACCTAAACTGGAAGTCACATTTGGAAAGCTTGTGTCTCAAATTAAGTCAGCAGTCCTATGCGTTATATATGCTTGCAAAAACGGTCAGTACCAGTGCGGTCTTAGCATCTTACCATGGTTACGTAGGGTCCTTGTTGAGACATGGCAATATGTTTTGGGGCTATTCTACAGAAAAAGAGGCTGTATTTAAAATGCAAAAGAGATGTATCCGCGCAATATGTAGTTTAAAACCAACAGATAGTTGTAAGCTTTTTTTTCAAAGCTTAAAAATATTAACACTACCATGTTTATATATATTGGAAGTCGTAGTCTTTGTAAAACGCAATTTGCATTATTTCAAAAATTATAGAAGTCAACGTAACAATAAAAAAATATATTTCCCTGACAGCAGTAGAACTACTTTGTTTAGCAATAGTATTTTTTGGATGGCACCTCGACTTTATAACCATTTACCAAAATGTATAATAGATTTAAAAAGTGTGGACATATTTAAATGTAATGTTAAAAAAATGTTATTGGTAAAATCTTATTATAGTGTTAATGAATATTTGTGTGACAAACTCTAAATAATGTTTATTACTTAAGTTTGAATTAAATTGCGTATTTCACAATGATTAATTAATGACATTTTAGTATAATAGATTAACTTTGACATTATTACTTTGACATTATTTACTTTGACTTTAATTGACAAATTTAATAGACATGTAATTTTGAACTTTAAAGTATTTAAATTTTTAATTTAGGGACTAACCACGTTCCGAACTAAATGTTGCATGCCTAGTGCAGAATATGGTGACACTAACAACTTTCCTGTTCTTCAAAAACCCACCTGTATAACTACCCATATTTGCAATAAATGAATTTGAATTTAAAACTACTGAAACCTTAAATTCCTCACCCTTGATTTCTATTCATTTATTAAATTCAAATTCAAATTCTTTATTGCAACTTAGTGTACAGTATTTTGACGATGGTAACAATAGGTAGGTTCTTAGAACTTAGTTGCCTGTTAAGGCATTGCAATTAAAATGGTTTAAAAAAAAATATACATACTTAATATTATAATTAACGTTATATTATATTAGTTAACATTATTCAAACATTTTATATTAAACATACTCTTCTTATTTTAATATTAAATAATTATTTTTCTCCAAGGAAATCTTTTACAGAGTAATATGCCTTTTTAATCAAAAAGTCTTTTAGCTTTCTTTTAAAAATACCAATTAAACGAATGCTCTTAATGTCTATGGGTAACTTATTAAATATTTTTATGCCCATACAAAAAATACTATTGCTATATAGTGCAGTGTGGGACGATTTATTGCGTAGTGTATTTCTAAGTCTACTGCTTTTTAATGTGTCATAGCTACTGATATTTGATTTAACTAAAATTGAGGCCTCGTAGATATATAAAGCAGGGAGGGTTAATATCTTGAGGTTTATGAAATGAGGTTTACATGAATCTGTTTGGTGTATCCCACATATTGATCTGATACACTTTTTTTGTGCCTTGAATGCAAATTCTTTATCAGTCGAGTATCCCCAATATAGTCTCCCATAAGATAAAGTGGATCCCACATAGGCATGATCTTCTTCTTAGTGTCGATGGTAATCTAAATTGAGTCAGCCTAGAACTGAGCTACTACTTTGGCGCTTTCGGTAGCGTCCATCAGTTCCTGAAGTGAACAAACAACAGGACACGCAGGACACGATATTAGGTGCCCCATCGTGTGTGGAACAGCACCACATTTACACTGCAGGGCAGAGTCATTAATGAATCTCCACCTGAGCAGGTTTTCCTTGCTGCGACCAACCTGGGTCCGGAGTCTATTTAAAGACTTCCAGGTCAGCCATGACAACTCATGCAGGCATGATAAGCACTAGGTTAGATACTTTTTTGAGAATGTAGAGGGCATAAGAGAACTGATGCAATTTGTTACATACACTATTTACATATGTTTTCCATGACATATTAGAATCTATATGGATGCCTAGAGATTTTGTATTTGTAACTTCAAATACAGTTTCATTATTGTACTCAATAGATAATGGAATTGATTTGGCGTTTTTATTTTTGAAATTCATGTAATGGGTTTTTGTAAGATAGATTTTTAGATTATTTATTGTTTGCCATTGCATTAATTTCGATAAGGAATCATTTATTTCTAGTTCAAGATTTTTATTTTTGTTATTTGTGAAAATCGCCGTATTGTCATCTGCAAATAAAACCATAGGGTGTTGAATAGCGTTAGGTAAATCATTTATATAAATGAGAAATAGTGGTGGGCTTAGTATCGACCCTTGAGGTACACCAAATTTTATACATCTAGGGCTCGATGTATATTTAATTTCTGTTTTTGTGGATGGACATAATTGTGTTATTTCAGTGTACTGTATTCTATTACTGAGATAGGATTTGATTATTTCTAGTGCTTTACCTCGAACTCCATAGATCTCTAGTTTATGTAGTAGTAGGCCATGGTCGACATAATCAAAAGGCTGTGACCTGATTTTTGTTATCTAGTTCCGTTATATTTTTTTGTAAAAACTGATGCATTGCTGTATTAACCGATTTTCCTTTTCTGATTATCTATTATTATTTTATTTTTTTCAAAATATTCAATAAGATTATTATATAGTACTCTTTCAAATATTTTAGCCATTATTGGAATGAGAGCGATAGGTCTGTAACATCGTACATCTTCCATGTTTTCTTTTTTGAATATTGGTGTAACTATAGTAGTTTTCAAATATGTCGGGAAAATTCCTTCTTCAAGACACTGATTTATTATGTAGGTGATGATTGAAGAAATTTCGTATACTACACGTTTTAATATTTTTGTGGAAATTCCATCCCAACCTGTAGGTACTGTTAGTGTTTTTTAATGTCATGATTATTTTAACAACATCGTAAGGGGCAACTGGTGTTAAGAAACAGGAGTTTGGTTTGTTATAGGTTAGAATATTAGCGTAGAATATTGTATTTTTAGTTATTTTTGAAATGTCATCAATAAAAAAGTTGTTGAATATTTGTGCTATAGTATCAGGAGCAGTTATGAGTTGGTTATTATATTTTATTCTATTAATTTTTTCAGGGGGGTTATTGTTTTTTATATTTATTGATTATTTGCCACACTGCCTTAGATTTATTTGTGGCTGTTTCGATATGATAGTTATTTTGCGACTTTTGAGTGAGTTTTATAATTCTTTTAAACTTTTTTCCATACTTCTTAAAATCACTCTTATCTCTATTATTACCTGATAGTCGATATGTTTTCAATAGCATTCTTTTACGTAGGAAACATATTTTCAATCCTTTACTAAGCTTTAGTATTTCGTATCATTGGAACCTTAATTTCTGTGTTTGGAAAACAGAGGTCATAAAAAAGTTTAAATAGTTTATGGAATTCTTCAAAGGAGGTGGGAGCTCGTGGCTAAATAATAACAGCCGCTCGGATCGATCTTTAGGTTAAGCCGTGCTTGCCTAGGTTGGTCTGTGGATGGGTGACCACCCATTACATACCGAGTTTCCTCCGTGCCTCGGAAAGCACGTTAAGCCGTTGGTCCCGGGTGTCATTTGTAGATCTTTGACAGTCGTTAGGTAGTCAGTGGCATAAAAAGTCTGACAACCAGTCTTACCAAGGGGTATCGTATTGCCCAGTACTAACTGGGTTGTGGAGGTCAGATAGGCAGTCGCTCCATGTAAAATACTGGTATTCAGCTGCATCCGGTTAGACTGTAAGCGGACCCCAACATAGGTGGGAAAAGGCTAGGCAGATGATGATGAATTCTTCAAAAGCAGCATTCGGGTCACTTTACCCATGGCAATCACTAAAAGTCAGGGCTTTTAAACATTTAATAAATTTTTCAACATTTTCGTTGCTATAGTCTCTTTCAAATTTGTACCAGTGGGATATTGAGTACGTTTTCCTAACAGGACAAGATAGTATTTGTGCTGTATGATCAGACAGTGCCAGTTCTAAGACACTATGTTTACAACCTCTCATATTATGTTATCAATGCACGTTTTGCTTTGTAAACGAGTTGGTTCATTTATTGCAAGTTTTAAGTTAAAACTGCGTAATAAGTCTTCAAACTCTCTCGAAACAGGAGTATATTTTAGTCGATCAATATTATAATCACCACAAATAACAAGTTTCTTACATTTAGCACATAATTTTGCAAGCATAGCCGTTAAACGGTCATAAAATATTTCTATTTCCCTTTTAGTCTTTGGAGGTCTATATATACATATAATAATTAACTTATGCTCTAACAATTCAATAGCCGAACATTCTATGAGGTTGGAAACGCTTACAAGCTTTGCTTCGTGTAGAATCTTGAATTTATGATTTTTTCGTACTAGTATACATGAACCCCTATTTCTATTTGCTCTTGAGAAATTTGCCGTCATAGTATGATTGGGAATTTGGAGGAATTTAGTATCGTCTGCTATCATATTATGCTCGGTAACACATACCACATCAATTATGTTATTATCATTGTTAATATTATTTAAATTTACGGTAAATTCATCAGCTTTGTGTAGTAGACCATTAATATTTTTTATGAAATACATGTATTCTGTCATATACGAAAAAAATTGTTATCATTACATTTATCGTTTACGGTTAAATTCAGTGTATTATCAGATTCTGTAAGTTGTTTACATGCATTCTCTACATTCATTGTGCTTAAATCTAGGATTAGGTCTTGTAAATCGTTTAAAATTTCAAGCCTCTATTGTTTAAGTTACCATACCTTTGGTTATAAATTTTGTACGTGTACGGAAGATTTAAATTGGAATCCAAAATATACGCATATTTATATGTCTCAACATTCATGCAGATTAAATGGTTAAAGGTGTCGATTCTACTATGGAACATTAAATTTTTGTTAACCATATATTTAAAAGGCGGCAGACATACTATAAAGTTTGTGTGGGTTATCGTTTGTAATTTTTCGCGAATGAAAGTAACTAACTCTATACAATTATGCGTCCTTCTGAAATCTTCTTCCCCTACATAAATCACGCAGTAGTCAAAGCAAGTGAAGTTTTGTATTTTCTTATCAAGATTATCTAATAGATGCTTTTTTTTTTTTTTTTTTTGGATGGGAAATCATCAAATGACCCCCCCCACTCTGGGCGGAGCGGAAGGGAGTGTCAGACTTGTACTGACTAAAACCCATCCATGTTCCTTCATTGCCCTTTGTCTTCCAGGGCCACGGTGTCTCTATCGAACAGTCCCGCAGCTCTGGCAGGCATCGGCCCATGCGGACCCCTACTCGGTTGCTGACATCTCTTTGAGGCGCGCGTGGAACACAAACGCGCCGTCGACACGGCCTGTCGTCATAAGACGGCCGGACGGCGAGCTAGTCCATAACTCGCCGTCCACAGGCCCGCGCCTACGGTGGCCGGGAGCCACCACGTGACCCCCGACGCCCAGGGCGTCTCCCGCGGCGGCTGGGACGTGAGGTTCTTTCCCTCTCACGTCCCGCCACCTCCTTCACTAGCATGACTGCTTCACAGAAGGTGGTGACGGCTTCCCATTCCCTCTCGCTCCGGACCATGGCTTGAACCAGGGCCGGACGCGAGAGATCGCCGCCGCCAATCGCCGCTACAAGGACACGGCGGTGCTCCGCCCAAGCGGGGCAGACCTCTACGGTGTGCTCCACCGTGTCCTCCGGACGATCCTCGCAGTGGAAACACCCGGGCGTTTCCTCCCGCCCGATTCGGTGCAAGAACCTCCCGAAACAACCGTGTCCGGTGAGGATCTGCGTCAGGCGGTAGGTGAGGGCGCCGTGGCGCCTCTCTAGCCACTCCTCAAAGAGGGGACTTATCGCCACTATGGTAGCGTGCCCTGCACGGGGTTGCAACAGTCGCTCTCTCCATGTCGCCATGATATCACGCCGGAGGTCTGTCCGCTGAGCGGCAATTTGCCGCGGCAGCGGAGTTTCCCCCCGACGTAGTGCCTCCGCGCGCCATTCATGCAGGCGCGCGAGGACTATCGCCTCCAGATCCCATGGCGGCAATCCGGCAAGGAGGCTAGCCGCCTCGCCGGAGATCGTGCGGTACCCCCGGATTAGCCTTATGGCTATCACCTTTTGGGGCGTGTTCAGGTAGTGGGCGGCTTGCCGCCTTAAAGAACGCGCCCACACCGGGGCCCCGTAAAGGGCCATGGACCGCACGACCCCCGCGTATAGCCTCCGGCAGGAGGCGTTTGGACCCCTCAGGTTGGGCAAGAGCCGCTTGAAGGCAGCCCCTGTCCGTTCCAGTTTGGGAGCCAAACGTCGGAAGTGCTCCACGAAGTTCCACCGGCTGTCGAGGACGAGTCCTAGGTACTTCAACGTCGACCCGACGCCGATGGAAACCCCTCCTGCCGTCAGTAGGGATCCCGACGGTGGCGCATTCCGAGGCCCATGAAAACACATGGCCTCGGACTTGTGCAATGCCACCTCGAGACCCAATTGCCGGATCCTATCCACGACTATCGCAACCCCGCGTGTCATGTTTTCGGCCGCCGCCTCGTGCGACCTCCCTTGTGCCAGTACCAGCGTGTCGTCAGCGTAGCAAACTACGCTGACGCCGGTAGGGAGGTCGGCGCGCAGTACCCAGTCGTAACCGATGTTCCACAGGGCCGGTCCTAGAACCGATCCCTGTGGAACACCGCACGACATCTCTCGCCGGTTCCATTCTCCGCTCTGACCGGGGTAGATGACGGCCCTATCCGTCAAGTAGTCCCCGACCACACGACGAAGGTAGGTTGGCACCCGGTGATACCGGAGTGCCTCCCCAATGCAGCTCCAGGGCATGGAGTTGAAGGCGTTGGCGATGTCAAGAGACACCGCCAAGACGACCCCGCCCCGGGACACCGCGTCCCCCGTCGTGAGGGCTCTCACGCGCATGATGGCGTCCACCGTGGAGCGCCCCTTGCGGAAACCAAACTGGTGTTCCGCAAGATCCGGCCCCATCCCCGCAAGGTGCCCGGCAAGGCGGTTGGCAATGACTCTTTCGAAGAGCTTGCCCACCTCGTCGAGCAACACGATGGGCCGGTATGCGGACGGAGAGTCCGCAGGGCGCCCTGGTTTCCGGATGAGGACCAGCTTCCCCGTCTTCCAACGAAGCGGAAACTGGCCTCTCTCCAAGCATGCGCTTAGGAGCCCTTCCAGTCGGGGCCCGAGAGCCTCAGAGGCCAGGACCCAAGCTTTGCCAGGCAAGCCATCGGGTCCCGGGGCGGTGTTTCTGGCTTTCAGCCTGCGTACCGCCACTCTCAGGTCTACCCCAGTCACCTCCGGAACGTCGTCATCGTCATCGTTGTGGTCTGCTTCCGGCACCGCACGCGGCGGCGGAGCAATAGGCGGGGGAGGATGCTCCCCTCGCGAAGGGAACAGAGCGCTCACCACGTCCTCCACGAGCTCAGGCCGGAGACTCTGCGTTAGCGGGGGGGCCCGGGTGCGGAGTTTGTCCCGCACCATCTTGTAAGGGCGCCCCCACGGATCTCCGTTCAGAGACTCCAGCATCTCCTCGCGGGCCAAATTCTTGGCCCGCCGGACAGCCTCTTGGAGGGCGGTCTTCGCCGCTCTGTACCCCTCGTACAGCTCCGCCTCAATGGCTGCCGCATCCGGAGGGCGGATGCGGAGCCTGCGATGCCTGGCGTACAGGCGCCGCGTGGCAACGCACGCCTTGCGCAGAGACGTCAGCTCTCGCGACCACCAGTACACCTGACGCCGGGCGCTTCCTGGCCGAACTCGGGGCATTGCCACGTCGCAAATCTCGGACATGGCCTCCTGGAACCAACCCGCCTCGTTGTTGATGTCAGCAGGCCTGACTGGTGATGACACCCAGGCCTGCACGATCGAGGCTTCCAGGAGGAGCTCCCGGTCCAGCTGCTTCAGCGCCCATCGCGGACCACTCGGGGCCTGTAGGACCGGCACGCTTGAGGACTGGGTGGAGACGTCGAACCGGATATACCGGTGGTCGGAATAGGTCTCCACCCCCTCCAAGACGCGCCAGTCAACGACACGCCGTGACAGAGCGGGGCTGGCGAACGAGATGTCCACCACCGACTCGCCCCGCATCCGCACGCACGTGGGGACAGAACCCCGATTTAGGACGACCAGGCCTGTCTCCAGAGCCCAGTCCTCCACCATTCTACCCCGCACGTCCGTGTAACGAGAACCCCAAGCCAAGTTCTTGGCATTGAAGTCCCCGAGCACAAGCACGGGGAGGGAATGGCTTCCGATGACGACACTCAACTCCGTGAGGGAGTTGTGGAACTCGGCGAGAGTTCGGCTCGGGGAGAAGTAGACTCCCACTACAACGATCTCCCCGAACCGTGCTGCTACGCACCCCTGACCCTTCCTGACACTCTCAAGGGTCGGGGTACCGGCGGCGACCAACGCAATTAAGGTCACTGAGCCGCTAAGGTCCTCCACCCAGTCATCCCTGGGCGGGACAAAGTACGGCTCAGCGACCACGGCGATGTTAATCGACCACTGCGCCATGCTCTGGAGCAACAGATCCTGAGCGCAGGCGCAGTGGTTGATGTTCGCCTGGAGAAGGCGTAATGGGGCCGTTACTGGCACTCCATTTCAGCCCCCTCCCGGGCCCCCTGCGAGGGCTCCGCTGCGGAAGTTGCAGCAGTAGCGGCAGCGGCGGCGACAGTGGCGGCGGCTGCGGTGGTGGCGACGGTGGGGGTTTTGGCGGTGGTGGCGGAGGGCCTTCCCTTGCCCCTGGCCTTGGCGGGAGTACCGCAGGACTTGCTCCCTGCCCGGTGATCAGCCGGCTTGCCAGCTGCCGCACATGCGGCGCAGCGCGGCGCGGCGGAGCAAGCCGCGGCCATGTGACCAGGCTGGCCGCAGCGGAAGCACAGGCCGCTGCGGTCCACCTCCGAGGTGCACCGGACCGACACGTGGTGCCCCACATGGCAGCGGAAGCACCTCAGAGGTCTGGGTTCCAGCAGCTTTACCTGCGCCGAAACCCAGCCCACCAAGAGCCTTCGGCCCTCCACAATGACTTTCGCCGCCGTCACAGGGCAGCTTACCGTTACGGTTCGCATGCCCGACAGGTCCGGACGTAAGGTGCCTGCCTTGACCTGTTCGGCAGGGCACCCACCGGTCCTGGTGACGGCGGCCACCACCTCCTCCTCGGTCACCGAGTCGTCCAGACCCAGAATGCGCAGGTCTGCGCATTTGACGGGCCTGGACACTCGGGCCTCGTCCGCATTTAAGGACGCTCTAAGCTTTTCAGCCAGAGCGTCAGCGGACGAGCCACGGGTTTCGCCGGGGATTTCCAGCACTCGAGCCCCTGTTGCGGTGACTCTAAGCCGGAGGCCCCCGGCGATCCCGAGCTCCCCGAGATCCACCATCGTCTTCGCCTTAGCGAGCACGTCGCGATAGGTCACGCCCCTCTTTTCCGCCTCCGGCTGTAGTGTTATCACTACAGCTGCGGTCTTCGGGGCGCTGAGCCTAGCAGCACCATTCCGCTTCTTTTCTTGGCGCTTCCTGGCCTTTTTGGCCGCCCTTTGCTGCCTCGCTCTCTCTCCGGCCACCTGCCACCCGGTCTCGGCCACGGATGGCTTAGAGGGCGGGGGGGGCGGCGGTGGCGGTTGTCTCGCGGCTAGCGCTGGCACATTCGCCGCCTTGCCCTTCTTGTGGGCCGCCGCCTTGCCCTGCCTCAAGGCCGCCGCCTTACCCTGCCTCAAGGCCGCCGCCCCCCCAACCGGGGCCGATTTAGCCGGAGCCAGCTTTCCAGGAGCCGACGTAACCCTGCCGGAGGGCTGGCTGGACGGCCCCGGTGCGGAAGCTGCAGCAGCCGCATATGTGGCCGCCCTCAGGCCCGAGGGCGCCTTGTTTGCCGCCAAGGGGGGGCGCAGAACAATGCCCTCCAGGACGGAGAACCGAGCCTGAAAGGCAGCCAGCTCCTGCCGAACCAGGTTCAGGACCTGGTTCTCCACCGGCACGGCCTGGCGTGGTCGCTGCTGGCCATTTTGGGGCGCCTCGCGAGAGCCGGACTCACGCAGACTGGCCAAGTCTGCTCGGAGCCTCCTGTTCTCCTCTTGGAGAAGCTCCGTGGCGGCCGTCAGTCGAGCGACCTCCGCCCGCAGTTTGACCATGCCTTCTGGCGGGGGCGCCGCATATCTGGCCTCCGCTGCCGCCATGATAGAGGCGACCGCTGAGGGTATAGCCCTTTGCCTGGTGGAGGGCTTTTGCTTGTAGGAGACAGCCCTCAGCGCCGCCTCCACCTCCTTCGCAAGCCCGGCCTTACGCTCCGCTTCGGAGCCGCCGTCTGCGCCCGCCTCGTTACCAGAGGAGCCCGAACGGGCCACTCCGTGACCAGCAGCCACCCCCGGGTGGCGCGCCTCCGCGGCAAGCCGTGCCGACCTCTCGGTGGCAGAGAGGCCTCTCCCCCTGCCGCGGATCCCGCCACGCTTGCTGGTGGGGATCTTGCGAGCCGAAGCCAGTTCCCCCTCTGATGACGACTCTCGGTCGCCTACCGGCCTGGACCGCTTGCGAAGGAACTCCCTGTTCCCCGCAGCAGCCCCGGGCCTTCCGCGCCGGGAGCTTTCTGAGCCTCCCGCGCTCACATCGCTGGATGCGGCGCCGGACTCCGACCCCGCATCCCTCTCCTCCCTTCCTTCGCCGTTACCGGCCGTTTTCTGGGTTAAAATATTTTCCATTTTGTTCCCACGAGTATGGGGGAAATAAAAAGTCCATCTGGGCAGTGCCCCCTGTACCCAGATAAGCCATAGCCAGGCCCGGCAGTGGTTCGCACTAGCGACTGATTTTCCAAAGGAACCCGTCAGCCATACATCTCCTCGCGGTGCGCCGCCACTTGAGATTCGGGGTAACTTTTTATAGAGGTTTTCTACCTCGTGGTCCGGGCGGTTAAGCCAAGACCCTCGGTCCCAATCGAAGCCGCGAGACGTGTTCCACGACACTTCGACGGTGGGATTACGATATCGACGGAGACAGTGAAGGACTGCATCCTTCACTGTCTGCTCGGAGGCAGGGTAAGTGCACACCGAGCCCGCCCTAGCTCCTCCGCTGTGCCCTCTGCTTTTCAGAGGGTCACACGGAGCAACGCCCCCTAAGTCCAAAATGGACCCCTCCCATGTCAGAATATTAGCCATGGACAGTAACATTCCCCGAGGAATAAGAATCTTTTCCCATTCCTCGGGGAAGGATACTGCCCACGCCCAGGGTGCACCGGCCCAGCAGCTGCTATTCCCTCCAGACGTATCGAGAGGGACCGGCAGCCATCAAGCACACGAGGAGGAATTCTGACAACGCACCCCATCTAATAGATGCTTTAATCCACAATTTGGCATGTGGTAGTGATATATATTAAAATTAATTAAATTCGTTCTTTGACTGATTGTGTATAATCTATTAGAAGTTTCACTACTTAAAATATATATATTATTTTTTTACAACCGGTAACAATGGGTTATTTTTAACAATATTTCTGTTTGGTGTTGTTTTGTTTTGCGAGTTTTCAGTAGGGTCTTCAGCAGTGGATGTGCAGCAATCAGGAATTTCTAGAGTCTGAGGTTTACTGGTCTTCTTTTCCGAAGAACTAATTTTATTTCTCTTCGGTGTTCGTATTTTCTTCTTAAAATGAGGTGTATAAAAAAGTCACTAGTAGTCCTTACTACTTTTGACTTTTTTATACACCTCATTTTTCTTTGATAAATCGGCGTTTGTTTGTTTCAGAGAGCTATTTTCCAAAGATAGTATTTCTATTTCTTGATGTGCGCTTTTTAATTGAGATCTAAGGTAATCTCAGTTTTAAGTATGTTTATCTGCTTATGCTCCTCGTCTTCTGATATTTCCGGCATACTATTTGTCGTCTCATCCAACGTTTGAGAAATAATTTCATTGGTGTCATTATTGGGTTCCGATCTAGTACGTGTGCGACGGAATGTTATATTTTCTAAGAAATTCATGATGATTTTCCAAATTTAAATTATGACAAAAAGTCTCTTAGCAATCATCGGATTTGGACAAGCAATCACGCGGTTTGAAGACAAGTATGGCAGTTCTTACACCGCTAAGCCACTTGTACAATCAGAAGATATCCAATTTTGCGTTCTAACACAGGAACATGCAACACTTTTTGTAGGTATTTAAATTCCAACGTATTTTCACTTCAAGTACTTTACCATTAAATGTTCAGAAAATATTAGAAAAGGAATTTTAAAACATATCATCAACTAAGAATGAATTGCAATTTGTACATATATTGACTTTCCGGAAAGCGAACGTTTCAGCCTGTCCGATTGAGTTTCAATTTAAGCATATAAACCCCATAGCAGTCATTAAAGCTTAGCTTAGCATAGCTTTTGCTTAGCTTTTGCTTAGCTTTTGCTTAGCTTTTGCTTAGCTTTTGCTTAGCTTTTGCTTAGCTTTTGCTTAGCTTTTGCTTAGCTTTTGCTTAGCTTTTGCTTAGCTTTTGCTTAGCTTTTGCTTAGCTTTTGCTTAGCTTTTGCTTAGCTTTTGCTCAGCTTTTGCTCAGCTTTTGCTCAGCTTTTGCTCAGCTTTTGCTCAGCTTTTGCTCAGCTTTTGCTCAGCTTTTGCTCAGCTTTTGCTCAGCTTTTGCTCAGCTTTTGCTCAGCTTTTGCTCAGCTTTTGCTTAGCTTTTGCTTAGCTTTTGCTTAGCTTTTGCTTAGCTTTTGCTTAGCTTTTGCTTAGCTTTTGCTTAGCTTTTGCTTAGCTTTTGCTTAGCTTTTGCTTAGCTTTTGCTTAGCTTTTGCTTAGCTTTTGCTTAGCTTTTGCTTAGCTTTTGCTTAGCTTTTGCTTAGCTTTTGCTTAGCTTTTGCTTAGCTTTTGCTTAGCTTTTGCTTAGCTTTTGCTTAGCTTTTGCTTAGCTTTTGCTTAGCTTTTGCTTAGCTTTTGCTTAGCTTTTGCTTAGCTTTTGCTTATCTTTTAGCAAGTTTACTGCGTGGGAAGAGGCACAAGATGCCATAGGAATCTTCTGTGACCTCTCGAAAGCAGTTGATTGCGTAAACCACGAAACCCTACTCAAAAAACTTGAACATTACGGGTTAGGGAGACTTACGCTCAGTTTAGTGAAATCCTATATAAACAATAGACTCCAACAAGTAAAAATAATTGTTGTCAATTCAATGGGTTTAGAAGTAAGTATGGCTGTACCACAAGGTTCGATATTAGGTCCTTGCCTATTTTTAGTCTTTATTAATGATCCACCCCATTTATTTAAAAACCAACCACAAATGTTGCTGAAGATACTTCTTTAATATTTAAAATAAACAGACGTACCACAAATCTCGACGACGTAAATAACGCCCTACTGCAGGTGCATAATTAGTTCACCGCTAATAATTTAGTATTAAATGGGAAAAAAAAGAAGTGCATAAGATTTGCTCTACCAAATTTCAAAAATAGTGGATAGTGACTTTAAGTATTGAACCAAGAGAAACTAGAATTCGTCGAAAATACTGTTTTCCTAGGAATCACGCTCGACTCAAGGCTACAATGGAGTCCGCATATAACATCTCTTGCAGGACGGCTGAGTTCAGCAGCATAACATGTTCTCTGTCTGTTAGAAAAGTCCGTCAATTTACTGATGTAGATACCGCGAGGTTAGTCTAACCCTTTACTCGCCGTCCACAGGCCCGCGACTACGGTGGCCGGGAGCCACCACGTGCCCCCGACGTCCGGGGCAACATGAATGATGTAACCAAGATCTTGTAAAAATGTTTTGATTGAAAAGAGAGTCCATGGATTTTCTTGCCCATTCTTCTCCATAGAGATCTACGCTTTGGAATGGGCAACTGCAGTAATTTCACAAGTTAATATGCCTTGTGTCTGGGACTGTAACTTCGCCTTCTTTGTTTTTCTGACATTCAAAAGTGCCTGTTATGGTCTAATTGAAATAAATGCTTTGAGTTTGAGTTAGACTCGAGCAACACTGACCAATAGATCAGTGAGACATCAAACCAATGATTTTTTATCATAAATCAGCATGAAAGTCGTAAAACTCTTCAGTGCAAATGTGATCAGAAAATAATTTTCAAGATGAGTTTATAATATTTGGTCAAGATTATTCCACCCAACTTCGGTAAAGATTCTCAGAACAAAATCGTTACCTAACCTCAGATTATAAAAGCCGAGTAAAGCCCTATTCCCGCACATGACCGCAAATAGGTCTGGCGGCAATTTGTCGAGAATGCCGGTCTCTCTACTGGGCCCGTCCCCGTCTGAAGGCAGAGCATAAACAAGGCAACACCGGCCAGTGTTGCCAGCGTGTAATTTGCACAAATCATTGTCCGGCGTGCGCGCAACCCACATGCGCCTGCTCAAAGTTAGCACATAACTTGTGTGGTAATCCTGTGAGATGACTTGGATTTGTGAATGGTCCTGCGACAAGTGATGTTTCGTCATTCTAAAACCGATCTCTGTAAACTGATGAAATAATTTGGAATTCAACAAAAAGCTGTTCCAGGACCTTATATTCCACTTATTTATTATTATTTAGCTATATCCCAACTTTCTGAAGGGTACTCAATTCTATGAGACCATTGATTTGTACTTTTTTTTTTGTCTGTGGCTGGACTTTAGCTTAATTTCTTTGTTCTGCCTGAACTGGTCTACTTGATATAAATGCTTTGAGTTTTGATGCGATATGTGGATAAATGCGAAAATTAAATGGCTAAAAAAGTGGGACGACTGACTCCTGAGATAACGGAAAATAAATACGTGAAGAAGAGGACATGCTGCGCCGACACCTAATGAATTACGATTGTGGTAGGACAATGACGATGAAGGGTCCCGAAATGGTAACAAAGTAGAGTAATTGCCAATTGCTTAACTTCATACCAAATGTGTGTATATTGCGATATCAAGACTCGGTATGATTACTGTAAGTACGGGCGGTAAACTGCTTGATGAATGTCTGCAAATTATACGCTGCAATGTAATGTGTTAGTACTTCTTGTACAATGTAACACTTACAGATAGTACTCACCGAAATAGTTCTTTCTTTATAGTGTGCTTAGTGCCTAACCTGGTGAGAGTTTCTGTGCCGCCCATGGCCTCTTCCGACATAGTGTTGAACCAGTGTTCTAGACACAAGAAATGATTGCTAGCGTTTGCTGACTAGTGCAATACCCATTAATCTTCGCTCAAGTTTCTAAAGTTTATATTTCTTTAAAACCGCAGAATACAAGTGTTTCAAAGGCGTCGAACTGGAAAACACATGTCATCATGCCACTATTCATTACATCACACCCAAAATTACCCTCCAATGTCAGCCGTAATTCAATTACTGCAAACCTTTATGTTTCTTACGGCAGCCACATAAAAAGCATGACTTTCATAATAAGATAATCAATGAGTTCCTAAAATTAATTTATTCAACAATGTTGGATAAAAAAACTCACAGCGCTGCGGTTTGATATAATTGCCGGTAATCTCGGTAGCTATTGGACACGGTGAAGAGAGACAGAAGTTCCAGTGGAGAATGACAAGAAAGCTGATTTCAATGAACGTCGGATTGGACGAACGGAAGAGCAAAGTGGGCTGCGATTTGCCCACCCATCTTTCACTCACCTCGTCTATCCTCCTCTTAAGCATGTCGATCCTGACGAATGAGAGTTCCTCTTGTGTCGTGCTAAGCCAAGTCAGAGGCCCATGGGCACATAAAAACTCTGACACCAGGTTAGGCACTTACCACACGATAAAGAAAGACCACTGAACTGCCTGCCTCGGTGGCACGCTGTTGCTGATCCGGTGTACCATCTGGCTACGTTTCATGTACAGTAAAAGGTCAACTTGATGTGAGCTCCATGTCCAGTAGAAGGTTATAAACTGTTACATGTGTTCAGCTACGTCCTGGACCTTCTGCCCACACCCGGCTCAGCACACTGCCACAATACATGCAGATGTTTGGTGGCAGTGTGACGGGTGGGGTGCGGGTTGCGGGCGGGAAAAGCAGGGGGGAAGGTGCGCGCGCGCAGGGTAGAGTCGATTAATTTGGGACCGCCATTACCGCGCATGACTTGACGCTACCGTGTTAGGCGAACTAGGGATGTGGTCAACACTTCGACGTAAACTTAATTGATTGAACTTATTTCCTGTTCAGCCATTCTTGGGAACATAGCCAACTTCTGCGTTGTTCATGTTAATTAAATTGTATTTATAATAATAATATGTCATGAAACGTGGATTAGCAATAACAGAAAAAACTTATTTGCGTGTCTTAGTAGTTGAAACCAAAGACAGCAAAAACTATGCTGCCTACTCGGAGATCTGTTAGCAAGAAAGTTTACATCACTAAGTTAGGAAACTTTTATCGAATCCTGCTCCCATTTCGTACCCCGACAAATGAACATAAAATATATTTCGACAGCAACAGTTTACGAATTAACATCTATTTATAATAATAACGGGCTATACTGCCCGTCGCGTCTCGTCACTAGCCCCATGCCCAGGGGCACAACAACCTGCCCCGCCTCCGAAACCCATCTCATTTAACGCTTCTATCCCAATTTAAATCCACTATTACGTGCTTAGCTACACAAAACTTTATTACCTATATACCAAGCAAAAACCACCATTACTGCTTTCAATTTACAGTTTAAAGATACAGCATACGATAATTTTGTCTTTATAAACTAGCCACGCCAAAATCACCCTTGTCTCTGAGTCATAGGGCTTATAGAATAGTATCGGGTTAGTGTTTGTTGTCAGGTCAGCAGCCGGAGGCAATGGCCTGCGTGTTTAATTGATGTTAATTGGTTAATTGTAAGACACTGAGAGCATGTGGACTCTTGTACTGCTGGACATGTGACGTCACCGGCATGGTATTGCGTTGTTTATGACATTCTTGTGACAGATAGTAAGCGACACTTCGAGTTCACTCGTAAGTTCAGCAATAAGAAGAACTACTAAATTGCTTTGGTTGATTTGAATCGTATTAATCCAATCTTGAACTATCTTCAAGCTGAATTCAACACGCTCAAAATGTTTCAAAATAAGCATTATAGTTGTACAGCCGAAAGTCGAAAGCGTGTGCGGTGTGACCCAGCAGCTGGGTTGTGAGGGTCCGGTAGGTAGTCGCGGGGAAAACACTGGTGTAAATACGTACTGGAGGTTTAGTCAACTAGGAAAAGGTAGAGAGTGTTTATAAAAAAAAAACAAAAATCGACCAACTTAGCCTAATAGCTTTACACATTTCGTCTTTAGAAACATTTTTGTATATTGACAAAAAATATAGAATCAGGTGTGGAGTTTTTAGTACCTATTGAGTTAATGAATTTTAGTGTTCATGTTCTCGACGCAGCTAAATAGATTCACGATACCAATCATGATTAATTGTATCGATTCAATAATCTAATATGCAAAACAGTGTCTTATTAACATAAGTAAACTTAATTAGTGTGAAATTAACCGAATGAACGTGATAAAGAAATAATATTGTGACATAAATTATACGTTGGTTGAACTTAATGACAGATTTAGCTCCAGTTCAAACTATTGTGGACTCGTTTGACAGCCCTCTTTAATTATTGACTAACTGTTAATTAATTAATTTGGGGACGAGTCAATCAAGGTGACTATATCAATAGTAGAATCATAATTTTCAGAAGTTCGCTAACTAATGACGAGCCTGTTTTATGCAGAAAATGATAATAAAAGTTTCTATTCTTAGGCTTATTTTATAAAAGTTTATTAGGAAAATCAGGAGGTATTAAGGATTACGAGAACTATCTTCTCTTCCAAATGTTCAAAATGATCAATGAAAAACTGCAACACCAAAGAAAATACTATCCCTCTAGAAATACTGGTGACAGTATTGCAATCAATGAATGCAAATTGTGAAGCCCGTAACACGCCGCATGATGAGGATGTCATGGTTCACTCTAGAGACCGGGAGTAAAACCTACTGAATGAAATAATGAATGACCAGGTAGATGTGAGGGAGCACGAGGTACCACCCTAGTCAAGGATACGCGAAGGATAAAATTAATGCAGTGTCTCAGGGATGAACTAATATTTTATAACCTCTGGCTAAGGTATCAACCGAGGCGTACCGTATGCGGACATACATAAATAAGAAGCAACATATCAGGAGAAGAACAAAGACTTTGAACCATCAGAGGACACAGGGTAGTGCCATCAGCGTTGTCCACATGATCGAACTGGTGAATCGTATGACGAGTGGGCAGAGGATTGGCGCCAGGCGGACGATACAAGCAACCTAGTTACGCAGGAACAGGTTCCATTTAGTCCGATATGGTTCGTCTTATGTTAGCATGAAGACTAAACAGCCTTTAGAAAAGATGTAGCATATCTCCCACTGGAGAGCGGTCTACACTGGCGATATTTCTCTAATAATGAATGGTGTGACAGTAGCACCAACTACCCAGTGTCCGAAGCTGCAAACTATGTTCATAGGCTGCTCGTTAGATGCGCCTGCGCGCGCGCACTACACAGCGTGGAATACGTTACGTTAGCGTCTCACGCGCTTAGCGTGAGACGTTTTTGCTGTTCACAAATGAACGCGAGCGTGCGCCCGCACAGCCTGACGAACTAGACTCAAGCGCATGACAAGTACGAGTTAGACTGATGTTATGTAAAAACTCGTAATTTGTAGATCAGATTACAGTAGTTTTGTAATATAAGGTCCCATTAAAATAGATGGACAAACTTTTAGAAATCATTCAGACCACCAAAATAAGGACAATGGTAAAAAAATAAGACAAACGCATTAGATACTTACAAGAAAAAATATCTGCTAACGAAAATACACTAAAAATGTTGGTTACCCAATGCATAAACACATCCAGGTCTTTGTTATCTCATAATTCTGAAACTACAAAACGTGCGAATGCCAGTACCTACCCATAGTGGATGCGTTTATTCTAGAGGGCTGGCCATTTATTGTTTTATGTCAAAATAAAATCACTTTAATCAGTGTTTTTTTTGCTTGGATATCTTTGTTGATATCTCTTTTAATGGGACCTTAAATAAACATCTATTATTTAGTTCTATTCAATCAAACTATTCAGAGAGGTCTTAATTAAACATTACTGTGCCACCAAACCTAACAGCTAGAGTTGAGAGTTACTCTGCGCACCCGCTTGCTATGGTTCTACTTCTAATCTTAGCTACATTATTCAAATAACAATTAAATCGATACGAGATCTACTTTTTATTATGTCCCTGTTCATATTGTGCTTACAATTCGCCATAATTATACAAAGATATGCATATTGCTTAGCTGACTGTTCCATTTCTTTCTAATAAGTGGGTAGGCGGAAACCTTTCCATTATTAGAATATTTTTAGTGTAAAAAATATAATTAATACGTTTCTGTTCAGTTCACTTTACCTGGTGCTATTAACTGCACCATTTAGCTCATCCTTAAGTCTAATACGGTTTCAAATTCTTATCTTTAAGAGAGACCATAAAGATACAAAAATCAGCGCACCTGACGTCTCTGCCGGTGGTCGTCACGACGTCACCGGCGTGATGGATGCGCGCGCGTGTAATTGACAGCGACATGCGCGCGCATAGCCGTGCATCAATCACCGTGCGTCACACACGCGGCCAGCCTGGCCCAGCCCTGAGATCAGTGGCCCAGCTCCAGCAAGCGGCGTAATTAGCAGCAAGCCTAACAACCCGGAATTGCCGACTTGCGGCTACCGGTAGTCAACGAACATCGGCTACCTTAATAGCTTAAGATGAAAGCTTTTGGGTCATCAAGCGTATTCACTTCACACGTACCTAACGTGTGAAGTGAATACATATAATTATCTTGTATTCATTTTTATACTTGTTTTGAAAAAATCGAAATGATACAAAGAGTCAATAAGATTTCAAACTATGGTTGACTTAGAAATGATTCTTTGTTTAGGAGCCACCAAATGTAGTCCTCACAAATAACTTTGATGTGTGTTGCGTGCGACTATTGTCCACTCCTAAGCGAATATCCGCGGTGGTGCAGTGGCGCAGGCGCAGCGCAGCGGGGCGCCAACAAGACACACGTACCACAACACTTGCGCAGATGTCCAGCCAGCTGCAAATACAGATGTACCTCGGAACAATATATTTATAGGTCCTGAAGTAGGTACAGACATACTACTACTTACGTTAAATAGGCTGCACTTATTAAGTCATAAACTTCTATCTCTTGCTTCGTGGATTGACATCGCGTCGTTGGTTGGCTAATTCTCTACGCCAATGGGGCAATTGCAAAAAGATTCAAGATTATCTTGAAAGTCTTCGGGAAACCGTCCGTAGCTAGTAAAAAATAACGGAACGAAGAAAACTTTGGCCGGGTTTCCTAAAGAAAATACTTTATCGTACCTCCAATCCGTTCAGCACAAAGAAGACTTGAGACAAATTCCTGATTCGCCAACACACTTCCGTCATCATACTACTCACCCAGCACCACACCGCTGCCGCGACTATACTCCCCACATTCATTAGGAACAGCTTAAGATCTTAGAAGTTAACATTTCCATAAGATCAGCAGATATCCTGGCGCGGCGTCACAAACTAATTTAAATAAGAATGAGGTGTGAAGTAGACTTATAAATCAACACCCGTAGTTCTCGTTAGGAAAGCCAAGCGTTTGGCTTCATTTGGGACATTTAGTAACTACGATGTAGCAGAGCAATAAGGAATTATCTTCTTAAAAGTAGATAAGTACTTACATGGTGATGAAAATGCTTTAATTCTGAAAAAAAATTAAAGCATTTAATTTTTTTTCAGAATTCAAATACATCATTGCAAATACACGTTTCTGTTAAAATAAGCAATGAAGCGTCACAGTTTTAGATAAGAATACAAAAAAAATTAAGGAAGACTTAATTATTTTTTAAACATATGTATTTCAATTAAAACAACCATTTATTGTTTACCAACTATTGTTTATTGAATTGTTTATTTGCAGGCACTTTTGAATTGTCCAGAAGTCGGTGTGCCAGAAGGTTGAAGCTACACGCGAAACATCAAACTAGGAAAGTCTGCCACAATACTTGGTAACACCATTTCTATCAAAGGACCGTCTTCACCTGCGTCGCACATTACCATGAAAACAGAATAACGTAAACTATACTTCCTAAGAAGTACACTCAACTATACCATAATACTAAGCAAAGTACAGTATAGTTCGTAAGTAAGTACGGCCGGGAGCGGCGGCGCGCGTCGCCCGCGCATTGTACGCGGCTCAGCGTGATGCATGGCCCGAAAGGCGACTAGTAATTATAATTTATTCCTAATATATTCTATTCCAGCGCTCAGTTATCAAATGTGTTGATTTGTGTGATAAAGATGTGTTTTCAGAACATGAATCAGGATTATATCGCTCAGCAGCGGGAGTGGTAGATGTTGATGCGAAATGAAAGCAGTCGAATCTTTTTTCTCTCTAAAAAGGATTAGCATAATATAATCTTATATTTTAGGAATGTTACATTAGCCAGCAAGGCAACTGTACGTTGTTGATAAAACACTAACTAAAACAATAAAAAACATTTACTTTCATAATACCGAGCCGTTTCCAAAATAACATTTAAACATCGTCGCGGAAACACCATTTGCTTATCCTGTTTTGTATTTAGGTTAATTGAGGAAACTTATGCCACAGCACCACCTCCATTCACCCGTGAGTCGTGCAGCTTGCAGCTATGAACGCGACGCGCAACACATTCACCGACGCAGCGTCCGCAGCTCGTAAAGCAGGCGGAAACGCAACTGCTTGAAGACTAACAGTCAAACAAGTAAATGTATGAACATTAGTAAAAACAATGTAAAACCGACGTTGAATTTTGAAACTTATTTCATGTTTATTTTGACTTTTTCGTACAAAAACTGGTAACAGATGCAGGAATCGCTAAGAGTAAAATATTACATGAAATCCAAAGAATTTCAACTTTATCTTATCGCAGAGACCGTCACAATAAATAACGTTATTGAGGGAGCGCTTCTTTGGACGCCTTTAACAAGGTATTAAATAGCCTTCTTTCAGGCCTTCAACGGTTGGGTCATGTCGGTTTTAATGTACTCTTTCGGCCTACTCAAATGGACTCAGACCAAACTCGATACCCTGGATAGGAGAGTTCGTACACTGCTGACCGCAAACCGGATACGTCACCCACGATCATCGGTGATGAGGCTGAACATCCCGCAGAAGTGTGGGGGTCGAGGCTTTTTAAACGCGAAGACCCTTCACAACCGCGAGATATGCAGTCTCAGAGAATATTTTTTAAAAGCCGAGGTGGGTATGCACCGAGATGTGGTCGCAGTGGACAAGTGACTCACCCCGCTGTCCATGGCTAAGAACTAGCGCAAACCTGTAGTACTTACTACCTAAGACCGCAAGGAAGTATGGCAAGGCAAGGAGCTTCACGGGCGTTTCTACCAGGCTCTTCATGGGCCCGATGTAGATTTTACGTTTGGCGAGGTTACGTTTCGGCGACCTCTTTGGGGAAACTGAAGGTTTTGTCTGTGCGATCATGGACGAAGTTATGTTGACGAACAACTACCGGAAATATATTATGAAGGACGGGACGGTTGACGTGGGTCGGGCACATACTTGTAGTACGGTACCTCAGATTCCACAAGTTTATATTTCCAGGCAAGTTGCTGGTGAATAATCCTGGCTACTTTGTTGTGCCTGTGCAAATACTCGTCGTTAGCCAGACGAGAACAACCAGAACGTTGACGTGTGTCAGGCAGTGACCACTGCCTTGTGCCTGCATTGTGAGGAGGTTCCTATCTCTGGAGCCCTAACCACTGGTAGCTTGGACCCTGCTGCCGATACCGGCGGACCACTATTTTTTATATTAGTTAATGTTTTTTTTATATTACAATATTTAAAAAGGGAAAAGGCTAGGCAGATGATGGTGATTTAAAAATGTATGTAATATGTGTAAAAATAAATAAAGGATAATAACGTTATACTTTAATTAGGGTTAAGTTTCATTATTTCATTTCATCCCTTTCTCCGAATGCATTTATCTCTTTTGCTCACCACGTTCCAATACAATTATTTACATTGACCAATGAATATGCATCTTCAATCTTCTGGGCACCCCAAAATAGGATGGTTCGGCGAAAATATGCTGTAATTCATTACTTATTCCTATAGTAATAAGTAATGAATGACAGCATATTTTCGCAACCATCGTATGTCAATGTTCCTTATACTGCATGTTAATACAACCCACTAGTTGAATTCACAACAAATAAATCCAGCAAAGATCTAGATCACTCACAGCCCCCTAACAAATGCCTGGCTTGTCGCACCTTACTGCAGCATTATACGTCCAGCATCAGCCTATCGGTGTATCTAACGCATACTGCACGATACTGCGTCACGCTTGCACCAATCAGATCGCAGTAAATAACATTAGGAGCAATGGCTGGTTGCTTTCCCTTCCAAATGTGCTGCATTGTGTGATGGTATCGGAGTATCGAGTGTCGGGAGTAGTCGGGACACTTGTGACAGCAGAGACAGAGGTATCGCCGAGATCTGTAGATGTCGCGATGTACGGCGGTGTCGCTAAGTGTGGGATGTTGGCAAGTGTAATGCGGAGGTGACGGGAATAGTAAGATAGCGGAGCTTGTCGATCAAGCTGATCTATGTTGAGAACTGTGTCATTTTGTTTAAAGTGAAGTTTGATGAGGATTTCTGATCTGGGATTCAATATTCGATTAGTCATTTTGGTGTCATTATACATACTACTATACTACTAAAAGTATGTACCTTGACTAAATGGCAAAGCAAGTAACTCTGTCGATTACACTCACCGATGCAGAAGGTACCATTGTCTACCACTTGACTGTAGACGTCATATTAATGATTGTATGCTACTTGCTTTGTATAGCAAATGGTTCAATCGACTGTCCTAAACTTGTTTCAAAATTAACGAACATTTTATAGCGCACTCGACATGAGCAATGAGCATGCAAGAGGACACGAGCCGCTGCCATCTTACTGACATAGAACCCTCTTAGCTTGTTACGATACTCACCTGTGTTTTCCCACTGACCCCGTTCCTAACATCGTCTCACCATCGCACGCACATTCAGCTCCCTATTGTGACGTAGACGCAGCTCCGGCAATACATTACACCGGACAGGCTGCCTTGTTCGCACCGCCGACGTCTCATTACACCGCCTAAACTGCGCCCGCGCAGACACGCACCGCTGCCTAGATTTATTGGCGACAGTTTAGAGGGCCTTGTTTGTTAACCATAACAGCTGTGCAAGTGTAACATTGCTTGTTACTTTAATATTGCGCCACTGCTAGAGCACTGCGCTGCCGGCTAAGGATACCGCGATACGCGAGGAGATAACGAATCGTTTTGGAATTGTTTATGACAGGTCGCTGGCAGTTAGACAGAGGTACCGATAACCCAAACTATTTTGAAAAAATAGCAATATTGAGAAACATCAACTTAAATGCTAGTCCTCCACAGATACAGACATTACGTCAGTGTAGTGCTCTCGTCAGTGTAGTCCTCTCGTCAGTGTAGTGCTCTCGTCAGTGTAGTGCTCTCGTCAGTGTAGTGCTCTCGTCAGTGTAGTGCTCTCGTCAGTGTAGTCCTCTCGTCAGTGTAGTGCTCTCGTCAGTGTAGTGCTCTCGTCAGTGTAGTGCTCTCGTCAGTGTAGTGCTCTCGTCAGTGTAGTGCTCTCGTCAGTGTAGTGCTCTCGTCAGTGTAGTGCTCTCGTCAGTGTAGTGCTCTCGTCCGTGTAGTGCTCTCGTCCGTGTTAAGGAAATCATTTCCTAAAAAGGAAATAAAAAATGGTTTAAAAGGAAAGCTGAAATTATGACGATAAACGAAACTCATGATATTTTGCAGTAGTCGTTTGAAGATGCTGTTCAGTAGTCGTTTGAAGATGCTGTTAGTTTACTTTTATAAGATTGTGTTTGTAAAACCATATTGTCCGTTAGAGTACAGAGTAAGGTAAGTAACCACGAGCGAACACGCGTGTTAGCAATATATATCAGTCGACATTGTAATAGAAAGCCAAAAACTATGATCCTGCTCACGCCGCGATTGCATCTGCGACACGAATACTGCCACTTACTCGAGTTATGTTGAATTTACAACTGCTTTACGTGTTACATGCGTGCATGCATGTGCTGCAGGTCAGATGGTGACAAACGCTTAATACATGACCAGAGAACCATCAATCGCTTTCAAAGCATATCGTAATTCTGCAACGACTTCCAACAGAATTGACTTGTGCTTATGTCTATCAAATAATTATATTTTTGACTTTTCCATCAGCATCATCGCTGATAGGAGAGTCTCTATGTTTGACCTCCCTCTTTCTAGCAAACCCATATGTGGTGATTTCGTTTGCCAGATGTGCATAGCTGCACATCCCAGTTCTAGCTGAGGTATAAAACATCAACAAGCTTGGCGTAAAATGTGACCGACAGCTTTCATTAATCGCTGTACGAGCTCAGCGACTGTAATCTGCACTTGTCTAAGAAGTTGGATGGCTGAGCAATCGTAGCAGTATCCATAACATGTTATGTAGTCAGCCTACAACCAATTCCCTGATACGGAAAAGAAATTACAGCAATAACTCCGAGAAGCGTACGCATTACTTTATATCTCACCCGACTTTAAAATCGCACTCGAGTGCGACCGGCGACCGGCGACTGCAGACATGTGAACCGCAGTTACAATAAAGCGGACAATTCACGCCTCGACAAGTGATTGCGTAGGCGACCGTTAGCAGGATTTACTGCGATCGATCGACGGCGGCAACTAACCGCGCCAAGTACGGTGACGCGCCCGCTAGCCCGCCATCCCGCCATCCCGCCAGCCCGCAGCCCGCTAGGCGCGAGACAGATGACCGCGCGCCTGCGCTTAATGCGCACCTTAGCCGCGACAATCGTGAAATGTTAGCCGCAAGATATGTCGCGCGCGATTTGTGTGGGAAGCCGCTACTGCACTATTTTTACTGGCGTCGAGGCCTTTAGTTCGCAGGGTAGTAATAACACTAAAATGGACGGTGACTAAAGTGCCTGTGGTTGTTCCTTTCGTTCAGTCTAAGAATAAACTAATACACGGTAGTGAGTAGAAGAGCAACAGTTTTTCAATTTCAGCTAGTAAGTAGTAGTAACTTAAACTATGATCACTAATCTGTAGGTCACGGATGGTGTCTATGGTGACTTGAACCATGGTATTGTAAAATTGTGGACGTATAAGAGATATCAATTCATGATGGTGATGAAAGAAATAAAGCAAGTTTATTAATTCGTGACTAAAATAAAGAATAGACACTTAATCACCTTTCCCGACGTACGGCATGCAATACAAAAATGAAGGCTTGCACAGATGTGGGGCGCTGTTCTAGTCGATGGCAGACATTGATCCGACGGCCGCGCGTAATGAATGTAATAATATCTGCAAGCTTCTTACTACGATGGCAGTCACGAACCCACTGTAATTGTGGTTAATCGCCCACGCCGGACCATGCCACGCGTTAGGGTTCTTTGGTAAAAGCAAACCCCACTAAGGTTTCTAGATTCCTCTAGATGTCCTAAATGTTCAGGATTTCCGTTATGACTAGTAAATACCCCAGGAATCTTACAGCCCTGCACCTCTTAATTTATCCGTTATTTAATGTATGTTTTTCCATACGGCTTTATGAATAATTCACCTCACCCTCTTTTCAATCGAAGCATTTTTCACATAATACATCCGCTGCGTCTGACCGGATATACTTGACGGAAACAAGGACGAACTAATAGAACCAATGTTCAAAATAATCAACTCGTTTAAGCTATAATTGCCAAAAACAAATCCATTATAGTTTATCAAGATGTCAACGTAGATCCCATTTAGTGCCATATACATGACCTTCTGAGAGCATCTGATAGGGGGACGAACCCAAAGTAAATGACTGCCGACACACACTTGTCAGATAATTCGTGCACGCCCAGTAATCCGGTTAATAACTAGATCGGCCTCGCATCTCTCTGACTACTTTCTAACTCAATTATAGTTTTAACTGTAATAACGTATACCATATACATTGCTATTTATGGCACAATACAAATATTATCTAGCGCTTGCATAGTAACATGGCTTGGCAAAAAAATCCTAGTGCAAAATACCTTAGTTGTAATGATTAAAAGTTAAATTAAAATTTAATTAAATATTGCTGTTATTTTTCCTTTTTGCAATAAACCCATAAACATCTCAGTAGTATTTCGTATATCCGCTTGACGTGTCTTGAATTGATTGGAGCTCGTGGCCAAATAATAACAGCCGCTCGGGTCGGTCTTTTGGTTAAGCCGTGCTTGCCTAGGTTGGTCTGTGGATGGGTGACCGCCCATAATATACCGAGTTTCCTCCGTGCCTCGGAAAGCACGTTAAACCGTTGGTCCTGGCTGTCATTTGTAGATCTTTGACAGTCGTTAGGCAGTCAGTGGCCCAAAAAGTCTGACAACCAATCTTACCAAGGGCTATCGTATTACCCAGTACTGACTGGGTTGTGGAGGTCAGATAGGCAGTCGCTCCATGTAAAATACTGGTATTCAGCTGCATCCGGTTAGACTGGAAGCCGACCCTAATATAGTTGGGAAAAGGCTAGGCAGATGATGATGTGTCTTGAATTGATTGACGATGATATTAATATGCCTTTGTGACAAAGAGAAGATATCTGAATCCGCTATTAGCAAAATGATTTGAAGAAGTACCAAAATGTTACCTTCACAAATTCCTCTATAGTTAGTAGACACAATATTACAGAGCTCGCCAAGAACGCCGCAGTCCACCGCACTATCCTAATCCTAACTAATATTATAAATGCGAAAGTAACTTTGTTTGTTACCTTTTGACGCCTAAACCACTGAGCCGATCATCCTACAATTTTGCATAAACGTTCTCGGGTGTACAGAAACGGATACAGCCCAACTAGCAAAAAAGTTATATAATATTAGAACTATACAACTAACAGACATGTAAGGGCTTTATAACAATTTTGCAGCAACTAAACAGTTGTAAAGTAGTATTCAGTTCGACGCATTGGTTATAATAATTTAAGTCTTATTAATGTGTCCTGTAAACGTCATCTCAATAATTTATATGACGGTCACATAACGTTAAGTCGAGTAAACGTTTCAGTCAGAAAATAGTGATGAGTCGCCATGTTTTGTAAATTTAGAACCTTTTATTTAACACTTAAATAACAAACAGTTATATAACGATTTTATAGTTAACTATTATAGAATCGTCATAATAGGTCGTATATACCACCTTTAAGTAACTTTTAGGTTGAAACGTTATTCTAATATAACTTAAGAACCCTAATTGCAACCGTCATGGTGGACGCCATAGATGATACTAAAAACATGTATAAGACCAATAGTTATATAGATGTCTAAATGCAGTCGCCCAATGTCTATTGGCAATATGGCGGAAATTATTGATAACAATTATGAATTTTATTTTTATAAATAATATTGAAACACCAATATTATGGAGGCCCATTAAAATATTAACGAAGATAATCATACATATCATCGAAAATTTTAAATTCCCAACTAAAAGGCACCGCTCGTCATCTTCCACCACAATAAGCTTTCTTTACATTAAATTAATAAATAATATTAAAACATTTGACTTGTACTTTTTTTTTAAGTTTTATAACAACACAATAGATTGTCACACAAATTGTCTAGCTTGTACCACAGACCGACCACCAGCATAAGAAAACGTCAATACGATGATATAGTTACATAAGAGTATTACTACAAACTATTATAAACCTTACTAGTTAAACTTACAATGTCTACGTGATTTTTACTCAACGTTATTGTTACTGACGCGACTGCAAAACGACCCCTACACGATTAAAATGTTGTATAATCTGCGCCCAAACCCCCGTTATATTTACGTATAAAAAACTATTATAAAACCATTTTAATATGGCTGGAAGTTAAATAAAAAACGTTATTATACCATTTATATGACATGATTTTGCTACTTGGGAGGGAGGGTACCTTTCATCCCGAAAAAAGGTATTGTTCCCGAGGAAAACAACAATAACGTTCTTATGCCACGCGTCTTTCGAATCATGATTGAATTAAATTATTACAAGCAGAAAACAGCCCAAATTCATTGTCAAAATCTAAATTCACGTGAGCGAAGCCGCGGCCAAAAGCTAGTATTCTATAATGTAGGTAAGTAATTCGGGTCATTCGCCGCCATCTCCAGTACCAACACTGAATGTGTCAAATTAAATACGGATGTGTCCTACACAGAGCAGATGGATACAGAGGATCAAACGCAAGCATGCCAATTATGACTGAAGTGAGCTGCAGTTTGTAGCAGAAGAGCTTCAGGAGCTTGTGCGCAAGGAGGACATATCATAGTTTCATGTAGCAGTTTTGTTACAACAACCTTGTATGTTTACGTGCTGTTAGCGAATAACAAATTCACGAATATCTAATTATTACATGTAACTACCGAGGGTTCCAACAATTGTTTATTTACTGAGATTTCTGAGTTTGACTAGAGTAAGCTTACTGTTTCTTATTTGTAGTGCGGTGTGTGCTGAATTAAAACGTAATAAAATGGTAACGAGTGCGAGTGGCGAGTGGCCGCGAATTAGTCTCGTTTAGTGGTCGCGGCCATTAGCGGAGCGGAGTGTGGGAACTGTCGCAAATGATGAGTATACGCGCCGACGTCATACACATACAGTGATGAATAATGGCTCTACGACAATCTCATAATATAGATATTTAATAGCAGATTTCTTATGGTTAATCCTATAGGAAAATCGGCAAGTTCATTGTTCTAGAAAGAAAGATGGCATTATATCCCTTTCACTTTAGAAAAAGTGATACTTAAACCGTTAGTACCTAAATAGACACTTCTAGCGTAACAGAAGCACGGCAGCCGCGAAATTTCCTCGTACATCATTGGATAAACTGGCACAAGTCAAGTTAGTTTAGCCCTGGATTATATTGGTCAATCAATAGCTGAGTCTGAATACAACTCACACATTAATTGACCGAGAATACAACCGTAAGCGATTGTATTCGTGGAATGGTGATTTGAAACAACCATAAAATTGTTGCGAAATTAATGTCTTTTAGATTAAAATCTCAGTACGTAAGTAGTTCACAACAAAACTTGGGCTCTTGTGCCACACGCGGTCTGAGGTTACGAGCGAGATATTCCCAGGCATCTGTCTAGAACCTCTCGTTTAGTCTAAAAGTCAGGGCCAGTGCTCTGCTCATCACGTAACTAATTAACGGCGTTATGATGGACGTGGGAGGTCACCCGCTTCTCATGGAATAGGCCTGGCCAGGTAATTGATCTACTTTTGAAGGAGAGCTTGGTAATATGCTAATAGATGAGCTGTTTGAAAGTGAAACGCCAGTAAACTCGATAAGTAAATAAAGTAATGATGTGTGGACAGAGTGGAGTAGGAGAGTAGGGCAGCACTTCCGCTGGAGCAAGGGCCACTCAGAAACACTCTGATTTATCAAAACTACAATTTACCGAAACGAGAATATTACTAGTTGTCGTTAGAAGGTTGAGCCAATTAACTATATTAGTGGTAGCGGGGCTTACTGCCCAGGATACGCCAGACGTTCCTAGCTAAATATTGTCATCCACAGAGGACCCTTTCCCGGGGCTATAGGACTTTTCGAAAGAGATACCGCTGCCCTGGAACACAAAGGGCTAAGAAGGAACATGGGTGGGTTTAAGTCAGTACAATTCTGACACTCCGTTGGGTCATTTGATGATTTCACATCAGAAAAAAAAGATTACTATTGTAAACAACCATTCTATTTATCATTGCTTAGCTACCGTACCTTCACTGATACAAACTATTTTTTCGGGAGGCTTAGACAAGTTTTGAACGACTTCAAACAGGATTAAACACTTTTCGCAACAACATTCGCTTGTCGGTAGCTAATTATAACCCAATGTATGTTGGACATTCCATCATCCTTATCTACTACTGTGTAGAATGTCACTTTGTCTGGGTCCCTGGTATTACTAGAATTATGTTTATTACTGAAATTTAGTCACTTTTAAAACTTCCTTGCGTACAAAAATAACAAAAACACACCCAGTTCTTATTCCTCAAAAAGACAACGAATCTATAAATATTCAGAAACGCCAATCACTCAGCAGACCCGATGTTTACCAACAATTATTGCAACAACTGCATAATTGCTGACAACTGCCTCCACGAGTCCTCGCGGACGACTTCTATGAAGAACGTCGAGTAAATTGCACTTAATACCCACTTGCGACTTGTCTTGAACGGTCTCCGAATGTCAGAGGTCGTGAAAACGTTGACATTTCAAATGTCCGCCAATTTCCTTGTTGACAGTAAGTTAGCGTGCTGCCAAACAATTAGAGTTAAAAGCCATCAGGAGACACCAATTTCTACTTTTAAGGAAAGCTGGTAAATGTCTCAAGTTAAGAGATGGGACCTTCAAGGTTCTTGAACTAGGACCCTAGGACGTCCGATTGGCCAGTGAAAGCTCAGGATTCAGATCCCCACTCATAGAACTGTCGATGGCAACCAACCTCCTACATGAGTACTGCGGCTTAGTTAGGAGGGGCTTACAGGAAAAGTGAAGTAAAATACGTACTTAATAAAAAAGTGATTGTATTTCACAATGTGTACTTGGGTTAAGGTAACTTCCACTATCATATTCTACTATTATATTGGCAATATTCCCCCTTCCCTACCATATTTGTGAATGATGTGCATGGCTGTGAGTGACTTATTTACACAAAACCATAATTATTGCAAGTGTTTAACTAATGTTATTTGGTAAACAAGTTGTGTGTGTCTTGGGCATATATAAACAAATTGTTTATGCCCAATTAAATAAATTTAAAAAATTTATGAGATTACTGTCGAGCACTTCGAAATAATAGAAGAGAAGAAGCTTATATTTATACAAAGTTTTATTTATGAGCTCAATTACCTTTTAAATTTAATCTAAATCAAGATGGATTTTTAATATGACCACTACAGCGACCGATACCAGTAAGAGCGAGTCTCCGGTCGTGCGCGAACTAGTGATGTGCAATCATTAGCGGTTGCTAGATCCGCAGATGTAGATACCACAGCCAATTACCTATTAATTGCGCTTATGACAGCTGCATTAATCATATTTATTTTATTATTTTGATAAGAATGAAATGGATTGTAAAAATATATGGTTTTAGACTTCTGTATGCATACATTAGGTATTATTCCATTTGTTACAGTTTTTTTAGGGTTCCGTTGTCAACAAGGAACCCTTATAGTTTCGCCATGTCCGTCCGTCTGTCCCTCCACAGCTTAGTTCAAAGACTCTTAGTACTAGAAAGTTGTAATTAGGCATGAATATACAAACTAGTTACGCCCGGCAAAGTGGTAAAATAAAGTGGAGTTTTTTTCTCACTTACCCCATTGCGTGGAATGTCGTTGGATAGGTCTTTATAAAATATTGCGAGTTTGTTCGAATAATTTTTGAATTAAGGGATTCGTTTGTGAAATATTAAGCTTTAAGTGCGGCATTGCATTGTGGTCGCTCAAAATGGGCCTCATCAGAAGGCTTAAAGTCACCCAAAGGGCAATGGAGAGGGCTATGCTCGGAGTTTCCTTGCGTGATCAAATCAGAAATGAGGAAATCCGTAAGAGAACCAAGGTTACCGACGTAGCCCGAAGAATAGCCAAACTTAAGTTACTGTGGGCAGGGCATATTGCTCGCAGAACGGATGGCCGATGGGGCCGGAAAGTTCTGGAGTGGCGACCGCGAACTGGAAGACGTCGCGTTGGAAGGCCTCCCACTAGGTGGACCGATGACCTGGTAAAGGTTACGGGGATCCGCTGGATGCGAGACGCACGGGATCGGTCAATGTGGCGACACTTGGGGGAGGCCTATGTCCAGCAGTGGACGTCTTTCGGCTGAATTGATGATGATGATGATGATGATGATGCGGCATTGCACAAGTCCGACGCCATGTGTTTTCATGGGCCTCGGAATGCGCCTCCGTCGGGATCCCTACTGATGGCAGGAAGGGTTTCAATTGGCGTCGGTTCGACGTTGAAGTACCTAGGACTCGTCCTCGACAGCCGGTGGAACTTCGTGGAGCAAGCTTCCGACGTTTGGCTCCCAAACTGGAACGGATAGGGGCTGCCTTCAAGCAGCTCTTGCCCAACCTGAGGGGTCCAAACGCCTCCTGCCGGAGGCTCTACGCGGGGATCGTGCGGTCCATGGCCCCTTACGGGGCCCCGGTGTGGGCGCGTTCTTTGAGGCGGCAAGCCGCCCACTACCTGAACGCGCCCCAAAAGGTGATAGCCATAAGGCTAATCCGGGGGTACCGCACGATCTCCGGCGAGGCGGCTAGCCTCCTTGCCGGATTGCCGCCATGGGATCTGGAGGCGATAGTCCTCGCGCGCTTGCACGAATGGCGCGCGGAGGCACTTCGTCGGGGGGAAACTCCGCTGCCGCGGCAAATTGCCGCCCAGCGGGCAGACCTCCGGCGTGATCGCATGGCAACATAGAGAGAGCGACTGTCGCAACCCCATGCAGGGCACGCCACCATAGACCAAACAAAACCACAAAAAAAAAATATTGCTTTAAAGTGCTAATTTTTGTTAGACTCAAGTGCCTCCCTCTCTCTACCAGCTAAACGGTTGTGTTTGGGTGCGTAAAAAAATTCACGGTGCTAGTGTATATAACGAAGTTAAAAGGAAAACTATCACAGCTAAGTAGGCTTTACAAGTTTACGAGTAATAGTCGACCAACTTATAAAATGTACTTGGATTACATATTTTCCTAAACACACAATATAAGTTTGATTTTTATTATTACAATAAAAATCATCGTTCGGAGGTAAATCGGACCGAAGGAAGTGTGCGCATATTTTGATGGGCAACTACGTAACCCTACATTGTTCGTGGCCCGACACGTACTTGGTCGGCTTTTTTCAGTATCTCCTGGATCCTTGTTCTGTGCCAGTTGTTGGCAAAACATAACTCCGACATGACTTGAACATCTGGCGAATGTCTGTGTACACTTGAATAAAAAAAAAAAACACAATGTGCAATAATATTTAAGAGTTTATTTAGGTGTTTCTTAGCGTTGGTAAAATAGAGCAGAAATGTGAGAGTACTACTGTCTCTATCGGTGTAAGTATATGAGAACATTTTTACATATGACGACATCTTACTGTACTTAATGAGCACAAACTTCAGTAGAGTTTGAAACAGACCTGTAGAATACTGTAAAAGCAAATAGCTAAGTGGATGCGCTAGAGTCGAGACGATCTCCGTACCGCTACGTGACCGCTGCTCTGCGCGTGCGCAGCTGGGCTGCCGCTGACAAACACCACATAGCGGAACACTATTCAGACAGTTCTAGACCTATCAATGATTTTAAAATAGTAAAATATATGGCGCGACTACTGCGCAAAACAAGTGGGTATCGCTTTCAGATCGTTTCTTATTTCTACAGCTACTTTCAAAATAGGATTGACATGAAATATTATATGGTGTTTACTTTTCTTTCATCGTCACCGCTGCTAGAACGTCGGCCAGAACCCAGCCCTTTGGTCACCCAAAGCTCGCAGCTGCGATTGCTGCTGTGTGTGAGGGACAAGCCACCAAAAGAAATGCTCCATTTTAAATAGGTAGGGTACTTTTGCAGTTTTTTTTTAATTATTGTTCCATCGCTTACCGCTGCACTTTCTCGCTTAGGTAACTCTGCTGGAAAGCTAGCCTTATGGTAGTGCAGTTATCTTGTCTGTGTAAAGTCGTGCGCTGATCAGTATGCGGCGCGCGCGCAACCCGCTTGCGCTTATCTGCGTCTCGTCAACCCCTGACAAATACCCCCCTTTACCCGCCACACCCCCTGACCATCCCACGTTCCTCTGCGTAGAACATGAAGTAAAAGTAGAAGTCAAGTACAGAAGGATCACTCTAAACAAGACGCGGGTCTCATGGGATGCCACACACATGTACCATGGGCATGATTCAGGGTAGCCGGTAGCAAAACCGAATATTTATTTAGATATAAATTCAGGAGACAGCCGCTCAGTTCATATGGAATCGTGCGGAGCCTAACCGCACGAGATTCAGCGATGGTGTCCTACGAAGTTTTTTGATCGGCAAGAACCGAATGAAAGTCGAATTATGTATAACTAATGGTTGCATCGGGTAGGCTTTGCTGATTAACAAATATTGCCGAATCGAATGTACCGAACCGAACGTCTACCTACTAATAAACTCCAGTCTAATTATTGGAATGTGGTCATTGACACTTTAAGATTAGCTAATCGAAATCGTGTAAAGTGTCTGGAATAATTTTGCAGGCAAATTTCCAGGTAGGCATTGGTAGGCGTGAACGTAGCATAGTGCGGGTTGGTGAATAATAATAATAATAAGGGTAGTATTTAAACGAGCGAAAATAAATTCAAATTAAAGGTGTCAAAAATATTGAAAATGGGCTACTGAAATAGTAAGTGAGCGACAAACAGTGGGCGAATACAAATGTTTAAAACAGCTACTTGAAAATACATATTTGAGTTACTAGTTGTTCAATACGATCAGTGTGATAATTCAAGGACTCTGAAAAAAACCTAAAACAAGGTTATTAACCACTAGATTGTAGATAAGGCGTAGTCGACGTAGTGCCGCTGCACCGGTCTCCTATTTCTGTTTGCAGGGTTTAAAGTAACCTAACACGAAGGGCATTCCGGGGTCTTAGTTCGCTCACTTCACTCGCTCACTAGACCCCGCCATCCCCTTCGAACCTAACGTGTCCGAGTCGGGGTGCCACAAGTCTCTCTCGCTCACTCTTGCTTCCTATATTCTCCTTGCCGCAATGACCAGATAAATAGTTACTTACTTGGTACAATAGTCGCCCATTTAGTATATTGGTCGCCAATTAAATTTTTATTCGCCCGATTAATAATTTCCCTAATAATAACCCTTTGTAAGTCCCTAGCTACTCGAGGGATTAACATGAATACTAGATCTAAAATAAAAAAATAACTCCTGGCAAAGCTGCCTTAGATAAATGACGAAACTTCACAACCATCTTCGTTATCGCCTTCATCTCTTTTTCCATCAATTCCTTTTCGCGTCACACCGACGCCTTCTTCCTCATCAATAAGTATACCGTCAGCGGATGGTGTACAGGAGACAAATTTTGTCGACGATACTGTACCCTCCGCTAAAACTGTAACAAGTCGTAGGAAAAGGAGCATTGAAATGAATAAATTCATTATACGCACCTATTGTATTGTATTGTATTGTATAACGGGCTGGTGTCCGCAACTCCACGTCAAAGCGCGTATTTTGCGTGCGGGTGGAAAATCTATTCGATCCACCCTAACTCCCCGAGAAAGGCCAGCAGCGCCTTGGTGTTGCTGACAATCTCGCGGAGAGTACCTGGGGTACCGAAGTACTTTGCCCTGTATGTTGCAACCACTGGGCATGTTGAAGCACGTGGGCTGCTGTTTCGTCTTCCTCCATGCAGGCTCGGCACAGGGGGCTGTCTGTGACTCCTATGACAAAGAGGTGTTTATTAAAAGAGCCGTGTCCAGTGATGGCGGCTGTGAGTGTGCGCAGCTGTAGTTTGGACAGCCTAAGCGCTCGTTTGGTGAGGCGGCCATCGATAGTAGGAAGTGCTTCCTTGGCCTGCCTGCACTCGCCATGGTCCAGCCACAGCTTGTGGTGTTGTTCGCTGGTTCGTTTCCTTACCAGTGTGCGTAGGTACCCGAAGGGGAGTGGCACAATGGGTTCGGGACCCACTGCTGCCATGCTCGATCCCCTTCTAGCGAGTTCGTCCGCTGCATCATTGCCTCGGGAATCGCTGTGTCCTTTGATCCATTGGATGGTTATATTATTGTGATTACCAACCTGGTTCAGGCGTTGGTGACACTCGTGTATTAACCCAGAGTTGACTATATGGTTGTTTAGTGCTAACAGAACAGCCATGCTGTCTGAGAGTATACGAATAGAGTGGTCCACAACCCCCCTGGCTAAGATGGCTGATGCCGCCAGGGAAATGCCCATGCATTCTGCCTGAAAAACCGTGTTGTGGACCCCCAGTGGTGTGGCAATATGGATGTTGAGATCTTCCGAGAAGACTCCAGCTCCAGTGCCAGTACCTGTTTTAGATCCATCTGTGAAGATCCGTAATTCCGCAGGGCTCAATCCCTCGCAGCGGTGGTCCTCATGGAGTTGGATTTTGTATTTTTTGTCGAATACGAACTGTTTAGGTATCCGATCGTTTGTTGCTTTTGCCAGGGGGAACTCAATATAGAATCCCTCCAGTACGGCAGTGTGCTGTGTTTCTTTCTTACCCCAAAGTTGAAGTGTATTAAGGCGTACTGCCGTCATCGTCGCCTCCTGCTGTATAAACAGATGGAGCGGTGGGAGGCCCAACATGGCTTCGAGAGCTGCGGTCGGAGTAGTCCTCATGCAACCTGTAATCGCCATGCAGGCAAGCCTTTGCATGCGTTGCAGTTTAATGGAGGCCGTGGCTAGTCAGGTGCGGGGCCACCAGACTACTGCCCCGTAGGTGATCATGGGTCGGATCACCGCGCAATATAACCAAAGTATAATTTTAGGGGATAGGCCCCACTTCTTACCTATCATCTTTCTGCCTTGCCAAAAGGTGATGCAGGCCCTGTTTAGTTTGTTGTCTAGATGACTACTCCAGTTTAACTTACTATCCAGGATGACTCCCAGGTACTTGACCTCGTCGGCTAACTGGAGTTCTGTATCGAAAAGTTTGGGTAGGCGATGGAGGTCTAGTGTTCGTTTTAGGGTAAACATGACTAGTACCGTTTTCGTGGGGTTTACTGATAGGTCGAAATCTCTGCACCACCGTTCAACGATGCGTAGCGCCTGTTGAGTGAGATTGCAGATTGTGCCCGTCACTTTCCCCGAGATGAGGATGGCGAGGTCGTCAGCGTACTCTATTGTGTAGAAATGGTTCGCGTTGAGTTTAGTGATAAGATCATTTATCACCAGATTCCAGAGGAGGGGGGATAGTACGCCTCCTTGGGGACAGCCCTGGCTATCATGGCCATCTGCTGTTCCTCTGCAAGACGAACCACTCGTTTACTTAACATGTTAGTGATCCAGTCAGTCAGTACCTGTTCTACTCCGTGTCGAGAGAGGGCGGTGCTAATGCTGGAGAAGTTTGTTTTATCGAAGGCTCCTTCGATGTCTATGAAAGTACCCAGACAGGTGCCCTTCTGATGTATCGCTTCTTCTATCCGGCCGACCACTAGATGGAGAGCGGATTCAGTGGACTTACCCGAGCTGTATGCATGCTGATTAGCATGTAATGGGATAGATGCATGTAGTGGGCGTTTGGGTTACCTCTGTCCAGTCAATGGTCTGAGCGAAAGCGCAACCTGGGAAGTGAGTTTCGATAAGGACGCGCATCGCCTCTTCTGGTGAGGTGGTAAGTGTGTTGTCGGGTTTCCGGAGAACTGTGGGCCCAGACGGGCTCTGCTGTGCCAGTATTTTCCTTACCCTGTTTGCTTGCTGGCAGGATTCGATGTTGCCGCAGTATTTCCGCCATCCGGTTGAGCTCCTGAATCTGATGCATTTTTTGTAGCTAGATTTGGCCGCGTAGTACGCATCCCAATCCTTATCAGCACAGGTATTCATGGCTCTGTTTAGGGCTGCCCTAAGCTTCCCGCGCTTACGTTCCAGATCCGCTCCCCACCATGGTTGCTTACCTGGTGTTGTGAGCGGAGTGGATTCCGGGCAGGATGAATGGTAGCTGTCTAGCATTGATTTAGTGAGATGACTTAGACGCTCGTCGATCTGCGGCGTGTCCTCGTAGGTCATCCAGTAGTTTGTTGACGCAAGCTTGTTTTCGAGGATGCGTGTATAGGCAGCACGGTCAGTGTTGCGCGGGTTGCGCCGTGGCAGTATTGGAGTCACACCGACCTGTATGTCGAAGCGGATCCACCTGTGGTCCGAGCAGGAGGCCTCCTTAGAGACCTGCCAGCCGGTGATGGTGGCCGCTGCGCCCTCCGTTGCCAGAGTGAGGTCGATGATTGTTTGGCTACGTCTGTTTACGATGGTTGGTTCGGAACCTGTATTAAGTAGGGTTAAGTTAGTTGTGAACAAGTAGTCAACTAGAGCCTTACCCCTTGCGTTTTGCGTGTCCATGCCCCACAGAGGATGATGAGCGTTTGCGTCGGCGCCTATGACAACCTCCAGCCCTGTGCTCTCGCAGTAGGTCACGAGGCGGGCGAGGTCATGCGGGGGCGGCTCCTCTGCCTCGGGCTTGTAAGCGGAGACGAAGACTACAGCTGCTTCTGTGTCCCCTCGCTGTATCAGTAGCCTAGCTGCAGAGATATCCCTGCAACAGAAATCTGTTAGTGGCTTTGTTTTTATGTTACGTGTGATATAGATGCACGATCTTGGCTTATCGTGATCTGCACTAACTAGGAGCTTACCCCCAAGATTGGAGAGACCTTGTATTCGGCCATGCCTAATCCACGGCTCTTGGATCAAGGCAATGGCTGTATGTTGAACCTCCAACCACTTCCGCAGCTGAGCCGTCGCGGTTTGGCTGTGGTGGAGGTTGGCCTGCAGGACCTTACAACAGGTCAACGAAGGGGACGCCATCGCAGGACGTTCCTTCTTCGTCGCCTTCAAGCCGCAGCCCGGCAAATAGGTCGCCAGCGTCGAAGCCGCCCTCCTCAAGGTCAGAGGCCGAGGACAGGCTACTGTCATCGGGCTCCCCACCCGAGGGGTCGGCGCCTACGCTGGCGATGGCAGGGGCGGCCGGCGCTGCAGCTGCAGGCACAACCGCGGGTGCCGCCGCGGTGTTTGTAGTGGGGGGAGTTGCCTCCACCTCCTGTGTCACGGCGCTGGTTACAGCGGCCGGATAACCCTGAGGGACGTCGACAAATCTGCCGTTCGGACCCTGGAACTTAACGTACACCGTCCCTACACCAAAAGAGAGACGGCGCTCGGCTTGCATCAGGGTCGGAATTTGGTCCTCAGGGACCCCGACCACCACGTACCATGCGTCGGTCCGTTTACTGGCGCCCAGCATTAACCATCCCCTGACGTCTATCCAGGGATTCTGGTAACACAGAGCACGGCCAATGTTGGACGGCTCTGCGAAGATTCCCTGCTCGTCGGGGATGAGCACACCACACCTTATCCGACGCTGGATCTCCGTCTGCCTCCTGATCACTAGCGAGGTGCCAATGATAGGAGCCAGCTCGGAGACCAGAGTCCCCAGCCATGACAAAGTGTGGTCGCTGCCGCACCACAGTTTGAGGGCCCCGCCGCTGAACACCGGCTTCGCTCTGAAGGTCGGTGCAGGTGAGCCCTGTATGGGTGAAGAGGCCTCGGCGACTATCCTCCTCTGGATCGCCGCGAGAACCTGGTTCGACGCCTCTCTGCTGATGATATATATACGCACCTATCTTCACCTTAAAATATGGTAACAGTAAAAACTGCAAACTTGTCACCGCCTCACACTGTTCTTAGAAAAATACCCGGATATGCAAGTCAGCCGACAAAGTATAGGTGACCAGCGTAGAGCCATAGTAAAAGCGATTAAAAAAAACAAATTAATAACCAGGTAGCTTTAGAACTAAGGAATGGTAATCATTGGGACACACAAACCCAAGACGACTCAGAACAACCTGCTACAAATATAAACTTCTCTGATACTCTTACGACAAATATAATCTTAAACAATAGCACAGACACAAACATACTGTTGTAAATATAGATGACGATTTCTTGTTGCAGTTTGGACCTACGCAAACTAGTTTTGATACTGCTACAGAAATCAACCCAGAAATTGAATCCACATTTTATCAAGCTCAAATAAACTTTAATTGCACACATCCCACTAATATACCATACATCCCCAAGCAGAAATTCAGAGCGTTCATACTCACGCTTGACTTTTTGTTAGGAGATAGCTGCACACCGTGCGATAGCGACACCAAATCAATTTGTTTGTCTCATCCTTTGGGTGTTTTTTTTGTAATTTAAGATGCTACTTATCCCTGTGACGTATGCACGTCAGCATGCGCTTTCTACTGGATACTTGTAAAACATGTGAGTGGGATTTGATTGCCAAAGACATAATGGAAACAAGAGATTCCGCAGCTTCATTCGGGTTGTGACACCGAAGGATTAAGGAAAAAACTGTGGTGTTAATTTGGCCTACAACCCGAGGCAAATCAATTTTTAGTCATCTGTCTATCAATCTGGTGGGGTGGGGAGTTTTGGTTTTCACATTGAGGTTGCAGAACATAATAATAGGAGAATGGTCAGTGATGGCAGAATCAATGATTAGTGTGGTAGCAGTGCTTTGAGTGCGGAGTAGCGCATGGTCAAGGCAGTTCGAGAGTCTAGTTGGAAGAGTGTAGGTTGAGGTATTCATTAGTATTTGGGTCGGTGCTCTCAGGTGTAATGATAAGGTTAATGTCACCAATAATGGCTACGGTTTTAAATTGAGTTAAGGCACCAAGCATATAGTCTAAGCTGCCAAGGAAAAGAACGATAAATTGCGATAATAGCAGCTTTCTTTGAGAATTTAAGAAGAAGAACGTTTGCCTCTTGAAATATAGGTGTTTCGACAGTGGCGTCAAAACAATCTCGCATATACACAACCACGCCCTCATTCTGTGTTTTATACCACGAAGTGTGTGACTTGTAGCCGGTTAGTAAGGGAGTAGTTGGGCATTTGTTCAACCAACACCCAGTCAAAATAATAATATCAGGCATGTAAGTTAATCTACTCATAAAAACCACCAGATTATCAAAGTTACTGTTAAGGCTACAAATATTCCTGTGTAATATTTTAAAATCATGTAGAGAACAATCCAAAAACGTATCACTTGCCTCCGGGAAACAAGTATAGAAAATTGAGACAACAATGTACTCAACTTCACTAGTCGTCGCGGTAAGATCATCCATTTTTTAATTATAAAACAAAAGGGTAACAAAATTTTAGGATAGAGTAATCATACTCGCGGTCGCAATTTAGCGGCCAGGTTTATTGAGCTAAAAGTTGAAGGACACATACAGGGATTTAATAAGCAGGTGTTTTTTAAACACGCTAAGTCTTTTTTTGGGAGGAGTATACAGAGCATGTGAAAAGTGCGGGTGTGTGTGAATGTGTGAAGTTATATGTGAGTGTGAAGGGTGAGTAGTATTTAACAATGTGAGTTTAACACTAGTCCCAAATTCAAAATATTTCAACTTATAACAGTAGATTTGCAAGCAATACAATAACACTACGTTTACGAGGTAATAAAGTTACATAATAATAAACAACTAGACACGCGTCTTTTTTGATCCGGCCGAGACCCGCCTCATAGTGCACTTGGAAGTGAGGCCATCCGGTTTTTCCCGCACTGGGACTTGCGAGGACTTGCTTCCAAATTTTTGGTTCTAGGACATGCTGGTTTACTTACGATGTTTTCCATCATCCTTTTGAAGTACGTACTTTACTCCTGTTTGTGTATCATGTAATCTTCTAGATACCATTTTCTAAAGCTCAGATCTTCTGTCTAAGCGTCTATTTAGTGACATGCCTACACAAAGTGAATGAGATCAGAAACAGTCGTTGCTCACGACACTTGTGAAAGCGGTAATCTCCTGAGATAAATCTGTGCGGTGCGCAGGCGCATGATTTGAAAACTCGTCACAGATATTAATGGCGCCCTCTGTGTGGCGACGGGGAGGGGGGGGGGGTCGTAAATCAGAGATTAGTATCGATTGTAATTAACTAGTCAATATTGACATATTGTTAACAGCATCCGTTACACTCTTGTGCATGAGTACCTATTTGAATTTGGAGGCTGATTAATAGTGACAGTGGTAGTGGACATTCTTTAAATCAAAGAATAACTTATTATTTCCACATCTAGAAAGGTTATGATTTTTCTGGAATAATTTTGGAGGAGTATCAATTTTTTACAGTAATATAATAGGTCTTTACCTATGTAATTGGAGATTTAATAACCAGCATTTTCAGATTTAATTATCTGTGGATAGGCGCGCAATTCGAAATTCAAATAAATTTTATTCGAAAGCCGTTCTTTTAATTTCAAATTCAGTCATTTGATTTTACATAATTTTTTGTTTTTGTGAAATTGTGGTAGTTTTTGGCGCCATGGATAAACTGAAAATTCGTACAATTTTCGAATATGAGTTCCTACGTGGACATACCGCTGCGCAAACAACACGAAACATTAACGATGTGTACGGGCCTAACACTGCTTGTATAAACACGGTCCATTATTAGTTCAATCGTTTTAAATCTGGAAATTTTGAGTTGAAGAATGAGCCTCGCGGTTGGCCGGTAACCTTTGTCGACAACGACGAATTAAGGCGGTAGTGGAAATCTATCAATCTACGGCTGAGCTTGCTGCGGGCCTTGGAGTTAGTGTCAAAACGACATTGAAGCACTTGCGTCAAATCGGAAAGATAAAAAAGCTAGATAAGCTAAAATAAAATAAAAATACATTTTTTTTTTTTTAAATTTTCATACAAATCTCCAATCTCATAGGTAAAGACCTAATATTTATCCGTCGCTCGGCCAGTGACGCCTCGCCCACAGTATCTCTATTACAATAATCCTAGTAATCAATAGTGATCTTCTGACGTTCAAACATCGTTGATCAATTTCTTAATGTTCATCACATTAAGAAATTGTTTCATGAAAAAAGTATTTGAATAACGTTCACGCGCAAAAAGATGCATGTATAGTTCTATTTATTCGCTACCACACATTTGAATTCAACGTTATCGTTACTTGCAACTGTTACTTGAACTAGAATTAGATAGTTTCAGTGAATCTGTTAAATATACTCGTATTATAATTATAGTTCACTTATAAGCACTAATTATACCATTCTTTGAGAAATAACACCACTGCGCCTAATGTACACTTTAGTAATACTTTAAAAAAAAAAATATTCTTATTCTTATAATTGGAGAAGAAGAAACCATTATTTGAAATAGGTAGGTACTGACAATTTGTAGTCGTATCATTGTCCACGATGGAAAATGTTCGCTTATATTTCCACCCTACTGGATATAAATCTAGCATAGCCTTAACCTACCAGTAGGTGTAACCGGCATAGACCAAGTATTACGGCATTAACGTAACGGGGTCTAAACACAGTGCAGGAGCCATAACTAAGTGCTAGCTGCTCGACTATGAGTGGTAACTTGTCCCAGCTGATAACTTGACTTAACCACTTATTAGCTTGGCACGTAGTATTACTACAGGCAGTCATAGTTCTAGAATTTCTAGATTCTTGTGAACATAAAACGAAGAACACACACAAACGAAGAGGGACTAGCGAAGCGAATCTTCCACTCTGCACACCAGGAAGAAGAACTGAATTTTAAGTGATGACCAGTTTTTATGATCAGAATAGACACTTCAAAAAATGCGGAGCAAGCGGCACGGCATTCAACGGCATGTACTCTTTTAATATTGCAACTTCTTGAAAAAAATCTTCTTGAATAGAGTGTCCATGGAGTTTCTTGTCCATTATTCTCCGTTGAGATCTACGCTTTGGAATGGGCAACTACAGTACTTTCGCAAGTTATTATGCCTTGTGTCTGGGACTATAGCTTATTCTTTGTTTTTCTGACATCCGAAAGTGCCTGTTATGGTCTAATTGAAAAAAATGCTTTGAGTTTGAACTTCCTCGGTCGCAAATTAGATATGAAACATGATAACCTTAGAGCTAGACCAATTTACATGGGCATGTAGGAAAGCCATTGGCCACCTTGCGTTCGTTAGGTAGTTTTTCGGCCAAAATTAAACCATATGCTAGTCTCATAAGAGTAAATGGCCGAGCAGCAAACCAAAGCTATCAACAACCATCCTAGAAAGCCGTCGAATCCAGGCGCTGGCCGCAATCAACATCGTCCTCAAACAGGATCATTGAATCTCCCCATAAATAAACTCCAATCTGAAAGTATTAACCCGTGTTTCCCCTCGCAAATAGTAACGGTCCCCGCGCCTTTCTGAGCTTTGGCAACGTTGTCTGAGAGTAGGCAGTTCTTCAAATATTTACAGCTAAGATCAATGCGACCCGATGAATCCAAAAGGTAGCCATTGTGAGCCGGATTATAACTAACATAGGTATCATTATTAATAAGGTATTACGGAGGGTCTTCCCGCTCATTCATAAAACGCCTGACCTTAACCCCGACTCTTCACCCACACATACCGCTCATTCAGCCCAGACGGTAATTAACATAATTTATTAACAAATATTCACATAAATCCTCTCGCGGCACATCAAACCGAGTGTATGCGTCCGACGCACGGAGGAGTTCGCACATGGAGTCATTAACACAAGGCTATTATATAACGCTGACTATACCTGCTCCTGACACCACCAGTATTCATTCGGGCTCTGCAAGACAAACTTCCAGAGCGTCTATTGAAGAATGGCCTGGTATAGCTAGTTATAGCTGTACTGCAAGGACCTTTCACCTAACGCTCGCCACCCTGTCTTGTTTTTATAACATTTCACAAATATTTGCCAAAAGTCTAAAATCTCTCGACCTTTCACATATCTGTATCTATACAATGGGTCCGGTCTTGGACTAGCTATACTTTAGGTACTTATATAACCACTATTCTATTACACAAATTTGTTGATTTGCAAAGAGTTTGTTGACAAAAATTTGTTGATTTGCATATTTTTTAAAAATATTTTTCTGGTGTTTAATTTTTTTTTCTTAAAATTACGACAATGTGAACCCATTATTTCCTTATTAGACAACATCTTTGCCCTCTGTATAAGCCTATTTTCATATCAGTCAGACTAGAAGATCAGCTATACTTATGATTGTATCGATATTCGCAACAAAATTAGTTATGTAGTACCCAGAACAACGATATGCCGTGGGGTCCGCGAGAGACCTTTATTTGCAGTCCTTGTCTTACAAACGCACGCCTACGCTGCCTTACCAATCAATACAGCAAAATCTTTGAGGACATCGACATCTTTTCTGTCTCTGGTAAAAGATTTAGAAGTCTTATCTACAAAACAAGTAATTCAGTCTACTCACTCTCTCTCCCCCTCTCTTTCTCTGTTGTTTGCATGCGTTGTGTTTCAGTTCACTATTAATTAACTACTTGTCTGTTTTAACAGTTTAGAAGAGCGCACTGTTAGATATGACTTTTAATATGTTATGGAAAATAAAGACTTTTTAGTCGTCTTACATCGGCAGACCACTTCATGTATCCAATAAATACTAAACATTCATAAAAAAAAAATTGGTATTTATGAGATTTTAATAATTTAAAAATAAAAATATTATTCAGTATTATGACGCATGACGTAGTTAAAACACCTTGTTGTGAGCGATGATCTATTGTTCTCCCGTTTGACACGTAAACATCATCGACAGGATGTTTCATAATTTTATTCTAATTTTTTATTATTATTTTTCTTTGTACCTATGTATTTTTTTTTGTTAGCCCGTATTGTCCCACTCCTGAGCAAAGGCCTCCCCCCATTCCTTCCACTTTTCACGATGGTGTATTAAGAAAGATGAAAATAAAATCGCGCCTAGAGCTATTTTATGTCGGGTACATTGAGTGGACGACCTTAATATTTATAACTTAGCATAAGATTTTAATATATAACTGTATTTTCCCGAATTAATAAAATAAAAATAAAATAAAACATCGTCCCTTTGTCAACTTCATTCCAGAGCGAGCAGCAATGTTATAACTGACAAAGTGTGTATGTTTGTTGGTTTGTTTTGTTTTCTAGAAAGTAAAATTGATGTTTTCAATACTCCATTTGTTCTATAATCCATCGTCCACGCATCCTCGTTTGATCTGTAGATGCGTGGCCATCAGCGGGAGGATACAGCAAAGCTGCGCCGGCGCACTGTGTTCTTTACATCATGTTTTACGACAAGCGATAGCATCACTAGCATCGATACGATCCCTTCACTGGCCCATGGTAATGTCTTGATATCGATGCCGATATCCCGCGCAGATAGAGCCAGCAGACAAGGACATGTTGCATGCACAAGATATGTCTGGGTTTGCGTAAGTCGGGATGATATTGAAATTGCAAAGATTGATCATTCATTGGTCTTGAAAAGGCGTTTGAATTTGTTATTATACAGGCTGAGTGCCAAGACAAATGGACACTCTAGCAGCGATAAAAAAATGGGGAAATAAAAAAAAGTATTTGATTGACTCATGCCGCCCACAAGTTTATATTAATCCTACTGAAAGTCGTTGTAGAAATACGGAAACTGCATAAGTGAATGTCACTTATGCAGTTCTATTCTAAGGTCCAAGTGGTAAAAAGTGTTTAAAAACCACAGAAGGTGACGGCCTGAGAGAGTTTCATCCACACGCTACTACTCTCCTCCTGCGACGCCGGGCAAGCGGCAACAGCCTTATAAACATGAGAATAAATATGGCTCATTTTCACAATGATGCAAAAAATCTATGAGAGGATTGTAGACTGAGCCGAAGTTAACTTAATAAATAGCAAGCATGAACTGACGACACTTTCTGACACGTTCCGTGGTCACGCTCAGCTGGAAGCCGTTACCCGACCACTTGATCTGCTCACCCGCGGAAACATCACACGCATTTCCGCACCAATCACATGTAAATCATTCAATTCCCATTCAAAGCCATCCAGCCAGCAGGATCACTCGTTAAAATATTATACAAATGTGCAAAATTAAAATAAAAGCGCCCTGCGGAGAACTTTATCGCCGAGTCGTAATAATAATCATTTGTACGTATATTTTGATAAGAATCTCATAACGTTGGGATATGTCGGGTGTTTCTGACACCTGCTGTCATTCGGGAGGCTGGGCCGCTAATTATTATTCGAGGCAGTATCCGGTCTCATCTGATTTCTTTCACATGAGTTGAGTTGGTACCTACTGTGCTTCGTTAAGTGAGAACGTGTCGCTCTTAAACCAGATATGTTATTGCAGTCAGTTCATGTGCAGCGCAACTTACAAGATGTAATAAATAACACTTAGTTTATTCGTCTGTTGCTGCAGTCATTCGCCCACTTAGTATTTCGGATAGTCCAGTATTATTGACACATGACATATTTGAATTGTTAATTAGATGAAATTGATGTTATTTTTAAAAGGCGATCTGTGTTCAATGATAGCTATACCTATGCCAGGATTACAATATTCTCGTGGTCATAAAGCAGGCAAAGAAAGTATAGCAGCATCGAGAATTGAATCCCTCCTCTATATCTCTGCATCGAGTGTATTAAATCTTTCTATCACTAGTTAAATCGTGTAAATCAGTATTTATCACCGTTTCTCGCGAATGCAACGCGGTGCAGTTATCACAAGTTGTTGCGCGGGCGCCGATCAGGCATCGAACCCGCAACCCCATCATTCAGCCGCATCACGACTCCCGCCTCACGGACTCGGGTACTCTTTACACTGAATAATTTAACATAACTCCAGGACCATCTATTTTTACTGCACTGCACATAATGTATTTTTCTTTTAATTAGTTTCCCAAATGAAATAACAGCTGCAAATGATCACTGCTCAAATCCACGCGTGGGGACGTGAGTGTACAAAGAAAATACGTTTTGGTCGAAGTCATTTTGATCTCTTTTAATCATTCCATTAGTACAAAAAGATTAAACCGTATTGATCCATACGGTGCCTGTAAACCGTATTGATCCATACGGTGCCTGTAAACAACTTTACCGCTTAATTAAACCGTATTGATCCATACGGTGCCTGTAAACCGTATTGATCCATACGGTGCCTGTAAACAACTTTACCGCTTAATCTCAATATTCAATATTATCATAACCGCTGTTCATTTCAGCCATTCAATACTATCACGTGACAGAAGTACAGAACGCATCGCATCCCATGCATCGGTTCCACCTGTAGCGTGATTTACTGTGTTTGCGGGTACTTGAACAACATCGCCTAACATCGACTAACTTCGGTGCAGTTCGGCGGAGTTCGTGCGAACTTATGTCGGATCGCACGCTCCACGACGCGTATTTACGAGGTGTCGACTGCGCCGGCGCACCTTACACATAGATGAGGAGATACTCGCGGATAAGGGGGGTTCCGTTAATGCAGATAAACTTGACTAATGTATACGTAAATGTTATTTATATCTTATTTCCACGATTGCTCTTACTTGAGACTAAAGATACGATTCAATTAACCTGTCTCAACTCGGAACGAATAATCTAATAATGGCACACAATTTAGATTTCTATGATTAGCTTTTTGTTTCCCAAGAATGTGTAGCTGCAAGAACAAAAAGCTACAACTGTTCATTTATCTTCCCATGTCAGTCGTTTACCGTAGCGACCGCAAACGGTGCGGTCCGACCGTGTGCAGCCAACTCGCCGGCGCGCGGCACGGGGCGGCCTGATGGGCGAACCACAAGATGAAAAGGTTCTAAAAGCCTGCTCCTATCAAACAGATATTACAGATTTAACACAAAGATAATCTCTACTCTACTAACCTGCAACTACAGATGAGAGTTGTTTCGGTACATGCTTCACTATCAGGCTTCATCATGATAAACGGTGCTTTCTATCTGGACACATCGGCAGTCGACTCAATTAATTGACTGTGCAACCCATCCCAATCATCTGTTTCATTGTTCTTTGGCAACTCAGTCAATAAGTTATCAGTATTTTCTAGAAACAACTAACTAATAGTAACTCTATTTAGTTGTAACTGAAAGAGTTGTCGTGGCAGAGATCGAGTAAATGAAACCACGAAAACTCGTCAACATAAACACGTTTCTCTCAACAAAGAGAAAAGGGGGTAGGTAGGCCTTTTTTTTTTTTTTTCTTTTCGGATGGGAAATCATCAAATGACCCCCCCACTCTGGGCGGAGCGGAAGGGAGTGTCAGACTTGTACTGACTAAAACCCATCCATGTTGCTTCTTTGCCCTTTGTGTTCCAGGGCCACGGTATCTCTTTCGAACAGTCCCGCAGCCCTGGCAGGCATCGGCCCTTGCGGACCCCTACTTATTAGCTGACATCTCTTTGAGGCGCACGTGAAACACGAACGCGCCGTCGACACGGCCTGTCGTCATAAGGCGGCCGGACGGCGAGCTGGCCCATAACTCGCCGTCCACACGCCTACGGTGGCCGGGAGCCACCACGTGACCCCCGACGCTCAGGGCGTCTCCTGCGGCGACTGGGACGTGAGGTTCTTTCCCTCTCACGTCCCGCCACCTCCTTCACGGGGTAGGTAGGCCTGTTGTAACGAATCCTTTCTCCAAGTTCACTTAGGAGTTGCACGGTACTCTCCTGGCTCAGCCCGGTGTGACGATAGCCGATTTGTTTTTTGTGTGCAATAAAGAATGAGAATAAGAATGGCCAATAGTCATCTCCGCTGATTGTGACACCAAGGCTTAAGCAAAGCGAGATATACCAGTGCGCCAATGAAGGTGATATTATTGATGATTTGGTATGGCGACTTCTATACAACATTGATTTGGCTGCAATGTCAACGTGTTGGTTTAAGTTAGTTCTTAAATAGATGGCGCTAACGTCACCGTAAGACGTTATTAATGGAACGAAAATTTCGAGAGCTGTGAGCAGGGTACGATGGTCTAATTGGTTAAGAAGTCCGGTGTACTGAATCGGAAGGTCGCAGGTTCAAACCCTGCTCGCACTAGAATTTTTCTTTCCATGTCAAAACATTATTGATATTAGTCACAATCAGTACGGAGTTTACTGCTGAAGGCAACTAGATTTAATGACGAATAAATTATGCAAAGTCATTTCATTATTTTCAAATGAGCTTAGCAAAAAGGTGAGAGAGTAGGCACACATCCTAAGTCGACTAAGCTAGTTAGGTACATACAAAATATGACACGTGATAATATACAGTTGATTGAGTAACCTCATACTGGGTAAGTTGTTGAACAGCTACAACAAAGTTGTTTCTGACAACTTTCTTCCTATCTTCGTAACCCCATGGGTACTTACCCATGGGGTTACAAAGACACAGAATTTAGTGTTGTTTACTGCTAATAAATCTAGCAAATAATAAAAAACTGCTTGCTTTATACCCGTATAATGGCGGAGACCACGCACACAGGTGAATTAAAATCAAGTGAACGTGCGTCTTCCTCGGGAGCAAAAATTCGAATGTGCCAGTCATCGAGAATCGTGAAGAGTCAAGATAGTGAAGAGTCAGAATGAATGGCATACGTACGACGCTGCGCGGGTGTTACATACAGATAAGACCTCACTCATTCGTTCGGATACACGAAACGCGCGCTCAACACTGGTGAAACAGCTAATTTATGTCGTTTAGTAACTTAGGACGGCCCTTATATTTTTACGGCTGTGGTTTGATTTTACATTATCATGTTGAAATTATGATTAGATAACAAAAGTAACGATATAACTTTACATAGTCTTTATTCCAACAGGTCCTACTAAATATGCAATTTTTTTTTTTGCCATACGTACTCGTGCGCCACTTGAGTTCGTGTAGGATCTATTCTGTGGTCAAACCATACCGTTCCGCCGTCCAGTGCAGCAATGAGACCGCACATTAAGTGCCCGCGCGGCATGTAATAGCCACGGACCTGCGCCTGCGCACTGGACTACACCACCACACCGTGCCGCCGCTACGTAGTCTGTTATGGTATTATTTAAATTGGCAGCTTGCGTGTATGTTTATAGAGTGTTTTACTTGCTAGCATGTTAATTTGTCTATTAGGAGTGTGATCCATGTCTAATAAAACCAAACCACCAATAATTGTCGTGGTTTTTGCTCAACCATCCATCCAAAAAGGTACGGGAACCGTAAGTAATAATTGATAATGATTCGTAACATTTGATGCCTTACGTTTGATGGTCGCACAGCTGGCTTATATAATAAAAACTCCAGATTCGACTCCACCAATAGTCCTGTCATCATGGTCTCACTACACGCAGATCTCTGAAATCCCAACACTGGTGTTTTACGTAGATACAGCCTCAGAACATTCCACATCGATGCGCATTTCTAGAGGCTGTGTCGACTGGTGTAACGAGCCGGTATTTGTGTCCGACACTAACGGAAACGTGGTCTATCTGCGACTGTATGTTGTACACACAGTACGTGTGGGATCAACACTGTATCCATGTGCATTTGAACATTGGAAAATATATTAAGAAAGAAATGTAACAATAAGAAATGTTGTAGCATTATTATTATTGTCTAACCTCATTAACTTTGAACACTACTACTTTCAACGACACCTTCCATGACAGATTTAGGATCAATATCAGTTTGGCCGAGGAGCTTTTAATCTCATCTTAGATGCCATCTCTCCCGCCTTCAGTTACTTATCTTGAATATCTTCATTCTCACTCATATACTTCATTTATTTAACACCTTAAAATCCATTTAATTTTCCTCAGAACTTCCCTATACTTCACCAGTACCAGTCGATTCATCATAGTCGTGGTCAGTTTGCAGCAGATCGTGTTCAGTGCGCGGACGCAGCATCGCGTGAGAGCGGCGCGTACGCACATTTACTTGAGATTGAGACCGTGGCCGCGGTACGTGTATACAGTAAGTCCTGGAATTTAGGTGATATTGGGAGAACTAAGATAAAAAGGTATAGGTACTAGGTAATCTATGTTCAAACAAACTTTTCAGTATTCATTCACGATTCATTAGCATGGGTATTATTGGATCACACATTATTTTTTTTACGAAAGCGTCCATCGTATACCTAAACAGAGTTGCATCGTTGACGTCTCAATGAGCTTCTTTCTCCTTTTATGTGAACGTCAAGTGAAAATTAACAATAGGAAGCTTTGTCTACAGACGAAGATTATCCCTTTACTACCATCCTAATAAACCTATCCGTAGCTACATCGCCAGCAATTTTACAGACACAACAAATACCAGCTTAACTGGATTATTAATTACAATTGCGATTTCTAATTAACATTAGCGGTAGCAATCCCGCTCGCACCGGAGGGTACAGGTCACGCGACACACTCGCGCACATATATCATGCTATGTACTGCGGGTTAGAGGTACATGGCTTATTTACTACTGATAGAGTTACCGATAACCATCGTCGATGAGTCCGGAGATACAATTCGAAGATTTATCGTTATTTCGGCAGACTTGTCTACAGGTAATTAAATTGGAATATTTGTTGAAATGCCATGTTTATGTTTGAATGCAAATGAGGCAGCCTCTGTGTATGTGGTTGTCGTAATAGACTAACAACAGATTTCCGAAAGTACTCTTGCCTCATAGTAGGTAGGTACGTAAAACGACGAATCCGACTGACTGAAATTAGCAAATTGCAGAGATGTCCAGGTATTTATCGACATCGACAAATTAGAGTAGTTAGTCAATTGACAGGAAAAGAAGAACCAAAACGACAGTGAAATAATCTGCAAAGCGATGAGAATTCCCTCGGGGCAAGCATCTCTTCAGAAGCAGAAAGCAAAAAGACAAACAAGCCCCGTTCACCACGGCCACGCTACAATTCCACAAACTCTAGTCCAGATTCCGTCTCAATGTTTTCACAGGCACTCACGCGCATACCATGAGGACCAATACCAAAGACTGAACATCCAACATTAAAAGCCCATTACAAACATAAGCCAGAGCCTGCTTTCACTCAGTTAGAATAACAAGTGGAGCCTCCACGTGTTATTGTAGGCGGCCGTGTACACACGTCTTATAGACGCAGTGTGCTGAGCACACACGCCCCGCAGACGTAGACGATCACCCGCGGACCGTGGTTGTGGATGACGGTCGCAGCTGCTTGGCAAACACGCTTGAGACGTTTCCGACCGGTCACTAGGCAAACGATGGACAACTGCTAGGGCTGTTACAATGAACATGAACATGGAATCAAGCATCGGAGAGCAACTGCGTACCTACAGCTAAATTAATAACTCCGAGAATTAGAGTTAGGATCGCTAATTCCTTCGACCAGGGAATAAAAAGTATTCAAATTTGACACAAAATCTTCAAGCAGCAGTTAAAATAATAAAAAAATAACTTGTATTAATGACTCGTTTTAAATTACAAGCGAGGCAGTTCAAGTTACTAAAACGTAGTATTTTTTTTAAGCAGATAGCAATGAAATAGCAATTAATTTTACCAAGCATGATTTTCAAACACCTGAGATTGATTGAAAGAAGTAACCGTTTACCACTAGTTAGGGCCAGCCCTGTGGGCTGCGTGTGCGCAGTCGGCGTAGGCGTACTCGGCGGTGTTTGCTCCTAATACTCGTCTAAACACGGCCGACAACCATTCACTGTGCACTTTATTGCTTGTTGGAACGTATCTATATTCCCCTCTCTCCCTCCCTACCCTCTGACTAGATCATGATTCACTTACTTAACAACAAGAATGACAAAAGATCTACTCCGCTTACAAAATGTTGATCTGCATCTTTACCCAAGTAACACCTGGTGTATTCCGTTCTAAAATGTATAAAGATTCAAAATATTAGTGATGGTCTGATTCACTGATCATGGTAGCAAAATCTACATTGGGTTTTTCCGCAGACTTGCACTGATTGCAATTGCAGAGTAAAACATTTGGACAGTCGTTCCTTACACGACCAGAGAACAGTCAAAAATAGGATTTAACAAAGTCGTGAAAATAGGATTTAACAAGACACTTAGAGCTTCTGTTAACTATAGTTTATGTGAGGGACGAGCTTGTCGTGTCATTGCGTTGTACTGAATGGCCCTTCTGAAGTAATGTAGCAGGTGGCACTAACTCAATCAGGACCCACTAAATTATTCTTACCCTATCTTTACTAGGTATCTTAAATGTAATTAGGATTTTTCTGTTGAACCGTTACCTCTTTGATTTATTAACGCTTTCCCTGACCAAGACGCACATAAATGGTTCACTGCGATTGTTTTAACGTTGTGTCGACTTCGAGGACAGTGAGCGTGTTAGTTTAACATGGTTTCAAAAAGTTAAAAGTTTCAATTAGGAATTTTTCAAAAACATTTTAAATAGTATTGTTTTCACGACTTCATTAACTTAACCAGAACAAATAATTGTAATGCACACTTACTGTAAATCAAATAAAAACATTCAAATCTACATCCATAGATCACAATAATGGAAACAATCGATGAGTACCGACGATAGCACAACTAAACATAAATATCCCGTGTACACAGGTACATCAGTACATCAGCTACATGCCATCAATTAACAGACACAGCACCGCAATCAATTAGCTGGACAAGCCGCAGTTATGCCCACTGCTGGGCGTAAATAACTGGGCAACAAACATAAGTAATGTGGCGACATACGCGACAAATTAGGATGTTCACAATCTACACGGTGAGATCTATTGGAAAGCGTGTATCTCCCGATGAAAGGTTAAATGAATAGGTACATTATTAGGAACGTTACATACTTATTTATCAGCTCAATCACCGTACTATTAATTACCCTGCTCATATTGACATATCATTTCACGGGATATACCTAAGGACGTAGACGTTGACATAAAATACTTTTCGTCATTGAAATAATTGGTATTTTTTATGACAGTTAGGAGATTTTGGGGAGCACCTGGTTGAGACTCGCGAAGACCAAGGAACATGGCACGAATAGGCCTGTACTCAGCAGTGAGTGGAATAAGGCTGCCAGTGAAGATGATCTTGATGGATACTGGATATTGCCAGTTCCGTCAAAGGTCATTATTTTATAGTTAGTTAACTACAATAATTATACAAATGCATTGTTTAAGCGACGTACCTACCGACCCGTATTTTGCCACACTTCAAATAAAATTGTTTCAGTACTCGCTTTCATCCATGAACATTCAAAGAGATACAAGGCGACACGTAGATAAGTCATAATTATGATCAAATCCCAACTCAATGTAGAAAGCGTCTTCCCACAGCAGCCAGCGTATCTCGGTACCCACATATTATATTATATCAGTACAGAAACATTGTCACCACGTCTGCTTAATATTTATGATGTAACGACACATTTGTGTCTCCGCGACACTCAGGCGGCGCCTGCGCATCGGACAACCATTCAATGGACGACGAAATAGCACTTTTATATTGAGAAAAAAGAAATTGGTTGAATAATTCCAATAGAGGAAAATAGAGGGGATGGGGTACAGACTGGGAAAACTGTGTGAAATCTAAAGATAGAGAATCCTTTCTGTAAATTCATCTCAGATACAAAAAGAGGAAATCTTTTTCGACTATACAATTATGACTGAACGCTGGACAGACTAAAAAAAATATGTTCAGAATTTATCGCAACAAACACTACAAAGGGTTATTCATAAGCTTTGTGAGCTGTACTTTTAATAATCGTATGACGAATAACTTCGAGCTTTTCAGTCGCACCATGAACAGCCATCTTTACCCAAACTCGCGAGTATTTAAAAACAGTGTCTGATAAGCGACACTCGATAATTCAGTGCGACACACACCTGCAACCGCTACAGATAACTAATTGTCGATACACACATACGATTTATTGTCAACTAGCATCCGTGTCCCCCGTGTGTATTGTTACATATCTCGGCGAGATAATTGGAAGTCTCTCTGTTATCGACTTTCGGGTCGACTTCCTACGGTTTGTAAAGATAAATTAACGTATAGATTACACAGAAGTTGTGGCACAAATAATGTTTATAAACCAACATATGGATATGGGAGTCTATGTTTAAGTTAGCTATCATTTGAAATATGTATTATGGTATATCCACTTATTTCTCACGGAATAAATATTTATAGAATAGGAACCGCGGGTGACAAATTGGTCAAAATGGTCAGTGGAATAAATACCTTAAGACCTGAAGACTAGAACTAATATAACAGTAACAGCTGCAAAACAAAAGGGTTGCAGGTACATTCCTTCGCCAATAACGGTTCCTAAACCTAGCAACCTAATTAGCTCGGAACAACACAACCTGCGCGTACGCACCCCAATATGATCGCAATCTTAATGAATTTAATGTCCGTCCCGCACATATAGCCGCGCTAGTTTATAGACTTTATAGTCTCTGGGCTATGGCAGTGGCTCCCAAAGTTTTGTAGACCAAGTACTACTTTGATTCATTTTGTCGTCAAACGACAAAATTAGTCAAAGTAGTACTTGGTCGACGTCAATCAACGATAAATGAAGTGGTCGGTAGCAACGAAAAATAAACTTGTATCAAAACAACATGGTCAAATAAAAATTCAAAAGTAATATACAATAACAAGGAAACCACCATTTTAAACCATTTTTAAGATAAAATTCGGTGGGTTTTGAGATCTTTGAACTTCTGTACCTATACAACATTATTTTTGGTATCTGCGAAACCTGAATATAGTTTGTTCAGAATAAGTCACTGAATCGATTCCAATAATGTTTAAACCATGTTATATTTTGTCCCAAAAATATTTTTTTAAAGTTACAAGTTGGACACCGAGCGACACTAAGTACCTATCGCAAAATTATTATTATCAATGAGCTCAAGACGACGCTGAACAAAAACGTGGTCCCACCGCGTGGTGACCACGTTTTTGTTCGGACAACCAGGTAACAGAACAAGCTATAACTTTGTGATTTTTCATGATACAGTTTTGAAATTTTGTACATAGTTTCTTTACATTAAATACTAGACACGTGTTTCAGGTTTCGCATATACTAAAACTAATGTTGTATAAATTAATTAAAAAATTGGAAACTTTCCATATTTGGACCATATTTTACCTGTCGGGGACCACTGGTAGTCTGCGGACCACTAGTTGGGAACCAATGGTCTAGGAAGTGCGGTGAACGTACCGCGGACCGCGGGCTGCAGGCTGCAGGTGCGGGGTGCGTCCGCGGCCAATTAGACGATAGCATCGCAAGGTTAATGAAATGCCCTCCAAACAAGGATACAGTTACGGCTTTAATTGCTAAGTATCATATTTTGTGAGTTATACGCTGGGAGGATTGTTCCTGGATCTCAAGTTGAGAGGAATGTTTGGGAGGTAATAGGAAGATGGAAATCTTATGGAATTTATGAGCTATCCTCTATTTCCAGACGTGAAGGAGGCTTCAGAGGTTTCTATCATAAAGACGAAATGATCAGTTGATCACCACGCTTATCAACTTAAGGGCCATGTCCTATAATAATGCCTGGTTTATTTAAGAAACTAAACATTTTTGCTATTCAGCAAGTTTAGCATTATGTAACAGACGTATGTAGTTTTTAATATACTTATTGATATCTCAATCGAGGAACAATAAGTCCATGGTTGCCTTGATTACGTATAGTCACGGTAATTATCCATAACAATGATTACTTACAGCGAGGAAGTTCCTCTGGTTGATGCAAAATTTACTTATTATTTATTACTAACTCTTGCCCGCTCTTTCACCCACGTGGAAGTCGAACATTATCGTACGGAAACGAATTGCTGGGATTATAAGTCATAGTTAATAATAATAATAATAATCGAAACCGACGTGGGGATGCACCGAGATGTGGTCTCAGTGGACAAGAGCTTCACCCCGCTCTCCTTGGCTAACCAGAACTAGCGCAAACCTGTGGTATTGGATACTAATAACCGTAGGGAGGTATGGCAGAGCAAAGAGTTACACGCACGCTTTTTCCGGGCCTTACATGGGCCTGATGTAGACTTTTTGGCGTCCGTATCCTGGCTAAGATTCGGTGACCTCTTTGGGGAAACTGAAGGTTTCGTCTGTGAGATTATGGATGAAGTTATCATGACGAACAACTATCGGAAATATATTAGCAAGGACGGTACGGTTGACATCTGTCGGGCATGCCACCGTCCCGGTGAATCCATCCGACATATTGTTTCTGGTTGTTCTCGTCTTGCTAACGGTGAGTACTTGCACAGACACAATCCAGTAGCTAGGATTATTCACCAGCAACTTGCCTTGCAATACTACCTTGTGAGTTCTGAAGTACCATACTACAAGTATGTGCCCGATCCAGTCCTCGAGAATGGTCATGCCACATTGTATTGGGATCGATCTATCATCACAGACAGGACTATTTTAGCAAATAAACCTGATATTATTTATTTATTATTATTTATTTCCTTTATTCATTCTTTCTCTTATCTCATACATTTTTAAATATTTTTACAAAGAAAAGTAAACAAAACATTTAAAAATATAAAAAATAGATGGCCCATCGGTATCAGGAACAAGGTCCAGGTTGCCGGTGGTCAGGGCTCCAGAGAGAGGAACCGCCTCACTATGCGTGCCGTGTCCAGGAGTACTGCTTTCTGAATCAAGCTCTTGACCCAGCCGCGCAATGAGAGCTTCCTAAGGTGTTGGTCGAGGCTCTCTGCTATTAGTCCATTAACCGTAACGACTATCGGTACAATGATTGCAGAGTCCACGTCCCACATGTCGACAACCTCGTGTGCTAAATCAAGATACTTGATTTTTTTATCATTCTCAGCTTTCACGAGATTCTCGTCATGAGGGACAGTGATATCAACAATCATTGCACGGCGCTCTCGGCGATCTATCACCACAATATCAGGTTTATTTGCTAAAATAGTCCTGTCTGTGATGATAGATCAATCCCAATACAATGTGGCATGACCATTCTCGAGAACTGGGTCGGGCACATACTTGTAGTATGGTACTTCAGAACTCACAAGGTTGTATTGCAAGGCAAGTTGCTGGTGAATAATCTTAGCTACTAGATTGTGTCTGTGCAAGTACTCACCGTTAGCAAGACGAGAACAACCAGAAACAATATGTCGGATGGATTCACCGGGACGGTGGCATGCCCGACAGATGTCAACCGTACCGTCCTTGATAATATATTTCCGATAGTTGTTCGTCATGATAACTTCATCCATAATCGCACAGACGAAACCTTCAGTTTCCCCAAAGAGGTCACCGAATCGTAGCCAGGATACGGACGCCAAAAAGTCTACATCAGGCCCATGTAAGGCCCGGAAAAAGCGTCCGTGTAACTCCTTGCTCTGCCATACCTCCCTACGGTTATTAGTATCCAATATCACAGGTTTGCGCCAGTTCTGGTTAGCCAAGGAGAGCGGGGTGAAGCTCTTGTCCACTGAGACCACATCTCGGTGCATCCCCACGTCGGTTTCGAGAAAGTATTCCCTGAGACTGCATACCTCGCGGTTGTGCAAGGTCTTAGCATTTAAGAATCCACGACCTCCGCACTTCCGCGGGATATACAGTCTCATCACCGATGACCTTGGGTGATGCATCCGATTTGCGGTCAGTAGTGTGCGGACCTTCCTATCCAGGGCGTCAAGTTCCGTCTGAGTCCATTTGAGTATGCCGTAAGAATACATCAATACCGGCATGACCCAACCATTAAAGGCGCGTACCTTGTTTCCGCCTGATAAAAGACTGTTTAACACTTTATTCAGGCGGCCAAAGAAGCGCTCCTTTAATGATTGTTTCATGTCGGCAGCATTGATGCTTAATGCTTCCGACATACCCAAATACTTGTAGGTCTCGGTTGATGAGAGGGATCTAAGGAATATGGAATCCGAGAGTTGAGTTCCCACGGATTCCATAATCTCCCCTCGCTTTACATGCATGACTGCACATTTGTCCAAGCCGAATTCCATCCTTATGGCGCTACTAAAACTTTCAGTCACTTTTAGTAGCTCCATCAGTTGCAAATTGCTGGGAGCAAATATTTTCAAATCATCCATGTAAAGGAGGTGAGATATAACCTGACCACCTCTCCTCAACCGGTAGCCTAGACCAGAATCCTCCAGCAGTGTGCTCAGAGGAGTCAAGGCCAAGCAAAACCAAAGCGGACTCAAACTGTCACCCTGAAATATTCCTCGCTCAATCCTGATCGGTTCATCGTTCCCAAGAACCTGCCGACATCCTGGATAAAGAAGGACCGTCCTCCACTGCCCCATACATGACATCAAGAAGGTGCGAAGAGTTGCATCTATTTTGTACAATTCCAGCACCCTCATGAGCCATGTATGTGGCACCGAGTCATAGGCCTTCTTATAATCTATCCAACACGTCGACAGATCCCTCCGGGATCGACGAACCTGTTGGCTTATGGCCATGTCGATAAGGAGCAGCTCCTTAGTACCGCGGGACCCATTCTTACATCCATTCTGAGAGACAGACATAATTGAATTGCTATCTATATGACGAACAATTTTTGCTCTCAGAATGGATGTTAGGACTTTATAGACCGTCGGTAAACACGTAATTGGTCTATAGTTTTTAGGTTCCACAGTACTACCCGATTTGTAGAGCAGGTGGGTAACTCCTGTTGTAAAGAATGGTGGTAGCGACCCAGTCTCTAAGGATGACTGGAATTGTGAGGCTAAGCAAGCGTTTGACCTTTGTAGCCATTTAATCCAAAAATTGTGCAGTCCGTCCTGCCCTGGAGATTTCCAGTTAGGTAACGGACGGACTGCACAGGCCACGTCCAGTGGACTAATAGAAATGGCCTCCATTTCCGGAATTGAGTCACACGCTCGCTCAACAACACGCATCCAATCACCCTCAGTGTGGTCGACGGGCACCGACCAAATACTTCGCCAAAAAGCATTCATGGCGTCGTTATCCGGCAGATGCGCGTCAGTCACTCCTTGAATGGTAACGGGCCGCTCCCATGTTCTGTACACCCACCTTTCGTCACTCTGGAACATGCGGTTCTGAGTGTATCGATCCACTCTTCGCCTATACCGACGGATACGGTTAGCCCATGCATAAACTTTCTGCTTCAGGAAGTCGATGCGCTCTGTGACTCGTGACATGTATTCTCGGGGACTGATATCAGTTCCCGAGAATGCCCGCCTCACAAAGCGCATCACCCTTGGGCGTGTATTGCCCTCCCTGAAGCAGATGAGCTTCCCGATGAGTGCCCTGGCCTCATTAATACGACGCTCAATCCTGCATTGCCAGGCTGGTACGGCAGATTTTGGTCGTGTAGGACTGTCAGTGTTTGGAAATTTGACATTGGCTACACGACATGCCGCAACAGCCGTGCAATACAAGATTGAGTGTGTATCACAAAGGTTTGTGCTGCTTTCAATAAAATTTGGTAACAGCGCATCCAGGGCACACACCAGTGCTCTATTCTTTTTATTCATGGGCAAACGTGGTAATCGTGGTCTAAGATCAGGTGACATGAACCGATACTCACGAATCGCACCCTCCAGAGCGCTCCTTAATTCCACATTGCACAGGTTATCTGCAGATATAGTTCTGTCATCCTCTTCCTCAGCATGATGATTTGCCCGCAGTGGTAGTACAGCAGGCACATGTGTAACGTTCTGGGATGGGAGAGGGTTGCTGGCTGGGCTAATCTGCATTTCCGAGCGCAGCCGATCAAGTGTAGCATCATCCAACCTATGATTATTTAGAATGACGCGCACCTGATCCGACAATCGTTGAGCAGAGACATTGACGGCAGGTTCAAGAGCCTGAAACAGAGAGAGCATCCGACATCGGTACGCAGTAAGGTTAATTCCTCCCTCTGTAGCCCCATAATATGCGCGCATCACATTTTCGTCCACCGGCAGCGGGGACCCTGTTCGTGGCCTGTTGGCCTCGAGGTCCCAAGCCCGCTGGTGGCCGTCCTCTTCCTCGTCGTCGTGGTGGCGGTGGTGTCGACGGCGGGGAGAAAAACTCGTCACTCGAGCTCGACGCAACTGCAGCGACCGGCGACGCAGCGCTCACGGATGTGGCGCATCCCGGCGAATGCGAGGCGGAGCTGAGTGATGAGCCCGGAGATGGTGGGTGTGTCTCGTGTAATTTGGCCCGGCGTCTGGTCAGCATTTTTTAAGACGTACGTCGTACATATACGTTTTCAAATATTTATATGATTTTAGGCTCCAGTTTTTTGATGTATCTGTTTTCTTTTTTTTTTTTATCATAATTATTGATAAAATTAGTTTATTATATTTTAAATATGGGTAAAATCGATAAAAAAAATTAAATAAAAATTCAGTTTGATAAAATACGTGCTGTCAATTTGACACTCGGGCCACAGATTTATTATTTATTTATTTATTATTAACTTACACACACTATCTTTGACCCCAATACAATAGTGGTTACATTGTGGTGATAGATCGCCGAGAGCGCCGTGCAATGATTGTTGATATCACTGTCCCTCATGACGAGAATCTCGTGAAAGCTGAGAATGATAAAAAAATCAAGTATCTTGATTTAGCACACGAGGTTGTCGACATGTGGGACGTGGACTCTGCAATCATTGTACCGATAGTCGTTACGGTTAATGGACTAATAGCAGAGAGCCTCGACCAACACCTTAGGAGGCTCTCATTGCGCGGCTGGGTCAAGAGCTTGATTCAGAAAGCAGTACTCCTGGATACGGCACGCATAGTGAGGCGGTTCCTCTCTCTGGAGCCCTGACCACCGGCAACCTGGACCTTGTTCCTGATGCCGATGGTCCATCTATTTTTTATATTTTTAAATGTTTTGTTTACTTTTCTTTGTAAAAATATTTAAAAATGTATTAGATAAGAGAAAGAATGAATAAAGTAATATAAAAAAAAACGGATTAATAATAATTTATTATTATTCCGTTTTTTTTTTTTATATTACTTTGTATAGAAATATTTAAAAATGTAAATCATATGTATAAAAATAAATAAAGGAAATAATAATAATGAATTTATTGTTCCACAAACGAGGTGACATACAAGCTTAGTACAAATTTATGTGCAAGAATGAACAGATGATGTACTGCTGGTACTTAAAAAAGGAAACGCTGCCCTATAAGTGACACAGTGAAAGCAGTTCGTGATATTTCATGCAACATGTTTAATGAAATTGCCGAGACAATAACAATACATTTAATTAATAATATGGAAAACAAAATTTAGAGAGTAGAATCGCTGAAACTAGTAGTAAAGTAAGCTTGTGGGGGAGTGGTTATTTGTGTGTTTGAGTGTTGCGTGTGCGTGTGTATGTGTTTGTTACATTTGTTATTTGACTGGATGAAGGATATTCTGTCTCATCATAGGTAAGTTTTAGAAACCAATCAATCACAGCTTTTTTACAGTCATGCTTATGTTAAGGATTAATATTCAATAACTTGTTTGCTTTGGCATACAAAAATCGTCCGAGGAAACAGAGGAATCTCTGGCTGAAGGAAGTCCTGAGAGACACCCAAAGGAAGTTTAAACCTACGAGTAGAGTGATTTTGGGAGTTGATTGAAACATGGTCGCTCTTTGTGTTTAATGAATGTTGCCTTAGAATAATTTGAAGAATAAAGAGTTGACGCACCGTTAAAACCTCATAGTACTCATAAGGTCCTTGGTAGGGTAACGAAAAGGTTTAAAGGTACATACTTTTAACACTGCTCTCTGCGCGCGTTCAAGAACTAATAGATTAGTCTTATAGGCACCGCCCCATGAGGAAATACAATAACTAATCAAAGATTGGCACAAGGCATAGTAAAACATCTTTAAAATCTTAGGGTTCGCGACGTGTCTCAGATGTTTGAAAATATAGATTAATTTCCGGATTCGCCCTGTCAATAGTTTAATATGCGGTACAAAACTTAATTTTTCGTCTAGAATCACTCCTAGATATTTGATAGTAGGAGCATTTTAAAGTTTTGGGCAGAAGCATTTAACTGAAGTATTTGCTGTGTGATTATGAGCGGTAATGTAAAATTTACTTTTGTCGAATTTTTGTGGTTTTTTAATGTTGAATACTAGATACTTGGTTTTATCTACATTAAGTGACAGGGTATTATCGGATAGCCATTTAGTTATTTTATCAAATCCCACTTGTGCTGCGTTAAAAACTTTCTCCCAAGTGTCCCCTGAAAAATAATTGCTGTATCATCTGCGAAAGCCAGCAGTTTGCCGTTTGCGATGTCCAATTTGCAAATTCCATTAAGGTACACCAAGAAGTTCACTCTTACCCAGGTCATTTTCTCCCTGTGTGCCAAACTCAGTTCAGAAGCTAACGTTGTTAGGCATCAAAAGGTAACAAACAGACAGAGTTTTTCCGCAGTTTATAATTTTAAGTATGAATACACTTCACTTCTTGTACTTTCTAAAAAATGTTGAAAAGTTTCTAAATTTAAAATAACCAAATAAGATTTTAAACTTTCATGGTCACTAAAATTATTATAACTAGAAGACGGGATATTTACCATGTTTATTGTTTTCTTTGAGTTCCCGATATTTCGCTGTTGCAAGCACCATGATCACGGATAAACTGAAGTTATTGTGGGTGGGTGTTTATGAGCAGACAAATCGGTCTACCCTCTTTCTTGTTCGTTTTTTGCACTCAGTACCGCTACCACTGTCACTCACAACTCGATTCTGTTCCCGACACACGAAACTCACTGTGCCTGCTCGCGAACTTTTTTCGGCACTATTCCGCTTTTTACACAGCTGGACCACTGGTTTCCAGGCTTTCGACAGTTGAAACCCATCCTCCCGATTGAAGTTCTTATATCGAGTTGAGGGTGTTGAGGCGGCCTGCTGAGAGTTCTGGTGAAAAAGTAAGTCCTACAGAATTCAATTCAATTCAATTCAAATTCAAATTCAATTCAATTCATTTATTTGCAAATGAAATTGAAATTGAATTGAAGAAATGTAAAGAATAGTAGAATACTTTTGTTGTTAATTTAGTTAATAATAACGATAACTGTTAATGTATGGCAAACATTTAATAGGTTCAGAAAACCGTCCGGCCTCTTGACAAACGGGAAAACAGCTTCAACGTTAGTGTGAAGAACATGGTCACACACAATATACGAGCATTACGAGCAACCTTCCACCTCATGTTATCTCTTAACTTATTTATCACTTAGCAGACAACGCCGCGGTATGCTGCTAACATTAACTAAACATTCTACTTCACCCACAAAAACTTTGAACCCGTGACCCGCAGCTCTAAATCTGCGGCTGGCACCGCTGTACCGTGGGCGTCACAACACAGACATGCTCTGTCTAAACTATTAGTGCAACAATTAATTGATCGCGTATCACGCTCTACAGCTGGCTACACCGGCAGAGGTGGAGGTCACATAATATACTGGTCGGCACATTTAACATGGCCGACGGATTTTATAAACGATAAAATGGAGATATGAAAGTGATTCCTGTGTTGTGTCGCTGACTCCAACAGTGGTGAATAATAATTTAATTCAACGAGTTCTCACCTTTGATCTGGTATTGCCATATTTAATATTTTGGTATCTCATTGGAAGAATGTGGCAGGTGGTAAATGTACGTGATCGTGGAATTTAGGCCAACAAACTTGAAATATTTTTGCGATTTTACACAAACATAAAAAAATACCTTTTTTTTTCACTTAGGCCTCACAGTTCGGGTTGGTCGTTTCCTATGGAGAAGAACCGGCAAAAAACTTCATGCTCCATAACAACTGCCGTCTGGGTTTTACTTTTTTTAATGATTTGTTTTTACAGTATTATTTTGGTACACCATTAGTACGGGTGTGGGGGGACAGCGTAGGCCGACAATAAGTTACTACACTCATCATCATCTCACTTTATTTAATTGAATATGTTCTTTATTGATTAAATTATTCCTTTATTTATTTTCTTTACACATAATTTACATTTTTAAATATTTCCATACAAAGTAATATAAAAAACATTTAAAAATTAAAAAAATAGTAGCCCACCGGCATTGGGAACAGAGTCCGAGCTACCGGTGGTCAGGGCTCTTGAGAGAGGAACCTCCTAACGATACGCGCCGTGTCCAGAATTACTGCTTTTTGAATCAAGCCCTTGATCCAGCTGCCAAGCGAGAGCTTCCTCAGATGTTGCTCGAGCTATTGGCTATTAAGCCATTGGCCGACACGACTATCGGCACAATGACTGCTGTATTCACATCCCACATGTCGACAACCTCACGAGCCAGATCAAGATATTAAATAAATCATTTTTATTATTTATATTCCAGTACCTAATTATTACAAAAACTGCCAAGACGATAGGTAAGTTAATCCTATCATAACAATTATATCTTCATATAACTACGAGCTTTAGTAGATAGTTGGAATCCCTACAAAAATAGGTCCGCGAACGTCACCAAGACTAGTATATTATCCAAAGTTCATCTGTCTGCGAATCTATCGAATAAATATGTCTGGATCTATTCTAATTTAAAGGTTATCGTAACCAACTAAATTATTTTTAATATTTCTATTAGCTATATAATTCTTAGATATTTATCTCGGCATACAAATAGGTACAAGTTCAACATGAAGTAATGGGTCAATCCAGTGAGCCTCGTGTAAACTCACATAAATATAGTTACCCAACGGTTATAATAGACGGGGTATCGATATAGATGAGCCATAGATGAGTGTATCTACATAGATAACGATATCGACTCATTTAAATAAAACAAAGTACAATCACCTGCACACCATTGCCACAATTTGACACTCGCATCGCTTTTATTTACTCTTTCTTACTTTACTCATTCTTGCCTTGCATAAGCGGTCGTCTGTACGTATGAGAGCGCACGCGCAGGGGGCATCGATGGCCGAATTTATGTTAACAGTTGACACCGCGCCTGCGCAGTGCACGTAAGATATTTACATGCGCGTCGTTAATCATCGGGAAATTAGTTAAACGTTCAGAATGTGGGCGGGACATGTGGCGGGAATGTCAGGGATTTGGAATACAAGAAAATAAAAATAGGTGAAAGGAGAAATGACGCAACAAAGAGTTACACAACTAACACTGTCAGTTAGGCAGAGTTGTGCCTACGGCAGACCCACATTTGTCCTATTACTACGAACTGGGCACAAATCATTGTTTTATAGTGATGTTTCTCTCTTGCCACGAGTCCACCACTTCGCGTTCATGACCGAAAACAAAGACGTCTTTAACCTGTTGGAGGCCCTGGACTCTGTAGAATAGTGAGGGCCAATTCAAGTAGGATCCAAGAGCGAGCGGAGCGAACTCAAAATTTTTGCACGCCCACTGCCTTGTACACGTTAAGGATTCATTTGTATGTTCACATAAAAACATTTTATGTAGAAAAATAAGTAAATACTGACCTACGCAGAAAAACGAAAAATGGAGAATTCATTAAGCAAACGCGAGCAAAGCACACTCAAGAAGTTTTAGCAGCCCACCTCTGACAAGGACAAAACGGACAGATCGAAACAATTCGCCCAGTAAGTGCTGAAGAGGAAGGAGGGAATGGAGTCAATATAAATAGAGTATTTGAGCGTACTCTATTTCTGTTGTAGATTATAGAGTAGGTACCTAAGTACAACTAAGCAAAATAGAGTACAATACTCTAGGAGATTTAAGTAGATCACTAATAAAGTCTAGTTAATTCTGTTGAAAATTTAATGCCAAAACCTTTAGAAACATTCGAAACTGGCAGCTCAATCAAACCAATAATAATCCCCATAAAACCAATGACTCTTGCTTGATCTTGCTTTAAATCATCACAAAAAAATATGATTTTAATGTAGTATCAAATTGAATTGACACGGATATTAAATATTTTCATTTCAACGGCTTAATGGTTGACTTTTATAAAAAAAAAACAAGACTAAATGATTTATACTAAATGGCAAATAAAATGGTACAATCGCGTACAAAAACTAAATTACGACTTAAACTTTAAATATTTGATACTTGAAAATGAGTTTTAAGAACCTTCAAATATTTGAACGAAACGTAAATTAGATCCGTAATTTGAGTAAAGGAATACTGAATAACTAAACAATAATTACGATATTAATCTAGTAAAGTAAACCATCGTACATCTCTGAATCCATTCAAGCAACTCATTTGTGTTAGAAGAAGACCTGTCTAAAGGCAAAAATAATTACCCAGTTTAAACATAATCGATCATCTCGATCTTATGCATGCAGCAAATGCTTAATACAAAGTATTGCGGCCTATACAATTTATCCCGAGATATAAAACGCCGCCAGTTTGATAGATCGAGACAACTCACGCGATGCAACCACCTACCACTACCTCACGTGTGTTTGCAAATGTTATTACATTCCGACAGCGATGGTACCCGAACAGGTCCTAATCGACCCTCCTGAACATCTCGGCGTTATCTTCTTATTTACTATATTACACACACGCACGTTACCGCTTATCCCCGACATATTTATTAAGCCAATTATATATGTAAAGGGTCTGTGCTCTGCGCGGTCCAAATATTCGGATTATGCAGATCAGCCTGTGGCCTGTGACCCCCGGGGAACATTATCTGTGAGGGCTTGGATGGCGGTTAAAATGGAAGCCATGTTGAATTTATGATGTACTTACTTACTGTTAGATTCTTTTCGTTACGTAATGTGGAGAACAGTTCGGAATAATTGAGAGGTCGCACGTCTTTGTTAAATGAAGTTCGGTAATTAAGTCTGTGCATGGTTATTTTAATAAACTTGGAAACGTTTTCGTTTACAACAGCTTCCATTAGTGCAAAGACAGTTTACATTTGAATTTCATCAACCGATGATCATTTTTGTTTCTGTCAATTGACGCAGCAACCGTTATTCATTGTTGTTGTTGTTGTTTGTTATTTGTTTCTAATAATTGTCTAATTGTCAAAACAATTACACTAGTGCTGTCAGATCTTACAATTTCTATTGCTACTTTCAAACAACATAAAAAGTACTAAACGTCTATCTCTCGGTTATATCTAGACTACTCAACACTGAAAAAGAAACAACATGAAATTTGACTCATCTCAGAAAAGGCATACCTACGCGTAAATCAAAGTGAATACCAACTCCTATTTGGGAATCAGCCGACTAACTCACAGCATGCTGTAACTGATGGAAACATACGGCTTGATAACAGGAGAGTTCACGCAGTGTTAACATACAACCTGCCCTACGGTAGTAACCGGTTCGGTACCGGTCGGTAGTATTCTAGATTTATTTAGATTTTAACTCCAGTCATAAGTTGATTACATAAACCATCCCCTGGAGTTAACGACCTTACAAATCAGAGAAAAAAAGTCTATAATATTATTTTTTCTTCTTTTAAAAAACTTCACCTCTTTTATCTACATAATGGTCTTATTATAGATTTATGAACGAGATGTCACAAACCAATTATTGGATTATTTGCAATTAATTATATGCCTATCTATATTCATGCAATAAACTCCGAGACATATTTACATAATGAACTAGCTCAAGATTAATGTAGTTTTTATTTAATAAATAAACCCACACAATTTACTACATTTCGTGACTCATTCCCAAAATATACTTAAATCTGCATAACCCGTTTTTTATGAGACCTGTAAAAAGAGAAGCGTTGTACTAATCAAAATCGATCTGGGATTAATTATAGAAACAGGATGCTTTTAAGCTATCGCAGATATATAAGATGAGAAGTAAATACCTAATTAACTAGATACTAATTCGAATGCAGTTTTTTAAATATTCGTGTTCGTAACATAAGTTTAGTAGAAATCCTGATCATTATATTATTGTTATCAATTTTGTCTTTCTATCTATGGAGGAAAAAGATCACCTTCTTGAGATTATAGAAAGCGCACATTGTTGAACGGTATTAACTTCAAGATTGGCTTTACCATTCATCATCATCTGCCTGGCTTCTCCCCAACCATATTGACAACGATTAGACTGAAAGCCGAGCCCACAAGATGCAGTTTGCTCCATGTAGCGACGGCCTGTGTGACTTCCACGAAACAGGTAGGCTGCCATCAGACGGACGGCATCACAGCAACCGCGCGCAGTCGAGCAACATAGTGCTTACTATGTATGTGACCAAGCTTTTTGGTCGGGTGAGGCGGAGCCCATGGAAAATAGCGGCGTTGAATATATCGACTGCGCGCGGTTGCCGCGATGCAGTCCGTCTGATGGCAGCCTCACTGGCTAACACGATCATTGTGAAAAGTGACGTAGGCGACACTCGCGTCGCGCCTGTCACGTCCACCACCCTGTATGTTTCCTCCACACTGCTGCTCAACATTACGTAAAAGAATGTCAATACTTTTCCATCGGTACTACAACTACATGTTATCTGCTGGTAGATCGAGCGACGGGGGATAACCCTCACAGCCCACACCGGCCAACCGGCCACATTGTGCAACAATAACAAAGGCAGCTAATGCGATTGGAAAGTAAACCCTTGTTCCTACTCCCGATGTGCGCGAAAGTTTCGTTTCTTGGAATCCACGCAACCAAAGACATTCTTTAGTTGGACAATTTAGATGCCATAACAATTTCAGGACACGGTGACGTTTTAGCATAAATTGTTTCTCAAAAAAAAAAACGTTTGGCAGAGTTCGTTATATCTTTCCAGCTAGTAGTAAATGTAATATTCAAGTCCTCCTTTGTACATACTGGTTTTTTTTTACTTGGGTATAAAGATAAATAATTATTAGGCCTAAGCCTTTCAAGAAAACAGGCATGATGATATTATGTAAGTAGATGTATTTAGGATACCTATTTTACCGTGATGGAAACCCGAATTAAGCTTAAGCTGAGATTTTAGCCACGTGCCCGGACGTCCAAAGGTACCCTCTTGTGCTTTATCTGCAGTAACAGTGGAGAGCACAACTTGCGCGCATGCATGGACGGAGTTAAGGCGCTCAGTCACTGAGGTGTAGCACATGCACAGCCAATGAGAAGGACAGGAAGAAGACGTTACACAATATTTATTTAAGAGTTCAGTCTTATCATGGTCGGTCTAACCCGTAGAGACGAACTAGAGCACGGCTCCGGATCAGTGATCAGTGTCCGATGTCCGCAGCCAGTCCGCAATCCTTTATTATGTATTGTTATCAAACCGATCAGTATTTTATTAAAATGTAACTTGGAACCCTACACATACGTAAGTCACGCACTCATTTAATCGAATGTTGCTTAATAAATAGTACTCATCGATTATATCTGATTATATTATCGAGAATTAAGACATGGATGATATTCATGCTATTAACATAACTTCAATATTTGTTTTCATTACGAGGAGATTATCTTAATAAAATATGAGCCTTAATTGTCTGTATTTTTTGTTTTAAACGCCATTTGTTTGCGCGGATTAACCTACAGGTTACATGATATTAAACTTAACATTAATATTAAGTTAGTAAGTAGTAACTTGCTTAGTTTATCCAAGTTATTATAAACATATTTGACCTTTTGTGAAATTTCAAAAGAAGCTAGTGTGTGTCTGTGAGAAACATTTCAAAGTAATTGTGTGTTGACAAACGGTCAGTTGTTTATATGTTTTTAGTTGTTGTCATAAATGTCGTATGGCATGTCGGGCTAAACGAGAAATAGACAAACAATAGAACCGTTGATGAATAAGTGAAGAATGTTTCTGGATGAAAATAAATGACATGCTAGTGAAAAACTTATCCCCCGACTCTACGACCTCACGCACCTTTCATATATATACGTGCATATCCAACTAAATAGTGTTTTGTTAAACTGTACAATAAATGACCCTCTTACTGCATCTTTTAGCCTTTTAGCCTAGGCCTAAACAGATGCTGACATGATGCTGGATATCAGTATTTTTACCGGGAGCGACTGCCATAAGCCACCTCCACAATGAGAGTCACCGATGCCTTAAACTAAAGTAACTATAAAACGTTAGCTAGATAATGAGCTCGTGCGTGCGTGGTGTGTCGTGCCTCCAACTCAATCCATTATGTAAATGCGCCGAAAACAAAGTAATTTAATCTCGTACATTATCAACGCGACTGTTCCGAGCCTGCTCAATAGCGCTCATTATGCTCGGGTTCTACGGTGGATCAATTAAGATTGCGCGCGCGCATCTTACGTGGAGGCCTGCACCCGCGCTCCACGACCACATGGATAGATTTTAGAGAAAGTTAACTTTTGACAACGTACTTAGAACTCAACTCGTCAACACAGGCCTTTGTTCAACACCAAGTACCTTAGAGTCGAGTTTGCTGCCTTTTTTATTCTGCAAACGTAGAAGAAAATAGATTAATTTCGTTTCATGGCAACATATTTCCAGATTTAGATCAGCTCGTGTAAGTTTAGTTAAGATTTTTTGTGTGTGTACAGTATCTACTTAAAACTGATCAAATAAATTGATTTCGTTTCATTTAGTTATCGCTGCATATAGTGGACCGTCTGGCCTCACGTAGCCGTCCGCCCTTGTCCGCAACCCCCCCCCCCCGCCCCCGCCCCCGCCCCCGTACCGCCGCATTTAGATTGAAATTTTAGTTGTATTGACTAGCCGACTGTAATGGTCTGTTCATTCACATGAAAGGGATGAATGTTCAGATAAACAAACTGAAAGATTCACGCAATGAACCAGGCGGTACTTAGCAGAAATCATTTCCAAATCTTTATTCAGCAGCTGTTTGTCAGCATTTCTGAAGGAATATACCCGTGAGTGTGAAAGCAGTCTTCTGCTTCTTCGTCGTATCGATGATTCCCATGATTATTTATGGGAATGCAATATCCTTAACACTGAAACTTTGTAAACTAACAGATGATTTCTTTAATTTGAGAATGGACAACACTAAAACTAACTCAGAACATACTAAGTGCGTCCATCATCGACGATCTAATTATTTTTCTTACCAGTATTGCTGTCAATTGGTAGTTTGTAGAAGGAACCACAAGTTAGAGTATTTATCGCGCGTGAGTTGCGATCAATCGACCGGCACTTACTCAAACGAGAAACAAATTTTATGCTCTTAATTTGTATGAGCAACCTTAAATGGCCGCTTCAGCAGAATCATAATACGATAATAATATGAATTACGTTACAATTCGTAAAATGTTCAGAAGTGACAATTCATAATATTACCTACGAGTAACTGCGTCTGTGACCATTTTAAAAAATTTTACGTGATTCATATCATAATCTGCTAAAGCGGTCCCCAGAGCATCAAATTAATATTATCATCTATTTTCAATTATACACTGCCTCATTGGCGTAGTGGTCGCAAGCGCAACTGCTTAGAAGCACGAGGTCCTGGGTCCGATTCTCAGGGCAGACAAAGTGTTTTTTTTACATTAACTTTGGCCCAGAGCTTGTGCCCGGTCGGCGGCACACCAGCCTATGACATGGGACTTAAACATAACTGACGAAATGTGTGTGCACTCTAGGTACAGCTGTGCCTATCCCTTCGAGCACAATAGGCATGAAAATAAATTATGTTCTGTACTGTTACATGTACTTGTCAGAAACCATTTTAGTTTTAGAGGAACCTAGATCTTTCGCAATCGAATTGTTCTACAGCAACAATCTTTTCAGAATACTAATTGGTAGGTATAGTCACAAATTAAAATCACGTACAATAAATAAACATGAAGAAAAAAACCGCTGTGCTATTGGATAAACTTCCGTGTACAAGCCATGGTGCGCAGGCGCTTGGACTGACGAACGACCGATGATTGCCGAGTCGTGTTCGCCGCACTGTCATGACAACCGTCAAGATAACATAGAACTCATGTTAGAACTGCTCCAACGGATATGTATGCCAAAATCTGTACCGACTTATACAATATTCTACAAAAACAATATTCGAAACGATTAAAGAGAGTAGTACATTTGACGCAAAAGTCTCAAAATAGTCATACTATTAATAGTGCAGAAAATAAAACCAAAGCTACGTGGAAATTAATCAATAGGTGTAAATTAAACTTTCCCCCAGAACCTGTGAAGCAAATTCTTATTGGTGACAAACAAATTAACGATCCTAAAGACATAGCTATGGCTTTCAATGATTATTTTATAGATTCGGTACATCCTGCAACAAAATTTGATAACGGTAATGCAATTTCCCATATAAATCACCACCCAAAAACCCTTTTTATGGCGCCGACGGATGCTATGGAGATTTTCAATACAATAAATTCGCTAAAAAATTATTGGTATTTTTTAGCGAATTTATTGCACGGGATTTGATGAAATCTCAACAAAGATTCTAAAACTAGTGGCGCATGTAATTGCACCCGTGCTAAGCTTTATAATTAACCTATGCATAGAGTGTGGTCACTTTCCAAGCATACTAAAAACGACCATAATTAAACCACTTCATAAGAAAGGTGATAAAACAAACCTTTCAAATTACCGTCCAATAGCATTAACACCAGTATTATCAAAAATTTTTGAAAAAGTAATTTATACTTCTCTTAACTCATTCTTTGAAAAAAATCATATACTTGCAAAGGAACAGTATGGTTTCCGGAAAAATAGAAATCTTGACAATGCAATCAATGACTTGGTTACGAAAGTTATTAGTAACGTTGACAAAAAAAATCCCATTGCCGCAGTACTCATGGATATGTCCAAGGCATTCGATCACGTGGATCACACAATACTGCTGGGTAAAATAGAACGTTATGGTGTTCGAGGAAATATATTGAGCCTAATCAAAAGCTATCTGTATGGAAGAAAACAAATCACGGTTTTAAATAGAATTTGTCCTAACTCTAAGATAGAAGTCGCTCACAAGTCGTCCATTAGGTATACTACCCGCGGTGTCCTTGGGCCCTTGCTCTTTCTCATATTTATTAATGATCTGCCGAAATGTATCCACTATCAAACCGTCCTGTTTGCCGATGATAGTACGCTTATTGTACCATGTAGTGACCTTCAGTCATATGAGAATGAAATAAATAAGTCTATCCATAACATTATACATTGGTTAAATAACAATAAACTTAAAATAAACTTAAAATAAACTTAGAAAAAACACAAATTATGATGTTCCAACAAAGGACAAAAAAACTAAACTTAAATATAAAATACAACGATCAAAAAATACTCGAAACTGATAGTGCCCGTTTTCTGGGACTTCACTTGGATAGTCACCTAAACTGGAAATGTCATATAGAAACCGTATGTAAAAAACTAAACCAGTATTCCTATGCACTTCATAACCTTGCAAAAATATGTAACGAGGCTGTAGTTTTAATAGCATACAAAGCTTATATTCCATCATTGTTGCGCTTTGGAATAATGTATTGGGGAAACTCCACTAATAAAGAACTTGCTTTCAAAGCCCAGAAGAAGTGTATACGTAGTATGTTTAAGCTGAAAACGACTGACAGTTGTAAACCATTATTTAATAAATATAAACTATTGACTTTGCCATGTATGTACATATACGAGACAGCAGTATTCGTTAGATTGAACTTGCATTTGTTCCAAACGCTCAGATCAAAGCGACGCAATGATATATGTGCTATTCCACACAGAACTAAGCTCTATTCGAAAAGCTTTTTGGGAATGGGTCCCAAATTGTACCCCCACCCCCTACCCATTACAATAAAAGATGTTGGCAGCATACAGCATTTCAAAAAGGCTCTTCTAAATTTATTAGTCGCAAAAACATACTATACAGTCAATGAGTTCTTAGAAGATGTATTTTAATTTGTTGACATTTCATTATTTTATTGTTATTTTAATCCATTTATTTGTAATTAATTGACATTGACATAATATTATAATTGAAAATTGACATATTAAGAAATTGACGTAGTATGTAATAATTAGTAATTTAAAATTGACACATTAATATAATTAGAAATTGACATGGTAATAATTAGTAATTGAAAATTGACATATTAATATAATTAGAAATTGACATAGTAATAATTAGTAATTGAAAATTGACATATTAATATAATTAGAAATTGACATGGTAATAATTAGTAATTGAAAATTGACATAGTAATAATTAGTAATTGAAAATTGACATATTAATATAATTAGAAATTGACATGGTAATAATTAGTAATTGAAAATTGACATAGTAATAATTAGTAATTGAAAATTGACATATTAATTAATTAGAGATTGACATAGTAATAATTCGTAATTGTAATTAGAATATTTTAGAATTAAAATTAGAATATTTGTACGCCGCTGACGGCAAGACATAGCGATAATTTTAAGAGCACTAACATCTGCATATATGTATTTTTTCACCTATGATCTACAAATAAAGTGATTTGAATTTGAATTTGAATTTGAATACATTTTGTGGTGATGTTAGATAGGAAACCACCAATTCCATGCTCCTAGCTTCCGCCCCGTGTCAGCTTATATAATATAGACACATCATAGACAAATGTATCGCGGGACGAAACGGACGTGTGTTAAATCCTCTCAACACGCATTCGTTTTATTCGGAGCGCTTCTCCAGCATGGTTAGACGAAGACGACGACTAGCTAGCCGCTAGACGATGTTTTGAGCTGTGTAAGTTGAGCTCCTCTGAGCACGGTTCTTCTGAGTTTCTTAAAAATTTTACAAAGTCTGCGATAGGAAAAGGTAGACAGGCTAGGATCCGTATGCTACGGATCCCAAAACTCTACGACTAATGCTAGTTTCACTAAGCCACACCTAAACTAATGCCAAAATATGATTGCACTGTTGGAATGTCAACCCCTGAACCCAACTAAACAAAAGATAATCATGATTGCTGTGCATTTCTCCTTAAACGAACTCTAAAAAGAGGTCGAGTATTTTTTTGAGTCAAAACTTAAACTCTAAGCATTCATTTCAAATAGAACATTACAGGAACTTTAACATTGTCAAAATCAAAAAGATGAAGCTACAGTCCCAATTTAAGACATAATAACTGTGAAAGTACTGTAGTTGCCCTTTCCTAGGCATAGATCTCTATTTAGAAGGATGAGCAAGAAACTTTATGAACACAAGAGCACTTAATGCTGCCAAATATTTGATGCCTCAAAAAAACATTGTCGATTATTACAACACAACAAATGATGGCCCATACTCTATTCATGCCACACCATTGTTACATCATAACACATAAATCGAACCTCGGACCCACCGCGACGCTCTCGCGTTTCTCCTGATAGCTTTACCATCTAACCATTGAGCCCATGGAGCTAAGTTATGTGTGTTTACTCGGTTGATAGGGGAACCTATCGCATCGGATCTCGGAAGTATCGATTATCGACCGGTATCGAGTTGGTATCGATGCGGGGGTTCCGATTAACTTAGAATTGAGATGTTTATGGTCATTTAGTTAATGGTTAGGTAATGGGGCGTGACTATGTGCGTGGTATTCTTGTGTGTAGACACGGAGTTTGAAACCACTGTTAGGTACGTCATGTATTGATTCAAGGCTCTTTGATTCTTAGGTATAACAAAAGCGTTTGATGGAGTTGCTAGTTTTTTCAACAGGACTCCAAGTTGACGTCAGCAATTGTTTGTATTTCATTCATCATTATCATCACTGGCAGCCACTTGTTTCATCCCCTGCTGAGTACGGGTCTCCTCCCTTTGTACATGCTCCCTGGTCTGCGCGAGTCTCAACCAGGTCTTACCCGCGATCTTCTGAATGACATCCACCACCCATCTGGCTGTTGGTCTGTCAACACTTTTTCTACCGTCTCTCGGCAACTATCCGTGTTTCATAGAACGTAACAAAACATATGATGTGCTTCATAATACAAGTTCAAATCAATATCGCCATTACATTTTGAACGAACAGGAAGTTTAAAATATGACCACAAAATGGATCCAAATAATCGTGACACAGTCATAACTAAGTAATATCGATTTAACCAAAGATCTACAACCCACACAAATGAGTTAACCATAACAGTCACCTTCCGGACTTGAACCCGCGACTTCATCTATTGAACCATTGTCGCTAGATACGCATCTCAATTGCCAGCATTATGCTGAGCATTATCCTTGAAATGTATCGACTGTAGGTCCGAAAGAAGTGTAGATGTTTGAGAGATAGGCGCGGTTAATGAGGCGGGCTCCAAACAACGCACAATGGTAACAAAGAAACATTTAAGTTAACCGGCCGATGGTTATCGATATTGGAAGGGTGAATTGCAGTAGGTAGTACATGGAGTCATCACATCACAAGCATTTTCATGAGTCTACCTAATGCTGTTGTCTCTGATGGACTCAAATGACTCCGACAGCCGGAAGATATAAACCAACAAATGTTGCATGTTGAATTGAAACAACATAAGGTTAGAACGCAATGGTGTTTTCACGGCTCTTCGCGGGAGAAGATGCTGCTGGGTCACAGGAGCATTGAGTTTGGAAACAAAGAAAAGCTGTTTATTCTGAAAAATAGGACGCTAATTATAAAATATCGTAACTACAGTACTTCCACAGTTTTTGTGCCTTTTGACTGGGACTGTAGCTATATTTCATTGTTGTCTTTGTTTCGACAATTCAAAAGTGTCTACTTGAAATAAATGCTTTAATTTTGATTTTTGATTTTGAAAGTTGCTAAAAGCCTTTGTTTAGGGGTTTTAGGCTATGTCAAGGTTATGTACCACTCCATTCGCTTTCTACTCTGTGTTTGTTGGTCCGATGGCCAGTCGCGGCCACACGATCTCCGATACACAGGCTATTGACAACAATGGTCAATCACAGCGCGACCTGCGACCTGTCGGTGGTAGTACAGTGGTGAGCAGAGCGGGTTGCTGAGAATTAATAACGATGTTGATTCTTCCTTGTTTTTTGCTTAGGTACCTAATAGTTTTATTTACTTTTATTTGCGACTTCGTAATAAGATAACAGTGGGAAAGAATGAGTAATTTCAGTAAATTAAATCTGAAGTATGGAAGATGATGACATTATGCTGCGCTGACCCAAAATAAATTGGGTTAAGGGCAGGAGAAACATCTTTTTGGATCGCAAACCGCTGTCCCTCACACTGTGTTCGCACCATTATGCAGCTACGATAACATCGCCAAAATATTTCCAAACTGTACACCAATATTACCAATCACACATAATGTGCTCTCCACATTCCATACCATATGTGTGACGTGTAGGTGAGCACTAAGTCATTGATCCTCTCGCTTCCCAGGCTATTTGACCTTTAGAGGGTTGGTGATCGCAGCATGAGTGAAATCTAATGAGAATATGGCATGATGCCTGGTCAAGTTTGACAAATAAATATTATAAAATAAGCTTACTGTGTAAGCTAGCAATGCACCTAAATTAAATATGCAGTAAGACCACCCCGTTGTCTTATCGAGGAATTATCGCGAAAGGTGCTATAAACCACATGCGACATTAATTAAGTTCACTTATTTTGACTTGGTTTGACTTATAAAAAGTCCAACCTACGACCGCCGATCACCTCACACGGCCCAAATGTTCGTAAGAGGCATCGCTGTCTGTTTGTCCGTCTGTCCCAATATTTGTGTAGGGCATAAAAACAGCGTGTAAACGCCATAAGCGGGACAATGGTGGGCTTCACGGGAAGAGGGAGTGTCAACAATTAATATTCGATTACAGGTCGTTTGTCGACAGAGTCTTAAGTGCGGTCCTGTGCAAGAGTGGATGGGAGAATCTTTGGAAATGTTCAATGATTTCGAACGAGTTTTGTCGAAGTTTGGAAGTGGGGTGTTTGTTTGTGGTCATTGCTGCTCACTCAGAGGATGTAAGTTATTGAATGCAATTGATAGTAGCATAACTTAACACTGAATATCAAAAAACGTGTTGCTCCGACACCAAGCAACATAGGTCTGAGGCAGGCAGATTATGAATTTGGCACTGAGTGTAATGAATCTATTCAAAACCACCAGATCCACCAATTAGAGAAAGAAATGACTAATACAATACATTGCACAACCAACAATATTATTAGTCAGTAATAAACAGTAACAGACCACTATCCAATAAACCCATTAGCGCTATTCATGGGTGTCGTTTAACCGACTACGGCACAAAGGATGGTCTAATTCTCGACGTTATTTAATATGTCAAACCTTGTAAAACCATCAAGTGCCGCCGATCGATTGATCTTCACAACGATCTGGAGTTGCGCGGGCGCATAAAGCATAGGGCTGTCTCCGCTACAGCAACGAGGTTATCTAGGGAAAATATTATATTTTGAAATATGCTGGACACTTAGTTTAAAAAAAGCGGTAGTGTGTAGTGCTAGATTTAGAATTTAATAGAAAGCTATATAGCTGGTTGTGTGAGAGATGTTTTTATTCCATCAATGAATGTAAAACTTATGTACTATAATTATTATGACATCTACTTATTAACATTACTTAAATAATATTCAAACATTTTCATTATCCTTATATTTATTGACATGAAATTTATTTATTTATTTGACATCATTATTATTGTTCGCTATTTTTAATACGAATTATTATTTTAAATGAATAGAATTCTATTTAATTTTAATTCATTAATAGCATTTTAATCTAAAGTTAAATTATGAAATTGTTGTCTAATTACTAAATGTGTACTGCATGCTATATATAAGTATAACCGAGTTTAAATATTAAATAAATTTAAATGTTTGTACGGAAATGCCGAATGTAGTGAAACTCACAGATCATAAGAACTTATGTTACCTACCTATATTCTTGCAAATAAATATATCATTGTTTCATAAAATTATCTCCCCTTTGCCTGTATGACAAAAAGTGCTACTTTGACGCAAAAATGCAATTTTGTGTAACTTTGGTTATTGGTACTTAGTTGCTCCAGTTGCCGAATATCACGGTCATCATTCGTTTTTCAGACCTGGTGGTGTACAGAAGCACTAGTGATAAGTGATAAGTACGATACTGCTAGAACTTCCGAAAAGTTTTACTCAAAGTACGAATTTTGAAAACAGAAGTAAGAGTTGGTTCCATTTTCAGTTTTAAAGAATTAGAACTTTAATCAACCTGATTTTTCCGGATTGTACAAGCCCTGCAACAGTTGCACACAATTAGATGGTGCGATCAATAAAGCTAGTTATAAATCCCTGCTCTGCCCGCGGCGCAGGGCTCCGGTCGCGGCCGCATGGCGCGGTGGAGCTGCGCGGAACCCCCGGCGCTCCGGCAATGAGGGACCCCATTCGTCAACACCGCGGTACTTCGGTCAGGAGGAAGTCACGACGCAAAGCCAATAAGACAAAGAACATAATTAAATTACATTTACGATACAAAATACATATATTGCTTTTGGTATAAAGCAATATATGTATTTAGACGTTAGGAGAAGTCAGGACTAGTGGACAAACTTGAACATACGGTAACGTCGCTAGGTTTCCGAATTTGAGGAGGTTTTTTGATGACGTTAGGCAAAGTCATTACGACTGATGAAAGCACTTGGTTCTTCTTCTTTACGTGTCGATTAAACTCAAATTGTGACAGACCAGTATGTAGCCACCTGCACAGCTCTAACATATGCTTTGTTTAAATCCTGAAAGGTAAAATAGATTCTGTAAATATATCACAATTTGTTGCTGAGAACACATCGTTTGGTAGGAGAAAGACAGAGGTTAAAAAATATGGCATGGCTTGTAAATAGTTATGCATAAACTGTTGAAACTTAGTCAATACATGACATCACGCCTTTCCTAGTAAGGTACAAATGCACACATGCAACAATCATTACATTTCAATCGAAGACAAAATAGTTACTCCACGTTTCAACTACATATTTGTTCCGCAAGCGTGTGAACTCGACTAATATATCTCATTTACCTTTACAATAAGTTCAATTACAGCAACAGTATTCGCCATAACTCGGTGTGTGTTGCAATTTACTGCGTTTTGCTTTGGTGAATTTATTCTCAATTAAATAGTGCATTAGCTGACACGATTAGCGCTGAGTTTCCGCACTTGTGGTACCGATACTAAAACTGGCCAATAGGCGGCAAGCACGACGCTGTCAACTGGGAAATGCATTAGAGGGAACTATCGAGTTTTATTTAAGCGAAGTTGCCACTATGTTATGGGAAACAAATGTGGGAGGGTAAGTATAAAATCAGCCGATAATGTTCGTACGGCTGTTAGACAGGCTTCCTTTCTTCGAAAGGAATTGGACCGGACGTAATTCACCACGTGGGTAAAGAAAGGGTAATGGAGATCGATTTTATGTTGACTTTCTCGAATATTCCCTTGTCCTGGATGTTTGTGTGATATGATGTCTTTGTTCATGTCACTACATTTTAACTTGCGCAGTCAGTTTATGGCTGAAATTTTAGTCGAAATGAATGGGGTTACATTTCAAAAACAGAAGTTATTCTATTACAATGTTATTCATATATTTGCCGTAAGAAGAGCCAACATTACACACCTTCGTTACCTTTGCCCAATATTATTCATCCCCTATTTAATTTCCGCGTTCCACGACCGACTAATGAGCATTTAACATAATCAGCTGATCCATAATAAACAGCTCAGTACATTCTCATCTTAGAACTATTTCGTGACCGCAGCCAACCAATTAGGGGTACAGGATGCACATTACTAATCACGGCAATAAACTGCGCACGTCCGCCCTCTCCAGCGCGCATGCGCCGACTGGCTGCCATATTTCTTTCTGCAAAAGGCCGCAGCTACGTTTGAGTTCGTGTGTTGAACTATTAAGGCGCTGTTCACCTTATTGGAGGGTATTTACATCATTATTATCGGCAAGCCATCGTTTTTGCGGGTAGTTCGAATGTTTCTGTGTCGAGGGCTTTTTTTTAGAGCGACACGATGTTCTTGAGTTGTATCGAATAATGGATTGACGTGAAGAGTCATTGCTATATCATGGTATTCGTTTGTTGTTTAAGTTAAGGCATTTCCCCTCATGGTCCGAATGTTTGGCCATAACGGGCACAATACGTGAATGAGTGTCATGCCGGTGGAGGAGGAGGTCAGCATGTCGTGGTGCAGCTTGCGCGACGCCTAGTCCAGCAGTGGATGGCGATAGGCTGGGCTGGTTGAATGACAATGACACTTCGTCTGATAAGGACAGGTTCAGTAGACGTGTACAGTTAAAAGAACATCCGGCCATTGAAGTGCCGGAGGTAGCATTTGCTGGACAAAGTTGCTAGCAATCCTTTTCAGGCTGTCTATTTTATAAGCTAACATAACATAACATCACGTCTGCAATCCTGAACCGTTAGGCAGAGATGTATATATAAAGCTCAGATTACACCTAATAATTAGGGGCGAGCTTATTGCCATCAACCGGGCACAGATCCAAATATTTCGTAATTTTTAAAGTGTGTAATTTGCCCCATAAATACGTTGAGTTCTGTCACAAAGTCCTTCGTATTTCCTGAACCTCGTGAGACAAGCATCCCCATTTATTTTTATCGCCTATTATAAAGAGGCCATTTGCATTTGAATGCAGTGGAGATTCCTAACTTTCCGTACTTACCAACATTTTAAGTGTTATTCGTAATTATATGGCTATTAACAGAAACATTTGAATTCAAAACTACTGAATACTTTTAATCCTTGTTTTTTAAGTGTTTAATTATTAATTTATCTGAGTTATTAAGTGCAATAGTATGCGTTATTATCAGGGTTTACTATTGAAGTTAAGAGTATAGTGTATATTTAAGAGGGTACAGAGTGGAGTTAAGTGGCGAAATAATAATAAAGTGTGAGATAAGCGGCGATATCGGCGTCTGCGCGGGCGCAGTTAAACACGGTGACACGGTACGTCTGATCAAACTGTACTAAATGTTGAATAATTTTATTCAGAGGCAGAGTAATGATAATGAAAAAAAAACGGGTTAATAAATAATAAATTGCCATTTATTCTGAATTTTTCCTGTATCTGTTGTTATAATAATATGTCCCTCAATTCAGATTGCCTATTGGCAGAGGCCTCCTCTAGCTCTTTTCGCTGGTTTCTACCACGAGCCACTCTTCTCCAATTGCTGCCCGCTGTTTGTCTTCCCATCTTCTTTTCTGTTTCCCCTTGCTGCGTTTACTGTCCCTTGGATACCAGTCGGTTATTACTTTACTCCATTTCTCTGTATTTGCTCTTATCATGTGGCCAGTCCATCTCCATTTTTGTTGGTCAATCCGTGTCAAGATGTCTGGTAGCTTAGTTTTTGTTCTCAATTGTTCATTTCTTGTATGATCTGCTTTTCGTATGTTTTGGAACGGAGCATGAGGAAGAAACAGGTTACTTTTGTTTTAAATAAGCATTTCAACTTTCTTGCGTATGACAGGTTAAAATTATAATCAAAATATTATAGGGAAAGGGGAGAAGGAACCTTTTGCCCTGCGGTGGCATACTAACAACAGGGCTCCCGACCGAATTCAGGTCATGGCGGCCAGTTTTAGCGGAGACTAGCCATCGACGCGGGAAATGTTGTAGTTGACAAGTGTGCACTGACACAGGTGTACTCTCTCTCTCTTCCTTCTCTCTTTCTCATAGGCTGATGGGACGGCGTTCTGATACGAACGGACGAAGCTCAGGTGCATGCCCAATGGTATCACGTGCTTTTGGAGGCACTACGGCTATTACAAAAGCCAATTTCCAAATTCCGAGCTACTATTGAGAAATTCCTAAAGGAAAACCCTACCGAATAAAAATAAAAAAAATAACGCTACCGAACCTGGGAATCAAACCCAAGACCAGAAGCTCAGTAGTCACACTTGCGACCTCATGGATGAAATCAAAAGGGCTTACGGGGTTGTACGACGATGCAGGTCATATGGATAAATGTAACAACTGCTTGCTATTGTATCCTAACCATTGCTGCAGTGTTCAGACTCAATAAACATACGCTGATGTGTTGCAAAACTCTTAAACTGTTGAAACCAACATCTATCTACATAAATATAAGCGCCAGAGCGAACAATAAATCAGTACCGAATCGATAAGTAGTTGATGTGCAAGTTTCGTAATCAATAGTATAGGGACATGCGCCTGCGCATATCAGCGCGCCAATCGTGTCACCGTGACGCGCTCGTTAAGATACCCCAGCGGCCACTAATGGCCAGCTTTATGGGCCACACCGGGCCATCCTAATGAATACAGCATCTCAATTTAACTGGAGATGTTGTTTTTGTATTTAGATATGGCAGTAAGTGCTTTTTAGTTTGGGTACGATTTATTGGAGGTTCCTGATTGAAAGAGTGGCTTTTTTTGTTCTCATTACGACGAGGGAATACTTCAACGACTTAAATCAGTACTTGATTTATCAAGTAATCCGTATAAAGCCAAAAAATTTAACTGTAGACCTGAAGGAGTCTCCGAGCTTATCTTGGTTGCAAAAGTCAGTTTCACCAGGTAAATTACCTACTCAGATAATTGGCTACATCTGATAAGACAAGTATATTAATAGCAAGCAAAGTTGCAAGGAAGAAAGCTAGGCATGCGACATACCAGTCTTTAGTACATTATATATCAACTCATATAACAAATTACAGTACATTCAAATTATCTTAATCAAAAGCCTAATCAACCTACGCTACGTCCCTGCTGGCCCCGCCCCCGTCACGAGAGCGACTCACGCGCAGCGGCGCGTCCCTCGCATACCAAGTGACGGTGATGGCGCTTATCATACATCCATGCTGCTAATCGCACATAATACTGGACTTATTATAGTTATCAAAGAGATCAACCGTCGAACGACGGTAAGTTTCGGCTGATTTTCTTTTCTGGTGTTTGGTGAGGGGTCTACCGTATAGTGTGGAAAGAAGTTTTCTGTTACCAAAAACTTAATTGAGTTTGTTCACTGCCAATGTAACTCTGAAAATTAAAGAGTTCCCGTGAACCTTCGTGCAAGTATTGCAACATGACGTGCTGGGATCTTACTGAGAATAAGGAGTGTGAACATTAAGGGCTGATTATGATGGGTAGTGGTAAGTAAAGAGACAGAAATTCACACATTATATGTCCGCTCCCTCATCTCTGGCAACATTACCGGCAGTTAGTATGCGGACAGCGCGCGCGCATCTTGCCACAGATCAGCTGCGCGCGCATTGCACTCACGTACTTAATTGTTCTCTAACTGTACTGCATCAGTCATGCCTCTATTTTAGAGAGTGAGGAGTTAGAGTCGAATGGAGGGGATCCATCAACATTATACTCTTAATGTGGACAGAAGAAATGTATGTGTGCAAGTGTGTTGATTGATTTTTTGTGTGTTGTTGAGTGTGGTTGTTTTTTTTTTTTAATCACTCAATGAGTGTGTTTTTAAGATTTTTTGTGCAGAATAGCATAAATAAACATTATTATTCATAAAATTATTTAACATTTATTTGTGTCCTAAATTCATAAATATTTGAATTTCCTGTATTAGGCTGGTTTGCGGCTTCATACTTTTGCTTCTCCTTCAACCTGCGAAGGCCGGCTTCGCCCGCGTGGAGTTTGGGAATTGCCCACGGGATCTTACTTCTGGGATAATAAGTAATCTATGTATGACTAGTACATACAGAGATTTATATATAACTGATACACATGTCTCATAATTTGAATTGATGAGTGTGTACACCAATTTTTCAGTTAATCGACCCAGAAAATATTAAGTTTCAGAAAATTCGACCCTCCATTTGACCCTCTTAGGGCGGGAGGGGAATTTAAAAAAAAACTTTTTAATAGTGGATACCTACTCTTCACAAAGAATACACCCTCCAAAGGGCATTGTCCAGTCTCGGCCATTTTTAAGCACGATGCTACACAAAAATGTAATTTACCAATATTTTAATTTATATTTTAGAAAATATCTGATGTTGATAACTTTGTATCAATTAGGACTCTAAAAAAACTATTTTTTTTTGGTATTTGTAATGATGTGACAAAATCGGTTGGGCTTGAAATTGACTTCAGTGTTGCCAAATGAGAACTGTATAAAAAAAAATCAAATCGATTTAAAATGTAGTGCAAACTCTCCAAAGTATTTAACGTAGTTTTCATTAAACCAAGTTATAAGAAAATACTAATAAGCGTTATAAGTGATTTTGGACATATAAATGATAAACTGACGAGTACATTATATCTGAAGAACTTATAAAACAAAAATCGATTTCATTCATTTGCAATCGATTTTTGTTTTATAAGTTCGATTTAATTATTATAGTTTCTTTTTTATTTGGCAACACAATGCTTAAAAAAAGTTGTGTCTGTTGTCAAAATGACGGTTATCATTCGCTTTGTTTTTTTGCATCGTGAGTGTCGTTTTTGTGAGTTTTATTGCGATTACTTTGCCTGTTTTATAATGGATTCTGATTCTTCCCTTCTTGACGACCCCGGCACTTCCATGGACCCCGAACCTATTATTTATGATGAACCTGGCACATCTACGGACACCGAACCTCGCCCAAACGATAACCCCGGCTTGAATATGGACATGGATCCCGTGTTAACTCACGGTGATCCGATTAATGAATTGACAACGCAGCGATGTGTTAATTTATTGTGGAATCGATTTATGTCAAAGGAGGAGACATACACCCGTAATCCAGAAGCCGACTTAAGTCCATTTTTGAACTTAAATCGACATTTGTTGTCATGGCAACAGGTGAAGAACGCCCACCACGGCATCAGCAACACCCACTCAATGATGATCATAAGGTGAGGACAGACTAGCTAAAAGTTGCATTTGTAACAAGACATCGAGCCACTTGACACTTTATTAAAACTTGATTTTGGTAAGAAACAAGCGAACTTGTGTAACATTTCATCGAGCAAAAACACGAGCGCGGGCAAATCGTGCAACATGGAATGAGGTGCGTGGACTGAGGGGTCGTGCTGGTCGTTTCTTCTCCTAATTCGGTCAGTGTTTTTTTTTAATATAACTCATCAAAATAAATTGCAGCACACGCGACTTGCAAGTCCAACATATCAACGAAGAGTAAATGCCACACAGTAAGGACAGTCACTAAAGAACATCACCGGCTTACTCCTTTCGCTTCGTTCACGTTCATACATCTGGTCACTGCCACCTGACCTTTTTGAAGAACAATACTAATAAAGTTTGTCCTTCTAGGGTGTTCTCTTTCGGGTTTTGTTAGTCGTCTTTTACTCGTCCTCTCAACATGACCAAGCCATCCAAACATATTCTATTAAATTTTTTGTCTCTACATCTTCTTTTCAACCGCAACCTTGCATTATATCATTCCTCAATTTATCAACCAATGTTACAATACGTGGAAATGCTCATATGAGTACTCACCTTAATCTACCTCAAAAACATGCTGTCCATTTCAAACCCAAAAAAGTATGTTGCATGAAGGTTGCAAGCTGCTTTGTATGCTAAAAATGTTATATTAAAATACGTCACAATGCTAGAGTTATCATAAATTGATGTTCTACCGAATGCTCTTGGTTGACATCATTTGTCAAAGAACTTAAAACCTTAAAACGGATTTACTTGAAAATAAATATTTATTTTTTCGTGGTTCATTTATAAGATTTTCACTTAAAATAATGGCATCAAGAATTTTCTTTTCGGCTGGTGAAAAGTCGTGCGCACAAAAACTTGTCCGCAAGTACAAGCTCCATCAAAATACCACGTTGTCGGGCAGCCTATCAGCGAAAAAATGTGCTTGGGCTCGCCTAACCTAGCGATCCCAAGCACCAGTTACATCTGCTGAAAATGGAGGAGCAAAAGTGGCTGGTGAAGGCAGCAGAAGAAGCATACCAAAAGGCAAAACTCGAACGTTTGAGTGCCGCCCAGCTACTTCGATTCAGCGAGGTTACAAGGGACGAGGCCGAAAAAATAAATTAAATTATTATTATACAAGCCAACTGGTTTTTATTTTATTTAAAAGTAGTATCACGTATAACAAATAACAAAATTATCTAAATTACACATTTATTGACAAGCAAAGGAAATTTTTCATTTTCATTCACGTAGGACTACGTTAGACTGGATCCAGTCTCTAGGTTAGTAAAACCCAACAACACTGCATGGCCTGGGAATCGAACCCATAACCTCACACCATGCAGTTGCGCTTATAACTAGTTGACCAGCGAGAGAGCAAAAATATAAATATGAACATCACACAATTATAAACATACTAGCTGTTGCCCATGACCTTCGTCCGCGATTATTGAAAGCTGACAAGCTACATGGTTTGTTGAAGAAATAATGCATCCGAAGTGGCTACGTCACTACCGTTATTATTCCATTTTTGCCAGGGATGATTGCCAAGGATGAATGACTGTGGTCGCGTGGCAATGTTTAATAAGTTGTACCCTGCTGCCTCTAATCCGTCGCGGATACATGGTGGTCTCTCCAACCCAGCGGTGCTAAAAGAGCTCAGTAAGCTTCGAGCTTTTCTTCGCCAGTTCGCTCTATTAGAAGGTTCCGGTCGTCCAGAGTTGAGGGAAGAATTCAGTTGGACGATGAACCGAGTAGCCTTGAATTTCTTTGGATTCGTTCACCCAACATAATGGTGTGTTTCATATCGGCCTTTCTCTTCCTCCGTTTAACAGTAGCAAGCCGCCTGCTCATGTTTTAAGCGCGTTTTGGTCCCAGTTCTAACATAACGTAACTCATTTGATGGGGATGCCTTAGCTTACACCTATCCTTACCCATATCATTTGAAAAAAAAACCTAAGATCAGCCGGCTAAACCCCTAACGCAACGGCGAATAAGAATTCGATTTGATTATTTTATTATTGCAATATAACAGAAACTGGCCACTACAGCGGCCGGCGAGCGCTACATACAAGTTGGTTGCATCAAATTTGTATTTTTTTCTTTCTCTTTCTATTTAAGATCTGTACAACTGCGATAGTACCTCAAAGGCAATGGGATTACCCGTATTATTACAGGTAGTAGGATTGGTAGTAACACGGGTAAGTCACCCTACTATCGCTTTATTGGCAACTAGTTTATGCCCGCGGCTTCGTGGAGGTCGGGAAATGCCAACGGGATCTTACTTCTGAGATAATAAGTTATCTATGTCCTATACCAGACTATAATCTATCTCTGTACCAAGTTTCATCTAGATCTGTTCAGCCGTTCTGGCGATTGAGTAACAAACATCTATCCATTCTAACTTTAGCATTTATAATAGTTAGGTAAGATTTATAAGTTTTTACTTTTAAAGTTGAATAGGTAATAAATAATAGTTAATGTAAGTATTTCATTTTATTTGAGCTATACAGACACACTTGCGTTTTTCTTACATGTACTTACTTCTAACTTGTTCATTGTAATATTAATTACATTACATATGTGAATTATTAATAACCTGGTTTGAGATTGGACACCGGTGACGACAATCAAATGATTCATTAGGAATCTATATAGACATAATACTTTTACAAAATATTTAATATCAATGTCGCGTATCACGAGCCAACGCGAAAATCGGGTTTTCACATATATTTACAGACACGACTACCTCAGAAATATTCTTCCTACTTACTAATAGGTAAATGCGCCCCCCACGCCCTGCGCAACACTGTGCGCCATGGCCTGTCTACGTGAGTTTCGAAGCCCTATTTGACTCTGTTGGGGGATAATTTTGAAAAACAGTGATACATAATTGTCTCATAATTTTAATTAAAGAGTGTGTACACCAATTTCCAAATCAATCGATTCCGAGAATAAAAAGTTTCACAGAAAATTCAACACCCGATTTCACCCTCTTGGGGGTGGAATTTCAAAAAACCCTTTCTTAGTGGATACCTACTTTTCATAAAGAATACACCCTCCAAATTTCATGTCTCTAGGTCCAGCGGTTTGGGCTGTGCGTTGATATATCAGTCAGTCAATCAGGACTTTGAATTTTTTAAGTATAGATAGATGATAAGAGCGACTTGGTGGTATCGTAGGTATAAACAAAACAACACGAGTATGGGCAAGCTCGCTCATAAGCACCATTCGCACCATTTTTAATGTCTGAGATTCAAAATGGTTCGTTAGTTTTCTCATGCTTCAGAAATATCACGTAGCTTGTATTATCTTTTATGTGAACGATACTCCATATTACGACTATTTGTCACGACTATAATTTATTATTTACGCGATCTTGATTACTAATTCAAACAATCCCACGAAAATGAACATTTCCAAATACCTACAAATTTGAAAAAGAAACCGTGCTTAATATATATTTACCACGGATAATGCAAGTGCTCGCAATATTAATAATCGTTCATTAATAATCCCGACTACATACTAGCTGGCTTCGAAATTAAAGGCGATGGAAAACGGCAGCCCTTTTTATCAACAAGGGTTGATAAAAAGGGCTGTAGGTCAAAATTTCCAAAACGAAAACGTTGAAACTAAAAACGAACCGTGTTTTCTTCTACAGTATCTTCCCTATTTTATTTAATATCAGCCCTCTATGTCCCTCTGCTGGGCAAAGACGTCTCGCATGGCTTTTCAATTTTTGTACGGTTTCCGTCTGAAATCGAAAGTGTTTTTGGAACTGTTTATTGTTGTAACATTCTAACGGGTTGTCGGCATCGGGTCACGATAAATAATTGTATGGCGTATCGTATGCATAATCGACATATTTCTCAAAAATCATCTTGCTTTGGCTATAAAAAGAAAACAATTTTACACTCGTCGATTCACTTGAATTTCAGTAGGTATATATATATATCAGCCATAACGTAAGTTTCACGGTTTCAAGGATCTTCTGGCGCGGGCAATTATCGGAACTAACGCAGCCATCTCTTTCTTTTCTCAATATTTTTTACAAAACAATTAACAAAATGTTTACCAACAGCGCCCCCTGTCAGCTTCATTCGAGCGCCAAAAGATTCTTGGACTACAAAACTCTTGAAAAGTGGGCGTTTATGTCAAATTATAAACAAACTGTAGCTGTCAATATGTCTAATGGGGTGGAAAGTAGGCGTGTCAAGTCCGACTTAAGTTCAGTCCACGACTTAAACTACGGGTGACAGTCTTACTCTAACGAATGTGCGGTTAATTGTACAACATTGGATTGCTCCTCGTTTGGTAAGTTTTTGTTACCATTTCATATTAATGATTTTGATTAAAAATCATAAGCTAATATCATTCACAATATCTATGTTTTGGTTTGTTTAGATTGAAGAAGATAGTTAAGTTTGTCATCCTTGCTGGACTACGGCTATTCATCATTCGAGGACGCAAATAATAAATGAACCAACAACTAGCAGTGGTCAGCGTCGAAGTATCTGTGTCTGCTGTGGATGCTCTTTGTTACGGACAAGATCACATAGGCTGCATGCGGAGACGGAAATAGAATCCCGTATTAGGAATATGGTGATGGAACAGATTGCTCCTCGTCAAGTAACTATTTTAAATAATTATTTAGTGTAGCTATTTACAAAATGCCAAATTGAAAATTATTTGTCACCACAGTTTTGTTTAAATTCATATTTACATTAACGCAGAAAACCGGTATATAAACTAAACTAGCTTTTATGTACATATTGGCACTCCCGCATCAGCATTTGAACATAGTATGTGTGCCTTGGCTTTGTGTTTATAAATATGAAATCTGCACACACAGCACATTTTTTTAACTAGCCTGTACTGTCCAACTGCTGGGCAAAGAGTTTTTTTTAATTATAATTTCTGATATATATTTATTTATTTTGTTATAGTTGCATGGGTCCGACCAGATCCGTCATACTTGCTGGCAACGAGTAGATCGAGCTGCTGTACGTTCCACTGAGGCTGAAAGACATAGATTGGATGGTACAACTATCAACTTACCTTTGTATACCAGAGCATCAGGTACTCAAAACTGCTGTTTTTACCCTGATTGCCATTCGAACCAAAGGCTAGCTGTCCCTAAATGGCTAAGGGTGAAGCTATTTGTAGATTACAAATTCTATGTGCCGTAGAGCTGTAGGATTTGCTCAATACATTTGTACAGCAATAATTGGGAAGTTCTATCTGATATCCAGTCACCCATTCATAGTTTTAATGCAGAGCACATCCAGGATTTTGCAACTTTTGCAAATGAGCGGCAGCTAATCCTGGATTTTTCTAATATGGAAACAATGTCAGAAGAACTTTGCCATTATTGGATTGGGTTGAACAAAGAGCAATTTGAGCAACTCTTTTTAGAAGTGCCAGAAATACAAAATATTCGCCAAAATAAATTGGCACTTGCTGCCTATCTAATCAAATTGCGAACGGGTGATAGTGACCAAAGAATCTCAACACTTTTAAATGTACCTCGCACTACATTAATGAGGTTAATGGGTCAAGCTCGAGATATATTAGAGCGTGTATTTATTCCTAACAACTTGGGAATCAATCATATATCTAGAACACAAATATCAGAAAGGAATTTGTTAATACCTAATGGTTTATTTGGGGGTGAAAATAGGCAACCTATTGTTGTAACTGATGGAACATATTTATATGTACAAAAATCGTCTAACTATATGTACCAAAAAGATACATATTCTTTGCACAAGTATAGGAACTTGATGAAGCCTTTACTTATGGTTTGTTGTGATGGATATATTATAGATGTATTGGGCCCCTATCCAGCTACAACATCAGATGCGAATATAATAAATAAATGAATTTAATGAAGAAACAAAACCATTAAGAAGATATTTCCAAGCAGGTGATGTATTTATTCTGGATAGGGGTTTTAGAGATTTTGTGCCGTTGCTGAGAGAATGTAATTACTCTACTCATATGCCAGCATCCCTACAACAAGGTGAAACCCAATTGTCAACCCTTGCTGCTAATAAGTCGAAAGCTGTTACGGTTTGCAGGTGGGTAGTTGAAGCTGTAAATGGCATATTTAAACAATCATTTAAATTGCTTAGGCACGAATTTTTTAATAGAGCATCAAAACATGCAATGACAGACTTTCGCATTGCAGCAGCTTTGATAAACAGGTTTCACCAAAGAATTAGAGACAGAGAGGATGCAGGGCAAATACTAGAGATAATAAATGAAAATATGTACAGAAATAATTCTCTTGCTGATTTTGTTAATCAAAATAATTTAAATAGACGGCGAACAGATTTCCTGTCAATAAATGTAAACATACATAACGTATCCTTTGCGAGGCTGGAATACAATGATTTAATATTAATTGCATGTGGAACATATCAATTAAAACAAGCACGTTCCTACTATGGAGAACACATAAGAGGCGATGGTTCCTATACGATTGAGTTGTGCAGAAATACTGCCAGCAACCTACTGGAAGGTTTCCCGCTCCCTTCAGTCAACTGTAGTTTATTGCGTGGGAAAATACAGAGCAGACACATCAGCAGAAAAACATATTTTGTTTATATAGTATATGAGAATAACACAGCCATAAAACAATATTGCTGCAACTGCATGGTGGGCCGTAGAACAGTAGGTTGCTGTGCACATATAATGACAATTATTTGGTTTTTAAGTTGGGCAAGGTATCAGGAACATATTAATCCACCTGCCCAGTTCCTTGACAATATTTTAATCACATACGAATCAGATTAATAAATATATTTTAATAAAAAAGCAAGTTTTATTTCATGCATAACCTATTCAATTAAATGTTAAAAATTATTTAAATGTAAAGTCTTGATACAAAACTAATTTTATATCCTCATTCTTACTGCTATGAGCTATTAAATGAATCATATATTATTAACTGAACTGTTTGTTCATGAGTGGCCAAAGTCTCAAAGAAATTGGTCAATCCCCTTTCATGTCTCTTAGGGGTTGAATTTCGAAAGTGGCCCCGGATTTTCGGGGGAGGAAAGTATCCCTACTTGTAATAAAATGTACTATTGAAGGATATGAAAAATACGCTGTTATGTGAAAAGTGCGTGAAATACGCCGCAGAGCAGCGGTTGTCCCATCATATTTTTACATGTGGAAACCCTAGTGATTTCCACGAGTTTAAATAGATGTGTGATTAGGGAAAATGAGATTTTTTCCTCAATGCCAAAGGCATACCTAGCTCCAATGTTAAGTGACAATTGGCGTCTGTACAATGTTCATTTTCAGCACAAATATTTGGCCTGACAACCAATCGTTGCATTTGCAAGGATTAAGTTTACTTATGAGCAATACTAAGCTAAGGGATGTAAGGAGGCGCACCTACTACCATCTCAGTGTCACACCTCACCTGCTCGTGGTGGATCCTGCTAAACAACAAACGAGGCTCTGACGACCGATAAATCGCGATATAACCATTTCGAAAGTTCGCAACTAAATAGCGCAGAGTAGCGACGGGCAGCCGCGTCACTAGTGCAAGGAGTTGTGATCTGCGATCGCCAACCCGATGCCCAGCGTGGCGATTATAGGCAAACCCCTAAAATGGCAAGCCAGAATCAACCACGGCCCCCACTTCCCGGCGGCCTTGCTATTTCTGATTTTGGCTGCGGTCACGGTAACGGCAAGGTAGGGGGTGCTAAGAATCCCCGGGTTACGAATGGCCGCCAAACCCAACTGACCTTGGCGACGTACAATGGACGCACGTTACGGCTCGACGAACTCCTAGTGCAGCTGAAGGAAGAACTCAAAAGAGTACGGTGGCACACTCTTGAGTTGAGTGAAGTCCGACGATTCAAGGGTTATCGTGTACGGGAGTACACGATAACCCTTGAATCGGGTCACCTGATGTATTTTCGAGAGGGAGGCCAGCTATTCAAAGGCGACGTCGGGTTCCTGGCACACAAATCCCTTTGTCTATGGCTGTCATCCATTCAGAACACAAATATAATTATAAGCGAGGTTCCATCAAATATGTATCTTAATTAAGCAAAACTAAATTACATGCTAAGGTACTACTCTAATTATCGGCCTCGGAAAACACATTTTATAATTAACTTGTCTAGATCTTTACTAAGGCAAATCTTGAAATTGGACTAGAAATTCAAATCAAAAGAATATCAAAACTGATAATTTAATTATGCGAAGAAAAAAAAAATATGTAGATAAATCTATACAAACTGACATTGCATATCATCATAAAAATAAAATAGAGACCGAAAATTTCTAAGTATGTTATAATAAGTCAACTACTATGATGACTAATAACTACCGGAGATTTATTGTGAAGGACGGGACTTTTGACGTGTGTTGGGCATGCTACCGTCCGGGTGAGTCCATCAGACATATTATTTCTGGTTGTTCTCGTCTGGCTAACGGCGAGTACTTGCACAGGCACAACCAAGTAGCCAGGATTATTCACCAGCAACTTGCCTGGAAATATAAACTTGTGGAATCTGAGGTACCGTACTACAAGTATGTGCCCGACCCAGTTCTCGACTAAGACCATGTCACGTTGTACTGGGATCGGTCTATCATTACTGACAGGACTATTGTCGCCAATAAGCCTGACATAGTACTCATGGCGACATGGAGAGAGCGACTGTCGCAACCCCGTGCAGGGCACGCCACCATAGTGGCGATAAGTCCCCTCTTTGAGGAGTGGCTAGAGAGGCGCCACGGCGCCCTCACCTACCGCCTGACGCAGGTCCTCACCGGACACGGTTGTTTCGGGAGGTTCCTGCACCGAATCGGGCGGAAGGAAACGCCCGGGTGTTTCCACTGCGAGGATCGTCCGGAGGACACGGTGGAACACACCGTGGAGGTCTGCCCCGCTTGGGCGGAGCACCGCCGTGTCCTCATAGCGGCGATTGGCGGCGACGATCTCTCGCGTCCGGCCTTGGTTCAAGCCATGGTCCGGAGCGAAAGGGAATGGGAAGCCGTCACCTCCTTCTGCGAAGCAGTCATGCTAGTGAAGGAGGTGGCAGGACGTGAGAGGGAAAGAACCTCACGTCCCAGCCGCCGCGGGAGACGCCCTGGGCGTCGGGGGGTCACGTGGTGGCTTCCGACCACCGTAGGCGCTGGCCTGTGGACGGCGAGTTATGGGCTAGCTCGCCGTCCGGCCGTCTTATGACTACAGGCCGTGTCGACGGCGCGTTCGTGTTCCACGCGCGCCTCAAAGAGATGTCAGCAATCAAGTAGGGGTCCGCATGGACCGATGCCTGCCAGGGCTGCGGGACTGTTCGAAAGAGATACCGTGGCCCTGGAACATAAAGGGCAAAGAAGGAACATGGATGGGTTTTAGTCAGTACAAGTCTGACACTCCCCTCAGCTCCGCCCAGAGTGGGGGGGGGTCATTTGATGATTTCCCATCCGGAAAAAAAAAAAAAAAAGCCTGACATAGTAGTGATAGACCGATCAGCGCGCCGCGTAATCATAGTCGATATTACCATTCCACATGACGAGAACCTCGTGAAAGCTGAGAAAGAGAACCAAATAAAATATCTCGACTTGACACACGAGGTTGTCGACATGTGGAATGTGAACTCGGCTATCATTGTGCCGATCGTCGTGACGGAGAATGGCCTTATAGCCAAGAGAATCGACGACCATCTTTCGAGGCTCTCCTTAGGCGGTTGGATCAAGGGCCTGATTCAGAAGGCAGTACTCCTCGATACGGCTCGCATTGTGAGGAGGTTCCTGTCTCTGGAGCCCTAACCACCAGTAACCACTTGGACCCTGCTCGCCGGCGGACCAGTATTTTTTATATTTTTAAATGTTTTTTTTTTATATTGTTTTATATTACAATATTTAAAAATGTATTTAATATGTTTAAAAATAAGTAAAGTCAACTAGTTATAATAATCACTATCTCGAGAATAATACTGTCTGTAGTGATCTTTTTCGTAAATAAACACCTATTATGTTCTACACCAAAATATAGCGGGTTTGCTTAAAAAAGCAGACACCCTCTCAAATGTCTTAATAAACTGTCAGAAAAAGACCAGTCTGTTGCTGTATTTTATGATGATGATGATGTGATTTTATGATGTCGGGACACGAAGACCACCTTGTGATACCAAATTATAGATGGGCTGCATGTTTCAGTAGACAAAATAGTAAACGACGTGGATCGTATATTCTGGTCCGGTCAGGTCATTTATGGAGAGAGTTACTAGAGGTTTCGGAAATTTCAAAATCTAATGATGTAGAATGATAGGGTGTTTAAATGTGTTTTTAGGCAAATTAGAGCAACTGTTAATACTACTAACAAGAAGAAATTGTAAGAGTATTATTATAGCAGGCGATATAAATATTGACGAATTAAAAAATAATAATATAACTTCCGGACTGAAATATTTCTTAACAAGTTTTAACATGAGATTGGCAATAGAAAAACCAACCAGTATACAAAGCCAGACCTGAATTGATAATTTTGCTCACGATTTTGAAAAAAAAAATGCAAGACGGAAGTTATAGAATTTGCCCTATCGGATCACACTACGCAACTGCTGAAATGTCCCGTAAGTTTGAACTGTGTTCTGAAATATTAGTATAAATCGCAACGGGATTTTAGCCCAGAGAATATTATTAAATTTACCTGCCTGGAAAAACTAACATTCTCTGAAATCTATGACAATGAAGATCCAAATGATGCATTCTACTTGTTTATTGAACAATTTAAATTATTTTATGACCTTTGCTGCCATAGACGTATTAAAATATCAACAAGCCAAAAACCAAAATGAATATCGCGAGGACTTACACTATGTAACTCAAAAAAAGGCACACAACATCACAATTACACAGGACATCTAGACTTAAACCTACTCAAATAAACAAAACAAAATATTCAAATAACACAAAGATATTTAAAAAATAAATAAATCTTACTAAACGATAACAAAATAATCACAATATTAAAACTTCCGACAATAAAAGCAAAATGACATGGAAAATAATAAAGAACTCTAAATTAAATCTACCTAATGACTCAATAAACACTATACAAATTGACAATAAAACCATTAACAAACCTCAATTACTTACTGACAGTCAACGACTATTTCATAGAAAAAAATATGCCAATATCCGGAGCAGGTCAAAGATCGAGTGCGTATATCACAAATATACAAAAATCAATGTGCATGCCTCCATGTCAACCGATACAAATATTTAACATTATAAAATGTATTAAAAACATTAATAGCGTAGGGTATGACGTAGTCATATTCTTAACCTGTGTATCAGCCTCGGTGTTTTTCCGAACCGTCTTAAGGTCTCTATAGTGAAACATGTATATTTAAAAAAGGGAATAGCCAACATATGCAAAATTATAGACCTATTGCGCTTTTACCATTTTTTTCTATAAATATACGAGACATATATTTATAATGAGCTCTACAGATAGTTAGACCAACAAAAAATTCTCTGCAACGAACAAAAAGGTTTCCGGAAGAACATGACTATAAAACATGGCTATTTATGACTTTCTAAATAATATTATGACTAATGTTGATAATAAGACACAACCTTTTGATTGCATTGACCATACTATCTTAAGAAACAAACTTGACTCCTATGGTATAAAACGTAATGTTCTGGACTTATTAAGCTCTTACCTATCAAAAAGAAATCAATTTTCCGCTATAACAAACTTAAACATAAAGACTAAAGAAGAAATAACATACCTGTCTAAAGAACACACAGTATACTTTGGTGTACCACAAGGCAGTGTATTGGGTCCCCCACTGTTCCTTATTTATATTAACTACCTGCCCAAAGCTATAACACTCTTTGCTGACGATAGTACGGTAATGATAGTATTTGTTAAACCTGAATCATATGAAGCTGATGTCAATAACGCGGTACCTTCAATAATCACTTGCCTTGATAATAATAATCTAAGAATTAATCTTGGCAAAACACAAATAATGCACTTTCGCCATAAAAAACCTAGTTCGATAATGGAGGTCCAATACCAGAATAACAAAATTCACGATGTTGACAAAATTTCTAGGGTTAATAATTGACAGGCAGCTCAATTGGAAGGATCGCATTGAAGCGCTATGTAAGAAAATAGTAGTAATCCATCCTATGCCTTGTATAAACTTGCCCCAACAGTTAACACAGATGCACTTCTAACAGCTTATCATGGTCTTGTAGCATCTGTATTAAGATATGGTATTATATTCAGGGGTAATTAAAAAAAAAGAGAACCCGCTTTTAAAGCGTAAAAGCGATCCATCATAGCCATGTTCAGACTACAAGTAACGAACAGTTGTGAAACATTTTTCAAAAAATACAAAATTTTATTACTACCGTCTCTGTATATCTATGAAACTGCTTTAATTGTTAAGCTGAATTCACACCTGTTTCCCAGCTTATCAGATACGTAAAACGTAACAGGCGGAATGATATGTTGCGCGGACGTAGAGCAAAGACAGCATTAACGTGGAAGAGCATATTCTGTATAGCCCCGCTAGTTTTGAACAAACTACCAAACCAAATCAAATAGTTGAATTTAAATTGATTTAAAAGGGAACTTAAGAGTTGCTCTGTAAAAAATGCTACTGACATTTCGGATTTCGACGAGGAAAGTCTGGTGAAGATGCGGTGTCACTCTTGGCTAATCAAGTTTCACACCACATAGACAATGTAAAATTCTGTTTCGGTGTTTTTCTTGATTTGGCAAATGCATTCGACACCGTGTCTCCCGGGATTCTTCTAAAAAAGTTAGAGGCTATGGTTCCGCAGCTACTTGACATCGCGGTACCAATACTCCAAAATAGGCGGTCTCCAAAGAACCTTGCTACCAAGGCCTCTCTTAGACAGACACTAATTTACTGACACTAAATGTCAGTAAAAGTATATATATTGCTTTATCAAAAACCAGTGCCTCCAGCCTATCCCAAACTCTGTCCATAAAAATACGCACTTGCTCACAAGAACACAAAAGGAGCTCGTGGCTAAATAATAACAGCCGCTCGGGTCAATCTTTAGGTTAAGCCGTGCTTGCCTAGGTTGGTCTGTGGATGGGTGACCGCCCATTACATACCGAGTTTCCTCCGTGCCTCGGAAAGCACGTTAAGCCGTTGGTCCCGGCTGTCATCTGTAGATCTTTGACAGTCGTTACAGGTAGTCAGTGGCCCAAAAAGTCTGACAACCAGTCTTACCAAGGGGTATCGTATTACCCAGTACTAACTGGGTTGTGGAGGTCAGATAGGCAGGCGCTCCATGTAAAATACTGGTATTCAGCTGCATCCGGTTAGACTGGAAGCCGACCCCAATATAGTTGGGAAAAGGCTAGGCAGATGATGATGATGCTCACAAGAACACAAAAACGCCTCCCACCACACATGCCCATGTAAAGTCCTTGAACGTAGTGACATCAAATCAAATCAAATCAAATCAAAGCATTTATTTCAAGTAGGCCAGTTACAGGCACTTTTGAATTGTCGAAACAAAGGCAACAGTAAAATAAAGCTACAGTCCCAGTCACAAGGCACAAAAACTGTGAAAGTACTGTAGTTGCCCATTCCCTAACGTAGATCTCTATGGAGAAGAACGGGCAAGAAACTCCATGGACACTCTTTTAAATCAGAATACTTTAACAAAACCTTGGTTACATCATTCATTTTGAGATGGTACATTATGTGAGAACGATGCAGCAAGATGTGTACGTTAAAAGTGTCCATAGTAAAAACAATTCAAAAATAAAATAATTAATTCAAATAAGCCGTGGCAAATAAGAGATGACCAGTCACAACTGACAGCGCCCGTTCACGAACATGAGGCATGTATCAGCACCATTCAACTCAACCATTTTGAAGGGAACTAAATGATCCGACACACGTGCCACCATCAGCGAGACATTTGAGTGAGCATGACATACTCCTAACCGCCAGGGCACATTCAAGTCAAGAAAAGACGCAGGTTTCCAGCGAATGACAGCTTTCTAGTACATAGTACTCACACAATATGGGCTAGGCGGCTATATAATACAAAAGAGATTGAATCTATACAATGCAAAGATAGTTATACAATCTTCAGCAGCTCCAACAATACTATTTAATGCTATCAATTTAGGCGCCCCTGTTCTTGTGGAGCAGGACCGGCATTGAGCCAAGCATTTTTATCAGTGATATAATCGTCCAACTTGTAATATGCTTTCTTACATAGTGTGCGTTTAATGCATGTTTTAAATTTCGTTTCATTCAGTTCAAGAATACTTTGTGGAATTTTATTATAGCATCTCAAACAGTACCCCATGAAAGATGAGTCTACTTTAGCAAGTCTGAAGCCCGGCTGAACTAATTGGTCTCTATTTCTAGTACTGTAACTGTGTCTGTCACCTCTTTTATTAAAAAGATGTAGATTTTTTCTTACATACATTATGTTTTCGTAGATGTATTGACAATGTAGCGTCATGATGTTAATTTCCTTAAACAGTTCCCTTAGAGAATCGCGCCTACGAAGATTATATATGGCTCTGATGGCTCTTTTTTGCAGAATAAATATAGACTCAATGTCTGCAGCCCGTCCCCACATTAAAATGCCATAAGACATAATACTATGAAAGTAACTAAAATAGACCAGTCTAGCGGTATCTACATCAGTATATTGACGGATTTTTCTTATAGCATACGCTGCTGAACTTAGCCGCCCCGCAAGAGATGTTAAATGAGAACCCCATTGTAGCCTTGAATCAAGCGTAATCCCCAGGAAAACCGTTTTATCTACAAATTCAAGTTTCTCTTTATTCAAAACTATATCACAATCGCTACTTTTAACATTCGGTAAAGCAAATCTTACGCATTTCGTTTTTTTTTTTTCATTTAATACTAAATTGTTTGCTGTGAACCAATTATGGACCTGAAGTAGGGCATTATTCACGTCATCTAGATTTTGGGCCCGTCTATTTATCTTAAAAATTAGGGAAGTGTCATCAGCGAATAACACCATATTTTGAGGTTGGTTTTTCAATAAATAGGGGAGATCATTTATATATACTAGAAAGAGGAAAGGACCCAATATTGAGCCTTGCGGTACCCCCATTTTTACTTTTAAACCCTGTGAATTAACACCATTTATTTGCACATGTTGTTGTCTATCACTCAAATAAGATTTTACCAAACTAAGTGCAAGTTTCCCTAGTCCGTAATGCTCAAGTTTCAAAAGTAATGTGTCGTGATTTACGCAATCAAATGCTTTGGAGAGGTCACAAAATATTCCAATGGCGTCTTGGGACTCTTCCCACGCAGTAAATATGTGCTTTAATAAGGTTACACCAGCGTCAGTTGTACAACGTCCCTTGGTGAAACCATTCTGTTGATCGTGTAAGATTCTGTTGGTGTTAAAATGATTGAGCATTTGATTTAGCATTACCTTTTCAAACACTTTGCTAAAAACTGGCAACACGGATACAGGTCTATAATTATTTGTATCTTTACTGTCTCCGGATTTAAACAGAGGTATGACTTTACTGTATTTCATTAAGTCCGGGAAAACTCCTTGATCTACACACAAATTAAAAATTAAAGCTAAGTATGGTGCTATAGTCTCAATTATGGATGTACAAACTTTGATAGACATTCCCCAAAGATCTTCGGTCAGTTTGACTTTTATTTGCCGGAAAGCTTTAATAACTATCATAGGGTTTATGTGTTTAAATTTAAATTCAGCCGGGCAGTCAGACACATTCGCCTTTAATAAACCAATTGAGACTTCAGGAGAGGAATTAAGAGCCTCCGTAGTTTTTAACGGTATATCGGTAAAGAAATTTACAAACTCATGAGCTACTTCCTGATTAGAGCTTTTAGGACCACATGCTGTATCTAATGTGTAGCTAGTGTTACGTATTTTCTTCCTGTTAGTCTCGTTATTTATGACTTTCCAAACTGTCTTAATTTAGTTTTCTGCTGTTTTGATCTTGTTGCTAATGTGCAAGGCTTTGGCAACCTTGCATGTATTTCTAAAAATTTTTGGGTATCATTTAAGCTATCACAAATTTAATTAGTTTTGTGTTTCTTAAATAATAGGGTTTGTCCTCAAAATAGTAGATCTGTCACCAAAATGTAGTCACCAAACAATGCAAAATCAGTTCCACAATAAATCACCTAAAATCCTGAGATATAAGGTCTAGTACCAAATAAACTAACCTAACCTTTTCTTTTTTTTTTTTGACGCTGGGAAAAAATGCATTACGCATACCCTCCCATCGGGGGATGGGGGGGCTATGTGGGACTCTCCGGTGTGACCCGGTATACCCACTAAAACGACCCAGCGGCACTCCCGCTTCGTCCGAGTGGCGGGGGACTGGGAAACCGGCACAGCCTTTACTTCCAGTCCACCGCCGACGAATTCCTCACAAGGCGGGCCCCTCACGTCCCCAACGTGGGGAGGGACACGGGCCAGGGAATGACCGACGAAGGTGGTGACGGGTGCAATGCGGGCGAAGGCACCCCCGCGCCTGTCGCCCGCCCGTCGCCACCGTGAGGAGGGAGAGGACCTCGCCTTCTCCGACCCCTTCTTCGTCTGCGGAGCGGCGCAGCGAGAGGGTCGTCCTCCCGCGCGCGCTCCGCCTCCTCCTTTTGCGAGATTACGTCCTCGCAAAAGGAGGCGACCGCTGCCCAGGCCTCCTCGCTCCCCAGCATGGCGTTGACCACGCCAGGAAGCGAGAGATCCTGTCCGATCACAGCGATCAGACCGCGGCGCAGCTCGGACCAAGCCGGGCACACTTCGAGGGTGTGCTGCGCCGTGTCCTCCGCCGCGCCGCAGTCGTGGCACGCCGGGGTCTCCTCCCTCCCGATCCGGTGCAGGTGCGATCCGAAACAGCCATGGCCGGACAACACCTGCACCAAACGGAACGAGAGGAAACCGTGGGACCGCTCGAGCCAGCTCCGCAGGACCGGACCGAGCGCGTCCAACGTACGGCGGCCAAAGGCGGCGTTGGCGAGGTCCTCCGTCCAGTGGAGGACGGTGGCGTCCTTCGCCTCCCGCCGCACGGCCTCCCGCTCTTCGGCAATCGGGCGCTCCCCGAGCGCCTTCCGGCGCGCCGTCCACTCATACACTCTAGCGAGCACCCAAGCCTCCAACTCCCAAGGAGGGGTGCCGGCCAGAGCGCACGCCGCCGAGAAGCCTACCACCCGCAGTGCAATAGCCCTTTGGGGCCTGCGGATGGCGGTCGCATTCTCCCTCCTGTTGAGGGAGTCCGCCCAGATTGGGGCCCCGTAAAGGGCCATGCTCCGCAGAATGCCGGCATACAGGCGCCGGCATTTCGCCTTGGGCCCCCCCAGGTTCGGGAGGAGCCACGAGAGGGCGTTGGCGGTTTTCAACAGGCGCGTCGACAGCCCGCTGAAGTGCGGGCCGAAGCGCCACCTGTCGTCCAGGACCAGGCCCAGGTACTTCATCTGGGCCCGGACCCCTATCCTGACGCCCTCCACGACAATGTGGGCGTCGGGAGGGCAGCGCTGCCGAGGCCCACGAAAGAACACGGTCTCGGTCTTGTGCAGCGCCACCCTCAATCCTAGGCGGCGGATCCTCTCTGCGACCAAGGATCCGCCAGCCGAAGCCAGACAGGCCGCGTCCGCAAAATTACTCCCCCGGGCAGTGAGGAGAGTGTCATCCGCGTAGCAGATGACACTCGTGCCCTGGAGGAGGGCTCCCCGCAGGAGCCAGTCGAACCCGATGTTCCAAAGGGGCGGTCCGAGCACCGATCCCTGCGGAACACCGGACTCTGCGCCGTACCGCCTCACCGTGGCCGTCTTGTCTACGAGGAGGACCTCTCGGTCCTCCAAGTAACTGGCCAGGAGGTTTCGCAGGTATTGGGGCACTCCGTGATACCGGAGCGCCTCCAATATCGTCGAGTGGGGCACGGAGTTGAAGGCGTTGACAATGTCGAACGACACTGCCAGCACTCCGCCCCCCGCCTCCACCGCCTCCTTCACCTGGCCCTTGAGTAGGGCCAGCGCATCGATCGTCGAACGCCCTCGACGGAAACCGAATTGGGCGTCCGACAGGTCCGGCCCTACCCCCCGCAATAGGCTATCAAGCCGGGAGGCGACAATCCCCTCGAACAATTTACCGACCTCATCGAGCAGAACGATGGGCCGGTATGCCGAGGGGGAGTCCACCGGGCGTCCCTCCTTTCGGAGGAGGCATAGCTGCCCCTCCTTCCACAGTTTCGGGAACCTCCCAGCCGTTAAGCACGCGCTGAAGAGGTCCCGAAACCTGTTCTCCATTTCGGAGGCGGCGATCGCCACCACCCGTGCGGGGACGCCGTCCGGTCCGGGGGCCGTCTTCTTCGCGCGGAGGCTGAGAACCCCAGCGTAGAACTCCGCCGCCGTCACCGGGGGGACCTCCTCCTCCGGCGAAGCCGACCCTTGCGGGGGATCCATCGTTGGTGGGGTGAAGTCGGTCCTGCGCGGAAACAGAGACCGGACCACCCCATCCAGCAACGCTGGCTCGAGGGTCTCCGTCAGTGGGGGACCCCAGGGGCGCAGCTGGTTCCGCGCCGCCTTGTATGGTCTCCCATAAGGATCCCTGTCGAGTTCCTCCAGCATCTCGGCCCTCGCCGAGTCTTTCGCAGCACCCATCGCGGATTTGAGGACCGTCGTCGCCTCTCGGTAAGAGGCGTATAGGCGGTCCTCTTCCGCCTGGACTCGATTTTGGGTGCTGCGCCGTCGGCTCCGCGCGTAGGCCCTTCTGGCCGCCACGCAGGCGGCCCGGAGCCCCGCCAGCTCCTCCGTCCACCAATAGACGGCACGACGGGGAGGCGGACGGCGAGACCGAGGCATGCTGGAGTTGCACACCTCTGTCAGGGACCCCCTGAGCCGGACCGCTGCGGCGTCCACGTCCAGGACCTCGACAGGGGGCGACAGCCAGTCCTGGAGAAAGGCCGCCTCCTTGGCTGCCTCCCGGTCCAGGCGGGTGAGTGCCCACCGTGGGAAGGGAGATTGCCCAGCGCGAGCCATCCCCCCCCCCTGGGTGGAGATGTCGAACCGCACGTATCGGTGGTCCGACAAGGTCTCCACCATCTCCACCCGCCAGCTGACGACGCGGGCGGCTAGGGCGGGGGTGGCAAACGAGACGTCCACCACCGACCCACCCCGTTGCCGCACGCACGTGTGGACCGCCCCCCTGTTGAGGAGGGACACACCGCATGAGGCCGCCCAAAACTCGACGGCGCGTCCCCGGACGTTGCAACCGGCGGCCGGGTTGCCCCAGGCCACCGACTTGGCGTTCAGGTCGCCCAACACCACGACCTGGCGTGGCGCCGCCCTCCCTACGACTGCGGTGAGGACCTCGAGGAAGTCCTCAAAGTCCGAGAGAGGGCGGTTTGGGGAGAAATAGACCCCCACCAGGGCCATGTCCCCCCACGCGGCGGCCACGTATCCCGGTCCCCTCTCTAAGAGCGAGAGGGGAGGGGAGTCTGTGGAAGGCCGCGACACCAACGCCACCGAGCCGTCCCGGTCGCCCAGCCAACGGTCAGGGACCGAGTAAGGCTCGGCGACCACCGCCAAGTCCACCAACCACTCAGCCATGGTCTGCATCAGCAGATCCTGGGCTGCCCTGCAGTGGTTGGTGTTCGCCTGAAGGATGCGATGTTCGACCCTATCCATCATTCGGACATCGCGCTCCCTCTCATAACGTGGCCCGCCAGGCGGCCACTAGCAGCACACACCGCGCAGTGCGGCGTGGCGGCCTTGCAGGCAGCGGCTTTGTGGCCTTCCTTGCCGCAGCGGAGGCACATGTCCGTCCTGTCTACCGCGGACGGACACAGGGGCCGGGTGTGTCCGATGCCGAAGCACCGGAAACACCGCAGAGGCTGGTCCTCGAGTGCCCGGACTGCACCCGAGCTGAACCCGACTTTGAGCCGTCCCTTGGCAAGGACGGCTTTGGCAGAGGCGACCGGGCACTCGAGGCGAATGGTGCCCATGCCGCCGCGGCCGGGCCTTATGTCCCGGCCTTGGACCGCCGCGACGCCACAGCCCCCCATCGCTGCGACCGCCGCCACCACCTCCTCCTTGGTGACGGAGTCGTCGAGGCCCATCACCTCTATGGCCGCCGACTTGACCGGTCGGGCCACCTTGGCCGAATCCGCGATGACCTCCTGCAGCTTGGCTGCAAAGAGGTCCGCATGGGCACTCCCCTCTTGGCCCGGGAACTCGAATATTCGAGCCCCGGCTTGGGTCCGCCGGCAAGTCACACTGCCGATCCCAAGCTGTGCAGGATCGGCATTTGCACGCGCCCGCACCAAAATTGACGCGTACGTCTCTCCTCGCCCCGCAGCCTCCGCGGTGAGCGTCACCACGACGGCCGCGGTTTTTGGGGGGACCAGCCGTCCCCCTCCCCTCCCCCTTCCCTTCCCCTTTTCCTTGCCGGTCGTCTGCAACCGGCTGGGAGCAGTGGTGGCGGGGACGACAGGGACCGTCGCCGTCTTTTTCGCTTTGCCCTTCCCCTTACGGACCACTTCCGTCCACTCGTTGGACGGGGTGGTGGAAGGGAGAAGGGCGTCTTCCGCCTGAGATGAGGACGGCCCCGGCCCACACTGCCTCTTATCCGCCGCAAGCGGCGGTCGGAGGCGCTTCTCTGGCAAGAGCTGGTCCTCTATTCCTGCCAAGCAGGCTCTTGTGAAGGCCCTCTCCTCCATTACTACCTTGCGGATGATATCCTCAAGGTTGGAGGCGGGGCCCTCTGCCGCATGGCCCGTGTTGGCCTGTTGAGGCCGGGCCGTGGCTTCAGCCAGCTTCTGATGAAGCTGGCTGACCTCCGACTGCAGGCGATCTATCCTCGCCTGCGGTTGTTGCGTCTCGTCGGTGGTCTTACGCTGGACCAGCTCCGCGACGATACCGCGCATGCTCGCGGCCCTGCATTTGAGGGCCTTTTACAGAGTCCCCTTCATGTTGGAGGACTTAGAGGCGACCTCCACAATCTCCTCCTCGTCCTCCTCCGCCATTTTCTCCAGCTCGGCCAGGGAGTGGTCCGAGTACAGAACGCGGGACGCACCGTACCCGGACTTGGCCCGGGCAGCGTGCGCCCGTTTCTCCCCGGCAACCACCCGCTCCTCCAGCTCTTGCTGGAGCTGTGCCCGCCGAGCCAGGTCCAACCGGCGTTGGGCGTCCGCGAGCCCAACGACATGGGTGTCCGCGGCCACCGTCGGCTGTTTCGCCTTCGACAACCCCGTCGACCCCGAGGCCGAGGAGCCCCCGGACCCACCGCTCATGTGGACCCGCTTCCGCGACCGACAATCGTCCGCATCCGACACACAAATAAGTGAGTCGTTGTCGGACGACTCGTCCGCCCCTCCGAACAAGCTAGCCGCAGATGGCGCGCGGCTAGCCTCTGACGCCTGAGCGTCGGAGTGGCCCTGAGAAGGGCCTTTTGGTTGGCCCTGAGAAGGGCCTTTGGGTTGGCCCTGAGAAGGGCCTTTCGGGTGGCCCTGAGAAGGGCCTTTGGGTTGGCCCTGAGAAGGGCCTTTTTGTTTTAAAAAAACCGCCCGCAGGCGGCCCTCGTGGCTTTAGGCATTAAAAACGATTCGTACTTCACAAGACAAGGATAAAATAAGCTACGAGAGCACAGTGCACTTTGGCCAACCCAGTCTGCCACTCCGTTACAGTGGTCAGAACTGGGTCGTTTCCAGGGGACGCGACGTGGACGCAAGCACTGTGGGGTAGTCCCCCAACCTAACCTTTTTTTTTTTTTTTTTTTTTTGACGCTGGGAAAAAATGCTTTACGCATACCCTCCCATCGGGGGATGGGGGGGCTATGTGGGACTCCCCGGTGTGACCCGGTATACCCACTAAAACGACCCAGCGGCACTCCCGCTTCGTCCGAGTGGCGGGGGACTGGGAAACCGGCACAGCCTTTACTTCTAGTCCACCGCCGACGAATTCCTAACAAGGCGGGCCCCTCACGTCCCTCCCGTGGGGAGGGACACGGGCCCGGGAATGACCGACGAAGGTGGTGACGGGTGCAATGCGGGCGACGGCACCCCCGCGCCTGTCGCCCGCCCGTCGCCACCGTGAGGAGGGAGAGGACCTTGCCTTCTCCGACCCCTTCTTCGTCTGCGGAGCGGCGCAGCGAGAGGGTCGTCCTCCCGCGCGCGCTCCGCCTCCTCCTTTTGCGAGATTACGTCCTCGCAAAAGGAGGCGACCGCTGCCCAGGCCTCCTCGCTCCCCAGCATGGCGTTGACCGCGCCAGGAAGCGAGAGATCCTGTCCGATCACAGCGATCAGACCGCGGCGCAGCTCGGACCAAGCCGGGCACACCTCGAGGGTGTGCTGCGCCGTGTCCTCCGCCGCGCCGCAGTCGTGGCACGCCGGGGTCTCCTCCCTCCCGATCCGGTGCAGGTGCGATCCGAAACAGCCATGGCCGGACAACACCTGCACCAAACGGAACGAGAGGAAACCGTGGGACCGCTCGAGCCAGCTCCGCAGGACCGGACCGAGCGCGTCCAACGTACGGCGGCCAAAGGCGGCGTTGGCGAGGTCCTCCGCCCAGTGGAGGACGATGGCGTCCTTCGCCTCCCGCCGCACGGCCTCCCGCTCTTCGGCGATCGGGCGCTCCCCGAGCGCCTTCCGGCGCGCCGTCCACTCATACACTCTGGCGAGCACCCAAGCCTCCAACTCCCAAGGAGGGGTGCCGGCCAGAGCGCACGCCGCCGAGAAGCCTACCGAGCGGTAGGCCCTCGCCACCCGCAGTGCAATAGCCCTTTGGGGCCTGCGGATGGCGGTCGCATTCTCCCTCCTGTTGAGGGAGTCCGCCCAGATTGGAGCCCCGTAAAGGGCCATGCTCCGCAAAATGCCGGCATACAGGCGCCGGCATTTCGCCTTGGGCCCCCCCAGGTTCGGGAGGAGCCACGAGAGGGCGTCGGCGGTCTTCAACAGGCGCGTCGACAGCCCGCTGAAGTGCGGGCCGAAGCGCCACCTGTCGTCCAGGACCAGGCCCAGGTACTTCATCTGGGCCCGGACCCCTATCCTGACGCCCTCTACGACAATGTGGGCGTCGGGAGGGCAGCGCTGCCGAGGCCCACGAAAGAACACGGCCTCGGTCTTGTGCAGCGCCACCCTCAATCCTAGGCGGCGGATCCTCTCTGCGACCAAGGATCCGCCAGCCGAGGCCAGACAGGCCGCGTCTGCGAAATTCCTCCCCCGGGCAGTGAGGAGAGTGTCATCCGCGTAGCAGATGACACTCGTGCCCTGGAGGAGGGCTCCCCGCAGGAGCCAGTCGAACCCGATGTTCCAAAGGGGCGGCCCAAGCACCGACCCCTGCGGAACACCGGACTCTGCGCCGTACCGCCTCACCGTGGCCGTCTTGTCCACGAGGAGGACCTCTCGGTCCTCCAAGTAGCTGGCCAGGAGGTTTCGCAGGTATTGGGGCACTCCGTGATACCGGAGCGCCTCCAATATCGTCGAGTGGGGCACGGAGTTGAAGGCGTTGGCAATGTCGAACGACACTGCCAGCACTCCGCCCCCCGCCTCCACCGCCTCCTTCACCTGGCCCTTGAGTAGGGCCAGCGCATCGATCGTCGAACGCCCTCGACGGAAACCGAATTGGGCGTCCGACAGGTCCGGCCCTACCCCCCGCAAAAGGCTATCAAGCCGGGAGGCGACGATCCCCTCGAACAATTTACCGACCTCATCGAGCAGAACGATGGGCCGGTATGCCGAGGGGGAGTCCACCGGGCGTCCCTCCTTTCGGAGGAGGCATAGCTGCCCCTCCTTCCACAGTTTCGGGAACCTCCCAGCCGTTAAGCACGCGCTGAAGAGGTCCCGAAACCTGTCCTCCATTTCGGAGGCAGCGATCGCCACCACCCGTGCGGGGACGCCGTCCGGTCCGGGGGCCGTCTTCTTCGCGCGGAGGCTGAGAACCCCAGCGTAGAACTCCGCCGCCGTCACCGGGGGGACCTCCTCCTCCGGCGAAGCCGACCCTTGCGGGGGATCCATCGTTGGTGGGGTGAAGTCGGTCCTGCGCGGAAACAGGGACCGGACCACCCCATCCAGCAACGCTGGCTCGAGGGTCTCCGTCAGTGGGGGACCACAGGGGCGCAGCTGGTTCCGCGCCGCCTTGTATGGTCTCCCATAAGGATCCCCGTCGAGTTCCTCCAGCATCTCGGCCCTCGCCGAGTCTTTCGCAGCACCCATCGCGGATTTGAGGACCGTCGTCGCCTCTCGGTAAGAGGCGTATAGGCGGTCCTCTTCTGCCTGGACCCGATTTTGGGTGCTGCGCCGTCGGCTCCGCGCGTAGGCCCTTCTGGCCGCCACGCAGGCGGCCCGGAGCCCCGCCAGCTCCTCCGTCCACCAATAGACGGCACGACGGGGAGGCGGACGGCGAGACCGAGGCATGCTGGAGTTGCACACCTCGGTCAGGGACCCCCTGAGCCGGACCGCTGCGGCGTCCACGTCCAGGACCTCGACAGGGGGCGACAGCCAGTCCTGGAGAAAGGCCGCCTCCTTGGCTGCCTCCCGGTCCAGGCGGGTGAGTGCCCACCGTGGGAAGGGAGATTGCCCAGCGCGAGCCATCCCCCCCCCCCTGGGTGGAGATGTCGAACCGCACGTATCGGTGGTCCGACAAGGTCTCCACCATCTCCACCCGCCAGCTGACGACGCGGGCGGCTAGGGCGGGGGTGGCAAACGAGACGTCCACCACCGACCCACCCCGTTGCCGCACGCACGTGTGGACCGCCCCCCTGTTGAGGAGGGACACACCGCATGAGGCCGCCCAAAACTCGACGGCACGTCCCCGGACGTTGCAACCGGCGGCCGGGTTGCCCCAGGCCACCGACTTGGCGTTCAGATCGCCCAACACCACGACCTGGCGTGGCGCCGCCCTCCCTACGACCGCGGTGAGGACCTCGAGGAAATCCTCAAAGTCCGAGAGAGGGCGGTTTGGGGAGAAATAGACCCCCACCAGGGCCATGTCCCCCCACGCGGCGGCCACGTATCCCGGTCCCCTCTCTAAGAGCGAGAGGGGAGGGGAGTCTGTGGAAGGCCGCGACACCAACGCCACCGAGCCGTCCCGGTCGCCCAGCCAACGGTCAGGGACCGAGTAAGGCTCGGCGACCACCGCCAAGTCCACCAACCACTCAGCCATGGTCTGCATCAGCAGATCCTGGGCTGCCCTGCAGTGGTTGGTGTTCGCCTGAAGGATGCGATGTTCGACCCTATCCATCATTCGGACATCGCACCCCCCTCCGCAGCCGCCGCAGGAACGACGGTGCTAGCGGCAGCAGCAGGCCCGGTCGGCGCCTGCGCTTTGCCTCGCCTAGGGGGAGGATTGCAGTTCCTCCCTCTCATAACGTGGCCCGCCAGGCGGCCACTAGCAGCACACACCGCGCAGTGCGGCGTGGCGGCCTTGCAGGCAGCGGCTTTGTGGCCTTCCTTGCCGCAGCGGAGGCACATGTCCGTCCTGTCTACCGCGGACGGACACAGGGGCCGGGTGTGTCCGATGCCGAAGCACCGGAAACACCGCAGAGGCTGGTCCTCGAGTGCCCGGACTGCACCCGAGCTGAACCCGACTTTGAGCCGTCCCTTGGCAAGGACGGCTTTGGCAGAGGCGACCGGGCACTCGAGGCGAATGGTGCCCATGCCGCCGCGGCCGGGCCTTATGTCCCGGCCTTGGACCGCCGCGACGCCACAGCCCCCCATCGCTGCGACCGCCGCCACCACCTCCTCCTTGGTGACGGAGTCGTCGAGGCCCATCACCTCTATGGCCGCCGACTTGACCGGTCGGGCCACCTTGGCCGAATCCGCGATGACCTCCTGCAGCTTGGCTGCAAAGAGGTCCGCATGGGCACTCCCCTCTTGGCCCGGGAACTCGAATATTCGAGCCCCGGCTTGGGTCCGCCGGCAAGTCACACTGCCGATCCCAAGCTGTGCAGGATCGGCATTTGCACGCGCCCGCACCAAAATTGACGCGTACGTCTCTCCTCGCCCCGCAGCCTCCGCGGTGAGCGTCACCACGACGGCCGCGGTTTTTGGGGGGACCAGCCGTCCCCCTCCCCTCCCCCTTCCCTTCCCCTTTTCCTTGCCGGTCGTCTGCAACCGGCTGGGAGCAGTGGTGGCGGGGACGACAGGGACCGTCGCCGTCTTTTTCGCTTTGCCCTTCCCCTTACGGACCACTTCCGTCCACTCGTTGGACGGGGTGGTGGAAGGGAGAAGGGCGTCTTCCGCCTGAGATGAGGACGGCCCCGGCCCACACTGCCTCTTATCCGCCGCAAGCGGCGGTCGGAGGCGCTTCTCTGGCAAGAGCTGGTCCTCTATTCCTGCCAAGCAGGCTCTTGTGAAGGCCCTCTCCTCCATTACTACCTTGCGGATGATATCCTCAAGGTTGGAGGCGGGGCCCTCTGCCGCATGGCCCGTGTTGGCCTGTTGAGGCCGGGCCGTGGCTTCAGACCTCCGACTGCAGGCGATCTATCCTCGCCTGCGGTTGTTGCGTCTCGTCGGTGGTCTTACGCTGGACCAGCTCCGCGACGATACCGCGCATGCTCGCGGCCCTGCATTTGAGGGCCTTTTACAGAGTCCCCTTCATGTTGGAGGACTTAGAGGCGACCTCCACAATCTCCTCCTCGTCCTCCTCCGCCATTTTCTCCAGCTCGGCCAGGGAGTGGTCCGAGTACAGAACGCGGGACGCACCGTACCCGGACTTGGCCCGGGCAGCGTGCGCCCGTTTCTCCCCGGCAACCACCCGCTCCTCCAGCTCTTGCTGGAGCTGTGCCCGCCGAGCCAGGTCCAACCGGCGTTGGGCGTCCGCGAGCCCAACGACATGGGTGTCCGCGGCCACCGTCGGCTGTTTCGCCTTCGACAACCCCGTCGACCCCGAGGCCGAGGAGCCCCCGGACCCACCGCTCATGTGGACCCGCTTCCGCGACCGACAATCGTCCGCATCCGACACACAAATAAGTGAGTCGTTGTCGGACGACTCGTCCGCCCCTCCGAACAAGCTAGCCGCAGATGGCGCGCGGCTAGCCTCTGACGCCTGAGCGTCGGAGTGGCCCTGAGAAGGGCCTTTTGGTTGGCCCTGAGAAGGGCCTTTGGGTTGGCCCTGAGAAGGGCCTTTCGGGTGGCCCTGAGAAGGGCCTTTGGGTTGGCCCTGAGAAGGGCCTTTTTGTTTTAAAAAAACCGCCCGCAGGCGGCCCTCGTGGCTTTAGGCATTAAAAACGATTCGTACTTCACAAGACAAGGATAAAATAAGCTACGAGAGCACAGTGCACTTTGGCCAACCCAGTCTGCCACTCCGTTACAGTGGTCAGAACTGGGTCGTTTCCAGGGGACGCGACGTGGACGCAAGCACTGTGGGGTAGTCCCCCAACCTAACCTTTTTTTTTTTTTTTTTTTTTTGACGCTGGGAAAAAATGCTTTACGCATACCCTCCCATCGGGGGATGGGGGGGCTATGTGGGACTCCCCGGTGTGACCCGGTATACCCACTAAAACGACCCAGCGGCACTCCCGCTTCGTCCGAGTGGCGGGGGACTGGGAAACCGGCACAGCCTTTACTTCTAGTCCACCGCCGACGAATTCCTAACAAGGCGGGCCCCTCACGTCCCTCCCGTGGGGAGGGACACGGGCCCGGGAATGACCGACGAAGGTGGTGACGGGTGCAATGCGGGCGACGGCACCCCCGCGCCTGTCGCCCGCCCGTCGCCACCGTGAGGAGGGAGAGGACCTTGCCTTCTCCGACCCCTTCTTCGTCTGCGGAGCGGCGCAGCGAGAGGGTCGTCCTCCCGCGCGCGCTCCGCCTCCTCCTTTTGCGAGATTACGTCCTCGCAAAAGGAGGCGACCGCTGCCCAGGCCTCCTCGCTCCCCAGCATGGCGTTGACCACGCCAGGAAGCGAGAGATCCTGTCCGATCACAGCGATCACACCGCGGTGCAGCTCGGACCAAGCCGGGCACACCTCGAGGGTGTGCTGCGCCGTGTCCTCCGCCGCGCCGCAGTCGTGGCACGCCGGGGTCTCCTCCCTCCCGATCCGGTGCAGGTGCGATCCGAAACAGCCATGGCCGGACAACACCTGCACCAAACGGAACGAGAGAAAACCGTGGGACCGCTCGAGCCAGCTCCGCAGGACCGGACCGAGCGCGTCCAACGTACGGCGGCCAAAGGCGGCGTTGGCGAGGTCCTCCGTCCAGTGGAGGACGATGGCGTCCTTCGCCTCCCGCCGCACGGCCTCCCGCTCTTCGGCAATCGGGCGCTCCCCGAGCGCCTTCCGGCGCGCCGTCCACTCATACACTCTGGCGAGCACACAGGGACACACCGCATGAGGCCGCCCAAAACTCTACGGCGCGTCCCCGGACGTTGCAACCGGCGGCCGGGTTGCCCCAGGCCACCGACTTGGCGTTCAGGTCGCCCAACACCACGACCTGGCGTGGCGCCGCCCTCCCTACGACTGCGGTGAGGACCTCGAGGAAATCCTCAAAGTCCGAGAGAGGGCGGTTTGGGGAGAAATAGACCCCCACCAGGGCCATGTCCCCCCACGCGGCGGCCACGTATCCCGGTCCCCTCTCTAAGAGCGAGAGGGGAGGGGAGTCTGTGGAAGGCCGCGACACCAACGCCACCGAGCCGTCCCGGTCGCCCAGCCAACGGTCAGGTACCGAGTAAGGCTCGGCGACCACCGCCAAGTCCACCAACCACTCAGCCATGGTCTGCATCAGCAGATCCTGGGCTGCCCTGCAGTGGTTGGTGTTCGCCTGAAGGATGCGATGTTCGACCCTATCCATTAGTCGGACATCGCACCCCCCTCCGCAGCCGCCGCAGGAACGACGGTGCTAGCGGCAGCAGCAGGCCCGGTCGGCGCCTGCGCTTTGCCTCGCCTAGGGGGAGGATTGCAGTTCCTCCCCCTCATAACGTGGCCCGCCAGGCGGCCACTAGCAGCACACACCGCGCAGTGCGGCGTGGCGGCCTTGCAGGCAGCGGCTTTGTGGCCTTCCTTGCCGCAGCGGAGGCACATGTCCGTCCTGTCTACCGCGGACGGACACAGGGGCCGGGTGTGTCCGATGCCGAAGCACCGGAAGCACCGCAGAGGCTGGTCCTCGAGTGCCCGGACTGCACCCGAGCTGAACCCGACTTTGAGCCGTCCCTTGGCAAGGACGGCTTTGGCAGAGGCGACCGGGCACTCGAGGCGAATGGTGCCCATGCCGCCGCGGCCGGGCCTTATGTCCCGGCCTTGGACCGCCGCGACGCCACAGCCCCCCATCGCTGCGACCGCCGCCACCACCTCCTCCTTGGTGACGGAGTCGTCGAGGCCCATCACCTCTATGGCCGCCGACTTGACCGGTCGGGCCACCTTGGCCGAATCCGCGATGACCTCCTGCAGCTTGGCTGCAAAGAGGTCCGCATGGGCACTCCCCTCTGCCCCCGGGAACTCGAATATTCGAGCCCCGGCTTGGGTCCGCCGGCAAGCCACACTGCCGATCCCAAGTTGGGTGGGATCGGCATTTGCACGCGCCCGCACCAAAATGGACGCGTACGTCTCCCCTCGCCCCGCAGCCTCCGCGGTGAGCGTCACCACGACGGCCGCGGTTTTTGGGGGGACCAGCCGTCCCCCTCCCCTCCCCCTTCCCTTCCCCTTTCCCTTGCCGGTCGTCTGCGACCGGCTGGGAGCGGTGGTGGCGGGGACGACAGGGACCGTCGCCGTCCTTTTGGCTTTGCCCTTCCCCTTACGGACCACTTCCGTCCACTCGTTGGACGGGGTGGTGGAAGGGAGAAGGGCGTCTTCCGCCTGAGATGAGGACGGCCCCGGCCCACACCGCCTCTTATCCGCCGCAAGCGGCGGTCGGAGGCGCTTCTCTGGCAAGAGCCGGTCCTCTATACCTGCCAAGCAGGCTCTTGTGAAGGCCCTCTCCTCCATTACCACCTTGCGGATGATATCCTCAAGGTTGGAGGCGGGGCCCTCTGCCGTACGGCCCGTGTTGGCCTGTTGAGGCGGGGCCGTGGCTTCAGCCAGCTTCTGATGAAGCTGGCTGACCTCCGACTGCAGGCGATCTATCCTCGCCTGCAGTTGTTGTGTCTCGTCGGTGGTCCTGCGCTGGACCAGCTCCGCGACGATACCGCGCATGCTCGCGGCCCTGCATTTTAGGGCCTTTTGAAGGTTCCCCTTCATGTTGGAGGACTTAGAGGCGACCTCTACAATCTCCTCCTCGTCCTCCTCCGCCATTTTTTGCAGCTCGGCCAGGGAGTGGTCCGAGTACAGAACGCGGGACGCACCGTACCCGGACTTGGCCCGGGCAGCGTGCGCCCGCTTCTCCCTGGAAGCCACCCGCTCCTCCAGCTCTTGCTGGAGCTGCGCCCGCCGAGCCAGGTCCAACCGGCGTTGGGCGTCCGCGAGCCCAACGACATGGGTGTCCGCGGCCGCCGTCGGCTTTTTCGCCTTCGACAACCCCGTCGACCCCGAGGCCGAGGAGCCCCCGGACCCACCGCTCAGGTGGACCCGCTTCCGCGACCGACAATCGTCCGAATCCGACACACAAACGAGTGAGTCGTTGTCGGACGACTCGTCCGCCCCTCCGAACAAGCTAGCCGCAGATGGCGCGCGGCTAGCCTCTGACGCCTGAGCGTCGGAGTGGCCCTGAGAAGGGCCTTTTGGTTGGCCCTGAGAAGGGCCTTTGGGTTGGCCCTGAGAAGGGCCTTTTGGGTGGCCCTGAGAAGGGCCTTTGGGTTGGCCCTGAGAAGGGCCTTTTTGTTTTAAAAACCGCCCGCAGGCGTCCCTCGTGGGTTTAAGCATTCCAAACTATTCGTACTTCACAAGACAATAAGATAAAATAAGCTACGAGAGCACAGTGCACTTTGGCCAACCCAGTCTGCCACTCCGTTACGGTGGTCAGAACTGGGTCGTTTCCAGGGGACGCGACGTGGACGCAAGCACTGTGGGGTGGTCCCCCAACCTAACCTAACCGTTTTTTTTTTTTTTTTTCTCGATGTGGAAATCCTCAATGGAAGTCCTCCGCCCAGGGGAGAGCGGAGGGGTCTGTCAGACTCGTACTGACTAAAACCACACCGGTGTTCCCTCGCACACTTGCGTCGGGGGGCAACGGGATCTGATGCGACTTCCGCTGCCCCAGACTAGTGCCGGCCCGCCTGACCTGCGGGCCTCGTCCCGGGGGGGAGTGAGGTGTAAGACTCCCCCCGTTACGTCTGAGAGAGGCGCGCGTGGAACACTACGCGCCGCCGTCTCGGGTCCAGTATGATCGGGGGCGACGGATGTCCCCGAATCCGTCGCGCCTGGACCTATTTAGGGGGGCCGGAAGAGGGCGTTGTCCGCCCTCTGCCGACACCCGGTGCGTCTGCTGCGGGAGGGGCGAGAGCTCGTCATCTCCCTCTCCCTTTCCGCAGCCTCCTTCTGCGACATGACGGTTTCGCAGAAGGACATCACCGCGTCCCAGGACTCTGCGCTGCCGACCATCGAGCGAATGACGGTCGGCAACGACAGGTCTCCTCCTTTTTTTTTTTTTTTTTTATTAAGCGGTGAAAAATGCCTAACGCATACCTCACCGTCCGGGGAGACGATTTGGTTATGTGGGGCTTGCACCCACTAAAAAACACCGCCGTGAGCCTACTCTCGCCTTGACGAATGGGCCGCGAGAACTGCTACGCATGACGTTCGCGGCCCATCCAGCGCAACCCGCCTCCGTGCACCAAACTCCTTTGGCGATGTCCAGGCTCAACTGAGACATCGCCACCACTCGTGAGGGCCGTTCGATGCGACGACGATAGACTCCCCGATCTATCGCCCGCTGGCACCTCCTAGGGCGGCATTAAATCGCCATGGCGCCTCCTCCGTCGCCCTGTCCTCCTGCGACGAATCGCGTCTGCGAGGGAGTCCTCCTCTCTGACGCGCTCCGCCACCTCCTTCTGCGAGATGACGTCCTCGCAGAAGGACGCCACTGCCTCCCATGCCTCCCCGCTGTCGACCATGGCCTTGGCCACGGCCGGTAAGGAGAGGTCTGCCCCGATTGCTGCTGCGAGAGCACGGCGCTGCACCGCCCAAGCAGGACAATGCTCGAGGGTGTGAAGCGCCGTGTCCTCGCTGCAGCCGCACTGGTGACACACGGGAGTCGCCTCCCGTCTGGCCACTTTGTGCAGGTATTTGCCAAAGCAGCCATGCCCTGACAATACCTGCACCAGACGGAAGGACAACGTCCCGTGTCGCCTCCGTGTCCACTCTTCCAGGATCGGCCGGATCGCCCCCACGGTCCAGTGACCTGCACTGGGCGTCTCCAGCCTCACCCTCCAAATCCGTAGGGTTTGGGATTGGGCCTCTCTACGCCACCTCGTGACCAGCTCAGGTGGCGGGCGCGTGCCACTCTCCGCCTGCAGGTCTGCGCCACGTCGGTAGACCTCGGCGAGCACCTGCGCCTCTAGATCCCACGGGGGTGTACCCGCGAGGGCGCACGCCGCTTCCACTGATACGGTGCGGTATCCGCGTATGACGCTGACTGCCATGACTCTCTGTGGCCTCCGCAGTAGAGCCTTGTTCTGGACAGACAGGGACTCCGCCCACACCGGGGCCCCATAGAGCGCCATCGAGCGAACCACCCCCGTGTACAGCCGCCGGCAAACCACGTTTGGTCCGCCCAGGTTTGGCAACAGCCGGCTGAGGGCGGAAGCCGTGCCGATCAGCTTCGGCGCAAGCTGAGCAAAGTGCTCGCCGAAGTTCCACCTCCGGTCCAAAACCAGGCCCAAGTATTTCATGCTTGCCCGTACCGCTATTGGTGCACCACCAATAGTGAGGTGTGCGCCGGCCGGTGGCCGTCGTCGGGGCGCATGAAACACCAGGGCCTCCGTCTTTTCGAGGGCCACCTTGAGGCCCATCGCCTCGATTCGCCCCACGACGAGGGACGTGCCCTCAACGGCGGAGCCTGCCGCTTCCTCGTAGCTCCCTCCCCGGGCCGTGACGAGAGTGTCGTCAGCGTAGCAAATGACGCCCTGCCCGGGGGAGAGCAAACAGCGCAAGGACCAGTCGTAGCCTATGTTCCACAAGAGCGGACCCAAAACCGACCCCTGTGGAACACCGCACACGATGGCCCTGCGCACAACTTGGCCGTCGCGTCCCTCGTAGGAGACAAACCGCTCCTGCAGGTAGTCTGCTACTAGCAGCCTCAGGTAGGCGGGCACCTGATGGTAGCGGAGCGCCTCCTCGATGCAGCTGAATGGCAGAGTGTTGAACGCGTTGGCGATGTCTAAAGACACCGCCAACAACACCCCGCCCTGGGCGACTGCATCTTTCGCCTCGGCCTTGAGGCGCAAGATGGCGTCTATTGTCGAACGCCCTGCCCGGAAACCGAACTGGGCGTCCGACAAGTTCGGGCCTACTGCATCTAAGTGCCGGACGATGCGGGTAGCGAGAATTTTCTCTAGCATCTTCCCCGCCTCGTCCAGCAAGACAATCGGCCTATACGCCGATGGAGACTCCGGGGGCCGCCCTGCCTTCTGGAGCAGCACCAGTCGACCCTCCTTCCAGGCCTTAGGGAACCGTCCCGACGTTAGACAGGCGTCAAACAGCTCCCTAAGCCTATCTTCCAGGGCCACTTCAAGAGAGAGGGCCAGCACCCTTGCAGGCACTCCATCCGGTCCGGGGGCAGTCCTCTTGGACCGCGCCCTCAGAATTGCTGCCCCCATCTCCGCATCAGATATTGGGCTAGTCTCCGCCTCCGCATCTTGGTCGGCCTCCGCTTCGGCCATTGGCGGGGAAAGGTGATCCGCCCGATCCGGGAAGAGTGTCTCCACGACCCTGACGAGGAACTGAGGCTGGAGGATTTCCGTCAGTGGGGGGCCTTGGGCACGGAGTTTTTTCCGCGCCGCACGGTACGGACGCCCCCAGGGATCACGGTTTAGATCCTCCAGTGCCTCAGCTCTCGATTGCTCCTTCCCTCGACAGATCGCCAACTGCAGAGCCCCCCGAGCGTTGCGATATGACTCATACAATTGGGTCTGTAGGATCTCCAGCTCTTCATCACGGCGGCGTAACCTGCGAACCTGTGAGTAGGTCCTCCGGGCAGTTATACAGGCCGCGCGGAGGTCTGCTATCTCCTGGGACCACCAGTAGACCGCCCTCTTTGGAGGTTGTCTTCGGGAGCGAGGCATGGCTGCATCGCACACAGCCGTCATGGCTTCGCGAAAGCGGTCAGCCTCGACGTCGACTCCCTCTGCTGCAGGTGGCGAGGACAGCCAAGCCTGGACAATGGCTGCTTCCTCTAGGAGTTCCCCGTCAAGCCGCTTCAACGCCCACCGTGGGAACTGCCGAGCGTCAGGTCGTGGATACACTGTTGGGCCCGAAGAGACGGAGACATCCATACAGATATACAGGTGATCCGATAGAGTCTCCACACTCTCTAGGACCCGCCAACCCTGAACCCGTGCGGCGACAGCAGGGGTAGCGAACGAGAGGTCCACTATTGACCCCCCGTGCTGCCGAACGCATGTGTTAACGGAGCCCCTGTTTAAAAGACAGAGGCCCGCAGCCGTTGCCCATTCCTCGACCGCATCCCCCCTGACGTCCGTCGTGGGGGACCCCCACGCGGTGGATTTCGCGTTGAAGTCCCCCACGACGATGGCGTGAGACGGCATCACTCGTCGAACCGAGGTCCCCAGGCGGTCCAGGAAGTCCTCGAACTCCGCTAGGCTCCTGTTTGGGGAGAAATAAACCCCGAAGAGAATTATGTCTCCCCAGGTGGCCGCAACAAATCCTCGACTCCTCTCTCTGATGGAAAGTGGCGCCAAGGAGCTTATAATAGCAACGGAGCCGTCAATGTCACCTACCCAGTCAGGGCGAGCCGGGACGAAGTATGGCTCCGCCACTACGGCCACACCTATCGTCCGCTCCGCCATGGTTTGGAGGACCAAGTCCTGCGCACCAGCACAGTGGTTCAGGTTCGCCTGGAGGAGAGAATGAAAACGAACCGGGTCCATAGTTAGTCCGTAATCATTATCGCCCCCTGCGATGGCTCCTCCAATCGCACTGCGCCGGAAGCAGTCGGGCGCAGAGTTGTCATCCCGTTCCTGCCAGAACGGACTGGCGGCCTGCAGTCCTTTCTGCCAGCGACGTGGCCGGTCGGTCGTCCTGCCGCTGCGCACAGTAAGCAGTGCGGGTCGGCAGCGCACGCGGACGCCGGATGCCCCGGCTCACCGCAGCGGAAACAGTGTCCACTGAGGTCGACGCCAGAGTCGCACCTCCGGCCCACGTGTCCTAATCCCCAGCACCTGTAGCACCTCATGGGCCGAGCGTCCAGAACCACGACTCTGGCAGAGCTCCAACCCACCAAGAGCCGGCCGGCGTCGGCCAGCTGTTTTGCCACTGTAACGGGGCAACAGATCCACACAGAGCTCGCGCCTCCCGGGCCAGATCGAATTGGACCGACTCGGACAGCGTCTGATGAGCAGCCAGTCTTACGCGCAATCGCGTCCTGCACGTCCTGCCCGGACACGGAATCGTCAAGCCCCGAGATGCGCAGTTCAGCGCACTTCGTCGGCCTGGAGACCTTGACCTCCTCTGCGAAGACCGCTCGCAATTTCTCTGCAACGCGGTCTGCCCCCGCAGTGCCTTCGGCCCCTGGGAACTCCAGCATGCGGGCCCCGGTTAAGGCTTGTCGGAACCTGACATCTGTTATGCCAAGCTCCTCCAGGTTTACGGCTTGCCTGGCCTTGGTGAGGACGGCCGCGTACGTGACGCCCCTGTCCGCTGCTTCAGGCTGCAGGGTGAGTACTACCGCAGCAGACCTGGGCGCACGAAGCTCTCTCTTGGCGTTCTTGCCCTTTTTGGGCCCGGAAGACTTGTTGCCCTGAGCGGTGGAGGCCGCCACAGTCTTTTGGGGCAAGGAAGACGAAGGTCCTTTGTTCTTTTTATTCTTCTTCTTCCTGTTCTGCCTCCTCCCTGCGGTCTGCCAGCCGTCACTGGCAGACGCCGATTGGTCTGCAGTGGGGGCTCGCGTAGTGGCCGTTGGAACGGACCTACTCGGAGGAGCACCACTCTGCGTCTTAGGCACCGCAGACGGCACCTGAGGAGCCACGGAAGGCTGTTTCGGTCTGTTGCCAGTGCCGCCAGCGCTGCTAGCAGGAACCGCCACACTCCTGCGGTCCGCTGCCAGAGGCGGACGAACGGTCCTGGCCGGCAGAAGTCGGTCCTCGATGCCTGCAAACCGGGCATCCATCATTTTCCCGATCTGGGAAACGATGGCTTGCGCCTGCATCTCGCTCGTAGATGGTCCCTGTGGGAGCGACTTATCTGGAGCAGAATTACACCTTTGATCTACGGGCCCCGACTGCGGCGGACCTTCCGGCCGTACCCGGAGACCCACGACTTCCTCCCGCAGAGCCACCATCTCTCGACGGAGGGCTTCGACCTCCATCCGCAGTCGGTCGTTCAGCAGGTGAAGCCTTCGGGTCTCCTCACTGGAGCTCCTGCTGGCGAGCCCCTCTATGGCCAGTCTGACCCGCTCTGCTGCCTCTCTAATTGCTCGCTGACTCGTGCCCTTTAAGTTTTTGGACTTTCGAGTGGTGTCCAAAACCACCTCGATGTCCAGTAGGGCTCTTTGCTCAAGTTCCTCTGCTGTGATGGAGGAACTCTGCCCGTTTAGCGGAAACCCAGCGCTGACAGGCGTATCCGTACTTTCCTCTACAGTCGCGTTGACGGCCACTTGGCACGCCGGCGACACGCTCATTGACTCGTCGGAGCCGCACACTCTGGCCACCGGCGTATCGGGGAGCTTCAAAAAGCGGCCCCGGGAGTCGCGTGACGCCACCGGGGTACTTGCACCGGAAGGCAAACCGCGTCCTCTGCCCCTCTTGGTTGTCGACACCTTGGGGGCCGGCAGATTCTCCTCGCTAGAGGACAAACCTGCCGAACCTGCATTAAACTCACAGACACGCGACCGCTTCCCCCAAAACTTGGAAGGAGCGGCCGCAACTGCCTGCGGTGTGTCGTCAACCACCGACAACACGCTCACTCTCTCCAGAACCACGCGTGGTTCCACTGGAGCCTCTGTTCCTGGAGTCAGTGACGCAGCGCCAGAATCTGACACTGCGTCCATCATGCAGAGATCATCCGTTCCTCGGTCGGGTTTCTTTTGACTAAAAGAGATGAGGTCTTCAAAAGACCTCGATCTCGGGGAGCCTCCTCGGCTCTTGTTTCTCGGCCCCCTTTTTTTGTTACCTTATGACCATTCTATCACCCTCACGGTCACGTCTGATGGGCAGACGCGTACCAGAGGGCGATGAATGTCATGATCCCAGAACAAGGGAATATCCCCAACCCTGATTCACTCCCCGAGGACCCCGAGGAGTGAATCACTAATCCCGTACCGTCCGATGACCCGCTCCGTGAGCCATCGCACGGCACACGACGAAATATTCCCGACCCCTGATTCACTCCCCGAGGAACTCGAGGAGCGAATCACGAATGTCACAGCGCCCGATAGACTCGCTCCGTGAGTCACCGCACGGCTGTGAGACCCCTCCCCATATTCACACTCCAATGACTTGGAGCGTGAATCGCGCACTGTCCAGAACGGACAGGGCACCCCTCGCAGAAGTCTGAGGCGACTCCGGCGTGTGTGTCTCTCTTAGTCTGGCCTCTCACTTGGAATATAAAAACTCCAAGATCATTGAGACACTCAAGCCCCACCACGACGACAACGTGGAGACACCTTCGGTGGGGACAGGTCTCCTCCTACCTCAACCTAACCTAACCTAACCTAACCTAACCTGTTTTTTGACTACATTTTGGTGACAGATCTACTACTTTGAGGACAAACCCTATTATTTAAGAAACACAAAACTAATTAAATTGGTGATAGCTTAAATGATACCCATTGGGAAATTTGATTCATGTAATGCAATATAATTTTATTGGTTATCGATCTCTTATTTTACACATATATTAACATTAATTTGATAATTCATACCTGGGAACAATTTTTGTTTATCTGAGAACGAAAATATTTCGTGGCGATAGATCTATTTATTAGGTGATACAACTTGATGACAAATATAAATTTTGGTGATAGAAAATATAGTTTCCAAAATTTTTGAATACTTAGCAACATACTTGTTAAAAGTTTCAGAGTTTATATAAGGCTTAAGGCCATAAAGCTCAAATAGTCTTTCCCTACTTTTTCTGATACCTCTAGTTGCCCAATCACTAAATATAAATTTAGGGCAAATACATTTTGTCTTCTTTTCAAAAGTTTTGTTAAATTCAGTGTGAACTATTGAAAAGAAATTATCATACAATTGATTTATATTAATATCGTCCATATGATGGCTCATAACACTTAACTTGTTCTGTAGGGAAATATTATACCTCTTTAAATTATTAGTAGTTATAGGTCTAAATTGAATCTGAACTTTTTGCAATGGTATGTTACACCTAAAAGTTACAGTTTGTCCGCTATGGTCAGACGGCAAACAATTTACTATGGTTTTATCTAAGTAATCACAATTGCAGAAAACATTATCTATACAAGTAGCAGAAGATGAAGTGACTCTCGTAGGTTCAATAAAAATGTTAGTCAAGTCAAATGACTTGAAAAGATTTAATAATCGACTGCTATTAGAATTTTCTTCTAAAATATTGATATTGAAATCACCACAAATAATTATAGGTTTATCACTGGCTGCAAGTTTTGCCAGGACATCTTCCATTATTGATTCAAATAAGGAAAAGTTTTGATAGTTTGGGGGTCTGTACACACACACAATTACATGCTTATCTAGCTCAACACAAGACAGTTCGACGCAATGTTCCGCCGAGAGACCTACTATGTCATTACGTTGCTTATATTTAACACAATTTTTCAATAATATTAGGGAACCTCCACGCAGCATAGATTTACGGTTAAAACAGCTACCCACCGCATAGTTCTCATAATTAATAAGCATTTGGTAATCCTTTAGCCAATGTTCAGTAAAACAAATAATATCAAACATACTTCTTTCTAAAAATAATTCAATTTCTAATAATTTGGAAGAAATGCCTTGGATATTTTGGTGGAATAATTTTAAGGTGTTCTGCTGAGGCCCTTTTTTAATATTTAAATGAGTGCAAGAAGGTACCTTGATGTTGGTAGGTTTAACAAAATTGTTAATGGTACCTTCTGTTGTCTCACTTCCTAGTTTAAATTAATATTAATATCTGGAGTGAGCCCCGAGACTCCCGTGCCATCACCAGACAATAAAATCCTATTACTAATATACCCTAATTGAGAATTTTCCATGGTGACACATGGATCCTCCTCAGTACAATTTTTGTAAACATTTATAGCACTAATGCTATATTTATTTAAGGTCGCAGTGTTAATAATATAACTAAACTTCGACATACTACTTATGTCTGAGTGAATATTAAAAGCTAATAGCCGAGCTATTTTGTGTCTACATCTAATAGGTAGATACACTTTACCCCGAGTCGACTGAAGTTTATCCACAAAAGTGTTGATATCAAGATATATAAGTTTGTCACTATAGTGACCTACTAAAAAATGTACATGTTTATTTAACATGTGTATGTAATTGTTTTTTCTATTAGATGCATTTCCAAAGTATGGAAAAGCACACAATATGATTTTATTACAATTTAACTTTAACAACTCTGATACCCAGTCAGTGATGTCTTCCTTTGTAATCTTAGAACTATTACCAATACATATAGTAATGGTGGTATTAGGATCACAAACAATTTTAGTTACTGATGCCATAATTTGTTTGTAGGTTGACCCTGGCATACAATTGTTTTGGGTACAATAACTCAGGTTATTACTAATTAATTTACCTAGCCCTCTACCTATACTGTCAGAGAACATGACTGAATAATTACAATCATGACTATTAGGTGAGACAAAATTACCAATCTCAGGTTGTACTACTTGTGAAACATGAAGTGTAATGTCAGGTATTATATCTTGGTTGATGATGATACCATCCTGAGCACTCACAGCCTGGGACGGGTCCTCCGTTGCCTCAGGCTGGAGAGCATCAAAACTGGGTTCACTCCGACAAGTACAAGTGTCTATCAACTCGTTTGTGGCAAGAATATGCTCCTTAATTTGCTTTTTAGAACTATCATACTTATTATACAAAGACTTTAGTGACATATTCAGAGCCTGAATTTCAGATTGCAAGCGCTGAGTGTCTATTTCATAAATATTTATACTATCTTCCAATTTAATCTGATAGTTATTTAATCTATTAATAAGAGAAACACGTTCTTTCCTTAATTGAATATTTTTGGAATAGTGCTTTTGTTGTTTCTTGTAGTTACATTTTTTAATAAATTTATTCAATCTTGCATATTTCTTAATTTTATTTTTACTAATTTTATGGCTGTAGTTATGGTTGACTATGGAGTCCTCTGTAAGGTCTATTGTTATAATAGAATGAGGGTTACAATTTGTATTTACTAATTCATTGTACAAATGCTCAGTTTCTATAGCCTGAGTGTGATTCTTTTCTTTTTTTACATTTAAAAGTTTAACGTTAGCATGGATTAATTCATCCTCTAGGTCCCTAATTTTACTTAAAGCCTCCTCATACAAGTTACAACAGTTGCTGAACCCATCCGTGATCACTTGTAGTTGATCCCGTTCATTGACAACATTTAAATATTGCTGATGAAGATCTACTAGCTCCCGTTTTAAGCTGGAGTTTTTGTTGTTAATGTTATTGACCTCCTCCTCACTGTCTTCTATCTCCTGTAATAGTTGTTGGCATTGGAGTTTTGAGTCCTTAAGTTCTTGGAGGGCCGTTCTCAATTTAAGCTCCATATCCTGAGCAGTAGCCTTACGGGTCATCACAGGCATGGTTTCAGGATTAGTTACTGAAAATTCGAAATAAGGGAACGGTGAGAACTGACAGGATAGACAAATGAAGAAAATTTAGAGATGAAAGAGAGAAAAAAAACAGGGAAAAAACTTTAGCTTTACTCAAAGAAATGAGGTAGGCTGATATATTAATTTGAAAATATTGATATTATCTAGCTTTATATTCAATTTAACTGGTTTAATAAGATTTTATTTTACTTTTTCATTAGTGGGTAGGTTGCCTAGAATAAAAACTAAGTTTTTTTTTTTTTAAAAGATTATTTTAAGACATTAATTAATAGAATAACCATCAGGTATGTTATATTTAATTAATATTAAAAAAAAATTGATGTAAACAACGTTTAGATGCGATATACAAAATTACTTTTTACGAACATACATTGACAACAAAGGGTTTAGAACCAGAGGGTACTAATTCAGAAAAATAAAATAAATAAAAACTATTCTAGAATTGGCGTGGACGTGTTATAAAGTTAAAGGGATGATTGTGTGCTATTAAAAAATAAAAAGTAAACAAATACTCCCCGTATAAATCCGTAGTTAAATCGTCAGCTGTTGTTTTTGTGTTACCGGTAATGTCATATAACCGAATCCTTCATTAATTAGCAGGAAAATAATTTTCCTGAGTATTTACACATTTAAAATACGATATCACATATAATTACAACATAATACAACTTAATTACTAATAAATTTTCCATTTTCATTTCATTCCATTTTTTTTTTACATTATAAAATACCTCGGAATAACCATAGACAACAACTTAACTTACAAAGCCCACATATATGCTCTATCCTCCTGAGTACAAAAACTCGTCGCGTATTCCACAGAGCCTAAAGACTAAGGTCTTCAATTAGTGCATCCTGCCTGTTATGTCTCACGGAGCCAAAGAGTGGACACTCAAGGTACGGCTGGTTCATAAATTTAAGGTCACTCAGCGAGCTATGAAACGGGCTATGCTTGGAGTCTCTCCGAGGGACCGCATCCGCAACGAGGTGATCCGACAGAGAACCAGAGTTGTCGACATAGCTCACAGAATAAGTAAGCTGAACTGGCAATGAGCCGGTCACATTAGCCGTAGAACCGATGACCGTTGGGGTAGACGTGTTCTTGAGTGGAGGCCGCGAATCGGCAAACGTAAGGTGGGACGCCCTCAGGCTCGGTGGAGTGACGATCTTAGCAGGGTGGCTGGTAGCAACTCAGAGTTGCTGAAAATCGAGTTGAATGGCGTACAATTGACGAGGCCTATGTCCAGAAGTGCACTGCTATAGGCTGATGATGATGATAATACTAAGCCCAACAGTGGAGTACAATACAATGGGAAAGCATTGAACCTTGTCTAAATTGTGTTACTTAACAGGTTCCAGAGTCTTCTGTCTTTGATAGCCAATATTTCATTGCAATAGAGTACAATTTAATGGTTATTCTTGCTGTCGTGGATGACTTCCGGTTCAAATAATAATGACTGAACATGTCATGAATCTCCAAGATTGATACTTCCTCTAAGTATAACAGACCTGTCGTCTCGTGGTTGATTGATGACCTTAGGTACATATCTTACCGGATGTGCTAATCATGTGGCGAGGTCATGAAGAACATGCCTTCTTCGACCAAAATTAAACATGAAAAATAATGAACACATCAAAATCATTCACAAGATTTCTTCCCTTTTTTCGTACTCACGTTCTTATCATCATCACCCATAGTATAACTCATAGCCCGCAGCACAACAAAGTTACTTATATATACTACTTATATATAACATTCGTAGCACTGAACAAAAGACATCAACGAACGACACGTCAAACTGGTTCGCGTAGCAGTTAATGCAGCATCTATTCAATTTCGTAAACCCTATTCATAACCCTAAGGTTATACCTCAAAAAAGTGAGAGATTTATAATGGTGTCTACACTGTCGTTAGTTATCAGGAATTGAACAGGATCTCTTAGAAGAATTGGAACGTCTTTTGACCAAGGGTGTAGTTAAGTGACGAATGTATGTCAGAATTGTTGGTAGGTCCTTTTATTCAGCCTACGAGTAAGGACCTTCATAGGTATAAGTAAACATGTGCCACATTTTATTTACAATATAAGACGGAAAGAAGGTGGTCTCTGTCGCCATCGTCAGCCATTGTGATGCAGCCAGCGATCAGATTGCACAAACGTACTCACAGACTCTCAACTGAACATTACGACGTAACTTAATAACTTGTTTGAGTGATTTAATCATGGCGGCTCCACCGTTTCCTCTAGAAATAATAACACGATCCGCGCATCGAGTGCAATGCTTATACACAACAATAAAAACGCCGCACCGCACCGCGCCTCACCGCCGCCGTCCGTCGTCATCCGCTCAGTAATTTTAATCGCTGCAAACAAAAAGCTGCGCGCGCAACATCCTCTCATGTTACAACAAAAAACACACGCTGTTACAATGAGCCACTCTGAGCCACTCTGGTTGCGCCACGTCGTGCAATCGAAACGGGAACAGAACCCGCGACCCCGCGGTCACGTTTCACTTCATTGTTTACGTTCACTGGCATTGTTTAAGGAGTTGACCATCAAATCGCTAATAAAGCGCGGTGAATGCACGTGCACCTTTCTAACTGAGTGCACCAATAGGAGCGCGGCGCGGCCACGCCCCCCGCGCCCCGCCCCGCCGCTGCACTAGCCTCCTCGTGACCCGGCATGGCTGCGCAGGCGCTGCATTAGCGCTAGTTTATTAACGGAACGTCGTGAGGTCACACGATCGATCCCTGTCTGATGTCTAGTAGTGAAATCGGTCCGAGTTAACACCTATTCTTAGTGGAAGGGCATAACGGTAACTGGGATCTAAGCTGTCGCCAGAAACGTAGATGGTGTGAATAATGGTATCAGTCTACTGCAGGTCTACAGGGCAAAGGTCTTCAAGGAAGAAATATTGATGATATGCGAGTCACAGAGACTGCGCTATGTTTTCACTGCGTCTCAAACTACTCCTCACGATTCCTTTTGTGATTCTCAATGAGAGCAAGACACTCCAATAAACTGAGAAAATAATATTGGATCTACCCGCAAAATTATTGTAAAAACTTGACCCAAACAGCCCACGCAACTAATCAAATTGCTTTTGTTCTCCAAGCCTGCTAGCCTAATTGCTGATCGGAGCTATTATTAACAACGATCACGCTACTACTGCATAGCATTAAATCATGGTGATGTACCTATCGGAGGTGCCACTTAAAGTTCGCTAGGAACGCAAAATATATGAGCAAGAAGTAGTAATTATAGTTCTCGATGTAGACCACTGATCAAATGCGATCTGTTACAGTTGACTTTGTTTATAATGGTCATTGAACTTGCGGATCAGGTGATCTGTCAAACTAAGACAATGGTCATGGCGTATGTTCAGGTTACTATAACATCTTGATCTCCAACCCGGTTTGCTATGACTTGGCTGCCGATCGTGAAGTTCTGTGCTTGATTGTCTAGTGGTAAGATTTAGTACGATAGTTTAGTATCCACATCCAACGCTTGTCATTGGTCTAGTGGACAAAAGCGCGACAGCTGATCATGAGATCCGAATTTATAGGTTGGGCAAAGTGTTATCGAAATTTTCTCAATAGTCTAGAGTCTGGATTTGTGCCCGGTTGATGACAATAGGCTCGCCCCCTATTACATGCCACTGAAGCATAACTGGCGAAGTGTGAAAGTACCTACCATAAGTATGTTTACCTCTGGTTAACTATTTCTCTCTATTATTCAACACTATCTCGTGTGTTGTATAATAATAAGTTAATTCACATATTTCCGACAGCAGCAGAGGCCAACTCAAGAAGAGAGAGTTGCAGTTGTTGTTGAGAGGGAGTTGCTTTCATCTCGATTGATTAATTTATATTAAGCATTTGAGATTCACCAAATAGTGCGGATTCTATATCAAATGCAGTTAACTCTGAATTTGTGATACAGGTGAGGACTTCGTTTTTAATCACTCTTGTAACTCAAAAGATAGTGTATCTTATATATGCTCCGTCATGTCCCCGCAAATGAACTGAAAGGACGTGACGTCACGATACCAGCTACCAATCGTAGCTGATATCTGCGGATACATTACAATCTTTTTCGTGCAGCTCTAGCGTTATCTCCTGATCTATGGCGGAGATACGCCGCTGAATTAACGTGCTGTGAGGGCTTGAACTCATTACTTCATGCGCTGGTTAAGAGCACGTAGCTCTTATACCCGTTTTATGGGAAGATAAGAGAATAAATCAGAAGAAATGGTATAAAACAATAAAAAAAAACCATTTTTTTTGAGTTTTCAAGAATTGAAATCACGCCTGGAAGCCTCTGTCACAGTGTCTAGAAAGTCCATTCAAACGTTTTATCACAATGCATAGGTCTACCACATTGGTGGAACCCGTGAAACATGCAGAGCGTTAAGTTCTGACTATAACACCATGCAGAAAACTTATAATCCTGCCCTATTAAACTTCTAAAATGCCACAGCATCAACTTGCAAATACACTTAGAGTTTACTTAAGAATCAATAAAAATTATTAGCGACTAATTGTATCCCATAAAGCAGATAGCATCAGCTTGCTAACCTTACGAACAAATACAGTTACAACAATACCAATATTTATGAGCTGTTGGAGCAATAAATTGCCTCATTGTGTTCGCGGACATGTTGCGATACAGCCTCCTTGTTGCGCGCTATCGCTGCATCTGCACCAATCACGGACGTGTGGCTTAAGATGAGTACTCACGAGTGGAGTACATATTGGGACATATTGGGAGATGTTTTATCATCATTCCCGTGGCCGTGCCCTTATCGCAACTTATTTGGGGACAGCCCAGAACTTTTCCCTCTCATAGAGAGGAGGCCTGTGTCCCAGCAGTGGGAACATTATAGGCTGCTGCTGCTGCTGCCAGAACTTTTTTTCTTTCTTACTTTCTTATACTTTGTTATTGCTCGTCATCTCATGAGTTAGTCCCGTTTCTAGCCATATCATCTTTCGCATAACCCATCCGTCGTTTCTTCTGACATAAGCAAATGTGACATTTCTTTAAGATATCCCCGTCATCATCTGCACTGGCCCTAACGTCCGACGGTGGCGTGTTGTGGACGTGTGAACCCGCACTTATCGCTCATCGCGCGCCTGTGCCAATCAGAGCAGAGTATCGCGGAGCGCGCCGGCGCTCGCACCGGACAAACGACGCGCCGGCACGCCACCGACCTGTGCCAGCACCCTCGGACGGACACACAGGACACGGAGGGGTGATGATGGTACTTATTGTTTAATATTTCATAGCAACTTATGAAGCTCCTCATTATGAGAGGCAAACGCGGGGATAAACGGTGTTGGCCGGACAAAACAGTCCGGTTGAGGAACTGCACTCACGGGTGGTGCCGCGCTGTTCCATCTCGCAAAGGACCAGGAGAAATATTTCGTAGTAAATGGCAGCTTCCATAAATTGGAGAGGCACCTGAAAGCCAGAAGAAGAATATGACGGCGCCACTTCTAAGGAAAACCATACATTATTGAAGTATTCGTTGCAAGACATGTTGAGCTAATCAATCATGTTATTATTAATCAACCGAAAACGAGCCCACATACTGCTGGAACACGGGCCTCCTCTTAGTAAGAGAGACTAGGTTGTAATCCACCGCGCGGGTCTGGAGCGGGCTGGTAGATGTCACATGTCTTTGAATTTTTGGTTCTAGGACATGCCGGTTACCTCCCTATATTTTTCTTCATCGTTTTAGGAGCAGAAGTGACTGTGTAACTTAATTAAACCAGTCTCCTAACAGCCATCCGAACCATCTCATGTTCTCATAGTCTGAAAGACTGATCGCAAGGTTAAACAAAGAAAAAAAAACCAGTCTCACCATCTAAACAGTAAAGTAACTCTACAATATTATAATAGCATCTCGTGCAGCATATTAGTAGAGGGAGTAAAAATATAGAAAATATAAAAGTAATTTATCCACGTATCACAGCGCTGTCCATCGATTTATCCCTATTAATCAGCATAAACATAGAGGCTGAGACCACAGCACAAGCTTCTACAGACAGAAGGTGAAGTGCAAACAATTCAAGTTAAAAACTGAGGCAGGGAATGATGAAACGAAAAAGCTTTATATATTTTCTTCTTGCTTTATATGTTTCGTGTCTCCGAAAATGTTTACTTGTCTGCTTTGTATAAATGTAAGCCAACACCAACATAGTTTTTAGTTCCACGATGAAATTTTGGGACCACGAATCATTAATGAAATTCTTTAAGCCACTGCCCAGTGAACAGTGGTTTGAAGAGTTTCTGCAGCCTAGAAACAACAGACAAGATCATGACTATTTCACGGAACTGGTCTCTGACTTACATGGAACCCTTTGAACTTATTAGGACTGGCAAAATGTGGGTGTACTATTACACACCTTTGCTTACTCTTCAGAGATTACAGACATGATGATAGGTATATTATGTGATGCAAGCCAACAAGCTTCCTTCGTTCTTCAGCAATCATGGGGTAATCTTATATTTATTTGTTCATTGATCCTTCTGCACCCATCCTCCTTGTATCCTAGGTCGTGCACCGGCCGCGGTGCGCGCGCGCAGACCACGTCACGCGCCGCCATTGCGCCGATAATTTATGAACGACGCCACTTTTTCATTGTGCGGGCTGCCTGTTGCTAGCCCAGCCGTGAGCTGTCTGTACGGGGGCTTGATCTTGGGGAAATAGCAGGATTGTCGGCAAAAAGTGATCTAGATAAAATAGGTAGGTATTTGGAATTTGGTGGAATTTAACTCTCCAAAATTGTGTTTTTCTTTGTTTAAATTATAAGTAGAAATATTGTCCCTTTTAACAACAACTAGGTCTGATATACTATCCTGCCACCTTTACCCCAAGACCTGGCTCAACGCCGCCACCGATGACAACGTCAATGTATCATCTGTCGTGCCATCAGCATGAAAAAAAAAAGAATTTAACCAAATGATAAGTCACAGTTGGTGGCTAGAGGGGAGGATTGAGTAACTCATGAGATTACGACTAATGGAGAAGTTTGGAAGAAGAAGACTTGCTGCGCTGACCCAAAATAAATGAGCAGGTGTATGCTGACGATAAGATATAAAACACTCCCAAAAACTATGAAACTTTTTGGGAAATCTACAAATAAATAAGTGCATTATATCCGAACCGGGTTTTTGCTAAGGAATGTCCCATGTTACTTGCTAGCCCAGATGAGCAGGCACCCTACCGCTGGGACGTGCGCGAGCCGGCAGAGGTCGCTCGGCTGCAATCTATCTGTCACGCTGCGCCCGCTCCCACCGCTCCCATCGCTAGCTCCGCTCTCTGACGAGTAGCAAGACAACTACTTACAGGTCCTTACTCCTGATCGCTCTTGTACGGTTTTGTGTTTGCGGAGAAATCAACAATATTGTGCGCAAGAGTTGAGACCGCCTTGTTGCTTAGAAGTAGCATGACTGACTAAGCCTTCCCTAGATGACCATATTTTAACTATTTCACGGAGTAATAACAAAAGAGTTACCCTAGGGATACAGTTATAAATGTCATTCGTGGACACACCAACTGTTTGTTACTGAATACCAGTATTTAACATAAAGTGACCTCCTGTCTATCTGAGCTCCGCAACGCGGCTACTAGGTGCCACGATAACCCTCGAGAGAACTGGTTGACACACGCCTACAAACTTTGCCACCTACTTCCCTACGAATAAAGGTAGCTCTAAGGTACTATAAGGTAGCTCGTAAACGCAGTTTCTGTTAACGCACTTTTTCATTTTTTATTACCAAGAACTTGTCTTTAAAATACAGTGTCAAAGCAAGTCCCTGACAAATGAGTAATTACAATATTAGTAGCTTCGAGTGTACGACGAACAATACCAAGGTCCACCACACCCACACTTCAGTGTTTCATTTTACCTGCATCCCTAAATAGCAGCAAGTTAAAGTGAAGAGTTTTAAACACTATGATTCATGCGCCAACTGTTTAAGCCGCGATGCCTTCGATAATTTGTAGTTTATCTTTGTTTTTGTTGTTCGCATCAAGTCTGCGAGACACGCAACGGGGCAAAGCACTGTAAGTACGGGCTGGAGAGAGTAGCCCTGGTGTTTCCTTTTCTTATTTTGCAAGCAAACAGACTACAATATGAATTATGTGTTATGACTGCACCTGCAGGTTTTACTGGGGTTGATTTTAAATTAAATTGTTATGGTGAATTACTTGATACGATTATTGAATGGTTCTTGTTCGTGCAGGTTTGTTTTTACACTTTGTACCCTGATATTAATTTCTTGATCAATTTATAATTCAGAAAATAAAAATAAAATTTAAAGTACCTACATCCGCCCGATATTTGTCATGAAACCATAATCATAAGGCAAGTGATAACATGTAAAACTGTCAAGCACAACATCTTCACATAATTAACAATTTTTATTTCCCAAATCATCAACAATGCCCAAAAAATCTAACCGAATCACCTAATTTCGGCCCACATTAGGTTCACCCGATCCCATCACGTCACATTGAAGGCATCGGCATTAATTTCGGACCGATCAGTGTGAACGGTGCGTGGGCGCCAGCGTCGTAACTTTGTTACGTGGCCCATCGTGTAAACGACCACTATTATATTAACATATGAAGCCCACGAGTATTGCTCATCTTATTTGTCGGGTGATCCTTACTGATGATGTACACAAAATATAGACATGAGTTTGTTATAATGTGAATAAGATGTTAGACATTGGAAAAAGTACGTTCAAAGGTTATAAGTTCTGCCATTATATCATACCAAATGGTGGCATAAAACAGCTGTTCTCAAATTTAGATAAAAACTCGAAAACTTTACCCATGATGATTATTGTGTCATTTATATAGGTGAAAGAGATTTTGAAGTCTCCAAAAACTATAGACTATTAATTGACTTCATAAAAATGGAGCTTAGTAATGTCATAAATACTAATATTGTCATCTGCTCCCCTAATTTTAAATTAAGTAATATTTTTTCTATATTTAATAAACGTATTGAAATGTTTAATCAGCTAATGTATTTAGATAATGAATTATGGGAGTATGCTTATCTTTTTGATTCTAATTATTGTGTGGAATATACATATGAAATGTTCCGAAAATATACTGCAACAGTAAACAATAAAGCAATTGCTAAAATATTCAATTATTTAATTTCATTTTAATATTAGGTTCAGAAGCAGAAGTGAATGAAGTAACTTGCTATAGTCTTGATTCTTGTCATTATTTTGAAAATACTGCTGTTGCGGATATCCTAAACCAATTACCAAAAAGTAATAAAAAGTTATATAATGATCAGTCCACCCAAACCGAAAGCTCTTCTGACAACGATTTTTTTCGTGTATAATCAAATAAATATCTTACACCAAAATATTAATGGATTAATAGGAAAGTCAGACTTGTTAACCCTTAGTATAAATAAACTCTTATATGAAGGGAAAGCAGTGGATGTCATGTGCATTACGGAACATAATATGAAAGATGACGATACTATGCACTTATATATACCTGAATATAAAATTGCAACATACTCTTCACGAAAGACCAGGAATGGTGGTACCTGTATACTTATTATTTTATTTTATTTTATTTTATTTTTTTTATTTGGCTCACCAACAATTGAATACACTGCTTCAAACATATGAGATACATTCAATAGAGTCACAGACAAGTGTATCAACCTCTTACAGGTAAGCACATCATGCACTACTTATTTGTCGTTGAGTGCCTGCTTAAAATCAGATGAGTACCTAACTACTCACCGCACACAACTATGGTTTTTAAATACATAATTTAAATTAAATTAAAATCAAATAAAATGAAAATGAAAATCACAGTCAGTATCAGAATTAAACTCGAAATTAAAGTCAAAATCAAAATTAAAAATTAGAATCAAAATCAAAATCAAAATTAAAAATAAAAACAAAATTAAAATTAAAATTATAAAATCCAAATTAAAATCAAGAGTCAAAAAATTTAAATTAAATTAAAAAAAAAAAAAAATAAATTAAACATACATGCACTATAAAAAAAAATATATACCTATTTTACAAGTTTTTATAAATAACGCTTTTGAACCTACCAAGTGAGTCAGAGTGCACATCTACGAGATCGCTGCAGCTGTTTAATAGTTTACATAGGCGGGGAATAGGCGAATTAGCACCAAGTACGGTTCTGCGAAGAGGAGGACGCAAGGGGGTAATAGGAGCTCGTGGACTTTTCGTGGGCACGCGAAATTTGATCCTACTCAACAACTGGGGACAGTCAATTTTATGTCGCAAAATTTTAAATAAAAATGATGAATCCAATAAATCTCTCCTATTCTGTAGGGATATCATTTTGAAATGCAAAAGTCTCTCTTTATATGATAATTTCTTTTTAGCTATCCCGGAAGAGTATGCTAAATGCCACAGAAATCGTTTTTGAACCCTTTCCAATCTTAGTGCGTGGGTGGCATAGTGAGGTCTCCACACTGTGCTGCAATATTCTAACGAGCTGCGGACCAGATACGAGTTCAAGATCTTAGACATTAAGGAATTCAGTGTGCCCAGTTTTATAGAGTGCTGTGCCATCGAACTGGTAGTTCACAAGTTAATTATAATTTGCATTTATAGACCTCCTAAATACACGCGAGATGCTACTTCTATTTTCTTGGAAAAAATTGAGCGTATTTTAAATTATTGCGGAAGAAATTTGGAAAAAAGGGTTTTGCTCTGCGGTGATTTTAACATTGATATTCTGAAAAAAGCAAGAATATCCATTGAATTTCTACATTTATTGCTGAGCTACAAACTTAAACCGAGTATAAAAAAGCCCACACGTGTATCTAGTGGAACCTGCATCGACAACATCATGCATAATGTTAGAGGTGGTACTGGCGAAATTTTAGAGTTGGCCCTTTCGGACCACACCGCCCAGCTTTTTAGTTGTCCTGTTAGAAAATCATGTTCAATTGATCACTGGTATATATTAAGTCGAGATTATAGCTCTGAGAATATATCTAAGTTCATTGAAGCCATTAGCAATTTAAGTTTTATTGAGGTATTTAATGGTACAGATCCGGAAATAGCTTTTAATTCATTTTATGACATGTTTAAACTTCTTTACGATCTGTGCTTCCCGACCGTGAAAAAAAAGATTTCCACTCGGAAAACTCCACGATGGATATCTAAAAGTATCAAAAACTGTTGCAAACGAAAAAGAGAGATGCTATATCCGTGGCTGGCGTGAACACATTGACATGTCGACTTCTATGACTTTTTTTTTATTGGCTTATTACATCCTACGCATTAGGAATTTATATGAAAAAAATTGACAGTTATAGATATACATAATTTTTGGAGCAATCGACTTTGGTAATATGTTGACATCTCGCATTTTGACATGTCTAACTTAACAAAACCTCATGTCAAATTAACGATTCACATGTTTTTGTGATCGAACATTGATATTTTGTTATATCAACCTATACTCAGCACCCAAAATAATATTCGTTATTTGATATCTCAATTAATACACTTAAAAGTTTTGTTTAAGTACTTATTTTAAATTGACAAATTGAAGTGTCAAGCTATTGCCAGCTGAGGTCTTTTTGATTAAATCGTGACAAATTGAGATATCAAGTTATGGCCCACCGAAGAATTTCTGTTGAAATTGCGATATATTGAGATGTCCAGTTACGGCCAACGAAGTTCTGAGCACTAAAAGTAATAAGTATAGGTATCACTACATGTCCGTTATAAAAAACTTGTAACGTTAAATTAATATGTTTAGTTGACAACTTATGTACCCAAGTTGTATTAAAAAATAATCGAGTTATCAAAAAACTTTCGTAAGAAGTAATAATTTTTCAAATATCGCGGCAAATCCCTCGCTCGTGTGTTGGTAAACAAACGTCAGTTTAGAGTTCAGAAGCCACGCGCGCGCGAACCGCGAACGAGTGTGAGTGCTTCAAATTGATTTCGTTTGTTTTTGAGTGTATCTATTGATTGATTTATTACTACAGTGTTTCAATTCATAAGTTGGGTGTATAGTTTGTGATTTGCAATGGAGGAAAAAGTGAGTACCTACCGACCAAACCTTACGGTCTACCTTAGTGTATTATCGTAACAGAGGGAATACCTACCTGATTATGTGACGTGATATCTAGGTATTTCAATATTTGGTTTTTGCAGAATCCGACGATTGCCGAATTAATGGCTAGGAAACGCAAGTTAACAGAACTTCGTGACATTAAGTTAAATTCATCTCGTCAGCGAATGAATGAAGTGGACGAAAACGGTAAGATACAGATCTTATACTCACAAATATTTTTTTGCCACTTTTTAGGTAGATATTGATGAAGGTTGGGAGTTAGTTATCTAGGTAAGTAACATATTGTAAGCCGACGTTCGGAATGGACGTAAAAATATCGCGGCGATTTTTTTCGCGCACTGGATTTTCAACGCTCTGCTTAGCGCCGAGAGTTGAAAATCCAACCAGTGTGTTTGTTCAACGCGTTGGAATGCACTCTGTTGGATTCTCAATGGTCGGCTCAACACCGAAAGTTGAAAATCCAGTGCGCGATAAAATCCCGCTGCGATATGTTTACGTCCGTGCGAACGTCGCGGTCAGCTGATTGTTTACTTGAAACTGTGAACTTAGATGTATGTAGACGATGGGAATCTAGCTGTAGTAGGTAGATATACACCGTCGTGGGTAAGGCCTCCCCCACATTAGGATCGCGCGTTCCTCGGGCGTATGAGCGACGCGTCCGCCGCGTGCGCGACGCGAGCGCGCTGCGTAAGCGTCACGTGTTGCCACCGTGTAACGTGTGTGCAGCGACCGCGCGGCGCGCACACGGCGCTCGCGTTGGCGTTTAAACCCTTCAGTCAAGTCGAAAGTCGAAGGGGTATGAACGCGACTCGAGCGCCGCGCGCGCGTGTGAGAAGCGCGGGCGCCGCGCGCGCTACTCACACGTGCTCGCGGCGCTCATCCTCGCTTCATCCTCGGGCGTTCACACGCCCGAGGATCGCGCACGCCTAATGTGGGGTCAGCCTAATTGTTCTATGAGTAACTTGCTCCTCTAATGTTGAAATCAAAACAAAAATAACTATTTAAAAGAAATGAAGGGTGTGTAGTATAACGGTTTAACTTTGGCTACTATCGTAATAATGATTATTTTCTTTCTTTACCTGAACTATTTTAGATCTGAAAGTTTATGTGTGGGTGTGTGTGTGTGTGTGTTTGAAACGATTTGCATCTGTTACTGCTGGGCAGATTTGGATGAACCTTGGTGTGTAGATAATCTAGACCCTGTAATAGGAATAGGACTCAGCAGTTAGACACCGCTAGTTATTCACCCAAACTAATATTATAAATACGAGAGTAACTGTGTTTATCTGTCTGATTATTATTTTTTATTGCTTCAGGTTACCCTAATCTTGCCACTCCACTGTCAAACTCTTCGTTATTGAGGAACATAAGTAACGATGATCCATTATCTCCTTATCCGGTAATGTCCCCAGCAACCCAAGAAATTTATAATGTATTAATTACTGACCCAAGCCTACAATTAGATAATACGTCAGACATTGTCGAAAACAGTGAAGCGTCTGAAGAAAATGAATCGTTTAATGGCGACAGTGACGACAGTGTTCGTGATCCTGATTTTAACATAAAAAAAGTCACAGTAGATGATTTAGAAACTGACTGCGAATCATGTGATGATGCCAAAATTGAAAGCAAAGAATTGATACCAATCTCCGGAAAAATATCGAAAGCAACAAGAAATCCGGAAAAATATATCGAAGTCAACTACGAATGCGAAAATATAGCACCTACCTTAAATACGAAAGAAACACCACAAAATTCATCTATGGATAATACACAGAACAAGGAAACGGGGAGCTCAACGTGTGTGACAGACGAAAAAACGGCCAACCGAAGTGTTTCACCTGAAATGAATGAATATGAGAATGCAGCTCCTACTATATATGAGATAGAAACACCAACAGTGATCCTAGAAAAGACGAGTGAAAGAAATGAGATTTTAACTTTAACTATGGAAACCGAAAGTACTAGTGAAGAAAGGACTAATAATAATACAAAAAAAGGAAGATCAAGAGTGGAGAGAAATGCAAGCAAAACACGTCGGAATACAGGAAAGAGTTATATAACGGAAAAAGGTAAAGTAGTTCCTGACAGAAAACCGAAAGAGTTGAGTTCATGTAGACTAAAATGTGCTGAAAGAATTACAACGGCTGAACAGACGCATTGTTTTGAAAATTATTGGCAACTAGGAGATAGAGATAGACGGGCAGCATTTGTGTCTAAGTCAGTAATGATTTTCCCGAAAAAATCACAAAAAACGGGCAGCAGGACATTAAATAGAGAGTGCTACTGTAAATACATGCTAGAGATTTCTAATGAGATGAAACCGGTTTGTAAAGAGTGTTTTTGTAAAATTGTAGGAGAGACCAAGGGATTTGTTAATGTTATAATAGAAAAAAAAAAAATGTCTCCCAACGGAATCATTGATGAGGATCAGAGAGGTCGTCAACCTCCCAAAAATAAGAAGACTATCGAAGACATTTCGCTTGTCAATCACCACATTTTGAGTTTTCCAAGTTATGAGAGTCACTACTGTAGAAATTCGACTGGGAAGAAATATTTAGCTGCTGACCTGTCAATCGCCAAAATGTACAGAGAGTATAAAAACACTTCTTCAAATCCTGTCTCGTTAAAATTATATGCCAAATGCTTTCACGACCTCAATCTGTCGTTTAAGCAACCATCAAAAGACACATGCAACACGTGCGATGTGCTGAACGCTAAAATTAAAGTTGCAGATGAAGATCGCAAAATTAATTTAACTGCTGAATTAGCTGAACACCAACATCAAGCTGATAAAGCTTATGCTGAAAAACGTGTGGATAAAGAGAATGTCAAAGCAGATTCGTCTGTTAGGGCATTTGCATTCGACCTCCAGCAGTGCTTGCCGACTCCATATTTAAAAACATCTGTCTCGTTTTACAAACGACAGCTTTGGTCTTTTAATTTAACAGTGCATGATTTAGCAACTAATGAGGCTACCTGCTACATGTGGGACGAGACAATAGGAGCTCGAGGTGCAAACCAAATTGCCTCATGTTTGTGGCACTTCTGCAACAATTTGTCCTCCGAAGTAAAAGAACTGATTTTTTATTCGGATACTTGTGGTGGTCAAAACAAAAACAATGTCGTGGCAATGATGTTTATGTTTTTGCTACATAATCATCCGACGCTGCAAAAGATAAATCACAAATTTCTCCTCAGTGGGCACACACATATGGAGTGTGACTCTGACCACGCTATTATTGAGAAAACAAAAAAGAGAACACAAATGAGAATAAATCATTTGTATGATTGGGTGCAGCTGGTGAGGACTTGCAAAGTTCAGAAACCATTTAAGGTCGTGGTGATGACGGTAAATGATTTCTTGGATTTTGCTGAACTAAAAGCCAAGAAAGGACCCTTTACTATCAAAAAACTGGACGATTCTGGGGACAAATTTCTATGGCAACCTATTAAATGGCTGCAATATAATAAAAACAGCGTAGGAAAAATAAATTTCAAGAAAAGCCTGGATCGCGAACCCACTTTCGAGTCAGTGAACTTTCGGAAAAGAGGAAAAACCACCATAGATGTCTTTAGGTTGAGCCAAATCTCCAAGGAAGCTTTGCCAATCAGTGCAGAGAAAAAAAAGGATTTGATGGACATGATTGACCTGATTGACGATTCGTTCAAAGAGTTTTATATTAATATAAAAACTGTCGGTGATGTCTCTGCATCTACTGATCCAGATTTGGACGAAGACAACCCAGATGAAGAGGATTCTGAGGTCTAATAAAATACGAATGGTCTGCGACGAGGTTGAGGAGTCAACGTAGTTATTTGTGTTAGTAACATACTTGTATCTGTTTGATGACGTTGTTTGTGGTCCAATAAAGCAATTTTCTATTTTTTTATAATTTTTTTTATTGCGAAAATACTAAACTGATAGTTTCGTGGTGTTTGAATTAAATATTTCTTCAGTTAAAACAACATTACTTGATTTGAGTGAGTAGCAGCAAATTAAATATTTTTTTTATGTTTGTCATCTGTTTGCTATCCAATTAAAATAATGTGGTTGTCATTAAATTACATTGTTTACTTACTATAACTTCCCACTCAGAAGGTGAATAAGTTGATAACTGTTGGTGAACAAGTTGACAACTCGGTGCATAAGTTGATAACTCGTTGGTGAACGACTTGACAAGTCTATTATTTTGCAATCTATGGAAAATTTCGTTTATTTATTGTCATCATTGAAAAGATGGCACAAAATAACCTTTAAAACAACTTAAACACATATGTAAAATTAATTAACCGATTTACCAGAAGACGCCAAAACTTTAAAATGGCCGTCCTGACAAATTGCAGTTTTAGACATGTCAACATATTCACGCCAGCCACGGATATTTATACAGGCGATCACCAAACATTGAAAACAAACAATTACTTAAACAATATTCGAAACGATTAAAGAGAGTAGTACATTTGACGCAAAAGTCTCAAAATAGTCATACTATTAATAGTGCAGAAAATAAAACCAAAGCTACGTGGAAATTAATCAATAGGTGTAAATTAAACTTTCCCCCAGAACCTGTGAAGCAAATTCTTATTGGTGACAAACAAATTAACGATCCTAAAGACATAGCTATGGCTTTCAATGATTATTTTATAGATTCGGTACATCCTGCAACAAAATTTGATAACGGTAATGCAATTTCCCATATAAATCACCACCCAAAAACCCTTTTTATGGCGCCGACGGATGCTATGGAGATTTTCAATACAATAAATTCGCTAAAAAATACCAATAGCACGGGATTTGATGAAATCTCAACAAAGATTCTAAAACTAGTGGCGCATGTAATTGCACCCGTGCTAAGCTTTATAATTAACCTATGCATAGAGTGTGGTCACTTTCCAAGCATACTAAAAACGACCATAATTAAACCACTTCATAAGAAAGGTGATAAAACAAACCTTTCAAATTACCGTCCAATAGCATTAATACCAGTATTATCAAAAATTTTTGAAAAAGTAATTTATACTTCTCTTAACTCATTCTTTGAAAAAAATCATATACTTGCAAAGGAACAGTATGGTTTCCGGAAAAATAGAAATATTGACAATGCAATCAATGACTTGGTTACGAAAATTATTAGTAACGTTGACAAAAAAAATTCCATTGCCGCAGTACTCATGGATATGTCCAAGGCATTCGATCACGTGGATCACACAATACTGCTGGGTAAAATAGAACGTTATGGTGTTCGAGGAAATATATTGAGCCTAATCAAAAGCTATCTGTATGGAAGAAAACAAATCACGGTTTTAAATAGAATTTGTCCTAACTCTAAGATAGAAGTCGCTCACAAGTCGTCCATTAGGTATACTACCCGCGGTGTACCCCAAGGCAGTGTCCTTGGGCCCTTGCTCTTTCTCATATTTATTAATGATCTGCCGAAATGTACCTACTACCAAACCGTCCTGTTTGCCGATGATAGTACGCTTATTGTACCATGTAGTGACCTTCAATCATATGAGAATGAAATAAATAAGTCTATCCATAACATTATACATTGGTTAAATAACAATAAACTTAAAATAAACTTAGAAAAAACACAAATTATGATGTTCCAACAAAGGACAAAAAAACTAAACTTAACTATAAAATACAACGATCAAAAAATACTCGAAACTGATATTGCCCGTTTTCTGGGACTTCACTTGGATAGTCACCTAAACTGGAAATGTCATATAGAAACCGTATGTAAAAAACTAAACCAGTATTCCTATGCACTTCATAACCTTGCAAAAATATGTAACGAGGCTGTAGTTTTAATAGCATACAAAGCTTATATTCCATCATTGTTGCGCTTTGGAATAATGTATTGGGGAAACTCCACAGATAAAGAACTTGCTTTCAAAGCCCAGAAGAAGTGTATACGTAGTATGTTTAAGCTGAAAACGACTGACAGTTGTAAACCATTATTTAATAAATATAAACTATTGACTTTGCCATGTATGTACATATACGAGACAGCAGTATTCGTTAGATTGAACTTGCATTTGTTCCAAACGCTCAGATCAAAGCGACGCAATGATATATGTGCTATTCCACACAGAACTAAGCTCTATTCGAAAAGCTTTTTGGGAATGGGTCCCAAATTGTACAATAAGCTACCCATTACAATAAAAGATGTTGGCAGCATACAGCATTTCAAAAAGGCTCTTCTAAATTTATTAGTCGCAAAAACATACTATACAGTTAATGAGTTTTTAGAAGATGTATTTTAATTTGTTGACATTTCATTATTTAATTTTTATTTTAATCCATTTATTTGTAATTAATTGACATTGACATGATATTATATTTGAAAATTGACATATTAAGAAATTGACATAGTATGTAATTATTAGTAATTGAAAATTGACATATTAATATAATTAGAAATTGACATGGTAATAATTAGTAATTGAAAATTGACATATTAATATAATTAGAAATTGACATAGTAATAATTCGTAATTGTAATTAGAATATTTTAGAATTAAAATTAGAATATTTGTACGCCGCTGACGGCAAGACATAGCGATAATTTTAAGAGCACTAACATCTGCATATATGTATTTTTTTCACCTATGATCTACAAATAAAGTGATTTGAATTTGAATTTTGAATTTGAATTTGAATTTGTTTGTTCGTTACGTGTCCGAGGTAACAAACAAACCGTATCTTTCGTGTAGCCCAGTTGCTAGCGATCTCTCAAAACCTAAGAGCTGGACAACTAATTGTAGTTGAAGAGAAAGAACATATAGACAAATGCTGTCAAAACCTTGAAAAAAAAATAGGTAAGAATAAAATACTTTGCAATTCCTCCGAGAAGAACAAACACGGAAACAAATCCCATTTAAACCAGGCCAGGTAAAAGAGCAAATGAACGCATAGTACGCAAGTTTCACTTGTAATGTTACTTGACAAAGCAGCTCTTTATCATGTTTATAAAACCCGTCGACAAACCCTCGGGCCAAGCTAATAATAACTGGTCGATACGAAGTCATAACGAACAGTAATCTATGTAGGATATCGCCGCTGCCATAACGTGGATAATAGTCAATAACAGCCGAGATAGTGAGACGTAGCCGGGATAACCACGCTACGACGCAAACGACGTGAAAGTAACTCCTATTCATAACGATATGGGTTATGATGACCAATAAGGCTATGGAGTCTGTACGATGTCGATCCGTTTGTAGTTATGGCAAGGAGACGCCATGATATCGCAGTTATTAAGAAATCATGTAGTATTTTGTAACCTATAAGTTAAGCTTTTGATAGAGGTCCCAGTGCTAGTGCTGATCGTAGCAAGTAAGCTACGCCCTCACTCATATCTTGCGTAAATCAGCATTAAAGTGTTCCAGTTTGGTATTGGTAAAATTAGACTCGTTGAGACATTCACATATTTCACCTTATTCTAGGACAGGATTGAATCTTTCCAGAGATGTCAGATGAATGATCTTATTGAATCTCATTGCTATCTATTTATGAACCTGTGTGAGTAGCAATTTTCTTACTGAAGTGCCTCAGGTACTGAAACTGACGTCTCTGGTAGCTCATGGTGCGTGCCATATTCAACGATCCTATTTCCCAAACAATAAAAGCAGCTACCATCGAGTATTTTATTCCCTTTAATTGCAAGTATCCCTGGTAATGTGCTAGTGGTACCGTGTCTTCTGACCGTGGCTATGTAAATGCAGCGCTGAGCGGCGCGAGAGCACGACGCGCCACACTTCGTAAATTACACAGCGCCGGCGCAACCGACCGCCAGATACACGCACTAGTTTTGTGCACAAACGGTAATCAATTGAATTTAAATTCATAGTAAATAAAGACCATTTTAGTTGAATGATAAGTAAACTTAACAACCACGGAAGATATCCCGTAAGTGTCAGTATAAGTTTAGTTGTAAACCGTGAAAGCTTAAAACAATATTTGAATCATAAGTAATTATTACCTTTCCCTGCAGTGAAATGATCAGGGCTGAGAATTTTCATTACTAGCACGTGTCATCCCACAAATGGGCATAATCTAGAACTGCCAAGGCACTGTTAACGGAGTTCAGCTCATCCCGTCACGGCATAGCTCAAAATAGCATTGTGTAAAAACTCGTTTTTGTAACCGCACAGGTAAGTGGATTTGGAGGACGACACAACGAGACTAGATGGTGCCCCCAGGGGCCCCGGAGGACGACACAACGAGACTAGATGGAGCCCCCAGGAGCCAGGCAGCAGATGGCAAAGAACACCTAATTTTCAGAGAAAAGTTTTTTAAACTGAGATGGATCCATCACATCCGTGACGATAATACCAAGCTATGAGTGAGTGTCTATTTTAGATTGAATTAATTGAAATCCTTAATCTGCAGCTAACTAATAGTTCCTGTCCCGTCCTTCATTACACTTCCTTATCACATCACTCTTATATCAATGCCCACGATACGAGACCTCCCGCGTCACCACAAACGTCATTACCGACGCATCGATCGCTTCTAATTAAAATGTAAATGAGCTTCATTGAGCCTCCACCGTCTGCCGGTCGTCATGTCGCCGGTCCCAGCCTCCATTACCAGCCCATACTTATTTATTACTTATCATCCACAATTAAAACGTCCACGATTCGATCCGGTGACTCTAAACTTTTCTATAAAGTATCAAATTAGATTAGATAATTTTAAAATGAGGTTTTCATCGTGGCGTATGTACGTCCACGTAGGTGTCAGATTTTAATGATAATAAAACTGAGATGATTTTCGATGTTTTTGATAGAGTTCGACTGTATTAGAATTTAGATTATTGAGGTATTTTGATGTTGAAAATCACGATTATTGTGTAAGATCTTTATGATTTGTTCATTAAATTAATTTTAGATTAATTCTAAAAATGTCGAAATGAAGAAAACAACCTGTGGTATGGTACCGAACACGTAAAATTTTCTTGTCCCCACTTTAAACAGGAAGCTACTGATGCTGCAGTGGATGAAGAATATTTCATGGATGATTTTCTGGCCTTTACATGACAAATTCTTTTCATGTAGGAAATCGAATTGTCTTCAACCTAGACCACACAGAACGACAACCATCCAACTAATAACCAATAAAAGCCATTAGGTGGGACATGCAGGTTCCGTACAAGACGCCACTTAACCTGCGCCCGCGCAGCCTAATTAGCGCGGTGTGTAGTGCAGCGTCGCGGAAGTGGCCGATGTTTGCCGAGCGTTACCGAGCGCGACACGACGGGACGAGCCAGAGAAACGGACGCCATTACAATGATGTACGGGACCAGGGACTGAAACAGGTCCCTGTAGTTGTTTCGGATTTTGTAATTGGATTTTAAAGCCCGAATTGTTGCTTTAGTTAACTGTTACTACTGTGACTTTGGTGGGAAAATCTCTAAAAACAGGCAAGACATTTCAACATATATTTACGCCGGTAATCCCCAATGAATTAGGCAGACACGCCTATAATAGGGACACCCACAATTCAGATTTTGCTTTACAGAACCTCATGCCGCAGAACTTCCATAATATTTTCTACACGAATTGTTTTGCTAATGTGTAAAATAAACAAGGTCAACGTACAAAACTAAATACCTCGTTGTCATGCTCCACCAACGACTTTCGTGGCATTTGCACTTACAGTAGGGACCATAAGTCCAGTAGCAGTTTCACAAATCTATCGCATCAAAACAAGTCGCACTTACGACCTTTTTCCTTAACAAACATTTTGCACACATACACAATCTCGTATATCGCACTCTTTCATCATTATCTAGTCAGAAAGAGTGCGATATAATGATCATTTGTCTTAGTGACAAGCCTGTCATGTTGCGACTTCGTATTTAGATAGTTGTATTTAATTTCAAACCAATGAATATGGGTCTATCTGGCTTAGTGGCTAACGCTATAGTTATGATGTTTCGCAAGTTGTAACCTGCGTTCGAACCCAAGTGTCATTACACTTTTTGTGTTTAATTATGAATTAATGTCTTCGATACGATAGACCCGATGAGATGTTTCTTTAAGTATTAGTTATTATTTATTGAACTTATTATTTACAAAAAAGATGAGGGTGTATGTGAAATAAAATAAACTTCTGGATTGACCAAATTAGTTACGTCGTTGTTAGTTGGTGAACTTTGGTACGAGCGTTTGTGTGATTATTACGATTAGCGTGTTGTTCGGTTATCTATAATCAAGATGCAAGCCAATATTAATATTGATGCCAGGGCAAATATTGTCGCTTTGCGTAAAAATGGGCTCAATATTTCTCAAATTTCAACCGAAACCGGCTTATGTGTGAGTTATTTTTAAAGATTATAATTATGGTGATAGTTGTGGTGTGTGATTTTCTTAATATTAAATAAATTGCTGTTTGCAAGTGTGTAATAATATTTTAATTTTTTAGAGAAATACTGTGAGCCGTTGGGTAAAGAGGTTTGAGGAAGAAGGTAGTCTGAAGAGTCGTCTAAGAAGTGGAAGGCCGCCGCTTATTAACCCGACTCAGCGACGTTTCATGGTGGATGAATATGAAACAAATGGTTTCATTCCAACTAGAAATTTTGCAGATCAATTTGATACTTCGTTGCAAACTGTTCGCCGTGCACTCCATGCTGAAGGTATACATCATCGGAAGCCAGCTAAAAAACCATTTTTAACCCAAAAACATAAGGAGGAACGACTACGTTTTGCTCGGGAATATTTAGATTTTAACTGGGAGACGACTGTTTTTTTCCGACGAGAAGACTTTCAAGTCTTGCCAAAAAGGAAGACTTCATTTATGGCGAAAAGACAATACTCGCTGGGCTGAGAAAAACATTATTCCGAATACAGAATCAGGTAGAATAAGTGTAAATATGTGGGGGTGGATTAGTGCTCAAGGGCCAGGTGAGTTGGAATTCATACCAACGCGTGCCAACAGCTCTAATTACGTCGATGTTTTAAATGACATAATGCTTCCCACTGTGCGTAATGTTTACCCCTCGGAAGACTTTAGTGAACTAAATTTTGTTCAGGATAATTGTCCGATTCATCGTGCCAGTGTTGTAAAAGAGTGGTTTAGTCAGCATGCCGATATTAAAGTTATTCCGTGGCCAGCACGATCCCCTGATCTAAACCCCATTGAAAATATATGGGGTTTAATGGTTCAAAGATGGGATGCACGAGATGAGAGATGTCCTGAGCAGCTCAAATCCCCTTGCACTCAATTGTGGGATAATTTACGTGGCACAGATATATGTGCCAACATTGTAGCTTCCATGCGTCGACGTCTGCTTAGCTGCATTGACAATAATGGAGGTCATACCAAATATTAAATATTAAGTATGCTCTTTTTATAAGGTTCATGCGCACACGCCTACTTGACTGCATAGAACATATTGGGGGTTATACAAAATATTAATACCTAGATGTTTTTGTTTTTTTAATTAGACGGTGTAACTAAATATTTAGTAATATTAACATAATTTCTGTAATTATTTTTTAAATTTAATGACCTTAAATTGAGGTTTAGTTTCAATCTTCTTTTCGTCAAGAAAATGAACACTTAAGCTATAACCTCAATACATTAATTGTGACGTTACATAAAAAAACACGTTCATAAAGTCTAAACCATATATTAGTTTTCAATGAACTCTGCTGAATACCGCTACCTTTAATATGTGGGTATTAACAATTACATTTGTGTTATTAGAATATACTTTCCTTCTTATGTTATTATGAATTGACTAAGTGGGTATACAACAAAAAATCTTATGAACGTGACAAGAGAACTTCTTTTGTTTAGGAATGTGACGTCACAATTCTCATAAAAGTTTGTTATTTTTTTAAATAAATTAAACGAATATACATATTTGAAATCATTCAGCACGACTTTTTTATTTCCACCTTCCAACACCGAAAAAATAAAACAAATATCACATAATGACGTTAAATAATAATACAATAATTATCTAATATTTAACTTCTTATAAAAATAAATAATAAGCACGAAAAAATTAACACACAAATAAACATAAATATCTAACAACTTTCTGCATTATTATGGTTTCTAAGAAACAAAAAGCAGGCACACATTGTAACTAAGATTCGAACTTAGACTTCATTGATCGTGAACCCATGCTCAGCCCAAACAGCTACCAACACATGTTGAAACTGTGCGAATTTTAGCAATGCAATGGTAAAACAAGTCACCACTATGACGTGTATTCTAAATGCAACAGAAATATAATGTTATTTCACTTAGTGCGACGACAGTTCAGTAGTGTGTGTTATCTGTGGAACGTTGAGACATCACTCGTCACGAGGCCAAGCTAAATAGTTTACATCGCACACATCGGTAACTGTCATTGTCTTGTCGAGCCAGTAATGTTCATATAGCCGCTCATTATTATTGTGAGCGTATACGTATACTACCCTACACGAGGTTATTTTTTTTTTGTTTTTGCCCGTGTAGGGTACACGGGTAAATATAAAATAAACGGGTTTAGAATAAGGCCCAACATTTTATACAAATGTAACATGGTTACCATAGCTGATTGATGTAAGCGCTTGCGTCAGTTAATGGTCTAATCTCCACGACGTGAGTTCGATTCCAGCTGAGGAGTTATTTTTACTGTTTTTTACTCTTGTTCTTTATTAAATTAATTTTGTGACCAGTAAAATCACTCAAGCAAAAAGTAAAAAATGTAATTATATAAAACCAATAAAATAATTTGATTTTTTATTAGATAAACATTGGTATTGAAAATGAAAATGATCCGTCTCGTTTCTTCCAAGATGTTCTTTCCTTACATTGGTTGTTTTAAGGTTCAATTTGGTGGGGGCTGTATGTTAGCAAAAAAAAACTTTTTTGGCTGATACAATTATTTAATACGAACTGGTTTTAAACATACATAGGCTATATATATATAGCTATCCATTCTAGACGTTCGAATGAGTAAAACACTGTTGTTTACCAGTTTTTTTGAAAAAGACAAAGTTTTTTGTAAGTATTAAAGATGGTATATAAATTGAATCAAAGTAAAATTAGATGTGAAGTGAATCAACATGTTAGACAGTAAGAAATGATGACAACTTCTAACCGCATAACAATAACATCACTTCACCATACTTTCAATACTTACGAGTTGTGGTTTTAAAAAAATTGATAAGAGGAAGAGATTATTAACATTTATACCTAATTATTGCTAAGCAAATATGAACATTAAGCGCATAAAAGTAAGATTCATATTCGTCTACTAATTAAAATAAAATCCACTAATAATGAGTCGGCAAACCTTCGTTTTCTATTACTTCTTGTAACCTTCTGATCATGCTGTTAACCATATTCGCGCATATGTTACTACATACTTCACGCCGATCTTAAACTGACCTAAACGTTTTTTCGTCGCTAAAAATCAACAATTTGTTCTCCCAAACAAAGTTGATGTATGACCTAGCAAACTGTAGTCGGTTTTGTCGCAACGTACGAGGGCGGGTCAATAAGTCCGTGACTTTTTGAATTTCTGACCTCTTTACTGAAACAGCAACACTGCTCCTGTCAACAGGCATCTGTCAGTTGACTCCTGTCAAAATTTAAACTTGCTGCGTCAGTTAGTTTGTTTGACAGCTATTTTTATCAGACTACTCACTAATTTGAGGAGAAAATGGAAAAAAGTGAATTTCGTGTGCTTATTAAGCATTATTTCTTGCGAAAAAAAACCATTACCGAGACCAAGGCTAAGCTTGATAAATACTATGGGGACTCTGCACCATCGATTTCAATGGTAAAAAAGTGGTTTACTGAATTTCGTTGTGGCCGTACAAGCACTGAAGATGCCGAACGTCCTGGACGCCCAGTTGAGGTCTCTACACCCGAAACAATCGAAAAAATTCACGATATGGTGTTGACCGACCGAAGATTGAAAGTTCGAGAGATTGTGGAAGCCGTAGGGATCACGCATGGCTCAGTGGTTTCAATTTTGAATGATCACTTGGGCATGAGAAAGCTTTCCGCAAGATGGGTGCCGCGTTTGCTCACAGTCGACCACAAACGCAATCGTGTAACAACTTCACAGGAAGCTTTGGCGTTGTTTAATCGCAATATGGAGGAGTTTTTGCGCCGTTTTGTAACCGTGGACGAAACATGGATCCATCACAACACACCAGAAACCAAACAACAGTCAAAACAGTGGGTTTCTAAGGGTGAATCGGCGCCAAAGAAGGCCAAGGTGGGTTTGTCAGCCAATAAAGTTATGGCGACTGTTTTTTGGGATGCACGCGGGATAATCCACATTGACTACCTTCAAAAGGGAAGAACAATCAATGGGGAATATTATGCCAACTTATTGGACCGATTCAATGACGATTTGAAAAAAAACCGACCTCATTTGGCCAAGAAAAAAGTTCTTTTCCACCAAGACAATGCAAGGGTGCACACATGTGCAGTTGCCATGGCAAAAATCCATGAATTGGGCTATGAATTGCTCCCTCATCCGCCCTATTCTCCAGATTTGGCTCCGAGCGACTACTTCTTGTTCCCAAACCTGAAGAAATGGCTTGGTGGAAAAAGATTTGACTCCAATGATGAAGTCATCTCGCAAACAAAGGCCTATTTTGAGGACCTCGACAAATCATTTTTTTTGGAAGGGATAAAAAAATTGGAGAAGCGTTGGACAAAGTGTATAGAGCTCAAGGGAGACTACGTTGAAAAATAAAATTATTTTTTTATCAAAAAATCTGTGTTTTATTCCAAAAGTCACGGACTTATTGACCCGCCCTCGTAATCCAACAGAATGTAGGTGTTTTTTAACAGTTTGTAAGCACATTTTTATGCGGGTGGACATGGTGGACATGAAGGGATCAGCCTTATGCCTTGGCACGATCTCGTGGTGTCGAGCCGATGAGTATGCCTTTGGTTTTGGCCTAAGATGTTCTACGTCTCCATAATCCGCATGTCGACGGACCCATAACTGCACGGTTCTCCTCTGTGAATAAAAACCGTATTTATACTACAAATAACAATAGCTTATATTATAATAAATAAATACTATATTAATATACTATGTATACATACACTATGTTTACATATATAAGGTCTATCTTTTCATACACTAAATATTTTAAGAGTAACTTCTATAAAGTCGCTATAGCAACGAACAAAAAAAATTGTCAGTGTCTTTTTTTTTACAAAAAAAAAAATCTTAAATTTTTTGAGACTTTTTGCATAAAACCTATACTACCATATTCTAACAATGACAGTAGGTAAATACGACATAGTAAACTAGCGTAATAGATGCTTAAAAAATAAGGATCCAGTATATATTTTGTGGGTCGAGTAATTTTAAATTATTTATTTTTTATATAAAATATACTCAGATAAAAAAAAATCCCTTGAAATGGCTTTGTTATAGCCGTAAGAATATTCCCTGAAAATATTTCGTGTATGAATAGTTAGACCCTATATACTTATATATAGCTAATTAATATTACTTATAATAATAAAATAAATAACATAAATATGAGATATGCACTGACATTAGCAAACATTATAATCCATATTTATTTACGTTATTCAAAGGCTTTTCTTTAATCTGTCTAAGGGCTAAATCCAGCAAATTTTAGACCAAGTTAATTTTAACATAATCATCATACGATTACAAATTAAAAAAAATAAAAACTATAATTCAGTTATGATAATATATTAATATAACTATTATTAACTATGGTAGGTATTGCACTTAACTTACATTAATTATTTATTCCTAATAAACATTGAAAGGGGAGAGGAGTTAGTTAAAGAGAAGTAGGTATAATATGTATCAATGTAATATCTAACTGTTATGTTACTTACCGATATCATTAAGCGCCTTGCAATTTCACTTCTTCTTAGCGTATCGATGACAATTCAAATTGAGTCAGCCCAAAATTTGGCGACGAGTTTGGCACTTTCAGTAGCATCTTGTGATGCACTTCACAGGAGCAAACAACAGGACAGCCAGGACACGATATAAAGTACCCGATCGTTTGTGGGGCAGCACCACATTTACACTCACAATTTCACATAATATAGATACGTTTTGCTCATCCAAAACAACGATTTTCACTTTTTCGAACATTGATAAATGTTGCATGGTTGGATCCATAGAAATAAATGCGCACACATGCAGAAGAGTAGTAATCAATAAACTCAGTAATGCAAATACTCGTAGATTGACAACTAAGAACGCTCATTTTTAATAAATGAAGGTGTTTGAAAACAATATTTTTAAATTGTCGGTAGTTATTTTCTAAACAGTCAAAATAAAAATGGCCTGAGAGTTCCATGTTTGTCTCAAACGTTGGAAACTTCATTACACAACCATGAACCGGATCGCATCGTTATAAATTCTACTTTAAGTAATGTTTTAACAAAATAATGAATACAAAAAGAAAAAGAATATATTATTGTTGCATGCGTGGTTTGAACTTACGGCTTTTAGTTAAGTGACCAAAGACGATAGCCATTGTGCCATGATTGCTATATTAGCATTATGCAAAATATTATATCTCCTTCAGCATCATGTGAACGATGACTATATATTGGTATATGGTAAATGATGTGCCACACGCACACCAATAAAAACGGAGCTCGGTCGTTTTATTTTGTGTTTGTGTGCATAACTATGACTTCACCCACACATATAAACTGTAAACAATGACAGTTACCGATGTGTGCGATGCCTCGTGTACACGCACGCGCACTGCTGTTTCGTGCTCGCACAGTTCATAGCAATGTAATCCTTAGCATGCTACTGGACTTTTGAGCGTTTACTGTACATCTAATAATGGGTAGAGTCAAAAAACTAATATGGACCTTCAAGTTACTTCGTCACGTGGCTACCAAAGATCCAATCGGGCAAATCTACATCACCCTGGGTCAATCAATAGTAATGTACTGTATACCAATCTGGGGCGTTACAACAAAAACATTTTTTTTTGGAACTGGAGAGAGCGCAGAGAGCGCTACTGAAGGTCATGTTCTTCAGACCACTGAGATTCCCCACTGAAAGCCTTTACTTAACCTCGAATCTTTTGTCAGTTAGAAAACTATATATTCTTCAAATTGCTTTAAAAAAAAACACAAATCCCTTCTCTTCTTCCCTTCTAGGGCACAATCTAGGAGGAAGAATAATGTCGCTCCAGAAACTCCGGTCAAAACCACATTTGCAAACAATATACGAGTACAAAACAATCATCTCACTTAAACAACATTCTAAATAAAGAACAAAACATTTATTCTGTGACATACCACGATTGCAAAAAAACACTCACTCAATGACTGACGAACAAAAATTACGAAGAAATCGAGGCAATCCTACATGTGATGCGATCATATAGTTCGTGATGTAAGTATCTCACGAATTGTGTGGTCATATGTAGGATTGACTGCACTGCACTGGCCACAAACACCCACACACATACACACTTCCAAACACACCCCATGCTCACACTAAACTAAATATTTTATTTTATTTTATCATTTTGATTTGAATTTTGATGCTGATTTGAATTTAAACGTTAACTTTATTTTGATTTTAATTTGAATTTTGATTCTGATATCAATTTTTAATTGTGTCTTTCTATTATTATTTGATTTAATTTTGATATAAATTTTTATTATACCTTAATTTTACTTTCATCTAAAATTTTAGTATTGATTTTGAATCTGAATTTATTGTTAAATTGATCACTTATGTATTGTTAATATAAACCGGAAAAGCGGAAGTACCGAATACAAGCAATGTTTTACTTCCTATCATTTGCTTGTTATTTAAATAAGTTGTTTTATCGTAAAAAATGCCCCAATATCTTTATCTTATGGATACGATTAACTACCTACGTCTACTTATTCCAGCACTTAGGTACAGCAGCACCGTGCACGACACGAGCGGTCCTCCACATAACGCTGCTGATAGTCGATCCATTACTTATGCAGGAGTTCATAAAGTTGGCTAACGAGGGCTAACGGCACTGGCGGCGCAGACTAATGAGCTCGGTGTCGGATGCGTGCCGCGCCGAGCCGAGGCGTGTCGTGCCGCGTCGTGTGCCGTCACGACGACCGGTGTGTTTCACGTAATAGCAACACTGCCTGGACCAATTTATAAGTAGTGTTATAATTATGGTAAGTAGTGGAAAGTTAGAAAATCTGGATGAAATAAATAGGTATCCACAATCAATAACAAAATACGTAATAGGTACGTTCATGTCCGAGGAGGCGACGATCTTAAACAAAAGGCGGCTTGGTCCGATTAGATGGGGAAGGCGAGAGGACAGCACAGAACATGTGTCTGTCAATGCTCTCGAGATTTGAGATTACCTATAAGTGTTCCCAATCCAATCAGAAGAACTGTCGAGAAAGGTTCCTCTACCAACTGTGGTTTATAGTCTGTTGTCGAATTAAGTGACTATAATCTAGTGAAAACGTAAAAGCATACTTTTGATTGGTCGTCCGGTCATCCCGCCGCGCGCCGCGCGCCCTTTGTAATAATGAGACCGTGACGATCGAGCTGATGCCATCAACACCCTTCAGCATCGCATGTCACACGCGAACGAACACCGCCAGTGACAGACACGGGCAGGGGGCAAGAGCCACGGCCGCACCTACTGCTTGCTCGAGACACATTGCCAAGAAACTCATCAAAAACATGACAAAAATGTATAATAAAGTTACTATGCTCATCACACATAAATCTTCAAAATCCAATTACAAAAACGGTAGCCGCCTCCCGAGCGAACCGATTCGATACGATTGTTCATAAATATTCTAACGGTAGCGGGAATCGATTACAATAATTGTTAATCGATAAACTATTCGCTTCATACGTATCGCTCATCAAATCGATTTCACGCCGCGATGCACGGTTAAATACTATAATCGTTGTAATAGGTAAAAAACGATATAATTTGCGAGGGGATCTCGATTACCGAGGGGGAAAACATTAGATGCAAATTAGAAGCTTGCAACAGAATACCACCCTTATTTCAATTGACAAAAGGTTGATTTTGTATGTGAGGGATTAATTTGTTTTGCAATAAAAACAGTAATAAATAATTGAATGGGATAGTTAAATCCCATTTTGTGACAATAGGCATCCACTTGCGCAGCTGACGTCGTAAAAACCTGCGCCTGATGCGGTATTGTGTGTTGTGACCCTCGCCAAGGGTCGCAGGACAATGGCCGACATTTTTTGTGGTTAGAATAATGATGTTAGGACAAGTGGGCAATCAGGAGTCTGCGCACGTTTGCACAAATGTTCGTGGAGCTTAGAGAGCTTATCCCGATGGAGCTGATGTCACTTGTAACCATGTGATCATGTCGCCACGCTACTGATGTCAGCTCGCTATGACCTGAAACGGTTGTTGAATAACTAATGAGCTAAGATTTTCTCTCTGAAGCTCGTTAATTGCGTCGTTCCGGTTTCATCTAGCTTGCCATTAGATAATTTAGATAAGGTACTCACACAATATTATGAGGTACCTACCTAAGTACTTAAGTACAAAAAAATAAAGGAAGAAGTGCAATGGAGACGTGACACTAAATACTAGCAGCAGTAGCAGACCAAATCGAAACTTCCCACGACTTCCCTACTACGACTGTACATGCAAAAGGATCATTTTATTGATGCAGTAAAACCAGCGGCAAATTGAAATAACAGTTTCGTTTACAGAACTATCTTAAAACAAATTAGTTTCCAAATGTGGAGGTTTAGCATAGTGTTAGTGTCCGTACAAGGCAGCTTTGTTGGTCGTGACGGCGGATAACGCGACTGCGACCTGTCTGTGACCGGGTCGCGCGACCGCGGCGCACAGCTTGCCACCTCGCCCCTGCTGCATCGCTTCATTAGCAGCGCTACTTAATGGCCTGGGGCTGCAAATGGCGCTGTAAAGTACGTGTCCCTGTTAGCTGCTAGATTGTAGCGCAGTTAGGATGGTTCGTCGTTGTGAATTTTGTTTTTCTTTGAAAAACTACTATCGATAATAGGATGCGTTTACACTGAAGCGGAGACGAGCGGAGCGGAGATGTAGAAGTAAGTTGGATACCTATTTATGTACTTCTTCGTAGGTTCAGCAAGTCCAAATACAATAGGTAATTTAAACTTTACAATTGAATAGCTCCAGAATCATGTTTGAGGGCAAAAATGGAAAGAAATCGCACAAGACTATTTTCAGGTTCGGAAGAAGAAAACGTTTTTCGACAGCAGTGGAGGCGCGAAGCACAGCGTAGGCTAACAAAAAATAAGCGAAATAGATTATAGTAGGCTTGATAAGACACGTACAATACAACAATAACGCAAATGGGATTAAAATAATTACATAAGTAGATAGTAAAACGTGGCATATGTGAGTTTGACCCCAAATGATTTTATCACATGTTTGTATTGCCAGATCGAGCAGACGGGCGGACAAGGGAGGCGCGCCGTGTTCATTGTTAAAAACAGAACACGACAAACGTGCCATATGATAATACAATTACGCTATTGAAATATATTAGGGTTGGGTACACATAAAAAATATTCGTTGGATAACCCTTTGGGAGCAACTGTCGGCGTTAATTAAAAACCCAATCATTTACGTCAAAGAAGACTAGCATGCATCCGTCCACCCAATTATACAAAAAGATCGCTAGCGTCATCTATGACGCAAATGAAGAACTGAAACTCCGATATCGCTGGATTGGTTGGTTGTCTAAAGTCCGAATAATCATTATAATTAAATTTAAATTTGGAGGTACAGCCTTCTTTTTACTAGAGATTTGATGCAACCAACTTCGATGTAGCGCTCACCGGCCGCTGCCGCGGCGCCGCCGCTTGCCGTGCTCGCGCGCCTTTGGTCGCAGTTCTAACCTAACTCTTTTGCTCGGTGTGCCTTAACAATAAAAAGGATACATCTAAACTTGCCAACTGCTACCGGCCGTATTTAAGAACAACAGAACTAGGTAAACCTTTTTTTTTTTGTTCTGGGTTGGAAAATCCTCATGGATGTCCTCCGCCCTGGGGCGGGCAGAGGGGTCAGTCAGACTCTTCTTCTTCCTCATTTCATGACTGAGGGTCGTGACCACATGAGGTCGTTGCTTTTTATACCGACGCTCTCCATGCTTGACGGTTTTCAGCCATGCGGACAGATGCCTGGAAATTCCCTCTACAGACTTCCTTCACCACATCTGTCCATCGGGTTGGTGATTTTCCACGGCCCCTTTTTCCTTTCACGATACCAGCCACAATAAGCTTCTCCAAGCTTCTTGCCACGTGTCCGAAGTACTGTAGGAGTCGTTTCATGCAGATGGTCGATAGGCGAGATTTAACTTTCAATTCGTTCAGAATCGAGGCGATCGTGCGGCGCGCCGTCCAGGGAATGTCTAACATTTTGCGCCAGCACCACATTTCGAAAGCATCAATTCTGTTACGAATTCGTGCTTTCAGTGTCCAGGTTTCAGAAGCATACAAAAAGATAGAGAAGATCAGGGTCTGCATTAACTTTACTTTAGTACTTTTGCTGATTCCATTGTTCTTCCAAATCTTCTCTAAACGCTTTACCGCTGACTTTGCGATCTGGGCTCTTCTTACTAGCTCTACTTCACAATCGCCATCTGCAGTTACCATGGAATCAAGGTAGACAAATTTCTGTACGGTATCCAGGTCGAATAGCTCTCCAGTCCGTTGTAATGTACCGGCACGACTCACAAACATCAGCTTAGTCTTAGCTCGGTTGATATGGAGTCCATATTCCACACTCTCTGCTTGTACTCTTTGCAGAAGCTCAGCGAGTTCTTTTTCATTTGCCCCTATGATAGTGGTATCATCTGCAAAGCGTAGATTATTAAAGAGGTGTCCTCCAACCCGTATGTCTCCATTCCAACCTTCCAATACTCCTCTCATGATATGTTCGCCCATGAGGTTGAATAGTTGGGGCGAGAGTCTGACTCTACACAGTCAGACTCTAACTGACTAAAAACCACCTCAGTGTTTCGTTACCACACTTGCACCGTGGATCATGGGAACTAGTGCGCCTTCCCCGATCCCCGACTAAGCCGGCCCACTTCTGCGGGTCTCCTCAACTCCGTGGATGTGTGAGGTGTATTCCCCCCGCGATGTCCAATAGGGGCGCGTGCGAAACTCTACGCGCCACCGCCTCGGGTCAAGTTATATGGGAGGGCAGCGGACGTCCCCAAGTCCACCGTCCCTATGGACCCGTTTAGGGGGGCTGGAAGAGGGCGTTATCCGCCCTCCGCCGACGCCTGGTACGTCTGCTGAGGGTCGGAAGAGTGGTCCCAACCTTTCCGCAGCCTCCTTCTATGAAATGACGGTTTCACAGAAGGAGATCACCGCAAAGGCTGTCGAGCACCAATCCCAAATACTTCATGGTGGACTCGACAGCAATTTGAGTCTGCCCGACCACAATATGTGATCCCGGCGGCGGCGCCGCCGGGGGCATTAAAGACCATGGCCTCCGACTTGTTGACGGCCACCTCCTAGCCCAGGCGCCGTATACGGGAACAACCCGCGAGACCGCAGCTGTCGCCAGCAACAACCCGTGAGACCGCAGCTATCGCCAGCAACGCTACCTCCCTGTACGAGCTCCCACGGGTCCGTGACAAGCGTGTCGTTCGCATAACACACCAGGGCCACTGCCGGTTGGAACTCGCCTCTCAGCACCCAGTCGTACCCGATGTTCCACAGGGGTGGGACCACGACCGAACCCTGTGGGACACCGCACGAACGTGGGTAAACCTAGGTTTACTTCTTCTTTTATCATTATCCGTAACATATACAAGAACCCAACCTATCGGGCAGTAGCGCTCCAGATAGAAAACCCGAGCCGTCTGGTCGGAGGATCCTCTCATTTCAAAGGGGTATGGGGATCTATACACACACCCTTTTCCTGGCTTTGCAATGTAACCAGTACCAATAGCAAATAACTAACGCGATTGGATTATTCTGATCCGTTGAGGAGTTGCATTTTTTATCTCCAAGATTTCGTTAATGTTAATGTTAACAACGGCAATTATGTTTAAACATGGTACATTATTATTCCCAAACCGTTGAGGAGTTACCACTCTTCAATTCCGGAACCTATCATCAGATAACCCCTATATTTAAATGAGACCAATTCAGAGACATTCCCTATACACTAAAAAGAATCATCAAATCAGTTCATATGCAACGGAGTTATGACTTCCTTTTAGGAAGTCGGTTAAATTAGATTAGCTTTATTTATTTAAAAAAAAATGTTTTTACAAGAAACATAATATTTAATGTAAACTGTTTTTTTTTCTGCCCAGCAAGGCGTTTCATCATCATCATCATCAGCCTACAGCAGTCCACTGCTGCACATACGCCTCCTAAATCGCACGCCACTCAACTCGATTCTCAGCAACTCTCAGTAAGTTGCTACCAGCTACCCTGCTAAAATCGTCGCTCTACCGAGCCTGAGGGCGTCCCACCTTACTTACGTTCGGCGATCGGGCGTTTATTTTAGCGTAAATTCTTTTATAGTTATCTTTGCCTTTTGGTCTGGCTCTTACCGCACTTCGATTAGGTTCAACACGCAATGTATTTCACACTCGTGTTTTTTTTTCATATTTTTACTAAAACTGAAATAAAAATTTAAACAAAATGCATAATTGTTCGGTTAGTTATAGTTGTTTCGGGAGGTTCCTGCACCGAATCGGGCGGGAGGAAATGCCCGGGTGTTTCCACTGCGAGGATCGTCCGGAGGACACGGTGGAGCACACCGTGGCGGTCTGACCCGCTTAGGCGGAGCGTCGCCGTGTCCTCGTAGCGGCGATTGGCGACGGCGATCTCTCGCGTCCGGCCCTGGTGGACCAGGGCCGGACGCGAGAGATCGCCGTCGCCATGGTCCGGAGCGAGAGGGAATGGGAAGCCGGTTACCTCCTTCTGCAAAGCAGTCATGCTAGTGAAGGAGGTGGCGGGACGTGAGGGAAAGAACCTCACGTCCCACCGTAGGCGCGGGCCTGTGGACGGCGAGTTATGGGCCAGCTCGCTGTCCGGCCGTCTTATGTCGACGGCCGCGTTCGTGTTCCACGTGCGCCTCAAAGAGATGTCAGCAAATAAGTAGGGGTCCGCAAGGGCAAGCATGACACTCCCTTCCGCTCCGCCTAGATTGTGGGGGGGGGGTCATTTGATGATTTCTCATCCGAAAAAAAAAGTAGCAAAACTTTGCCTAAAAAAATCATTATTTGGCGTGCGCTGAGAAAACTATTGATGATGACTTAAAAATGATGTACTACATGATTAAAGTACTCATTATTACCTACAAAAAAGTCCGTGAGAGCATATATCTAACTATCATAGTTAAATCACAATAGCAGCTTTTGTGTTCTAAGTGTTCAAGAAGAACTTCTCATCAATATGTAAGATACATGCAACGCCATCTATTGAACCAAAATGGTACTAATGAATAAAAATGTGCTCACAAGATAACTTTAAAATTTACTGACCGGCTTTGGTAAAAAGTTATGATAGCGTACTTTAGATTAGTCTACATGACACTGCTTTGAAAATCTACATAGCCTAGACCCTGTAGAGTGTGTGTTCGATCGCTTTCCATGCACTCTGCATACGGAAGGCAGTTGCAAGAGGTCCGCAACAGTTTACAGCAGCTATATCGTGTTTGGGCTCATTTCATGCATCTTGATGAGAATAAAGGGTCTAACTATTCATACACGAAATATTTTCAGGGAATCATCTAACGGCTATAACAAAGCCATTTCAAGGGATTTTTTTTATCTGAGAATATTTAAAAAAAAAATAATTTTAAATTATTTGACCCACAAAATAAATACTGGCTCTATATTTAATGGATTATTACGGTAGTTTACCACGTCGTATTTACCTACTGTCATTGTTAGAATATGGGAGAAAAGGTTTTATGCAAAAAGTCTCAAAAAAATTTAGAATTATAATAATTTTGTAAAAATAAAAACACTCATTCTAATTTATTTTTTTCGTTGTTATTGTGACTTTACGACTTATAGAAGTTACTCTTAAAATATTTCGTGTATGTAAAGATAGACCTTATATTAAACCTAACTAGAGTATCACTTTCAACGACGGTCTAACGATGGAGGCGGAAGGCAGTTGCAAGAGGTCCTCAACAGTTTACAGCATGTATGGGCAAAAAACGGCCCGCGGGCCGGATCCGGCCCGCTGTAACATATTATCCGGCCCGCTGTAAGATATGATCCGGCCCTCAAGACATTTTGAAAAAACCCAATTAAAAAAATAATACATTAGGTACTTATATTCACGGGAGTGACAGGCGGCAAACATCAAATCCTTTGATGTTTGCCGCCTCACTCTTTGATAATCGCCGGCACTCGGCTTGCTCGATCAAATTCTTTTATGTTTGCCGCCTCACGGGCGACACATCAAAAGATTTATTGCTTCTCAATTATTCTAAACTAGTTTATTCCAGTATTTTCATTTTGCCTATATAAGCGGGTGGATGGCCCGAACGTTAGTTCAGTTCTATTTGAGCTACCGAGGTGATAACTTGGACAAACGATATCCTAGCGAACTGCTCGAGCTGTCAACTTGCTTTGTGACTTAGTGTGCATCTTGAGTGGTTACTAACTATAGTTTGTTATTAAGTTTATTGAACGAAAAGTAAACAAAAATGATTTCTGATGGAAAGAAACGAAATTAGATACAGAGGGTCGCCAATTTCAAGAAAAATGGACTGAAGAATTCTTTTTTATCTTGCACAATGGTAAGCCTATTTGTTTACTGTGTAATGAATCCATTTCAGTAATGAAAGAATTCAATATAAAGAGGCATTACTCAACTAAGCATGCTACGCTACACTCACTGACAGGACAATTAAGAACAGACAAAATCCAGAAGCTTACCGCAAATTTGGAAAAACAGCAACAAATGTTTCCTAAACAAAGGACACAACTTGATAATGTTGTGAAAGCTAGTTTTATAGTTAGCTCAAAATTGGCAAAGGCATTAAAACCATTTGCCAAAGGAGAATTTATCAAGGAGTGTATGTTAGAAGTTTACAGTATTTTGTGTCCTGAAAAGAAAAATGTATTTGAAAAAATTTGTTTGTCAAGACGAACTGTTGTTCGACGTATAGAAATGATGGCTAATGATATAAAAACAACGTTGACTGACCGTATGGCTGGTTTTGATTCATTTTCCATAGCATTAGACGAGAGCACCGCTTTGTCTGACACAGCTCAACTGGCTATATATGGCTTTTATTCGAGGTGTTGATAAGGAGTTCACTGTTACTGAGGAATTGCTTACTTTACAGCCGCTTAAAGGAAACACTACAGGAGAGGATATTTTTATTGAAGTTCAAAAGGTATTCACAAGTTTTGGCTTGCCATCGTCAAAATTAATTGGAGTATGCTGATGGTGCACCTTCTATGGTCGGCTTTTTTTTTTTTCGGATGGGATATCATCAAATGACCCCCCCCACTCTGGGTGGAGCGGAAGGGAGTGTCAGACTTGTACTGACTAAAATCCATCCATGTTCCTTCTTTGCCCTTTGTGTTCCAGGGCCACGGTATCTCTTTCGAACAGTCCCGCAGCCCTGGCAGGCATCGGCCCTTGCGGACCCCTACTTAGTTGCTGACATCTCTTTGAGGCGCACGTGGAACACGAACGCGCCGTCGACATGGCCTGTCGTCATAAGACGGCCGGACGGCGAGCTGGCCCATAACTCGCCGTCCACAGGCCCGCGCCTACGGTGGCCGGGAGCCACCACGTGACCCTCGACGCCTAGGGCGTCTCCCGCGGCGGCTGGGACGTAAGGTTCTTTCCCTCTCACGTCCCGCCACCTCCTTCACCAGCATGACTGCTTCGCAGAAGGTGGTGACGGCTTCCCATTCCCTCTCGCTCCGGACCATGGCTTGAACCAGGGCCAGACGCGAGAGATCGCCGCCGCCAATCGCCGCTACGAGGACACGGCGGTGCTCCGCCCAAGCGGGGCAGACCTCTACGGCGTGCTCCACCGTGTCCTCCAGACGATCCTCGCAGGCAGGGGTTTCCTCCCGCCCGATTCGGTGCAGGAACCTCCCGAAACAACCGTGTCCGGTGAGGACCTGCGTCAGGCGGTAGGTAAGGGCGCCGTGGCGCCTCTCTAGCCACTCCTTAAAGAGGGGACTTATCACCACTATGGTGGCGTGCCCTGCAAGGGGTTGCGACAGTCGCTCTCTCCATGTCGCCATGAGATCACGCCGGAGGTCTGTCCGCTGAGCGGCAATTTGCCGCGGCACCGGAGTTTCCTCCCGACGTAGGACCTCCGCGCGCCATTCGTGCAGGCGTGCGAAGACTATCGCCTCCAGATCCCATGGCGGCAATCCGGCAAGGAGGCTAGCCGCCTTCTATGGTCGGCTTACGTAAAGGTTTCATCGGAATTTTGAATGAAAAAGCAACAGAATTAAATGTGCAAAAAGATGATTTGATAGTCCTTCATTGCATTATCCACCAACAGAACTTGTGTTCTAAGTCCATTCGACTCCAGAATGTTATGAATGTGGTAGTAAAACCATCAACTTTATTCGATCCCGAGGGCTTAACCATCGTCAGTTCAAGGCGTTTTTGGATGAAATATCAGCTGAATATAACGACGTAACATATTATTGTGAAGACAGATGGCTGAGCAAAGGAAAAATGTTGAAACGGTATTACGAGCTTAGAAATAAGATAGCAGACTTTATGAAAATAAAAGATAAACCACTATCCGAATTAAGTCACCCAAAATGGATATGTGACTTAGCATTTCTGGTCGATCTTACAGGCTATTTGAATGATTTAAATTTGAAACTTCAAAAATAAGGACAGTTAGTAAATGATTTGTACAGCCATTTGAAAGCGTTTCAGATCAAACTACGCTTGTGGGAGTCACAGATGCTGTCTGGTAACAGTTACAACTTCACGCTCTCTGCGTATGAAAATATTGCTTATGCTCAATATGATGAAGAACTCAAGTTACTGTCGGAACAATTTTCGAACAGATTTAGCGACTTCAAAAACATGGAAGACTGTTTCAGTTTATTTGCTACAAAATGTAATGTACAAAATGCTCCATTACACTTACAAATGGAGTTGATCGAGATTCAAGAAAACTCACTCCTAAAATCCAAATTTGAAGACGTAGAGTTAGAACCCTAGTGGCGATAAGTCCCCTCTTTGAGGAGTGGCTAGATAGGCGCCACGGCGCCCTCACCTACCGCCTGACGCAGGTCCTCACCGGACACGGTTGTTTCGGGAGGTTCCTGCACCGAATCGGGCGGGAGGAAACGCCCGGGTGTTTCCACTGCAAGGATCGTCCGGAGGACACGGTGGAGCACACCGTGGAGGTCTGCCCCGCTTGGGCGGAGCACCGCCGTGTCCTCGTAGCGGCGATCTCTCGCGTCCGGCCTTGGTTTAAGCCATGGTCCGGAGCGAGAGGGAATGGGAAGCCGTCACCTCCTTCTGCGAAGCAGTCATGCTAGTGAAGGAGGTGGCGGGACGTGAGAGGGAAAGAACCTCACGTCCCAGTCGCCGCGGGAGACGCCCTGGGCGTTGGGGGTCACGTGGTGGCTCCCGACCACCGTAGGCGCGGGCCTGTGGACGGCCAGTTATGGGCCAGCTCGCCGTCCGGCCGTCTTATGACGACAGGCCGTGTCGACGGCGCGTTCGTGTTCCACGTGCGCCTCAAAGAGATGTCAGTAAATAAGTAGGGGTCCGCAAGAGCCGATGCCTGCCAGGGCTGCAGGACTGTTCGAAAGAGATACCGTGGCCCTGGAACACAAAGGGCAAAGAAGGAACATGGATGGGTTTTAGTCAGTACAAGTCTGACACTCCCTTCCGCTCCGCCCAGAGCGGGGGGGGTCATTCGATGATTTCCCGACCGGAAAAAAAAAAAGACGTAGAGTTGAGCGATTTCTACAAAAAATACCTAGAAGACAATTTTCTGCAGCTTGGAAAATTCGCAAGAAGATTGATTTGTCCGTTTGGCAGTACTTATAAATGCGAGTTCTTTTCATTGATGAAAGTTAATAAATCAACACATCGGACAAGACTGGCTGACGATAATTTGGAAAATTCTTTGTCTTTGTATTAGTGGAATTAATCCAAATATCGATGGATTAGTTTCCCAAATTGAAGCTCAAGTATCTCATTGATTTCGGTGTATTTAACTTTCGTAGTTTGTAACAATTGCAAATTTAACGATTTAATTAAAGTGTACCATTTTTTTAAATTTCAATAACGTACTATAATAACATTGTCGTATTATTTCATGTCTAATATCTATCGCAAAAAATACTATCACTACTTTAAAATGCACTAGTACTTTTAAACGCGGCCCGCGAACGTATTTGCACGCTAAAGTTTGGCCCTCAACATGTCAAAGGTTGCCCATACCTGGTTTACAGCGTCTCATTTCATGCTCCTTGATGAGAACTTTAGATCTAGCTGGAGATGACTGTCATCGACGGTCTACCGATGGAAACGGAAGGCAGTTGCAAGCGGTCCTCAACAGATTACAGCTACAACAGATTAGCTATATTGTTATTGGGCTCATTTCATGCACCTTGGTGAGAACTTTAAACCTGCCTGAAGTATGACTGTCATCGAAGGACTGACGATGGAGACGGCAGGCAGTTGCAAGAGGTCCGCAACAGTTTACAGAGGCTTAATCGCGTCTCGGTTCATTTCATGCACCTTGATGAGAACTTTCGACCTAGCTGGAGTATGACTGTCATCGAGTGTCTAAGGACGAAGACTTAAGGCTGTCGAGAGAAGCCCTTATTGGGAAAAAACATAAGTACAATATTTTAGCGATTAATGCAAATATTGAATCTTTACCAATATTATAAAGATGAAGAGTTTGTTTGTTTGATTGGTTGAACGAGCTAATTTCAGGAACTACTAGTTCGAATTAAAAAATATTTTAGTGTTGGATAGCCCATTTATCGAGGAAGGCTATATGTATATAACATCACGCTACAACCAACAGGAGCGGAGCATCAATGAAAAATATTGCAAAAACAGGGAAAATGTATTTCTTTTGAGACTTTCCGTTGCGTGCGCTGTGTAAACGGTTAAAGTTACGCAACAATCATGAGTCCGCGATAGCATGTCTATCTTTTAAGGTTGACTCACACTCTCTCTAACCCTCTCTTTTATGTGGCGCAGACGAAGTTGCGCGGGTCAGCTAGTTGGTTATAAATAGAATATCATAAATAAACATGATTACTTAAAACATATTTACTTTTATGAACAAATTACCGGTTATTTGTATTCCAAATGAAAAAAATTGTGTATTATCTATTTTTCATATTAGGCTGCTTTTTAACGGCTTAATACCTTCTCCTTCAACCTACGAAAGCAAAGCGTGGAGAAAAAGCAAATTATATAGTTTCCTAAAAATTCATGAGAAAATTACTTTTCGTTCTATTGTTTTATTTTTCGAAAGTGTATTGAAAACCGTCGTTTGATACGTGGGCACAGTTACTGCAGTTCTCGGTTCCGTGACAGCCATGCCTGCGGCTCGGCTGTAATGTATTTTTGGTTAGTAATGTGAAAGATTTCGCATAGGATTTAACTTTTTCCACGATTTGACATTTCGAATTACTTGCATATGTACATGCATAACGACAAAGGTTTCAACACGATGGATGCCTGAGGATGGACGGCGCCGCTGAGGGCGCCTCGAAAGAGGTGGCGGGATGATCTAAACGCGCATCACGAAGGCTGGTTCGAGGTGGCGCAGGAGAAGATTACCTGTAAACATTTGGGGGAGGCCTTTGCCCAGCAGTGGTACATACAAGGCTATTGAAAAAAAAAATATATGTACATGCACATAAGTTAATCACAACGCTTGATGTCCGCGTCTATATTCATACAATCTTCTACTTTAGCCAATTGCAATATGGTTCTATTTTCAACAAACGGAAAAATCCTCGCGCAATTTATACTGGCTGCCAGTATAAATTGCGCGAGGATTTTTCCGTTCTGACTGAATTGCGCCTTATAGTTTATCCAAATTGGTTCATTTAATCAAAGAAACGGCAAAACGGACGGACAAGTCAAACTCCTCCAACCATCTTTCGTTTTAGGTTTCGCTGCAGTCGGGAAGAAATTAAACATCACATTATAATCTATTTTCATGATTTAATAGACATGTAGGATTACATATACATATTTTATTTCATCATAAAACTATATTTATGCAATAATTTATTCAGCTAATGTGTTCTAATAGTGACGGTGAACAGACAACAAATAGGTTTTACGAGGTCGTACCAGCCAGGCCGACGCTCTGGGGACCAGCTGAGTCTAGTAACCAAAATATTTATTTTATTACCTATGGATTATTATCAGATTTATCCTTTCACTATAAATCGTATAACAGTCCATTGTTTACTTTAGTAATTCTTAACTTATTGCACTCTGTATAAGGCAGTAACTGTAAGCTTTATATTTGATTTAATAATATAACATGGTGTCCCCAGAGCGCCGGCCGCGCCCGTACGGCCACAATCCGACAGATCTTCGTGTTAGCTACAAATAATTAACACAAACTATAACGTACGCCTGTCGCAATGTCGTCTACACTCTGACCGTAAAACAATTCACTTAAACATTCGAAACAATCAGATCACAATTTAGAAGTTACAAACACCAAGTTCTTATAATTAAGGGTCAAAGCACCCGTCAGGACGTTTCAATATTCGATTCAAGTTCATTTTGACTCCACCTTGTATTACTACGTAACATAATAAGGTGTCTCCGTCGCCCGCGCACCTCCGCCCTGTCACGTTAACATATAGCAGGATATCTATTTCCAACAACCACAAGTGGTCGCTATCAAAATTAAATCAATGATGTTTGAACTACGAAGCATTATATACTAACGCGCCGCTTAGGAATTTCATGAAACATAAAATGACGTAAAGTAAACTAAGCATAATTAACCATTAATCATTATCAACAAGAGATTCTGAAACAATCACCGTCGAGTGCAGACGACATTACAACACAATAATACAAACACATTATTATATTTCCACCAAACTGTTACCTACACTCTGTATATACTGGCAAGACAATAAATATGTATTCCAACTAATAGACAACAAAATAAGGGCTTTCAGCCGATTTGTACAAATATTTAACCACTCTTTGGCTATATAACACCTCTGGGAAGCGTAAAATATATTTTATTTTATTTTTAAGCATTCCAAAATTAGTATAAAATAACTTATGGTACTTACGCCGTCGACAATTTGCAATCCTTACAAACTAAGAAGCGAGTTCATAAAAGGCAATGGCGGACAAAAATATGTAAAGTATTACGTATTATACTTACAAATATTGTGCAGAAGAATATTGTAAGATTTAAAGTTGAAATCGTTAAATAGTGAACGCAACTTACTGTAAATTAGTGTTTTGAAATGTTTATATTACTGGTTCATTTTATTGTCCGCCATTACATTTTGAAGCACTCCCAGACTTTATACCATATTTAAATATAAACTTTTTAGTTGTAAAGTTTGCAAATAAACGGCGCAGAGATAAAGTAATGCGCTATGTTTGACACAGTACATATTGGTAGTAAATAGATCACGGACTGAGTGCACCCGGTCACCTTACTGCCTCCGACGGATCATCTGGTAACTACAAACATTCGCATCAAACTTTGGACAGTTCGGGAGCAGTAAAATGCCGACAGCGATAATATAAAATATATAGATACAAAATAATAATACAGCGTGATATGTCGAGTTACAGCTAGCGTTAATATGGCTTATGTTACAAAATGGCATTCAACAGTGTAACACTATTACTTTCGTTTCTGTTACTGGACAAACGAGCGACATTTTCTGCAACCGCGCGACTGAGTCGGGCAATACGACTTTACTTATTGTATCTTAACAAACGTTTCTGTCTCATATTTGGTCTATCGCTAACATATTATTTGTTTCATTATTTATACTAAGTTAAGGCATTGTGTTGCAGTTTTCGGGAAGTATTTACACGTTTCAATATTTGCAAGAGAGAAGGGGTGTCGGACATGTAGGCCAATCAACAACTTTAGTGGAACAGGAAGTGCAGGACGTACTTCCACATTGGTGGGCCTTTGAGAGAACGTATGAGCAATTGAGACACGAGCAGATAGCAGTCCTTATTGCCCAACTCAGGTCGGGCGTCGCGACGCCGACACAGCGCTGTCACCGCTGCACGGCGTCGCGTCGTCAGCGCACTAAGCTGTGACAACAAGCTATTTATAACAGATGGGAGTGAATCCGCAGTGCCCGGTCAGCTCGCAGAACGCGCTAGATAAAGTACACAGTATAATGAGGTCATCGAGGTTCTTCACAGATCTTTTCTTAAATTTACTTCAAGTAATCCCGGAACTGACCGGCCACTGCTAACAATGGTCACCTGTTCGACACGAGGATACTTTGGCACAGTCGGTGACAGGCAGACTAAATCAGGTAAGCGTTATACTTCATTTATCTTATTTAAGGAGGTAATTCTTTCGATAAGGTTTCAGATTTAGAATCAACGTTGGAAGGCAAACTAGACGGATGTGACAAGCAGTAACTGAACCTTTGTATTCATTTTAGCTTAGCTTTCACTTGTACCCAAATCGTATTCCAATTCATTTACTGCTCATCCTTTTACAATTCAGCTAAAACGCAAATCTCAAAGGTTTGCTGTCACCAGGTCTAGTAATCTATGGTATCTAAGATAAAAATAACGTTCTCGTAAAAATGATATAGTTATCTATGTGTTTGTGCTCAACTCTATATAAATAGCTTCATTTAGTGCGTTCATCATGTTTTGTACATAACACTTAGCGACGGCAGTACGCTCCACTACACTTTAAATTGTACTACGATTTAATTATCAGCTATTACGTCATAATCAATAAATTTATAACATCTTCAAACAATATTAAATTTGACGAATCTCACAATAATAAAATAAAGTAATCGTGTAAAACATTCAAAAAAGTAATTAAAATATAAGTTCCAAAACCGTTTTGATCATTAATTTGTTAGTTTTGTTGCAATCAGGTCGGAAATGAGAACACATGTGCGTCCGGAAATAAACATAGTATATCGATAGCAACGTAATCACAGCTACAGTTAATATACCGCGTGCGACCACACGCGGCTACAGCTCGCGGCAGACGGGACATGCTTGCCCATCATCACTGTGTGCATACAATCTGCATACTTTATTAAACTAACAACTGAACCGACATTTCAAATACCTAGTCATGTCTCGCGGTACTAATATAATGCAATATTTATGGAGTGAAAGGCAAACCACGTCCGTCTCCGGCAGCTCTCCAATGAATGGTAAGTACATCTACCGAGGTGAGGCTTGTGGCGCTTGCGACACTACGCGACCCGCGGCCTCTTGTCGCGTGTCGGACGAGGGCCTGACTTATAAACACGTTCTCACTCAATTACTAACAATAAGTCATGCACACCTATTAATGGTGCACAGTGGTTGAAGGTGGTCAGGTCCCCAGGAGGGAAACAGAAATTCATCACACCCAGACATGGGCCCAGACGGATACTGTATTATGTTACAATCACAGAATGTGTACTTTTTGTATTGGTGGTACCCTCGAGGACACGCCCACAAGCGCCGCCACGCACACACGCACACTCTCACACGCACATCCACACACAGCGTACGAATAAAAAAACCACAATGTGAACAACACACAACTATGAAATATTTACGAATAAATTAATAACATGACCGTGCCGACACGCCAGCACACGTAACATACCTCTATTATACTATACTCTATTTAATTTATTTTATATTAGTATGATCCACATCAAAAATTAAATCTTCACATACAATAACTTATCTAGTTAACAAACGGGCGAGTTCGGTGATGCAGGCTACCGATGCACAGTCGGACATCACTCTGCAAGACCACTTACGCTTATATTCTAATCAGCGACACTGCCGGCTTCATACTGCGTGAGTATACAAACTTACATTATACTTACAATAAGTTAATAAGCTGAGTTGCAGAGTTATGCGACACTGAATACATTCAACTGTCCAATACACACTTTGATCTTGGTGGAAAGTTATCGACTAGATATTATGAGTTATTATCTGTAACAGATTAATAAAACATACATATTCATGTGACAACAAAACAATTTATTTCTTTTACTCTGTAAATAAATCACAATATTAACAGATCTAAACTCTCGAACACCCGATTAACAACTTCCCACCTACCTAAAAATAAAATGGCCACGAAATTAATAGAAACCTTAACAAGGTAAACTAAGCTTTAGTACGCAGGTAATAAGACCACCGTCACCACTGTCACTCCGTTGCCGGCGAGACATCACTCCACGCACCCAACGAAAAACATATAAACACAATAGTTATATAGCAATGATAACGGGAACACGTACAGAGATTTATAATTTAATATATTTATATTATTCTTTATAATATTAAACACTAACAACTACATAAAGCAATACGTTTTGTGCTATCGCTCGGGCGCGGGGCACACAACATAACTGGTAAGTTAACTTAACCCAACGTTAATTTAAACTATTAAACTTAATCCTTTGGTATTACATCGATAACTAACAACTAATTAAATAATACTTAATTCAGAATACTGTCGCGATGCGTGACAGGGGCTGGGACAGGTTTAGCTTACGTCACTACACTTATGAAGAACTGACTTCAACTCAGAGCTATCTGGTCATTATACATTGTTGTCAACATCAGTGTCGTAAGCTAAACATGTTTTCAGCTTCGGTGTGATGACAAATATTAAAATAAAAATTTCATCAATAAAATGGTAATGTCTGCGACAAAAATATTGATTTAACTTGATTACCAAAGTAAACAAGACCATGACTATAAAAAAAACACAGACAATCATAAAAAATTAAGTAAAATGTACTCAAAGTACGACAAAAATATATTTAAAATATTTATTATAAAATATCTAACAAAATATTATGTAAAGAGAATCTCAACTAAATGGTAAATGCTTGTGTTACATTTGTACGCAAACAAATAAATACGTTTTTAATTTAAGTTTTTAATCGAATAGTTATAACATGTTATGGTAACACTTTGGTTTCTTCGCGACTATTTTAGGCGGAAACAGACATGTATCACTTTACAGGCATCGTTAATAAAAACATCATATTCAAGGAGAACACAAGTCGAGCAACATTGTGGCAGCATATTGAAAACATGAAACAATGTTGGCTGCAACTTTTGTTTCCCATCAATTCGGGGTTTCGGTTTTTTAAAGTTGCGTTGTGTAGTCTGTTACCCCTTATAAAGCACGTGACAGATGTAACACAAGGTCAAAGATCAAGAAATACTGTTGTAACACAATGTGTCGCTGAGTATTGGAAGAAAGGCTTCGCGAACAAAACGCGGGACTAGAAGTAACGATGTACTTGGGTACGCATCACTAGCACGGGTTGGGCGGCCGAGGGCCGGGCGGCAGAACCACACGACGGGATTGAGTTCGTCATGGGAGCACAAGCCTCGAATTCATGGCGAAGAAAGGTTGATGAACATTGAGTGAATAAATGTCCACTATTGTTTACCATAAACACGAAACTATAAAATACTGCTAGTTAACAATATTGCCAGCAGCTTGAGTGAGCCTGTCACAAGCTACTGAACAATATTGCTCATTACGACACGTTTGCAACAAACATCATTAAATATGCTAACCGTTTTAAAAACATCGTCTGACTGACATCTACAAAACATTGTCAGAAATTGAAGGATGTTTTAAAGTGCTGCATGTATTTAAGGCTCTGATGAATACTGGTGTTCAGGCCACAACCGTGTGTTGCGTCACTTCCGCTCACGTCGGCAGTTAATTGCCCGATGCTCGACGGAGTGAGGGTCAACCTTCACTTGTCAGCGCGCATCCTCATACAAACAAGGCTGTGTGTTTATTTGTTTGAGGTAGTTAAGGTATACCCGAGCTGACAAGTACTGATCACCATCGGATGCTAACTCCGCCCCGCCGAAAATTTTTGTGTCTGTGGTTCAAACTCTGCCCTTGCGAGCCATTGCTTTGGTCTTATATCATACAGCTTTTCTTTTCTTATAGCGTACAATGTTCCCCTCGGCCACTTCTCTTACGCGAGTCAGGACCCACCCAGGTCTGATCACCTCACTAATAACTTTAGGGTATCGGTATTTTCTATAAATGTAAATATTTTTTATTTATAATGGTAAATATACTCTGCGAGTAATCTAACACGATGACTTGACAAACAAGTTTAATACCGGTAAATATCGCGGCAGCACGCGTCTAAAATATCGCGACTTTCTCAAAGAAACTCAGCTTATCGAAATAAATATTATGCGAATGACTAAACAACCAAATCTCTTCAAAATAACTTCCATAACGCCTAAAGGGAGACTGTACGAACACAACACCCAATCATTACAAAAACATCAAGTTTTAAATTCAAAGCACCGATTAATAGGTACGTCGTAAGTTTAATAAAAGAATGAACGTTGCAGCGATACTCTCCTACACTCACACGCACACACATACACGCTCACAGTCACGAAGTACACGCAATTATAACACTCTACTATGCGTATGGGGTTTACATCGTCCTCCGACGTTTGGGGCCGCGCTGTGTCATGTGTGTCGGCACAGTCGCGTGTGTCGGCACAGTCGCGTGTGTCGGCACAGTCGCGTGTGTCGGAACAGTCGCGTGTGTCATCACAGTCGCGTGTGTCGGCACAGTCACGTGTGTCGGCAGTCGCGTGTGTTGGCACAGCCGCGTGTGTCGGAACAGTCGCGTGTGTCGGCACAGTCGCGTGTATCGGCACAGTCGCGTGTGTCATCACAGTCGCGTGTGTCGGCACAGTCACGTGTGTCGGCACAATCGCGTGTGTCGGCACAGTCGCGTGTGTCGGCACAGTCGCGTGTGTCATCACAGTCGCGTGTGTCGGCACAGTCACGTGTGTCGGCAGTCGCGTGTGTCGGCACAATCGCGTGTGTCGGCACAGTCACGTGTGTCGGCAGTCGCGTGTGTCGGCACAATCGCGTGTGTCGGCACAGTCGCGTGTGTCGGCACAGTCGCGTGTGTCATCACAGTCGCGTGTGTCGGCACAGTCACGTGTGTCGGCACAGTCACGTGTGTCGGCAGTCGCGTGTGTCGGCACAATCGCGTGTGTCGGCACAGTCGCGTGTGTCGGCACAGTCGCGTGTGTCGGCACAGTCGCGTGTGTCGGCACAGTCGCGTGTGTCGGCACAGTCGCGTGTGTCGGCACAGTCGCGTGTGTCGGCACACTCGCGTGTGTCGGCACAGTCGCGTGTGTCGGCACACTCGCGTGTGTCGGCACACTCGCGTGTGTCGGCACAGTCGCGTGTGTCGACACAGTCGCGTGTGTCGGCACACTCGCGTGTGTCGGCACAGTCGCGTGTGTCGACACAGTCGCGTGTGTCGGCACACTCGCGTGTGTCGGCACAGTCGCGTGTGTCGGCACATCGCGCTGCCGACACTGAACGCAAGAGGACGTCCAGTGTGTGACACTCACAGCGCCGCCCCGTGGGCGCCTCTCACTATGTATTGTTCAATATTTACAACAATCGATAATTGCTCTTTATCGTCAATATACGACTCAATGGAAAATATATTCATCGAATCAACAAAGACCTTCTTTTTTTATTTATTTATATTTAATGTGAGGTGAAGTGATATATTAAACCGCGCCGGGTGCGCGCCTGTCGACGCACTACGACGAGGCGGCGAGTGATCATTCCCGACACTCGACCTAGTGCGTCGTGCGTCGGTGTGGAAGTGAGTGCCAGAGATGTGGCACACAGCTTCCCAAGGGGCAGTTATTATGTACAGAAAGGAAGAGTGGCACGTGACACGTGAGCACGTGGGCCACGTGTACGTGTGACGCGACACGAGCGCGCCCGGCGCCTGCGCACACGACACGTGTGGCGCGTCGTAAGCAACTGTCGAATGACACAAACAATGACATGTCTGATGTCTGTGTGATGAACTAGTGGACAGAAACATCATAAGAAAACCGTGTTTCAAGTCGACTTTGGCAACGTCTGTACAATGTTACGAGGTATTTAAAGCTGCTGTTTCACGAGACCCACAGGTTACTCAGTATAGTGAACTCGACGACTTGTTGGAACCAGTCTTATATTTACGAGCTAGCGTTTCATTTTAAATGGAAACTTTGGTTTCGCTCGCAAAACAAGGCAAGCGTACATTTATCGAGGTATTCGTTTTAGAACCTGACCTCAGGCGGTCTACCGCAAGGTCATCATTTTGTTCGAAGCAATAAATATCGATCTGAGATATGTCCAACCTCATATAAAGGCCTTGTGGACATAGTCACTGATCTGAGTACAATTTGATGACGATAGTGTTGTATTATGATGTTATTTCGCGCTACGGCCTATCATCATCAACATTACTTCGTCAGTTCGAGATGGTCCCGCGGCAGGCCGCCGGGCCCGGCAGCTCACTGTGGCCCCGAGAGGTGCCTGTGACGCTTGTACGGACATGACGCAGACTAGCCCAGCATGTACCGAGAGCTCAGCACTCCGGGCAGCAGTCTGCTCGAACTTAACTTCACTAACGTATCACTAGTTATGCCGAAAGAACTCTTCACAAGTCACATGTGCCAGGTTGCGTCCTAGTGCCAACTGTCGCAGTGAGAGACTCGAGCGCTCCTAAACTAACATACACTAAAAGACAGACAACGTACATTCAAAAAACGTACAAAACAATAACGTAAAAAAAAATAATACTTCGTCCGACGTCGATAGTACACGTCGCGCGCTACATCTACAATAAAATAAGAACAGCGTCTGCGCTTAACTTACGCATCGTCATGACTAGACAGATGTTGGCATTACACTTAACATAATCTTGTAAAAAATGAGAGTGTACTGTGTACTGTACGTGCGCTGTACATGCACTGTACGTGCAGTGTACACGCACTGTACGTGCGGACAGCTCAGGCCTGCGGCGGCTTCTCCACGGGCGGCGCCGGGTTGAAGTCCTTGTTCACGAACGAGAAGCCACGGAACTCCTCCTGCAAAGACAAAGTCATGCATCAGCACTGAAGCACTAATCTCCTGTCGTCCTCGTCAGCCTAAAGAAGTCTACTGTATTTTTATTGCATTAGCCAAAGAAAATTGGATGTCATTCCATTCATTCATTTCATTGATCTTTTTTTTATAATAATTTGATTTTCGTTTTTCCTTTCAAAATGTCAAAAAAACTTTTGTTTAATTGTACGCCGTACGACCCGCTCCGGCTTCACACGGGTGCAATGTAGATATACATTTACATAAACCTTCCTCTTGAATCACTCTTATCTATTAAAAAAACCGTATCAAAATCCGTTGCGTAGTTTGAAAGATCTAAGCATACATAGGGATAGATAGACAGCGGGAAGCGGATGTGGATTATTATCGTTTTGAATTTCTTATTCTTATATGTATTTTCTTTGTCATGTTTTTCGATTGTAATGTTTTAATGTACTGTTTTTTTTTTAAATTTAATTTTACAAAGTTTCTACACAATTTACATTCAGCCCCAAAAAGATGTAAAATTTATTTTATTGTTTATAGCTCGCGAATGCTCCCGGTGAAAGTTCTAAGTATCATTCGTTAGATTATATGTACTTCAACTTCAACAAAAAACAAATGACACGTCATTGACGTCATACATGAAATGAAAAGCACAGAAACAAAGTTTTGTTTTTCTATCAAACGAAATTCGAGACATGTCAATCGTTAAAAGTCGTATGACATTGTCATTCTGTGTACCTTGTTTTAGTCAAAGGGTGTTTTTATTATTATGTATCCAGCATGTGTAAGAGGTTTTGTTGAAATGAATTGTTTACTTGTTTTGTAGCTTTACATTGCAGACACAATTATGGAATAATGGTTGTAGACAATGAAATGGTTTCTAGTCCGTGTTTACATCTTTTTGGGGCAGACTGTATATTGTTCAGAAATAAATAACTTATGACTATTAACATAGGCCTCTCTAATCACATGCATTCCATCGCGACCCTTGGCGACTCTCATAGAGCAGCTTCCAGCTGAGCCCGGAGTCAGCCGGGACAGATCACAGAGCACGGACCCGCAGCGTCTAGACCGGAGACACACTTGGCTTGTATACGAAGTGTCGACTGACAATGTCATATGAAGCTAGCAGCTGCAGTCGAAGCGTCTCGTTTGGATGGATCAATGACAATTGTGACCAAATAACTCACTAATATTTTCTAGGCACAAAGGTTATGACAGCAGTCCGGTGACAAGCGGCACAAGACTAAACGTTTTAGAATTTTACCCCTACAATAATTGGGCAGCAGTATAGCCTAGTGGCGCGACCGTCGGACTGCCAAGTCTTAGGACTCGAGTTCCAAAACAAGACACGTACCGTTGATTTTTCGGTTTCATGTGTTTATTGTATAATTATCACTTGCGTCGGTGAAGGAAAACATCGTGAGGACACCGTACTAGCATGCCTGAGACATTTCACGACGGTATGTAAAGCCAAGTCAGAGGCGGGCGGCATAAATATTCTGACACCAGGTTAGGCACTAACCACACAAAGTAAAACAAAAAACGAAAAACTACAATAAATAGTGTCTCTGCGACTACAATATTCTGACACCAAGTTAGGCACTAACCACACAAAGTAAAACAAAAAACGAAAAACTACAATAAATAGTGTCTCTGCGACTACAAATGGTGTAAGAGTGTTTGAATGAGTTACCTGGTTGATGGCGCGCACGACGTCGTTGGGCACGGGCGTGAGCACGGGCTCCTCCTTCGTGAACTCCGCGTCGAAGTTGGCCGCCTCGCGCTTGCTCTTCTAACACAACGAGTCATGTCAATGGTTTAAAGACGGCGTTTTTTAGCTTTGAAGGGTACTGATTAACTTCTAATGTAATTACGATCCTGTGATGTTACGGATGTATGTTAAGGACATACGAATTTTTTTGAAACATATGAGTCAGTGTTAAGCGGACCCTTCCCGGTTCATGTATTGTCAACGCAAGCGTGTTCGAAAGGTTTGTTGTTTAATTCAGCGCATTGTTTCAAAAAGAGGCAAAGTGAAACGAGAGAGATAGCGCCTGAACGCTCGGTTGGCATTCGGTAAGTTCCGCCGCTCAACGTAACTCGGATGTTTTACGTTGTTTGCCTTGTTAACTTGCAAGTGAGAACGCGATAACATTCAACGAAAAAACTTGTTCCAGGAAATATGTTTTTCAGAAAGCCTTACAAGTTTGTGAAATAAATGTTTGTCATTTAGAATTTCCATTATATTTGTTGTTTTTATGAGAATGTTTTCTTTACTCGTAGAATATTTATGAGTATATTATGAACGGCCAATATTCAGGTAAAAGTGTAAAAAAGCAATTTATCGGGACATTTTCGAGGGTATAGTTGGTATGTTCGCATAATTCGATAAAAAGGTAAAGCCAAAAGTAATTTTTATGAGTCAGTTAGGATGTACTCACGACTTTAGGGCGGAAGGGCGGGCGCAGGCGGCGCTGCATGAGCGCGTCCCAGTCCACGTCGCGGAAGAACACGTGCGCGCGCATGGCGCCCGCGCCGCCCAGCACGCCCAGGCGCCGCGCCGGGCTCTTGGTCATGAAGCCTGCACACACACCCACGTTACTGCGCACTGCAGCCCTAGCCACACACTACTGCCAGACCTCACATAGAACACGTGCGCGCGCATGGCGCCCGCGCCGGGCTCTTGGTCATGAAGCCTGCACACACACCCACGTTACTGCGCACTGCAGCCCTAGCCACACACTACTGCCAGACCTCACATAGAACACGTGCGCGCGCATGGCGCCCGCGCCGGGCTCTTGGTCATGAAGCCTGCACACACACCCACGTTACTGCGCACTGCAGCCCTAGCCACACACTACTGCCAGACCTCACATAGAACACGTGCGCGCGCATGGCGCCCGCGCCGCCCAGCACGCCCAGGCGCCGCGCCGGGCTCTTGGTCATGAAGCCTGCACACACACCCACGTTACTGCGCACTGCAGCCCTAGCCACACACTACTGCCAGACCTCACATAGAACACGTGCGCGCGCATGGCGCCCGCGCCGGGCTCTTGGTCATGAAGCCTGCACACACACCCACGTTACTGCGCACTGCAGCCCTAGCCACACACTACTGCCAGACCTCACATAGAACACGTGCGCGCGCATGGCGCCCGCGCCGGGCTCTTGGTCATGAAGCCTGCACACACACCCACGTTACTGCGCACTGCAGCCCTAGCCACACACTACTGCCAGACCTCACATAGAACACGTGCGCGCGCATGGCGCCCGCGCCGCCCAGCACGCCCAGGCGCCGCGCCGGGCTCTTGGTCATGAAGCCTGCACACACACCCACGTTACTGCGCACTGCAGCCCTAGCCACACACTACTGCCAGACCTCACATAGAACACGTGCGCGCGCATGGCGCCCGCGCCGCCCAGCACGCCCAGGCGCCGCGCCGGGCTCTTGGTCATGAAGCCTGCACACACACCCACGTTACTGCGCACTGCAGCCCTAGCCACACACTACTGCCAGACCTCACATAGAACACGTGCGCGCGCATGGCGCCCGCGCCGCCCAGCACGCCCAGGCGCCGCGCCGGGCTCTTGGTCATGAAGCCTGCACACACACCCACGTTACTGCGCACTGCAGCCCTAGCCACACACTACTGCCAGACCTCACATAGAACACGTGCGCGCGCATGGCGCCCGCGCCGGGCTCTTGGTCATGAAGCCTGCACACACACCCACGTTACTGCGCACTGCAGCCCTAGCCACACACTACTGCCAGACCTCACATAGAACACGTGCGCGCGCATGGCGCCCGCGCCGCCCAGCACGCCCAGGCGCCGCGCCGGGCTCTTGGTCATGAAGCCTGCACACACACCCACGTTACTGCGCACTGCAGCCCTAGCCACACACTACTGCCAGACCTCACATAGAACACGTGCGCGCGCATGGCGCCCGCGCCGGGCTCTTGGTCATGAAGCCTGCACACACACCCACGTTACTGCGCACTGCAGCCCTAGCCACACACTACTGCCAGACCTCACATAGAACACGTGCGCGCGCATGGCGCCCGCGCCGCCCAGCACGCCCAGGCGCCGCGCCGGGCTCTTGGTCATGAAGCCTGCACACACACCCACGTTACTGCGCACTGCAGCCCTAGCCACACACTACTGCCAGACCTCACATAGAACACGTGCGCGCGCATGGCGCCCGCGCCGCCCAGCACGCCCAGGCGCCGCGCCGGGCTCTTGGTCATGAAGCCTGCACACACACCCACGTTACTGCGCACTGCAGCCCTAGCCACACACTACTGCCAGACCTCACATAGAACACGTGCGCGCGCATGGCGCCCGCGCCGGGCTCTTGGTCATGAAGCCTGCACACACACCCACGTTACTGCGCACTGCAGCCCTAGCCACACACTACTGCCAGACCTCACATAGAACACGTGCGCGCGCATGGCGCCCGCGCCGCCCAGCACGCCCAGGCGCCGCGCCGGGCTCTTGGTCATGAAGCCTGCACACACACCCACGTTACTGCGCACTGCAGCCCTAGCCACACACTACTGCCAGACCTCACATAGAACACGTGCGCGCGCATGGCGCCCGCGCCGGGCTCTTGGTCATGAAGCCTGCACCAGTGTACTGCAGCCCTAGCCACTGCCAGATCTCACATAGAAGCTGATCGACGAAATACTTTGCTTGTTATGAACCCGTTCTCAATAAAACAGTATTCACTTACAAAATATGCTAATCCAAAACTACATTTCTTTGATAAAAAAATACTGTAAACATCTTCACGATCAGAGCATCTTCATTCTTTTTTAAAAGACCATGTCTCATCTGATTAACCCAGACAAAATAAACGAATTGAGTGCAAAGTTTGCATTAATTCCCAACAAACTGGATTTTTGTACAGGTCTTGAATACGTCATCACAAATGCTGTCAAAAGTCCCCATCGATCCCGGTTGTGCGTTACTTTTTATCCAAGGACAAACATCACAAATTTCCACCTAGTTTAAATAACTATCAACATCATAATGATGTATATTCCTGGTACGCTACTGGGTTACTGCTTTCAGATATTAAATAACTGTCAAACGACTACATTGCTCTTGCTTTAAAATCTAAAGTTATTACTTAATTCTAATTAGGCTGATATCAGTACTTTTAGTACGTCAAAATGTACAAGAGTCACTCCCCCAAAACGCTCGCCCTTCTCCACTCCCTAGTGTTTAGCTGGGAAGAAGTGAAGAACGAGCGAAAGAAATCCCCTGCAACTTTGGGCCCTGCAACTATAAGTAAACAAAAGCTTCACCTTTGAGTATAGACACGGCCTCCTTGGAGAGCCAGACGGGATACAGCACATCGTCGTGCAGGATGGACTCGAACAGGTCGTCCTCGTTGTCGGCCTCGAAGGGCGGCTGGCCGGCCAGCATCTCGTACAGCAGCACGCCTAGCGCCCACCAGTCCACCGAGGGCCCGTACTCCAGCTCTTGGAGGATCTGTAAGGGGAAACTACTTGATAAAGCAACATAAAAATAAACTCAACAATTTATTTCGTTTGTCTAACACGCTAGTTGTATAAGTTCAATTAGCTGTGGATTAAAATAACCACTTTGTTCGTGCCCCCCGACACAATCCGTAGGCGACGGAGACAGACCTCGTCAGATATATGAGATGGATAAAGCCGACATTCATAGATTCACATTAACCCTGGACCGAAAGACCTAGAAGTCATGGGACGAGCTCTTTGCCTGGCAGTGCAGTTAACAGTTACGGTATTGTCCGCAACCTGAATATATTCCAATAATTGTTAAACCATGTTATATTTCGTCCCAAAAATATTTAAAAAGTTGCAAGTTGGACACCGAGCGACACTAAGTACCTTTCCGCAAGCATAGGACGCGGGCCGCGCGAGAGTAACACAACCCCTGCAGTTGTCGGGATGCTACAGGGTAATGCGCAACTGTCACGCGCCGGATCGCGACCGAGCGGCGCCGTGAGCCTTACAGTTGTGTTTCGGTTGGTAGTATACCTATCTTATGTAAAAAGTATCGTGTAACCATGTGTGTGTGATGATTAACATTTTTAAACAAGCAAAGATGGTTAATTGTAGAAAGTTACTATTTGTACCTACAGCCTGCTGTAGTTCAGTAATGTGATTTTGTAATGTTTAGCAATTTTCATCCACTTTGAACTTTAAATGGTTGGCATAAGGTACAACAAATCGCATTGACCACATTTTATCACTTACGGCTGCACGAATAAAGTACATAATAATATCTACCTACACTTGACCCCCAAGTAACACCGAAGCGCTGTATATCAGCTGAATTGCTGTCTACCAAAGAATCTTAAGCTGTAGAAGTCTGCTGAACAAATGCGTTTGCAGCGCTGTATCAGCTGACATAACTCTAAAATTTGATTGGGTAAGCAATTTTATAGTCAAATATAATCATATGATTATAGGCGAAAATTTTCACGCGCACTCAAAATGACTGTTTGTGACTTGAAATTTGTAGAATAACATTAGTTACAAAAAAAAATATTTGAATTTGAGGATACAAAAAAAAAGGTAGAAATCTTTTTTTAAATGACATGTAATTTGACAATAAGCTGTTTACTTATAAATAATAGGTATCCTTTTCAAATCTAGTAGTTATTTTCGTTGACTAATTATTATCAATGAGCGCAAGTCGACGCTGGAGGCGGGGGCGCCCGCCGCGCGGTGACCATGTTTTAGGAGGGACAACTAGGTAACAGAACGAGCTTATAACTTTGTGATTTATCATATACAGTTTTGAAATTTTGTACATAGATCCTTTACATAAAATACTAGACACGTGTTTCAGATTTCGCATATACTAAAACTAATGTTGTATAGGACCTTCCTTTATAACCCCCGACGCAAAAAGAGGGGTGTTAAGTGTTAAGGTTGTTAAGTTTGACCGCAATGTGTGTGTGTCTATCTCTGGCACCATAGCTCTTAAACGATTAAACCGATTTGGATACAGTTGCTAGTTTCTTGGCGATGTTTTTTTATAAAAATCGGTGCAGCCATTTACTAGATATGGGGAATGAAAGTGGTGATGAATAATCGAGTATTTTCAAATATACCCATGTGTGGTATCAAATGAAAGAGCATGATGTGTATATTACAATTAGACATGTTTTATCAAAACCAGCTCAGGCATGTTATTGACTTTCAAATGTTTGTTTGCTTTTCTTTGTTGCGATGGGGATTTTTTAAATTTTTCAATTAAAATTTTTGTTATTGTCAGATAAATATCACGGTGTGATGCGAAGTTGTTGGTTAAACGACGACCTAATTAATTAACGGTTACCTAATTCTTAGTACAGTGATTTATTTTAGAAAAAGGATTAGGGTTCAGTGCAAAAAATTAAACCCCTTGAAATTGTTAACAAAATCCGATTCAATCAATCAAAGCATTTATTTCAAGTAGGTAGTTACAGGCAGTTTTGAACTGTCGAAACAAAGACAACAATGAAATGTAGCTACAGTCCCAGTCACAAGGCATTAAAACTGTGAAAGTACTATAGTCGCTCATTTCAAGGCGTAGATCTCTATGGAGAAGAATGGGCTAGAACCTCCATGGACACTCTTTTAAATCATAATATTGTTACAAAAACTTGGTTACATCATTCATGTTGAGATGGTAGATCCAAATAGGGAATTAATAATAATTTCACGCGGATGAAGGTGGCGGGCACAGCTAGCTCTTCATCTGCCTAGCCTATTCCCAACCATGTTGGGGTCGGCTTCCAGTCTAACCGGATTCAGATGTATACCAGTAGTTTACATGGAGCGACTACCTATCTGTCCTCCACAACCCAGTTAGTACTGGGTAATACGATACCCCTTGGTAAGACTGGTTGTCAGCGACCGTCAAAGATCTAGCAAACAAGTTAAAGATCTAGTCAAAGAACAGCTAGTAAAAACTAAAATCACTATTCCATACCTCCGGCGCGATGTAGTCTGGCGTCCCACAGAAGGTCGTAGTAGTCGCGCCATCTGAAACACGCATCTAATCATTACCTGAACTATCTATCACACACCCCTATCTCTCATCAGTGGGGTAGGCAGAGCCCTCAGCTCTCATAATCTGATAGTCACAGGGCAACCCTGCGTATCCCCGGTCACCGAGGCAACCAGGAAGGCCGCAGCCCCCCTCCAAGCGCTTTTTACATCACAGGGCAGTGATACACAGTCCTAATTGTTTTTTTTTTTGCGATTACGGTGTTGGTCCCTTGGAAAAAGTTGTTCAGTTTGTTGGTCTATACCCATTTTTAAATATGACCACACCTTTCCGATACATGCTGTATAGTGTATAGTATTTCTGGAGCTATTTATCAGTGAGCTACAGTACAAACAACTGACCGAGGATGCCCTCCTTGCACATGCCGAAGTCGGCGAGCTTGCAGTGGCCGTCGCTGTCCAGCAGGATGTTATCCAGCTTCAGGTCGCGGTAGATGACGCCGTGCGAGTGCAGGAACTGCAGCGCTAGCGTCACTTCCGCCGCGTAGAACCTGCAAGTACAATACACAGGTTATATACAGGGTGTGAAAGGACCCTTCACGAAGTCGTCAACCAAGCAAAGCATTCTCTACATCAAACTAAGTAACACTATGCAAAAATTATTGCTGGGAAATGACTTTTTTTGGGTGTAAAATCACGGTTTATGCAAGTAACACCCAATTTAACGCATTCAAAACCTTGTGCTGGTGAAGCATTTAATAGTACAGGGATCTTGGGGGTATTTAAAGTTGTAACATGTAAAACTTGGTATTATTTTTAACGTGTGAAAAAGTTTAAACTTTGACCTGCAATGACGGGAAGAAAAAGTGCCTTTCGGTTTCGTTAAGGGAGTTTTTACATCCGTTATGTACTCCTCGGAATGTAAAACGATCTTACACAGCGCCTAAGAACGCCACAGACAGTTGCGTTTTCCTGCGTAGTTATTCGACAGAAGGCGCGAGTCATAAACCTAGCGAAGCATTTGTACAATCCAAATATATGTTGCGGACGACTGCTACAAGTACCAAATCAAGACACACAGTTAAAAAATAGCCCTCTTTACACCAGATGCAGTTTGAATAAATGTTCTATCTCTACCTATTAGCAAGATAAATCCTCACCTAGCCCTGGGCTCGTCGAACTTCCGTGCGCGCTGTATCTGGAACATGAGGTCTCCTCCGTCCACGTACTCCATCACGAAGAACAGCCGGTCCCTGGTCTGGAAGGCAGAGTGCAGCGCCGTGAGGAAGGGATGCCGCGCGGCGAGGGCGAGGACTCTACGCTCCGTCAGGGTGCACTCCACGTCGTCGTCCTGGATGATCGCGTCTTTCTTCAGGACTTTTACTGCGTACACCTGGAGACGGAAGGGAGGTATATCATTAAAGCTGTACTCGGTGCACCCTGGATACACACGTAGTCTAGGGGTTACCTATAATAAGTTCAAAAAATATTTGACCGAATTTCATTTCACCTAAAACTTTTCAGCTATTATCGTTTCGCTTTTTTTACTTCATCGAAGTCACGTCTGCCACTGTATCAGTTGACATTCATACACTGTATCAATTCGATTTTTTTTCGTTACTCCGACGGTTCATTTGGTCGAAAAACATTTTACCGAAGTTACAGTTAGCCGAAATAACATTTGTTCAACAAAGTATTATGTTTCCGAACATTCATTATACCACTTTTTTTGTTACCATATTTTCATTTCACCAAACGCCTAGAAAGTTTGTGCACACTATTTCATCTCTAATTTTTGCTGTTACTTTTTTATCAGGCACCATTCTAAGGTAGGTAGACAATAAATAAAAAATGTGAACGTCGGTATTCCATGATCATAAATGGCATTTGCTGTTAATTACATAGTTGATGTGCGTCGTAGTCGTTGCAATTTGTTATCATTTTCCTATTTAGCATGCAACTAAGCATGCAGCATGAAAACAAGCAAGCAGCATGCAAGCATGCATGCATCATGCTAGCAAGCATGCAGCGTGCCAACAAGCATGCAACATGCAGCAAGCATTGTTTCTGTCTGGGTTTGGGCGGCCCCACGAGAGCTTATCGTCGCAGATAGTTGTAAAGCTCACCACCGCAGCTTCAGCTTGCTGCCCGGTGAACCGCGGCGGCGGGCGTCCAAACCACCTGCTCCTCAGCTCGCGGGCCGCCCCACCCCTGCGCGCCTATGCGGTCTAAAATTACACTCTAGGGGTAGGGCAGACAAGACTGCGTGAAGTCGGTTTTGCAGCGATTCGTTTCTGTCACTAAATTTTGTACCACAACATATTGACTTTTTATGACACTATTTTAATTTAATATTGAAAATGCTACCAAGTAACCGGCCATACAGGATGTAATAGAAAGGGTATAGTCATATGAAAGGATATGCTGCAGACAGGGGCGTGCCGTTCATAGAGGCTATTAGGCCTAGCTTACTCTACCAACAATTCCAAATGCATTTATTATAAGTATGTAATAAAATAATACGAAGTATTAAAAAAAAAAGTTAAAACTCCTGTAAGTGTTACACTTACAGTAACTTGTCGTGCCCGTGTGACGTAACTCACACTGTACTACGATTGTCTGGACGCACTATTCAGGCAGGAACGGCAGGCCTACTTCTAATTGGTAAATTTACGCACACTGGTGGTTATCGAGTGTATGAACAGCACAAGTGTATAGATTATGGGCGTAACTCCTGCCAGTGGAGCTGGCCACCGCCTGTTGTGATGGGCTAGCTAGATTTAATGAATGAAGAGCAGGGTTCTCAATTTGTGGAGATTACCCCGAATTGCGGGAAAATTCGAGAAACAGACTACACACAGACACGATAGTTTCCTTAATGAGTTGGGACAATTAAAAAACAGGGTGGTATTTTCGAATATATACCTTCCAAAAAAATAATAAATTGTAAGGAATAGCAAAATCCCTATAAAAATAATTAAAAACTTGATGAATTTTATTTTTCGCTTTGATTTTTAGAGAGTTAAGAAAATAAGTATTGACAACCCTGTGCTGTTACTCTCAGTATTATCCGTCAAAATTTTGTTAACCGCTTTTATAAGGGATCGCGGTATGACAATGATGCAATTTTATTTGGTAGTGTTTTTTTATCAACAATTTATTTTTTTCCTAGAGAAGCCATGTTGTTTCATGTGACAAGCAATTTATATGCGATCTTGAATGTTTTTATATCTTACTAAGTTATAACTTATAAGTAATTTAAAGTGCTTGATGATTATTATTATACCCTTTCTGTTACAACCTGTATATTTGTGACCAAATAATATTCCGTAAAATGTTGTTTCGGTGTGGTGAAAATATGACAAATAAATCATTTGGCAATTGAAAAAAGTACTATAAAGGCTTCGGCCAATAGCAAAAAGTTATTTTGTAAATCGGCGAAATATGGTTCGGTAAAATAATACCTATGACACATGATAAGTCGATGATCTAAAAATAAGTCAAAGCAAAAAAGACGTCGGTCAATAGTTTTCGGTAAAATGAAATTCAAACAAAAAAAAATCGGAAAACTGATCGGCTCCCCTTCAGACGACACTCAGTCTAGCTGTATTCGTGTTTTAGTGACCTTCAGTTTTATCTACGACTAGCTGTTGTCGCGACCTTCGACCGCGTGAAATTATTATAAAAATTGTATTCCCTTTTATGAATAGGATTTTGTTAACAATTACAAGTTTTTTTTTTTTTGCACGGAACCCTAATTCTATTCTGGGGAAATACTGGTAGTTACTGGATACCTACCGTACTGGGATAGTTTTTAAATGTCAGAAAAGCGTGCGAGTAATGTGTGGTCTGAACAGAACTGACAGCTGCAAGGAATACTTTACACAAATAAAAATACTTACCATGTCGTCTTTATATATTTTTGAAATGGCCTTGTTTATTAGATATAACCCATCACTATTTACATTAGAGCTCAGATCGCGAAATAGAAGTCATTTGTATTATGACCTTACCAGTCAATATAGAACTATCCTCTTTGGGAAAAGTGTTTGTTACGGCCACAAAGATCTACAATAAGATTCCTAATGACATGAAAGAAAGTAACAATGTTCTAGTCTTTAAAAATAAATTGTTCCAATTTCTTATAGAAAATTGTTATTACTCTGTTGTTGAATTTTTATCGACTAGAACTTTTTAAATGTTTCATGACCACACATCTGCCTAGCCTTTTCCCAACTATATTGGGGTCGGCTTCCAGTCTAACCGGATGCAGCTGAATACCAGTATTTTACATGGAGCGACTGCCTATCTTTAAATGTTTCATGACCGCTTGACGATAATTTATTGTTGTTGTTTGTCTTGTGTCTGTCATGCATAACTAATAGTAATAATTTATACTTAAAATGAAATGGAATTTATAGCAAATCATTAGAATTTTCGACTCATATTTTCATTGTATTATTTAATAATTTGTATGCCCAAGTGGCTGATCAAGGAATGAACATTATTATTAAATAATTAGCTGTTGCCCGCGACCTCCGTCCGCGTGAAATGTTATAGCCTATAACCTTCCTCGATAAATGGGCTATCCAACACTAAAAGAATTTCAAATCTTACCAATAGTTCCTGAGATTAGCGCGTTCAACCAAACAAACAAACTCTTCAGTTTTATAATATTAGTATAGATTATGTAATGCGCACCTACATGTAACCCATGTATCACAAATATAAGATTAGATTTGATTTGATTTATTTCTAAAATAAAAAGTAGCCTTATATACTTTTATATGCATTCAGTAAAAAGCTGTTATTTTGAAATTACAAACACACACTTCAATTTGATTTATTTGTATGTATAGATGTAGGTCTGACATTAACGATACTATACAAGTATTGCGTTATATTGCAATAAAGTAACTTTTACTGATGATTACTGACAAAGAACTTTAGGTCACTACAGGCGATACGATAATATTAGATATTTTGAGGTTCTGTGAGAAATCAGTGATGGGGATTTACTTATTTAGTATTAATTACTAATTTGATGTACTAAATGAATAATAAATGATCTTACCTCATCAGTACCCTTCTTCTCCGCCAGCATGACCTTCCCGAAGGAGCCCTTGCCCAGCACCTTAATGAAGTGGAAGTCGTCCAGCGACATCTTATCCAGTCCGCTCGCGCCGTCGTCGCCTACGCAACATACCAATAATATAGGACAAGTCTTTCAAGAGGCTTATAGCACAAGTGGAAACTCAGCAGCTGACTGTTGACCGAAGGAAGAAAATCTTACAACGATTTACTAGATATCGAATCTTTTATATGGCACTAAGCTTGGGAAAGAAACTGTCACGGTATAAATGACAGAGACGGCTCTATAAGGGAGAGTGACTACATTTATAGACGAGGAATTGACTTAAGCCGTTCAGAAAGAGCATTATTTAGTCAGGTCGGGAATCGGTGAGTTACTCGGAAAGTTTAAGCTAGTCCCCTATCCGAAGTGATGATTTGTATAGAGGATAATGGACAAGTCGTCTAACTCAGACAAATGTAAAAAGTCAGATAGCAGCTGCTGATAGTCTCACATGTGCATAAGACGCAAGAAAGGAGTGAACAAGTACGATAGGATAGTTCCACAACGTAGTGCAAGCTTCCGTAGCCCAGGTAAGTAAGCAGACCAAGTGACAAGTACTTTGGATTAACTTCTGCAGCCACCACCAATTAGATAGATTAAAAAACCTGTGCATAAGTGTTTTGCGTCGCAAATATTTAGTTTTAGGCTTTGAGTGTAAGAAATTGTTAAAAGCCCCCACTCATGCACTTTTATACCCATTTTAAGGCTCGAACTACATGAAGGCTGTGACTCCGATTCTTATACATTTTTACAACTAATAAAAATGGAAAAATAAAAAACTTTTTTTGCAAAAAATAAAACCGACTTCAAACTGAACACTGTGTTAACACTGTGTTAACACTGTGTTTTTGAAGTCGGTATTATTTTTTGCAAAAAAGTTTTTTTTATTTTTCCATTTTTATTAGTTGTAATATCCTATACAAATATTTGCTATGCATTTATTTTACATTGTTAACAATTCATTTCATGGTCATAGGCTTATCCCCAATAAAATGGAACTTAACATACTTTACTGTCAAAATGTGGGTGTACTGTACACATTTGCGTACCTCCTCAGAGCATACATGCGTGATGTTATGTTATGATATTGTGTAAACAATAAACATCCAAGAGATTGCAGCAATCACGACAGGTTTGCTGTCTATTATTGAAGAGTTCCGTTCCATATCTCCGAAGTCCATGATCAGATCATGACAATATTTTTATGGGAGCAACTTTAATTGAAAATTCTTTTTTTGTTTGAAAAGAATTTTCCAAATCGGTTCGGGCGTCTTCGAGTAATCTGTGAACATACAAAAAAAAAAAGATTCCGACGAATTGAGAACCTCCTCCTTTTTTGAAGTCGGTTAAGGTTTATGTTGTGTGATTGCGTAAACAATGCATATTTATGCGATAGCAGCAATCGCGGTTGATTTGCTGCCATTATTTTAACAGTTCCGTTGTCTGCCTCCGAAACTAATCATCAGATCTATATGAAATTTAAAAAGGACCATTTCGGAATAAACCCCTTTCGAACAAAAAAAGAATTTTGCAAATCCCTCTATATATGACGGAACATACATAAAAAAATTATACATATATATAAACATCCGAATTGATAACCTCCTCCTTTTTGAAGTCGGTTAAAAATGTAAGGGAATCAGAGCCTTATCCAAAGTATAGTCCCCGCCTAATGCATTTGATTAAAGTGCATAGAATACAGCTGTTTAGCAGCAATAGATATTGAGTTCAGCTACATAGATATTAAAATAAATAATACTTATATTATCGTACAATCCAAATTAGTCTGCAAATTCACATCAAAAGGACCCACCCAGTAAGTCAGCTAAGTGCAGATATTTCATTTGACAACTCGAACCGTATAAACCCTTTACTATTGCTTTTTTTACTTATTAAAGCTGCAAAAATGTTCCGATTAAATCTTAAAATTAGCTAAGATTCCCATCTACCACAAATTAATGTATCCCAATACTTACCACAAGTACAAGTATTTATACAAGTGCAACCAAGATATCTAAGGCTGGAGTCTCCTATTGACCATTGCCGTGAGCGAAAACACCGCAGAGCATTTTTCAGTTGCAGCGAGCGTTCCAAGGTACTATCATAGCAACCATACTAACGAGGCCAATGTCGTTAATAGGAGACTCAAGCCCAACCACAACATAGAAAGCGACACACGTATAGCCAACAACAGCGAACACAACCCGCCCCCTGGACATAACAAAACTCGCCACCTTGCGGGTCGGGCTCGTAACTCGTGAATATCTCCTGCAGCTCGTCCCAGTGCGAGCGCCAGCCCGCCAGCGGACCTGTCGGGCACGGAACAGTACAGGCGGAGTGCGCTGGCCAGTGACAACTCTTCAACCCGCGCTTAATATTGTGAGTACCTGCTTGTTTTAACGCCACCGCTGATCCGTAAAAGCGTAATAAAAATCAAGGATGGCAACTAAATACTAATTTATGAACGCAGTGTTAATGTCTACCAGTTGTTTTGTTACCTCAGTCGCCTAATATGTGTGTTTGTTTTATTTCTGAGTGTACTTGTGTCGAAATAAATAATGGGGGAAAGAAAATATAAATGATTCTATTTTCCTTTCTATATCACAACGTTGTTTCATGCTGTTCAAACATAATTGAAACAACAAACAAAAAATAAACCAAAGCTTTATTTGAACTAAAAGATAAATACATGAATAACATACAGAGTATATGATAAGCGATACTGTAAGTTACAATCACTCGAAGCGGCCACAGTAGCGTACGGAGGACTAGCGCTAGACTACGCAGTGGGCTGACCATAGCACTGGCCAATTGTCTCAACAAGTCTCCTTCAATTTAAATTGATGAGCAGTGTGAGTATTACGCCATTGCTATTCTAAATTAATCGTGGCTAAACGAGGCATAGTACTCAAATAACTGCATGAGTAATAATAGTTTTAGCGCTTTGGGTCAAGTGCAATAAAATAGTCACATATAAACAAATATGAGGGCATCTTTAAAATTGTTGTTTGTAAACAATTTCAAACTTTCCGTTCTAAATGCAGAGAGGTCCTTATTATAATGAAATAAGTCGTATAGCCAACACACTGCATTTAAACTAACACTCACAAATGCTACGATATCACACAGCTAAGGGATAAATAAATCGCTACAAAATAAAACAATAAATACATCGTACTGGACATATATCGAAGTACTCTACTGTAGATACATAACTAGCAAGCATAATATATCAGATCTATAATTTGTTGGCAGTTTCAATACGGCAGTAAATTAAAAATCTTTGGCAATATGGGACGAAGCTGTTGTACACCTGATTTTAGACTCAAAACTAGAAAATCGTACCTCGACATTACTTTGTCCTGACTCACAGACAGACTTTGATAAGCGACTGACTTGACCAGTGCCTGCATCCAAGCAGACCAAACAAACATTTGTCATTTTTGGGGTTCGGATTCTTGGGGCCCTCTGTAGCAGGGCTGTCATTTTTTCATTCATAATTTGGGTCAGAAAACCTTCAGTCCGTGATTACGATTTTTCATAGTTCCAAGTCTAGATAACCAGCTACTCTCACCCAAGGTCACCTCTGCGTGTACAAGCTAGCAGCTAATCCTCATCTATGTATCGTAAGCACGAGTTACCTTTGTCGTCGTGCTTGTCGTGCTCCTTGCCGTCGCCGTCGCCCGACGACGCCAGCTCGCCCGCGCCTTCCATCAGCGTCGCGTTTAGGTACTGCGGGGAAAGGAATTTATTTAGAATCACTGTTTTTAGGAATTTTTACTTATGAAAACTCACAAAAATAAATCACACATTTTTATTTGACAAGGAAAAACAAACGAAAATTTAAAACAAAAATGTGTAAATGAATAAATAAATGTATGTCGCCAGCAGCATGTCAAAGTAGTTCCGACTCTACTACATGTTTTTTACAGAGGGGTCAGGCACTGGCGTACCTAGGGGCCAACAATACGGCAAGCTCGTAAGGCAAGGAGTAGTAGGCTATAAGGGAAGCCAAGCTTGTAGGTTTGTATGACAGTACCGCCACTAGGTCAGGAAGTCAATGGCATTCTGCTACTTGCAGACTTTAGTGCATCTTGCTGACATTTCAACTACGGGCTACACTAAAGGGACTTTTAAATGCATTGCTAGAACCAATCAAACTAAAAGAATGATTTGGACTGTCTGTAAGGCGGGCAAATCATCACGGCAGCTGGAGAGATGATTTAGGTATGTATACAGGTATTATACGCAGTACTTCCCAATCCTAGGACAATAAATTACTGGAGTGCTATTCTTTCTCTTCCTCTACATTTCTTACTAATAATAGCTATCCAAAGTTATTTTAAAGGGTTTAAATAAATAACTAATCAATGGAAGTAACAGTTTGTTGGAACTAGTTATGATTTACCTTAGAGGGTCTGGGCCGTGGGTTCTTGTCGGGCGAGATGCCCATCTCGTTGAGGATCTCGGCCATCATCTTGGTGTTGATGCCGCAGTTGTTCGCCACGTTCTTGTGACACCGCTTGTGGACGTTCATTGAACATACTGAAAACAACCGTATTCTTTGTGACATTTGCTAAGGCTGTGGATAAGAATGGATATCAAAAAAATCTCATTTGTCAAAAATATTCGTAAGTCCAGGTCAACACACGGTGGTTCTGAAGTTGCAGACACACAGTGTTTGAGCTGTTCCTTTGCAAGATGCTAATCTAAATAATTTCGTTTATTTAATGTAATAACACAACTTTTTTATTTACAAACTACAAATCTATTTTAATAATAAAAATATGTACAAGTATCAAAAGGATTACAGGGCGTCAAAGAATTCATCCATATCGCTGTTAACAGGAAAAGTGAACATAAGGTGTTGGATGAAATTTATTTCGGAGTTTATATTTTTCTACCCATACATTCTAGTATCTGATCTCAGTATTTTCCAATTCTTCTCTCCAAATGACGAGAATCGAAATAAAATTTATTCAGACTCTCGTCATTTCCTAAAGCATTGTCGCAGGTTGTCACTTATTATTACTTCCTCTGATGAGTGTATCGCCTCGTTGGGGTCTCCAATAATTCGTCCTATCGTAATAAAAAAGTGTTTATTCTAGATCTACAAAAAAGGTTCATTATGTGTTCACTACAACCTAAAATAATATTAACTTTACGTTATACCTTAGCGGAGCATTCGTCTGTAATGTAACAATCCAAGATTGGATTTTGTACAGAAACAAGCAATTGCTACAAATTGTATGGTTACAGGTTGCGCACTGTAATGCACTGTTACACGTACCCTAGCATACGTACGTAGCATACTAACCTTCACACTGCAGGCCCTGCTTGATGAGTCCGTAGAGCAGCGAGCCGCAGTGGTCGCAGAAGGTGAAGCGCTTGTACGAGTGCACCACGAAGCGGTGCGGCACGTTCACGTTGAAGCGCTGCCCGCCCGACACGCCCACCGCGCTTTGTTGCTGCACACAATGACATTCCCATTAGCCCACTGCTGGGCATATACAGACTAAATGTCTCCACTACTGAAGGAACCGACCGTAATCAGTGACAGTGAGTCACCGAAACCGAAGGCCGAAAACTTTTCAACAGGATTGACAAAGCTTTTCGGGTAGCTAATGACAATCCATTACATTTTCAACTTCTTCACCTTCAACGTAAATATATGAACGGTGTAGCGGGCAGAATCCTTAACGTTTGATTGGTTAATTAAATGCCTCAAGAGCGTCGTCTCAGAAGGATATCACAAACTGGGTAATTCAATCCCCACTTACAAAACAAATAATAACTACCAATTTTGTGCAAGTTGTGAGTTAGTAACAGAGTTTCTTTTGACTCAAACACAAATAGATTCATGTGGCCGGAAATACCTGCATTTGCCAAAAACAAATGTAGCATTTTCACTAAATTAAGCCTTTGTCTACGATTTTCAATCTTTAGCGGTCTCTTCCAAAAATATTTTCGGACACGGCTTTACTTAAACATATTGTTCGTCTTGATATTATGTTACATTCGACCTCTTCGTCCTCCCCTCGTTATTCTAATTCAACTACTACAGACTACTCTACAGTTAGTAAAGTGTTTTTATACTTACTCTTACCTCTTCCTTCATGCCCGGGCACTTGGTGACGACCGACGAGTGACAGCGCTTGTGTACCACACAAGTGCAAACTACGAAAAAAAACACAAGTGTTAAAAAAGTTGTTTATTTAAATTAGGTCGACAACATTTTTGTATTAAGTTGAGATTTACATTTGAATCATCAAAATGACAGTTCCCCAAAACGCCCGCCCTTTACCACTTCCTAGTGTTTCAGCTGGGGAGAAGAACTGGTAAAACATTCTCTCCAACAACACATCTGTCTGAATCAAATTATACTACTAGATAGATCATTTATTTCGATATGTGCGTAATGTGACACGTGTCGGTGTGTTGTGGTGATGCTTACCTTGGCATTGGTAGCCTTGTTTGCCCAGACCCCTGTGAAAAGAATACGATATTATAGAATTTGGCTCCAGAAATGAGGATAGAAATGTTTACTGCTTTCGAACGTTCTTTAAAAGTAGACCAGCAGTTCAGATTAAGAGCGACACATGTTTAGTTTAGTTTAGTTTATTAATATTTATCAAAACTCACCGGTCATATTTTGAATAAAGTAAAAACACAAATCATTTTACGTTAAAAAGAGCATCGAAAACAAAAATGATCATAGGTAAATTAAAAAAAAAATATAATTAATAACACACAATAAACAGAATAATAGAACCACATAGTATATTAATCACATCAAATTACCTAAAACCATTTTTTTAGGTCATAATATAATGCCTGGTCGGTTAGCCAGACTTTGAGTTTAGCTTTAAAAGCAGTGTCAGACGTCGCGTTCAAAATATTACCCGGTAGCCGGTTGTATACCGATGGACCCATAACATGAATTAACTTTTCTGATTTAGATAGGGTGTGAGGTGATCATGCATTAGACGAGTAGACGACGGCTCTTCGGAAAACGAATGTCTTTCTGCCAATTAGACGGCGTAACACAAAATTTTATACTTAAATCGATAGTTACGCTAAATTCACTTGTTAAATTAGTAACACTTTCTGATGATGACGACAGACGTATTAAAAGACGCGCTTGACACACTGCTTGACAATCTTGACTCACCTGTCCTATGCAATGTCATCATGCCTGAACTGTGGGGATAAAAATATGCTTGAAAAACCCTAAGTATCTTCCACAGTAAGACGGCGTAAGTGACTCACCAGATGAACTCCCGACAGTGGCTGCAGAAGGTGGGCTGTCGCAGAAAGGTGGCCATGAACTTGTGTCCGTTGACCTGGTGCACGCGACGCCGCATGGCACCGCGGCGGCGTGCGAAGCCCGTGCCCTCCTTGAACTCGCGCCCGCCGGAGCCCGACCCAGAGCTGCCGCCCCTGGGCGCCTCCACACCCGCTGTTGCACAATCAGTTACCATCATCAAAGGGTTGGATTATACTGGATGCGGTTTCTACCCAATCTCGCGTCGCAGAACGCTCCGTCGCGGAATAACAGGAAATTGTTTGCAGGCGCCGAGCGGTCGCACTACACTTCATTTGTTATGATATACGGAATGACAAAGGCGCTTAGTAGCGCGGGCGAGTATAATGCCAGCCCAAGTTGTTGTCATCGACGTTTTAAGGCGATATATTCCGTAGCGTAGCATAGATGTTCCTCTGAAGTGTACCCTGATGTCCATACTGCGACGCGAGATTACACGACATCAACCAATGCTAGATGAGAAAGGACGTATCTAGAGTTCTCTGAAAGCAGATCAAGTATCTGAACTAATGTTGGATTGAATCCGGGAATCTGCGAATTGCTTCCTTCTTACCCGACTGCCAAGGAAGGGTTATGTTTTTCGCGCATATTTTGTATGTTTGTTTCTTTGTAAATTTCTTTAATACCTTGTATGTCCCAAATGGCTGGATGGATGTCGATGATTACGGTATCATTAGATTCGTCTCAAAAACCCAGGTGTCCTTAGAAAGGTGTTTTTAAAAAAAAATCCGAGTTCGACTCGTGTGGAGAGGGTTTCGTACGTTCATAGATTTCTTATAGGTTTTCCTGTAATCTATAGGCAAAGAACTATTTCTTGTATTTTTTTTTTCAAATTTCAATCAGTCAATTTTCGCCTATTTTCTTAAATAATTTCAAAACTATTTATCTTAAAATTATTTGAAAAAAATCTTTTAGATGCTCACAAGGAGCCCTTTCATTTGATATGTTACAGTATATAGTCTGCAAAACTTTTTTTTTCAACCAAACGTATCCAGTAGGGTATCAAAATGAAGGAAATTAAAAGGGATATTACAAATATGTATATATCTATACATTTAAAATTCAAAGTCCTGACTGACTGACTGACATATCAACGCACAGTCCAAACCGCTGGTTTAAGAGACATGACATTTGGAGGTTGTATTCTTAATGAAGAGTAGGTTTCCACTAAGATCCCTATCTTTTTCGAAATTCCACCCCAAAGAGTGTGAAATGGGAGGTGAGCGGATTGAATATCGTTCTGTAATTGGCTTTCAAAAAGCTGCTTGGCGCTGCGGGTCACGTCCTGCCCTACATACCGCTGCATCGCAGGTTCGGGTGCAAGACACAGCCAGAGGAAGGCCCCCCGGCAACTTTCGTATATTGAAAATGTTTCCTTTGCTATACAGCTCCGAATTGGGAGTTAAAGAAAAAAGCTAATTAATGTTTTACACATTAGACAGATGCGTATGTCTTGGACGAAATTTAGCACACGGATTGTTTATAACCTGGATTAACACATAGGTACTTTTTATCCCGGGAGAATGATTCTGTGGAACAATTATCGAACTCCACGCGGACGAAGCCGCGGGAGGCTAGTATAGGTACATAATACAATTTGTAGTCGGGTTTTTTGATACTTTGAATGAATGTTACTTGTTTATAACAATACTATAAGATATAGAATTGTAATGTATGTCGGACTGGTTTTCGCAACTCCAATACCAAATCGCGCGAGAATATGCATTAACTTAAACATATTCTCGCGCGCTGTGGCCTACACAACATCCAGGCGAAGATATCGGCTACATACAATTTGTTGGTCGGCGACATTTGAATTGATCACCAAAATGTTTGATCGTTTGAAGATACAACACTTATAATTCGGCAAGAAAAACAAAAATTTAGTCTTCCGTTTTCGTAGGTACAGACAGCGTAACAAACAATTCTTGCCGCAATTGTTTTGCATACTTATATAATCCTCCTAGTTATTAATAATGAAGAGCCAGTCACAGTGAATTGTCACTTTCAATTAGTATGAAAGAGTTTTGATAAAATAATCACAAAATAATATCATATGATGAATGCCTAGTTTGATTGTGCTTCACACGTAAATTACTTCAGTTTAGTCTGAATAAACATTAGAATTAATAGGAACAAATGCATGTTTTCTTGTTGAGTTTTTAATAACATGGCTCTAGTCTAGTAGGCAGATGGGCAGTGTAGCAGCAGACATGTCTGCTGCTATACAAGACAATGCAATTCGCAATCTCCCCTGCTGTATGAGGTGATGAGAGAACATTCCTTATGAACCTGATTGAATGTGGGAGGACTGGGAGGCCAGAAGTTTGTAAAATAAAAAGTTAGTTTAGTAACTGACCTTGAGAATTCCATTTCAGATCTATCTTGAGATGCAGTTTCCCCTGAGGTTCTAGGTCCACCTAAAATATCAAAAAGTTATAAAAAACTTAAACTAAACTAACAACCTATTTTCAAAATACACAACATAACAAATATTATTAATTATTACAGGAAGGCAAGAGTCCACAAAATATACTTTTTAACCGACTTACAAAAGGAGGAGATTTTCAATTCGTCTAATTTTTTTTTTTTTCTGGCCATGATTTATGCATGTTCCTTATTTGAGTAGGAAAATTGTGCAATTGTATTGCTATTTCCGAAATAATTAATGTTATTGCTAACCAAACTATCCCATTATAAAATACAGTAAAAATATTTTAACGGTACAATAACATTCAATAACCCATTTAATTAAAATTAACTAGGTTGTGAATTCATCTAATAATTCAGAGTACTACCAGGAAATTGTACAAAATATCCTTATATTCACATTTAAGATCAAAATGTATCAACAGCGACAAAGTTAGCATTGACATATCTCTAAAACAATGTCAGTGATTCATATCACATCTCCGAAACCAGTCAAGAATAGCTGCACTAATCATTTAATGAACCCACACAATTACATATTAAATACTAGCACTACAACCAACACAAACAAAGAAAACTGAATGAAAAATGTTATTCCCAGACATCACAAATACACGCAAAAATACACCTCGTCCCTAAACTGAACATATTTAGGGTCCGGACATGAGAACCTTCTCCTAAAATTATTCATCACGCAGACTGAGACTCAAACAGCAAATCGCACATACTAAATGTCTGCAGTGTCACCAAAACGGCTTATCACTGAAAACAAATATTATGTCAATTGTTGATAACACAGTTGTAAGACAAATATGGAGTCTTGTAATCTTATCTCTGGATTATGGAAGATAAACACGCACTGATCTAAAGATCTTGTTAATCAGTATTGCAGAGAATTGTTATTGAAGTAGTAGTTTTTGTAAAATTTGTTTTATTACTGGGGTATCATTTTCTTGTGTTTCCTGAAGTGTTGATGTATTGACAAAATAAGTGGCAGTTTGAACTTATTTCTTTAATGATGATATTGAATATTACATCTGAATATTCATTCAAAAGCTACATTACAAAGACATAAACTTCAGTTGTTACTTCCAAGAATTACTCATCTAAAACCACTTGTAAGTATGCACTTGTAGCACTCACCCAAAAGTCTGTGGCATCCTTGTCCCGGTGCATAAGATCTTCAAATGGAATTGTGCAGTTGGCCACAAAATCATCTGGAGGTATTGCAGCATCGTGGAACACCGTGATCCCCAAACTATAGCATTACAACCAATGAGCAACCATTTCATTTAGCTTATGTTGTATTATTGTTTTATACATGTGTAGGGTTTGATTCCCATGTGAGTCATAACATGATGTCATTGTCAGAAGTTTCACATTCCAATAAGAATTATTTTGGTCATGTTTGACAAGTTCAGCTGTTCAGAACGAAACTTTATGAATTATTGTTTGAAATAACTCTGACTATTTACAACACAATATGATTGATCTCATGGAAATACAGACCACAATAACACATTATTTATATTCAATTTTAAAAGAAATCACTTGACCCAGTTGAATAATCGACACTCAAATAAGAATAACATGTCAAACAAATAATCAATGGAATGATAACATACCTGCCAACATTATGGACTTCGTGAATGAAGGTCTCATTCCACACAGGATCGAATGTCTTGGGCTTGGTGCTGGAACGGTCTAGATGGTGCTCGTCGGCGTCTATCGACACGTACGGATCTATCGGCTGGTCGTCTGCAACCATACCCCGTATTTACATATTAACACCAACACCCATCTCGGTAAACACGCTAGACCTACTTTATACATAAAATTACAACTAAATCATGATCGTGTAACGAAAATCTTTGCACATTCATCCTCATAGATATGTTGGGGAGGCACTCGAGCCGTTAGATGAGGCTCACCTGGCTTTCCGAAGGTCATATTATGCCGTTTCTGAAAGTCGGTCGGCCTAAGACCCGTCGCCTCGCAAACCCGTACTCGCACCGTGCCACTGAACATGGTGCTGCCGGCCAACGAGCAGTATCACCGAGACCGCGCCGCCACACGATCACTTCCACACTATAAACCCACTTAAAATCATTGAAGGTGCTTCATAATAGAAACAGAAATTAAATAAAAGACTTGACAGCGACAAAGTCGGCCATGGATGGATATTTTACTCTATGCCAATGGATTCCAATTTCGATTTCCTGAAGAATGTTATGGGATTTGGCTATGGTATTTACAGACAAAACAAAAGGATGGACCCTAATTTACCTCAACCTATCCTAACAAGGAAAAACAAATTTCGTTTGGTATTGCAAAATACTTAGGCAAATCTTGAATTGTATGTACTAGTTTCAGTTTTACTCATTTGAAAAAAAAATAACTAATAAACATGGCCGAAGACTAAATATTTTTTTAAGATTTTGTTTAGTTGTGTTTTTAACATCAAAATATGTGTTGCAATGGTGTTGAAATATAATTTTATTTGCGGACTTTATCCATTTTTTTGTAAACCTTCCTATATTATGATTTAATCCGCAGGATCCAGGATAGAACTATCCTTAGCTACCCCCCAGCTGTCCTTAAAAATACAAATACAAATGACAGTGGCAGACAGGATGACAATTATGTTGTCATTGTCAAAATTATGACTCACACAGATAAAAAACAGCTTTGGAAAGTGAAGTGAGTTTGTTGTTAAATTAAGTAATAAAAATAAACATTTGCTGTAAATTGTAAAATAAATATAAACAATGGGTTTCCTAACAATATTGAAGAAGTTGCGGCAGAAGGAGAAGGAGATGAGAATACTCATGTTGTATCCTTTTCAATAGTATTTTTGATTATAACCTTATTGTCCTACATCCATATTCTATAATTTCCTTAGCGCTATCTCCTTAGAGGTCTGGATAACGCCGGTAAGACGACAATATTGAAGCGTTTCAACGGCGAGCCCATCGATACTATATCCCCGACGCTGGGCTTCAATATAAAGACCCTGGAGCACCGCGGATACAAACTCAATATTTGGGACGTCGGGGGACAGAAGTCTTTGAGGTATGCTTGTAGCTTGAATTTACTTATAAGTCCTCGAATGTACCAGTATCTCTTCTGCTATATCGGATTTAAAGTTTTGTAAAGAATTTTATGTAAAAGCTTCAGGTGATTATCATTCTACCAAAATAGTACCATCTGGAGACAAAGAACTTAATTAATGAGTTGGTTAAATATTTTTAGATTTAACCTTTTGCCTGCCAGAGCATAAACGCATGCGCATGCCCTCCACGCCAAGCCACAATTACACCTACCTTTCTGTCACATATTTGTGTAGTTTGGCGTACAGGGCATGCTTGTCGAGTATATGTGACTATGGCGGTCAAAAGGTTAAAGTCATGTTTTAAATAGTTGCTGGATTTCAAACCTGGGTAAACAGGTATTTGTATTATATTCTAAGGTGCCTTGGGTAAACTTTTTACTTTACTTTCTACCTTTCTGCAAATAGAAATACAACAACTCTACAGGAATTGTTGCCCATTCTCTGATAAATATAATAAGATTTTATTTAAAACTTGCCTTGTTAGATGTATTGGTCTAATCTTGCAACTGAATCTCCAACTGGTTCCCCCCAACTAATTGAGCTGAAAATTTTGGACACATCTTTGGTTCTGGTGACAATACATTTTTAAGTGTGATAAACGTGGACTTGATTCTGCAGCCAGGGTCCTCTCCTCAATGGTTAAAAGTACAGACATGGAACTTTGTATAAGCGTTCAATGTTGATAAATAAATCTAATTATCTTCTTTTCATTTTAACAAAAGCTTGTTTTTTTTTAAAGTTTAATTTTTTTTTATTCAATCTTAACCCAATCTCAAACAGCTAAACCAAAACTTATTCAGCTATTGTAATGTTCCAGGTCATACTGGAAGAACTACTTTGAGAGCACTGATGGCGTGGCGTGGGTGGTAGACAGCGCAGATGCACGGCGTCTCTGGGACTGCGCTAGGGAGCTTCACTGTCTACTGCGGGAGGAGAGGCTAGCTGGAGCTACCCTGCTAGTACTCGCCAACAAGTCTGATCTACCAGGAGCTCTCACCTCACAGGAGATTAGAGAGGTAATTGTCACAATATCCAGTGCAATTTGCAAATATTGTCATAGTTTTACTTTTTGCCCAGTATTAAAAATAATAAGTACCAAGAAGTCCCAAGTACTTTGTCTATCTGCTACCTACATCTTGGAATAACTTTTGCTAAATCACACCTAAATACCGATTCTTTAATTAGTTTCTGGTCCAGTGTAGAAAACCTATGATTAGTTCACTGCATACATTTCTCATATCATTCTTTTGTGTTTCCAGGCTTTAGACCTGGACAGCATCAAGACGCATCACTGGCGCATCGTGCGCTGTTCTGCCGTAACGGGGGAGAACCTTCTCGAAGGCATGGACTGGATGCTCGACGACATCGCCTCCAGGATCTTCACACTGGACTAGCCTTGCATTACATCTATGCTTCTGTTTATACATGTAAAGGGAGGAAGAGGAAAAGTAATGCAGCTTGCATGAAAGAGAATATAAACCCTTTTGATCTTGGAATGTGTGCGAAATTACTTGATCTAACTATGTTATTACCTAGGCTCTTGAAAGCTATCCATTTGAGTATTGCAAAGAATGGTACAGCCTAGTCTCTGGCAATATTCGTCATGAATAGGCCTAGTGTTTCCAATTAGAACAAACAAGTTTCTTATTCCTTAGTTGTGGATTGTATGAAATACTAAAGAAGATAATATTTAATTTTCTTAATCTAGAATGTATTCTTTTTCTAATGTTATGCATTTAGCTGAAGTAATTAGACTGATGAATAGATATATTCTTAGTAATTGCAACTCTTGATAAATATTTAATATTTTTTGAGTTCTAATTATGTATGGCTTGCTAAGATTATTACAAAACTGCCCAGAATGTATTTATCTCATGCGAAACAGCACTCGCTTCGTAATCTAACGCAAATAAAACTGTGATGTTTTTGTAAATTATTAAGTTTATAATAACAAACTTTTTTAACAAACTCATTGTTTTATTTCATGCCTATAATGTGTTACTGTCGGAACTGTTAAATATCATTTGTTTCACTATACATTAAAAATTAAACACCGTTATGCCGTAGGGTAAGCCCACTTTATAATCCTGAGATAAGGTAACATACTGGGAACAAGAGCAATGCAGCACGATAGTATTATATTGCGTATGCATGATAGCACATCATTCTCCTAGTACGTAAGGGAAGGCGACGCAAAGACTTGAAAAACTTTAAACTCTTTTCAGCAAAATGAAAGGTACGTTATTATAACGTGGTGATTATTGATTACTACATTTGCAAGACAAGTCAACGCGCGGTCACTTTAGGCAGCTTTTATTTAAGTCATACTAAGGATGGACGGGCACCTTCAAACTGTCTAATTATTAATCTGGATCAGGTAACAACTTTGGTGTTTCAGGTTTCGTATATTTATTATGGGGATGTTACGGAGGTTCGATTCGGATTCCGAAAGTGGAATTTCAGATTGATTTTGCACCATCGATTCCGATAAATTTATATCGGAGGTCGATGCACAGCGGTGGCGGCGGCAGCGATTAGTGCGTATTTTATTTTCAGCACGCAGGTATACAGCTACCTGTAATCGTTTTTGAACTGATAATAATACTCTGTGAATTTTTAGTCGTCTTACAAAAGTGATCCACACAATGTTTGAAAACAAAATGTATCCGACCTTAAATATCTCTTGGCACGATTCTTTTTTTTACCATTAATTAAGATAATAGGCACATAGAAAAACAAAAATACATTAGAATTATGAACATACTGTTAATAATGTTTACGTGTCAAATGGTAGAACGTACCCAGCGTACGAGTCGAGTAGATCTTCGGTTGCAACAGGGTGTTTCAACTACGTCATGCGTCATAATAATATTTTTATTTTGAAATTATTCAAATCTCATAAATATCTTTTTTTTTTTTAATGAATGATTAGTAGTCATTGGATACATGAAGTAGGCTCCCGTTGTAAGACGACCTAAAACTCACGGTGTATACCTAACTGATGAATAATGTGAGTAATTTTATTTTATTAGACCTGCCTCTCGTTTGCTTCCGATTCCGGTTCCGACAAACCAAAGTTAAAAACTCCACTTCCGAATTCGGTTTCGATATAACCAATTCCGTAACATCCCAAATTTATTATATTCAATACCAACGTATTTGGCTAATTAATTTTAGAGAACATAATTATCATACTAGATTACCCTAATCTTAATACCTTAAACACACATTCTAATAGTTCATTTTAGTAGCTTTCAAACAATGTAAACAAGACAATATTGCAAAATTGACGTCACAAGTGCTGCGCGGTTCATTTGGCGGAATAGCCGGAACTAACACCGCCATCTCGTTTTTTCAACAAACTTTTCTCAGACATTTATTTTAATGTTTCGTAAAGGAAAATTTCAGTCCAGCGGCAAATGACCATACCGCACTAGATGAAATGAAGACGCGGTTGTCTACTCGTAATAATCCTTTAGATCCACATGTAGGTTCTATTGAATGAGAGAACAAACCATATTATTGAGTTTGACACTTCATAAATGATCAGCTCTAGTTTTTATTTCAAAATCTGGCAGTTTCTTTGTTGACATTACCAAAAATCTTACTAAAATGACCCGCACACCAACACTCACTATGCCTCACACAACAAAACAGGGTAAGCAGGACTGTCCACACAAGCTTCACGATTGACTCTAGCATAACTTGAGCACAGCTGCCGTGCGCGGGAATGTCCCGTTAGGAATGGTTCTCCGTGTCCAAGGACACAGTGTCGTTGAGGGTCGTGTCCAGGGATAGTTGAGTGGTCTCATTGGCAGTCTCTGTGTCCATGGTTGTGTTCTGATCTGTACTTGTATCTGTTTTGATTTCCTCCTTGATTTCTGCTGTTTTTTCTTCTGTTTCTGAAAAACAAATTGAAAATGATTATTGCTCTAAATAACATCAAATAACACAAACTAGACTTTCAAACAGAGGGCGTTAGAGGAGCAAGAGTATGGTAGACACCGCGTTCAAGTCACTCATACTCTAAAATTCGGTCTAGTGTTCGCGAGACGACGGCTTGTCGTCGCGTGAATCGAGATCGTTACAGGACTGGTTAGGATACGCCCTACTGCGACGTCTTAATAGACGGTTTTCTTACCCATCTTTTCCTGAGTCTCTGTAATCTCTGTTTCTGGCTGTTCCACCTTGGGCTCCTCCTCATGCCTGTCATCTCCATCACTGTCCTCCTTATCATCAGCATCCGCTGCAAACTTGTCTCTCTTCTTCTTCTCATCTTTCATGTCTATGTCCTTCTGGTTGTCTCCGTCATGATGGTCAGGGTCGTTCTCCTTGAAGCCAGGCCCTCGTGGCCGAAGAACCCGCTGCTCTATCCGTTGAAGCTCTTCCTGGAGTTCTAGACGTTTCTTTGCCATGCATTCTGAGGAAATGAGAGGATGTAATGAATATAGAAATACTTACCAAAGTCTTATTTCCACAACAACTCTAATGCCTGCAATGTCAGATGGCGGGTAAATACTTATTTACACATAGAATATCTCCTGGATAGTCAGAGATTAGTACCTAGTTCTAGAAATAATTTATTAAAAATAAATTTCCATATAGCCTCACTCCAAATGACGTGTAAATAAGCTTTAATTATGTAACCTGTGAACTATACCTTCAGCTGAAAGAAAAGATTGTTTATTAGAAAAAACTTAACTTGATTTCATTGTTCATTTACTCACTGCGATATAATGGACCATATTTTGCTGGAAATCATAAATTAGTATGAATTTGTGTGCCAATGACTTAGTTTCTCCAATAAGAATAACTTCAAAAAATTGCATGAAGAAGAATGTTTTCCCAATATTAGACACTGAAGTGGTTTTTGGGATACCATGGAGGTAGGTAACTCATTAGCTGAAAACTAAAAGATCAAATGACAAGGATACCCACTTTCATGATACTTTCTACTGGACTCTAACTTCTCTGTGGCCTTTTCAGACATCTTCTTAGGCAGCCAGTAGATGTGTGGCTTGGCTTTGGTCAGGATGAAGTTGGCAAGGCTCTTTTGTGACGCCTCCCACTTCTCAAACTCCTGAACCCGTGCCATCTTGGCTTCCAATGCCTTGATTGTAGTTTTCTTGTGTTCCCTTTCAGCAAATAGAGTCTTTCTTTCTTTCTGTTCTCGTTCTTTCTCTTGTCTGGCTTGCTCTTCTATTTTGCGTTCCACTTGCGCTTTTTTATCTTCCTGTAAAAGTTTGGTAAGTACATTACATTTATTGTATTTCCACAGCCAATGTTGACCACAGCTAGAGTCTGCTTTGTGCAAGACGCAAAGTCCATGAATTTAAAATAAAGCTACAAATGATTTAGATGTTTAGAGACTTTTAGCTACATAATAACCTTAGTTTGTAACACAATTTCTTCCTGTTTGAACTTTTGTAGTGTTCCCAAAAGTGATCCGAAAATACGTCTGTTGCGAGTCCTGGCCTGCTCATCATCACCCTGGGCCCGTAACACTGCCGCCCTGGTGGGAAGCTCCCGGCACACAGCTGAAGGCACCCTGGTCCGCTTGGCACCTGGACCGTCATCTTCTCCATCACTATCATGAACCCGGGCTGATAATCTGAAAGATATTATTAAGGATAGGTTGAGTTTGGTAAATAGTGTTTTCTGATAACTAAGCTGATATTTGCTTTGTAAAATAATAATTATAACTGAAAGTAGCATAATAGCATAATCAGCCTATTAATGTTCCCACTGCTAGGCCGCAGGCCTCCTCTCTATGCCCAGTGCGGGTTGGTAGATGTCACATGTCTTCGAATTTTTGGTTCTAGGACATGCCGGTTTCCTCACGACTTACTCCTCGTAACTCGGGGTCTCCACCAATGGGCCACCGCTGCTCTCAACTTAAAGTAAGTATACCAAATTAAGCCATATCTTGTGTGTATGCAATAAATAAAATTGCAGTAGCAATTAATTTGTAGAGTAAAGAACTAGTAATTCTATTTAGCTTTTAAATTAGTATTTTGGAAAGAAAGCAGGCCAGAATAGGTAAAAAGGCTGACATAAAACATACTTGATCATTAGCATTCAATGTGTAGTCTGAGTTGTTAGGAAAAAACTCTTTGCATGACTTTAACTATGATTTCTTATTAATTATTTAATAGCATGAAATCCTCTGAAAATAGCTGGGTTAACCTAGCATTACACCCTGCAGAATTGTATATCGTCGAGGTCAAAACGAATATTTAAATAGAAAACATGCACTGTGGATGACGCGACTGTATAGTCAAGATTCCGATTCTGTACGAATCGTAACATTACGTAACTGATATAAAACACAAGTACGAAACGTTAACGAGTTACCGTAACCAATTAGTCACATATAACAATCCGTATACCTGCTGAAAACTGTTTTGGTCTCATGTTTTCGTTTCGCAAACTGATCGTCATTTTTGTTGAAGTTGTTTCCACCGTCTGGAAAGGAGGTTCGGCCTCCTGTACGATTGTTTCCCCTTGCATATTCTCCCGTAGAGTTAAATCTAGAATTAAACACGTTGTCAAGCAAATAATACAAACACAAAATCATAAAATTTACATTCAAGGTGATCGCTAACCTATCATTGAATCTTCCGGTAGTTTGAACTATTTTTTTAATGTTTTCATCTATTTTGAACAAACTACTTCTCTCATTTTCTAGTTGAGCACGTAAAGAACTAAACGATACAGCTACTTCTGTCCCCATAATATTAAAAATAATGGAAAAATACAATATTCATTTAGCACTTAAGCTTTTAATTTTTTTTATCGCTATAAAACACCACTCCACAGATTATAAATTATTTTCGGTCTGTTTCGGTTTCTTCTAAAACTCTGAAGCAATAGGTGAAAATGAAAGTTATTGAATATTTATTATTTTTTTTATTATTTTAGTTTTGTGAAATTTGTTCAGTTCGTGAGAAATTAAATATTGATTGCTCATGTTTTATATTTTGTTTATTCGGGAGTAAACAAAAGTAGTTTTAATCATAAAAAAGTAGATGGCGCTGGTTAAACGGAATTGTTAATTCTACTCGATACTAGATAGCGCTTTACAATCGCAGGCTGTTATGTACACGATGAAAAGTTGTAGCAAAACGGATTTATCTAGGTATGTAAATAATTCCAACCAGTAAACTTTAAGTCAAATTTTAATTATTTTATAATCATATTGTTAAAAGGCATAACCAGAAAACCTTGCTGTAAACGCATCCTTAGTTATCACCAGTCCATACGCTTTTTGCTGTTAGTTTTTTACGCACTTTCCCGAGACATTTCGTTGGCTCAAGAGAGAGATGAAGTCGGTACCTGATAATAAATCTCTAGGCTTCCTGTGTGGCAGGTGTCGAGAGGCGGGCCACAGTTTAATTTCACGCGTGTCCGAGCGCGCCCTGCCCGGCCGGCGCCTACGCAGCGTCATTGCTGTGCTGTCACCGAACACCGTTACAAAAGAACATGCAGAAATTTCATAATTTTAACGTACTGTGTAAACTTGTATTTTACCTACATTTACAAGCATTAAACATAATCAGCCTATAAGATTCACATTGCTGCAATACAGACCTCTCCGCGGTAGGGGAGGAGACACTCTCTGAGACATTTCCTGCAAGCTCCATGCAAAATGAGTAAGTAGAATTTTTGTTCCTGAACGAATCAGATTCCAGTTACTCGTCACGGCACCACGTAAGGGGCTGCGGTAGAGTACTTTGTAAGAAATAGATGGCCGGACAAATTAAAATATCATCGTTCGCAGTTGACATGAGGTAGGTACCTAGAACAAAATATTGTGGTCGATGGAAGGAATGGACAAGGGCCCTTCTTTGTCCGGCACTGGGACAGCAAGGCTTAGTTACTTATAGCAGTATCCAATCAAGTACCTAACTAATGGAAATTCAGTCTCCTTTCATGCACATAACTATACCTAACATAGTGTCTTTTCCGCTGGGTTAGGCTGTAGTGCACTCATATTGCCTCAGTCAAAAATCGTTCTTCCATAATTGTACACAACTTGTGCCTTCTTACCTACACTAACTATTTATTTACGAAGTCCACTGCTAGTGCTCATCATAGACTAAGTACCCAACTACCTACCTACATGTCTTCTAAAATAGATTTCACGAGTCTGTTTGACTCCGTAAACGTTTCACGTGCTACGGGCACGGTACACTAATTGTGACATTAAACTTACATCGCATTACTGTATAATCTTTTAGCAGTTAAGCTAACTTGTAATTAGTTAACTAGTAAGTGGATATATGCCTATCTATAGGTACATATTATTGTTTATGTAGATAGGTATGCTTCTCCTTACAGTGCAATAATCTCTCATCTTACCTAAAATGTCGCAAAACCTAATCGAATCCAAATTTTCCCTCGATTCTAGTGTAGGAGATGGCTGGTTTCGGTAGAGAATAGTCGCGAGTAGCTTTACGAAACCTATCTGTAGGTAATTAGGCATGTGTCTACTAAAGAAACATGGTTGAGGGTTAACTATTTCGATTTTCAGCTACCCTGATGCTAATATTAATACTGCATATCAACTGCCAGACCTCCAGAAAAAACGAAAACGTCATTAATAATAATAATGATGTATATTGTAGGACTACACAACCAAGTCCAACATTAAAATTAAAAAGTGCAGTGATTTCAATGAAATGAATGTAATCTGCAAACATAATACAGTTTCTGTTTAGAATTTAATCAATCTAAGAAGAAATCACATAACACTGAAATGTAAAGTTGTTGAGATAAGCCGCACCGTACACGCGCTGTTTCATTATATCCTGTAGATTAGGTGTACAAGAATAAGTAACTGGTATCTAACATTTGCTGCTGTGCCAAACATAATAACGAACCTCAAACAACTGGTTTGTCGTTGAATGATAAATTGTAGGTTACCTTGCTGTCGCCTGAAAATTTAGCATATTGGCAATTATTTTCTACCTACATCATAAAAAAATATCAAAAAAGAGTGGAAAAGTGCAAATAATAAAGGATTACAGAACATTACACGCCTGTAATCCCGGATGGGTAAGGCAGAGCTGTAGAAGGTACTTGTACCCACATTTCGTCAGTTATGTTTAACTCCCATGTCATGTTACGGGGAGCGAGGCTTTTGTCATCTTCCGGGCACAAATCCAGACTCCGAGATATTCACTAAGTACAGAGAGACAAAGAATATTTATACAATTAGTGGATCTGTTGATGATTTTCAGAACACATTTCAGCAATCGATCCATACGAACTGCTATAAAGGTTAATTTTACGTAGGTTAGGTTAGGCTATTGACAGGTCACTAAATTATCTTCCAACTTTACATTATTTCACAGCCCATCTTATCAAATCAATCCGTCCCCTTCTACGATAACCCATAGCTGCGCATATCCCTCATACCTCGCCGCTCTGTTTCCGTACTGATCGTGAGTACATTACGCTCTATGGCGCGTGCATCCTTCCCTGCGCCGGCGCACCATCGCATCGTACCGCTATTATGAAAAAAGCAATTAACTGAAATGTACAATTAGGGCTGACACTATACTGTGATTTGGGAGAAACTTAATGATTAATTTATTTAAGTTAATATTTCTATCGTTTATTGTTTTTTGTTATATTTACATACATTACACTACACGTGTTGCGCTGAGCCCAAATAGAATGGGACAAGGGCAGTAAGATGATGATTTCCATACATTACACATGCATAACATCGCGCCTGCTTCCCCGAAGGATTAGCCAGAGGTGTGCCTATAATATGTCGCCAGTTATATTTAAGTCCCGTGTAATAGAGCGGCGGAGGGGGGTCATTAATCTATTTACCTAATACCATACATATAATCATTCTAGTTTTTTCCAAAGAGTAAAACAAAGCTTTTCCTAACTGCGTAAATAAATCACATTGTACTTAATACGTCTCATTATTGTTTTTCTATTATTTTCCCCGTGGGTTGGTAATTTATTTATTTAATAGGATTTTAAATGATTGGAACATAAATAATGTGGTGTAATGGAGGTAATAAAGTAAATTAAATATAATGCCACCCTATAATAAACTATTATATCAAAGTAATTGTGTGTGTGAGTGTGTTTGTGTGTAATGATATGAAAGAGAAAGAAGTAAATGATGCCGTGCCGTCTGACAGGGCAGAATGGAAGAAGAAGACGTGTTGCGTCGACCCCAAGAAGGCCAGGAAGATGATAATTATGATATAAAAAGTAATTGCTTTTAGATGTGTGTGAAAGAAAAGAAAATACGCAGTTAAAAGTACGTTAAGTCATCATCATCGTGCTCTTGCGCTTATCCCAATTAATTTGGGGTCGGCGCCACATGTCTTTTTCCGTACTTCTCTATTAATCGTTATCTCATCAGACACCTCCTTTCTTTAAAAGTACGTTAAGTAAGCAAGTTTTATTTCTACCGTAGATATACGTCCTACCTATAAGTACTTCAACAAATCTCTAAGTGTTGAGAAACTATTATGTGCTTTCAGAAGGCTGATAATAATATCAGCCTGGTGTTAAGCATATATTTGTGTAACATTTATTTATTTTTATTAGTACTTCGACTTCATGTGTGTTCTAACGCACTTCGTATAAGTCTATAGTCAACTTCAATCTGGGCATCACGTCTGGACGCCGCAAAACACGTGACCACGGGCCCAAACAGTACAGTAAAGAAAGAAAATAAGTGAAATTCTTATAATTATTTATTAATAGTTGTATTATCCCAAACCCGTTTTCTAACCACAGGGCTCCGGAGACAGCCCTGAAGCCCTGCGGCGACTCCGAGCGGTGTATTCGTCTAAATCCGTCGCATTCGGCCGAGCGTTCACGCGTGATATGAAAAATGGTCGCCGCGCTCGCTCGGTACACTCACGCGCATCCTGCGGTAGGAATCGAGTTAAATCTTAGATGAGAGCTTTGATCGAATTAGAAATTCATTTAGTTTTGATTTTACGTGAAACTGATAACGTTTTAGATGAAAAATTACTTTCGTAGAATAAATAACGAAGATTTTTAAATGCTTTTGTAGAGTATTAGAGAAGTTTGAAAAAAGACACGCTGTGATAATCCCAAGTGAATTGAGACAAGTGCAGAAAAATGATGATTATTCTTAATACAACGTTAATACAAATTCAATTATCTAGCGTTTCAAAAAGTGTATGAGTCAACGATATCTAATAATCATGAAATGACCCTACCTCACCTCATTATTTCAATTAACTACTCTTTCGTGAGTAATTAATTGAAATTATGGGTTTAGATTTTTTTATGATTTTGTTTATTGTCATTATATTATAGAACTTTCTCTAACTGCTTAAGTTTGACCAAGGTGCAAACTATTCGGAAATATTCTTCTAGTGATACAGTCTATGTACTGCTAGAAGATTGCTTTCGAGTAATTTAAGCGTGTACCCACTGAAGTGAAACAGCGTGTACATTATGAAATCGTTATAACTATGGGTTTATAGCACTTTGACATATAATTAAAAACTAGATTTCAGTGAACTCAGAATTTGAAAAGCGTGGTTAATGTGTGACATTTTCATAAATCTGTACTGAACATGCATAACTATTTTGAAAAAAAATTTTCATTTGCGCACATATATAAACTCACGCCCTTCTCCATATAGGTAGGATAGGCAGAAGCTGTGGAACTCCTCGTGGTGTGATCCCTATATTCTCATTTGGTACTTTATCAAAAACCTGGCCCTCTAAAAACTATGAAATACAAGGAAATGAGAGTATTTTAAATTTCACAGTAAAAGTATCAAGGAGGTTTTTACCTACTTGATACTTTTGAAATTTGTTTAATTTGTTTTTACTTTTACTTTGAAAGATGAAAAATGTACGGTTTGCTTCGATACGTAGCAATGCCAGTGACGCGTAGCAGACTACGGCGTAGATGCACAGAACTGCACGTAGCCTGAGTCTCGTAGGAGATCAACGATGCGTAGTGCGTAGCGCTAGCTACGATCGTAGTAGGTACTGCACGGATGAATGAAATAATTTTATTTCTAAAATATGATATGATTTAAAATAAATAGAAATGATAATGATTCGTCGACTTACTATTACTACCGAAGATAAAGAACCGAAAGATACAATAATAAAATGAATTGATATTTTATTGTGTTTCTTTCTATATTATAGAAATTAGAAGTCATTATCCCGATGCTTCCCGTCGTCCTTTTCCACTTGCGTATGCGCATGTACACGGTGTCTCAGTGTTTGTGTACGATCACACATTTTTGTGTCGTTCTTCGCCACGCTTGCTTCCCGTAATTGATGGTCAGCTGCTTCTTATGTCTTGTGATCTACCCTCCGCCGCTATTTGTAGACGAAAACAAAGGACACGATAATGCTTCCGGTTGAAGTGGCTTTTACGGGAGTATTACCTATTCGGGTAACTGTATCGTTATAATTTTATTATGTTTAGAGAAAGAAGGCCCTTAGTTGTCGGAAGTTGATAAGAAGGATCAGGAATGTCGGATAAGATAGTAGGTTGTGACTTCTGTATCTGTTACTAACATGCCGCTTTATGGTAATATTTACGTACGGATAGGCAGAATTTACTGAACACCACGCTACGTTTGTTTACAAATTCCTTTTGGTTTTACTATCAGAATTTTCTCAATAAACCTCTACTGAAGATTTTTAGGTAAGTATCTGGCTGTACTAACTCCATTTTCTATATTGAGCATAATAATACATAGTTAGGTACCTATGTCTGTTTATAACGTTCGTCTGTCTGCCCAAATAATTAGTAACGAGGCAGGACAGTTAGTCCGCAATGAATCAGGCAGGCCGTCGTGTCGCGATCAAAGTGCGCCCTCCGCCGCCATTACAACGCTCCCGCTAAAACGATGCGCGCCATTTTGTTGCTCGTCGGCTGTCACTCACGACGCATGGCGGAACAGCGCACGCGCATGCCCGCCTAATAAAACGCTTATGCTGATTAATTGCGACGCACATTACGAATAACTCCGGCCGTCCGTCACGGTTTGTCTGGTAATATCTTTAGAACCGGCGCTGAAAATTAAAAAATACCCACAGAACAGGCGCAGAGCTAAAATGTTTTAGTGCGGCAAGTGAGGCATGCCGCGGAACGAAACGTATATTTAATTCAAGCCTACCGCGACGAATTAAATAAATCTTTGAAGTGTAAAACAGAAATTAAATAGTTATAAATACCTTCGTAATGTAATGAGTAATTGTGTTGATTTTTCAGGGAATTTTCTCGACAAGTTATCTTGTAAACTGGTCTGACATCCTCATTCTTATTAATTATAATTACTGAGAAGTGTGTTTTGAAGAGCGCTGGAGACTCAGAAATAGATCAAACTCATGTCAACTATAAATAAATACGTCTAACAAATAAGTTTGAGTAAATATGGACATGTTATACCTACTGACTATTGAATAAATAGGACCACAAGAAATGTTAAATTACTAAAAAATAATTTAGTCAATTTATAGATTCTTCAATTTTTAGAGACCCGCGCTCGCTGGGTAACCTAAACCTTTACTCATTTTTCTAAAACTGAACGATAGTGTTAAATTACTTACCATCACTATTGGCATGCTATCATTACCTAGACACAGTGTGCGGCAGATATAGTTTCCCCCACATCATGTCAAACCTCACAAAACTTTCATCGCACACAGCAACGTCACATTTCGATAATCACACACATCATGCAATAACTTTGGATAGCAATGAGCCATCCGCCGCCCAGGTACGCTACATGTGGCGGTAACAAGGTGTAACTGCGCTCGCGCCAATGGTTCGCAGCCAATCGCAGCCAGTCGCGGCGAGTCGCAGCAGACCGCGCGACTGGCCGTGGTCGCGCGCTGCAGGTACTTAGCGAACTAATTGGACGTGGTAGGCTCATTGTGGTCATCATAGTTGGCTGTGCATCTAATTTATGATTAGAACATTCATTTTTATTCAAGTGGCTAGTTGGTGGCTGAAATTTGCTGTTACTAAGAACATTTTGCGTGCATGGATGCATGATAGCGGATCAGACTTTACTTGTCCATGAAACAGATTTTTTTTTAACTGACTAAAAGTCCTTCACCTACACTGTTCAGATCGTTGATTAATTTAAAAATCATAAAAACCGTTTGTATTCAACTGATTCATAGACAGTTAATGAATTCCACAAATCGATTTATTCACTACCTACCTTCACACTAAATGAAAAGAATACATACAGAAATAGTGTTTTCCTCAACTAAAACATTACTCTCTCCGCGCAGTAAATGTACGCTTATCTGGAAAAACACGAATTAACGTCCCGTACCCAATTACATTTTGGCAAGCTCCTCGCTTAATATCATAAATCAGCGGTTGGTCCATCAGCGTATGAATGGCGGTGTTCCGCCGCGCGCCAGTTCCGCGTAGGACGCGCGACCACGCGACTTGAAAGCGAGCTTCCACGAAGAGACGCTCGAACGGACGCGGTTACGCGCGGCTGGAAACCGCTAGATCTAGTGAGCTAGTAGCTTTATTTATGTTAGTGTTGTTTGTGATTATTTCATGTTTTGTTTTGATAATCGAGTTTTGTTAAATTGACTTATATCATCCTGAATTTGTTCATAGATCAGTTTGTGACAAACGTTGTGTAAAATATGGAAAACAAATTAATTAAAAACAACACATCGCGTCTTTGTGTGGTTTATCACTTTTTAGGGTTCCGTAGTCAACAAGGAACCCTTATAGTTTCGCCATGTCCGTCCGTCTGTCCACAGCTCAGCTCAAACACTCTTAGTACTAGAAAGCTGTAATTTGACATGAATATACAGATTAGTTACGCCGACAAAGTGGTAAAGTATTTTTTTAGGGTATCTCCTGTACACGTAAAGCGGGGATTTTATTTTCTCGCATACCCTATATTGTGGGATGTCGTTGGATAGGTCTTTAAAAAATATTGCCAGTTTGTTCAAAACAACTTTTGTTAAAAAAATCCATTTTAAAAGAATTGTCTATCGAAAACTGCATCTAAACCATACTAGAAGAGTGTAAGTTAGCTACGAACCCTCTCTACAGAATCGATACACTAGTAGTACATGCGAGTCTGCCTGCGTTTGAAGTGACACGTCATAAATCTGCCGGCAAGCGATGCGGCCCGCGTCGCCGCCGCCATTACCAACCAGACTGGGTGCGTGGAGGGACATGAGCAGTACTGTGTCTTGAAAAACTTTTTTGCAAAAATAAAACCGACCAAACCGTCGGTGACAAAAAAACTTAGTTACATAAACAAAAGTCACCTATTTCAGAAGTTAAAGTTATTTTTCACTTTTTTGTGTTTTTGAAGTCTTTTATTTTTTGCAAAAAGGTCCAGGTTTTTTCCATTTTTATTTGTAATATCCCATACAAATATTTGCTATGCATTTATTTTACATTGTTAGCAATACATGTCATGGTAAATGGTTTATCCCCAAAAAAAATTGCGACAGGTCAATTTTATATTGCGCTAAGCCGCAATTTGCGACTTAGAGCACAACAAATTGCTTAAGATACAATCATCGGCTCATCAACATAAGGTGATGACTCCCAGATGCGAGAACAGTAGTTGCAAAAACTAAAAAACCCGACCGAAAAAAACTGAAAAGCACAAAACAAGCACATTTTAAATTAAACAAACGTTGCAGGCGGGGGCCGATTTGAATATATAGTTCAAATGGTGATGGTAAATGGCTAAGAGAACCATCAAAAACACAGTACAGTACATGTAAAAAAACTCGAGTGTGTCTGTTCCTCAACTAAAATGAAATATTTACACTAACTTTTTTTTATTACCTATTCAACTTTAAAAGTAAAAACTAATATTACACATATATCTTGCATAAACTATTATAAATGTGAAAGTCTGGATGGATAGATGTTTGTTACTCAATCACACCAGAACGGCTGAACAGATCTAGATGAAACTTGTCAAAGAGATAGATCATAGTCTGATAGACATAGATTACTTATTATGCCAGAAGTAACTCCTGTGGTCAATTCCCGAACTCCACGCAGGAGAAACCGCGGGCATAGCTAGTTTTACATAAATGTAAAATTTCATGGTCTTCCTTTTATTTCAGATGGTATGTTATCGAGGAAAAAATAAATCCTTAGGATTAACTCTTTCGACCGTTATTATAAAATACTTTTGTTTTTTTCACATTATTGGCGGGTTCCCTTCCCGGTTTAGGCAGGTGATAATTTAAAACTCTTTGAACGCATTTCTAATTATTTTTAAAATCAAAATGAAGTCTTCTTTTAGTATTTAACTTCCTATATACAATATTTAAGGTCCTTCCGTGGGACACCCTGTATACGATTAGTCAGTTCGAATTACTTTTGAACATACAAGTTATCTATGTTTTTGTAATCACCTTTTAAACCCCTTTATTTTGATACCCCAGATCGATGGCATAGGAAGAAAAAAAAGGAGTTATACCTTCCATCATCAGCTCATCAACATGAGGTGATGACTCCCAGTTGAGTATACTTGAATAGCTTTAGAAAAAAACATGAAACACGTAAAACGTGCCTATAAAATTTGAGGATTGCCCTCGATTTCCCTGGGATTCCATCATCAGATCCTGACATGGTGACAACGCAACCACCTCGGGAGTATACTCTTTCGAATAAAAAAAAAATTGAAAATCGGTCTACTATTGACTGAGATATCGGTGAAAATAGATAAAAATAAAATACAGTCGAACATAGGACCTCCTCCTTTTTGGAAGTCGGTTAAAAAGAATAATGTTCAGTGTTCTTCTACTGGTGAGCCACGATAGTAAACGGGAAGAAATCTACAAGGTTTAAAACAATATGTGGTAAATTGCAGTTAGTCAACATTTTCCTCTACAAAGAAGACCTAGTCTTCAGTGTTCTTCGTTTAATATTATTATAAGTACGCTTCAAAAACAGGAACCAAACAAAACTGATAAAGGACCAAACTTTTTTATTCCAAAATGTTGCACAGCTAACTCTGTCAACCAAGACGATACGAACAAGTTATAATAATCTACTATTTTCTCACACAATAATAATATTATTGCTAACGGTATCGTTTTCAGGAAAATCGTAATAGTGCTTGACGCTTCCGGAACCAAACAACCTAATGATTCCACGGAGAAGCGAACTTAATGATTGTTGTTAACGTAAATATTATATTGAAATAGTTTCTCCACTTTTCACGGGCAATTACACTTTTCTGCGTTTTCAGGACATTTCTGTGTTCCCGATAAAAAATATAACAAAACCCATAAAACCTTAACATACCTACAAATTACGAGTATCGAACTAACTGATTATGTTATATGTAATACAAAAAAAATACATCTCATTAGCAAATATAAGCGAATTCAGACCGTAGCAGATAGTGCGCGGGCGCAGAGGCGCGGCGGAGCGCGGCCGGCCGCAGCCGAGTGCACCCGACTGCGCCCGAGTGCGGTGGCACGGACGCCGCTCGGTAAATACCGACGATCAACATTAGTTTATGCAAGAAGCTGTATTTGAGCTCACGAAAGCTTAGTTAACTGTTTCATGGTCATCCTACATTAACGTTTATTATGGGAGATTTCGATCTCCAAATAATTGTGAGTACGGCGCCGTAGCGGCGCGTAGCATCAGTGTTTCTTTGGATTTCATATTTCTCGTACGACATTTTTGTCTAGAATTTTTGCTATAAATAGATTTATCTTAAGTAAAACATTTCAGATTCATCTCATAATTAACTCCGTCTTCGCGTTGATGACTTTACAATCGTTTTACGTTCTATGAAGAGTATGCAAGGATCGTAGTAGTTAGCACTCTGTGATTTCTGCCTACACCCATAGGTTAAGTCTTCATATTATTTAAAGAAAATTTGGTCCTCATATGTGCTGAAGTTCAAGAGTACTTCACAAGGTGCTTAAAGGAATCCGGAACATTTAAAAAATGGTGAACTAGATCCCGTCAGTAAGTTTTTCAGCTGAAACACAATACTTTCAGTTACAGACGCTCAGTTAATGAACATCACATGACGACTGCGACAAGAGACCGCTTACAGGGCTGCCAGTCAGAGATGTTAACGTCGTATGAAATCAATAGAAAGTTGGCAAGAATTCCCATTTCTTCGATCTTTGTTGCTTTTAAGAATTACTGGTCTGTAATTGTACCTACACTACACAAAGCACACTTTTCAAAAGGTTTTGCCAAACCTGACTAATAGTGAGGTAAGAGTTCAATCCCTGACTTATAGTCAAAAAGATGACCATAATAAAGCAACGCTCGTTGGTATAACCAAGAAATTGCTAATATCTAGTAGCAGAACTAGAGATTAGCGATGACTAGCATAGACAACTGTATAGTCCAAAGAGTTTATTGTACTAACTACGAATGTCAATTCAAATCATTTTTGACTCCATCCACCATTCCACCATCGTTACCGTTGATAGACTCATTTCGTCTAGGCTTGTGTATTTATTTGGTACACCAACAACAGTACTAAACAGTAAAATATAAAAACGGTAGGTATACCTAATTGCCTATGACAGATAAACGCAGCATTCACCATAGTGACAACGACATAACTATCAAATTGTAACTATCAATAATAAAAACTTTGGAATCCTTGGAATTCCTGCCTTCTAAATCGATCCCAAAATAAAACATTGCATTTTCAGGAGCTCTTTACTCCTGGTAGCCCTGTGACAAGCACATACACGACATACGACATGTTGGGAAGGGCGGCGCCTTTGATACCGATACACCGAGGGCTGACATCTACACATTGTGACAGTTGAGCAGTGTGTGTGTTTGTCTGTTTGTGAGGTTGTGTGTGTGCAGACAAATTTGACATACGATTGACGTTTTGTTGTGAAAAGTGAACTGGTCTGATATCTGATAGTGGCGCTGAAGGTGATCGGCCTTTGGACATCAGTTGTTTTTCATGCTCCCGATACAGCAATGGAGAGTGCTAAAGAAAACATAAGAAGCGATAGTAATAGTCAAAAAGACAACCAAGGACAGCTACAAGTATGAAAAAAAAAACTAATAGGCCTAAGTCGCTGGGGTCCCATTTGCCCGCCCCGCATTTCTTAATCTAGTTAATAGGTACCTATTTTCAACACTAAACTTTCACTAAAGGTGATAGTTTAGACGACGTGTCGCTCCGACACCACTGGTTTCTATGTGTTTCTATGAAATACCTTCCGCAGCTAGCGACACGTCGTCCGACTAGATGTCGCACGACCGCAGATCAGTTGTGCCGCCGACGTTGGCGCGACGACACGTTGAATTTTTCTCTATAAATGAGTTTTTCCGATTCCGAGGAAGGAAAACTGATAACTGAACTGTTGACGTTGCGTGTCGCTCCGACATGTCGCAACGTCACGTCGTCTGCTACTGCTGTGTGCGGTCGGCTACGAACTCGTCCCTTTATTGAAGGCTTACTTATGTACTTAGAAACTGGATTTGTTTGTTTAATTTTATTTTCGTTTTTTGGAAAGTTCCTCATCAGTGAGGAAAGTGACGATCCTCTAACCATACGTGTACCTATTGTGTATGGCGCACTGCTGCCCGTCGGTTTTTGTGATACATACGTTAATCGGGATCAAAAGACGGATAGATTTTATATAGAAATACTGCGGTTAGAAAATTATGATGCAAATCCGAATCAAAATAAATAGAAGACGAACGCTTATTCTTTACTTTTCCTGTTTTAATTCCGTGTAGCCACATAGTTCGGTTATTTAAGCATTAACAAAGACACACGACCGCTGAACACAAATTGATGATCCAATTATCACTTTAGGCAACTGTTGGTTTAATTAAATATCTAATTAAAGGCACAGATACCATCTACACTGCTTCCGTTGTTTTACGCCCTTCAAACACGAGTACACAAAAATAAACCTTTGGACCACCTTCACAAAGCTCAATCTCGAACACCATGAAACTCATCGACAACTCAACTATAACACTCAATAGAATATGAACTCTATATTTCATTTTATTAAGTTGCTTTTACCATGCAAGTGTTCCCAGAAAGGGGAAAGGGAGGCGGCCCGATTACCGTCCGCGGTGGAGCGTGGCGCCCGCCGGTGAGATCTGAGGCGCATGAGAAGCGCCCGTGCATATTAATAGTGCGCAAGATACTGTGCAAGCGCATGCTGACTGTTATAATGTCGTGCGAGGGGTTTAAGTGCAGGGCGGGTTGGGCCTTTGAGCAGAGTTCAATAAAGATGAGGCAAGAGATAAGGCAAGAGTCAAGGACATTTAAATATTATCAAAGGGATGAAACATCACGGTGAAAATTGTCAAACCTATTACCAATTTTACTTTCATGGTTATAACTACCCATGTTCCCAATGAACGAGATAAAATCGTCAATTTATCTTCTCTTATTGAAATTACAACAGTCGGCCATCACTCACCCACTTATAAACACTACCACCCACCCCCCTCCTACTTATTTAATTTTCTACATTACAGTGAACAACATGGCCACGATGACTTGACTATTATAAGACGACAACCATAAAACTATCCAACTATCCCTGCTACTAGACAATGATTTAACTAAGTATCCTTTAACTCACGAGACACTGCCACCCCAGTACCGTCCTTGCTACAAAACAATACATCGACTATGTTAAATAACTACATATTCATAAGCAGTCCGCACAAAGTGTTGTCACCCCTCACCGTCCCACCTCCTCATTACAATCATGTCCTCACACAACAGACAAGCTCTCAACCACGCATTTAGATGCAGCCATAGAGGAAAAATATGCAGAAGACTCACTCGCCAAAGTCCAAACTAGACCCGGTGTCCTCTAAAGTGGATCGGAGAGGAGACGCGTAAAATTTAACCAGGAAAGTGATTGGTCATTCGTGGAATCCGGGACTTTGGGCCGAGGCTTTGTTGAATCGTTTTCTAGTTGCTGTGGCTTGCTGAGCAGAGATATCTTGGTGCCACTACTCTTGAGAGAAATCTTAAGTTGGGAAAGGAACTCTGGCGATGGCTGTCCACTGCACTGCAGTAGAATACCTAAGTTTTCTCCGGGCATACCACCGGGCATGTCACCTGCTTCCTGGTACATTTTGGTGATGATAGGGTTGCAGATGCCTTCCAGTTCCTTCTGCTTATGCTCGTATTCTTCCTTGTCAGCCAGCTGGTTGGAGTCCAGCATCTGATCGTGTCGTTTCACTTGTCCAGGATGGTCTGTTTGTCGGAGTCGGAGATTTTGTCGTTGAGCTTCTGGTCTTCCATGGTGGACTTCATGTTGAAGCAGTAAGATTCCAGATCGTTCTTAGCGTGGATGGTCTCTTTCTGCTTCTCGTCCCAGTCCTGCATTTCCATTGCCAGCAGTTAGAAGTCCGCTGAAATCTTTTGCTAGAAATATAAACTCTCTAAAACACACGATTGATTGGGCCTTTGTTAAGATTGTTATCAGTAAAACTTCTGCCCTATCTCTATGGTGCGCAGCGACCACATAAAAGCCAGGTGCTCTATGAATAGCGGCCTGTGGTCACGGTCGGCGACGCGCGACCACGCTGATTAAAACAATCCTGCGCGCGCGCCGCCGTGTCTGTTTGACAAGCTATTTGTAGGACGCAGGTAGGCGGATGTTGTCACAGTGCTGTCATTGTTGGGCTACTGAAGGAACCTGTAGTAAACCTAACTTATGGGTTCTGGTACAGGAGGAATGGTTTAGTGGTATAGTTGGTGCAACTATTCTGTTGTCTCTACAACAATGGCTGTCGGAAAGATGTTGCTGAAACTTAGAAGTTACAGAATTACAAGTTCATGGCGGTCCATGCTATTTCAATTACGTTAGAGATTTGGTGGATTCTATTCTTGCTGAATTAAACCGTTTGATACGTCTGGGAGGATGGAAATAATCTTATTGTGGGGTCTTCTGCAAACGCTGGTTACAGATTATGCCTTTGCTAGAGTCAACCTTAGCAAAATCTGGGAAAAGTCGTTATGCTTTTCTATTTTTCAGACTTCAAACAGCAAGTCACTTCCAAAATTACACAATAAAACTTCCCCAGCCGTTTTCGCCGTTGGTGGCCACTTCGATAACAATACCGGTTCATTATTCTTCCGCCATACTTGAAGGCGTTCACTTAGCCCCCCCTCCCGCCGTAATACCACATTTGCACCAGACCACAGCAGTTATAACTGAGAATAGGAGTATTTCACTGGCAGATTAGCATGACAATCAAATACATGTGTCTGGGAGATCATAAAAGTAAATACAACATCGCCATACAAATTGATTTAATAACGATATGCATGCACTTTAATGCACAAATCGTTGCCCTCGGCTTCCTTTACTTAACTTGATACTTGAGAGCCACATTACTTCTATGTTATGATTTTGCTGTCACAGAAATATTGCGAATAGTGTGAAGGTTGTATACCTAGATGTTCTTTCTTTCGATGGTAGAATGTGTATTGTTGAGCACAATAAGCGCCTTAAAGGCTTATTTGGTATGCAATGATATGCTCAACCTGGACAGCCGGTCAAGTTATTGTCAGCACTCAGCACTTGGTGGATATCCCGTTCGTTAGAACCTTTAAACAAAGGCTGTACGATTCAGGTGCGTTTCATTTTACATTTAAAACTTCGTAGCACTATAGGATAGGTTAGACTATGAACTCACTGACTTCATAATTATCCTGCAACTTTAAAATGATATACGACGTAGTCTGAATGTGTGTACATTTGTCACTGATAATTTTATCATGTCTTTTCTACAGAAATACCAGACCTAGTTCTTCTCCCACAAAAAACTACGAAAAGCAACTGTTGTTAACTACTGTAGAAATGATGAGATTACCTACCATCATCAACATCATCAGTCAAAAGACGGCCACTGCTGGACCCCTCCCTCAACGACAGCAATAACGTCCGATCCCGATCTGCTCCAGGTCATCGGTCCTTCAACTACCACCTGCATTATATTTGTCTGCCTAGACTATCCTTTGACGTTAAGTGACGAAAATGGTCAACCTCTAAAAAGATCAAAACCTGCTTTGACACCAACATTGAGAAAACAACGTTCTATCTAGAGGGCTCATTTAACCCTAGCGTTATTTTTCCTTCGCATTGACGAAATTCAACAAGTCATCACGCATTTGTTTTATTTTAGCGAATAAACAAGGGCCTTCTAGTTTTTTTTCAGGGTGACCGGAAAACCCTGAGAATCGTGTGCAAGCAGAGCCACAATCAAATCTAGTCGCACAATAATCCATAAAAAAATGCAAAAACATAAAAAGCGTAAAGCCATCAAGTGTCGCATGTTTTATATTATCACATAACGGTAATCATTCGAAGTGCGGCGATATCTTCACGGGCTGCTCGCGAATCTGTTCCGTTCCGCACCACCTTTGCTAATCTGAACTAAACATTTAATTTTCGTGAAAAATGCAGCTTTAACGACAGCTATAAATATGAGCTATAGAAAAGATAAAAGCTGAACAATACTGCCGAGGGGATTATAAGTCGTGGTCGGGTGTGTGGCTGGGGGCGAGACAATCGGGCATTAACCACGCCGCCTGAACGAGAACAATGCACTTTATAGGTTATTTATTAACGTTATAACCTGCGCCTGCACACCCACCGAAACTCTTGTAATATTCTACGATATAATTTCATACAAACGAGCTTGTTATTGATATTTTATTTGTGCTATATTTGTATTAATATTTTATTTTTTAGGAATTGAAGAGTGATTGAGTTGTTGGTGTAGGTATATTCAATATTTTGTTTAAGTAAAAATAATACATATATTTTAGTATAATCATATAGAAGCGTATAGAAGCTGGCAGTTTCGTCACAACGGTAATGTTTTCCCCATGGTTTGTGTTTTTATTTTGGTATATTCGTGGAAATGTTTATTTACATTAATTTAAATTTTGATATATATTTATAGTATTTGATATATATTTATAGTATTTTATATATCCTTGTAGTTATCTTATTATTATTTAAAATTATTTTCAGATTTACACCTACCACTGCTTGTCTTTGCATCACCCAAAGGTTGACTGGTAGAAAATGCCTATGGCATTAAGTCCGCCTCTGTACTTCTGTGCTTGAAGTGTTAAATAAATAAATAAATAAATAAATAATCGGTATCACGCTTTTGAAACTCAAAGTAGGTATTTCATGCAACTTTAAGCTTTTTCACATACGAATTGTTATTTTCTTTGTTAGGCTTTGTTATAATAAGTACCTACTTAGTTTTAACAATTCAAGTTGAAGAAAAATATTTAAAAGTATTTTATAAGAATATTTATGTAAATTTTCCCGTTACGACTGAATCTGTTTTCTGTTCGGCTGTACGAAGTGTAAAGATTACGTAAGGCATACAATGGGTCCCTTACCGCACGTGAGGGGCTAGCTTTCACAGGTTTGTATAACTACATACTTAGGTAAATAGGTGTATGTAGGACCTGTCTTAACTATTGGGCGTTGCTCCCTGCTTGAATAAAAGAGGAAACTATTCAGTAAGTACCTACCTACTTCTTGGCGACATTGCTACATTTCACATAACTCAACATCACACCTGTAATCCTCGAAGGATAAGGCAGAGGTGTACTGAATAGCACCTACACCTACATTTCACCAGGTACCTATGTTTCAGTCTCATGTAATAGCGGGCGAGTCCATTGCCATTGCCAGATTCCATGGTTCCTACACTTCCTACATTTGATACGTAATATTAAATATTTAATAATGATCCTTAATTGATTTGTAAAGTTACAAAAGAACAGATTTTTAACTCACTAATTACTGACATAAGTTAGAAAAAAACGGAAACAAATAAATAAAACACCAATTTTATTAGCTTGGAAGAGAAATGCTAGTAATGCCTTTTACGTTGGACTTAGCTCATCGTATTCTCCTGCATATCGTATCCGTGTCCTAATTTATTCGTGGTGGGCGCCGCATGTTTTCTTCTTTCATACCTCTCTATTACTCATCATCTCATCAGACACCTCCATTCTTGCCATATCATCCTTCACAGTGTGCTATGCCTAGTTAGGTACGTAAATCAGTGAACGGCCAAATGGTCTTTATTGCAGGAGTTCAGCTCGCCTATTAAAACAGTCATGTTTCCACGCTCATTCCGTTTAAATTCTAGTTTCATAAGCTCAACTTTAGTGAATTTTACAATATAATACTCAATTTCCTACTACATAGTAATCTGGGGGCATTAGTGCGTTGTTATTTAGTGAAGCAAATCGTGACAGAACGCAGCGAATCGCGCCGATTGCTGCGTGTGACCATATCACTGTGTACCATGTTCCTTCATGCTGTTTGGAGATCTTGCTAAATGTACTAGGTAAAATGTTATGGAAAAATAAAAATTGATATTTAGTTTTAATCCACAAGAACCTGGATAGAACCTGAACCTGGCTTAGGTGAAGAACGCAGTAACTTGTAACCCGACCCATGATTATAATGTTATATTGCATTATATCGCACCTTCTGCGTGTGCATTATGGTGCGGGCGTAGGGCGATGCTGCATTTTGTATAGAATAGAATAGAATAATATTTATTTCTGAGTTTACGGTACAAAGATCTTAATATTGAACAGTTTCACATACGCTACCGTTGCCGAAGGAAGCGGAAGAATTTTTAGTGCTTTAAATAATTAAACCAATCCTGGACAGTGTTTTGCCCGAACTAAAACTAGTAATTGAAGTCGACTCTTCACGTTTCAATGGCCAAAGAGTCAGCATTGCCCTCCAAAGTGGCTGCGAACAACCTTCTGGTCGCTTTTCCTATTGATAACAATATGGACGATTTTTTTGATGCCCTGCAATTCTCTTCGCATTTTGTTACTTGTACATATTTTTTATTATTATTTTAGACTAGCGTGGAGTTCGGGAACTGCCCACGGGATCTTACTCTTGGGATAATAAGTAATCTATGTGCTATACCAGACTATAATCTATCTCTGTGTCAAGTTTCATCTAGATCTGTTCAGCCGTTCTGACGTGATTGAGTAATAAACATCCATCCAAACTTTCGCATTTATAATAGTTTATGTAAGATATACATAAATATAATATATGTTATAAAGGGTGTAAATACACCCTTAACACAGCCGAAAGGCACTTGTTCTCCCCGTCAATGCGATCATTTTTTTGTTCTAGACCATACCTGGGAACCTTCTGGTTACGGAGATATTGTGGGTCAAAGTTCCAACTTTTTCACAAGTTTTTTGTGATACATGTTTTTAATGTAAGATTTTTACTTAACACACCTCCACGACCCCCGTACTATTCAAACCATTCATCAGCACAATGCTTTCCATCGAGTCCTACCGTAAAACGTGATTTTTCACCCCAAAAAAAAAGTCGATTCCCAGCAACAATTTTTGCGTAAAGTTACTTAGTCTGATGTAATGCTTGGTTGACGACTATGTGAAGGGTCTGTTTACACCCTGTTTTATCAATTATATTACATTACATACGTAAAATATTGATACCTTTTTTTTTTCGGAAGGGAGTGTCAGAGTTGTACTGACTAAAACCCATCCACGTTCCTTCTTTGCCCGTTGTGTTCAAGGGCCACGGTATCTCTTTCGAACAGTCCCGCAGCCCTGGCAGGCATCGGCCCATGCGGACCCCTACTCGGTTGCTGACATTTCTTTAAGGCGCGCGAAGAACACGAACGCGCCTTCGACACGGCCTGTCGTCATAAGACGGCCGGACGGCGAGCTAACCCATAACTCGCCGTCCACAGGCCCGCGCCTACGGTGGCCGGGAGCCACCACGTGACCCCCTACGCCCAGGGCGTCTCCCGCGGCGGCTGGGAAATATTGATACCTTGGTTTGAAATTGAACATCAGTGACGACAATCAAATGATTCATTAGGAATCTATTTACAGACATAATACTTTTACATCGCGAAAATCGGGATTTCACGTATATATTTACGGACACATCTACCTCAGAAAAATCCTACCTATATATTAATAGGTAAATACTACCGCATCCCGCACGCCCTGCGCCACACTGTGCGCCATGCGCCCGTCTACGTGAGTTTTGAAGCCCTATTTGACTCTGTTGGGGGACGATTTTGGAAAAACTGTGATACACGTATCTCATAATTTTAATTAAAGAGTTTCAAGTCATTCGACCCCGAGAATAAAAAGTTTCACAGTAAATGCAAACCCCCATTTCACCCTCTTATGGGTGGAATTTCGTAAAACCCTCTTAATGGGTACCTACTGTTTACAAAGAATACACCCTCCAAATTTCATGTCTCTAAGACCAGCGGTTTGACCTGTGCGTTGATATCAGTCAGTCAGTCAGGACTTTGAAATTTATATGTATAGATCTATCTGTAGTTTGTAAATAATATAATTGAAATTGACTGCCTCGTTGATCGCAAGCGTGACTGCTGAGCATGAGGTCCTGGATAGGGCATGCGGAACCGGGTTTCCGTTCCATAATAAAACCTGTTTTTCCCGGGTTTAATCCTGGTTTCGATTCCGGGTCGGGCAGAGTACTCGTATTATTGGGATTTTCCATCAGGAATTACTCCAGTAGCTGCCACGGAGTCTGGATTTGAACTCGGTTGATGGCAATAGGCTTGCCCTCTAATACATGGGACTTAGACATAACTGGCGAAATTGGGTGTACTATACACATCTGCCTAACACTTCGGGAATTACAGGCGTGATGTTATAAATGAAATTTCATCATATTTAATTTTCTTCTCCTCCAGAATCGATCTATAAATGAACTAGATTAGATTAAGTTCGTAACTTTTTTAAATATTCATTCGGACCCGTTTGTGTTTATTCATTCCTACCTATTTGTTTTGTTATCAAACGAAATGTTAATCAAGTCAAGGTTTAAGGTCAGAGAGTCAGCCGGGGATAACCTTCTCATTTATATTTTATGTTTATTGTGAATTCCATGGCAAATGCTGAGAGCAATTTTAAATATTTGGGGCAGCAAAATCGCTCTTCGAAATTTAAACTTATTGTAACAAGATATCTATGCTTCTCAATCTGGAAAATATCTACTTTTACTGGTGAAATTTTCGGAAGTTCCGCTAAAAAACCTTAAAGCCGACCAATCATTGTCACGTTCCAACAATGAGATGGGTGTTTCATGCAGAACAGATTAATAGTATAGGTGGTTCATCACTTTCACCCGTCCTACTGTAACACAGCAGCACAGGCACGGCATAAACCGATAAAGCTTGTAATGTTCCTTCTGCTGGGACACAGGCCTCCTCTCTATGAGAGGGAGTGGGCCGCCGGCCCTTATCCATAACGCAGGCCCATGCTGGTTGGAGGAAATCACATGTGTATAGTTTTTGGTGTTACGACGTGCCGGTTCCTTCAAAATGTGTTCCATCACCGTTTTGAAAGAAGTGCCTGAACGGTTATTTATGCAACCATTTTGAAACTCCATACTTTAAAAACCAACATTAGCTATATATACAAAATTATTGTGCAGTGAACGTCCTAGACACAGTCCATTTACCGTGTTACAAACACACTTGATCACGAACCCGCTCATCACCGGCAGATGAATCAGAACAAAGCCAACAGTTCGTCTGTCGGCACGTTTGAGTCTGTCGCGCCGCGTCATTTGCTACCGCCAATTTGCTCCCATCCGCTGCGCCTGCGCATCCACGCGGCGACTCAAACACAACCACCGTTTTTACGCAAATAGGCGACATATTTGGGGTAATTAACAGACAACGCCCGGCGGCATCGACTTGAGCGTTTTTTGTGATGATCACCATGACATGTGATCTGATGAGTTTGATTCCTGCCATGTTGTGTTTCCGAGTTGAGCGCAGTTTTACGAGTATTTCAGGAATTTTTCAGTTTTAATTGGGTTTTGAGCGGCCTTCTTCTGATATCTGAGAGTTCTTTATATAGTTCTTTTATTTTTCGACAATGTATGTTTATGGTCAATGACTGAGCTTCTTAGGAGAATTTTGTGCTTTGTAAAACTGTTATTGCAACAAAAAACAAAAAGCGGGAACAAAGGCGCAGTACTCATAGATCCCGTAGCTGTCATATCTACATAGCTACAAATAACGTTCCCCGACTAGACAAAGTAGACAAGACAGTCGTTGCGTGGTACCTAGGTCCCCACAGTAATTTATTCTCTGCAGCGATACATCATGATCATGTATTTGGGAGACACCTGAATCATTTGGCCTGTCTGCCAAGCATTTAAATTTTCAGCAACACATAGCCAACAATTAATTACGCTCTTATCAGATTAGAGTGAGCCGCGTGCCGAGCGATAGCGCCGAGTGCCCCGTACTCCGTGAGTTCGACTGATTAATTGTGAACCAGCTTCATAACGAATAAACTTCAGCCTAATTAAAATGAAAAACCCACAAACAACTTAAATAAATCGTTAAAACGTCGACTGGTCTCTTGACAAAATGTCGCCGTATCAGTTCCTCGTATCATCGTCAGTCACAGAACATTAGCTAGCAACACGAATTAACGAACATAAAAAATATCAATTACAAAGAGCGTACACAGTACATAGAGCCGTGTCCAGCCCGCAGCCGCACACATAGCGACGTGTGGCTCCCACCGCCCGCCGCCGGCGCTGCGCGGGCGCACCCTGCCTACTCGAGCGGCACGCATTTTCCTCGGCTCTCGTCTCGCTCGGTGCCCGAGCGCATCCGACCGAACGGGAAAACAGACATATTTCTTCACAACCACACAACCAAATCTCAACTTTGCTTGCAACAGATTAAGTCTAATTTTGATTGGCAAAAACTAAAGATGCATCAGCACGCTTCAAATAGAACGCGACATGGAAAAAGGAAAGCGTTCGAAATGAAGCGCGGCGATTGGCCGGCGAGGGCCAATGGCGGCGGGGGGCGGGGCGGGCGGTGGCTGGCAGTCCGGCAGCGGCGCTCGCGCACATGTGGCGGCGGAGCGTCGCGCGGCGAACGTGAGTGCGTGTCCATGTGAAGTGCAGTGAGTCTGACATGATGCTGGGCGGTATGGACGGCAAGGAGTATGGGGCGCTGCACGCTGCAGCCGCAGCCGCGGGGTACGCTATGGAGACCGGTAAGTCTGACCTTTCAGTTTAATTTACATAATTATTTCAAACGGCCACTATACTTTCTTCAGGACCCTTGAAAAAATTAAACAAACGTATCCTCTTCGATATTTAGAGTTAGTATAAAGTGTCACCTAAGTATGGTTAATAACCTAATAATGAAAATGCATGTAGTTCAGATAGGCCTCGAATATCGCCCACTACCTTCTCAAGTCTTTAATAAAGAAATTCCTATCCCTAAAATCTCGATTATCAATACCTATAACCGATCTACTTATGGTCGAAAAATAAGCTAAAAACGTGTAAAACTGTAGTAACAAAAATAAAAAAAAACGTATATTTTCAAAATGGCTGAAACATGAATGGTTATTGAATTTAGTCCTAGGAGACGAATCACTAAAATTATGAATCACCAACTGAAGCAGTGTCTACCTATTAGGTAGTTTCTTTTGTTCTGTTTATATCCTAACCCGTCACCTGTCCATTTAATGTCATTCGAAAATCAAAACAAGACAAGTCTAATAATTTTAAAATGTTTTATCGCTTATCTGATTAGATTATTTTCATTAATAAGTAGTTTTTGTGTGCATCTTATGTTTGAAAAATCTCTTCCTCATATTTTTCACCAAGCCACAAAGCCTTCTTTTCCTCATACAGTGAAAAATTGAAAACGAATATCTCCCAATTGATCTTAATCGTCTTATCAAACCTGTTCCATGCTCATGCTCAAAATTTTATCTGCAAAATTAGTTAAAAGAGAACGTTTGCATTTTTATTTTAGAACTACCATTTTGTGAACTAATAAACTCAGAGGTCACAGTATCTTTTTTAAATCCAGCCATACTCTTAGTTCAACACCAGTGCACCGCTTCCGCATTAACATAATATAAAGTACAAAAGAAAAGAACTGTACGAAAAGCCATACACACCATACTACTTAAGACTTATGTACAATTTTTACTAATGAAAGTAAAACATGATGTATGTACTGGTTGTCATTTGCTTGACATGTAACACTCAAATGACGGCTTGTAATACTCGCCTATGTACCAACGTTGTACTAATGTGCCAAGCGGTTGCTACCGCGGTAAAACAGAAAGTGAACAAGTAATTAAATTGAAACAATATTTGTCAAACAAACTTTAAACATTAGTTCTGAAATGCGTAGTTACCAGTTTTGTTAGGAATTCAACTTTAAATGCAGTAGAAATGCAGGAAAATACCGATAAAACGTAATTTGCAATAAGAAGGCAGATCTTGCGAATTTGGAAAAGATCTTGTATTTCAGAATGTAAAACACCAAGCCAAGGATCTATTTCGAAACGGGTTCTAACTGAACAAGAACTCATTCGTCATTCCTTTGTTTTCTGTCTTAGTTCCAGTCTTTTTTTAGCGTATCGATAGCCATTTAAACTATGGCAACTTAAAACTTGTCTATGACTTTAAACCAATCATTTACTTTCCTATCAAAAATTTTTAATAACTAAGCAGATTTTCCTTTAAAGATATGAGAGATCATGACTGTTGCAGTCATCATGTCTCGTATCAAAAGCATCTCTAGAAATGGTTTCCCGAGAATTTGTTGCTGTCACCAACTTCCCAATAAAGTGCAGCAATATCGTAAAAAAATCCTACTCCGGTAGCTATACTTAGTTATTAGCTGTCTGGGTCGGAAGACCAGTACTTGGAACTATTAGGGCTACCGCCCGTTGTGAATGTCAATAAACATTGTTAATCCAGCCAAAAGCGACAGCTCCGATGTGTTTTCCAAGGCTCGGGGAACTCCAATGTATCAAGAACTTCTTTTGGCCCTGAAACCATACTCCCTTGGAGTATAAGGGCCAAAAATGTTAGTAGCTACACCGAGACTACAACACATTTTTTGCGGTTGAATTTTTAATTTCTTATAAACATCTAGATCTTAATTGTTGCTTTTGTCTTTGGAAGAGTAATGACAAAACTATGAAGACTTTTAGCTGATAAAGTACGTATTTAAACTTCGTATAGTAGTGGTACATAATGATAAATCCAGTTCGATCATTTTAGTTACAATTGTCATAACAATCACGATGATCGTATACTTTCCGCAGTACAACGATGAAAAACGTTTCAATTTAGACATTCCGTTTTTCAAAATCAAAATCATCAAAATCAAAGCATTTATTTCAAGTACGCCAGTTACAGGCACTTTTGAATTGTCGAAACAAAGACAACAGTAAAAAATAGCTACAGTCCCAGTCACAAGGCACAAAAACTGTGAAAGTATGTAGTTGCCCATTCCCTAACGTAGATCTCTATGGAGAACAACGGGCAAGAAAGAGTGTCCATGGAACACTCTTTTAAATCAGAATACTTTAACAAAACCTTGGTTACATCATTCATTTTGAGACGGTACATTATGTGAGAACGATGCAGCAAGATGTGTACATTAAAAGTGTCCATAGTAAAAACAATTCAAAAATAAAATAATTAATTCAAATAAGCCGTGGCAAATAAGAGATGACCAGTCACAACTGACAGCGCCCGTTCACGAACATGACGCATGTATCAGCACCATTCAACTCAACCATTTTGAAGGGAACTAAATGATCCGACACACGTGCCACCATCAGCGAGACATTTGAGTGAGCATGACATACTCCTAACCGCCAGGGCACATTCAAGTCAAGAAAAGACGCAGGTTTCCAGCGAATGACAGCTTTCTAGTACATAGTACTCACACAATATGGGCTAGGCGGCTATATAATACAAAAGAGATTGAATTTATACAATGCAAAGATCAGCTTTCTAGTACATAGTACTCACAAAATATGGGCTAGGCGGCTATATAATACAAAAGAGATTGAATCTATACAATGCAAAGATAGTTATACAATCTTCAGCAGCTCCAACAATACTATTTAATGCTATCAATTTAGGCGCCCCTGTTCTTGTGGAGCAGGACCGGCATTGAGCCAAGCATTTTTATCAGTGATATAATCGTCCAACTTGTAATATGCTTTCTTACATAGTGTGCGTTTAATGCATGTTTTAAATTTCGTTTCATTCAGTTCAAGAATACTTTGTGGAATTTTGTTATAGCATCTCAAACAGTACCCCATGAAAGATGAGTCTACTTTAGCGAGTCTGAAGCCTGGCTGAACTAATTGGTCTCTATTTCTAGTACTGTAATTATGTCTGTCACCTCTTTTATTAAAAAGATGTAGATTTTTTCTTACATACATTATAGATGTTCGTAGATGTATTGACAATGTACTGTCATGATGTTAATTTCCTTAAACAGTTCCCTTAGAGAATCGCGCCTACGAAGATTATGGCTCTGATGGCTCTTTTTTGCAGAATAAATATAGACTCAATGTCTGCAGCCCGTCCCCATAATAAAATGCCTATAAAATGCCATTTCCTAATTCAATTCAAAATCTTATACTGATACCATCTTTCGAGGCTCTATTTAAGCGGTTGGATCAAAGGCCTGATTCAGAATGGCGACATGGAGAGAGCGACTGTCGCAACCCCGTGCAGGGCACGCCACCATAGTGGCGATAAGTCCCCTCTTTGAGGAGTGGCTAGAGAGGCGCCATGGCGCCCTCACCTACCGCCTGACGCAGGTCCTCACCGGACACCGTTGTTTCGGGAGGTTCCTGCACCGAATCGGGCGGGAGGAAACGCCCGGGTGTTTCCACTGCGAGGATCGTCCGGAGGACACGGTGGAGCACACCGTGGAGGTCAGGTCTGCCCCGCTTGGGCGGAGCACCGCCGTGTCCTCGTAGCGGCGATTGGCGGCGGCGATCTCTTGCGTCCGGCCTTGGTTCAAGCCATGGTCCGGAGCGAGAGGGAATGGGAAGCCGTCACCTCCTTCTGCGAAGCAGTCATGCTAGTGAAGGAGGTGGCGGGACGTGAGAGGGAAAGAACCTCACGTCCCAGTCGCCGCGGGAGACGCTCTGGGCGTTGGGGGTCACGTGGTGACTCCCGGCCACCGTAGGCGCGGGCCTGTGGACGGCGAGTTATGGGCGAGCTCGCCGTCCGGCCGTCTTATGACGACAGGCCGTGTCGACGGCGCGTTCGTGTTCCACGTGCGCCTCAAAGAGATGTCAGCAAATAAGTAGGGGTCCGCAAGGGCCGATGCCTGCCAGGGCTGCGGGACTGTTCGAAAGGGATACCGTGGCCCTGGAACACAAAGGGCAAAGAAGGAACATGGATGGGTTTTAGTCAGTACAAGTCTGACACTCCCTTCCGCTCCGCCCAGAGTGGGGGGGGGGGGTCATTTGATGATTTCCCATCCGGAAAAAAAAAAAAAAAAAGGCCTGATTCAGAAGGCAGTACTCCTCGAAACGGCTCGTATTGTGAGGAGGTTCCTGTCTCTGGAGCCCTAACCACCGGTAGCTTGGACCCTGCTCCCGATACCGGCGGACCACTATTTTTAAATGATTTTTTTTTAAGAAATATTTAATAATGTAATAAGTATGTAAGAAGATAAATAAACGAAATAATACTGAATCATAATAACAAAAAAGAAAAAAAAATGCTGAAGTACCATGAAGGCTCAGCGCTCTTCGTCATACTTCACCAAACGTATTTGTCTTGCTTGCTGGGTCTTCGAGACCTCTACTTATGCCTCCTTCGTGTCGTTATTGACCACGGTCATCCAAGCAAGGATGTTATCCGGTCCACGGTAATCGGAAAGCATTAATTTCCAAAATTGTTAACTGTTTTTACAATTTAAAAGCGTTTTTAAAATGCATAGTTGATTACTCCCAAAGGTCTCGCCTCTTTCAAGTCGTTAAAAGATAAGACTGAATATACTGGTTCAATCTAGAATTGTGTTGACCGAGCCCACTGTTTTGTTTTTACTTGATTCGTTTCATCCTTCTTTATTTTTACTAAATTCGCAGCAAGGCATTCTATCTTAGAGAAGCTGCTAAAACTCATAGACCAGGTCTAAGGCCTGAACCTTGGTGAATCCCGCAACATCATCATTATCCAGGCTCATCAATCGGTCAGTTCAGCAAATTCTTACTAAACTATCAAGTGTTATACGAGGCGTTAAAGGAAACCTCCAATAAAGCTGGTCGTGCTCAGCTTTAAAGATGAATGTTATGCTTACCTCTATCAAATGTCTAACCAAATTCGAAAAAGAAAACGTTTTTCCTAGTTGCCAAATTATACCACAACATCATTCATAATGGATGTCCGAGGTTAGCCTGACGTGCATCTCGATCAAGCGGTGAGCCTGTAGCCTGAACTTTCTGACTGACAGACTTCCTAACAGTTCGAATGTGCCTGTGCAATGATTAAACTCCGATATATCGCTTTCTTAGCATAATTTGTGCATATGTGTCTTACAATACGACAAGTCATAAGATTATTCGAAGAACCGATGACGTAGTAACAGCTGATATGGACTAATATGCAGAGCTCGATAAATAATGTTTATTGTGAAGATAAAGAACAACACATGTTTACCAATACTTGCACAATTAATTAGCGCCGTATGATAGTGATGTGACGCAAACTGTCGATAACTCAGGTCGACTCCATAAAGGGTCAACATCTTACCGTGAGACATGAATGACCTTATATAACATGCACGTAAATTGATGACATTTTCTGATCGTTTAGGCAGAACGAAAGCCATACAGCACATTTTTTTCTGTATGATCCACACGAACGTGTTCCTTTATTGCTTTCTATTAGACAACACAGTGGAAAAGGCGAAAGAACAGATTCAACACGAAATGTAAAGAAAAAACTGTGATAGCGCAAAAGTAATTTTTAATTTGTATGTCATTTGCAACAGCATTACGTTATAAAATAGTCAGTAATTTGAATTCAGAAAGAAAAGTTTTATTTTGCTTTACAACTTTATGGATCTATCATTTTTTATTAAGCCTCACCCCATAAACTAAAGCATGGGCGGTTCTATGTGGGTGTATCCATGTTCCCCTCATTTGTTAATGCAATGTTATTAGTGGTTACGTTTGTTAGTACACCCTTCTATCCGCCTGCTAAAGTGTTCGCTGGCGTTAATAGCGTTACTGGTTTAATTTGGATTAATTTCATTTTAGTGGCCTAAACGTGTCTGATAAATTGCATGAATGGATCATGATATAATTTTGGATATTAACTCGCTAATCTCGTCTGTATTATAAGATGATGATATATCATAGCAGAATCTTTGGTCTTACTTTCGGTAATACCCACAAAATTTTCAATAGGCACCCATTTCCATCTTTATTTATCATTAACATTTGCTCATGCCTATGCTCGCGTTAAGGTTGAAAATTATGGAATTGAATCAGAACTTCCGACGATTACTACTCTCTCTCCTTACTTACTTTAACGCTACTCCTTACTTTAAATTTACAAACTTCACCCCTTTTTATTATATAAGGTATAACTATTCATACACGAAATATTTTCAGGGAATCATCTAACGGCTATAACAAAGCCATTGCAAGGGATTTTTTTTATCTGAGTATATTTTTTTATAAAAAATAAATAATTTCAAATTACTTGACCCACAAAATGAATACTGGCTCCTTATTTTTAAGCATCCATTACGCTAGTTTACTACGTCGTATTTACCTACTGTCATTGTTAGAATATGGGAGTAAAGGTTTTATGCAAAAAGACTCAAAAAATTTTTGAATTATAATAATTTCGTAAAAAAAAACACTCAGATAAATTTTTTTTTCGTTGCTATGGCGACTTTACGTCTTATAGAAGTTACTCTTAAAATATTTTGTGTATGAAAAGATAGACCTTATATACATAGTATAGATTCACCCGTGAGACGTAGTACTCTTCCAAGCCAATGCTTGCACTATGCTATATCGAACGATTCTGCGCTTCTCGCGTCCATTGGATTTCAGCGACCAGTTGTCCGTATAGCTTCTGAAACTAGAGTAAGATCAAGGCCGTATTAGAATGAAATGAAATGATGCAATCACAAGTTTGCGTCACTAAACTGAAATGCGTTAACATATTGTTCATTGACGTTAATTTCTATCTGTCATTTACATTTTAATTAGCTATCACTGCACGTTGGTTATCTGCAAACTCTGCGTGGAGTTAATTACATAGCACGTCATGAGGCAGCTGAACCGGGATCAGATTTTACAGGCGCGGATACAGGATTTCGTTTAGAGGGGGGCAATTTTTGTGTGATTTTAATTATCTTTCACAAAATTCATTTAAACCAAAAAAAAAATTATAAAAATGTTGATACTTAGTGAAATCAGGCGTTACTTTGCGGAAATGCGTGATATCCAACTAGAATTTAATCCCGCCAAATTGTTCAAACGAAGTACACCGCCAAGTTGTTTCAGATGGTCATAATGACGTATTTGGTCTGTTTCAGGGGGAACAATTGCACCCATTGCCTCCCCCTCTGTATCCGCGCCTGAGATTTGGGACTGTCACCTGACGCCTTGCTCCACGTATGACGCAACTGCATCTTCCCAGAACCGAACCTAGCCTGTTGTGGTCGGACAACAGACCAGCAGATGCTGAGATGATGTTTTTTTTTAGTGTGCTGGCCAGTAAGGATGATCACCGGAAGTGTATAATTTTTTTAAACTCGTTTTTAACGTTTTTTTGAGATACTTATCTTTGCAGTCGGAAGTGGGGATTTTTGCTACTTCTACTTTAGATGTAATAGTATTTTGTGTGGTGTGATTTGTCTTTGATTATTTAATTAAACTAACAATAAATTAAGTGTTAGGTAGTCAGTGGCTCAAAAAGTCTGACAACCAGTCTTACCAAGGGGTATCATATTACCCAGTACTAACTGGGTTGTGGAGGTCAGATAAGCAGTCGCTCCATGTAAAAATACTGGTATTCAGCTGCATCCGGTTAGACTGGAAGCCGACCCCAATATAGTTGGGAAAAGGCTAGGCAGATGATGATGATTATTTTTAAGTGTACCTACTGACAAAATTATGGATCGTTGTGTCTGAAGTAAATAAATTGAAAATGAATGATCATTACGTGTGGCAACCGAAATGGCTTAACAAATTAAAGTGAGTGGATATTATCCTACTTGAACGATTCCAAATCATGACATATTGAGAATCTCCGGAAAAAGCTTTACTCAACCAGCCTGGAAATGGCAAAAGAGATGTACTTTTGAAATGGACACACAAGTGTTGTGGTAATATTCTGTTCATTTAATGCTTCAAATACAACTTTGTCCTTTGGTTTTGGTCCAAGAACCAAGTTTAAGAAAGTAGTAACAATGACTGATAAGTTGTGTGTAACAAAAGTTTTAGTAGGCTATGAGACTAGGGGAAGATAAAAGAAACGATGGATTGGACATGTGATTATGGAAGACGAAGCTATAAGTACTGCGCCAACCACTAATGCGTTGGGAAAGTGGCAGGACAGTGATGATGATTGTGTTTATGCTTTATACGACCCTGGTACCCTGGTTTAGTTACAAAATGGCGTAACTACGGAATGCGATTTGATATTCCTGGGAAATCAGCAAGTCGTAGAAAGTATTCTCCTCCCGAATTTTTCGGAAAGAAGAGGCGCATTTAAATTATGATAATTATAGTTAAATGTACACACTTGGTAGTACTCGCGATAACTGGCTACTACGACATTAAACAGTAGGCATTGAGATACCTACTAGGTATTCTTGGATCGTTTATCAGTATCTTAACTAATATTACATTTTTTCATCTGTCTGTATGTCTGAACATACAAATGAAGATGTATGTGAAATCTTGTATGTGCTTGATATTTTGGGGGCCACAGGAATCACCTGGATGCAAAGCCGCTTGAATCCACTCAAAATGCACAAGACCAGGCGAAAGCTTGAAATATCTATTTCATCTGAATCTTGAATTAATTTGAAAATTATTCTATTATTTACAAAATAAAAAAAATAAAACATAGTTTTTATTAAAAAACTGTAGATCTGTTATACTTCTCACATTATCTGAAATATCTGATAATGATAATTATACAGATATTTAGTGCGAACCGAATTTGCAGCAGTCGCTGATATACGCAGTAGTTTTTATATTTAGAAGACGAAGAAGATAAATTGATATTATTAATAATTTCAATAAAACTGAAAAGCGGAAAAATAAATAATTAACAAGCAAATGAAATTTATTTCCTTAAAAACTTATTTGCAGTAGGTAGTGACAATCAACTGTAGGTCAGTTACTGTACGGCAATAGAGTTCACAAGAGGCAACTACGGGTGGTACCGGTAATGCAGTAACCTACCTAGTGGGATGAGAAGGTGAAAAACTGTTGCACCTGCATGATTTTCAAATAAAACATTTTCCACTCTTCAATTCAACTGTTAACATGTTTGATAGAACGATACGAAACTAAAACAGTATTAAATATTTGTTACCACACAATTTTCAACTACATTTCATAACACAAACTTGTCAAAAAGAGCCATTTAATTCAATTGAAAACCGTGTTATCGCGTTAAAAAAAAACTAGCAGTTAATTACCTGGTTTAGTTAAAATGGGCATAAAGGCGGCGCAGACGCAGCGCCGCACTAAACGCGCGCGGTTTATCGACATGTCAGAGGGCGTCGTGGGTTATCGATAAGTGCGATAAAACGGCACCGTTGCGCGTCACTAAGCTTATTGTATAACTGTTATAATTTACTAAAAATCTGTTTGTGTACATTTTTGATGCGTAGTATGGTAATCTGTAGTTCTCTCTGTGTCCAGAATTCACTAGAAATGTGTTAGTTAACGAAAACTTTTCCACCATATTGTTCCTACTTGTATTGTCGTAAATTGTCATCAGTTACTTATAAATATACAGGGTGTAAATAGACAATTCACATAGCCGTCAACGAAGCTTTCTGTACATCAAACTAAGTAACTTTACGGAAAAATTATTGCAGGGAATCGACTTTTTTTTTGGGGTGAAAAATCACGTTTTACGGTACGACTCGATGGAAAACACTCAAAGCATTGTGCTGATGGATGGATTGAAAAATACGGAGGTCGTGGAGGTGTGTCAAGTAAAAATCTAACATTAAAAAAATGTATTTAAAAAAAACTTGTGAAAAAGTTGGAACTTTGACCCGCAATATTTTCGTAACTAGAAGTTTCCCAGGTATGGTCTAGAAAGACGGGGAGAACAAGTGCCTTTCGGCTATGTTAAGGGTCTATTTACACCCTTTATATGTCACCGTAAAATTGCAAAAACCGTTGAATTATAATCTATCTCGCGAGATTGTAATCTGTCGAAAGATTGTAAACCGTAACATACCTACTGTTTACAATTTAACGCATTACTTTCGGTAGATTATAATCTATCGAAGTGAAACCGTCAAATTGTGAAATGGCATGCGACGGAGCGCACCTCGCGCGCTGACTGGTTGAACGTAATGTGCCCCGCGCCGCCATATTTATGTGATCTCATTTGATAATATTTACAATTTATTGAGCCTGTCCATTAAAAACACTGTTAGTTTACATTCGAAAACAACCGAGTTAACAACTTTATGTACTTACCCATAATAGCAAATAAATGATTTTGAATTTGAAACAAATATGGCGGCACGAGGCACAAGACGTTGAACCAATCAGCGCGCGAGGTGTGATCCGTCGCATGACATTTCACAATTTGACGGTTTCACTTCGATAGATTATAATCTACCGAAAAATAAAGCGTTAAATTGTTATCAGTATGCTACGGTTCACAATCTTTCGACAGTTTACAATCTCGCTAGATAGCTGTGGCGAAGGTTCCATACAACTATATTCCTACCGGATTCCCTTTGAAGAATGGCACAGTCAATATTCTATAGACAAATAATATAATCACATTTAAGAAATATGCTCTGGCTTAACTCTTACAAAAATTGCCTTAGCAAAACTCCCGTCAGCCCTACGCCCCAGTCCGCTAGTGATGTGAACGACTACCAGTAAAGTATCGACATCGATCACCCGCCGGGCGCCATATCGGAGGGGTCGTCGATAATCGCTGGTTATCGGGAGGTTATCCGCCGCGCGTTAAACAGCACGAGCCACGCACACACTTCGCTCATATTATATTGTACTTATTTATAATTACACACGTTAATATTCGTGTTGGTTTTCATAGTGAAATTATTTTTTTTTTTTTGTAATGAGTTTTGACTGAAATAATACTTAGTTCTCATTAAAAACTGCATTACGATTCCCAAAAATTCAGCAAAGAGCGCCATAACTAGACCTAGTATTTTCACATTGAATAGAAGGTATTTATCTTGATCATCCTTAATATTCGTGAAGGAAAATTCAAAAAATCTATACAATCTAAAGGGTGTAAATAGACCCTTAACATAAACGAAAGGCCCTTGTTCTCCCCGTCACTGCGATATTTTTTTGTTCTAGACCATACCTTCTAGTTACGGAGATATAGGGGGTCAAAGTTCCAACTTTTTCACAAGTTTTTTTTTAAATACATCTTTTTAATGTAAGATTTCTACTTTACACACCACCACGACCCACGTACTATTCAATCTATTCATCAGCACAATGCTATGAGTGCTTTCTATCGAGTCCTATCGTAAAAAGTGATTCTTCACCCCAAAAAAAAAATCGATTCCCAGTAATAATTTTTGCGTAAAGTTACTTAGTTTGATGTACAGAATGCTTGGTTGACGGATATGTGAAGGGTCTATTTACACCCGGTATACAAATAAATAAAATTGAAGTGTCTGTTTGTAATATGGAATGATATGGCAAGAAAGGAGGTGTCTGGCGAGATGACGAGTAATAGAGAAGTATGGAAGAAGAAGACATGCTGCGCCGACCACGAATGAATGGGGATAAGGGCAAGAGAATGATGATGATGTCTGTTTGTAATATCAAAATAACAGATTTTTAATGAATGCAAATGAAAATGTATAAGTACGGCACTTATAATAACAAAAACACATTTTTTTCAATTTTTGTCTGTCTGTTTGTTCTGGCTAATCTCCGAAACGGCAGGAACGATTTTGACGGGAGTTTTACTGGCAGATAGCAGATGTTATAAGGTCTAACTTAAGCCACTTTTTTTTAGAAAAATAATTAGGGTTCCGTCCAAAAAAAATACTTGATTTTGTCAACAAAATCCGATTAAAAAAGGGAAGTAACATTAATATTTCACGGAAATAATAATTTCACGCGAACGAAGGTCGCGGGCACTCGCGGGCAACAGCTGGTTAATGCCTACATCAGTCGACTTGAGCAAGAGTGGCAATCAATGCTCGAGACTTCTCTGTATGAGAAGTGGCTTTTGTTCTGAAATGGGACAGGAACAGGCTGATACTTAGTTGGTATCTGATCTTGACGGATATTTTCCACTTCCACTAGAAAAAAACCCAACGCTTCTACAACAGCATTAATATCGATTTAGCAATGTATCGATCCGAGTTTCGTCGATAGAGACACGAGGTCGTGAGTCAGCCTGAATGTCTCACACTGCTAGCGACAACATACATTAATGTTTTACATTTGGACATTATGTTTATGTAGTTATTCGTTATATCGTAATGTCCTGGTGTGCATATTTTACTACAGATAAGTGAAAACTTTCACAGAAAAATTTACAAATATCAAAAAAGCAGATAGTTATCGTGTAGTAGGTAGAAAAAGCGTGATTTAATTTGCTCGTTTTAGCTTTTTATAGTGTTGGACTTCCGTCAGTAGATGTCACGATAAAAAATATTGATCGTCACAAAAATCATAAACAAAATATTTTGGAGTAACACCATGATTTTTACTATCAATAAATTAAATTGTTTTAAGACTTGTTGCGTTTGTACGTTTGTGCGTCTGAAGATATTATCATATCGAGACCGGATACTCTTGTAGGCCAAAAGTTTATATAACAGCGTTTTCCTGTGAATGTGTACCTACACAGTACACAAGTGTTCAAGCTTTGTATTAATACGTGATTAGCAGAAATTAGTTGAATACTAACTAGAATAAGTCCTAAACGACACGTTAACTTAAAAAATTAGAAAAAAAAACTTTTAGGCAGTGTTGATTTTGAACTTCGGCTGAAATAAAAATAATGCAATAAATTCTTCAAACTGAAGAATTAAAGGACGTTGGCACCTTCTGTTAAAACAACTTAGTAAATGACCAGTAAATAATTTACCAAAAACAAAAAAAAAACCTTAAAAGAAAAACAGATAGGTAACGGTACATCTTACAAATGAAGCAAAAAAAAAAACAACAATAAATATTCGGTAGTTGTCCCCTAATAGCACAAACAGAGCGTATTTGGCTGCGGAGCCGGGCGGCTGTTTGTACGACGCGACGCTGCGACCTGCGCCGGCGCATCACAAACAACACACTACAAAATGGCGCGACGCGTGAGGTGATCGTACGTCTCCCGTTCACAATGGATCAAGCGATCAAGTTTTAGATGGGTGACCGGCTTGTGTTTGCCTTCCGTGCTTCCGAGGGTTCTAGGCTGTTGCCGTCGGCTTGTACTGCCATGCGAATGTGCGAAGGTGTCATTGAATCAGAAGGAAAGTTACGTTTGTAATCCCCGAAGAACTAGGCAGAGGTGTGCCTAAAGCACCCATATTTCGTCACTTATGTTTACGTTCCATTTAAGATGCAAAAGAGGGCGACCCTATTGCCTAATCTCAATATTCTGTAGCCTCAATGAGAAATCAATATTTTACCTTAGAAAAACCAGAAATCTATTAGAAATACCATCGAAAATCCCATGCGGTCATTATTGTTAGTTAGTTCCTCTACAGAACAAAAACTGTATTGAAGCTCATGTGGATACTACCCTCTCTTATTTGTCTTAATTGTAAATAACTACTTAAATCCAAAAATCAGAAGCAAACTGATCTTTAGCACGTAACTCGAAACTTAACAGAAGTCTAAGCTCTCAGTCAAACATGGAATAATGTTACAATTTCCTGTCAATTACCATTGTTTGTCCACTTTGATTTAGTCCTGCTGCTCCAAGCTGAGGGAAAATGAACCGTAATTTAGTAGCAATAAGGATGATAGTCATGGGTTTGTTTAGGGAGTAATAAAGGGATAAGCACTGTCGCCCGATTTGTACATTTGCTGAACGTATTCGGTTACATTTAGGGTCTCTGGAGCAGTTTGTTCAGATATTTGTACTTAAACAACGTCTGCAAAAGTCCATCATTTACATAAATATAGTGTATTTATTTATATTGGGGATTACTTGTTGATTACATAATACATAAAAAAATCCTAGCGCTTCTTGATAAACAACCCAAAGTACCTACACAATACTTAAACCAGACTTATTTCTGGCAGCAAGCACAACCCGTTACTGCACTCCAGCTTCGAGGGATAGCTCCTTGGCCACGAAGCCTCACTGTAATGTCAGCAATTGATGTTCGAGGTATTATAACTAGAACGTTACGGCAGTTTGTCGACAATTTTCGAATGGTTGCCGTCGAGTCGGGCTTACCTTGAAGAAACCTACTAGCCTTACAAAAAATGCTCACAAATATTGTTACATTGTATTTGATTTATCACTTATTCGTGAAGCTAAGTTTTATATCTTGTACTTGAATTTTTAAAAAGAAAGCATGCATAATCTACATTACCTATTTATAATACAATGCAGAATCATGTGTTTATCAAATTAAATATAGGCAGTCAAATAGTTCTCACAGTTTTAGTAAATTGGTAAACAGTGAGGCGAACACACCTCTTCCGACGGACGATCATTAAGCCATGCGCGGGCGCACCCAGCTACCGAAATCAAACACATTTACACCGAATATCGATAAACCGTAATCACATTACTATTTGATTTTCAACAAATCCGGTGTAGCAGTATTTGTTTTGTTATTTTGTCGATTTGTCGCATATCTACCACAAATGTCAACTGCCGCACATGCTGGGCCCAGCCATATACTCGTATATCTCTAAATCGAATGATTTCCAAACACAATATTATTGATTTCAATCATAATTATCCGGAAGGAAGTCTTTAAAGGATACTTAAAAAGGGATTCCACAAGGTACCCATGTGCAATGTGCATCGCCATTCCCTGTTTCGATTTTGTTGTTCCGATTAGCAACAAAATCTTTTAAAGTCATTCCAAATTTAAAAAATCAGTTACTTATATTAAAAAACCTTCGAAATTCCTTAATCGCTCAGCTTCAAGCTGGCAAGAAAATCTATAATCACGCTTGTTACCCGGAGGGATTAGGCACACTTATGGTGCAGTCACATTAGTTCCATGTAATAGAGGGCAAATTTATTGTCATCAACCGGACATAATGTCAGACTCTAGGCTACTACCGAAAAATTCAGCAGGAGCGCTCGCGCCTAGCATACCAACGACGTAATCTCGGATTGTTAAGTTCATTAAAAATTAATATAATCAGTTAAAGAAGACCTCTTGAAATTATTTACCGCTTAGCTCCTCAAACTAGGAAGAAAAACAGGAGCATCAAACTATCGAGCAACAGCTTTGCCACGATATTAGTTTGTTCCGACTTCCGTCGAGTAGCAAACTCTGCTGCAGTACTTTCTGCTGCCATCATTAGGTATTTCATTCTATCGCTTACCACCAATATCGTCATCATCATTTTATAAGTGGAACACGCTTTAAATTCGTATTTCTACAAAAACTTTTAACGTGAGATTTTCAGTAACGTCACTTCAATACACTTGTGAGTTTTCTATCATCGATTACACTGATAGAATGATACTTCGTCTAAGCCCCCTGACTGTGTTTCTTACGCTCAGAGCAACACGTTTTTTTCTTCTATTCGGATAGAAGTATCAGCCGTCACTCTATTATTCACTCCTCTTTCTTTCATATCAGATCTCACTCAATCGATCCATCTTTTGTTCTAATTCAGCTCACATCCCCACAAAGTTATTCTAACCAGAGACTATTCCAGTCTATCGGTTTCGCCAGGCTTGTCCGGGCAAGTGACAGTCACTGTTTGCGCACGCATTAGCCGGCCCGCCTCGAGCAAACAGCGTAATGGCGGCAAACAGTACCCCCCTCTCTCTCCGCCTGCCCCCCCCCCCCCTCCGGGCTACTGTCTTGACAGATGCGCCGGCGCAACGGGATCTCAGCGTGACTTGTTCGCTCGAGAATTATGTTTGGAGATGAGGTTTTGAAATTGTATGGGATAAATTAAGTATTTTGGAGAAAAAGAATGTACTGATAAGTAAAGCACATATAAGTATCACTCAGTTACTTCATTCCTAGGTTTACTAAAACTAACTAGGAGTACATTATAATGTATGGAAATTTGTCTGCAATGGACGCAGGAAGTTCATAATCCTGAAAAATCACAAAAAATAATATCGATGCCGGTATTACTGAAGTTCTGATAGCTATACCAGCAGCGGCAACATTTGGGTTATTTGGTTTAACAATTGTCGAAGGAAAGAAAGGGTCTAAAGTACATATATCTAAGTAAGTCAGTTTTCATTTTCTTAATCTAATTTGATTCCAAACTCGTGCATGTAAAACTAGAAAATGCCAACGTTATTTTTTCTTAGTTAACTGTGGACTGGTAATACGGCTGGCCCGGCGAGAAATTAATAGCTTTGAGATTTCAATACTGCTTCAATAAATGTATATTACATCGTTCGAAAATGGTTTAATCTATATTTCCATTATTTGATATCTACCGAGAGCGTAACGAAAGAAAACTGCATTTATTTAAACATTTACCTATTTACTGACATTAATATTATCAGGCTGTTAAACATGATATGGCAATATTTTGTTATTTATGCATATTAAGGAATGAGCTATATTCGTAAATTGATTAAAATAATCATCGTATAATGTTCCCATTGCAGGGACACAAGGTTGTGGGCACTATAGTGGTCCAGTACAGGTTATTGAATGTCACATATTTCCCCACATTTTCGGTTCTAGGACACGCGCGATTCCACATGATGAATTTTTTAAATCTCGCCTTGCTGCTTGATTATTTCTAAATCGGTCTAATACTAGTCAACTTAACTTATTTACCCTGTTAAATGATGATACTAATTAGCGAAAATTAAAAAGGACTGTATCCCAAAACCCCATCTATTAGGAATCCCATAAATACACCACCCAGCACGAGGTCCAGCTGGCTCGTGCGGATATCCCGAAATAACGCAACAAATGAAAATCACCTCACAGCAGTCACAGGATAACTAATTGTCCCACCGCGCGATGAGCATACTGCTCCCGCCCGTGGGAAATGTACCGTATGCTGCGGCTCTGTGGCGCGTGCCATGTCAATAATTAGTTATCGTGAGTTATGGCTTATGGGAGAATACTTTGACAGTGTTTATAGGGGTTAATAAGGGGCAGATGATGTCTTGCCAATGCCATTACAACCTCGGCATGTCAATGACGTTTGAGTAGCTCGTCCTGCTATATTTAGAAGTTTAAACACCACGTTTTAATGGAGCTTCACGTCTAAACACTGGTCCGTGTATGTTATGTTTGCCATTATTAATATGTTAATGAATACGTTTACTTAAGTAACGTGATGTGGTTCTCAATATCTTGGCTAACACGTGAACCGGATTTTTCTGTGGTAAGGTTGGATTTTTGTTGGTTTAGAAGAAGTTTGTGGTCCGTTATTTATAGATGAAGTCATTCGCTATAGCAAGATTACAGATTCGTTTCCATTCGATTACCTCATTTTATCGTTTTCCTAATTTGCACTTATTTAGGTATATTATAGGTAAGCATGTATGGTATGTCTGCTGAGATGACGAGCAATAGAGAAGTATGGAAGAAGAAGACATGCTGCGCCGACCCCAAATGAATTGGGATAAGAGAATGATGATGATGATCTGTAGGTAGGTATGTGTGCTACCGACATTTAGTTCTGTTCAAAGGAGAAATGAGGAGAAGCAACGAATGCTGACTTTCTTAAGCATGAGATCACATTCCGGATTTTGGACCGGACTAACAAAACAAAATTCTCAATTCCACAACATAACATTAGGTTGGTATGTTGTTTTATTCAATCGCCGTCTCACAAAACATCAATAATAGCTAACTAGTTTCCGAACACAGGCTTACGACCACCGGTTCATTTTACCGTACAGCCTTCCCCACGTCTAATTCAAAACAAAATGTCCAGCAGGTCAAACAGTCCTCGAGGCTACTGCCATTAACTGGGCTGCCTCTCGACAGCTAAGGCCTCTTCAAACGACGGGTACGTGAGCCGCGGCCGGCAGTAGCTAGTGTTTGCTTAGCGGGCTCGTTTGTCGGCAGCCTATCGCCGTGTGTGGTCGCAGGGGACGCCAAACACGCTACGACACGGTGGAAAGTTAAATTACGGAAAACATGATAGATAAATATATTGAGGTTTGTTTTGATTGGCTGATCGGGCGGTTGAGGTAATGGTGGATCGGATTTACAAGTACAACGGCGAGAAGTTGTACGGAGATGACCAGTTGAAAGTGATCACGTGACTGACTAGTGCTTGACTCAGTAACATCATGTGAGTTGATGTGAGTGAGTAAATAATAAATATCATAGCCGAGTCACAGTTATACGAGCGATATTACGAGTCTTCGTATTACTCTCCGACTTGATCCGATTCACTATGCTGTGGCTGTAAAGGTAAGTTAAGTCGGTACAGACAGGTTGCGGCGCGGCTGATTTGTCCGCATCAGTTTGACCAAACCTTAACGGAATCTTGACAGTTTATAAGATCTTCTGTCGATGGCACCGGTCAACCGGTCACCGGATACTCAAATATGAGGATCTATGAAGTGGTTGCGTACAGATAGCACGGTCGTGCGTGTTTGTGTGAATATTCATAGATGTTGATATGTAGATGCAGAAAAAATAACCATCAGCAACCCTAAAGAAGAGAAGGATTCTATTCTAACAAAAACATTAAAATATACATACGACAGACCGGGACAACGCGAACTCTAATCTACTTGCAAGCGGCAACTGGACCAACTGGTTGCTATCAGTGTCAGTACAAGTGTAATCAGTGTATCATACTTGCCAATTGTATAATTTTTTTTATGCCGTCACTGAGACATCGGATCAGTTTTTCTGATAGCCTTTACTCTCTAATCCTAGCCTATCTCTAGCCTTCAATGTCTTTGCTGAAATAGAATGATGTTTTAAACTGTTTATCTCTAAACTCATTTATTGATTGGTGCTGCAATGGGCCTTAGAACAAATGAATCATATTCTAAGCTCTGTTCCAGTATCTGTAAACTGGTAATAGTGTGAACTGACAGACACCTCCGAGGTAACCGCGAGCTCGTTACAACATCTGCAAATTGCAAGGATTGCGAGTGCTGACAGCGCCTGTCATGGCGGACAACCAATTGTGACAGACGCGTGTCAAAGTGCCAAGTGTTTCTGTTTAACGCTAGTGTGCAATATGGATTTAAGGTTCAGTAGTTTACTATGATACCCGCAGATACAGCCCAGTTTCGAGCCAAAAATCAATCAGTTTAGTGAGCAAGCGCTGTTTTATCAAGTGCTTATGCCAAAAAGGGCATTCTCACTTAGGTGAGTATCTAACTGCTTCGTTGGTGTAGTGGTCGCAAGCGCGACTGCGGAGCATTAAAACAATTTTGCCACACTTAACTTTAAGATTTAATTGCCACGTCGCTTGCAACAGTTGCGACTACTATACAGTGGTAAGCGTGCTCCGACAGAGCGGCGAGCAAGCGCGACTGCTGAGCATGAGTTTCTGGGTTCGATCTCCATCAGGACGATTTCCATCAGAAATTTCTCAGTATTAGCCACGGAGTCTGGATATGTGGCAATAGGCTCGCCGCAATGTGGCAATAGGCTCGCCTCGTACCTACTATTAGGTGCACCTCTGCCTAACTCTTCGGGGATTACAGGCGTGATGTTATGTTATGAGTATCTTACTCCGTCACAGCCGTCAATTAGTGTACCTACTCACTCTCTAAACATGAGTAGGGTGGGTACATACGATAAATGCTTAATTTGTCTCATTTCTTGAAACTTGAATCGACAGTGCGTCGCGTCGGACCATTTGCTTTCAATAAGCCATGAATTCTGAACAGAGAATTTTCAGTATTTCAGGTTCAATACGGATACGACACCAAGTATCTTCGGATTGTCAACAAAAAGAATTCACTTAGTTTATAAAGGGCAAAAAAAACATAATTCTGTATTCAATTGACATAGCAATACAGGGTTAAGTATGTCAAGGATATCCACAACCGTGTCAAGTAAACATATACATATCAAGCAGAGTTACATGCTATGAATATCAAAACAAGCAATAATGAAATCAAATCGCACCGATGTTTGTTTACCTCTGGGCGGGAACCACGGACGGCGCGTTCTGATTGGTCAGCTTGTTTTGCTCAGAGTTTTGCAACATTTGGTTATTTGCTCACGTAATTTCTTGTCTGTCAAAAGATTGAAAGTTTAGTGACGTCTGCATATATATTGACAAACCTTACTAATATTAGTTGATTTTATTTGTAATCATGCGGTGAGGAACATACCTAAATAAAAGCATGAAGGTATTATGATAAAAAAATGTTGATGAATTTTGCTTGTCATATTAGTTCTCACCTCAGAATACGAATGGCTGTCACTGCTTGGCCACGACCCTCACGTCGCGTGCTGGGGCAGCGACAGGCAAGAAAATAATCGAAAGGATATTTATTGAGTATGGCACGAATCACCGCTACACAAGTCACCTCCCCTGGTCGCCAACGAGGTGCAGTAACTGTCATAATTATGTTTCGATTCGAGTGTCACTAACTCAGTAACCGAACTAAAACCCAATAATTACAATGTAGCCCCACGAACACACAAGCACACAGTTTATCGCGCGCGTAAATAAATCAAACGCATATGTAATTACGCGATATGCGCGTTATATGCGCGTTACACTACATCTGTATTAGAAAGTTGATTAGCAGCGCTTGCGCAGGACGTACGGCCCGCTGATTGGCTGGGCCCGTCGTAAAAGTGTTCGTACAGGCGCGTTTCGTCGCTGTAGGCTGTGCTGATTGCTAACGGTAACGAGGACGATAATAGTGGTATAGCAGTTGGATTTGATTTTATTTAAATTGTAAATTCATGTTTGGTTTCGATATGGGGCGCTGTTACATTCTTACATCGTGATAATTCAAACTCAAAACAAGTATTTCAACGATTAAACCATTTACAGACAATTTTGCAATGTCAATGAGTGAATCAGAAAGTTGAAGCCACAGAACTAGACCCTAGAGAGAACAGACCTAGGCGGGCATAACCCACTGTTTCAACCAGCTAGAATCATCAACATCAGCTGATCTGCCAGTTTTCACGGGATCTAACCAAACGAGTAGAAAACCTCATGCATTCTTCTTTCCAAAAAGTTACTGTCAAGAAATGACCCACGTGCCTATACGACCGAAGCTGCTCAATCTCCAAACTCGACGCACACTAACACACCAGATGATGTGGTCAAATATTAATCTATCATAGAGTAGTAACATATAGGTTACATTTAGGTATCATGGATACTTCAGCATCCCAGCGCAGGTGACACTTAAATGCATGCCTAAATAAAAACACATTGTTGGTATTACAACGATCGACTCTATCTATTCAGTTTATTCAATCCCTGACAGTCCAATAATATGTAGGCATTCATTAGGGTGTCCCATAGTGTGAGTGTAAATAGGCGTATGTTTTCAAAGGAAGGCTTTCGCTACGTTTATCCTTTATGGTTCGCAGTAGATAACAAACTGAGAGTCTTTTTTTTCGTAGCAAGTGCTACGCAGCTTTACGTAGAACTTGTAAGTAAGCTTACTCAGTGCTCGTAAAAGAGAAGCATAGATTAGCCGTGCGTAATGTACTGTGAAGTGATGGTGTTAACTGATTGTCTGTGAGCTTTGAACTGTTTTAAGACTTATTGGAGTTACAGAAATATAGGTCTGAGTACATAGAAGTGCTACGCAGGTTTAGAATCAACCTAAACCTCCGCGAAAATCAACCATGTATTTACAAGTCAGGATACCCTCGATGGTTTATTTTTAATAGAAGATCAATCCTGAGACTTTTGTGACCTTAGGGGTGACTGAAGAGCAAATGTGACAGTTTGAAAATGATTGCAAAAGCTGTCCAACCACAATATGTATTCCTCTCATTATAGAAAAACCGGCCCTAAAATGTCTAATTTATAGTCTAAAAGCGAATAAATGTATTTAATTTGAAATGGAGCTTCTATTCAATCCCATTAACACTTTTGTTTTAAACTCAACAGTCAGAACTGTCGTTTCTGGTTGAGTTTCAGCACTCAATGGCCCACTAATCTAATGAAATGGTTTCTCTTCAGCTCTCTTCACTTAACACCAGCTGACAAATTCGAACAGTTTCTCAAATGTTCACACCATCAAACACATTTACATCTAATATTACACAAATATTTCTTTTTTATATCAAAGCTTACCCAAAACAGTCTCATAAAAAACTTTCAGCGGCTTCAGAATCAAAGAAGAGCTATTAATTAATCGCTGAACTGAAGAGAACACAGAACGACATGTATTTTTATATTTCACGATCAACACAAAGGGCAAAACGTGCTCATCGAGATTTTAACGAACCATTGCTGCCTTTGTTCTTGTGAATACTTCGGCCTTTCAAATGGAGAAAGCGATGTATTTTGAGCGATGTTAAAGTTGTGTAGTTTTGCTCGAATTAATGAATGCTTTTATTCGTCTGCTACACTAGTAACTGTCAGCGAAGTAACGTCAAAGGCGCATCGTAAATTAGCCGCCGAAAGAAAGATGTTTCCCGCCTTATGATATTCTATCTCTTTCATACGTATTGCAACTCCCATGTGGTTGTCTCTTTTCAAAACCAATTAGTAATGTTTCAAAGAAACCGTTCGATTTGATATTTGTAGTGATGTGTTTTATTGATGTTTGACAGTTTGAGTTATCGGTATAAAGAAAGTTATTGTAATTGTTTTGTAATATTTAATATTTTCCGTGGTGCAGTTGTAAAGTTTAAGTTTATCAGTCTGATTATAATTATGGTAACGTAACGTTGTTATTAATTATTATTCGACACTGCATTGAATTTATTTTGTAGTTTGCGATCGAGGCATTTGAGCATTTAAGTATTGCGTCTATGATTGAGGTAAACAAACGAGTGGAGGGGAGGAAATTTTGTTGAGTTCCTGAAGTCATTAATTACGACACTACCTAATGGGAAATCATCACATAAGGTTGAATCTGAATTTGCAGGAGCAGCTAATTATATTTTAGCAAGTTAAATATCTAACTTGCCAAATTGCTGCTTCATGAAACATCTAAAAGTCAACAGACAGCCAACGTTGACCATCGACATCATTATACGATCCCATCACTAAACCGTCATGCATCTAATGTGTTGATGACCTCTCCGCCCCCCTGGCGTCGTAAATCCGCGCCAATTGCGCGTATTAGTTGCCGCGACAATCTACCGGCGTGTTCGCTACATTGCCGCTTACATGCTTGTCGCCGCATTCGACACACGCACTTAACGGCCAGTGTGTGCTATGTTCTGCTACTAATCGGTTAGTAAACATTTAGGAACTGATAATTATGACGTTTTTAAATAAAAACGTTGCCCCACACTAGGAATTTCTCCTGTATGGTGTGTTAACAAAAATTGAAACTCACAGACACAAACAGCCAGACCCGGAACAACTATCTGTAGGCCATACAAATAACCCGCGACACTCAGCGCAGCAGTCAATCGCTCAGCCACTGCGCGAACCGTATCGTCATACTATTGTATTATGCTGGGTTTAGATTTGGGAAGTTTTGTTAAGTTGTGCATGAAAGAAACATTGAGAACCAGTAAACACCACTTGAGATATTTCAGGAGGCCAGTCATTCAGGAGCCGGCCGGCTCCTGCGGGCCTAGGCACCTTCTATCAGCGGTGATGATGATGAAGGAGTCAAAAATACGTTGCATTTCATAAGCTATAGTAGATAAATCTTTTGTTAATACTGTCAAATGTCGTTTAAGAAAAACGGAGCGCTTTTTTTCGTGTGGTGAGTGCTCAGGGTGAGTGCCTACCCCGGTGTCAGTTGGTATGCCGCCCTACCCTGAGTTTTTATGTTTGTAACGAAACGCTTTGAAAGCGTCTTGTTTTTCTTACCGTAGGTGTCCAGGCGTTCTAATATACAATTGCTCGTACAACAATAATAAATCTTCTGAAGTTGTTAGGTTCAGCGGTTCCTCTTACAGCATCATGACACCGTGGCCGTGGCTGACGCTGGCTGGCGTATACCTAATTATGTAAGTTGAAAGAGGTTTAAGAAACCGACACTCAGCTCCCGAAATGACTCCCGCATTTTTATCTTTAGTTCAAAGCGCAAAATTCTTAAAATATTGCTGAAAAAGAACAGAAACGCACAAAAAGTATTGATTGTGTGGTGTGTGTGACATTGTGGTACCCTTTGATGTGGCGTCATCGCTCGAGTGTGACGGACGTTCGCGGAACTAACGGCGGCGGCACACGTGCGCCCGCGCAACCGATGTGGCGCGATCAGTTTGGGTGGCATGATGATTGTATGGCAGTTACAATATTTAGGATACTACAGGCAGGCTATCAAAAGAAATGTCATAGAAAAACTGTGATCCCGTGTCTCAGTGAAGCGATATAGCAAATTGACTTGATTTACACTTGTACCAATACCAACCAGTTTTGCAAGTTTATTATGGTTCGCGTTTCCCCGCCTGTTGCAAGATTCGTAAGCGTATACACTTAAATGTCTTTATAACGCAGTGTTCACAACCCAGTTACGTACTGGGTACCCAGATCTCTGTCGGGCTTCTGACTATCCGTAACGACTGCTAAACATCTACTCAAAGCAGCCGGGACAAAGCGTTAACGTGCTTTCGAAGACACAGGGGGTACTTTATTTGATGGATGGTCACCAATGGCCCATTCACGAACCGACCTTGGCTAGCGAAGCTTAACCTTCGATCAACCTGTGCTGCTGTTTTAATATGCAGGGCTATTCCTCAATATTACACGTACAAGTTCATGGTAGCGCCGGCAAAAAGACTAACAAACAATAGATCATAATCCCCGTCTATTGTCCCTGTCGGAGGCGACATGGTGACAAGTGTCCTCAACATGTGACGAGGCGTGACTGGCCCCACCCTCGCCGCGAGATGTGTCGGCTCTCTGTGACAAGTGTCGCATGTTGCGGCTACCGGGGAACAGATGCTGATGTGTAGCTGAGACAGATATAATGATTTGGTGAATGTTTAGGACGAATTTCATATTAAAGTATCGGTCTCTTATGCGCTTTGATCTAACTAACTCATATTTTTATGATACAGCCAGTCCAGCCAAGAGTTCAGAGCGAATGTAATCTGCGAGCACACCTAGCTAACTGTCATTGTAATACTCATTTTGTCAAGCTGTAGTTACTCCTGCACCCAATGACTATCAAGGACACTCTAGATACCTAAATAGTTTCGAACAAAAACTCATTGTCAAAGGTGTTTTAAACTTCAGGTACTAACGTTAACACATAACATCACGCCTGAAACCCTCGAAGGGTAATGCAATGCAGAGGTGTAGGTACCTAATAGTACACCAACCTTAATAACATCTTAATTTAAATTAATATTTATGACAGTCATCGGCAGAACGGACAGCAAATTCGCTTGAAACTTGAATAAGTTCAAAAACTAAAACCCGACTACTGATCGCTCTAAAAAGTATGAAACAAGAAAACATTCTCATCTAAATTGTTATTACAAACTATTCAATATTTATCGTCTAATGAATAAAGAACTTAGACGTAATACATTGTATTGTATTTAATACATAATCATAGTGATGTTCAGAGGGTAGCCGTGGTCGTACGCCACTTTGTCCTAAAGCTTATGATCGCTTACTGTTTGCAGAATGCACTACGAACCTAACATATTTGTCAAAACACACATCTCGCAGTACAAAGTAGCCTTCAAAAGTTACTATAGAAAACTACGTGACAAAAATAAGTTCGAGCTCGAAATTACGCATGGCAGAACAGCTTTATAGAATAAAAGCACTTTCTGTATGGCCACAAAAATATTTAACAAGCTGCCTGAGACTTTAAAATCATTAAATCTGGACAAATTCAAAAGTGAACTCCTGAATATATTTATCAATAAATGTTACTACTCGTTAAAGGACTAGGATGACAGTTCTATAATCCCTGTTTCGGGTAATTAGCATTAGGTGATCATATCTGTTTTGACATTCCTGTGTTTATTTGGTAATTACCTAATTGATATCGCATCAGTTGACATTATTCTATATACTTTTTAGTGACATTTAACATTTATGTACTTCCTTAGATTTTATTGTTGACATTGTAGCAATAGTTTATTAATTTATTAATTGTTTTGACATTCCTCTATTAATTTACAATTTTATAATTGACACTATCTTCTATATTTTTATTTTCAGATATATATTTTATTTCTCATTTTTGTTATTTGTTAAATTTAATAATTGACTTTCTGAGAATATTTATTGATCGACTTGCTTTGATATCCTTATTTATATAATTTTAATTGATAATGGTATTTGTTGCACGTTATTGATTGAATTTGAAATTGATGATATTACTTGTACGCCAAATTGCTTCCAACGATACCTGTAAGTAGTTTAGAAGTTATGAGGGAGCAGATTAACATACATACCTACATAATATATACATACCGGTCAAAAACATAACCCTCCTTTTTGCTTAGTAAAAATTAGTGCTAATTCTATTTTTGATCGCACAGCATAGTAAGGCCGCTTTGACTTGTTTTTTGGACCGCTTTTGACGCTGTTCATCCTGAATTTACTGTATTTGTGATCGAAGGATCTAACCAGTCTCCATCCTTAGCCTTATGCCATAGTCGGCACATTAGAGACTGTAACAAAGCTGTGCGCGGCATGTGTCGAGGCGCAACGCCCCGCCCCCGCTTTGAGGTGCCGCCGCCATTGGCCGCTATATTGCCACTGTGTGAATATGGCCCGGGGGCCACGGCCACGGTCATGTGGTCATAGCCCATGACCCCCGGGGGGCAAGTGATGACCTTTTGAGTGCGAATGATTAAATCAGTGGTTTAAATTTAAATGGTAGCTATTAGACTCGATTGATCAGATTGGAGAAGTGTGATATTTAAAAATTTTATGCTTTGTTCGTAGAACCTACCGTTCTACCATCATCCAACTGAACTGACAGAACACCTGTATTACTAAGTCATCTTGCTATAATTCAAAACCTTTAGCAGCTTTTAGCGAAGTTCAAAAGAACAACGACTTTTATTCAAAGTATTTACAAATATATTAGAGTAGCGACCCGCCCGCGCCCCCGACTTCGCACCGGTAGTAGAGCATGCCTACTAGATCTAGATTTAAATGTAATATAATCTCTAAACTACTTGAAGTATTTTAAAGCTCCCAAGCGGCTATTTCGACACTTGCAACAATTTTTCGTTATATTTCAACTAATTTATACACACCCTTGACAAATTATGCACTTAAATCTTCCTCATGAATTATTCTATTAATTGCTGAAAACCGCATGAAAATCTATTCAGTAGTTTTTGAGCTTATCGCAAACAGATAGACAGACGCGGCGGAGGACTTTGTTTTATAATATGTAGTGATTAGACAAGCCACTTTGATGTATTAAACTACTACTAATTATTAGTGAAAGCAAAATATAAAACAAACCGCGAAATTAAAGTGAAAGTTGTCGCATTACTGGCACATGTCGAAAATATACGTTGTTACGTTATATTTGATTTATTAATGAAAATAACTACTTGGAATAAATAAAATGTATGAAAACTTCAAATAAGTGTCTGCTGCTACCGTAAAATGATCAGTTTATGACATTGTCAGTGTCGCAGCATTATTATGAACTGCGACGCATGCACAACGTAGCTTTGCTTATTTCACCGGCAAATTTAAAGCAAAAAGTAAAAGCATTCCATATTTCAGCATGCATTGTTAAATGTTCACATTACCCTCCTCTTGGGGCGCGCCGCAGTCGTTTAGATACATTGGTCTTCTTTTGAACTCCGCTGCAGTTGGGTAAAATTCATCTTCACCTTCATTGATTAAGACAAGTAGTCGGTTGTGACTTGTGTAGAGCTTCTGAAATCGGTGCCTGTTCCCACTAACACTAAGCAACACATGAATGAATGCCTAAATATTATTGCTTTGGTGGAGTTTCAACCTTCAGAGACGAGTTGAGCTGAAAATTCCAACACTGCACTATCGTTAAGGCATTCATGCGGCTTCACTTGTTTTACTCACAGCAACGCGTTGGTTTCCGGATGGATCGGTTAGTCAGTTGTTACAGTACATGAATAGTAATACTTGGTGCAATGGTATACTTACAGGTAGGTATTGTTCTCGTAGCTGTTGCCAACTGCATTTTTCAGCATGACAGGTTGAGAAAATCTCGTGTCATTGTAACAAAACAAACGCCTCATAATAATTTTGTTTATTTTTATGGTTCGTTGATAAAGGCCAAGAGCTACTGTTATTTTCTGTAAGTTTCAGTACAGTACGTAACTAAAGACATAAAGAAGACTCCAACGAGAGTTCCCGTAGACGCAGCCTAAATAGCAAATTACCTATCTAGGTATTTTCGGAGTCATTCAAGCTGTTATTTTATTAGTTCAAAGAAATAAAATAGCTTTCATGCTTTGTAAGAAAATGCAGCAAGAAAGCAACCGGAAAAAATGTTGCGTTTATCTTTCATACTCCCTCAAAATCTAATTACACCGCCTCTAAACGAAGTACAATCGTATAAATAAACACGTGACATGCTATTTTGTCACCGTCGCGCAACAACACAACGAGTTCAGCACATTTGTCAAGCATTTTGTTCAGGACTCTGCTAATTTGTAGCTCGACGAGAGAGGAGTGAGCGCGCTCGTTTTGTTCGACTGTACTTTGTCACCGATACGGGCAGGTTGGCTGAATAATGTGCTGGTTTTGGTCACTTTTTGATGTATTTGGGAGTGGAAGATGTTGGGGTAATTGTTTTATTGGGCTTCTTGGTGTTGAAGGGATTTCATTTAGAGTGGTTTCGTAAAACGACTCTTGTCACAATAATTAATTCAATGAGTGTCTTTTCTTCACACTAGAAATTATCCTTTTCTGTTACTCAACGAGTCCAATGAACTCCTCCTTTTCAGTTCGCTACCGTTTTTTTAATTTCACGAGTAAAGGTTAAGTCATACCAGGACGGACAGATTGTGGACGGGCTGCGGATACCGGAAACTGAGATAAGTACAGTATTAAATCTGCCGAAGCAGGATGTCCGGCGGCGTGTTCACTATTTATCCGTAACGCTTTCACTGAACATTGATTCAACCGCGCAAACAAACAATTTTATAAAAATTAATTTGTATCAATAAAATCAAGCAAATTAATAACCATAGAGTAAATAACAAACAAGCTTCCATTAATCACCATTCTCCGCCATAAATCACCACTATCAGCGACAGATCGCCACTTCGTTAATCATAACCCTCTCGCAGCTGCCGTGATAAATGTTTTCTAACAGTCGTGAAAACAGACTGAAAATTATCTACTGCAGTTTAGGGTTACAGTCATTTGTTGGTGACTGTCGCGGTGTCACCGCGGGATGACGGATCGTGTCTGTCGAGGTGACGGGTGACGTGTGTAAGAATGACAGGTCGTCACAGTGACGAGTCGTGACGTTTATTGGACGGATGCAACGGGAGATGTGCGCGCGCATGACACCCGAGGTTGAAATAGTTCGATGTTTGTTAATAAGTGTAATGCGATACGAATGTGGTTTATTTGTACAAAATATCAAAGTGAGTCGGTTATTTTAAAGATGTTATTTTTAATAGGTTTTGAAGTATTTCGGTTGAAAGATCTTGCTACTACTGAATGTTTTCATACACATGAGACAATCATGTGGAACATGGCAGTATTAGTTACATTCGTTAATTATCAGGACTCTAAACACTACCAAGCCTTCGCCTTCAGACATGTACTGGCATTAACTGTATGGCATTAAGTCCGCCTCTGTACTTTTGTGCTTGAAGTGTTAAATAAATAAATAAATACTGAACTTAAAACATTTGTGATTCTTCGAACTAAACGGGAAGATAGGTGAATTTCAAAAATATTTCAGTGCTTACTTTGCCAAAGTCTTACACCTACAAAATAACCTCAGTATTTATTCCTTTCAATTTAACTAAAGATTAGCGAGCCAGTATAATATGAAACGAGCTCAAAAGTTAACAAGCAAAAGTTTTACGACAGAGTTGCGCGGGCGTAGTGTCGAGTGTCAGCCGTCAGTACAAAACGACGAGTGTCGGCAAGTGGCGACATCAAAGTGGGTGTCACGTGACACAGACCCGATGCCTTTGACTTAATTATGGACTGCTGGAAAGCTGCAGGGTTGAGTTGCCGGAACAAGTGGGTCACTAATAACCGCAGAATTAGAAATATAGTTATAGGCTGCAGTTCTAAACTGTAAAACTCAATTCCGCAGATACTCACTTGCAAATCTACTTTGAATCTGAAGGGCAATTCCAGTGTTTTTATGTTTTTTTTTGTGTTTTTTTATACTGATCTCAGAGTCTGGTGTCAGTGTAGGTTTGAAACGCTTTTATGACGGGAGTTGGCCTTCTGTTCGTCATCAGCTGTCATCGCGGATTCTTAAATAAGTTCAAAAGCGGGTTATTAGAATAACAACTGTTATTCTTTTTCAAGTCGATTCCGAAAGTTTTGAAATCCCCACTGAACTGTTGATGAAGGTGGAGTTGGCAAATCGTTATCGCACAAACATATCCTACAAATAGAATTACCTAAAATATGATTAAAAATTAACATTTATATTAAAATATTTTCTTTATCTCCAGACCCCAGTGGCGGAGGCATGGGCAACCCTGGCGTACCTGGCAGCGGCACCCAGCAGTACGGAGAGGTGAACCAACTCGGAGGAGTGTTCGTGAACGGCAGACCCTTACCCAACGCTGTCAGACTACGGATAGTCGAGCTAGCACAACTTGGCATCAGGTAAGCAGTCACAGTGGACGCAGACCCTTACCCAACGCCGTCAGGCTACGGATAGTCGAGCTAGCACCACTAGGCATCAGATAAGCAGTGACAGTGTTACTGCTTATCTGATGCCGAGGTACAAGTACAAGGGGTTTTGACGGTCGTTACGAGTAATCAGTGGCCTGGAAGTCTGGCAATCAGTTTTACTAATAAAGGCGTGTCGCATTACCCAGTACTAACTGAGTATACTGGTATTTAGCTGCATCTGGTAAGACTGGAGGTCGGCTTCCAGTCTAACCAGATGCAGCTAAATAAAGTTGGGCAGAGGAAGGCAAATGATGACGATTACTGTTACTGGCGGATGTCGTTGGTCAGAAGCAACTGATGTTGTGTGCAAACCAGTCGTGCAACTCATGGTCATCTGCCTGCCTTTTTCCAACTATGTTGGGGTCGGATTCCAGTCTTACCGGATGCAGCTGTATACCAGTATTTTACATGGAGTGCCTGTCCATCTGACCTCCACAACCCAGTTAGTACTGGGTAACACGTAACCTCTTGGCTACCAGTGATGCAACTTCACAGCGTTATAATTGCTCGTTGTTGACGTCAGAACAAGTTTGCATGTCATTCTGTCAATAGCGTCTTAGGGTTTATCTTATCTTTTCTTATAATCCTTCGATAATACCCAAACCTGTACTTCTCTCCGTCTATAAAAATAAATCAATCATTGAAATATATTAACGAAGCCTAAAGGCACTTGTTCTCCCCGTCTTTGCGTTTTTTTTGTTTTAGACCATACCTGGGAACCTTCTAGATACCGAGATATTGGGGGTCAAAGTTCCAACTTTTTCACAAGTTTTTTTTTAAATATATGTTTTTAATGTAAGATTTTTACTTCAAACACATCCACGACCCCGTACTATTCAATCCATCCATCAGCACAATGCTTTGAGTGCGTTCCGTCGAGTCCTACTGTAAAACGCTTAACAGAAAGTTCAGATTTAGATATGGATTATGAAATCACAAAAATAAACACGTGTTTTATTAACTGTGCTCCAGTTGTACAGTGTGTAGGCCCTACCTTCAAAGTGGATGTTTGTGGATTAGAACCAAGCCAGGCACTTTAATTTATTTATTTAATACTTCAAGCACAAAAGTACAGCGGCGGCCTTAATGCCATAGGCATTTTGATGCAGAGACAAGCAGTGGCAGGTGTATATCTGAAAATAATTTTAATTAATACTAAGATAAACTACAAGAATATATAATATTCTATAAATATATATATCAAAATATGTATTAATGTAAAGACATGAGACGTCCACCAACCCGCGTTGTGTTGGAGTGGTGAATTACAGTCCACTCCATTTTTCAAAGGGTGGCCGATTTTGAAACGTTGGGAATATTAAATATGACATACATTACAGCACGCTCGTAATTCCCGAAAGGTTAGGTAGAGGTGTACCTTTAGTACACCAATTTCGCTAGCTTCTGATTATGTCATGTTATTGCTCGACAGTTGATATAGCAAATGCTTTCCTATCAAATAACGTTATTTGCTGCGGTATCTGAAACTGGAATAACGGACATTCTCTATTTCTTTACTATCAGATAATCGGCTATTATTCCTTATCAATAGTTTCATTACATGAACTAATACCATGTTAGTGTAACCTTTGTTGATAATCTCAGAGTTAGAGAAAACTAAACACTCTGTTAGTAATGGCCATTTTACCCAACCGCGACCAACACCATTTATTAGGTATGCTCGTGCAGTCGTATCTATATTTAAGGCCCCAATGTTTCACGATTTTTTTATTAATTTATTTTTTTAGAAATTTATAAGTTTTGAAGTTAAACCTATGGAATAATTAACTCTTTAAGTGGTGATTAAGGTGATAGTCGTTTAGTCGTAGTACCCCTCTCCTTGACATATTTTCTTCCCTTTATTTGTTTGGGGTCGGCACACCATGTTTTCTTCCCTTGACAGATGCGCAATTTGCGCTACCGTTTTCAGTAATGCGATGATGTTTTTCTGCTTGGACAATTGGACCCTAACGTTCTTCATTTGTTGGCAGGCCTTGCGACATAAGTAGGCAGCTGCGAGTGTCACATGGCTGCGTGTCGAAGATCCTGGCGCGTTATCACGAAACAGGCTCCATCCTGCCAGGGGCCATCGGAGGGTCCAAGCCTCGAGTTACCACACCTAAGGTTAGTTGTAAGGCGGGATCTCGATGAGATATTGAAACACTACTGTCTTTATTGTAACGATTAAACAATTAAAAGGATTTCATTTATTGCTAGCCGACAGTTCACGGCAACCAGCTCCCTACTGTATAATAAAATAAATAAAAGCATCTCCATCTACCCACTGACTAAACACGAAATCAAAATTAAACTCACCAAATGGTTGCAGAAGTTAACGCATGACGAAACTGAAAATATTATTAATTAAAACTGTATTCTAAATTGCTAACTAATTAAACTGCATTTTAACTGCGCTTTAAATTTATAAGTTATTGTGTAACTACTTGTATGACTGACAATTCCATTAGTGTGCCAATCATTTAAAGGAACATTGGCTCCTAAAACACTGGCCTAGTTGAGGAGACAGAAGTTCGTACATTAATATGTCTTCACTGTACAACTTTATTCACTGTGTTTTGTAAGTTTTTTTTCCTTGTGTACAAACCTATTAAATTATAAAAACATACAAACTAAATACGCAACGCAATCCCGTAGATCCCGCGGGTTTTGCGAGAATGCGATTTAAAAAAAAATATTCTTTTCTTATGAAAAGTCATTAAAAAAAAAATACAATAAAGACAAGTCGATTGATTACACACCAGAGCCGAAGGCACCTAAAAACCCGGTTCCCGCCGGCTTCCCTTTGGGAACGAGCCACGCTACGTAGTGTCCAGGTGTCTACCGTAGTCAAATAGTATATTACATACACATCTGTGGGTATCACATCACAGAACAACCATTTAATACATCATAGGATTAAAAACATTTAAAAAATGACAATGTTTTTCATGTCAACAAATAAAGCAACAGGTGGTGCCAAATAAGCCGGTGCTCGGGTGTCAGAATTCAGGCCTAAAATCGTATGGACGCGCAAACGTAACTTCTCGGCTGGCAGTACCGTTTTGTAGAGAGCCCGTTAAGCCGAAGATTATCGAGTTACGACAGGGGCAGAAAAAGAAAGTACATAGGCGAGAACGCGATAGAATGAGTAATGGTCGATATCGTATTTGGTATCAACTAGATTTTTTATTTTGTTGACTTATTTACATACCTATACATATAAAATTCAAAGTCCTGACTGACTGACTGATATATCAACGAACAGCCCAAACCACTGGTCCTAGAGACATGAAATTTGGAGGGTGTATTCTTTGTGAAGAGTAGGTATCACTATGAAAGGGTTTTTCGAAATTCCACTCCTAAGAGGGTGAAATGGGGTGTCGATTTTCCCGTGAAACTTATTATTCTCAGGGTTGATTGACTTGAAAATTGGTGTACACACTCTTCAATTAGAATTATGAGACACGTCTATCACAGTTTTTCCAAAATCATCCCCCAACAGAGTAAAATAGGGCTTCGAAACTCACGTAGTCGGGCGCATGGCGTGCAGTGTTGCGCAGGCCGTGCGGGGCGCGGGAGTATTTACCTATTAGTAAGTAGGTAGGATTTTTCTGAGGTAGACGTGTCTGTAAATATTTGTGAAATCCCGATTTTCGCGTTGCCTCGTGATACGCGACATTGATATTAAATATTATGTAAAAGTATTATGTCTATAAATAGATTCCTAATGAATCGTTTGGTTGTCTTCACCGGTGTCCAATCTCAAACCAAGGTTTCAATATTTCACATATGTAATGTAATTGATATTACTATGAGTTAATATTTGCAAGTTATAAGTAAAAAAACGTGAGTGTGTCTGTATTACTTAAATTAAATGAAATACTTACACTATTCTTCTTACTCTTACATAAATATTAGAAATGCGAAAGTTCGGATGGATAGATGTTTGTTACTCAGTCACGCCAGAACGGCTGAACAGATCTGGATGAAACTTGGCACAGAGATAGATTATAGTCTGGTATAGTACATAGATTACTTATTGTCCCAGAAGTAAGATCCCCTGCACAATTCCCGAACTCCACGCGGGCGGAATTAAAATTCAAGATGGCGCCGATGCCAATTTTCGGTTTTTCTTCATGGGTGTCATTTTCATGGTTTTCGGGGTCACTGATAACGAAACTGAGGTCAAAAAAAAAAATACACAGTGGTGACTGTTACATACTACATAGTTACTATCATGACCATTGACTTGTTAAAATATTTTGGATAGGAGACAAAAAATGGTATTGGTTTGTTACTAAAAGCTTGTCTTAGCTATCAGATCACCCAGTCTTGCTAACTGGATCCTCACTGAAATTAGATAGCTATTCTGAGATTGAAAACAAAGTTGAAAATGTAGAGTCAGCACTTGGTCACTGAATTTTCAGAAATACTGAAATTCAATGGTACTATCTTGATACATCAAAAAAACTTAATCAATATTATAAAGCGTGAGGAAACTAGCCCTCTGGAGCAACTGAACAGATTCGCCACTGGACAGAGTATAGTCGTGAACAAATAACTTTATATTATATAAATTATTTATATTATTATAGTCCGTAGGCCGTACCCGGTTAGATTGGATTACCCTAACATAGTTAAGAAAAGTGCTAGGCAATTAATTATTAAGTTACGCAAATGGATGACCTTACTGTTCAATGGTTTTGGTTTTCTAAACTTTCGGAGGGATCTCAAACAATTTCTTATGAAGCGCACGTCCCCAGGTGGTGTCCTACATAAAGCAACTAAAAGCGAAAGATCCGGGCATCTTCGCGTGGGAGATCCGCGACCGGCTGCTGGCGGATGGCGTGTGCGACAAGTACAACGTGCCGTCGGTGTCCAGCATCAGCCGCATCCTGCGCAACAAGCTCGGCGGCGGCGCGCTGTACCCCGTGCCGCCGCTGTACCCCGTGCCGCCGCAGCGCTGCTGGCCGCTCCACCAGCCTTATGACTACTATGTATATTTACAGGTGAGGGCACATTCTTTTAGGCCATTGACAACACCATTGTTATGAAGTAGGTTACTGCGTCTGCTTCTCCTCGTCGAAGAAACATAATTAATTATTATGCAATAGCATTCGGTAAAAAATATTTCACTGATGGAAGCTACTCATAGTAGCTCTTCATCAGTGAAAGAATTTTTGAAAGCGTATGAGAAGTTTCGGAGATTTACTTCTACAACCAAACATACATTCTGTAAGTAGTCACACTGTAGTGAAGACTGAAATAGAGTAAAACTGGCGTAAATTTCATGGTTATCAAAGTTGTTTATAGATATTTGGAACCCTTGTGCTTTTTGTTTTCTGAAAACCTTTAGTTTACGAACTCTTTCAGTTCCAGAATTTTCCATGTCTTGTCAAAATACAGTATCACTAGACCGCTACTTTTTCTTTTGTCCGCAGGGTCGTCAGCACACAGCAGGCAACCCGCACGCACTCCCCCACCCGCACCAGCAGCCCCCTCCCCCCCACCACGCGCATGCACACGCGCTCTGACACGCGCACCTCGCCACCAACCACGACCGGTGATCACCACCCCGTGATCACCATCACCAGTGACAGTGATCACCCAGTGAAGTGCTAAGTGGTGCGACCGTGCGAGTGACTTGACACTGTTCTCGTGGAAACGCGTCACGACTGAGATTAGTAGAGTAAGATATGTGCTTGTTATATCACTGTACGGCGGAATAGAGAAGAGAATAAAGGATTGCAAGAATCTTTTGGCGCTCGAATTTCATTGACATGAGCTCCGCTTTTGGTAAATATGAAACTGAGAAAATTGTACGGAAAAATACAAAATGGTGATTATATCCACGCGCCAAAAAGTCCATGTACAACATGAGGAAGTGCTGGAAATAAGTTTGGCAATTATGAGTTTGTGTTTGAACAGCTTCTGAAAAAGAAAACTAAGCTAGAGCCAAACATTCCCAAAATGTGAACTTTTTAAAGATTAAGTAAGAACATACTCATAAAATTGATATTTTGGGAAAGGGCATGGAACCGAACGTCCAATGTATTCAGTCCATCGCCATTTTGATATGTCTGCAAGTTTCGGTAAACAATTTAAATTCAGAGGCATATAAACAAACAAAAGTGGCCCGACATGTGGTACTGTAAAGTGCCGAGTTATTTCAAGACAAAAATCTTCGAATATCTCGGCAACCCGACACTTTACAGCGCCCTATGACGACTTGACGAGCCAGTCTTTTGTTGGTTTATACACATCCTCTACCCAGATTTAGCAGTTTCACTGTGAATAATCAAAATAACGATAGGGTAAGTGGTACAAAGTTCTGACCCCTGATTAATTATTGTACTTTTTATCCAAATTCGGCCCTGGTGTTCTTAATTCCGTTCGTTAAGTACAAAGTCCGGCCCTGATTCATAGTGCGGATTGTGCAGAGTGATACAAAAGTGAAAAACTGATCTTAATAGTGATAAATAAAGATAGTTGTTGATAAAAAGTATTATATTATTATTGTATATACGTTATCACGTGTAAGATAAATAGATTTTATTTTTCACGCGAGGCTTAATATCACTGATTTGTGTTTAAAAGGAAAAGATAACGACAGAAAGAGTTTGTTGTTTAAAATTGGAGAATGTGTTGACGAAAAGATAAGGGTTTGTGTGTCATACCATTTTTACATAATTTATTTATAATCTTTCATACTGTTTTAACGATAAGGACATTCTTTTTGTTTGTTAGTTTTGATCGTTTTTTTTCAGCAATCTAAATGCCATTTTTCAGAAATAATATCAGTTTTAAAAGTGGCCGATGTGGAAGCCTGTCGGTACGCGTCCTGCAGCCGACGGCTGAGCATGGTTATTTTCTGGGCTACAAGTGCTGATTAAATAATGAAAAGAAGATGAAAGTTATCGTAAGCTTTCATAACTCGTTACTCTTGGCGTTACTTATTACATAATTATATGTGTTTCATTAAATGAGGGTCAGTCTTTATCTGTTGTTGGTGTAGTTATCTTTCATTGTTTTAAAATGCAAGTCTTGATATTAAGCCTCAAGTGTTTAGTTCTGCCATAATGAGCTAACCCACAATCTTTTATTAGTTCAGTTGGATTAGATTACTTCGGAAAATGAGAAAGATGTGGCTTGGCACACTTTGGCAGAACTAAGCTGAAATTATTGTAGATATTGTATTAGTTATGGTCTAAAAAACGTGGATGTTGGAGAGTATTTAAGTGTGGGTGCAATGATGTAAATATTTTAAATAACTATGACACGAATGTACTTATTCTATTAAAAACAACACTCATACGAGTACCTATAGCATTTTTATTTCCTAACTTTGTCTTACAATATCATATGCCGAGGCGTTAAAGAATACTTGAAGCAAATGTGGGGCTATCACATTCTTTATGGAGTTGTTTAGGAGTGTATTTCATCTAGTTCAGTCTGAATTAATTTTGTCTAATCTATAATTCCAGCATCGCGGATATTTTCGTCGTACGGTTTAATTTTTTTTCAAATATTTTGTGATGAACTTAATTCTATCAAGAATCTGTAAATAAATTGCTTGTGAAATTGAATGCAATTGGAGGAGTAGGTCTGTATGATTAAGGTTTGAAAAGTGTTTATTAATTCCGATCAGAATTATTTCTCTTAATTTCTTGGATATTTGTTTCTCAAATTCTGTTAGTAACGTTTGCGTTTCACTTCACTTGGATGAGATCACAATGGAGCCGATTAGTATGTCAACACTCCAGACTCCATTCGGATAACGTCCAGGTTGTGATAAAACGCCGCGCTTATCTTCAATTAAATAATAGGTACATATTTATAAAACGCAAAAATCTGTACAAACTAGTTGTTAATTACATGATATTATTTAAACCTAGCTTTATTGGTCAAAGTATAGAAAATAAATTGGTTTGTTCATACATTACACTTTGTGTTATTTTATGCCTTTTCAAAGCGTTTCAGAAGTCCACTTTGTGATGTTTTGCTGCGAGATCATTACTGCCGGAGTGCCGGCTCCTTTGTGTCTCAGAAAGAAAATAAGCCAAAATAGAATGCGAAACGAAATCAATATCAACTCCGAATTAATATTTAAGCGAACAAAAAGGAACTGCAGGCGGAATTGGTCGCCCCGTCGTAATAAACCGTCCATTGATTAGGCCGCGCTCAACGCCGGCCACAATGGCTCCACAAATAAATCCTCTATTTTTAGTGCCGCGCTGTGATTTAATTACGTCTGTACAACGTGATATTTCATTAAAAATTCAGTGGCTAATTGAATGCTGCGCCCGCGCACAATGCGGCCGCCGCACACACTCGCGTCCCGAATCGAGTTTACAACCGAAAACAATAAACGAACGGATATTGCTTGCGTACAAATATTCGCATAACGTTCCTCCCGACGCTGGACACGAATTACCAATTAAATCCCTGCTTTGTTTCGAATTTAATACTACCTAATCCGAAAATTGTACTGTATTAATAACAAAACTTTATGATCGCGCTCGAAAACGCGCAGGAGCAAAAAATAAGATGGCGACGGGCGACGGGCGCGCTGTTAAAATGACATTTGACGCCGCTCGACGACGCAGCCGCCCGGCGCACAGGGCTGGACCACGACTCCTGCTAAATTATTGGGAGCTAATTCTTAGTTAATATTGTCCGCAACAGGCCAACAAGAGCAGGGTTAGTAGAAATGTTGAGCCCAGACGAAGTCATCAAAGAAAAGAGGGATAAATTCGCTAAATGCATTCTAGAAGATTAGAGCCTTTCCGGTTCACTCAATCCTGTCGCGACAACGAGTCCAAGCGCTGCAATAAGGCACCCAGCCTTTGCGCCTATTGCAGCGCTGCAAAACTATAGTAATACGATTCGTCAATCGAATGTTGAGCTACCATCGACATGAAAAAAGCTTACTGTGGCAATCTAGTTTGGTAAATCGAACTGTTCAATAGCCAGATCCGCATTAGGTAGCGCCGTAGATATAAGAAAGAAGGCACTAACATTAGCGAGGCTATTTTTCTTTTTGAGCCGGAACGAATCATATGTTACCCTGCTAGGCCCTTTTTCAGTTGATCCGCTGGTCACCGATATATGCGCTGTTTGATGAGAGGGGCAGACCGCTGAACATAATTAAAAAGTGCAGCAAACCGCGTGCGGCGGCTTTGTGGATTGTGCCTTTTTATATTGTGAATACGCTGCCGTGAAATCGTGTCCCACAGTCGGCGCCGCTGCTAGTTGTACTCATTATATTATATAAGCCTATGCTGTCCCACTTCTCTCAGCCTAATGCTATTGCAGCCACATTATTGTCGTTGTTTTTGTGTTCTCTCTTAATTATTATTTACGAACGACCTGACAATTTGTAATAAATTAATGAATGCATTTATTTATCAGAATATTTTACAAAGCTGTTAGGTTCATAATGTATTAGGATCATAATATTCTGCCGTTTCCGGCGTACAAATATGGTTTATAAAATTAGGGGTCATCATTAAGTTATTACAATTAAATTATTAATCATTTGAATTGGAATTACAAGTAATTTAAATAAGTTGATAAATAAAAGAGATAAATTATATAAGTCAAAATTTCAAATAAGTCAAGGGTATCAAATATGATTAGGCAATATTGTCAACTATTTAGGTAAATTTTTCAGTCATAAAATCTTCAGTCGAGTTATAATAACATTTGCTTAAAAGAAAGTTAAATAATTTACATTTAAATGGCGAGAGTTTTAAAGCCATCAGGTAATTTGTTGTAAACAATAATGGACATACAGAATTCATTATAAGAAAACAGTTTAATTCTACGCCTAGGGACATTAAGCATACGCACTTTGAGGCTGGGTCTGGATACAACATCATTATACAAGTCAAATTCATGTCTGTTTTGATGTACAAAGATACAAATTTCAAAAATGTATAGTGCTGGAAGTGGCAGCATTTTAAGTTTTTTAAATAATGGAATACAACTGTTTGCGCTCCAGAAATTGATCGTACTCATTTTTTCCGAGCTCAAAACGCTGTTTTAAATTCAACTGAATTACCCCATAATTATTATAATACCATAGCGCAAAATTAACGAGACATGGCCATGGTATGCACATAGTGCCGCATTACACTAGCCACACGCGTTAGTCTATACACCGTGACTTTTTAGTCGTCTTATAAAGGTGGTCCACTCAATGTGCCCGACATAAAATAGCTCTAGGCGCGATTTGATTTTTTTTTTACTTACCATAATAGGTACAAAGAAAAATAAATAATATATTAGAATAAAATTATGGTACATCCTGTTAATGATTTTTAAGTGTCAAACGGGAGAACATACCTACCCAGCGCTTGAGTCCAGTAGATCATCGCTCGCAACGGGGTATTTTAACTACGTCATGCGTCATAATACTGAATAATAATTTAATTTTTAAATTATTAAAATCTCAAAAATACCTATTTTTTTTTAATGAATGTTTAGTAGTCATTGGATACATGAAGTGGGCTGCCGTTGTAAGACGACTAAAAAGTCACGGTGTATAAAACGAATACCAATCTATGTATGCCCAAACCGCTGGTCCTAGAGACATGAAACTTGGAGGGTGTGTTCTTTGTGAAGAGTAAGTATCCACTAAGAAAGGATTTTTGGGAATTCCACCCATAATGGGGGAAAAAGGGGATCGAAGTTTATATTTTCATGTCCGTCAGTTTTGAAGTTATCATCTTCAAATTTTGTGTTTAGGCTGATGATTGAAAATTAATTTATACGTGTTACAGCGTTTTTGATAATTCTACCCCCGAAGGCTTAAAAAGGGGTATGAAGGTAAGTAATCGGATACTTTTCGACATCACGCAGGCGAAACCGCGGGCAAAGGCTAGTCATCTATATTTTTTAGATCAAACATGTCAGATCAGTTTACGAAAAAGATGAGACAGAATGATAATATTGTCATTTACATATAGAGCTGCGTAGGCAACTACACTAGTATTGTTCGTTTGTTATTTTGCGTCAGGTTTTGAAGAATTTTGTCGCATATATGTATGTAAGAGGAGAGACAACTCAGGGCAGTTGAATAGGTGATTGACCGTTTGACCGTTTGACCGCCATTGTCACATATACGTAACAAGCGAGTCCGTGCCCTGTACGCCAAACGACACAAATATGTGACAAAATGGTGGGTGAAATTGTGGCTTGGCGTGGAGGGCACGCTCGTGCGTTTATGCTCTGGCGGTCGAAAGGTTAGAAGAGTGTAAGTTTTAAGAATATTGAAGAAACCTTATTTTTATTAATTGACAAAACGATTTCAGTGAAAAAACATTCCTAACCACCTAAACTTTTTCATACCGTTTTTCCCATCGGGTGAAGTCGGGCAATTCTTCATTTGAATTTTTCTTTTTATTAGATAATAGAATGATAGAGATAGACATTAACAACACTAATCCGTGTACAGCACGGTGATTATGTCAGTTATATCACTGGGTAACGATGTTTCACTATAATTGACTGATAACAAGCCCCCGCCTACCCCAATGTGATAATATCATGAACAATGCTTATCGCATTATGCCATTGACTCCCAAAAACAGTTAACAGCTAAATTCTCACTCTGTATTTAACATAACATCACGCCTTTAGCGTCCAAAGGGTTGGGCAGAGGTTTACCTAACCAACAGTAAATCCACAATTCGCCAGTTATGTTTGAGTCCCATGTAATAGGGGCGAGCCTATTGCCATCAAACCCAACCTTTGACTCCGGGCTGCTACTGAGACGGTTCCGATGGAAAAACCAAATATAATAAAACTCTTTGTTGGGCCTGGGAATAGAACCCACTACTCCATACTCGACCGTATCGCTTGGAACTTCACAAAGGCAGCCTTCTGTACCTACTATTACGTCCCTTATTAATTCTTAAAGGAAACATTATTTTTGAAAGCTCTGTTAGACAAAATGGTTTGATGGTTGTCAGTTCAGTAACCCACTGAATCCTGCGGTCATTACAATAGTAGGAGTAGCTTAGGAGTTTAATTAATATCTAGAATTTAGTCCCTTACCCTATTTAATTTGAATTGACATCACGGTGAAGGATTAACCAGGCCGTGTGGGAACTCGCTGACTGGCCGGACGTACCTCTAGTGGCGCAGTAGATACGTCGCTCGGGGAGGCTTCTTGTGGTGCTGTTCCAGAAACAATGGGAAACCAGATACCGTGTCCTGTGTGCCACAGCATGCTTGTTTGCCTGCCTGCACACTGCAGGAACTGATGGACTCTTGGGATAGCTCCAAACTTGTAGCCAAGTTCTGAGCCGCCTCATTATAGCTGAGGTAATCTATAATGATTCGGCCCGTATAGATTACCACGCTAAGAACTTACCTAAATAATAGATATATAATTACGACAATCATCTTACAGTTCAAAAAACGAAGTGACTCTCCTCAATACATTACACGACTTCCTAAACTTCTACAAAAAACGGTGTCTATTTCTTTAATAGCATATTTGCGGGTATTTGTTATAGTTTTTGCGGCAGTCGAGCGTGTCGAATGGGTCAGAAGTCGCCGACACGTGCAGCGCGGCGCTTTGTAACGCGACGCGGCGCGGCGCGGCACGGCGCGGCACGGCACGGCACGGCACGGCACGGCACGGCACGGCACGCCCTCGGCCAAGTGGCGCCTAAGGGTCATAGGCAAAAACTAGTGGCCGGTCTTTCAAAGGTCACATACATTGACTAATTCAGACCCGGTTGAAGAGAGTGTTAGATATTCCTGTGAGCTTCGAACCTGAAGGGTATGGGTAGGAATCGAGGTAGGTACTCGGGCTCCTATGATGCAGGCTGTAGGCCTGGGGAATGTGGAAATAATGAATACACTTACACATATTATCGTTACGCAATTTTATAATTAGAGAATTGGCGTAAAATGTGTTGCAAGAAAGAATGTAAGTAAATTGTGTCGGTCTGTAGACTGGGAAGAACACCTGGAGAGGAGACAAAATAAAATTACCTGCCTGTATCTCTTATAATCGTTTATAAATACTATAAGGGAGTTTGTAGTTACGATCAAAATCATCATCAGCAGCAGTATCCTATCATCTCATTTATTTCATTATCTCTAAGAAATCTTTTATCTAGATATGGAAAGCTTTTATGTCATTACCCTCATTTTACTTTTAATATCATTAATATTTACTGATATATGAAAATCTAGGCTGTAGGTACCTATTGTGTAGATTTCAAAGTTATTATTTCTTCTTTGAGATGTTAACGCCATCTAGCGCCGAGTGGTGTAGACGACATCTGTGAAACAACTGACATCTCACACGCGTTGCATCCACTCCGCGCTAGATGTCGTTACCAGTTGTTTTAGTGCAACTACTAACAATTTCAAAACTATTTAACATTATTTCACAATTAATAATTTTATTATATTGTTTTGTAATAATTATCAAACTGCTATCGGCTTTAGTAAAGTAGCGAACCGGACTAGGTGCGCGTAAGTATGCGTGTATCGGTCAAATAAATGTGATTGAGCACCAATCTAGTGATATCATTGTTGTTGATTACAATTCATTTACGAAAGCCTTTTTGCGCACGGCACTAGAAATGTTGGTGCCGGGTGAACTAGATTTAAGGAGAAGATAGCTCCAGTTTTCAGAGTGTATAGTAAGCAATTAGGTACACGTTTTTCAGGGCGGGTAGCAACACTCTAATGAAACTCTCTACTTACTAATTTTATGACTCACCGCCAGTTTCTGATTTGAGGGTCTTAATAGAGAACTAGTCAAACTGTACTGTGATTCCTTCTATGAAATGTGGGACTCATTTCAAATAATTAAGTATAGATTTTAACAAGTTCTAAATTTCAATTACTCAATTTACAAAGAAGCGGTTAATCTTACTTATGTAATAGGGTTTTCCAAGAATTAACCTCAATTACTAGGTAATGTTAATGACGATTAGGTGAATAAGACTTATCCGGGTATGTCTGCTTTAATTACCGTTTGATTTTTGTAAAATCTTTTCGAAAATGTTCAGCTTTTATTAATCAAATTAACAACTTAAACAAAGACACTCCATAAACAATCATCTCCTTAAGTGTTTTGCGCGCGGCACCACTCCATTAGTTATCACAGCTTTGCTATCAATTATTATCATTGATAGAGTAGTTGTGTCGCGAGCACCTTGGTACCTAGGAGCTCCCGACACTCCGGGACACTTCGGGTCGCCACGGCAACCTGCGTGCGCGCCGGTATCACAATAATCTGCTTAAATCCCTGTTTTAATCGCAATGAAATGATTATTGAAGAATTAGAGTGAGTAAGAAGGGTGATCGTGCAAGTCTAGCTAAAGGTGAAACAGTCATGGATGATGGACTCATGGCAGTCTAGCGTGACTACAGCTTAAATGCAAAATTGCATGTACCTAGTCATCAGTTACATACTGAAAAATAGAGTTACTGAAAATAATATAGGTACTTATTCCTGTTTCGTGAATTGTTTTAGGCACCGCACTTCATAAACCGTGAGCATCAACGACGTCTAGTAACTGAATCTGATCATATTGCTGTCTTGTATTTCAGTTAGGTAATTTTATATTCTGAAATCATTTGAGATTATCTCTATAGATTAACTATGTGCTTCAGCACAGCCTCAAAACGAGCTTTTTTTCAGGATGATGACCATGATGGTGACCTTCAGTAAACCGAACTCAAAGCATTTATTTCTATTAAACCATTTAAATGCATATGTCAGAACTTTGAAGCAAGAAAAATGATACAATGAAAAGCTAAACCCAGTTAGTAGGTATAATAAATTGCTTATCTATACTAAAGTGGTAACACTATACAATGTAACAAAGTACCAAGTACTCCACATGCTCGAGAGCTCTCGACAATTAGCTTCCATTCTGAGTGTGGCACCCGAGTTGATGAATAGATACAGTGTCCTCTTCAGGTGTTTTCCAGCCCATCAAACCATGTTATGTTGCTAGCCATCTTATCGGACTGTTAGGCTGCTATTATGACAGATTTAGTATAGCCGTCAGGTGGGTTTTTGCGCGTATCAACGACTTACAGTGTGTGTACCTACTGGCGAGTTTTGTACGTATTTTGCACTTCCGGTGTGGTTCTCATGTGGTTTGTTATTACGAGTGCTTAAGAAAAACTATGTCCTCTGCAGTAATCGTAGCCGATTTCCTCTTCATCAATTAGGTAAAGTTCCACCATTAGTCGTTGGGATAGTGAAGGCAACTAAACTAAATGATTGCTGATCAGGGAGTTTGAGACAGACTGCCACGTTGGGAGTTTTGGGAAATCGCTTTCCAGTTGTCTATCGTTAGAAATAAAAGCAATGATTAATTGTTTAGGGTATTTATTAATTGTCGTTCTCCTGCCCTATTTCTAGTTTAATCAACCGTTAGGGCTGCGCGCATAACAAACATTGCACACGGCCAAGGTAGCTACCAAGCACCAATCGCGGGTACTTGCGCACACGCACCCAATCGGCTTATCTGTGAAGCATTAAAATGTATCAGTGCCCAGTGATTGTCTTATACTTGAATCGTATTAAATACCTACTTAATTAATGAAGATAATTTAGTTGAAATTAATTACTAAATTAATTTAGTTTTAACTAAATTATCTTTGACTTCTAAAAGGTGATTCTAGAAAGAAAATTCAATAAAAAAACTGTTTGTAAAAAGTAATGAAGTTCCTTTCAACAACTTAATTAAAGAATATCCTTAAATCATTAGTACATTAATGGAGTTATATAATTGTGGTTAAACCTTCCTAGTAGCTTACTAAGCCAGTTACCTAGAACTGATCGAACAGACCATAGTGCTCAGGTTACTAGCAGTGTTAGTGAGACTGAAGTGAACCTACGTGTTTAGTGCACATATACCTACTACAGTTATCTATATCTGATAAAACCGGTTTCATGAGTGCAGTTTTTTCAAAACATACTTTCGCGTTAGTGAAACTAAACTTGTTTTGAAAAAAACACTCAAGTGCGTGTGACACTGGATTTGATCTGACCATCTCGTCGTCGACAAGGAAAGTCATCGTGATGGATTCAATAACATGCCCATCAGGTTTCGGATTCGGTTTGTACCTATATTTTTGTTTTTGTTCATTTTGATATACCTTTAGACATACTCATAGCATCTCAGTTCTAGACTTTATGTCAGGGATATATTTTTATAGGAAAGCTAGCTTTCCATCGGCAAAAATCAATTCTCAGAAACCTCGCGCATTTCATGATTCAAGATCCGGGAGTTTGTTTTGGCCTTGCTGTAAGTGAGTGATTTTAGTTAGGATTTTATCTAGACCCGTGACGATCTTTGCTGACACGTGCCAGTTTTAATCACAATTTTTTTTACCTTCGTTATTGACAATAATGACAGATCATGTGACTAAATAATTTTTAATACAATCTCGTCCGATTTCATCCCAGTTTAGTTTTTCGTGCGACAAGAGTTTGGGAAGTGTCTGCGCGATTCCTCACAAGTACTCACTAACATAGTACTGTTGTTCATTCTTTGTCAGTAGTAGTAAGACACCACACATGGCTGTCACGGTAGATTGCAAGAAAGGTAGGTACAGTTCCCCACTAATAGGGGGCCTTAACAGTGGTGAGCTGCTGGATAACAGCAATTATTTTATTCATCAAGTCTTAATGATCCTGTATATATAAGTACCAGTGGCGAAGGTTCCATACAACTCGATTCCTACCGGATTCCCTTTGAAAAATGGCAAAGTCAGTATTCTATAGACAAATAATATAATCACATTCAAGATATGTACTCCGGCTTACCTCTTACAAAAATTGACCCTTCGCTACTGCTAAGTACATCGTAGGTAATTGGTGACCATGTTATTCCAATTACCTACCATTATAAAGGGATCAGTATGATGTGAGATGATGTGTTTTATTCGAAACACTTGTTTCGCCCTCAGAAGGTACCTAAAAATTATTTAAAATACCAATATTTTGTAGGTAAGTAGGTACTTCTCACTTCGATATAAAAAACAGCTGTAAATATTGATTAATTACTTTGTACTCGATAATAATTATGCGATGTTATGCGATAATAATCTGATGCCAATTTCGCTGAACTTTCGCAAGGACGAAGCAATTGAGGTAGATGGAGGTGGGCATTAGATAGCATTGCGAATTGTTGACGTTCTTCATGTTTGCTTGATCTTTTTCCTCAAACTTTCCCTTTTACCAGATTTTGGTTTGGGGATTCCAAAAGGAGGTTAATGTTTTTAAATTACTATTAGTTAAATTCTTAATGCCAGAAATCTAAATAAGTTATACCTACATAGGTGATATAGATAAAACCATATTCATTTATTCTTTGGCAACTTTGTTCCGGCCACTGCTCAGTACCTACAGCCAGAAGGAGGGTTATGATGGTTCTTCCCTGGTCTGCGCGAGAACGTGCTTGTTGGATATTGAGAATTTAAAAATTCGAAGGAATTTTGGGGCCAAGGTTCAGATCTTACAGAAACAAGAAAATATTCTGTTATCCGACAGCAGAGACAATTAAAATTAAAAAATGAATGAGGCAAGGCTCTTCTTTCGTTTCAATGATTACGTGATGTGCCAGTTTCCTGCTTCCATTGAACTTAATATAACCCTCTATTCGATTACAACTTCGAAAATAAAACGTTTTAATGAATTTCTAATCAATATTCTTAATTTTCATGTCTGTAGGTTTATTCGACCATACTGAAAATCGCTTTCAAACTTTATCGAGTCTGTTGAAACTTAAGGGTATAAAACATTCTGGGGCCGGCCTTGTGGAACATCGGTTACGACAGGGTGCTGCGCGCCGACCTCCCTACCGGCGTCAGCGTAGTTTGCTACGCTGACGACACGCTGGTACTGGCACAAGGGAGGTCGCACGAGGCGGCGGCCGAAAACATGACACGCGGGGTTGCGATAGTCGTGGAGAGGATCCGGCAATTGGGTCTCGAGGTGGCACTGCACAAGTCCGAGGCCATGTGTTTTCATGGGCCTCGGAATGCGCCACCGTCGGGATCCCTACTGACGGCAGGAGGGGTTTCCATCGGCGTCGGGTCGACGTTGAAGTACCTAGGACTCGTCCTCGACAGCCGGTGGAACTTCGTGGAGCACTTCCGGCGTTTGGCTCCCAAACTGGAACGGACAGGGGCTGCCTTCAAGCGGCTCTTGGCCAACTTGAGGGGTCCAAACGCCTCCTGCCGGAGGCTATACGCGGGGGTCTTGCGGTCCATGGCCCTTCACGGGGCCCCGGTGTGGGCGCGTTCTTTGAGGCGGCAAGCCGCCCACTACCTGAACGCGCCCCAAAAGGTAATAGCCATAAGGCTAATCCGGGGGTACCGCACGATCTCCGGCGAAGCGGCTAGCCTCCTTGCCGGATTGCCGCCATGGGATCTGGAGGCGATAGTCCTCGCACGCCTGCACGAATGGCGCGCGGAGGCACTACGTCGGGAGGAAACTCCGCTGCCGCGGCAAATTGCCGCTCAGCGAACAGACCTCCGGCGTGATCTCATGGCGACATGGAGAGAGCGACTGTCGCAACCCCGTGCAGGGCACGCCACCATAGTGGCGATAAGTCCCCTCTTTGAGGAGTAGCTAGAGAGGCGCCACGGCGCCCTCACCTACCGCCTTTCGCAGGTCCTCACCGGACACGGTTGTTTCGGGAGGTTCCTGCACCGAATCGGGCGGGAGGAAACGCCCGGGTGTTTCCACTGCGAGGATCGTCCGGAGGACACGGTGGAGCACACCGTGGAGGTCTGCCCCGCTTGTGCGGAGCACCGCCGTGTCCTCGTAGCGGCGATTGGCGGCGGCGATCTCTCGCGTCCGGCCTTGGTTCAAGCCATGGTCCGGAGCGAGAGGGAATGGAAAGCCGTCACCTCCTTCTGCGAAGCAGTCACGCTAGTGAAGGAGGTGGCGGGACGTGAGAGGGAAAGAACCTCACGTCCCAGTCGCCGCGGGAGACGCCCTGGGCGTTGGGGTTCACGTGGTGGCTCCCGGCCACCGTAGGCGCGGGCCTGTGGACGGCGAGTTATGGGCCAGCTCGCCGTCCGGTCGTCTTATGACGACAGGCCGTGTCGACGGCGCGTTCGTGTTCCACGTGCGCCTCAAAGAGATGTCAGCAAATAAGTAGGGGTCCGCAAGGGCCGTCGCCTGCCAAGGCTGCGGGACTGTTCGAAAGAGATACCGTGGCCCTGGAACACAAAGGGCAAAGAAGGAACATGGATGAGTTTTAGTCAGTACAAGTCTGACACTCCCTTCCGCTCCGCCCAGAGTGCGGGGGGGTCATTTGATGATTTCCCATCCGGAAAAAAAAAAAAGGGTATAAAACAATAAAACTTATTCAAATGTTGTAACACAATGGGTCCCAAACAGCAGCAAACGGCAACGCGGCAGGTCCAGAAGGAGATGGCGGGACGAACTCGACTTTTTTCAGAAAGATTGGCAAACAACAGCACTGGATAGGGATAAGTGGAAAGAGGGAAGGGAGGCTTTTGCCTTGCAGTGGGACACAAATGGATGATAAAAAAATAAAAAAAATGTTGGACTGAAACTGAAGAGAGACTGACTGTCCATACAAAACATCGCGTCGGCTGACGCAAATATTATGAAGACTATGAGGAGTCCAAATTTTCGACCCACGGTCCTTGAGGACAGTTGGTCAGTTTGATGGACTGAACCACCACCACATAAGTAGTCCAATAATTAATTTCTTAAGACCTTTTTTGTTTATAAAATGTTAAGTCTGTATCGGTTAGCCAATATTTTGGGGAATTGCAACATTCCGTATTGGTAGGTATGATAACAATGTTGCACTTGCACAGACAATCAGTGTAGTGATGTTCCGGTCACTGTCACACAACCGGGGGTGGTGGGTAGTGTGGTTAGGTTTGTACCTAAACTCGTGGGGAAATACAAATTAAGAGTAGGTATGAAAAAACCTGATGTGTCGTTTTCCTTGTGGCTACTCTGACATTCTGTTGCTTAAATTAATCGATTCTCTTTCTAACATTATTTTCTTACAGTCTAAGAACACCAAAATATGATTCAGTTTAACAAATCAAAGTAGGTACCTCTAACGCCTGTAGTGTAAGAAACATTGAGACTTTTATCAACAGGACGATATAACACGAAGTAAGTAGGTATCTAATTAACTTTTCTGCTTGTTTAATATCGTGGCTTATGACAGGCACCTATATGCCATGCTTTCAGTTAAATAGTCCGTCAATGCCTGCTGTATGTAAGTACCTAATCCTATTTATCTGTAAGTCGTGACCATCGTGGAAGAAGCGATAATTATATATTATCTACTGACTCATACAAACATGCACAGTTTCAATTTTTACGACGTCGAGACAACATTACTCTTTGTTTACACATAACTCACTTATTTATGTAAGTACTAAGTTTATGTGCTCGGCTATCTGATTGCAAACACATAAACGTTTACGTTCATTGCGTTCAAAGGAGTTTCTTGTAAACTAGAGGTAGCGGTCTCTTGCGGAGGTAATAAAGTCAATCAAATGATTTAATGAATTTGTTCATTGAAAGTCATGAACCCTCTCCTAACATAACCATAGGTACCTGTACCTATAGGTAACAAAATTGGTGATGAATACTCTCCACTTATGTACTAATGCTCAATCCACATTGATTGCAAGAAAAGATGGCACAAATAATTAATCAAAATGGCAATATTTAAAACGTTGAAGAGTTTAGACTGATCAGCTTTAATGGCCCTGGAATAACAGAGCAACGGAGTTTCATTTACTATCACGGAAGAGTCGTCTCGAGGTTTAACACTGACGATACTGACTGGATAGACTTCAATGTGTACGGAAAAAAGTGTGATTAGCAGTTCTGTCTGTACAAATTAAAGTTTATGTTTACGCGATTGAATAGGTATAAAAACTCCCACTAAGACTATTCGTTCTATTCTCATTCAAGGGTTAAAGTACATAGGTCATATATAGGGTCTAACTATTCATACACGAAATATTTTCAAAGAATCATCTAACGGCTAAAACAAAGTCATTTCAAGGGATTTTTTTTTTATCTGAGTATCTTTTTTTTTTAAATAAATAATTTAAAATTACTTGAACCACAAAATATATACTTTATTTTTAAGCATCCATTACGGTAGTTTACTACGTCGTATTTACCTACTGTCATTGTTAGAATATGGGAGTAAAGGTTTTATGCAAAAAGTCTCAAAAAAAATTAGAATTATAATAATTTTGTAAAAAAAAAAACACTCAGATAATTTATTTTTCCGTTGCTATGGCGACTTTATGACTTATAGAAGTTACTCTTAAAATATTTCGTGTATGAAAAGATAGACCTTATATGTATCATATGTGCACTATCCCATCATAGCCCAGAGCCACGTGCCTACCATTAGTCAGAAGCTAGGCGCGCCAGCACGTCTTGTAAGCTTAAGATTATATCTAAACAATTGGTATGCTAAACAAAACAAACTACGTCATGTAATGCATGTGCACCCAAGCACGTTCACCCGCTGCTTGGACTGTTACATTGATATAATGAGACATTGAGGAGTTGCCAAATTTGATTTATTTGTATTTGATTATATTATCTGTGCTACTTGTGAACAGTAAAACGGCTATTTTATCTCTGCAAGTTGTACCTAATTTATTACAGCTTGTCTCCTTGATTGGGATTAAGAGTAATTTAATTTAATTTAATTTATTTATTTGCATCAGACACAACGATCCATAATTTAGTTAGTAAGTACACTTAATAATAATGTTAGTTTAGATTACATAATCAAAGACAAAGACAAAGACAAATACACACCACACAATAATGTTTATAACTAAGTAGTACACAAAGTAAAATTACAATCATTTTTCGTCAAATAACAATATTCAATGTAAAAAGTAATAATCAAATTTAAAAAATAAAATAAATTAATGTCATTACCCTCAGCGCGTCAAACCATTATTATAAAATAAAAATACATTAAAATTCAATACATAATACAACCCTGTAATGTACAACCCTGGGAAGTATCTTGCTCTCACAGAGCATGATGTCGGATGAATATGTTTGAACTACATTCATACTTGTACATACATAAACTTCGCGGCTGAAACTCCTGACCTGCTATCCTATCCTATCCTTTGTCAGGTCATACACGCAAGCTGGTTGCGAGTGTACGAGTATAGGTACACTATACATATACGACTGAACTTTTTGATTATGAACATCTCCAATAAGGATGTCCTTCTAGGGGGTCCCCCCCGTCATTGCCACTCAATTCTGCTTTGTAAATACCTTTCGTTGCTACCCTTGAAGAACATAATCCTGAAAAAGTTTCGAATCCGGGGCAGTACCGGTAGCTTTTGCTCGTTGAATGTTGATTCGGAGGTCATGTGTGTGTGACGGTCTCATATTAGCAGGGGTGTCTCTGAGGTTGACAGCACAAACTTCGATTCATCCGCGGCGGATACATGTTCATTCAGGTCAGATTTACACCGTTTGTCTATAAATAAGAATTACATACGCACATTTTTTTTTGCACAAACACATTACATAAAAAACCAATCTGAAAACACATTATACAAAAGAAATACATATTAATGACGACGTTCATTGGGTTTTTAGACAAAATGCAGATTAATTTAAAAGAATACACCGATATTTTAGTTCAAGTTCATGTCTGGCTATTGACACCCAGCACACGTATACCTACTGCGCAAGAATACGAGGTATATTCAAAATCAAAATCATAGCATTTATTTCAAGGCCAAGTTACAGGCAGTTTTGAACTGGCTAAACAAAACAATCAAATGAATATACATATGCATATATATATGAATATGCATATACAACTTTTTCAAAATATGGAAAAGCACAGAGTATGATTTTCCTGCAATTTAACTTAAACAACTCTGATACACAGTCAGTGACGTTTTCCTTTTTGATCTTAGAACTTCAACCAACAGGGTCAACCTACTAACAGATTATAGCATCAGTCACTAAAACTGTTTTGTAATTCAAATACTACTTCTTTTTTTTATCAGACTGTTCTGTCCCACTGCTGGGCAAAGGCCTCCCCCTTGGCTTTCCAATTTTGTTTACAATTTGCCCTCTCCGACCAATCCGTTCAGAATGAGTCACATCGCCACGCCAGTGATTCTTGGGCCTGCCTCGGTTACGACGGCCGTCTTCAGGCACCCACTGTGTGACTATCTTCGCCCATCTGTCCAGCTTCATCCTAGAAGCGTGACCCGCCCAGTCCCATTTCAACCTCGCAGACTTATCGCTAACATCGGCGATGCCTGTCTAGACCGTGTTAAGGTCTTACGCATTCGATCGGAGAGTCTATTATTGAGAATGCTACGTTCCATCGCTCTTTGGCAAACATTGAGTTTGGATACAACTATTACCAACAATTTGTTGGTAATAGTAATATCTCGACTCTTTGTCTTTTGAATAGAATAAGGTTACCTATTAATTTATTTCAACCTAAATTGATCTTAACTGCTCATTTTGGCTCATTACAATAATTGACTGGGATTTTTCTGAGCAATGCACAATGTATTCTTCGTAATGATCTTTAAATACTTTATGGTTACGGGTGGTCTCTTACCATAATGGTTTAAATATAGCTGGAACACTTTATTTTATTGTGTGATTGGAATTGACTAGCGGGTTTACGTGAAGAGACTGTTTAAGAAGAAATGGTTATTTTGCCTTCCTGCGAGAGTCAGCACTCTGGGGCTCCTGTGTTCTATTACGCTTCTTAGTGGGTTTTTTAACTGCTAAAGCCTGATGATATAATAAGAATAGGTAAAAACGGTGATGGAAAACATCGTGAGGAAACCGGCATATCCTAGAATCAACAATTCGAAGACAGTGACATCCACCAACCCACAATGGGCCCGCGTGAGTGGATTATGACTGACAGGAGGGCCCATTAGTAGGAACGTTATACATAGGTTGATTATATTATGTTTATGTTACCCACTCGACATGGTCTTATGAGCAGGGCTAGATTATGGTTGTCTATGATACAGGTTTCAGTCTTCTTTCGAGTCGATGGTACTCTTTAGATCTGTTGGGCCCCGTCGGTGGCCAAGTTAATTGCAGCGTCACTCATGTGCTGGTTTCCGTTGACACAAAATCTCAAGGACCACCTTTCGAAATACTCTTACCAGCCCTTGGATTGTTTTCACGAAGGAACACTTAAAGTACTAATACCTGTATGCAAACACGCGTAGCGTTTTATATCCATCTTTATCAAATTAATTGAGCGTAACAATCATACTGAAATCCCCACTCATCAATGTTTCCAAATCATTCATTTGACAGTATACTTACAAGTATTCTAGCTGTTTTAAATACAAGCTTGTAGTACGCATCACTTCAGCTAGGTAACGCCTCGGTGCAAAGATAGTGTTCTATCGGTATATAGCAGATAGTAATAGGGTCGCACTCCAGTGGCTGTCGGGAACCCTCGCTGAGTGGACGAACTGGTTACAGGACGTAAGGTAGGACTTTTAATTTATATTCCCGAGTGCATGATGTGATTGGGAGCGTTAGTGTGTTTGGTTTTGGACCTTTAGAAAAGATACTAAGGAGTCGAAAATGTTTATTTATAAAATCTTATATCATAAGGTTTATTGAATATGGTTCAGTTATACACGTAAAACACAATTTACTATTGACATTTCTTTCAGTATTAAGCAGTCGATGCTAATCTTGCCTGTCATGTGCTGTTTATGGTAAGATGAAGGCCCTCTTTTCATCTCTTTCATTTGTCTAAATTCCATAACAAATAATAATAAGATGTGAATTGTTACTGCACTATTTTCTACAACACTTTATTTATTCTTAATACAAAAAAAAGTTACTTCTTAGGTTTTATCTCGTTTCCTCAAACCTGCAGTCTCATTGCGTAACACTGTGTTGTCGTAATAATATAGCCATTTTTTAAAGTTCACACACCGTATAATTTATGTCTGAGTTTAAATCATTTAGATAGCATCAAAACTACAGACAGTTTCACAATTCACACAAAATGGTATCATCAGACATCATTACTAGTGTCGAAACCGGTATCGAACCCGACTTGGGTTACGGAAAGAAGGAGAACAATCCGCTGCCTCACCAGTCGAGGTGTTAATACTTATGTGGGTACCAGCGATTAACAATGTTTTCTAATATGGAGCCATTAGGATATGGCATCTAGTACGTATACACTGCTTTGTTTGCCTTCTACGGCTAACTTAGAACAATGAGTTGCACATCCTAACTGACGCAACTTTGCACCATCCTAAGGTGCTGAATAGACTATAGTCAAATAGTCCATCATCTTCGCAGGGCCTAAGTTGTATGCAGCAGTTTGCCAGTCACACAGGTGTAGATCTAACTCAACGTTCCATTGTAATCTCTTAGATAAGCTATCAGTTAAGACTGACAGCTTAGTGATGCAGCTATTTATTTTTATCCTAATAATTCCTGATAAGAAACGTCCTTATTCAACTGACCAGTTCGCTTCTTGCCTTGCATGTCTTAGTGTCGCAAGAGCAGCCAGGGCTGAGCTTCGATTTCCAGGTCGGACGAAACGTGACATTGGATTTTTCCGTTAGTAAATTCTCAGTGCTGCTTGGAGTCTGGTCTTGTGCCCACTTGATTTCAACGCTTGCCCTCTACTACTTAGGGCTTATATGTAAATGCCACCTCACCTCGCCTTTGCAAAACGGGCTTGTTGCTCTGTTATTCCGTTTTGCAAAGGCGAGGTGAGGTGGCATTACTGAGGCTGCTGATGGACTAAGAAGCTTGTTGCTCTGCTATTTTCTTAGTCCATCAGCAGCCTCAGTAGGATATAAACTTTTCTCAAGATGTACCATACCCGTCTCTCTCTCTCATCATCATAGGCGCTAGACGACTACAGCTGGACTTAGGCCTCCCCAAAACGTCTAGTGACGTTTTGGGGAGGCCATTGACCGATCCTATGCTTCTCGCATCCAGCAGATTGATAATAAATCAATCGTATCTTCAACATAATTCAGAAAAAATTCATATCTAAAGCATGCATTCGCAAGTCATCTAGTGCCATATTAGGTATGCAGTGGAAGTCGTGAGCCATTGCTGCGCGCGCGCATGCGAGCTTGGCATCTGATCATCAAAGTGTAGTGCCGATTGATTGACGACTATCTATGCTTAGTTCGATAAAGTCGTGTGTTATGATTGCGGCTTGTGGTGACTTGGCAAGTTGATGCAATTTTAGAGATGGTGATACTAGCGATGCATAACATGCTGAAGTGATAGAATCATTATTTAAAGAATGCTCGACATTCAAATGCTTAATATGCAGGTTTAATTGATCTCCCGGAATCCCTTCAAGTCGTAAATTTTATGTAATGTAACCCGGGTTATAATTATTGACGTAGTACTTATAATATTGCCATTTGTCAATATTTTTGGAGAAGCCCAAAGATAGAGGACGCCAACCTGTTCCTGAGTATATACCATCTCTGGTGGGAGTCTTCCCCCCTTTCCCTTATCTGTCATCATTCATCTGTTTCTGAGTTTCATATCAAATCCCATTTATTTTCGCAACGTCTTGACTATGATATAATCTTAATCTCGCATTATACGACATACGACACGAGTGAGTGTTACGTCACTTCCTTGTGCGCGATCTCGTTAGCATGCTGCGCGGACGAAGGCTACATGTCAGCCGAGCTTACTTGTGTATATCTGCAGTTGTTATCAGTAACGGTGAAGGACAGGTAACGGGGGTGAGCGCAAATCGGATTGATAGTATTTTTGCAAGAAAGCACGTAAATCCTTTGGTCTCAGCTGTCATATTTTGTAGAACGTATATAGTCGTTAGTAGTCAGAAGCCCGAAAGTGTTTCAACCAGTCTTGACAAGGGATATCGTGTTACTTAGCGACGGGGTTGAAGAGGTCAGACAGGCAAGTGTACAATATTGGTATGAAGCATAAGGATGGAAGCCGAATCCAGCATAGTTGGGAAAAGGCTAGGCAGATGATGGGTAGTTTGATTTGATTTTATTCAGGTGTTTCTGCTTTAAAATTGCATTTTAATTGGCTAAGGTCGTTTATTACTGTGGATGGTTGCCGATTAGATCCAGAAAAGGATGAAATTGACCGTTCGTTCTCCAAGTAAGATTCGAAGAGCCATTTGATATAATGACGAACCGAAATGGTCTATGACGACTCCCTGAGTTTTCAAAATATTTAAATGCAATAGTTTTCATCCGATCATGTTGTTCTTGTAAACCATGGAGTCTTAGCATTTTGTTTCATTATTCTTTTTTATCTCATTACGGTCTCCATGGGAACACTAGTGGTAGTCGATGAGTCGTGCACTCGTGAGATACTACCGCCCAAGCCGGTTTCCTTCCTTCCTTAACCACGCTTTTATGTTCGGGACAACATCTTTGAGATTAGGTATACCAAGTAATATTGTCGTCAGCTTCGTATGCTCATTTCTTTACTGAGAAGTAACCTTCGATCGATACCCGGGGCATTAGGTTCCTGTTGCTGTTAGCCTGCGTAATCCCACTACTGGCCAAAGGTCACCAAAGACTTCAAATTCTTTCGATCTTGGGCTAATGTGGACCACTGGTCGTTGGTTTTGCGAGATTAGGTACAGGTAAAAAAATAATGGTGTCAAGATCGTAATTTTGAAGTTTTAAACTTAAAAATAATTTTTGCGATATTAAAACCGTATCTTATCTATTGACCGCCAATTGCCCTGAAACCTAAGTCTTAAATATCTGGTGCAAGGTCATGACGTCACCAAAATCGGTCACAACCTATACCTACCCTCTATGGTAACCGCAGTAACCACGTTCTCCGTATAGTCGCATACGCAATGAGGTGGAACAGATAACAAGTTGGTGTCGTAACTTTGTAATAGCAGGCGCAGCCGGCCGCGCCATTCCGCCATCGCTGCCCGACAACCACGGACGTTCGCGCCACTTTTTGACAGCTGTCAAATTGATCGCATTACTTGAATCGCGAGTGTTTTCTGTTGACATTTTTTTGAGGAATCTCAGTTATCTGTGTGATTATCGTTTGTTGTTTATTTGAAGACCATTCGGTGAGTAACTGTAGATTACTTACATAGTTTTAGTATTATTTTATGGCGTCCTTGTAAAATAATTGCGGTTGTTTCGGCTTTGACTGCAGCTTTGATATGAGCGGTTGTTTTGTGTGAAAATAATTAATTGACTTTTTGTGACTGCTTTATGAAAGAAAGAAAATCCGGTTTTAGAATATTGTCCGGTTGTCATTTGGTTGCTTGTTTGGTCAGTTGGTCTAATGGACACATAACTATAAGCTTCTGAAGCGGTTCATAGATAGATAGCGTGGAACTTAAAAGAAAAACACTTGCCTGAGCAACATTTCGTGATTTAAAGCTACCTATGTACTTATAGTCGATAACCTTGAGATTGAAATTGAGAACCGATTTTCTTCATACCATGTCGAAAACAAAAATATTACGGAAAGAACTCAAACATTTTTTCATATCATTCTACACTATGTTACTTTTCCCAATTTTCTTTTTACTACTGTCTTTCTAAACTATCGATATAACAGAAACATTAAATGCAAAAACATACAAAAGCCAACAAATCAAACAAATATGTTTAATTAATTACATAAGGTGCATTACACAATGCCGAAGCCATAGAAACTAATAGTTTGAAGTGAGCGGTGTTGCGCCGGCGCAGGTGACCTTTGGGGGCAACGCGGGGGTACTAGCTCGCACGTAAGACACCTCACACCGGTACTACTACAAGTACACATGTTTGTTTACATACAAACGTACACAGACAGATCTCTTAGTCGCGGCATGCTGACCAATTCGCTGGTCTGATAATAAGAAATATATAAGGTCTATCTTTTCATACACGAAATATTTTAAGAGTAACTTCTATAAGTCGTAAAGTCGCCATAACAACGAAAAAAAAATTATCCGTGTATTTTTTACAAAAAAAAAAATCTAAAATTTTTTGAGACTTTTTGCATAAAACCTTTACTCCCATATTCTAACAATGACAGTAGGTAAATACGACGTAGTAAACTAGCGTAATGGATGCTTAAAAATAAGGAGCCAGTATATATTTTGTGGATCAAGTAATTTTAAATTATTTATTTTTTATAAAAAATATACTCAAATAAAAAAAAAACCCTTGAAATGGCTTTGTTATAGCCGTAAGAAGGTTCCCTAAAAATATTTCGTGTATGAATAGTTAGACCCTATATCGGTTGACATAAAAAGAGGACATTTTCAAGTTGAATCGTATATTTTCTGTTTTTGAGAGGATACGTAATGCTGGTTATCTCGTTTAATCACATAAAACACTGACAAAGAAGATAAGCCACAGCATCTTTTTACTGTTCTAATAAAACATTGCAACCCCGGAACCCGTTTTCGACTTTTATCTTAGTTCGGTAACTCATTGATTTGACGATCAAAATCTTCGTCATGAACAACATCTTCCTTCATCGTAAAGACGTCCAACATCGGGCCTAGGGCTGCTATAAGCATTGCATAATCAACCGGCCCTGTGCTTCCAGCATTCGGCGGAGTCCTACGAAGTTTACCAGGTCATCGGATCGCTCCACGTTATGATAGACTTATCCAAAGTCCTTTAGACCCAAAGGACCATCCGTTGTTACCTTTATCTTAAAATGATCTTAAGTTTGCCTTTACGAGACCCACAGCACAAGTGAAGGGAGAGACTGGCCTTTACGTTACTGATCCTAACTTACCGAAACGTTACTGTAACGTAACCATGTGATACATAATTATGTATGTGTTTAACATTTACATCGCGTGAGTAAACTAGATCCAAATACTACGATTATTTACATGTTTGTATAAATAACTCAATTCCAGACGAGGTCAAATGAAATTTGTTAGCGCTTTAACTTCAATTTGAAAACAACAAAATATCATATTTTTCTACATTCCTTTGTGGTGTAATTTAACATTAATCTCATTCAAGAATTTGGAACTTTTTCGGCATAAAATAATAAATAGGAACTCTAAGGCATATAATTATAACATCGTTATGACAGCGACTGAATGAGATTTTAGGCCATGATCAGAGCTAAAAGTATTAAGTCATTTGTGGCGTCATGGCAACGACGTGTCGTTCCATTTCAAACATGGCATTTATTCAGGTCTGAAAGAAAAGACAATCACAAATGAAATCAGTTAAAATTCTAGTAACTAACTGTACCGGTACATAATAGCATAATAACAGTAGAGCAGGCAATTTTATTAAATTACAATAACCAAATTAGTAGCAACACGATCATAGATAGACGGTTATTATCTATAGGTAACAGGCAATTTATCTTAGAACCGTACCTCCTATGGTTAAATTACAGTTTTGGTGAAGGAAAACATTTTGGGGAAACTGGTGGTCTGAAACAACTTGTAGTGTGCAAAATTTGTCTCTTTTCACTATCATTAATTTTTATGTTAAGCAAAGTTAATGTACATAATACAGTCATTAACTTTGCTTAATGTCGAGCAATGATATCACTGAATATCGGATTGATTCGATATTGAAAGAACGTCATTTACAATATAAACATACCTATGTATTTTCATGATTTATGTTAGGTCACCGCAATGTAAATGTCAGTCTTTTCTTATGTATGAATTATGTATGTCGTAAATAACTGTTTTATGTTTTTTTTTTCTGAGGACAAAGTAATAGCAAGTTTGTGTTTAAGATTTTTATTTGGAAAGTGGGAATTCCCTGAGCCACGTCATGTCAAAAATACCTATGTAATAAAGTTAGGATTGTTTGATCTGTAATTCTTCTGTATAGGTACCTAAGGAACGAGTTTTCTCCATCAACGGACGGGAAGTTTTGCAAGTGGATAGAAATGGTTGATAGCTGAGTGTATGAGTTGGTGCTAGCTTTGAAAAGATTCGATTTCATAGTAGGTATAATATTAAGTTAGTCGAAATTAAAAACAAACTCGTAACTTTATAAATAAAAACACTGCAAAGTTTCTACCTAATTGGAGATAAACTTGTGTATGTCAAGAAGTTCTTCTCTAGTTTTGCACGCGATCAGTAAAAACCATGATAATTTGCGCCCGCCTCTCAAAAACTTGAAATCATTCGGATAGAAACATGTCGGAGCAACCCTAATCTCGGGAAACTTTAAGTTTATTATTTAGAGATAAGCTAAGGTCTAGTTCGTGTTTATTTACTTTATTATCGCTAATTTGAGCTCGTGGCTAAATAGTAACAACCGCTTGGGTCGATCTTTAGGTTAAGCCGTGCTTGCCTAGGTTGGTCTGTGGATGGTTGACCACCCATTAGTTTCCTCCGTGCCTCGCAAAGCACGTTAAGCCGTTGGTACCGCTGTCATTTGTAGATCTTTGACAGTAAGTACATGTAGTCAGTGGCCCAAAAAGTCTGGCAACCAGTCTTACCGAGGAGTTTCGTATTATCCAGTACTAACTGGGTTGTGGAGGTCAGATAGGCAGTCGCTCCATGTAGAATACTGGTATTCAGCTGCATCTGGTTAGACTGGAAGCCGACCCCAACATAGTTGTAAAAAGGCAGGCAGATGATGATCGCTAATATTAGGGTGTCGCGTGACCTCCGCTGTGAATGCGTCGCCTTTGTTTATAAGCTTAGGCTAAACAGTAACATGATCATCATCTTCCTACCCTTGTCCCACATTACTTGCCCCTTCCAAAACAATTTTATTTCTTCCTTTAAATAAAAGTACATACTTAATTTTACTTACCTACATGTACTTTTACATAAAAATATAGGAAAAATATCCAATATTTTATATGAGGTACCTATTAAGTAGCTATACAGGCCATTACATTTTGCCAAAGGCATGCCCTTCTGCTATCATTACAATATATTATTGATCATGTTACTGTATCGTGACTCAATGTCTACGTTACAAGGACAAGGGTACAAAGATAAGTTATGGAATCAAGCGTAACTTTGCTGAACACATTAAATGTTATGCAAACTATTTCGTTGCTTAAACTGTCGAAATGTAAGGGTAATATTAGATACACCTTTACCTTACCTTTCGGGGATTGCAGGCGTGATGTTATTTTTAAAATACAAAGGGTGTGTTTTAATACCCAAAGGACTAAGTGCATTTCTCTTATAATGGCATAAATTAACAAAGTAATAGAATGTTTGTCTTGCCCACGTACTCGTAGTACATCTTCTCATGAAAGGAACTGTCTCGAGTTCCCACGGCCAGAGGAATGATGCTAGTAGTTTACGTTGGTTTCCATTTTGTTTCCACTACATTGCCTCTCTGACACAACAGTACGATGGTCTCATCAACAACACAAAAAGAAAACAACTCGCGCACCGTTTTTTTTCTTTTTCTTAGCTATTTGATAAGGCTAACCGCACCTGTCTTGTTTTCTTCTCGTCTACTATAGGCTCTACTGCTGCGTGAGGTCCTAGGTTCAATTTCCAGGCCGGGCAACGTGTTTTAGGTTATGCCATCAGAAGTTTCTCACTCCAGGCCAGGGTCTGGATTTGTGCCTGGTTGATTGCAACAGGCTCGCTATTACATGCGATAACTGGCGAAATCTAAAAGTGTGCTATAAGTAAGTACACCTCTGCCTAACCCTTCGGAGATTACAGGCGTGATGTTATACTAACAAGATCAGCATGTGTGTAGTTTTCCAAACAACACTTAGCTTCTTTCCTGTCGTTAAGAAAAAGTGCGCATGTTCTCATCTCACAGACTAAACGTAAATATCCGCTACCGCACGTCACACACACAAGTCGCGGACACGAGACGTCGACCACCGCCGAACACGATCCTATCGGGACTCTTTATTGTTTTAAATTAAACAAAATGGGGCAGGGCAATCATGCGCACTGAGCCCACACTCAGTACACGAAAAAATTTAGAACTACGATCGGATAAATCAAGAAAAACTTTTATTAAAACACGAATGCGGGCGAAGGACGGCGAAGGCACAGGAATGTTGTTATTTTCATAATAAAATCAAAACCGTTTTAACTACATATTTTTAAGCAATAAACCGTTAAAATATGCCTAAATTCTGAACAATGGTAAAAAAACAAGTATTCAACATATTGTAAAAGCTCATTTCACGATAATTGTAACTGTATATTTTATAACATAATGTCTATGGAATCAAACATTTGTAGAGGAAAAGTCGTCATCAACAATGCTGCTGTTTTAGTTGATTTTTTTCTGATGCTAACTTACAATGACAAAGTCAACTCGAAAACTTTTTTGTAACATATTACATTACATTACATACCAAGAATATTACTTTCCTTTTGGTTTCCGCCGAAGTCGATCAACATAAGATTTTGTAAATATGTAGACACATTTTCATTTGCGAAATCGCATTTAGAGAATATTCCTTTCGTACAAGTCTTATTCTGGAAAACAACAGAAGGACGCTATCAAGACTAACGCGAATTAATTTAGTTATCATTCACATTGTCAACTGCGCGACTTACACTTTTTGTAATGGAACTCCGAGCTCCGGTCTAAATTATTGAGAGTTTTCATGAACACAAGGCGACGGCTACGCCCAAATGATTGCCTGAATAAAAGCGCACTGTTGGATGTCTACACTCAACGCTGACAGTTAGAATTACAACAGTTCAATGATATTTAAGGATTAATTTAGGTTTCCCTAAGGATTGAACCTCATCTATCAGCACGGAATCTCATTTATAATAGCACGCGGCAGCACCGACGATGCCTTTGGCAGCACGCTCTGTTTATCGCACTAGCAAATTACGGTTATAATCGACAGAAAAGGAAGTATGGAAAAGTGAGAGTCCGTGCTGACTGATAGATGAGGTTCAACCATAATTAGTCAAAATTTTAAGCAACCATGTTCTACCCTTCCTACCATGTCCTACCCTCACAAATCCCGTGTATTTGAGATCGTCCTCAACGCGAGCTCCTAGCCTATCAGTTAATGACTCAAGAAACTGGTTAGCAGACTGGACATAATCCAATTTTTTTTTAAATATTTTGGCAATCAATTCGTTAAGGTAAATGTTGAATATTTTTTGATGGTTATTTTTTTAAATAATCATAGTAACATACGATCATAACAGTTAACTTAGGTCATAATTATGTGTGTAGACAGGAGCTTGTCACCCATCGATAAAAAAAATCAGTTCAGACGTGGCAGTCTCTCCATGTAAAATGCTGGTATCTGCTGCATCCGGTTAGACTTGAAGCTGACCAAACATAGTTGGGACAAGGCAGGTAGATGATAATTGTTGTTACATCCTTGTGTATCTATAATTTGCTTTCAGAACAGTTGGCTGATCGAGTTTTAGTGTATAGTACGAAAAAAACATTACGTTAATTTATTGGCATTGATAAAACAAGTAGGTTAAAAGAAATTGGGTAACTTCCCAACATTTAATAGCTCCGTCAAAAGAAGTTGACCATGAGTTTTACTTTTTCACTCGGCTTAAAGATATCGTTGCACCCGGTTATCAAATCTTTGACATATCATGAGACAAAATAAATCTTTTCTTATTATCTTAAACGGTCGATCTCGACATAAATTATTATCTAGGTTTTACACTCGATCTGAAGCCATTCTCTAAAGTTACAGCAGCTGATAACATATTTACAAGTTAATATAACGCTGCTGATAATTGATAACACTAGATTGCGTGATTACAAGCTGGTACAATAGATTAGCAACAGATACTTTTTGTCCTGTCACAAATCAATTAATTTATCTGTCAGTACAATTATGACTGGTAGACCAAAAAAAAATTTTTTTTAGCCTGTTCTATCCCACTGCTGGGCAAAGGCCTCCCCCATTCCTTTCCAACTCTCCCGGTGTTTTGCCTCCTCAGGCCAATCAGTCAGGAACGAGTCCAAATCGTCACGGCAGTGTTTCTTGAGCCGGCCTCGGTGACAACGACTGTCTTCAGGCACCCACTGTGTGACGATTCTGGCCCATCTGTCCTGACCCATCCTGGAAATGTGACCCGCCCAGTCCCATGTTAGACCTCGCAGTCTTATCGCCAACATCAGCGATGCCTGTCTTGGAGCGTATTGTGGGTCTTGCGTATTCGGATCGGTGATTTTGATGTTCAAAATGCTACGCTCCATCGCTCTGAGTTTGGACTTCTGAGCCTATAGACATGTGTATCCTACACATTTCGACGAGCTTACGCTTAAGTGAGATAGGAAGGTCGCCCTACTTAAACGCCTTCATGGACCAGTAGCTTCTCCAGGCATTTTCGACGCGACGGTCGATCTCTTTGTCGTTGAAGGAAACTAGCTGGCCCAGGTAGTTGAGGTAGATATATTCGTCAACATAGTGTATTTCCTGCCCATCGACCTCGACCCTATATTTAGCGGCGTTGCTCATGATTTTAATCTTTAACTGATCATCGTCAATCCAACCTCAAGGCTTGCAGTGCTCACGTCTTGGAGCATTTGTTGCAGGGGATTTGCTTCAGAAGCAGAAAGCACAATATTGTCTGCAAAACGAAGGTTTGATAACATTTTATCCCGGATCGGAAAGCGTTGCGATGTCCATGTGTCAGCAAGGTTTTTGAATACCTATACCTAATAATGCTGGTGAATAGTTTACGAGCGAGCGGGGCACCCTGTTTCACTCCTTTGGCAATTTTAAATATTGAGCCTAAAGAATCTACTTTAACGTTAGCCGTGCTATTATAGTAAATATTTTTTAACAGTTCTATGTAAAGTCTATCTTTTCATACACGAAATATTTTAAGAGTAACTTCTATAAGTAGTAAAGTCAACGAAAAAAAAAATTATTATAATTCTAAAATATTTTGAGACTTTTTGTATAAAACCTTTACTCCATATTATATTCTAACAATGACAGTAGGTAAATACGACGTAATAAGCTAGCGTAATGGATGCTTAAAAATAAGGAGCCAGTATTTATTTTGTGGGTCAAGTAATTTTAAAGGATTTATTTTTTATAAAACTTATACTCAGATAAAAAAAAAACCCTTGAAATGGCTTTGTTATAGCCGATCGATGATTCCCTGAAAATATTTCGTGTATGAATAGTTAGACCTTAAGTTTCCTCAATACCTAGGTTTCGTAGAGCTGCGAATATGGCGCTGTGTTTTATGCTATCAAAAGCCTTTGTGTAGTCCACGAAAGATAGGTACAGAGGTTTATGAAATTCTGAATATTTTTCTATTTAGTGATTTAAAGTGTGAGGTGGTCTATAGTAGAAAAACTTGGAGGGAACCCGGCCTGTTCCAGTGGTTGGTGCGAGTCTAATTTGCCACCTATACGATTGTGGATGACCTTGATGAACGCCTTATAAATGTGAGAGACTTAACTACCATTAGTTTAGTCTCTCACATTTATAAGGCCTGTAGATATTAATATTGCACTTATCGCCTCTCGTATGGAGAAGAGCAATATTTGGGTGACACATTTGGGATGGGAGTTTATCTACCTGTAAGATTACATGGAATAAGTTAGTTAAATGAGGGAGCAGTGTGGCTGATCCTAATGTTAGGGCTTCGGTGGTAACGCCATCTTCGCCAGGGCTCTTATCATAGTGCATTGTCTTGAGCACTCTGTCTACTTCGTATGGGAGGGATATCTTCTGGGCAGCCTTATCTAATTTCTGATTCCAATTGACTTGAATTATCTGAAAAAAGAGAGGTGTAGAATTCTGTGCAAATGTCTATGATTTTTTGTCTGTTATTATGTTTGTTTCCCCGTATGTCAATTAAGCTATTCATCCAGGGTTTTGTTCGAGAGATTCTCTGTTTTGCTACTCTTAACGAACGGTGATTTTCTAGTGCTACTTTAACTAAGTGATTATTTAAGATTCTAAGATCTATACAACATTATTTTTAGTATATACGAAACCTGAAACACGTGTCTAGTATTTTATGTAAAGAATCTATGTACAAAATTTTAAAACTGTGTCATGACAAATCACAAAGTTATAAGCTTGTTCTGTTACCTGGTTGTCCACACAAAAACGTGGTCAACACGCGGCGCGCCCGGGTAGTCTTGAGCTCATGATAATAATAATTTGGCAGTAGGTACCTAAATGATTGCGATAGGTACTTAGTGTCGCTCGGTGTGCAACTTGAGCCTTTTTTAAATATTTTTGGGGAAAAATATAACATATTTTAAAAATTATTGGAATCGATTTTGTTACTTATTCTGAACAAACTATATTCAGGTTTCGCATATACTAAAAATAATGTTGTATAAATAGCTTTCTTAACCTGTTTATTTAATAATCGATGCTGTTCTGATCCTATACTATACCATACTATGTTTCTCTGTTCAAGTAGGCAACGTGTATTTGTTGAAAGCTTTGTGTTCTTCTTCCCATTCGTTTTGATGCCACTACTGCTTTTCCTTATTCCACCAACCATCCTGTCATATTGCTATTCTATATCTGATACATTTTGTCTGTACTTTTAAAGTGATTCGAAAGTTCTAAATTATAGGATTTATATTTATTAATAAGAGTTTCTTTATTAAGTCTTTTGATAGGCGATTTAAAGGTTACTGCGCGGTGAATTATAAAGTTAAATTAGATTTTTGCCTAAAGGTCAAAAAAATCTTAGCCTTTTTTAATCAGACTTAGTTAATTGTCGGGATAGCCCAGTGGTTAAGGCCTTGCTTCTCATGCATGAGGTGGTTTTTTCAAATCCGGGCAAGTACCTACCAAAGTGCAATAGCCAATCCGCCTTGAGTAAGTGTGATGATCAATGCTCGTTTCTTCTCTGTATGAGGCCTTAGCCCAGCAGTGGGACAGTAATAGGTCGATATTAATATTAGTCTAGGAGCTAGCTGTGGCAACAAGAATGAGCATAATATAATTATTTCGTAATAGGTACCGCATGGTTTACAAAACATACTGAAATACGTTCAAATATTTACAGTTTAACATTAAACTGACTTCCTAATGTTACCAAATCGTGTAGGAAACTGTCAAAATAGAGTGGGGAACACTATGTTATTAAAAACATCGGATCGGTTTCGACTTACGCGTTACCGTTATTTACAAAAGTCGTTCAAATCGTGATTCCTGTAAACCTTCTCATAGCTGACGGTTTGCCTCGAATTGTGAAAGTAACGAACGTTTGGTTGAAGTCATGGTACATTATTTGATATTCGGGCAAGTAAGGACCAGTTTATAAAGACGTAGACAACTGGTGTTATTTCTCATACACAGAATTGAAAAACTGAATAGTTTCGTGAGTTCCATAACGATTTTATTCTAAACTTAACAGAAAGATGTGCTGCTGAGGAGTAAGTTCCGCCAATTCTTCTCCCTCGCTAAAACACTAGCCATTGGCGAAGATGGGCGGCGGTGTAGGGGACGGTCTCACTTATGTAATTTTGACGTTCAATAAATGCTGATTCTCAGTCTAATTTGAATAAATGAATGCACAGCATATCAGGCGTTTAAGGCGCACCTACGCGAAAACGTTTAAAAACAGTCCGGTAAAAAAAAAATCTGCTGTTTCTTACAAAAGTGCAACGGTCATAATGTATGGAACAGCTGATTTGTTTTTTAATAACCGATGAAAAAATTCTATGTAGGGGGCTCAGAACGCTGTACTGAACAGTTACCGCTTTCGCGTCGGTGTCGCTTCCACCACGTAGTCGTTGCCACTGCAAAATAATATCAGTCTATTTGTTTTTTTATTTCTTCTTATTTTCTTTTTGTGTTGCCTCACCAAATACTGAAGGTCTGCCACCAACTCTGAATCTTTCTCATTGTGTGTTGCGAGGTGACACAATGCTGCCGCATTCATAATTCCGGTCCATTGGCGAACGATTCTCAACCAATACTTTTAGTCCGGTCAATACCGTATATTTTATTTAACAAAGTCAATTACATAAGTTAGGACGTCTAGGCACTATACTACGTACGCTAAGACACCGAGAGAATAGTCGGCAGACTCGCAATAAACTCTAGATTCCGGTTCAACAGACCGGTTTACGATCGGTTTCCCTGTTGGAGCTAGACTGACCGCTGCGAATGCAATTATTGTGCACTCTCTGTGAGATTTAACATTACACATACTTCAAATAACATTCAAAGTCTAAGATTTATTTGCAGATAAATATGGTTACAAAAGTTCTAATGATGGTAATATAATAGTAGCTTAACATATTTAATCATAACATAATGACATGCAAATTTTTGGTATAGGTACAATTAGAATTAAAGTGATGGAATTCTTTTATATTATAGCAGGGATACTTCTATAATATAAAAACTTCTGAAGCGGACCATTGGAAGTTCTTTAATTTGGTTAGAAATCTTGTTACATATATCTGAATACAAATAGGATAGCAACTCCGCCTATATAGTTCAGTGAATTGGTGAATTCAGAACAACTTAATTGGTCATAAGTCATTTTTTCAAGTTAGGCTGATAATCTTTTGGCTTTCTGGGAGGCTTTCTTGCTTTTGGGACGTCAAAGTTACATAACAACAGGTCTGAATAGGTAGCTAGGTCTTCTTTACCCCACGCAAGATGACCCTTGTCTGAACAAATATGAACAAATATGTATTAGTTTATTTTATTTGTATATAAGTATTAGTATCATTATAAGTGCCTATATAAATTTTCGATAGCAAGAAGTTATTTTTATATATTTTTTTTGTACCCTATCACAATGTTTTCTTATTTAACCCAAAGGTTGACTGGTAGAGAATGCCTTGTGGCATTAAGTCCGCCTATGTATCACTATTGTACATGAAGTTTAAATAAATAAATAAACAACTAGTCTTTCCAAGGGGTATTTTGTTAACCAGACATAGGGTTGTAGTCTCCACCATATTCATTAAGTTTTTATTTTTATTTAGTCTTCTCTGGCCAATCCAGCAAGGACGAGCCCAGGTCGTCACGCCAGCATTTCAAACATTCTCTATTAAAAGTGTTAAAGTCGTCTTTTCTGTTACAACACAATAAAATACCGTAGTTTTAGAGCCTAACGTCGTCATTATCAAATTGTATAGCCCCTAACACCTTATAACTTGAGTACCTGCAGTCTGAAGGCTCCTGCAGCGTGCAGTCACGGCGCATAAACGTTCGTCACAGCCACGCCACTGCAATTAGCTGCTAGCCATCACATAACACCGTGTTTTTACTAACACACGTTTTCAATTTGTTTTAGTGTTAATGTAGTGCGAAGAAAGACTTCTTTTGCTCTGTATGTACCTGTACATAGATTGTTTAGACTTCTAAAGTTTAGACGATATTCGTTTCGCGTTAGGTTCGGTCTTATCGTAGTGTTTTATCGTTGTGTAGTGTGTTCGTGTGTGTGCTGGTCCTTACATTTAAAGCATCGTGGATGTCAGCATTGAAAGGTTAGACTTAGGTTCATTCATAAAATAAACCTAATGGATAATAATTGGGAATCAAACTTCTTCTAATCTACTTCTATTATCTCAGCAACATACCTATTAAATTACATACTTGACTGACTAAAAACAACAAATTCGTAATTATGCTAAATCTCTAAACCTCATAATAAACAAAACTTCCTCATATTTAAAAATTTTAATTAATTTCATCCGTCACTACCTACTTACTTACATAATATTTTTTTGTCTAGACTCTAAAACTAATTTTCAAAAAACGGTTCCAAAAATCTATGCCAACCAGAAGTATTATTGTAAAGGTCACCGGCGGTTGACCGGATCGGTTGAGCAACCGACCTTGGGGTTTACCAGTTAACAACCACTTTTCACTTTTCATAGTTCATTGATGCCTGATAAGGGTTTTTGGGACAATTGCTCAAACACTACCGGTAATGGAATTAAAAGAAGTTTGAAAGTGAAATGGTGAAAAAGAATTGTGGGTATTTAATAAAAGCCCTTGATAAAAGAATCAGGAGCGCGCGAGCTTACGAAGGTGACTTTAAATTGAAATTTGCATTATTTTATTCCACATAAACCTGCATATGTGCAACTGTGCACTCTTATGAAATATTAGAAGTTAGGTGCCTATGGAGCCGGCCCGGCAAGAAACTCCTCGGTTACTCTTCTCAAAATATTTGTGTTCTGCAATGTTAGCATACTTAAGTACGTCAAGACAATGAGCCTGACAGCAAGTTTAAGGTTTCATATAGTTAGGAACAAGGTAATTCAGTTTGAAGTTGCGAAGGAGCTTTATTGATATTTTATTTATTCGAATTTCAGTGAATTCGCCACTCGTCTGTTTTCCAAACAACCGAACAATATCCGGAAACGAAATAGAAACTACTCTGTTTTCACTAGTGTGATTTAACAATACAACATGAGGAGCATTACATGATGAGCGACTCATCTTACGACTAAGTGAGTCAGTGTGCCACTAACTGGCGTGTAGCGTAAAATTGCCGAAAACTTCTTGTTTGTTGAGTTTCTACTTCCTGTACAGTCACGAGCACCAATATGTATACACTTTCCTAAATTTAAAAGCAGTTTTCGTGAGAAATAACGATTGTAACTAGAATATAGGATCATTTTCATAAAAATATGAGTTCCAGAATACTATGTTCGTAACAACATGACATATTAATCAAAACAGTAGGAGAAAAACACTTTTGAAACTTGTTAGGTGTTTACATATTGGAGCTCGTGACTGCACTGGTAATTGTTATTTTCTCCCTTCGGCTAAAATTGAAGTGTTATGGATTAAAATTTTATTAAATGTTAACAGAGGGAACTTTTCCCTTCTAAACTTTCGGGACTTACCGTCAGTTCTTCTTCAATCTCAAGGTGTAGAGAAGTTCCAACTTTTGTCACCACCCCGTCGACAATTCGGTCGTTCTATCTTGCAGGAATTTCGGTCAGCCCCTTTCGAAAAATATTACTGTTCCTTCCAATGGTAATTGGATTTTCGGATGTTGGGAAAACAATATTTTCCTGTATAAAATGTGTGTTTACATCCGTTACGTACCTATGTACGCACCGCAGTCACCCCGCAACAGGCGACACCTATCAAAGGTCACCCATATTTACAAAGCAGCACCACCGACAATAAAACACATAACAATAAACAGAGCTAGACGCAAACACGCAGGGCGCAGTAGTAAACATCCGTAATACTATCACTATTATGTTTGGTAAACAATATTCGACGACAGGTGGGGTTTATATCTTGTGATTCGATTGATGTTTTGGAATTCGGAAATATATGAGAAAAACAAAAAAAAAGGCGTTTAAAAACGAACTGTCACAGCACATAACACACATAATGTTTGATCAGATAGGCAGTCGCTCTATGTAAAATATTCAGCTGCATCCGGTTCGACTGGCAGCCGATCCCAACATAGTTGGAAAAAGGCTAAGCATCTGCGTAGCCTTTTTACATCATCATCTGATGATATTGAATGTATGGGAAACCTTCAGATCATCGATCATGATAAGGAGTAGTAAGGACTTTATCGCAATTAGGTAGATACTCAATTCATATTTTTTGTGAGAAACTTTCGTCTTTTTTCTCAAGAAACAGTTACCAGTTGCGCGACCTTGCAATGTCAAAAACGAAGTCATGTCTCAGCGGGCATTGCCCAACAAGCCAACAACTCATTGCTACATAATGTCAATGACGATGCGAATTTAACACAATAACTTGGACACAATGTTTTAGCGAACAATGTGCAATGTGTGGCTAATCTCTCAGAACTGTAAAACCATACACTGCTTGACTGAAAAATGGTCCTTTCTCCGAAATAAAAATAACAGGAGCCAATCCTTCTGGAAATGTTTAGAATTTCTACAACAATAATCCACACGATGAACACAGATTTTCGGTGGCTTATGTCATGTTTATCGCTGATAGAATGTCGCTTTGTTTACGCTAAGATACCATAGACAGGGTAACAGAAGAAGAAATGTATAGAGAGGTACCTATAGGGCATAGGGCAAACATGCAAAGTTGAGTATTGCGAGTAGATTACGATTGTTCTACGTATTGCAGGGTTATAAATGTATTTGGTCTAAGCTCTTTGGTCCTTTTCTCCGAAAGAACGCAATGTGATAGAGCGAATTCCGCGAAAAATGTTGCATGTGAAATTAATTAAACGGTTTCGATTAACAATACAAAGCACGCTGCTGATAACGAAACTGTTAACAATATACAGCATAACGCAATCAAGCGAGTGAATCTGAAGCATCTCTAATTACTCGCTCTGACTGGTCCACGGACTATTACATCACTTGCAAAAAGTCTGATTAGTTTTTTTCTTCAAATATTGTAACCGCAACAAAATAAATAAAGGTTGCTGGTAGATCCATCTGTTATTAAAAGAGATAACAACTAAGCAGCATGACCCAAGGGTTTCTATATCGAAATCTAATTCTTTTGAATTACATACATTTTTTAAGGTTATGAAAACGAGTCCTCTTCATATATGTATAACAAACATATTCTTGTTTACCTCAGCCGTATACAATTACGTTTCTTTAACTTCAAGCTCAACTTGAACCGGTGCAGCTGTGCACTGTTACGTGGTGTTAGCGAATACATAACAGATAACTGTTTACTAGTGGTCGTTACCAGAGCATGAACGTGTCTGTATCTTCGGGATAGCAAGACCTACTGAGCTCATCAGCTGTGTGGTAGAGTTGGTAAGTCTTGTAGCTATTGTCTCCAAATAATACGGGTCCTTTCCTAAAAGACCTAATGACAAAAGCGATAACCCCTTTTCAAAACGTTTCATCTTTCTTCAATGAAGCTTTCAGGTAGCCTAGGTATGTCAGTCCACATTTTATATTTTTCTATCATCGTTATCACTGATAGTAAGTATGTTACTTTGACCAGGATCTGTTATTTCTGTTAGTCAGTATCACCCCAGTACTGGTGTTTTGTCTTTATTTCTCGAACTTTGCAACCCGTAATCAGAAATGCAGACCATTGTCTGTGTATCGCATGTATTCGTTTAAGTCTATCGCGATTTCCCCTCGCTGTTTCAGTGTACCATTTGTAAATCTATTTCACCTAGTTTCTAGAGGACCTAGACGGCGTAGAGCAGCACATTCACCTTTCGTAGGTCACAGTGTTACTTCCCGTATTAGGCATTCAGGACAAACTACGTCCTGGTTGGACTTTTACCCACATCGTTTGTGTTTGTAGCGCTCTATTACTTGAGACTTAAACACAACTGGCGAAAAGTGGGTGTACTCAAAGTGAACCCATTTATTTCAATAAGGCCATTAAGGCCTTTTGAACGTAAAACTTAAAACCAAAAGGTACAGCTCTGTGTGACGTTATCTTATGTTGCGTGCTTTAGGAGTCATTTAGAGCAGAAGCAGTTTAAACGGACTAAATTACCAAGTGACGAGTGCGCAAAAACATACCATTTTGCTATGACATTTTGGGTTAACACCTCTTACCCAAATCACAGCAATTTTCTAGTCTAGCACTTGCGATAATAGTCATAACCATAGTAGGTAGTTACAAAGTTGATGATTATTTTTAAATTCAGCCCGCGAGCAGTGCGTCCCGGCGCATCCTTCACACTGCACGATCTGTAGCAACACGAACTTTACCGCAATTTGATGATTAATCATTATATTTATTTGAACACCTGCTATGAATTCATCCTATGCTTCTCATTCATGGCGTTTTAAAGATAAGTCTCGAGAGAGAAAGAGAAGCCCGATGTTGTATGAAAATAAAGACTAACAACCCTTTCTTTTGGCTTTGCCATAGTCAGGTTAAAAAGGAGAAGGTTCTTAATTCGCCAGGATCTTGTGCATAAGTAAATATGTATTAGTTTTGAAGACTTCAAGGTAGAGCTCCTTGTCATTATCTGACCTGCCTTTTCCCAATTACGTTCAGGTCGGCTTCCAATCTAACTAGTTGTAGCTCAATAGGCACCAGTGTTTTGTACGAAGCGACTCATAAACTACAAAAAGAAACATAAGCCCCAACCTATGGCAAGTTTACGATTAGCTTGGCTTCCACGTCTCGATTACATAGGCTTAGTAAAAATATTATGATTTTTAATGTCAAGGTGTTTTTGTAAAGTACCGCATACCTTACGTGAATAACCTTGAGTTGAGCGTAGATGCGCACGCGGTACTTTGTATGTACAGTTGAACCAACTATTTGGTTTACATTTTACATGTGTGGGAAGTGTGGAAGTCATAGTTATGCACACAAACACTAAATAAAACGAGCGAGCTCAGTTTTTATTGGTGTGCGTATGGCACAACAATTACCATATACCAATATATGGTCATCATTAATTTATGTTACTGAAGAAGATAGAATATATTGCATGATGTTACGTTAGTGTGTCTTTGTGAAGAGTAAGTATCCACTAAGTAAGGGTTTTTCTAAATTCCACCCCTAAGAGATTGAAATGGGGTGTTGAATTTTCTGTTAAACTTAATATTCTTTGGGTCGATTGATTACTTTACACAGAGATAGATTATAGTCTGGTATAGTACATGCATAAATTACTTATTGTCCTAGAAGTAAGATCCCGTGGGTAATTCCTGAATTCCAAACGGGCGAAGCCGCGGGCATAAGCTACTAATGTTTATATTTGTTAAGCGAATTTGAACAAATACAAACCTTAGTAATAATTAGGTATACATGTTGCCGTAATTCTTGTTTTAAAACCACAAATCGTATTATTGAAAGTATGGTGAAGTGATGTTATCGTTATGCGGTTAGAACTGGTCTTAATGTCTTACTATCTAACATGTTGATTCACTTCACCTCGACGCGAATAATGAGCGGCTGTGTGAGCAGTGTACAAGCCAGTACAATTACAGTTACCGGTTTGGGCGTTATGTAAACTAATTAGCATTGCCAACTGTACTTACTGACTATAATGGGTGTAACAATATCCTTAATGAAGCCGAAAGGATCGTTCTCCCTGTCATTGCGATCATTTTTTGGTTCTGGACCATACCTGGAAACTTTCCAGTTACGGAAATATTTTATGTCAAAGTTCCAATTATTTCAGAAGTTTTTTTTTTTAAATACTAGTTTGTATGGTTATTATTTTACTTTAAATACCTCCATGACCTGTTTACTATTCAGTGTATATGTCACCGTAAAATTGTAGTAAATACCGTTAGATTATAATATATCTAGCGAGATTGTAAACTGTCGAAAGATTGTGAACCGTAGCATACAGACTACAATTTAATGCTTTATTTTTCGGTAGATTATAATCTATCGAAGTGAAACCGTCAAATTGTGAAATGGCATGCGACGGATCGCACCTCGCGCGCTGATTGGTTAAACGTCATGTACCTCGCGCCGCAATATATGTTTCAAATACAAAATCATTTATTTACTAATATGGCTATCAACATAATTAACTCGTTTGTTTTCGGATATAAACTAACAGTGTTTTTAATGGACCAGCTCAATAAATTGTAAATATTTTCAAATGAGATCACATAGGTTCACACGCACAAAAAATATAAAAACAGAGAAAATGTATGTAATTAGGCTACGTTCGGTGAGTAACAGTAACTTATTTATCATTCACACTGCAGTTCTTTGGATAATCACAGATTCATTTTACTTCCACAACAATTTTATATTATAAATCTTTGAGTTATTTTCAACACGAAATAAATTTACAATCACCAAAACATTTAATAAACAAATACGGCGGCTTAGGGACATGACGTTTAACCAGTCAGAGCGCGAGGTGCGTTCCGTCGCATACCATTTCACAATCTGACAGTTTTACTTCGATAGATTATAATCTACCGAAAAGTAATGCGTTAAATTGTAAACAGTATGTTACGGTTCACAATCTTTCGACAGATTACAATCTAACGGTTTTTACAATTTTACGGTGACACATACATCAGCACAATGTTTTGAGTGCGTTACAATGAGTTTTACCGTAAAACGTGATTTTTCCACCAAAAAAGAAATCGTTTCCCAGCAATAATTTTTGCGTAGAGTTACTTAGTTTCATGTAACGAATGGTTGGTTGACGACTTCGTGAAGGATCCGTTTACATCTTGAAAACTGTTTCAGATTTAAATTGTTTTGGTTTTTCTTGTAGTCTTCTGAAAAGACAGGATTCACGTACCGCTAATAAGATATAACGGATCAGTATGGTATAGGTACTATGACTGTGGGTTACCGGCCAAACCCGATTTCAGGCCAAACAAGTTTGTCCTAGGCCTAACCGGTTTACTGATGTAGTCGACGTAGCCCTGCTGCGCGAGGCTCCTATTTCTGTTTGCAGGGTTTAAAGTGACCTAACTCGAAGGGAATGACGGGGTCTTAGCCCCGCCATCCCCTTCGAACCTAAACTGTCCAAGTATCTTTGGCCTAGGATAGACTAGTTTGATTTGATATCGGGTTTGACCGGTCTTTGGCTTAGGAGAAATTAGTTTGGGCTGAAATCGGGTTCGGCCGGTGACGTTATGTATACTTAGTGTAAATATGTATGGTCTACGGCAAAAACTCCTGCAGATACTATGGTTTTTCCTATGAGAAAGAGAAGAATAGCTTTTCCTCCACTGACCTTTTCTTTTTTAGTTTGTTGCAGGAGCTTTACAGGAGTTGCAAAAGACTCCTCTGACTCTTGAAGGAAACACCATATCCAGAAGAAAGTAGGTTTTATTTTTCCCTTATGGATGGAACTTCATCACAGCCATTTTCCGCACCCAATTTATTTACAAACATAGGTAGGCAGTCAATGTAGCATACAGTATCGGTCACAAGCCCACGCGTCCAACAACAGTAAGCAGGTAACACTCAGTACACCTGCACGGGGCGTGACAACACCTACATTCTAGAATACCTACATGACTGTAGCCTACCTACTTTTCTTACTTAGTAGCCGAGTTTACAAATTCGAGAGAATTGTATAACTGAGTACTGGATCGTGTTTTCTTTCTTTATGCATACTTTATGTTGAGATATTGCAAAAATAACAAAGAATGATGAACTCCTTCATAATTACGAAATTTGATAGATAGTATTAATTCGATTTCAAAAAATCCCCGAACAAGAATATTATTGTTATTTGCCTGCATAATGATGTAGGTACTATTTAATGTGTTTAATACTGAAATATTAATCTTGATTACTACGGAAAAGATAATTAATTCTAGCAGGATTTATTGATAAAAATAATGACAAATACATAAACAAAACGTGATCCAACCAAGTTTGGGATTAGTTTTTAAAACTCAAATTGGCAACCGCAGTGGCTAAGTGTGGTGGTTCCCTATCCATTGGCATAAAATAAGACCTAATATAAAGTTATATTAGGTCTTATTTTTGTTTCTCTAATTATATTTTCGCATAACAGCTTACGTGTAATTTTTTTAAGCACATATTCTCCAATCATAATAATGATTAAGCATAACATTCTAAAGCATACATTTATTTACAAATAATGATATTAAATCATATTTTTTATAGGCCTAACAAATACGCATAGTAATAATTATCTCCTAAAATGTTAGACACTAATACAAATTTTTAAAAAGTAGAACCATCATATCGCAGAAAGTTCACAGTCAGAATCGTCTTTTGGCATACATTTCATATCGATAGTCAGAAAATCAACCAATCAAAACAGTTGATTCTTAACATAATTATATGACTTTTGTTTCCCTGTAAGAAGTTTGCACACAAGCATACTCTATGCATGCAACAAGCAAACCTGTAAACAAGCATACATCATGCATACAGCATGCAAGCAAGCAAGCATGCAGCATGCAAGCGAGCAAGCAAGCATGCAACATGCAGCAGGCATGGTTTCTGTCACGGCTCCGGCGCTGCGGGTCTCCGGCGGTCCCCCGCGAGTTTATCGGCGCAGGTGTATTACGCTCACCACCTGCTCCTCAGCTCGCGGGCCGCCTCGACCCTTCGCGCCTACGCGGGCTTAAATTACACTCTAGGGGTAGGCAGACAAGACTACGTGAAGTCGGTTTTGCAGCGATTCGTTTCTGTCACTATTTTAATTTTAATTGCATGAAAATTCAAAATAAATACGTAAAACGAACTTAAATTCGTTTCCGTAAATCCTATTATTTTTATGTCTTAAAACTATTATGCTAATAGTCATTATGCCTAGTAGCATTATTCGAATTCAATTTATGCCAAAACAAATTAGCCTACAAGATAATTATGCCAACATAAACTGTATGAAAAAAAAATATTATTAGGTCTAAAAAATATACCAGTAGAGTTACGCCAAAGTATATTAGGAAAAAAACAATAAGCAAAAAGAAGGGATCCCAAGTGTGGTACCTCCCTATTAAGGCGAGGTTATCCAGATAAACGTCGTTTTGTATTGGGCTTTATTCCTATATGGCACGGATTTAAATTCTGAAAAAAATATATTACATATTTCACACTTCGATCTAGATATTTCGGCACAGCGATACACGATTACTTGCACTTTGTTGCATCCAATTAAATCGCAAAGACAAGTCTAAATGATGGTTTTTAATATTACTTCATTTGAGTTATATTAGGTTTTTAACAATAAAACTTATACCATTATAAAGGTCGTAAAAAATGTGACAGTACACGGCGATCATAATTTGAAATATTAAAAAAACCTACACCACCATTTCCAAAATGTGCTGTTTTCATCATTTCATACTCGCATCGCGTGATTCAGTCCCGAGCGGAACGCGTTGGAGGTCGGACGTGTGCTAATTTTTCGAACCCGCCACCCCACCCCCGCTAAGTTCTGTTACGAACTGAGCCAAAAATAGTTTGTAAAAAATAATACTTAGTAAACACCGAGCCTAGGTTTATTTGAAATGTCATTTGTTCACAAAAGTACAGTAGGTACCTAATAGGGAACGTAGTCAGAAGGTATAAGATAAGAGTTACGCATTAGAAAGAGAGGCAGCTTCTAGGAGAATATAACTGTAGATAATTAGCGCTGCGCGGCCTGAATTGAACTTTATTGTGTCGTAGCAAAAGTCGCTATTTATGATTTCGCAATATTATTTATAAATTTCGGTAACTTTGGAATGGGCAACTACAGTACTTTCACAGTTATTATGCCTTTTGAATGGGACTGTAGCTTCATTTTATTATCTTTTTTTCGACAATTCAAATCTGCCTGTACCTGGCCTACTAAAATCAAAACATTTATTCCAATAATTTTTTTTTGTAAGGAGTTCTAAAAAAGTTTTGCAGGGAGCCCGGTAAGCCGAAGATTATCTAGTTCGACATGGGCAGAAAAAGAAAGTATGCAGGGGACAACGAGATAGAATGAGTAATGGTCGATATTAAATTTTGTACGCACGACGACCGATCAAGCTGTCGAAAACCAGTTTAGGCCGATCTCTCATTGTATAGGAAATCTATACAAAGCGAGGCCAATTTATACTGGAAAAGACAGCTTCAAGTGCCGCCGTGTGTACCTACTAGTTTTTTTATTTTGTTGACTTATTTACATTTTAAAGATAAAATTACTTAATTTTTTTTTTATTTTACTTCCTCTGCATTTTATGCTTTACTTTTTTTCGGTTTTTTCGTCATGGGTGTCATTTTCAAGGTTTTCGGGGTCGCTGATAACGAAAATTAGGTCAAAATGAAAATCCAAGATGGCGCCGACACAAATTTTTGGTTTTGTCGTCATGGGTGTTATTTTCATGGTTTTCGGGGTCGCTGATAACGAAAATGAGGTCAAAATGAAAATTCAAGATGGCGCCAATGAAAATTTTCGGTTTTGTCGTCATGGGTGTCATTTTCATGGTTTTCGGGGTCGCTGATAACGAAAATGAGGTCAAAATTAAAATTCAAGATGGCGCCAATGAAAATTTTCGGTTTTGCCGTCATGGGTGTCATTTTCATGTTTTTCGGGGCCGCTGATAACAGAAATGAGGACAAAATGAAAATCCAAGATGGCGCCGACAAAAATGTTTGGTTTTGTCGTCATGGGTGTCATTTTCATGGTTTTCGGCGTCGCTGATAACGAAAATGAGGACAAAATGAAAATCCAAGATGGCGCCGACACAAATTTTTGGTTTTGTCGTCATGGGTGTCATTTTCATGGTTTTCGGGCTCGCTGATAACGAAAATGAGGTCAAAATTAAAATTCAAGACGGCGCCAATGAAAATTTTCGGTTTTGTCGTCATGGGTGTTATTTTCGTGCTTTTCGGGGTCGCTGATAACAAAAAAGAGGCGAACATGAAAATCCAACATGGCGCTGACGAAAATTTTCTGTTTTTTTTCGTCATGGGTGTCGGTTTCGTTGTTTTTAGGGTCGCTGATAACGAAAATGAGGACAAAATGAAAATTCAAGATGGCGCCGACGAAAATTTTCGGGTTTTTTCGTCATGGGTGTCATTTTCATGGTTTTCGGAGTCGATGAAAAAAAAAATTTTTTTTTGTTTCTGTTTATTTTGAACTTATTTTGCGTTATCAGTGACCCCGAAAACCATGAAAATGATACCCATGACGTAAAAACAAAAAAATAATTTTTGGTGTTATCGAATTTTCATTTTGACCTCATTTTCGTTGTCAGCGACCCCGTAAAGCATGAAAATGACAACCATGACGACAAAGCTGAAAATTTTAATTGGCGCCATCTTGAATTTTAATTTTGTCCTCATTTTCGTTATCAGCGGCCCCGAAAACCACGAAAATGACACCCATGACGACAAAGCTAAAATTTTCATTGGCGCCATCTTGAATTTTAATTTTGACCAAATTTTTGTTATCAGCGACCACGAAAACCATGAAAATGACACCCATGACGAAAATACCGAAAATTTTCGTCGGCGCCAGCTTAAATTTTCATTTTGACCTCAGTTTCGTTATCAGTGACCCCAAAAACCACGAAAATGACACTCATGAAGAAAAAATTGAAAATTTTCGTCGCCGCCATCTTGGATTTTCATTCTGGCCTAATTTTAGTTAATAGTGACCCCAAAAACCACGAAAACGAAACCTATGACAACAAAACCGAAAAAAAAGTAAAGCGCAAAAAAAGTAATGGCGCCTGGCGTGTAGTTTTGAATCATACCCGTATTCATGATTTTAGTGTCAGTCAGATTTTAAATTCACCTTATTCACAAAAATAAATAAGTATACCTTCTTATTTTTAATTATATCTACTTATTTTAATTGTTAGTAATTAGGTTCACGTTCATAGAATACGTAGGTTCCTAATCTATCTATAACCAATACTTTCTATAAAAATGAAACAAAGTGAACTTATACATGTCAATTCAAGTTGTTTTACTGCATCGCTCTACCCTGTAACGCAACTTAGTACCTATCCGAGTTCGTGAACTCTTGACCAGTGCGCTAAGCGCCCGCGTTTTCGCGCCGCGTAATTTGTTACGTATCGCCTCTCTGTGCGGGGGCTGGGGTAAGCGATTGATGCATACGGCGCTCGGGGTAACCTCGCCTTAAGAACTATCCTTTACTTATTAATACTTAGTATGACTCATCTGTAGGAAACTGGTAAATTAGATTCACACCTTTTGATTTGCTTTGCTATAGCATAGCATAATCAGCCTATTAATGTTCCCACTGCTGGCACGCAGGCCTCCTCTCTATGAGAGGGAATGGGCTATAATCCACCACGCGGGCCCAGTGCGGGTTGGTTGGTAGTTACATGTCTTCGAATTTTTGGTTCTAGGACATGCCGGTTTCCTCACGATTTTTTCCTTCACCGTTTTGAGAGCAGTGATGATGAAATAACTTACACAAAGTAATGCGCCTGGCTGGGTTCGAACCTACGACTTACTGCTCGTAAGTCGGGGTCTCCACCACTGGGCCACCGCTTGCTTTGCTATATTTTATGCAAATAAAATTATTTGAACTCTAAGCAATTCACTACATGCCAAAGGTACTCTGTTTGGACAGGGCAACTGCGCCTATTGTTGCATGACTTTCTACAATATTTTTGAAGTGACTTGACGTGACCTAATCCTATCCTGATTTTTCTTTACATTTCTTTTAAATGTAGAGCCTCTTTCGGGCTTTGCAGTAACAGCTATTTGACTAGTGAACAAGCCTTGGGGGCAATCTTATCTAAAACCACGTGGGACTCCTGCAGCTCCCCATATAAGGTACTAGATCAAACCCTGGACCTTCGCCCACACGTTGAAGACTTTCTATCGGATATCTTATGGCCGTTCTAAGCCGGTTTATTAGCAATAGTCGGGAACGTTCGCGACGCGCATCCAAACAATTGCATGTATCCGGGAGGGTGGGGTCACAGTAAGAGGGGTCACTGTTGTGCTGTAAATTAGCCTATTTCTTATCTGTGCTGTGGGTAGGTACAGGTGCACCAAAGTAAGCCAGGAGAGTGTCGCACACAATGTGTAGCAATATCACGCGTAACTTGAAGTATCATGTATTTTATTTTTCTTTGAATTGAACGTTGGGAAATCAACTCCAAACTTTGCGTTTAATTTCGTCAAAATTGAAAAATCTGTAAAAATTAAATCAATTATGCTACTAGTGATGTTTTACATTAATAGCTAAATCACAATCAATTGATTTACGGTTCAATGGCAAATGGCAGAACTCGGTTTGACAATATTTGAAACAGCATCGATAACGAAGACAACATTTATTTAGAGTTCAAATGTAAATAGATAGCTAGTACTACATACTTACCCACAATATAATTGCAGCTGAACATGTACTATTGTACGATCAATATGGAGTAAGGTGATGATGATGTAGTAAATAGCCTAGGGAAGGGCAAAACCCATTCACAAATCTCATATTTTGATAAAGTAACGTTTTGAAACAAAAGGTCGCTGCAAGTGCGCCCGCGCACCGAATGCACTCTACTGATTGTTCTAACTCCGCCGAGACATGAAGTTGCAGCTAATGCTGAGTATGGCTAAAAGTAGATACATAGAGTGGACACAATGTACATTGTAATTTGGAGCCACACCTCTACCAGGTATTGATTACTTTTACATGACCCGTGTCCAAACAAAACAACAATTTAAAAGATCAATTAAACTGTTGCTGTGAGCTGTGAGGTTGTCCAACGCCCGAACTTAGGATCACTATAGGAGGATACTAGGTTTAACTTTTTATAGAATTCTTTACACATTCTTTTTTCTAATGGCGTTGAAATATTTCGCGCATATCATTGTCATCTCTGTCATTTGTTACCACAAGAGTAAGGGAGATAGCTAATGCTTTTGTCTACACTAGGTAAGAATATGGTCTCCTGCCATTTCATAGACAGGAGCTCTGGCGATGAGCTAATGTTACATTTACAAATATCGCATAATTGTCTCCTTGAAAATAAATATTTTATAACTTACCTACACACATGTTTTATTATTCAACCGTTTCGCAACAAATTTCAGCAACGCAGTACAATCATAAAAATATCTGAAATTGTTTAACATAACACAAAATAACATAATTGTTTAACATTTCACTTTGCTTATCGACAAAATTGTGCACATAGTTCACTAACATGTATAAAACTAGGTCGACATGTGGTTAATGAATGTAGTTCTTTTAACTAACAATGTTGAATTATTTGAAGTGACGGAAACGAAGGTAAACAAGAAGCAGTTATAACAAAAACCTATCTACCTACATGTACAACACAAGGTTACAAATTGGGGCACCAATAATTGTTCAATATCTACATTTATGTTGAGTTATTACTACACAAGAAATTAACGTATTAACTGATACCTTAGTGGATTATGATGTACCTGTTTGAATGAGGAAAACGGAACCAGTATGTGCAAGCACTAACCGTAATAGGTAAAACCCAGTGTTCAGAGGATCCGTTTAATTAATCATCTTGATTTGTCTAGAAGCCGTCAATTTAATATGACTTCATACGAAATCTATGTTGGGGTCTGTGGTTCACCACTTCTTCTACCCAGCTAAAACACTGCTTGACCGGGGAAGGCGGGCGTTTAGGAGACTGTCTTATATCATTTTGACTTTTAAAAAGTGCAAATTCTCAGTAGATTTTGTATTTGGAAAGGCAAGGAAATATGAACATTCCACTAGCGCGTCTTCGCACTTGCCAGTAACGGGAAAGTAAGAATGTTAGCGTACCTTCAAATGTGACACATGCAACTAGCAACTGGGCAATGTCCCTTTAGGGGAGATAACCATGTTTAACACGTATGACGTCACGCCTGTCATCCCCGAAGATGCTGCATCCCAGTACCAACACCCACACTTCGCCAGTTACGTTTAAGTTCTTTATAATGGTGTGCGATCTTATTGTCATCAATCGGGAGCATATCCAGATTCCGCACCGTTACTGTGAAGTTCCTGCTGTTAGAAGTCAATAGCAGTTTGTCGGGACCGAATCCAGGACCCCATGCTCTGCGCTTGCGACCACTATAACCAATAAGGCAGATCTATAATTATCACAACTAAATAAAATGATCTCCTTATCTTAAAGATTTAAGAACAGATGAAAACGAAGGAAGTACATCGTACGATCTATCGAAGCCAAGGCTATGGTTTGCGCAACACCAGCGCCCGCGCAGCCCTGCACAGTGAAAGCCGATCTTGCACAACCGTAGATCTTAGACCGAGTCTCGAGTAAAGTTGGAAATTATATGCACTTTATGCATAGTCACTGTGCATTAAGTTGTGCAATGTGCAGTGGTTTAACTTCATGTTCCTGGTATTAATTTAGCCCGATTGCACAAGAAAAAAACCATGAGCACAAATAACCGTGTTCTTCTAAGTTACACACAGATGCATTTCCGAGGAGCTAGTTCCACCATATCGTCTCCCCAGCTAAAATATAGAGACTCTTTTATGTCATGTTGTACAGGTGCTTCTGCAAAATCTCAAATAACTATTGATTTTGTATTAGTAATGAAGTATGTATACTAGTATCAGCAGGTTAGCCTTTACCCAACTAATTATGTTGGGTCCGCGTCCAGGTTACAGCTGAATAAGTAGCAGTAGTTTACATGATACGAAATAAATGAAAACGAACGAACTATGTTTGATTCCATTTATTCCATTTATTTATATTATAGATATTGTATCACAGAAACATGACAGTTAAGATGTTATTGCGTAGGTTTCCTCAAGGTTTTCCTCTATCTGTAAACCAGTATCTTTAAAAGATAAGTGGACATCCTTGCTTCTTGATTTTAAAAATATTCGGCAGAGACAAACTGTTGAAAAAATTGGGTGGTGAACAAAAGAAAAGATGGACGGATTGTGTGAGGAATGATATCAAAGAAACAAAAAGTGAATAATATCGTGAGGATTGACAGGAGAAAATAAAGACGACGATGGGGAGGATTCGGGTGGTAAAATGTAAATGTGCAAAACAAAATGGCCGAGTCCCCTTTTCTAATTATAGTTTTCTTCCCATACGAGTGTGAATTTTCCAGTAAATAATTAGTAGCAGGTACCTACCTAGTCAGTTTGCAAAAGTTTTCAACAACGCAATGAAATTAATAATCAAAGGTGTTTGTCTCCATTATGTTTCATACTTTTGTTTGAATTGTGGCACCTACATTAATTCTTTTTGTTTCGTTGAACAAAACATAAACGCGACTTGTCTCCAAACTGTTATTCCAATAATTGTTTTGTCTATAACCAGCTGTTTCGACAGAACTGTAGGTTCAGTAGTGAATCACAAAGAATATATGTACCTACCTACATGATATGTACCTACCTAAAGTATCTTTATTTTTTTTTTCAAATTCAAATTCAAATTCATTTATTGCAAATATGGGTAGTTATACAGGTGGGTTTTTGAAGAACAGGAAAGTTGTTAGTGTCACCATATTCTGCACTAGGCATGCAACATTTAGTTCGGAACGTGGTTAGTCCCTAAATTAAAAATTTAAATACATTAAAGTTCAAAATTACATGTCTATTAAATTTGTCAATTAAAGTCAAAGTAAATAATGTCAAAGTAATAATGTCAAAGTTAATCTATTATGCTAAAATGTCATTAATTAATCATTGTGAAATACGCAATTTAATTCAAACTTAAGTAATAAACATTATTTAGAGTTTGTCACACAAATATTCATTAACACTATAATAAGATTTTACCAATAACATTTTTTTTAACATTACATTTAAATATGTCCACACTTTTCAAATCTATTATACATTTTGGTAAATGGTTATAAAGTCGAGGTGCCATCCAAAAAATACTATTGCTAAACAAAGTAGTTCTACTGCTGTCAGGGAAATATATTTTTTTATTGTTTCGTTGACTTCTATAATTTTTGAAATAATGCAAGTTGCGTTTTACAAAGACTACGACTTCCAATATATATAAACATGGTAGTGTTAATATTTTTAAGGTTTGAAAAAAGGGCTTACAACTATCTGTTGGTTTTAAACTACATATTGCGCGGATACATCTCTTTTGCATTTTAAATACAGTCTCTTTTTCTGTAGAATAGCCCCAAAACATAATGCCATATCTCAACAAGGACCCTACGTAACCATGGTAAGATGCTAAGACCGCACTGGTACTGACCGTTTTTGCAAGCATATATAACGCATAGGACTGCTGACTTAATTTGAGACACAAGCTTTCCAAATGTGACTTCCAGTTTAGGTTATAGTCTATATGTAAGCCTAAGAATTTTGTTGTATTGATTTGCTCAATCTTCTGTCCTTGGAAATAAACATCGACGTTTGTTTGTTTGCCATTTCTATTCTTAAAAGTCATAATTTTAGTTTTGATTAAGTTTATTTTTAATTCATTTGATGTCAGCCAATCTATAATAGTTAGTAATGTATTTTCTACTTCTTCTTTTAGTTTAGACAGTTCTTTACTGGAGAATACAACAGTGGCATCATTAGCAAACAAAACAGTCGGATGGCTCGTAATGCGCGGCAAGTCATTCACATAAATGATAAATAAAAGTGGTCCTAAAACACTGCCTTGCGGTACCCCTTTTTTTACTTAGGTCGTTAGTTTCTTGTCATTAACAAAGATGTAGTATGATTTATACGTAGATATTCATGAATAAAATGCGATGATCAATTTCATCGATATTCATGATTGCGTTTCTCATATAAATTGACATCAATGCCCTATGGGCTAAGCTTATGGCTATAGGTGACCGACAGTGTCCCCATCCTGCCCTCTCGGCTATCTGAGGAGTGCAAATTATTTATTTACGGAGATATGCATTCTGCCAATTTGTTTAATTAAACAAATAAGGTACTGATAATGACGGACTATCGAATTTGATAAGAAGTTGTTAAGCTTGCATATGATGGGCTCACTCACGAATTAGTATAACTTTAATGATAACACAAATATTCGATTTTATCTATGAAAAAATACATTTACGTGGCTAATAGACTTTATACTTATGTATAAAATCTGTGAAATCTGTGTTTAGTGCTCTTTTTCAGTCAGAAACACGTTCCTGAATGATATATTTTTACCATGATTGCCGAAACGCGTTGTACCTATCTTATGTCATTGTAGTTGCTGATACATAAGTACTAAAGATACATACTACCTGTCAATCGGAAAACCGTGAAATGAACTCAACAATTCACATATTCGTAAACGAGGTGAGCAGATTTCCAAGCGGCCAACACAAGATATTAAGGGATTGTTTCCTTGATGTCGTTGATAACTATAGCCAAACATGCACGACACACTCAGTTGTGTCGTGTATGACTCTCAGAACTCGTTTTTGTGTTCATTCTTGGAACTGAAACTGGCCACAATTCAAACACCTGCTAACAGTAGTCCTGTAAAGATGCTTAGAATAATATACCAATAGATTAAAGTGGAACTACCGTATACCTAACCTAGTGCTGAAAAGGCTAAAAGCAATCTGTTATTGTTCCAGTTAGTTACATTTCAGATAGCCGTTTTCCTTTTACAATCAACATTATGTCAATTTTCTTTACAATTCCATTTTCCGTTCTCTGCTTCAACTTAAAACCACACTAATCCGACACACTCGGCTGCCACTAAACCAGCAACGTGATGAAACAAAATTGACAATATGAGGAAAATACTGAAAATATTAAGTTTCCTCCGTCACTAGTAACATAATGGGTGTTATTTAGTGGTAGTTGTGTCATTATGTGCTGATGTGATGTCAACCTGCACCTGAACGGTCGTCGTGAATGTTTGTACGGCTATCGTTGATATACATACCTGTAACTAGTGTTTTACGTTAGTTGGTGAAATAATTAGTAAGATGTAGATTCCGTTTACAGGAAAATGTTACGGATTTTCCCCGACCACTTTCGGTTTTTAGACGAGGAAGGAAAACCAATAGAAAAGTAAGTAAACTAGTTGAAACAAAAAAATAACAAGTTGCCAATTCCTGAATAATGTTTTGTTTACTTAAATATTTGAAAAATGTCTGAACTGTATTAAGAATTCGGTTCAGCGAAAAACGGTACGAAACGCGGAAAATATAAATACTAATAGTATTTAAATAGTTGTTAAACCGGAATAACCGGTTTTCTGAATTAAATTCAACACAAATGCAAACAATTTTGGTGGCGACGCATTAAAATGGAAGCCTTTGAAAGCTGTCTTTCCACATAAAGGTTTTTGTTTCATGTCCTGTTCGAAGCCTGGAATTAGATCAGTGCCTACAACCTGTGTCACCCATCAGAGTAATATTTTGACTTTCTCCCTTTCCGTAAATCGTCTACTGAAATTAGACTATCTACAATACTATACCTCTGTAACTAACATAACTTTGTCCATCTCTTCCAGACAGCCGTAGAAGATGGACCACAGCATGCACCACGCGGGACACCAGCACGACGCGGGCCACATGGACATGGACAACATGCACGACGACCCGTGCGCGCACGCGGGACACGGGCATGCCATGGTGGTGAGTAGAAATCTACCGTTTTACCGGAGGGCCTCGAAACGAACGCTTATAGCGTTTTCGCTCTGCGTTTCAAAAGTCAGTTCAGAGCGATGAAAACATATTGAACCTAATTGACAAAAGGTTTTTTTTTTCTCGGATAGCTAATCATCAAAAGACAAAAATATATATATTGCTCCTTAGCTAAACGGGGCATTGCCTTGCGATATGAACGTGTGAAGTGACAACTATCTACTATCACTAGAAATAGTCTAGTTATCTAGTCAATATTATAGTAGTTACATTACATACATTGTTGCTATCTGTTCGTTATCACCTGCGGTTGGTGGCGACCACTCGTTCCCGTAGGTACATATCGCAACGGTACGGGACTTGGTACGATAATATTGTCGATGGTTTGCGGTGAGCGGAACTGTTGTGTTTATGATAACGAGTAAGTTCTTTGGTGTTGCAATTTTACGAATGTGATTGGAAATGTTGCACATGCCATGCTATTAAATTCACACGTGTAAAACACGTGAAACCCAATGTTGTTGACTGGAATGATTTTCACGAGAGTGAAGAATAAACAATGGGAATCGGTTTGCACTATCTTTCATTTTCACCCTAATGCAAAGCGTTGCATGAGATTTACGATGAATCAAGTGAGACCAGAGACACGTACTCGTAAACACACAGTTTCAAAATGAGACGTTTGGAAAGGTGGACGTATACTTAACGAATACGACCCACAGAGAGTAAATACACCAATAACACTACTGTGTTAATCAACACTAATATGAAACAAATAGAAAAGTGTTGTTTTCATCTCCAAACTCGAAAATACAGCACTATTTGCGACCCACTTTCCCCGTCCATGATCTAAGTATGAGACTCTCAAACATTCACTTACATTAGGTATTTTCCTGCTTCAAGTGTTACAAATTGATAACAATGTATGCAAGCAAGTATGTATGTATTCATTGTAACTTAACGCGAAATTTCTCGTCGGTGTGTAAAGAACAAGAACATCTGTCGATATGATAAACAGGCGCATTCCTACACGGTTTGACCGAAATGGAGAAATTCGTGTCTGTGTGTTTGATCGTGTGACATTGTTTTGGCACCCGGTGACGCTTGTCTCCGATATTTGGGTCTGGAATTCAGAACGAGCCGAAAACTCCAAGCTTAATCCGCTCGCTGACATGAGAATGAGAACTTCAGTGCAACCTATACCGAAGTTCTCATTCATTCATACATGCATAAATGCATTACTCATCCCGAAGTAGTTAAAATCAAACATACCTACATAAACACAACATCACGCCTGTAATCCCCGAATGTTAGCCAGAGGCGTACCCAAACTTTTCGCCAGTTATGTATGTTTAAGTTCCATGTAATAGGAGGCGAGCCTCTTGCCATAAAACGGAGACAAATCCAGACTCTGTGGCTGCTACTGAGAAATTCCCGATGGAAAACCCAATAGCAGTTTCCCCGAACTGGGAATCGACCCAGGACCTCGTGGACCTTTGAATTACGAGTACCTACCGTATAAATATACAAACCCAATTTAAATTTACATGTCGTCAGGAGAAACATTTATGTAAGTCTGACTTGCCCGGTTTATATAACTACAGAAATGAGTGAATTTATTATCTTTTTCCACCAAATTATTCACAAACGAATGTGGCATCAGTTCTGCTATATCCTGTGGAACCTTAGAACGTGGGAATCACGTTTATATGTAAAATTCGTAAACGAAAAAGTCAGAGCATCGTTGATTAATGTTGCGTTGAGTGACTCCCAACAAACTATGGCGAATCAAACGAAAGGATCAGCTCGGAATACTAACAACTTTTATTAGCTAAGAGTTAGTAACTTCGGATGTTCGGTTATCGTGCTTCCAGTCGTATTTGTAGATTAGGTTGAGCTGACCACTTAGATAAACTGTACAAATAAAGCTAGTAGGCATTTCTTAAACATCACTGTTAAACGCTGCGATAATGTACAAAACAGCAATATCTAGATACAGTGAAAACTTTTAATAAAATATCGCTATACGAGTAGTTGCTATAAGCGTGTTTCAACAGTCGGTGCTGAGCCGATGCTCTTTTATTTCGGTATTCATTTGATTTTTCACCTATTGTCAGTAAAAACTAGTATTCATTATCATCATCACCCACAGCTTGATTTTACCCACTGCTGGATATAGGCCTCTCTTGTCTTGTGCTAATCTCCACGTTCTTGTGCCGGCCTCATCCACCGATATGGCAACTGTGTCGTCTGCCCAACTAAATTGGGTTTTTCCATCGGGAATTTCTCAGTAGCAGCCACAGAGTTTGGATTTGCGGTCGGTTGATGGCAATAGGCTCGCACCCTATTACATGGAACTCAAACTAGTATTACTGAAGGACAAACTATGGAGAAGGTCTATCATACACTCGATCTTTTTTTTTTCATACCACTCACACAATCCGTCCATATTTTACATGATGCTATATACAACTAATTCCCGAATGACTCCCCTTCCAGTTCCACTCGGGGGTCTGCCAGGAGATCCTGTTCAGCGGCTGGATGACGACCAACGCTCTGGAGCTGTTCGGTTCAGCAGTCGCCATCTTCTTCGCAGGCGTGCTCTATGAGGGGCTGAAGTACTTCCGGGAGGCCCTCCACGCGAGAGCCTCGGCGGCTACTGGAGACTCCAGGGTCAACATCACGAAGAGCGAGTGCGGAGCCAACGGACCTTGTGGGGGAACTGCTGTTGTTAAGTAAGCAGGTTTCTTGTATGCCATACTAGAATAAGGCATCTGTATTTTCTCGTATACCTAGTTGTAGTATTTTCTCGTCGGCGAGACGGGTGCCTAAGGGTTATTTAGTTATAACTGGGACATGATTTTAGCGGCGTTTATACAAAATTAGTTTTAGTATATGCGAAACATGTCTAGCATTTTTATGTAAAGCATCTATGTACAAAATTTCAAAACTGTATCATGAAAAATCACAAAGTTATAAGCTTGTTCTGTTACCTGGTTGTCCGCACAAAAACGTGGTAACCACGCGCGCGTGCCTCCAGCGACGTCTTGAGCTCTTTGATAATAATAGGTACCTAAATGATTGCGATAGGTACTTAATGTCGCTGTGTGCCCAACTTGTATCTTTTTTCAAATATTTTTGGGACACAATATAAATATTAGTTTGGCGAGTTTAGAATTAAGCAACAACTCTGTACTATAATATCATTAAATAAATAAAAAAACATGGTTTAAAAATTATTGGAAACGATTCACTTACTTATTCTGAACAAACTATATTCAGGTTTCGCATATACTAAAAATAATGTTCTAAACAGGATGGGAAGGCACATTGATCCACAAACGGTTACCACGTATTCAGTATTAACATAATTAATTCCGAACCCACTTCATCGCGAATTTTTTTTAAAAATCAGTTCATTTATACATTTAGAACGTGTAGACTTTTGTAGATTACAGCAGATTTTTTTCAATTACCACCCCTTATAGTACCTAGCAATAGTACTCTTGGGGTAGGCGTTCCCCGTCATACCAGAAGAAGAATGTCAGTCGACGGCGAATTCGCTAGTGTGTCCATGAAACCGAACAATCAAACCCATATCTTAAACTTCTTAATTTGATGTCGGCAGCTTTGAAGTGTGAAATAAAAATGATAGAAAAGTTATTCTTACTATTAAAACTACATGATGTGTAATTGAACTATTGGAGTAGTGAGAGAAGCCTTGGATTCGTCAAGACGTGTTAATGTTAATTACACTCACTAATCTGTTATTGCGTGCTCCAATTTATTGTATGTAGGTATTAACAGGTTTATCTGATGTGATGTATAAAACATGATCTTGATCATACGTATATTTCAACAAAAATATTGTGACCTTCGCTTCTACAAGACACCGTTGATAGGTACGAAATCAAAAGTGATTTTTTAATCAATTCCACTTTACCCAGAATAAACCTACCATTTACCTACTGCATTTGTTCCTGCACACAATACAATGTTACATATATGCTACAGTTTTCTCTCCAAAAATCTTTGCCCTTGAAAAATTACAGATGAAAAGAATTCAGTGTTCATTAACACAATACTAACTCAAACGTTTCTCCCTTCCAGATACACGATGCTGTCTTCAGGTCACGCGATACAAACAGTGCTGCACTTCCTCCAATCGACCGCCTCCTATACCCTCATGCTGGTGTTCATGACCTACAACGTCTGGCTCTGCATAGCCCTCGTCCTCGGCCTGGCCGTCGGCTACTTCTTCTTTGGCTGGCGCAAGAACACGGTCGTGGATGTCAATGAGCACTGCCAATGATACACAGCACCCCGGAGTAGCTTTAGACCTTCAGTCTACATCAAGAGGTTATTTGCACGCGGCTTAGCCCATCGTGCGACTTCTTTTGTTCGTATAGTGTCAGTGAAACAACTCAGTCGCAAAGTTGCGGCCGGTCTTATCTTTGGTCTGTGCTTAGTATATACAAGTACACTATTGTTCAAACGTTGAGTTCAGATCTTGGTGTGCCTTGCCGTTACCTGAAGGTAAGCAATCCTTGGAATCGCAACCTATGTATTCATTTGCAAGAAACAAAGTAAAAGTATGAAGTCTTGTAATAATTCTGCCAAAACGTAAACGGTTTTTTTTTTGTATTTTGACTAAAAGTGATATTTATTTCCTTCGTGCATTATGATGGGTTCAAAAAATATTGTAATAACATAAGCTCATTCAACTACTTATGTATAGCCAGAGAATATGTTCTAAAGCCATTGAATTTATTTTTTAAAGATTAAAGCCGATGGAATATTTCTATTATACCTACGTCCGACACCAGTCAATCATTAATAATGATGTCGCAGGTGTTTTACCTACTTCATTCATTTAAAGCCATCCTGATAACAGTGAATTTTGTAAAACAATGATGATGAAGGCTGCCTGTGGATTCCATTTGTATTGCAATATTAATGAGTAATGGTAATGTAAGATTCAAAGTATTTTAAATAAATAAATAAATTTTGTTTGGTTGAACACTTTCTGAAAATGTGACTGGGGGAAAGTTCAAACAAACACGTCTTCTAGATAATGAGAAATACGTATCTCCCAGTAAGGACTATAACTACATTAACTACCTAATTCTTTCATTTTTTGTACAAAAACTATAACTGTAACATGGATTATTGACTGTAAGAAATCTTACTTATTTAAAAAAAATCATCGATAGGTGTTAGGACCCATTAAGCATGTGATATTCAATTTTCTTATTTATAAGTAGGTAAGTAAGTAGGTATAGATATTTTTTTATTATAAAATTTTGTGATAAAGTTAAGTTTACTGATGCTCAAAATTTTGTACCTATAATTCCGTATCCACTGCTTGTACCCCCATGTATTTCTCTCTGTCTTTTAAAACGAGTTTAGGCTTAGGGGAACACCTACTAAAACACAATTGATTACACAACCGGTGATTAAAAATAAGTTTTTTGAAAAGTAATTCGGGAGCATACCACCACAGGTTGGGAAAGAGAAAATTAAGAACTAAACGAGGTGGCGGTAGGCCCCCTGACGTCAACGCTGTTTTTTAACAATGCAATTTAAGTGCTCAGTTTACAGGTATCATGAAAGACAATTACTTATTGATATTATATTAGAATTAAAATTAAAATAGGTACTTGCACATGTGTGTTTACATATAATAATTAATATTAAGGCAATTATAATTAAGCATCAAAAGTTTCTTGCCATGTCTGGTTACACATTGACTTTAAATATATTTAGAAAAAAACTTATAAATTGTTTACATTTTGTAATCCAACCTTCTTGCAATCTCTGTCAAGCTGTGGGATGTTCGATTTCGATGCTGGATACACATTATTCACAACCCATTCATCCCAGTTGTAAAAGAAGCCAAACGAATGATAGCCGCCATAATTCAATGCTAGCCCATACTATTGGCGGTATTGACGGCGCGGTGGCAGTGGCACAGAGGCGAGCGATTGACTACTGCATTGCATCTGGGTCTAGCCATGTGATTTTCAATGTTTGTAAAGGCACCACCATATAGGATAAATTCCTAGTGTACGGCAACATTAAAAAAAAGAATAATACTGGAGGCACGTAAACACAAACCTAAGTTCAGCTGCTGATTGTAGTAGGTGTACCTACCACGTTAGATTTAAATTAATTGAAGTACCGACTGCCATGCTGCCACTGCTGCCAACCATTGCAGCTGCAGTTGAATTGACGAAACGTAGCTGTGGAGGAATTGTTTCATTGGTATGAAAACTTGAAAAGTAATCCTCACTTGAATCCCTTGTAACTAGGGGTAACTAAGGGTTCACAGAACTATACTCATTTCCGAAGAAATTCCGGTCATCTGAAGAAAATTCGTGACAAAGAGAACTAGTTCCTATAGTTCCTACTGTTTGTTAATTTCTCATTGTTGCAAAATTCCCGACGTTTTATAATTCCCCCTCAGCATTCTGAACACTGAGCTAAAGTTTCGCACAGGTCCGGAATATATGTGACGTATGGCAACCAACCCCATTTGTAACTGATACCTAGGTAATATGAACAATATTACGTGACCAGGCGTTTTTAACCCCCGACCAAAAAAGAGGGGTGTTATAAGTTTGAAGCGTGTACATCTGTGTCTGTGTAGTCTGTGGCTCCTGAGAGGATGAACCTATTTTCATTAAGTTTATTTTCGTTTGAAAGGTGTCTTAATCGAGAGTGTTCTTAGCAATGTGCTCTTTTCTAGTTGATGACGAGAAATAAAATACTTCCACAGATCTGATCGATTAGAAATTTGAAATCCATCGGGGGACCGCTAAGTACCAAACAAATTGTAGTAAATTAGACACACAAACACACGAACGCACACGCACACACTCATTTAAGTCGAATCTTGTTTGTATGGGTATTTTTACCAAGTTGGTTAGTTTTTTATTCACTCTTAATTATATTTTCCTTGTTTTTACTTTAATTCATTCATTTTACTTTTAGTTTAATTTTTGTTAATAATAACCGTAAATGACCTTTTTGGATAATAAAACGAAAATGTACAACTCTGATCCCCAAGATACAGACTAACGTATAGTTTGGGGATCACCGTTCAAATTGCTATGTATAATGTACATGATTATTAATAAGTAATTGGAATTAAAATATAAATATATATGTCGGATCCGGTCATTAGTACGGACATAAAATGAATCGCAAGCGCGCCAGTGGTAACATCACGGGATCTACTTACTTATCAGTCTATCCACACCACAGCATGTTTCTACCGAGCCTTGATGTCCAGCTCAAGGCGAGGGCGACAGTCGATGTCTGATCGCGGCGGAGTTGAGACGTCTTGGAACTGTACCCGATTCATTGTGCCCCGTGTTATTGTGTTAAGTTGTAATCTCAAGTAATTGGTTAGTTTGCTAGAAACAGTGTATCGCATCCAGTGTGTTTTCATACCAGGAAACCCATCTTCTGCCCACATGATGTACGAGCCTTACGAAATAAATCCTGACATATCCGACATATATATTATAAAACAGTCAAGTGTTAGCGGTCGCCCGATGCAACGACGCTTGGATTTAATAATTATTTTACTTTTTCTCATAATAACAAATCTATTTTTTTTATCCCGTATTGTACCACTCCTGAGCAAAGGCCTCCCCCCATTCCTTCCACTTCTTCCGATGGTGTGTTTTTTCTCGCCAATTGGCGAGGAAGCCATCCAAGACGTCCCGCCATCTTCTCTTCTGTCTACCGCGACCCCGTCTAGCTGTTTCAGGGCTCTGGTCTTGTGATATTCGGGCCCACAGCTGTACTGGCATCCGGCAAACATGGCCTGCTCAGTACCATTTTAATATAAGCTACTTCGGCAATTTGCGTTCTGGAGCGCAGTGTGATGTTCCTTATCCGGTCAGTTATTTTTACATTCAGTGTGCTGCCCTCAATTGCTCGTTGGCAAACCTTGAGTTTGGACTTCTGGACGTGAGTCAAAGACCAAGTCTGTGCACCATATGTCAGAATGGGGAGAATCCACATGTCCGTTAGCTTACGTTTTAAGGGGATTGGTAAATTGCCCTTGTAATAGCTCTTTCATGGACCAGTAGCTCTTCCAGGCGTTTTCCGTGCGTCTTGCCACTTCTTTATCTTGTCTCGCCTGGAAGGAGACTACTTGGCCCAGGTAGATGTATTCTTGGATATAGTGTATTTTCCCCCGTTTAAGTGCACGTTGATAGGCGATCTTAAAATATTAATAAAATACGTACTTCTTAACGGATTGTCAGGATTTAATCCCTTAGGCTCGTACATCATTTGGGCAGAAGATGGGTTTCGTGATATAAAACACTCTAGGTGCGATACACTGTTTTTATTAAACTAACAAATTACTTGAAATTACAGATTAACACAATAACACGGGGCCAGAGGAGGCAAAACACCGGGAGAGTTGGAAAGGAATGGGGGAGGCCTTTGCCCAGCAGTGGGACAGAATAAGCCAATTAAAAAAAAAAGCACAGGGCACAATGAGTCGGGTACAGTTCCGGGACATCTCAACTCCGCTGCGATCAGAAGCTCAATGTCGTTCTCGCTACGAGCTCAAAACATCACGATTCTGTAGAAGCACGCTGTGCGTGATGTTACCACTGGCGCGGTTGCGATTCATTTTATGTCCGTACTAATACGGACCGGATCCGAAATACTTATAGAAAAGAAGAAAAGCATTAAAGGGTGTCAAAAATTCGTCCTCATCGCTGTCAACAGAACTAGTGCCCAGAAGGCTGGCCGCATTACCACGTTGGATGGCAATACTGATTCATTGACCAAAAAATAGGCCAGCCCTCTGGTCACGGGAAGTGTCGACCAACCCCATGGCGATGTCCCAAAAGACTAAGTGAGCACTCGGACCCCATGGCCCTATGTTTTAACCCCAAACGGCTCAAACACATAGCTGCCAATAAGGTTATTGTATTTGCACTGTTTAAGGTTTTCATCATCGGCAGCTGCCGCCCCAGCACAGCTTGCAATGCTAGGAAGATGGGATGGCGCAAGGGTGTCGACACATGCCCAACTTCCAAACTATCAATGAATGAAATCACATACTATAAAAATACAGACAGTGTGTGTTTGCTTTTTGCTTACTTATCCCTCCTTGTCTTTGGCGACACCTCAGCGTTATGTGTTGGACGGAACCTTTACCACAGTCCGCACCGTTCTGATGGTCGAACCTTGTTCTGGAAGTTCCCACATTGAGATTTGTCTTAAAATAAACCTTTGGTATTATTATCGAAGATAAGTAGATTCAGTACCTAGGTGAATGAATATACCATATTATTATAATATTTTATTTCAATGTCGCCTGGAGAAAACTCATCATCATTCGCTTGCCCTTATCCCAATTCAATTGGTCCCAGCATGTCTTCTTCTTCCATACTTCTCTATTACTCGTTATCTCATCAGACACCTCCTTTCTTGCCATATCATTCTTTACACAGTCCATCCATCGTTTCTTTGGTCTTCCTCTACTCATATACCCATCCACATTTATACTCAAAACTTTCCTCACGACATTTTTCTCATTCCTCCGCAGCACATGCCCATACCTCTACAACCGATTACCACACAACTATTCAGTCACCGGCGCGGCGGCGCCACTTTCAGACTTCCTCTTATATACATTTCTTATTTTATCCATTCGCGTAACACCAGACATCCCCCTTAGCATTCTCATCTCAGCCATATAATATGCAAATGCCTTTTATTCATCCCTTTTGTGGGCCAACATTCTGATCCATACAAGACAGCAATAATAATAACCATTGTTTTACCTTAAGTTTAAGGGGAATGTTAATTCTGTGTTTTATACTACGATCTATTTGGCCATCGCTTTACAAGAATAAACCGAGTCGTCGGTGCAGATAGGAAGAAACGCGTCATCTAGCGCTATGGTTTCAGAACTGGAGAGACCGCCGAAATCGCAGAAGATGTATTCAGCCTGGAGAAAACTATAGCGCAATATATTGTTCGACGTAAGTGAATTGTGACACTTCCTCGGAAAAACTGAAACTGAAACAGGGATACAATACGCTAACATGGACACTCATACGAGTACATTATCCCCTTCCCACATAAACTATATGTATATGTCTACTATCTATGTATTAGGTGAGTACCGCGCTGGTTGAACTTGTAGTGGCAGTGGCCGCAAGCGACACTTCCGAGCATGGGGTTTGATTAATTCACAGTAAGGGTTGTTGAAGTGTCTCAGGAGGAGTAACCGGGTGTAACAAACTTGTTGGCTGTGTCCGTACCATAGTTTAACCGTTTTCACATATTGGTACTGTGCACAAAATATGTGAAAACGAAAATTGTTTCATTATAAGAACACATACAAATACGTTTAGTATAATCAGCCTGTAGCGTTCCCACAGCTGGGACACTAGATACTAACCACCTCTCTGTGAAAAATGGAGTGGGCCCTATTATCTACACTACGCGGGCCCAGTGGGGGCTGGTTTAATTGGTATGTACCTCTACCTACCTATTTATTGTAGGTATCTAAATGCCTGTTACACTAACTTTAGTAACACCTTCATAAGATCACATTGCTTTGCTTATTGGAGCGAATAGATCTCAGTTCGATGACTTGTAGGTCACTACTGCATGGGTAGTATAAATCTACTTTTTTTTTTTTTTTCCGGATGGGAAATCATGAAATGACCCCCCCCCACTCTGGGCAGAGCGGAAGGGAGTGTCAGACTTGTACTGAATAAAACCCATCCATGTTCCTTCTTTGCCCTTTGTGTTCCAGGGCCACGGTATCTCTTTCGAACAGTCCCGCAGCCCTGGCAGGCATCGGCCCTTGTGGACCCCTACTTATTTGCTGACATCTCTTTGAGGCGCACGTGGAACACGAACGCGCCGTCGACACGGCCTGTCGTCATAAGACGGCCGGACGGCGAGCTGGCCCATAACTCGCCGTCCACAGGCCCGCGCCTACGGTGGCCGGGAGCCACCACGTGACCCCCAACGCCCAGGGTGTCTCCCGCGGCGACTGGGACGTGAGGTTCTTTCCATCTCACGCCACCTCCTTCACTAGCATGACTGCTTCGCAGAAGGAGGTGACGGCTTCCCATTCCCTCTCGCTCCGGACCATGGCTTGAACCAAGGCCGGACGCGAGAGATCGCCGCCGTCAATCGCTACGAGGACACGGCGGTGCTCCGCCCAAGCGGGGCAGACCTCCACGGTGTGCTCCACCGTGTCCTCCGGACGATCCTCGCAGTGGAAACACCCGGGCGTTTCCTCCCGCCCAATTCGGTGCAGGAACCTCCCGAAACAACAGTGTCCGGTGAGGACCTGCGTCAGGCGGTAGGTGAGAGCGCCGTGGCGCCTCTGTAGCCACTCCTCAAAGAGGGGACTTATCGCCACTATGGTGGCGTGCCCTGAGTATAAATCTACTTGATCTGATGAATCAAAGTAGGTATCCGGATACTGAAAAGGTACACATTTTATTAATTACGAATGAAAAAAGTCTATTGCTAACTACCTATAAATAATTTCAGTGGCAATAAAATAGACAGCAACAAAAATCCATTAACAATAGTAGTAGCTTTTCATCTACAACTTAGACAAGACACAAACTAATTCAATGCAATACATTGTATTTTCCTCCTTTCATGCACAAGAATACCATTAGATAGGTAGTGTTTTAAATTTTATGCTAACTACGTAATTATGCTTTAAATTAAAACTTAAAGTGTTAATCAACTTTCGTTGCTGACCGTACCTGCCTATAGGTATCTATAAGAGCTACAATGCGAGACGTGCTAAACGTAGACGTCAGTATAGCTTTACTGAAGGAATTCAACAGGAACTTAGCTCGCTAATTTATTAAGTAAACAATATTGTATAAACGGGGTCGCCAAAAACATCTGGCGTCCGGATCTAGCGTCTCTATCTGACAATAGTAATCGGTTTTTAACTCAGAATTAATAATATAAGTTCTTTGAGATTATTACCTATTGTTCAAAGACTAAACATTTGTAATTCATCGATTAACTCATTTGCTCATCGTTATGAAATATTTTATCATATTATCAATTAATGAATTATGAAAGTTACTTTAGTGTTGAGGTTTGTGTGTATTGCATGTACTTGATCTGTGCAAAAGTTTGTCTACGCTAATATTCGTTCAAAAATTGATGATCGTTCTTAGTGTTGAAATTAATGTGAACGTAACGGAAGGAAATAACAATAAATAAAAACGATTATACTCATATTCTTGTTTAAAAATATTCAGGATTTTATAATGAAACCCAAATTTTGAATTTCTTTTAATTGAATCTTGAAAAAAGACAAAAACATTACTTTCTAAATTGAGCATCTGAGCGCAGTTTCCGAACGGAACTAATGTCATGTCAAGTAAAATGTGACGGGTGCCCCATGTTTTGCCTTTTGTAATTTACTTGTTGATTTTATTAAAAGAATTTAATGAGAATTTAGTGAACAATCGTTATATCGCCGCGGGGACAGCTATGTTATAGTTTTGTAAGTGCACACAGTGTTGGTGACTCAACGTAACGCTTCCACGACCGCCAATTGTTCAGGTAACGGGATTTATTTATGACAACGTCGATATTTTCTTGGAAACGTTTACTTGTTTGGTTTTTATTGATTGTAATCTCTTTGTATGACCTTTGACTCGGTAATTAGTAACCGTGGTTGCAAATAATCATGTTTGTGTACTACCCGATTGCGTGGTCATATAATTTGGGCGACACTTCGAATTTCGCGAAGCGGAACTTGTGTGTGACAGGCTCACGGCAGGCGCGTTAGCTTGATAATATTTAAATAATTCTCGACTTTGTATTCAAATAAAGAAATTTCTTAGCACTATTGTCCTTAAACTCCAGGTAGAATTAATAAAACATTGTTTTCTACTTGCATAATATTTTACAACAGCTAATGAATGAATTCTTACCTTAAATATCAATTAGAATTTAATCATTATCATCTAAATCTTCTTCCTCTTCTTCTTGTTCAAGCACATATGACTTGTAGAACCGGCTGTAGATGTTATCCCAGAACAACAGCCGCTGGTTGTTGGGCGGCACACTCATCCTCAGAGAGGTGTCAAACTGTAGCAGAGGCACGTCTGATATGTGGTTAGTCTCTTTGTCTGAGGGCACCGGTTGCCATATTACTGGGATTAAGGTTGTTGTCAGTGGTGTTGGGTCACTGAAATAAACCATTTATTCACATTTTTTAAGTTGAAGTAATAGGTGTTTATTTTAACATCTTCTGTGACACGGGCTAACAGTAATAGTATGATTTTGACTCGACAGCGAGTCAAAATTCAGTATGGGTGTCCTAATCAAATTGTGAAGGGGTTTTTTAGTTCAGTTCTTTAAGAGATGACGATAATATGAACTCTACCATCATTTGGTATTTTATACAACAACTGCATAGACTAGTTGATAAACCAAACTAGTACTTTCTATCTACTGCTTGTCTTACAGTAGTGTATGCTACCTAGGCCTATAGGATGTTTAAATACTTAATAAGAATCTAAAGCATTAAGCAACATACCCCAATTTTATGAAATTCTTCAACAAAGTCATCAGCTTTTCTAAGACATCTTCAGTTTGCTCTTCCTCTTTGTATAAATAATCCAGTATAGTGTCAAAACTGTTGGGTTCCAATTCTCCAGAGGCCTCCATCGCTCTTGGCAGAGTGAACTTCATCACATACACCGAATAATTGTTTTTAGCTGCAAACAGCATTGCCATTTTGATTATAGGGTATTCTGTTAATATGTCATGCATGTAGTCCGCGTAGCTCTGGGCCATATCACCTCGAAAGTCTTCGCTAAAGTAAAACTGCTTCACGATCTCCCCTACTCCATGCCTCACCTTATGTTTCTCAAATTCTAAATTGTTTGGCAGTAAATTGTCAAAGTTCTGTGGTGGATTCTCAAATTTTTCTGTGTCTGTTCCGATGATGGATGTCTTGTCTTTATGTGTGAATGTGATTAGCATCGGCACCTTATAGAAGTTTCCATCTTTCAGCTTTTTTATGGGATCTAAATCTATAAGACTTTGTAAATAATCTGACATGTTGTCAACACAAGGAAGGAATGTTTCTGGTATACTAGTCAAGTCTTTGGCTGACGCTTCTTGGTAGAAGTTCTGCAATTCCTCCAAATCATCCGAGCCTTCATAGCCCAAAGAGCTAGCACCTTTGTGAGCTATGACAAGTGGATCATACGTCATAGAGGAGGGGGAGAGCGCTGAGCCTGACTCTAGAACAACCCTATGTAGGAGGCCCTCAACCAATCCGGACAGAAGGACCAGCTGTACTGCTGCTGCACCGGATTCAGTACCATAAACAGTTACGTCATCAGGGTTCCCACCGAATTCTGCAATGTTTCTGTGCACCCAGTACAAGGCCGCTATTTGGTCCTTCAAGCCGGCGTTCCCCGGTGCCTCAGGGGTGCTGAGGCACAGGAACCCTAGGGCTCCGAGTCGGTAGTTGAAGGTGACGATCACGAAACCCTCGTTGAGGAACGTCGTAGGACCGTGATAGGCGCCCCATCTGAAAACAGCATTTCGTCATAAGTTCGTGATGAGTAATAGATTGTTTTTTTCTTATCTAAGCCAATTTAGAGGATCCGTTTTCGATATTAAATCCTCTATCTATCTACGCTATTGATGACATAAGAATTTATTATTGTATTTAAAATGCATTGTCTACATTGTTTCCTAGCGTATCCTAATCGTTATCCGTTATTCTATTTTAGTTTCGGGAATACCCAGTTCATCACAAGACCCGCGTCTTGTCTGCTTACAAGATCAGGACACTCATTTGATCGAAATGTCATAAAAAAATCTCGATTCTGTTTATTATTTAGTGCTGTGGGTGGTAGGTCTAGGTCTTAAACAGCTGAATCAGACGGATCGTACGTTCAACTAAATCCGAGAATCCCTTTTGGTTTTAGAGACTAACTTCTTAGGCAAACGTCGAAATTAACGCCGCACATACGAATACTCTCAATCGTATTGAAAAACGCGAACGCAGTCACGACTTCACGAGTATCAAATCATTCGATATAAATAGTAACATATTTAGACTACCATCAAAATATTCTTTATTTGTATAACCGACATCTAAACGCGCATCTCTGCTGAATAATTCAAGAACGATATACACTACCCGTTTTGAAAGTCTCCGTCGTGCACAAACACGAGGACAGGAAGCGATGTAGCATGTTCTGGCGTGAATACATTGACGACAAGGCAGTTCTCCTCTCCGTCGGCGGTGGGCTGGAGACATTTGATCTTGTGGGTGGCTTCGAAGATGCCGTCCCATTCAGGAGGAGGCTTGGGGGCCTGGAGAAACGGGACTTCATGCTTTTTACGATGAGACAATATGGAAGGAAGCCTGCTGGGCTTCTTATTTCTTTGCTTAGTTCTTAGTTACCAGTTAAGCAGTTTACAAGCCTTCCACTGCTAGATGCAGACCTCTCCCGTAGAAAGTTCATCATTCGGACTGCTTTGACTCACCGATCGAAATTCAATGAAGTTACACATAAATTATACATAATATTCCTACATTGAACATACATAAAGTCACGCCTATTACCCATGGAGAACCCCCAGGCAGAAACTAGAGAACATAAATAGTAAGAACGCAATTAGCCAATGAGTGTTAGGCGAGGTATGTATGTGACTATATTATATACTTCTAATTAATTTTCCGAGACAATTAAATGGTATCGTTGTCTCTTGACAATAGCATTTAATTAATCAGCTAGGCTTTTATGTCTAGTATTTTAAGTAATTTAACATTACAATGATTCGAACACTAGATTGTAGAGACTATTATGGAATCCGTACCCGGTACTGATAACATTTAAACCAAAACGGGATCTTTAAACTAAGTAAGTTACATTATCAATGGCAGTAAATTTCGCGATAGCCATCTAATCTACATGGGACTAAATGGAGATCCTATTTTATCAACAAATGGATCAGCTGACCTGACCTTAAACCTGTCACGTCTGGTGGGCGGGCGTGCGTAGGGGAGCCCGAAGTACGCGAAGTGGGGTGGGTCGGGAGCGAGGTACCCGCGGGCCGTGCCCTGCGAGGTTGCCGCGTCCCGGTGCGCCCGCGGCGCCGTCGGGCTCGGCCGGCCCTGCACCACACACAGCACACTCATTGTAACCATTACACCACCACACCCGACCCTCATGGCCGAGCTTTCCAAGCCTGTCGCGTTCGAATGCTCCAGTTTATGTTTGGTTATCAAAACAGACGGCGTCCAATCAAAATATTGACACGTCAAATGTTGGACTATTAGTGATTGTGACTCAATGTTAGGAATTCCGTAACAGTACAGTAACAATACGTTGTAAGTACGAATTGGTACTTTAATGAATTGAAACTAGTTTTGTTCATAGTTTATTCTAAATATGACACTCACATTTTCTAAGGTACATGGCTTTTTATTAAGGTGCTAAACAACTAAGTATGCAACATAAGACATTATGATTGATCAGAAGAAATGCCAAGCGTTTTTGAAGAAGGTGATGAAGAAGACGACTTGGAGGACAAGCACGGTGTACACGCTGGGGGAGAGCCCCACGGCTGGGCTGTCGACGAAGTACTCGTTGTAGATTTCGGTCCAGACTCCCAGACGGCCCAAATGTACGCCTGTCTTCATGGCGGTCTCCGTGCCGATCGACAGCCACTGCTCTTGCTCAGCGGTCGCTTTGTCAAACTTCCTCCACTCTATGCCTACGGCTTTAGGCGTTCTGCAATAAGATCAGGGTTAAAAATTACGATTTTTATATAACTAAAACTATCTAGGAAATTTATTTTTAGATGAAAAGGTTTATAGTTAAAAATATTGGTATTATTATTTTATTTTTTATTTTATAATTATGTCCAAAAGATACGATTGCTATTAAGTTTTGATCACAGTTGGTTAAGTCACAAGTTAGGGAACTAATTAAAATAAATTATTAAAAACATTTAGACGTCGAAACAAAGAATTTAATTTGTGAAATGGTAATATTGTCATTGGAAAATCACTTCTACCAAGATGGCGGTGTAAGTTCCATTATTAGTTAGCTCGGTTCATTTATATCAATGTGTCAATGTTTTAGATATTACAAGAGAACTAAAAACAATTGAATATAAGATTTTAAACTTTCATGGTCACTAAAATTATTATAACTAGAATACGGGATATTTACCATGTTTATTGTTTTCTTTGAAACAACAAACAAAACATAAACAAAACAAACACACATAAACATGGTAAATATCCCGTCTTCTAGTTATAATAACAATTGAATAGTAAAAAAAATAATGTTATCTATTTGCTTCATAATAAGATGAATGGCAAATGTCTTACCCAGTGTTGAGGAAGGATGTCCAGAATTCGAGAAGCTGTTCAATCATTTTAGCCTCCTTCGAACCCTCAGCAGGCTTGCTTCCTTCTTGATAGAATAGGTAGCCAATAATGTCCCCCCTAACTGCTCCATCAACTTGCTTCTGAACAGCCTCCAACTCCCTGTTTAAGTCTCCGACAAAAGAAAACTCATAGAAGTAAACCGTCGATCCAGAATTTGCTAGAGACCGCGCGGTACGGATCCCAGGACCAAGATATGCCATATCTGTGTAATAAAGGGTTCGATTTTTAACATTATCCAAGGTGATGGCCTCACCAAAATAATGTTCCTTTACTTTGTCCCCTACTCTGCTCATATCTTCACTTGATTCAAATTGTAAGTCGTTGGGCAGCAAAAGACTGGTATTGTCATTAAGTTGTTGTAAGCTAGCTGTTGTATGAGTTAAAGATTCGTGCACACCTGAGTACTGTGCCGAGCCTAGCATGAACGTGACATGAATATCGTCCTTTTGTAACATTGACCATGGAGTTTCCACCATGAAATGTACTCCATCGTCCGTATTGTTTTCAAAGCAAGGTCTCCAAGCAATACCTCTGGCTGCTACCAGTAGTACCTCAATGTCTATAGTCTGCCATGATTCCCAAGATTCCGTTATCCTGATTGCTAGATTCGTTGCACTAACGATAGGGTCCCTGTCTATTGCCCAGTGTGAAAGAACTGAGCCACTTTCTGCGATAATTTTATTTACATTGTTTTTAGACATTGGAGACAAAGCTAAATATCCTGCTAAAGCTCCCGCCGTGCCTTCACCACTCACGGCGATATTTTCAGGATCTCCACCAAACTTTTCTATGTTGTTCTTTATCCATCTTAGCGCTAAAGCTAGATCCTTAAGAGCGGCATTTCCTGGAGCCGTTTCGTTTTGCAGACACAGGAAGCCTAGAGGCCCTAGTCGATAATTAGGTAAAACAAGAATGATATCCTCTGGGACTAAATATTCGGGACCGTAGATTTTAGGATCAGCGCTTTCATTAATGAAATTTCCTTCATGGATGTGAACGAGGACACTTGCCCCGCTTAGGTCAGTTTTAAATGGTTTAAAAATGCTGAGAGTCAAGCAGTCCGAATCCCCGACGATCTGTTCACCTTGAAACTGTGGGCAGCGTTTACTATGTTTTTTTTTTTCGTGTATTGGTGCGTCCTCGACCACTTCCGGAAATATTGCAGCCTGAGAAGAAACAAATATAGAATGAAAATAGCGAAACATTCGAGAAGACTTTTTGACAGTAATACGTACCTCGAAGTGATTATTGAAAGTACCATACTTAACCTTTTGAACGCCAGAGCGTAAACACATCGGCGCCCCTTCTACGCCAAGCCACAAATTCAGTACAAAAACCTACAAAAAAAAATAGTGATTCCAACATCTTAACGAAAAGTTATCGATAACCAATGAATCCGTGCTTTTCGTTCTATATTTTTTAAATAAATATTATTCGTTGCATTGGTCTTTTATTTAACTTGACCCTATTTGGTATCATACTATCATTAAACAGCAGTTACTAAGTTCTAAGCAACCTAAAAGCAAACATTAGAACTACAAACGAATAAATCAATAATAAGGTACATCACTAATCTGGTTCGTGACGTCATCCGCCGACGTGAAGACACGTCTCTGGCGTGGCTGGCACGACTTTTGACAACTTTCTCGCATGCGAGTAGGGATGTGATCATGTGATATTGTGGTACATAAAAAATAATAATATTTTATTATTTAAAACAATTTAATCATTTTACATATAATTATTAGTCGGATTCTTCGAAACTTGGCAAACTTATGTCATCCAAGTCCTTTTGCTGTCTTACTTTTCTTATTACGTTCAGTATATTGACATATGTGACTGACCGTTTTTCTTCTGGCACTCGATCCAATTCAAAAGCGACCAGTCTTGCGAACGCCGCATTTCGTGGGTCGCTAGGTCCTGGTTGGGCAAAATCCAATAATATCAATTATTATCCAATCATTTAATATTAAACAAAAACTACGTACCTATCTATATATGAAAAGTTTGATCATAAATAAAACTTACCTCTAAATCGTCCTCGTATAGAGATATTGCTTCGGAAAATTCGTCATCCTCTTCTACATTTCCTAACACACGAAGGAGTTCTTCAGTAGTCATTTGACTGTCAGCCATTTTTAATATAGCCTCGCACAATAATAATGCTTCAAATTTTAATATTACCACCGATCATAATAATAAATGTAGTAAAGCACTAGCAGACTCCCGTAGCGCTAATGACGTCACCGCTTGACGTCCATTCCCGTCTGTGGCGTACAGGTAACTGTCTATGAGCTCTTACATAGGGATGCGCGAGAGTGGACAGTAAACTATCGATTTAAGGATATCAATTATAAGTTCTTTTCCACATTTTTTTAAATATTATACATTAGGAATATTCAGATACGAATATTTGTCAGTAAAAAGTAATTGTCAAAGTAATAGTAAGCTACTTTCAATAAAATATTTCATAAATTTGGAATATAAGTTACCTTACTTACCCATCACTAGCTGACGTGTCTTGACGTCTGTGGCGTGGGGAAATACACAATTTTACGGATTTCGATTAGCAATATTTGACGATTGTTTTTTCTTGTGAATTCAAATAATGAATATATCTTTGTGTCAATTTACAATATTTCACTAAAGTAGTTTGAAATAATAGGAAAAAAAAACACAGAAAACTTAATTTAGTATATTTATTTTGTATTTAAAAAATGTCGTTTTCTTGACGTCTATAGACGTCGGTGGCGTGTTTGGCACGATTTCGTTAGACGTCTATAAACGTCCGTGGCGTTCAAAAGGTTAATATCTATGTAGCTAAGTATCTTTTCATTCTGTCCCCACACGTGTCCACGAACGCGGCCAGTCGTTGTTGCTACAATCGTATCAAGAGGTTCCTGCGGCTTGGTTGTGGTTTGGTCTTCGTTACCTCCTGTTACCGAAGATGTGTTCTGGTCTCCTAAGTCAGGTGTAGTTTCTTCTGTTTTGCTGGCAGTGGTTTCTTCTCCGGTATTAGTTACACTTCCGTCTGGTGCCATCGTGGGATCTATGTTATCTTCCTCGCTCTCTGTAGTTCCTGATTCCGGTACGATACGTGTTTCTGATTCCGTCGAGGTAGTTGATTCAAGGTCTACTTCCTCTTTAGATTCACTTGTTAAGTTTTCTACTGATGGATTTTCTGTTTTGTCGCCTATGGTCCGAGCGCTGATGACTTCTTCTTCAGGACAGCTTACCATATGAATTGTATCCTTGTTTGTAGTAGTTTCGAGAGCAGTGGGGCTCGCCTGATCGGTGTGAAGGTTGAGTGCGATGGGCAGGTGCAGGGTCGTCGTGGCCACCACCAGCACCGTACTCATCCATACCGTCGTCTCCCACCGCATTGTTTACATTTGCAAATGGCTTCCGATGTTCATACCTATAAAAAAACATTTCATTTAATAGCTGTCATGCAACAATCCATTTACTGAACATTAAATTTGCAAACTCTATTGCAACACGCCTCGTTTTACCATAGACTTTCAAATAGCTGAATATTAGACCCAAACAATTAATGGCTTTCGCTTTATTGCGGTCGGTGTTACTGGAGTGATGGTGTAATGTTACTGTCCTGATTGATCGCTTCTCACAGCTCTTACGCAATACGTCAATAATTAGTGCAATGCTAAAACTAAAGCAGTTTGTTGAAACAACCTCGTGTTTTCAACACACAAGCAGTGTAGTATGACTTGACAAATTATGTAACGTAACGACGTCAAAAATCGTTACTAATTTTCATATATGTATAGAAAGAAAAAAGGAAACGTGTATTGGTATAAATACCTACATAAAACTCCTTTAAAAGTAATAAAGTAAAAACACTCAAGCCAATAGGGCCTCAGCTCAGCATAATGGCAACACTAAGTACTACCACCAACCACCACTTGACTGATTTCGCTATGTGATTTCACCTAGTAGGTTCGATATGCAGAACTCGAGGAAAAATTGATGAAAAATGTTAAAGTTTGCTTTAACAATCTAATTCACGTAAAACAGTAGCAATCCGCTGGGTGCTCATCAAATAACGCTATCGGCTAACCAGTTGGACAGCGTGCGGTTAACCACGGCAGTAGGCAGAGAAACAGACTGTCAAACTGTGGATCGAACCCGGTATAATATTGGGAACCTAAGCTGCAATTAAAACGACCATAAAATATTGTAGGCTTAGTTAGAAGAGGAAGAAGTAGAAGAACTCAGGCTGGGTTCTAATAATAAACGCTATCTGTGTCGTCTGGGATCAAACTGCACTGGGCCGTGTCGTCCATCATGGTCACCGCCGGTGGATTATGGTGCGGCAATCTATGACAGGAAAAGGTCATACAAAAATATTTAGTTTTAATTCCACTAAGACTAGATCTAAGCTTGGATGCAGAATTCAGCAAAGCAGAACTTTCTAAATTCATGTAACCCCATTCAATAACTATTTCATGAAAAAGTCATAGACAAGTCAATTAGAGGTTGTATTGATGATTTTAATTCTGTAACTAGATACGTGTTACTTGCGCGACTGATTTTTCATCAACATACAACCTGACACTGACCTGCAAACTGCAAAAAACGCAAGTAAATTCGAATTTCCCGGTTTACCCTGACGCTCCATCTTAAACAAAACTGGCGAAATGTGGATGTTAAAATTATGTTACACCACCTCAGTTTCGTCCTTCGGGGAAATAAAGTAGTGATGTTATCTTATTTTAGTGGTACGAAATGCCTTACTTACTAACCTTTCTTTCTGTGTTGGTGTGTAATTTGGAGGCTTGATCACGCGCGGGTGCCGCACTGACGAGCATTCGGCTCTGCCCGCGAGATCGATGATGCAGGACATTCGCCAACAAAACCCTTTGTCTATCACTAGCAGTTGAAACAATAGCGGAACTAAAGACCAGTATTAAAGAGCTCAGAATCTTTCATCCTGTTTTGTTGTTTTCGATGAGGTATCTCGCAGATCAGCCTAAGAGGTTGTCTTCCGCTTATTCGGAAAATCCTGTGGGTGCCTTGAGTGTAAGGCCTTTAGCCAGATAAATACAATCTTATAAACTGAGCAACTACACGCTAAGGACACGTTCTGTGGAGTACGTACTCAACTAGCAGCAGATAGTACCAAGGCCGGATCCAGGACTTTTCCTGGGGCGGGGGGGGCACAAGGAGCAGACGCAAAATTAATCAATCACCGTGTTTACTGATTGTTTTAAGTTCCCGATATTTCGGCGCTGTTGCAAGCACCATGATCACGGATAAACTGAACTTATTGCGGGTGGGTGTTTATGAGCAGACAAATCGGCCTACCCTCTTTGTTGTTCGTTTTTTACCTCAGTACCGCTACCACTGTCACTCGTAACTCGATTCTTTTCCCGACACACGAAACTCACTGTGTCCGTTCGCGAACTTTTTTCGGCACTTTTTCGGTTTTTACACAGCTGGACCACTGGATCCAGGCTCTCGACAGTTGAAACCCATCCTCCCGGTACAATCAGTAAACATGCTAAATATGCCGTTTCTAGTGTTAATTTTAATAAAGATAGTTTTCTTTTATGTTTCCTGCTAAAGATGTCCAACAGTTCATTAGCGTTCATTTTTGTCCCAATGTCTTGATGGATATGCATTAAAGCCAGTCCATTCAAACGCTCTTCTGTCAACCTGCGCTCTCCCACCGCGCCGCTATTCCAGCCAGAAACGGAAAAGAGTTTCACTCATATTCTTCCTGCTATTTTATTCATATATTTTAACAACTCTGATAATTTGATTTGCTTATCAGTATGTACTGTGATGGAAACTCCACAGTAAGGGGGGGCAGTAAGATGGCTCAGCGGCAGCAAGGGCCGGGAGGGGTGGTTGTTTCGTTGAACTTTTGTTTGTCGTTAAGTGTATGTGATCGGTATTACTGTGGCGTCGACTTATCAACGTCCTTTCCTTTCTTTGGTTAGAAATCAAGTATTGCACTCGTCCACTATAATTACTGCACTGACATGTAAAAGTTTGTATAACAGGACTGTCCCGCATATACCACCCGTGAGTGTCAACCATACTACTTGAAAGTTACGTTAACATGGCAAGAGTGGACAGTGCAAAATTTTAATGAGATTCCAGCCTACTGCTGTAATTTGTTCATCTCGTTAGATTCCAGCCTACTGCTGTAATTTGTTCATCTCGTTAGATTCCAGCCTACTGCTGTAATTTGTTCATCTCGTTAGGTTCCAGCCTACTGCTGTAATTTGTTCATCTCGTTAGATCTTTTAGACCCCTCTAAACTTATAAATTACGCTTCGTATAAATGATTGTCGGTACGGGAACATTCAGGCTGTACTTAAATTGATTCATTATTGTGTAATCGTTGGTGCTGTCCGTTGATGTCTCCGTCAACGCACAGATCAAACCACGGGACGGATTGGATGTGGCAGTATGCTATAGCTATTATCACGTTGGCATCCGCTAAGAAGGGCTTTCGTTAAATTCAACCCCCAAGCGCGTGAAATAGGATTTGAAAGTTTGTATAAAATCCGTGACCGGGCGCAGCTGGTGCGAGTCTGCTAGTATTGTATAAAATCAAGTTCTTCAAATTTAACAGTCTGCTGTGTTGACGGGCAGTTGGTGCCACCACTCATTTCTCTTCAGCTCAATTATTAGAAAGCACTGAAGGGCGGGCGTTTTGGAGTCTCAAGTCAATTTGACGTTCAAAAAGTTCTTATTCTCCGCCAATTTGGATGAACCTTTCATTTTAATTTGATACTTCTTAAAAACGGTGAATAAAAGTTTTCCATTTCATTCAAGGTTAGAATATTTTTCGGTTTTCTATTTTGGTGTTGCCAGTACTGAGATTAGGGTACTTATCGGAGTTCAGTAATTTTTTTATCAGGCCCTCGAAGCTTTGATAAGGAAACCTCTGCTGTTTATTTTGTGCTACATCACCTGTAATATATTTTATATGAAACCTATATTTAAATAGAGGAAATTGAAGTTAACTTAGAATTGTGCCCCCTTCCGCAAAGTAGGTTATCAAATGGATTGCAATAAGTAAGGAAAGTCCACTTGAAAATCCGCTACTGTATATAAAGTTTTTAAGTTACACTTTTAATAAATATAAGACGTTTTACCATCTGAACCAAAGCAAAAGCAATTTACAGAGGATGTGAAATTTACAGAGGGAGTGTGGAGACACACCCTCTGTAAATTACAGATTTTGAGGAACTTGTGAATAAAAATTAATTGGTATATTATTTTTGTTACAGGTATGCAAAATTACGATAGCTCATAATTTATTACATTCAATGTTCCTGAAATTTGGCAAAATTTCGCTTCCTCACATCTTACTTCCATTTTGGTAAGTACTACGAACCGAAATAATTACGCAAGAACAAACACTTGAAAAAATATATATTTTCATTGAAATAAAAAGGAGATGTTGATACTTAGGCATCATTATCTGGTACACTGTTCTGTACTCAGTGCGCCCACGCACAACTAGACTGCTGACGTCACAAGTATTTCGTCACGCGCACTAGGATGACGCTAACGTGCTACCTCTGGAACAAAACACGAGAATTATAAACATTGATATGACGTACGATTAAGTTTTTACGAGGAATTACCACGTACTTAATGTTTGATAAAAAGTGAAATGTCAAGCGATTTTGAACCATGTGTGGTGCAACTGTTATTGCCAACTTGATCTGCCTTGCAATTATACCGAAATTGAATTTAAACCTGCACGTTGTTATTAATTATTGAATTATTTTCGAAGAACCATCGCTTTAAATCTCATTTTCAATGTGATGTTCAAAATAATACTTGTTGCGTGTCGAACCTACAAGCAGGCCCCAATTACAATAATTTACAAACGGTTCAGGAGTCTCTTGATTGTGTGCTTTTCACAGATTTGCCTTACAAAATATGTCGATAATAAACCATTGGGACCCTGGTGCTCCTATACCTACTTGGAAGACTTTCTAATCATTAACGACAAAAAAAAAAGCGGTCTTTACCCTCCCATGTCGCAGAGATCATCGTGGAAGTCGAACATGTCACGTTGTTCGTCCGTCATGTTGATGTTGTTGTTGATGAGCACTGGCTCCTGAAGCTGCTGGTAGTTGAGCTCCTTCTCGTCCACCGCCGGCCATTCCGACTGGTTGGCACAGAGCGGGTGGCTGCAAAACACCATAATCATTTGAGATCATCGAGAGGACCGCTAGTAGCTTCCTCTACCAAACGTGCTGTTGCTACATCTATGACAGAACATACAAACTAAATTCCTACGTCGCACAAGCAAAGTTATCCGCGCGATATGCATTCATGGTTAGTTTGCAAATCGCGCTAATCTCGCAGACTACACCCGTCTGGTCCGAGGCCTTTCGATTATAACGAACTTTGCACACTGTTACTCATACCTCTAAAATTACTAATCGCTTCCTCCAACAATAGTCTTACCTGCATTGCATAAAGTTAACGAAAAACGTTGTCATCCAATGCTTCATGAGATCGTCCCTGGTTCTGGGAGGGAAGGACTTTTCATCCGGGTCCATTATAGAATTGACTCGCAACACAAATGTCTGGTCCTCCACATGAGCGGCTCCTCCTTCGAAGTCCAGCATCCGACCGATCTTTATAGTGTTAAAGTCGCTGTCGAATGAGAACACATACGAGTAGACTGGTGCCGCTCGTAGTGAAGCTCTCCACTGTGCGAGTTTGAACGCAGGGTATGTGAAATATGAGTTCGTACAGCATTTGATGATCTTGTCCACTGTTACTCCTCCGTCGAAGTATCTACCCGCCAAAATCTCACCCAAACGAAGCGCCTCGCTGTCAGACACGGAATAAGTAATGTTCGGTGGGAGCATTGCTATAGGACTTTCCTCCGTAAGCCCAACAAAGTTCAAGTACTCTATTCTTCGTTTAAAGTATTCGCATTCAACGCTTGTAGTACCAACGATCATTGGTAAGTCCTTCCCTCGGCCTTTTTTTATAAGCACTGCTGGATAATCATCGATGATCCTGGTAACGCCAGAATGTTCTGCTTCGACGACAGGAACGAAAGACACCAGCCCTTTCACGAATTGCACTATCCTGTTTGCTTCCATGATCTTTTCAAGAGGTAGATGTACGAGTTGCTTGTGGATTTCGTCGGCGTCAGTAGAGTTAATGCCTAGGTATCCCAGAAACGTAGTCGCGACAGATTGACTGTAGGCTGGTGAGGCTGTGTAAAATCCACCGTTGCCTACACCGCTCATCAATATCACTCTGAAACAAATATAAACATGAGATAAATGCATAATTGTTGACAGATCCTAATTACATAACCTAACTCGCGTGATCTCCTAAGCGTTAGGCAGAGGTGCACGTTTAGTACAACCATCAGTTATCTCCATCAGGCATTTCTGAGTAACAGCCCGTAATCAGGATCAGTGGCCACATATTAGCAATAGGCCGCCACCACAAGCAACAGTAATATAACTGGCGAAATGTGTGTTTCCTATATACTGCGTGATTCTAAACGAGGGCAATTCTTTAAGGACGTGTATTACTTGTGGAAATAAACAAGTTTTACTAAGAGACCAACCATGAAATCGCGAAAAATATATCGGCTGCCCTATACATTTATGGTCGCATATCTCGAACAATTTTGGGACACAGCTGTTTTTTTATTTCATATTTCACAGTTAGTCCCAAAGCTAAAGTTGCTAGTGCTTCAATCCTTAAAGTAATCCAAATATGTTGAGTCAAGATTAGCAATACCTTTTCAACAATCCCACAGAAGCTTTAGACAAGGAGACTAAATGCGCAGCCACTGAGCCGCAGCTCTGTCCTGCCAGGGTGACGTTCTCAGGGTCTCCTCCGAAGGCCCGCGCGTTCCTCTGCACCCACTTGAGCAAGGTGATGGCATCCCGGAGCCCGTTGTTACCAGGTACGGACGAAGAGTTCAGGGATAAGTAGCCGAACACGTTGAGTCTGTAAAGAGTTAAAATCATACACAGCATCACGCCATTAATCCCCGAATGGTGAGGCAGAAGTTTACAGAACTTAGAACAACGTCATGTCGCCAGTTAGGTTCCCGTCTCGTGTAATAATGGGGCGAGCCTATTGCCATCAACCCGGCACTAACCGAGACTTTGGGCTGTTGTTGAGAAATTCCTGATGGTAAAACCCAATAACACTCTGTCCGACTTGATAATCGAACCCAAGACATCATGTTCAGCAGTAGCGCTGACGACCACAAGGCAGTCAATACGCAAGACAAAAACGACCGAGGGAAATATTAAACGCGACCAAAAAACAAGGTCATGCTAAATACACACAGGTGTGTCTGAAAAGTACGGAAGTAATAATTTATTATTCATTAATATTCTATTTAAATATTTGCCAATTGTAAAAACAGTAATTAAATACCGAATGTCAAAGTATTATTGGGTTTTTCCATCAAGAATATCTCAGTAGCCTGGAGCCTGGATGCGTGCCCAGTTGATGGCAATAGGCTCGCCCCCTGGTAATGGGACTCAAACATAACGGGTGAAATGCGAAGGGTGTACTAAAGGCACACATTTGCCTAACCCTTCTAGGAATACGGGCTTGAGGTTATGTTGTGTAGAGGGTACTACTAACCTGTAATTAAAAGTGATGACAATAACTCCTTTGCTGACTAAGTATTCTGGTCCATGCATATCGGAGTCACCCGAACCGATTTGAAACCCTCCGCCATGTATGAAAACGAGGATAGGAAGACCTGTCTTTTGACATAAGGCTTCTGACCCAGGGTTGGGAACATCGAGAGGAACGTGGACGTTGGCGTGAATACAAGACTCACTCATGCCCACTGGCCGGGCCAGACGTCCGTATATCTCGTCATACTGGGGACATATGGGACCCTCCACTGTAGTCAACAAAACATTGTCCCAGGGAACTAACGGTTGTAACTCCTGGAATGTAAAATGTGGTATTGGTGAATAAGCTACAGAAATTTCTAGACACACAACATCACGTCTGTAGCCCCGAAAGGTGTACCTATCTATAGTATACAAAATATAGTATATAGAGTCCCGACAGTCATGTTTAAGTGCCGTGTAGTAAGGGCAAGCCTGTTGGCGACTGCCTCGTTGGTCTGAAGCGGTATTGCTGAGCATGACTTCCTAAGAGCGATAGCCAGGCCGGGTTAGCTGTTATTGACACTTTCCAACGGGAATTTCTCGGCAGCAGGCCGGTCTGAGTCTGATTTGCGCCTGGTTGATGTTTGTGTATGCCAGGAAAACGTCAGTGTACAACACAACTAATTGCTATTGGTCGGAATCCACATGTGGCGCCATTTATACCGCCTCACATGAACTAAACTGACAAATCGTACATCGGGATATTAAAGTTATTCTCGCGATTAACATAATATGCAGGCACAGAAACCTGTCTGGTTAAAGACTTTCTTTTTCAACACAGGATTAGGCACTTTACACCCTTTTCGACCTCTTAAGATAGATACTGTACCTTGAATCTCAATTTCCCCAATGGTTGCATCGCGTACGGGATGCCCCTGAAGCTGGCATACTGGACGTCTTCCTCCGCTCCCCTGACGCGTCCGCAAACCCATCCCGAGTCGATTTGTGTGAGCACGTCGCAGTTCAAGCTCGTGTCATTGTTCGCCAAGAACGTTGGGCTTTCTGCTCACATAAAACAATGACAGTGAAGGCCCTACAAGTTATTGGCACTAGTGTCGGTTGGGAAAAGTGGTCAAAAACATCTTGTATCACTAGTAAACTTTGTTTTAACTTGTTCTTGGGAAGGCAACCGCCAACCGTATCAGCCACGTCGTCCAATCGCATTATCCGGCCGCAGAGATCCCACGATAACTATGAAAACGCGTCCTCTGATTGCGACATTGCCGCCTGTCACCGCTTACCCATTAATTAGATTTTCATGTCTACAAGGGTCTTAAGAAAAAACAGTATCTTATTTCTGTGGAGGCTAACAAACAAAACGGTTGTACACTGTTTTATAGACAAAAGTTTTATAGAATTTCGTTTCATACAAAAATTTTACTCATATCATCATTTCTTAGAATACTTAATACGCAGAATACTTCGAAAAAAATTAAATCGTAGATTTTTGTTACAAATAAAATTTGTTTCGATATCCATATCATAGAATAACAAATCAAATATTCTTTATACTCATACTGTTTAGTTAATATAAAACTTTTACCAAGAAAAACATTTCATCGAGTGACAGTTTCTAAATGTTCAATTCATACCTTTGACAAAATGCATACCCTCCTATAAAATAACAACACCGCGTTCACAAAAACAATTGTGGTAATCTTGTTATTCTCATTAATAGTGACTTAATATACACACACATACTGTGTTTATTTTGCGGTTGATAATTGTTGGAATGCTCTAATTTTATTACTGCGACCAATTTCGACGTAGTTGGTCACAGTTCTAACCTTTTTTTTTTTTTCTCGATGTGGAAATCCTCAATGGATGTCCTCCGCCCTGGGGAGAGCGGAGGGGTCTGTCAGACTCGTACTGACTAAAACCACACCGGTGTTCCCTCGCACACTTGCGTCGGGGGGCAACGGGATCTGATGCGACTTCCGCTGCCCCAGACTAGTGCCGACCCGCCTGACCTGCGGGCCTCGTCCCGGGGGGGAGTGAGGTGTAAGTCTCCCCCCGTTACGTCTGAGAGAGGCGCGCGTGGAACAGTACGCGCCGCCGTCTCGGGTCCAGTATGATCGGGGGCGACGGATGTCCCCCCGATCATACTGAATCCGTCGCCCCTGGACCTATTTAGGGGGGCCGGAAGAGGGCGTTGTCCGCCCTCTGCCGACGCCCGGTGCGTCTGCTGCGGGAGGGGCGGGAGCTCGTCATCTCCCTCTCCCTTTCCGCAGCCTCCTTCTGCGACATGACGGTTTCGCAGAAGGACATCACCGCGTCCCAGGACTGCGCTGCCGACAATCGAGCGAACGAAGGTCGGCAACGACAGGTCTCCTCCTACCTCCGTAACGAGCGCACGGCGCGGCTCATCCCACGCGGCGCACTCGGCCAGCGTATGCCGCGCCGTGTCCTCTACACAATGGCACAGTGGAACCTACCCTAACCTATTTGGGCGGAGTAAACTGAACGTTTCAACGTCAAGGTAATTATCAAAATGTTGTAATAGGGCGTAGTCGAAGGGTAGCCCCGCTACACGGGGCTTCTATTTCTGTCTGCACGGTTTAAAGTAACCTAACTGTCCTGTCCGGAGTCGGTGTGCCCCAAGTCCTGAGTTTGCTTCACTCGCTCTTACATCCTAAGTTTTTCTTGCCACAATGCTATGTTGATGTGGTGAGTAGTATACAAAACAACATAAAAAAATAGGGGTACGATAGACGCATTCGACTGAGTGTATATTTATTTATAAAATTATGGATAGCATAACGTCAAGTTTTACATTTTCGTTGAAATAAAATACCATGGAAAAATACACTGAACAAACAATATTCGTTAAAAAATAATTCTACAGTTTGATAAGTTTGTTAAATAAAAAAAAGGGATTATAACATTCATTGAATTGTATTTCTGTGAAATATGTTTCATTCAAGTAAATAGTAGTTAAAACATAATATTGGAAATAAAAATACTAGAACCAAATATTATATGAAACATATTCGGCGAAACGAAATTCTATGAGATTTCTGTCTGCGAAACAAGGGGACACCAAACAAAACATACAAAATACGACGCGTTTTCGCAGGAAGCAATGTTATCTTAGGAAAGTTCCACTTTTCAAATCCTGAAGACTAAATTAAAAGACAAGAGCCATTGACAGGAAATAATTAATAAAAATGTTATTCAATTTAACATGACTTACCGCAACAGAAGCATGTGGTCAACAAACAAATAAAAAAGCAATAGTATCTTATCATTTTAACGGCGCCGTGAGGATTAAATGATCGAGTGTTCCGGACCTTTATATAGCCTGTCGCAGACAGTATATGCATGTAGTGCCTAAGGAACACTTCACATTGCGCACGAGTGTAGGCACTGCATAAACCCCACGTTTTATTTGATTGTCGTTGGTCTACTGGCCGCTACTACTAAGCATCCCGGGTTCGATTCCCAGGTCAGGCAAAATGTTATTGGATCAGGAATTCCTCCGTAGCAGCCACGGAGTCAGGGTTTGTGCCCGGTTCATGGCTGGTCCCTACTATGGCACACAAACAAAATATTCTGAAAATATGGTGTTGTATTAGGGAACCTCTACCTATCCCTTCCGGGATTATAGGCATGATGTTATATTTTTCGTAGTGTCCACCTGAAGGTTCGGTTTTGACTGAATGTCCTGTATATTCAGTCAAAACCGATCCTTCGGCCCTGTTTCAGTTTCGGCCGAAGCCAAAACCAAAACCTACACTTTTTAATCATGAAATTCTAAATATGTTTTAATTGCATGTTAATATCTAGCATATTTTACACATATACGGACTGTTAACGTGTGTTAAACAAAATAAAAACAAATTGAATGTAAGTAATAAAAAAAGTGATTTATTTGTGATAAGCCAGCTTCCACCCGCTACATCGCCAACGTAATTCGGTTCAAGTTATTTGTACTACGCCTGTTATTACAATCGGATGAACGGTATGGATGGCGGGGCATAAAATACAAACACATAAATTATTTTTATACATATTGTATATATATATATTATATATATATTTATTTATTTATTTATTTTACTGTTTATGTACACACAATGCAACACAGGAAAATTACATTTTTATTATGTTAGATTAACAATAATTTAAAGCCGAGAACGCAGGCGAACTCAGCTGAAGTTAGCCGAACGACGACGCACCACTTTTCATGATTTCATTTATACAGTTTTGGCGGGGCCGAAGTTTCAACCAATAATTGGGCGAAACCCAAAGTGAGGACGAAACTAATTTCCTGACCGAAAATAGCCGAAACTGAACCTTCGGTCGGTCACAATTTTTAATTGTTAAACTGTTTTAAAACATGCAATCAGAAATGCTGCTTAATTTTTTTGTAATCGTACTGGTAAACTTAAGTATAACATTGGTTGCCTGCCACTGGTTAATAATGTGTGATTAAAATCATTAATTTGTACGTCATAGATCGTGGTAACCAGAATTTTAAAACAATTACTTAAAATAAACTACTTGTGATTTTCTGACAATGCCAGGCATGTCCATATTTTTTTTCGAGTTTCAAGTTCAGCCGTTTTATGACAATATAATAACGAATAGCAGCCTATTACTGCCCCTCTGCGGGGCAAAAGCCTCTTCCAATACAAAGAAGGCACGAGCACTGATCACCACGCACGCTCTGAAATCGTCAATCCGCCTAGGATTGACGATTTCAGACTTATATTAATTACTAGTTCAGATTTCCTCACGATGTTTTCTCCACCCATGCAAGCGATGTCTAAGATACTTGCACTTAGAAGTACTTATGATATGAAAAAGTCACATTGACATTAGCGGGCTAATGTCAATGTGACTTTTTCGATTTGAACCCATGTATAAAATATAAATGCAGAAAAGTCAAGTTAATTCCTACTCAAAAAAAAAACAACATCAATTATACCACGCCATAGTTTAGAGCCCTAACAATATCCTACAGTCATTTGGCATAATTCATCACCTTCAATCGACTCTGGGTACCTATTACTTTTTTATCATTAGCCTTTTTCGTAGAGTTTTTTATCCATAGACTTAATAATAATGGTGACATCAGCTGTAAGGTCGTTACTTTAGCTACAATATATTACTGTTCGTCTGTTTCGCCTAATTTGACCAAAATAAAATGTCTATTATACGCTGACCTTATTGGAGATGGTCTTCAGAGAGGTCTGCTGTGTACCTAGTATTATATCGCAACCGCGGTGTGCATGACCCGATGCCTGAACGTTGACGAGGCGAAAGAGTAGTAAGGATCGTAGCAGGTGGCGTTCTTTAATTTCTGCCTACCCCCGTGAAGGAGTGAGTTTATTCATGCATGTTCTATGTTAGGATTTTTGTTTCCGCACTTAGTCCTTAAAGTGGACCATTGTGCGTGAGCCATGATGGCCGTTATTTCAACCAGCCCACCTCCCTCCAGAAGCAGATCAATCTTCCCGATCTTCTCAGGGCCCTTATCTTGGTGTTCTAAGAGTTTCCTTGCGGACCTGGGTGACGCCGGTGCACTCGAAGAGTACATGCGCCACCGATTTGTCTGCCTCCATGCACGCTCTGCACAGGGGACAATACTGACAGGGTGAAAGTGTTTGTTCAGTGGGCAGTGTCGTGATGGTTCTCCGCTTGTGTTTGAGTGTGATCCTTTAACCAACTCCTTAGCTGCTTGAAAGGAATGGGCACAATGGGTTCGGGTCCGAAGGCTTTTGTGCTGGATCCCTTTCTGGCGAGTTCAACAGTTGCATCGTTTCCGAATGATCCACATCATTCGGAAATCATCCATTGTCACCGTGTTGAGGTTTAGTACCGTAACGCGTTCTAGGGCGTTATGGCATTTTATTTCGTGGTTGTCTGAAAATTAATTATTATAACGGTGTAGTATTTCTCTTACGAACGTATGGACGCACGAGGTTTTAGATATGATCAAAATGATTATTTTTTTAAGAATTGCAACATTCGTATCATATTTCCTCGTTTTGACACATGACACGTCTCTTTTCTTTTTCGCGCGTTAACGACACCGCAAGAAAAAGTTCTTTCTCGTGAAATTATTTATTTAAAAGTAAGTTTTCGTAAAATTTTACCAAAATAACAAAATGTCGAGTGACAGGAAGTGTATTTAGTGCACCGCTTGTGAAAATTATAAAGACTGTATTAAAAATTTAAAACATAACTTAAAGGCTTATTAACCAGGGTGAGTACAAATTAATGCCTAACAAACAACAGATAAAACAAAACAAACAAGAAGGAACTCGTGGCTAAGTAATAACAGCCGCTCGGATCGATCTTTAATTTAAGCCGCGCTTGCCTAGGTTGGTTTTTGGATGGGTGACCACCCATTACATACCGAGTTTTCTCCGTGCCTCGGAAAGCACGTTAAGCCGTTGGACTCGGGTGTCATTTATAGATCTTTGACAGTCGTTATAGGTAGTCAGTGACCCAAAAAGTCTGACAACCAGTCTTACCAAGGGGTATGTAGAGGTCAGATAGGCAGTCGCTCCATGTAAAATACTGGTATTCAGCTGCATCCGGTTAGACGGGAAGCCGACCCCAACATAGTTAGGAAAAAGGCTAGGCAGATGATGATGAAACAACAGATAATTTGTTGTGTCTGATTAATTCATCATTGACACTCAAAACATGTAGATACCTAACTGCATTGAATCATAATATAAAATTAATAAAATTACAACTATAATACCCGAGGAGATGCGCAGACATATTTTGTGATTTATACAAACTCTTAAAGAGAAATAATAACTTAAAAAATTCCATTCATTTTCACTATCACTCCGAGTAAATTGGCAGTACATTACAGCAATGTAGCCCATTAAATAATGTTGCCTGAATATGACAACATTTGTACATATCCACTAATTGCATTATACACTTAGTCAGTTACACAGATTAGAAAACCAGAAGCGCTCGAGTCAGTTAGGTCTCAGCTTGTCAAGCAATGACTAGAGATTTTTGACAGCAGAGGCCCTTGAAAGGCATTGTCAGGTAGACACTGATGCTGTTTTTGGTAGACATAATATATGAAATAGTTTGGGGAAACTATACTGACAAGACCAGATGGTGGCGTTAGTTCCGCCTAAAACTACTGCACTATAACAAATATTTATCTATACTAATATTATAGAGAGGAAAGATGTTTTTGTTTCTTTGTACCGAATAGGCTCCGAAACTGCTGGACCGATTTAATCCATTTTTTCACCAATAGAAAGCTAAATTATCAGGAAGTAACATAGGCTATAATTTATTTTCAAAAAAATTAGAGATCCTTAAGAAAATCTTTGCCTATAAAATTCATTATTTGGCGTGCGCTAGTATTAATTCTTACAAATAAATAGTTTTATTATCAAGGCTATTTATGTAGCAGTAAAAAACCGGGTGTTCGAGAACTTATCATCAATATGTTAGATACATGCAGCGACATCTATTGAACCAAAATGGTACTAATGAATAAAAATGTGCTCACAAGATAACTTTAAAATCGACTGACCGGCTTTTAAAAAAAGTTATGATAGCGTACTTTAGATTAGTCTACATGACGCTGCTTTGAAAATTTACATAGCCTTCAATCGCTTTCCATGCGCTTTGCATACGGAAGGCAGTTGCAAGAGGTCCGCAAGAGTTTACAGCAGCTATATTGTTATTGGGCTCATTTCATGCACCTTGGTGAGAAATTTAGACCTGCCTAGAGTATGATTGTCATAGAAGGTCTGACGATGGAGAGGGAAGGCAGTTGCAAGAGGTCCGCAACAATTTACAGCAGCTTTATCGTGTCTCGGCTCATTTCATGCACCTTGATGAAAACTTTCGATCTAGCTGGAGTATGACTGTCTTCGATTGTCTAAGAATGAAGACGTAAGGCTGTCCAGGGAAGCCCTTATTTGGAAAAACATAACTAGAATATTTTAGCGATTAATGCAAATATTTTCTAGAAATTAAATTGTTACCTACTTGAATCTATACCAATATTACAAAGCTAAAGAAATTGTTTGTTTGGTTGATTGAACGCGCTAATTTTTCAGGCTTAATTGAAAAATTCTTTTATACAATAAAAGAATCCTCGATAAATGGGCTACAATAAAAATTCTTTTATTGTAGCCCATTTATCGAGGAAGGCTATAACATCACGCTACAATCCATGGGAGCGCAGCTTCAATTAAACGAGTTCCAAAAACAGGGAAAATTTATTCCTTTTGAGAGCTTCCGTTGCGTGTGCTGTGTAAACGGTTAAAGTTACGCAACAATCATAAGTCCGCGATAGCATATGTCTGTCTCTTAAGGGTGACTCACACTCTCTCTGACCCTCTCTTTCTCTTATGTGGCGCAGACGAATTTGCGCGGGTCAGCTAGTCATTGATTAAATACCAGAAAAAATATAATACTTAGAGTAATATATTTTTTCTTATATGAAAAAGCAAATACTTGTTGCTTCCATTATATGATGCCGGGGAAAACATAATAATAATGTACAAAATGTACCAGATTAAAAGTATTAGTCGGAAATTAGTTTCTAAAAACCTAAATAAATAAACAGTTTTGGGAAAATAGCTCACTTGCCCTTTTCAAGTTAATTGACTACAACTCAAATTTTGTTTGACCAGGAAGGAGTGAATACTTTAATATCCATAATATGACTAATCATAAGGTTCTACTTGACCCAACCTAGAACAACGAAAAGAATTAATGAAGAAAGGAAAGGAGCGTAAGAAGAACAGACAGAAGATAGTAAGCTTAAGCAAAGAAATTAATGAAAGCATTACAAGAGATCATAAAACTTGAAGGCAAAATACACTAAAACAACATATTGAACGAAGTGGAGGGACAAAGAAAGCTTTCAAAAAATTAAATTATAAAAAAGACTAGATGCTATGTCTAAAGAACAAGGATAAGGATTACACTAGCAAGAGACAAGAAATATCAAGAATTGCCACAGAATTTTATAGAGAACTGTTCACAAGGAAGCAGCCGGAAGACAGTGTGAAACTTGTCATCTGGCTTGACCCATTTTTTTTTTCTCTTTTATTGTTTTGGGGTTTTTGTCTAAACAGGAACCAGTGCATTTCATTTTGATGGAAGAAACAATAAAGGTTATAAACTCACAAAAAACGGATAAAGCTACAGGGTCGGATCAGATAACAAATGAACTACTTAAAACTACAGCACCTATCATAGCTCCGTACTAACAAACCTATTTAATGTTATTATAATAAATGAGAATATACCTGCTGATTGGATGAAATTAACTATAATATTACTTCACAAGAAGAGAGATAATGGGGACACAAATAATTACAGGCCGATAAGCTTAATGTCCAATATTTACAAGGTGAAAATGTATTAGATAAAAACCAACCGAAAGAGCAAGCTGGGTTCCGTAGTAATTGCTCTACAATTGAGCATAACTATGTTCTTAGACAGGTCCTGCAAAAATATCGAGAATACAAAAAAAAAACGTACTAAATAGGGTTTGTAGATTTTCACAAAGCATTTGATTCCCTGGAACATGGGTACATATGGGAAGCTCTATAATGCCAAGGTGTTCAAATGAAATACATCAGAATCCTGAACATTAATTACTCAGGAGGCCCAAGTAAAGCTCGAGACAATAGGAGAACCATTCCCCGTCCAAAGAGGAGTTCGTCAAGGAGATCCTATTTCCCCAAAATTGTTTGCGGCGGTTCTAGAGATGATTTTCAGAAATCTTGAATGGGAAGATATGGGTCTTAACAACAATGGCCAAAAATTAAACCATTTGCGCTTTGCCGATGACTTAAAACTATTTTCTGAAGATTCACGGAACTTAGAACTAATGCTGCAACAGTTGGCTGATGAAAGTGCTACGGCGGGGCTGTCAATGAATATAAGCAAAACAAAAATAAAGCGCGCGTGTGTGCAGTGGTGACATCACGCGACCTACTTACCAGTCACAACACAGCGTCGTTCTACAGAGCCCTGATGTTCAACTCGAAGCGAGGGCGACAGTCAATGTCTGATCGCGGCAGAGTTGAGACGTCTTGGAACTGTGCCAGATTCATTGTGCCCCGTGTTATTGTGTTAAGTTGTAATCCAAGTAATTCGTTAGTTTGCTAGAAACCCTTCGTCTGCCCACATGATGTACGAGCCTAACGGAATAAATCCTGACATATCCAACATATATTTAGGACAATTAATATCACTACTTGACAATTTGAAGCCATCCTCTCGATTGAAATTTTTGGTTTTCTTATTTCAATTGCTTCTCTTGTCAGCCTTGGTAAGTAATGTTTGTCCGTTGACAAAATACGTGGCTTGTGAAATTCGATCAAGTGATTGGATCCTGACTGCAGTAGGTGTTCAGCTATGGCAGATTTTTGCTCATCATTGTTTTTCACAGCTTTTATATGCTTTGTGATGCGGCATGAGACAGTTCGCTTCGTTTGACCGATATATGAACTGCCACAACTGCAGTCAATTTTATACACCCCAGGATGTTCATACGGGATCTTATCCTTCGGGGAACGCAGTCTTTGTGCAATTTTCGTATGAAGAGGAAACACGGTCTTTATCGAGTATTTACTCAGTAAACGACCTATCTTGTCCGTTACTCCTCTAAGATATGGCAAGAAAGTTGGTTGACTCTCCACTATAGATCTGGCAGCTCGCATGTTTTTTGTTCTTACTGCTCCAATATTGGTGTTGTAGCCATTCTTTTGTAGAACCTTTTGTACGTGGGATAGTTCACCAGTAAGATGTTCAGAATCACACAGATCAAATGCGCGATTTGTAAGTAAGGTGACTACGGACTTAGGTGACAGGGATGATGCAAGTAGCGGCCTGTATGAGTCGGCTTCCTGTATACTGAATGGCCAAGGGTCCCATCACTCTTTGCAATGATCTTAACGTCAAGAAATGTCAAAGCCCTACCTTTCTCTTCTTCCGCTGTGAAACGCATGGCCGTGCGGATATTGTTAAGATGGTTCAAACATCTCTCTACATCTGGTATTCCACCTCCGAGGATGCAGAATACGTCGTCCACATACCGCTTCCAAACCTTGATAGGCACAGGACATGTTGAAATAGCCAGATCTTCGATGTCTTCCATCCACAAGTTAGCAACCACAGGTGCAACTGGACTACCTATGGCTACACCATCAATTTGTTGATAAAACTGGCCTTTGTATAGAAATTGGTGGACAGACAGTGCTCCAGGAATTTAGCATAATCTATCGGGATATCGTTTTCTGAAAGGTTTTTTATACTACACCGTTATAATAATTATTTTTCAGATCACCATTCATAAAATTAGAATCAAGACTTCGCTTAACAGGTAAGCTCATTTGATTCCCAATTCTATAATCTTCTTCTTTCTTTTTCTTTTTTTTTTACGTTGCCCCACACTAGGAATTTCTCCTGTATCGTGGGTGCGTTTACAAACATTTAAGCTCACATACACAAACAGCCAGACCCGGAACAACTACCTGTAGACCATACAAATATTTGTTCCGTGCGGGAATCGAACCCCCGACACGAAGCGCAGCAGTCAATCGCTCAGCCACTGCGCCAACCGTGCTGTGCCGTGTCGTGATAATAGTTCATTCATGTTTGTATTTAATGAATTTCAAACTGAATTTCATAATTTGCACGTTTTTTTTCCGTGTGAGTCAGTCAGGCAGGAATCGGCTACATCCCTTTTCGCCACTTTCCCGATTCAAAACAAAAGACGCTCAAAATATCATAAACAACAAAGAACTGTGGATTCTGTGAATAATAAATAATGAAAAGGCCGTTTCGCAAGCTATTAATTTCACTGTTATAATGGCGGTAGCTTTAGCGGACAGTAAATGAAGCGACGAGATGGGAACAATGGTATATAATTGAGGCACACAACATGTACATACAAACTATGTTAAATCTACCCAATGCAGTATGGGGCTCGCGTATCAAAGTTTAGGTATACGGCGCCGCGCAGTTGAGCGTGGGCACTCTCTCGTAACCAGGTAGGCCGACTGAATACACGGGCGGCGCGCGCCAGCGGGGCGCTCGAGCGGGCATGGACGAAGTAAGTTTGGAGCGGGTGCGCGATATTACGTTGTTACACTGTTTTTTTACGGTACATTCACCTGCGAATGTTACAAAAAAACTTCTTGGTGGTGTTGTAATGTTTTATCTCTCCATCACACTAAGGTTTGCAGCTCGGGATCACCCACTGCTGGGCAGAGACCTCCCCTTTCTTACGCCATACTTTTCGGTTCTGTGCGACCCTAATCCATCTGTTTCCCGCGATTTTGACGATATCGAATCATATACAGAATATATTTTTCCGTTACACTATGACGTTGAGATATACTATCATTTAGGTATAATTAAGGTAGCACTAGTTAGTTAATTAAGCTAGCCAGCAACTGTCCACAGATTGCTCAGTATAGTTTGGTTCGATTTGTTTGATTGTGTGAGTTCGACTCGCTCATAGTGGGTTTTTCCATAAAAAAAAGTATTTCCATATGCTTAAACATACCACCATACCTGTCGTCCTCGAGTAGAGGTGTACACTGACACTGGACTTGTAGTACACCCATATTTCGCCAGTTATGTTTAAGTCACATTGAATAGGGCGGCATGACTATTTCCATCAACCGGACATAAGTTCTGATTTCTTACTATTTCCTACCTGCTATTATTTTGCAATTTTACCAATGTATACGCACCCTATTTCATCTATGTAATTCCAATAGTGACTTTTCTTATTGAGTGTGACTTGCAATAATATCCATTTTTCTTATATCTTTAATTACCAATTAGCATATCATTGTTTACCGATAAAATGCAAATTTTTAGGAATTATCTTCTGAAAACTGAAATTCTGTATATACAGGTAAAATACCTGTATATACAGAATTAAGTGAAAGTGCATTAATGTGGCATAAATAACGAATAATTATGTCGATAGGTGTCGTGAAGACCGGTTGCTATTTCTATCAATAATTAAAAAAAAAAAAAAAATGTGAGATTCCCTGTTCTTTGCCTGTACCCTTCATTTAGGAAAAGTCTATAAATAGCAGTAGCTGCTAGTGTTTTAAATGATTTGATTGAATTTGTAATTGGTATAGCGTGCTTCGGAAACAGTTGGGTATAACTAATAGGACGGATTATGAAGTGTTAAACCAAACATTGTTTCATTGCCAGAAAGAGATGGTGCTATTCGTCGTGTGCTTCATTATCTTTATCACTTTATAGTATTGATTCCAAATCTGGAATCATTTGTGGTAGTTTGTTCTTATTAACTACCATTTGCCTAGCCTTTTTCCAACTATGTTGGGTTCAGCTACCAGTCTAACCTGTCGCAACTGAATACCAGTAGTTTATCAAGTGCGGCTGCCTATGATTACCACCAGGATTTGGGTAACACATCTTGATTAGTTTCATTGTCAGAGTTTCGAGCTTTTAGCGGCACGCAAATAACCATGTCACCGTATAACATTGGTTAAGGAAAACTGCATTCAAATGTTTTCAAATAATACAATCACAATCTTAGCAGAAACATTCACAATACGTTATCACTAATTCCCCTGTTATATTTGCATCAAGTGGCGCCATCTACCGTAGTGGCGTAAAACCATCAATTGAAGAATTCCTGCAAGAAAATTTAATGTTACTTAAATGGTATTCCGTTGTCATTAGCATGAGTCATAAGACGTATAAAAGGTCAAAGCACACGAAAATGCGGTAAAGTGTTGCTGAAACCATGCAGTTCTTATGCTTTGACCCTAACAAGGTTGGTATGCATCAGCAAAAACCGTTCTACTGCTGAGATTAAAGAACCTGGTTTTGACCCAAATCAATATGACTAGAGATTCTTTGATCACCTGGCGATCTGGTCGATCCTGTCGTAGAACTTGATCATGTCTTGTTGGTACTTCGTCGGCGGTGTGTTGTCGTACACGCCAGGTTTGCGGATGTCCTGGTAGTTCAGAACACTGGCATGCACGCGGGGCCAGCCTGGCTTGCCGCAAGTTGGCTTACTGAAACCATAGCAAGTGATTGAGCAATATAAGTTGAGGGCCCATACTCATACGTGTTTTGTGTTAATAAATACACCAGTCACGGGTTCCATGTTAACCGACGCTTAACGGAGATATGGTTGTATTAGAGCTGTGTCGCAAACTATGTTCTACCACCGATCCTGCCCTTGGTGCCCCTAAACATTCAATCAAAGTGACTTCTGTGCAACCATCCAAGACGATGTCGTTTAAGTGATGAAGTTTTGTGCTAACAAAATCAGTCATGCCAGTGACTTGGAGAAGAAGCACTTTTAGAACAATTTACACTGTCAAGATTTGTAATAATCAAGTCCTTACTTGCATCGAATAAAGTTGACCACAAACTGAGTCATCCAGTCCTTCATAAAATCGTCTTTGTTTCTTGGTGGAAAAGATTTCTCACCACCAAGAACGGCATTTTCACGGAAAATATAAGTCAAGTCTTCAACGTGTGTGGTGCCGTTGTACTGCAGGTTCAGCCCTGCCGTGACTGCGCTGAAGTCGCTCTCGTACGAGAACTGGTACAAGTAGACCGGTGCTGCCTTCATTTCGGCTCGCCACTGCGCCACCTTGAACGCAGGGTACACGAAAAGTACATCCCTACACACATCCAAATACTCCTCTATATTCAGCTTCCCATGGAAGTTTCTTTCAATCACTTTTAAACCCAACTGCTGTGCTACATTTGGAGGCGTCGACATCGGAATCCTTACTGGTAAAATCAAAGAGGGATTCGCTTCGATCCTTTCTAAAAACTTTGCGTATAGCAGTCTTCTCCTGAAGAATTCACACTCTTCAGTTGTAAAGCCGATAATCACTGGATATTCATTTCCTCGACCTTGTTCTATAAGTCTTAAAGGATCATCGTCTATAATTCTCTCGATTCCTGGGTATTTTGCTTCTACTACAGGAACGAAGGAGACTAACCCAGTTTCGTACTGAAAGACGCTGTTGGCGTTTAGGATTTCCTTGAGTGGAGTATTAACTAGTGTGTCGTGGATGAAGTTAGGGTCTGTAGAGTTAATGCCTAAGACTGAAAGGTACCTAGCGGCAGCTGTGGCGGCGTAAATCGGAGAAGCTGTGTAATACGTTTGTTCGGCCGTGCCACTTATCAAGACCACCCTGAAATAGGAAACCATAAAGTAAATATGTAAAGACAATTGCTTCAGAAGCTGCCAAAGCGTTTTACCTTTTAAAAAGTCCCTTAGTCGCGTTAGACAGAGACAACAGATGAGCACAACCTGCGCCGGCACTCTGCCCCGCGATCGTGACGTCATTGGGGTCCCCGCCGAAGGCTCGCGCGTTTCTCTGCACCCAGCGCAGTAGCGTCACCTGATCTCGCAGACCAGCATTACCGGGGATCTTGGGATTGTTCAGCGACAGAAAACCGAAGACGTTAAGCCTGGGTATTATTTACGCACCTTTAGATCAGACTATAGCATCTGTGGTAAATAAATACTATAGAATAATGAGATTGAGTAAAACCTGATGATAAATATAAACCAGAAAAAATTCTTGTGTGTTCATTATAGAAATTGATTAAAGCCAGTGATGGCTCCAAACTCGTAGAGAAGAAGAAATCAGAAAGAATGCCTACCTGAAGTTAAAAGTGATAACGATTATTCCTTTACTGACGAGATACTCCGGCCCTTGAAGATCAGTATCTCCTGATCCTGCTTGAAAACCTCCGCCATGGATGAACACAAAGATAGGGGCTCCTTTATTTTCCGCGTTGTTGACGTAACCTGTGTGGTAGTGGTCATCATTTCTGGTCACGGGGTGGGTTTCCATGGGCACGGCCACGTTGGCGTAGATGCAGGATTCGCTCATGCCCCTGTAGGGCTTGACCAGGCGGTCGTAGAGCTCGTCTTGCTGTGGACAGATGGGACCTTCCTCGGTAGCGTCCAGGTGATGGGGCCAGGGTCTTACTGGTTGCAGCTCCTAGAATGTACGGAAAACTATTACAGCTTCACGAGCTACACGCTCACACGACACGCGTCGTGCGATAGCGAGTGCGGAGCACACTAATGAATGAAATTGTTTAGAGCAACCCACAGCGGCAGCGACACGACATGAAAGGCGGCAGTACTCGCGCAAAAGAGCCCAAATGTGTCGCTTAACGCAACACGCGCCGCAAGCCGCAATCGACCGAGGCCGTAGACGTAGCCTAACAACGTGTAGCCGTACTATGTCATGTGTCATTTTGTAGAAACAATAAGTCGCTATTTTCATTTCGCTCAGCGCATTTGACATGCCCTTAAATCTAGCCCAAGTTTAAATTTGTTGGAATATATGGCACTATGAAAAAGGCTTGGCAGATGATGATGATGATGTACTAAGTGTAATCTGATGATGAGCAGCGTACCTTAAACCGCAGCTCTCGCAGAGGCTGCCGCGCATACGGTATGCCCCTGAAGCTAGCGTACTTGACATTGTACTCTCCTTGTCTAAGCAGTCCGCACACCCATCCGGAATCTATGCGTGTCTGTACGTTGCATCGCAAGTCGCTGGATGAATTTGCGAGGGTAGCTAGAAATGTTGTTGTTTGATCACGTCATTGGTTTGGTCATCGGCATCACAGTTTAATAAAAAAGAATAGTCTGTTGACGCACATTGCACCTATAGTTATCGCACCTATAAGTCCGAAATTGTTTCTAAGTCCTCATTCCATAGTGCCGCTTAGGCTACACTACAACCTAGGGTTGCCAACATCTTTCAGACTAAATATAGTGTTTTTGGATTCAGTACCCATAAAAAATAGTAGATAGGGAACTCATTAAAAAATATAGTAAGTAAATAAAAAATATATAATATTTTTTAAATTAATATTTTTTGCTGCTTTTAGCTTTGATTAATAGGTTTTTGTTTTTAACTAACGCTTCGTAACTATTAATCTAATTTTAAGTTCTTTGCTTTTATCAGACCTATACTGGCTCTGTTGCGCTCATCTTTCCACTTTGTGTTCATCACAGAAAATATGCGCTCTGTAAATGCTGATTTGGCTGGATTGGATAAAAAAAATGATACTTACAACTTTTAGAATACTAGAAAAGTTTGATTCACAGGAGTCACTATTGGACTCACTAAAGTCACTGATGCAGACAACGCATCCCACGAGTCTGCGCTACCGACCATCGAACGAGCGACGGCCGGCAGCAACAAGTCGGTTCCGACTTCTGTTATGAGGGCACGGCGCGGCTCCTCCTATGCGGCACACTCTGCCAGCGTATGCCGCGCCGTGTCCTCCTGACAGTGGACGTAGTGATGAGGGTTTGCAACCCCACTCCAACCCTTCGTCTTCTATTCGTCTCTTTTATTCTTCATCTCAAACAGTCTATCCATTGTTTCGGTGCATATTCAGTAAAAAAGCTTATGCCTCGTTTCCTGTTTCGCAAAAAGATTTACTTTTTCCTTCAAAGAACTCGTTCAATACCTATTGCTAAGTTAAACTTACCATAACACAAGTTGATTATCAGCAAAAAACTGTAGCCGTTCATCATGTTGTGTCCAATTAACACTACTGCACTTTACTGATTAATTCCTGCGAACAATATAAATACTACGCTGTGGTTAAGGCTCTGAGTAGACTCGAAATAAATAACACTAAAATAATTAAAAATAGAGTATAAATATAAATAATACTATGTTTTGTTTTTATTTCATAACAATCATCATTCTTGGCCGCTGCATATCTTCATCCATATTACTCGTCATCTCCGTAGTCCCGCCTTTTCTAGCTATACCATCTTTGACACGGTACAACCATCGCATCGTCTCTTTGGTCTGCCTTTCCTACAATAGCCATCCACATTAATACTCTAAACTTTACTCAAGACCTTTTTATTTATTACTTCGCATCGTAATTATGTCCATTTGTCGATATTACTATCGTACAATAAAGTAATTTAAAAAGAGGTCAGACTACTGTCGCATGCGGTCGCGAATGCCTGCTGCAATGTCAAATGTCACGTTCACTAATTGTAAACAGTTCGCTTTTCCCTTGACCAGAATAATGTGGCATTTCAATTCAGTGTTGTTTATGTATTTTCACTATAACAAAACAACTATTTTCATGATCGAATGCAATCTTAAAAATGAATGCTCTTAAGCATGGCATCCATCAGCTTGGGAAAATCATTCTAATCATTAGCTCAGTTGTCCACGACGCTTGTCAAAAGCGTGTCACAAATTAAGTCAAATCAACAATGAACAGCCAAAATTTCTCAGTACTAGAATATAGTATTTATAAATGGCGGTGTGTACAAGCCGCGACTTACTAACGCGTTATTCAACTGCATCCGTTGGGAAAAGGCTAGGCTGATAATGATGTGATATGTTGACTTCCGGTGATTTGGGGACGATAGGCCTAATTGAATATTGTTTACTGTCATCAAGTGCTGGTGTATATCTGTTAACCAATCAAAAGTTAATTTGAATCTGATGAATCTGATTTTAATCTGAATGTTGGACGCACCTTAAACCTAATTGGTAAAACATCGTTTATAGTCGATAGTAATAACCTCGTGTAGAGGATGTAAGCAATCGACATTTGGCAGAGCGTGTAAACAAACTCAAGTTGAGAATGAAATATTGTTGTTTTAATTTTTAATATTTTTATACGCAAACCCTGCGTAGGGAACTACAGCTGTTTTGACATGGTAAGAAAAATAAAAAATAAATAGATGGCGCTAACGTCACCGTAAGACGTTATTAATGGAACGAAAATTTCGAGTGCTGTGAGCAGGGTGCGATGGTCTAATTGGTTAAGACGTCCGGCGTATTATATACTTATATACTGAATCGGAAGGTCGCAGGTTCAAACCCTGCTCGCACTAGAATTTTTCTTTCCTTGTCAAAACAGCTGTTGTTTTAATATTTATACCTGAGTGTTCTGAATATTTTACTCTACATAGAACGTACTGACATATCAGATTAAATTCTTTCATCACTTCACTGATATTTAATTCATTTATGGATGTACCATAAACTAATATTGTAATTACAAAAGTAACTTTGTTTGTCTCTTACCTATTTATGCGTTAATGGCTGCACGGGTTTTGATACAATTGGGCACACATGCATAACCGTGTGGTTAGGATATTTGATAATAGGGTGAAAAAATGTTCATCCTCTATGTAAGGGGAGGAATCTTCCACCAGACAGTTGATGAGTCTGGTGGGCTACAGACTGCCCAGTTGCCAACGGTTTTTATCGGGCTGTTGTGCGAATCTTGACTTGCTTGGCAGGCGTCAGGCGTAGTTCGTATGTGGCGCTCTAGATATCGCCACAAAATAAAGATTTTCCTTACATAATTATTTATTACATAAATTCTCCAATGTAAGTTAGTTAGTGATCCGTTTCCGCGAGTAGTAGTACTTGTCGTAGATGTCGTCCCACATGCGCTGCGACCTGGCGTGAGGGTAGTCCATCATCTTCAGCTCCGTGCCTATGTCCAGCAGGCGAAAGCCGTCGGCTCTCGTCACCTCCCACGTTACTCTGCTTTCGTGAGACGGGTTTCTGAAAAACAAATGAACATAGCATCGAACTACCTTATTGTTCGTCCTGTGGTCCTAGAGTTAGTAAAACCAACCAAACGAAATATTCTGTAATTTGCCCTTCGAAAAATGTATTGCTAAACTCTCACTCACTCATAATAGGCACAATAATAAGATATAATTTGACCTACTGCTTTAAAAAAGGTCATGACCTTTGAGTTGGTTTTGGCATTTCTCCTCGTCAGACAGCTAATAACTGTCACCTTGGTTTAAAGATTCCGTGTAAATATCTTACAGAAAAACAAATATAATTTCATTAAAAAAAAATATATGGCAGTTGAAATACTAAATACAACGTAATGCAGATATTCAATCAAAAATTATCATATTTATTTATACTCAAAATAAAGTCTTCAATATCAAATCTGTGGCCAAGTTGGGCATGTTTCGCAGATCTTAGATCAGATTCTAGATCTCTCAAATCATACGACGTCTGATCAAAAACAAATTCTAACACCAACTCACAAATGCTTGACAAAATTCGTCCAAAGCTTCAAAAGGCGCCTTTGCACATTACCCTCCTCTCCATCAACAACCCCATCATAGAACAAGTAGGCCAGCTCATCCGAATGGGCCGCGCCTTTCTTCCGCACACCAGGCTCAGATCTGACCCCAAGGTCACCTGAGTAGGAGAACTGGTAGTAGAACACCTGGGCGGTTGAGGAGTGGAAGCGAACACTGCGGTGGATATGGCTCGAGAAGTAAGCGTCCCTGGTGATGATGAACAGACTTTATACATAACTAGAAAGATTTATATAGAGAAAAATCCCAGTAACACTTTTCCTGAACTTGTTATCGAAACTAGGACCTCAGTTAGTTAGTGCTTGCGACCACGTCACCAACTTGGCAGTCAATCTCTCAGTATCAGCCTGAAGTCTGGTTTTGTTCCCGGTAGGTAACAATAGGCCTTTATTAGTTCGCTCTCTTTAAACAACAATGAATAATTAATATGAATCAGTCTATTTACAAAGCAAGCTTTTGATTGACATTACGTGGGACTTAAACACACCTGTCGAAATGTGGGTGTATTATAAATTAGCTCTGCTTTCGGAGAAAACTGTCATGATTTTAATTTGTATTGATAAAAAGTTTTTTTATTCAGATTGTGTCCAAGGGATGTACTCCTCTGTACATTTGTGAGCTGAGCCCTTACTTATTTATCCCCACAGTACGCAAGTATTGTTTTGACTTATTGACCTTTATGCTTACTTAGTAAACAAAACAGGTCTTCTTAACTTTACCTGTGATAAGCTAACATAGAAACCATGGTAGCATTTTTCTTGAAGTACATGTCCCCAATAAGTCTGCCTGTTTGTTTTCGTTCCCGCTCGTTCAGAAACTTCAAATCATCAGGTACCAAAAAACTGGCACCTTTGGATACTCTCCTGAGAACATTAGCTTCTCTCAATATCGAAACAAACACGTAAGCTTCATTGTCATTATATCCAATCATCATTGGAACTGAATTACCCTTCTTACTCGATAATAAGTCATAAGGTGCTTCAAATAAAAGTCTTTCTTCCTTCTTCGAAGGGTTTTCAGCGCATATGCCAAAAGGGAAATACGGGACGTTGAGTTTACTGGCTTGTGATACCAGATCCTCAGTAATAGCATCGAGCAATGATTGGACGGATTCATTTTCCAAATCTGTCATGGTGGCCAAAGACTTAGCTCGGTCTTCTGCGTCGTAGTTAAAAGACCAAGGGCAAAGAGCACTTCCACTTTGTAGAATTGCACCATGGTACAGCCCATTAGCCATGGTAGAAAGTATCACAGCCTCTACCATAGCCGCCCCGAAGCTTTGTCCTGCTACTACTACTTTAGCTGAGTTTCCTTTGAAAGCGACGATGTTGTCACTGACCCATCGTAAGGCTAAGACTACATCTTTTACCGCGGCATTGCCTGGTATTTCCTCGTCTCCTGAGCATAGGAACCCTAAAGGTCCCAGTCTGAAAAACGAAACGGGGATATAAATCGCGAGGACAGATCTTCGATACACTTAAACTCAAAGCTTAATCAGCTAAGCCATTTACAGGCGCACACGAAAACAGTTACTTAGTCAGTAAATTGCAGCTATCCAAAACGTATATCTGTATGGAGAAGGACGAACGAGAACCTCCAGATAAATATCTCATTGTTTAAACCAGCGCTGTGTTATTTTCTCACATGGTGGCACGGCATTATGCTGAGCAATGGCAATTTTGCGTGGATGTGATGCATACTATACCCTTTTCGGATGGGAAATCATCAAATGACCCCCCCCCCCACTCTGGGCGGAGCGGAAGGGAGTGTCAGACTTGTACTGACTAAAACCCATCCATGTTCCTTCTTTGCCTTTTGTGTTCCAGGGCCACGGTATCTCTTTCGAACAGTCCCGCAGCCCTGGCAGTACTATACCCTTACTTATTCTTTTATAAGCTAATGATTTTCTTACTTTCATTCGGATACGAAAACATACCGATGATGAACAATAACCACAAGAATTCCCTCCTGTACCAACTTCCCAGGGTTGTAAGGCCCGCTTCCTCCGGTGACCCAGACCAGAACAGGCCAGCTGCCACCCACTGCGGTGGGCGCGTGGACGTCCAGCTGAAGACAGTCTTCAGGATTGGAGACCAACGAGCAGGTCGTTGGCCTGGAGTTTCTAATATCAGACCAGAGTGGAGCGAGACCGGCTCTCTGAAATGGTTGAAGTACTTTTAAGAATAAAATAAGCAACAATAACCCTGGCTAAATTAAAATATCCTGTTTTATACTATTACCTACCAAAAGAAGAAACTTGGTTTCATACAAAAATAAATTGATTCCAGTTTTTGGATAAATAATTTAAAGTGTTGGGAGTGTCCTGTTGATGACAATAGGATAAATCGCCCTCTTTATTACAAGGGACTAAAGATAGCTGGCTAAATGTGATTGTACTATGTAGTCCTTTGCCTAAACCTTTGGGGAAGGACAGGCGTGACGTCATGTATATTTAAATGCGTAAGATCATTGGCTCCTTTTTAATAGAAATTGATGATGAGTGCCAAATTATCAGTAAACTCAAATCAACTCTTTAAAAAATAATGTACACAAACTCACCTTAAACCTGCCCATCCCCCCTGTCACATTGGCATAAGGGATCCCCGTATATGACACGTATCCGTCCCTGGCCACCCCACGCAGCTTGCCCTGCGCGATGCTGATCACGTCCTGCCTGGTCATCATCATCACTTGTAGTATAACCACTAGTTTGTATGGCCACATTCTTGGAGACGGGGAAATACTCAAGGAATAGTGAAAGAAATTGAGACAAAATCCGCCTGACTAGTCTTTTCCTAAGTATGTTAGGGTCTGCTTCTAGTCTAACCGGATGCAGCTGTATTATACCGGTATTTTATATTATGGATGATATAAAATCCCGTGCGTAGAAAATAAATAAGTATCGTGTACAGCTTGTGAAAGTCAACTGCCCCTATTGTGAACTCGCTCCGGTCTGTCGCCAATAGAAACACGGGAAATCCCAGTGTTTTCACACAATACCTATATTATGTTAGGTTTTTCAATTTTGTAATGGAACCAACTGTATTTTGAATAGTATCGTTTAGATCTCTCCTGTTTATCTGCACCGATGATTTCGTTTAGTGTTTACATTCACCGAGCTCACCGGCTTTCCTACTGGCTTTGCTGGCCTATTTCACAAGCCTAGCTGCGTTTGCTAACTTTACTTGGTAATCACTTCTTCACAATAATCTAGTATAATTCAATTTCAGTTTCGGTCAACCGGGTACGGACCGATTGCGGACGCGGCTCCGTACACAGTACTGACAGATACTGTTCTGAAGTTTATGTTACAATCGATTTCCGCAGCCTCCGTCTAGGTGGACCGATGACCTGGTGAAGGTTGCAGGGATCCGCTGGATGCGAGTCGCACGGGACCGGTCAATGTGGCGATACTTGGGGGAGGCCTATGTCCAGCAGTGGACGTCTTTCGGCTGAAATGATGATTATGAGAATGTCCGAAGCCAATCGGCTATTTGTCAGTACCATGTTGACCGATCCGTTACTAGGAAAACATTACACATTTACAGAGAATATGATGTTTCGTTTTCATCTTGTCAAAATTTCAAGAGTTCCTATAGAGTCTAGGTCAGAGTAGAGTGCAGTCAGCGCTAACCTTATAAAAATCCCCTAAAATTATCAATTTAAAGAACTTATAAAATAAAAATACAATATCCACGTCCGTCCATCGCAATTATTTTATTGGAGCGTTCAATCGTCGGCGCACGACACGCAATCACTCGAGCATTGTACTCGGCCATTACACAGAAAGTGAAGTATTTACAAACGCGCACACAGGTTGACTTAAATAATAATACGTTACATCAGTCGCATCTGAAATGCTAGGATCACGAAGCAGATATGAAAATCTGACAGTTACTGAAGTAGTCTTAGATGTTGGTCTTATAAAACTTCGGAACAAAATAATTCTAAAACTTTGCAATACCTAAATCATTGGCAAAATAAAAGTGCGCTGTTAGATTTTTAAATCTCGACTCTAACGTCAGCGCCCTCGACATCAAAACGAATGCTTACAAGCATTCGTTTTGACGTCGACTAGGGGATGTGGAAATAGGTATTACTATAGTATTGTCTCAGTAACTTCAACAACACAGTACATTTTTACTATCATTATACGAAAGGCCATCGCTGATTTGTGTTATTACAAGATACCAAAAACGATATAATTATTGTTACTCCTGGTTTGTGGTTCAGTTTAGAATCTCTGCCTCGTGATCTCTATAGATTTGTACAAACTTATTACCTTAACGAATTGATTTACATTAACTTAAAAGTAAATATTTGCGGGGCGGATTGTAATATTGTGATCTGAGGCCTAGTTAAGTTTTATGAGATCAATTCTTCGGCTCGAGAAAGCTCAACAGTAGTTTTACAACAAACAGTTGAACTTTATTACAGCTCAAGTTTATTTACAATTGCTTCGTAAAACTAGACTAGGTCTAAATACAATCCAGCTGTATCTAACAAATCCGTACTGTTAAACTAAAACAATGCAATCCTCTTTGAAATCAAACTAGTTTCACTTTGGCATAAACACAAAACTATGTCATCAGTAACACTGATTGAATTCCAAAGAGTATTGCTTATTTAGTACACACTACTAGAGAATTTATTGTTGCAAACAAATTCACATAGAAAATCTTTAAAAGTAATTCTACTTTGAAAGGTTTTCTATGTGAATTTAAATAGTCGCTCTTCTATTTTAAAGAATAATAAATTGTACCAAAGACAGCAGTTACCGACTAGATTTGTGACAAAAAACTTACTCTAAATAAATTAATGCTAGCTTAAAGAATTGAAACCTACATAACCGCATACCGAAAAAATGTTCCTGACAAACTGTTCCTAGTTAACAATAAGGACCAAATTTAAATGCACTTAGACCTTTTGGTTCAGACACTTGCACTACTCCAAGACACTCTACTGTCTGACAGATATTTACACCTAGAACAGTTAGTTCATTCTGTTTATGTGAGTCCCTTTCTGCTGGTGAGGCTGTCGAAGAAGTCGATGACGTCTTGTTGTCTCGCTGAGATGTCCTTCGTCTGGACTATGGTAGGAGACTCAATGTCCTCGAACTGGCGGCCGTTGTTCGCCGGCCATAGTGAGTGGTTGTCCTTGCAGATTGGTTTACTGTAATAGAAATTATGAGAATTTATTTTTATGAATATTAGTGTCTTTTCAGAAATTAATTGGAAAACAAAAATTGTTAAAGTGGTGTATTCAATTTGTGGTGTAGGTTTGTTGACTCTCTTTGAGATATAATTATCATGGTATCTTAACAGTTTCCGTTTATTTAGTCAATATTGCAACCCAGTACTAAGACCATTTAATAATAAGTGTCGAGTATCAATACCTGCAAGTCATGAAGTTGACGAAGAAGTCTGTCATCAAGTTCTTCATGCTAATATCTTCTTCAGAAGGCGGGATGGCATCCGGTGCGTCGAGGACAGAGTTCACCTTAAAAACATAAGTGAGGTCCTCAATATGGCCGACTCCTTCGTAGTCGAGGCTCATCACTTCCTTGATGACGTTGCTCTGGCCCTCATACGCGAACCGGTACAGGTACAGCGGCGCTCCGCCGGTCTCCGCACGTATCTGTGCCAGCTTCAACGCTGGGTACTCGTAGAAACCGTCTGAACATGACTTCACGAAATTATCCAGATTTATCGTACCATTATAGTATTTCCTATCGATTTTCTTCGTCAGATCTATCAGGAACTTTTGCGGTGTCATAAATATTGTCCTCGGCGATACTATTAAAGTGGGGCTCTCTTGAATCTTCTTCAGTATATCAAACTTTACAAGACGCCTACGGAAGGTCTCGCATTCAGCTGTTGTGTATCCCACAAGGAGTGGAATGTTTTTGCCTCGTCCGTTGGCTATTAAAATTTCTGGGTCCTCATCAATGATGGTCGTGACTCCGGGTAGTGGTGACTCCACCGTGGGCACGAAGGTTGTAAGGCCAGTACTTTCTAGAAGAATTTCGTTGGCTGCTTTGAGTTTGTCTGCGTCTAGCGCGATGAGCTGGCGGTGGATGTCGTCGGGGTCTGTGGAGGTGATGCCCAGGATGGTAAGCAGATTCTTGGACATGAGCTGGGCGAAAGCTGGAGAGGGGCTGTAAAATGTAGAGGCGGCTGTTCCACTCATTAGTATCGCCCTGAAATTAGAAAATGAGCATAAAGTGATTATTTTTTGTCGAAAGTAGATGTACTAGTAAAAGGGTAAATAAATGCCCGTACAAGGTCAAACCCACAAGCTGTATTTCTTTAAATTTTCAACTAACATAATAAGAATCCCACAATCATTGACCGTTTTATCGAATGAGTAAAAATTAATTAAAACTTACCTTCTAAACAGCCGCTTTCCTTCTGTAGCCTTGGACAAGGTAAGCAGATGAGCGGCTGCGGCGCCAGCGCTCTGCCCTGCAAGTGTAACGTCATCAGGGTCTCCGCCGAAGGCTCGCGCGTTCCTCTTCACCCAGTTCAGCAACGTCACCTGGTCCCGGAGACCAGCGTTACCGGGGATCTTGGGAGTGTTCATAGACAGGAAACCAAATACGTTCAACCTGGAACATTGATACAAGTCGGTTAATAATACCTAGCAGTCTCTGTTCGCTACGAGATAAGTTGTAATAGTCCGACTCTTAAAAATATGATTGTACTTCACACAGGCAACCGTGACTTGCTACCTAAATTATTGCCCAATTTTGAAAATCATAACTAATTTATTTTGACTGCTGATTTAGTACTCTTTCGTACTGATTTAAATGGAGCTGATGCTGCACCAATTAGCAGGGCTTAACATACATGTTTATGAAAGTAAAGAATACCTGTAATTAAAAGTGATGACTATGACTTTCTTGCTGACTAAATATTCTGGACCATGTAGATCTGAGTCACCAGATCCGAAGGCGAATCCTCCACCGTGAATGAACACCAGGATCGGTAGTCCAGATAACGGGACCTCCTTCAGGTTTGGAGGCTGGAGCTCTCTGACCGGTCTGCGACCAATCGGAGGCAGAGCATCTAAGGGCACGTGTATGTTGGCGTAGATGCACGCCTCGCTCTGGTTCTGCGAACTGTCCTTCATTATCTTCCCGTACAGGATTTCGGTTTGTAAGCATATCGGACCTTCGTTTGTTGCGTACAGGACGTCCCAACGTTCTGCAGGTTCGAGCTCCTGCAATGAGAAATACAAGTCTATTAGTACAAATCTTGTCGGTAAAGATAGCTGCAAACAGTTCCATCATCCTTATTTGTAGTCTGGTTATATCCGCTGCTTAGTGTCCTCTTCTCTTTTCAGTGACGTACTTTTGATCGGTGCAATTCTCATCCAGATTATACCCGCAGTCTTTTGTAGGTTGTGTAGGTAGCAATAATGGATTGAACGTATTCTTACCTTGAACCTGAGCTCTCCTACAGGCTGCTTAGCGTAGGGAATTCCTTGGAAGCTTGCGTATGGAAACCCATCCGCATGTCGTACTACACCGCAGACCAACCCTGATGTGGTGTTCGCGGGCACGCCGATGCTGCATTGCGGTGACGGCGATGCAAGCGCTATGCAAGCTGGAATGAAGGAAAACAACTCTTTAGTACTGGATTTGCTTTAGTATAAGCCTGCTGCTTGACATTCTCTGGACCCAAATTGCACAGAGCTACTGCCCAGAGACAGTGAGACGGGGTCGCAGCCACGAAGGAGATAGCGGGACTTAGATATTGAATGGATTCTGTGAAAGCTAGGAGGAGAAAGCGCGAGAGAGCGAATGTTTAAAAAAAATTGTGGTTTGTACCCAAAGACAAACAATATTGTACTTAATTTTTCATTACATACGGACTTAAAATATCTTTTAAGACCACACAACTCGTTGCCCAAACAAATATTCTAGTACATAACACATCTCATTTATTTTTGGACACAAAATATTTGAGAGTCACTACTTATAAAAGTGTTAAACAACACCAATACACGTGTACATGGCTCATACAAAAACTATTTTAAAAAAACTGACTTTCTTCAATTTAAAATGTTTGCTTATATTATCATTTTCAAAACATTTCTGAAATGGCGGGCTACGAATAAGTTGATGGAATACTTGTTGACCTTACTGCCAACTTAATTAGACTACAACAAAAACTAGTCGACAATGCGCGGTTATTTGGTAAATGATAAAGTTCAGAAAAAACTTTGTTCTGTTTCCTTCTAGAATATTAGTCCCACGCTTTGAGACATTATAGTCCTAGTTACTTAACCAGCCTGTAACGTTCCCAAAGCTGGGACACAGACTTCCTCTCTGTCAGAGGGAGTCCGGATTGGTGGCCACCACGCGGGCCCAGTGCGGATTGGTAAATGTCACATGTCTTCGAATTTTGTCTAGGTAGACCTAGTTGTTTACTTATTAACCATTACGTTGCGTCACGATGTGTTCGTTACTTCCTTACTTCCTTTGAATTGCTAAGCTGCTCGCAGCTATCCTTAGTCCTAACTCCGTCCGGTCCGTTTTTGCATATTTGGTGCGGAATTGTAACAGCTACGGGCTTGAAATTCTGCACACCATAGTCACAGGTCCCATCGGGTTTGTGTGCTAAATAATAGAACGCAATGACCATTTGGAGATATACCAAAACTTATACAGGATTTAATATCATCGCGCAAGCTATTGCTATGAATTTAGTAAGTACTTGAGTCTAGTATATACCCCAACCCACACTCGTTCAAAATTTTCGCCGGTTATTAAAACAAAAATCGGCTATTACATTTTAAAAATAAAAAGATCATCATTCATTCATTTTGATAGTGTAGCTGTTCCTTATTACCGACTAAAGGTTTTAAGCAGGGGCTGGGGCTGGGGCTCGTAATCATGTGCTGAATGAACAGCAACACAGATTGTGCGTCAATGTCCTTACACCGTGTATGTGATGTGGAAATAAAGGCGAATCCTAACGGTATCGGACACCTATGTTTGGCTTAGGACGTTTGTAGACTTTGATGAGGCATTACTAAATTAGAAAAGAGGAAATGGCCTGACTTTGTACAGACTGCATAAGTCATGTGGATGTTTTTGGATAATTCGGACACTAAGTCGGAGGTCGGCTATTTAGCCACTAGACAAAATTAAAATCACTAATAAATTCACCTGATACTGAAAACCAAATCTTTTGCGTAGTTTACAAGAACAACGTGGTCTCACACACACGACAAACGAATTTAATGTATCATTATGTACAGATCATTCTAGCTAGAGCAAGCCAAACGATGCTGTACATGACTATGAATAGCGCCTAAACTCTAACCCCATAGACAAATAAAACTTGGAGCCGCGAGGAATGGCGTCAGGTTTTTGTCAGTCAAGGACCTTGTAGGTTATTACTGGCACGTGTAACCGAATCTCTGGGCGTACAGTCACGACCACTAATATATATACTACACGTAGCGACTGTTAAAGAAGATTTTGTTTTACTGTTTTGATGGTAGAGAAAGTGGTATTCAATATTTCACGAGAAAATTGATTTTGAATTTTGCTGAATGTTGGTGACTGCACACATCTATGTGTCGCACTATGGGTGTTCTCTCGGCCACTTTCACCCCTAGGTGTTAACCAATGGTTATGTTCACACCATTCAAAAAGTTTCAGCCTTCGTTAAGCTCGCAAGCAAAATAACTTAATAACCCACACACAAAAACACAAAAGCAAAAACAACCAATATTTTAAAGTTGAATGTGCCTGCACGTCCCGGCGTGACAGGGCTCCGTAGTAAATTGGGTAGTTTTTAGGAATATTTCCCTTCTCTTTGTTTTAATATATTGAATTTTCACTGAATACAAATTTTTGCACCCGACGTTCAGCATGTTGTATAACTTTAGTAACTTATTCATTTATAGTTATCAACTAGTTAGTATCAGGAGGACTGCAGATCAAGTATTAATGTATCGATTTGTAGCATTATTTGTAAATAATCGCCGTTAAGTGGCATTAATTCAAATGAGAGATGTAATCGGTTATATAAGTAATTAAGACAGTAATAAGTTTTTTCTTTACAAAATATTAAACAGTAAACAATAGAGCAATTACATGAACATTACGTTGAACAGCATAATACCCGCATATTTTAATAGGAATGAGGAAACATTCGAGAATATCCAGTTTCGAACTGAATCAAGAACAAGATTTAATCTTCAACGGATTTAAATTAGGCAGTACGAACGTGTGTATGAACAAAATGTCAATAGGCTATATCAAATTAATTTTAATGTTAATTATGACAAACGTGTCTTGAAAAAAAAACCACAAGATAAGTCCTTGAGTCTTTTTTGACGATGTTTAAAACTAGTTTCGTGAATGATCTATTTCTGTACATTAACATGACACATAAAACGTAACAAAATACACAGTTAAAGTTACGTACATATGTTACGTTAGTGGCGTAGCGCGTAGGCCGGAGGCGTAGCACTTTGCTACGAGTGCTACGAGTCTTAGAAATACCCGTAATTGGTCATTTCTTTGAATAGTAAGATCATTTAAAAAATATTTATAAAGGGTATCTTTATCGATCTGGTTTATATAACAATTGCGCTCTTGTTATGTAAGTTACAAAAATAAAATGAAGTTATTTATTATTAAAATTATATATTGAAGCCGCTTGTCGTGTCTGTCTGTGTGTGACCGAGTTGTTCATCTACACTGCGAAATGGATTTTCAATTGCATCTAAATATATTTGTTCATAAGTTTTTTTGTATACATAGGTATACAAAAAAACATTAATATTAGCCTAGCAAATAATAAAGAAATCTCGACGTTATAATATCAAGTCGTAAAAAACCGTGCAAATCATGGGCAGTTTGCTAGTTTATGACAAATGCTTTAAACAAACATGTCCATGTTTGTTTAAGCAATTAAATCAGTTCAAAGAAAATGTGTTCATTTCAGTTTGTCAAGATATTATTAAATCGTGTTTATGTTATGTGTTACATATTTATCAAGTAGTAAGCAAGGTAGTTGCCATGCAGTGTTAATGAGCAACAATAACCGATTCCTTACAGAGGCCATAAGGTGACATACATTATCTTTAAGTACGTAAGAAGGTATCAACCATCCTGCAGCAAAGGTTCAGTCTAACCGGGAACGACGGATTCCGAATTGCAGTAAATCAACAGGACAAGCTTAGCATTCGGAGTCCGAGCACACCTTTATCCTTTAAAACATCTCCATTATTTATCAAAGAAACTATAATTTTCAACGTGCAACGAGTACAACAATGTTTATCATGAAGATCTGTTAAATTGAATGACAGATCATTGCAACGCCCTGCACCTGCGCCGACCGTTGACGCGTGAAGTAATTACATGCAAAGTTACAATTAATTGTAACATATCAATTTGCTACATCTCTTTTTTCTGCTGCAGGTTCAGCAGAGGTTATTTCGTTTTTTACGAGCTTTAAGAATTTTTGATTACTTTGACAAATAAAGCTCTTTTTGAGTGTAAAAACCGACCAATAATTTTGTGGAGTCACGAATGTGCATGAGCTGTCAATACGATTAAAAGAGAATGTTTCTTCGGTTTACAGGAAACAATATAGAATACCTTATGCACAGAAAATCGTCCAAGTGCGAGTCGTGCTCACACGCACACAGGGTTCCTTAGCACCAAACAATATAATAAAAATATTTTTAAGACTCATTCATATGTTGTATTACATTCAACAGCAAAACTAAATTTGTTTTTCATAGTATGTTAATGAAAAACACAGTTACTGCTGCAGTTTGATAAAAAAGTCCCATATTATCTCAAAACTAAACATCAAATCTTACTCAAACCAATTTTCGTTGAAAGTTTTTTTATATTCTACAATCCTACATTTTTTCAGAATTTTCCTCCTGTTACTTTAGAAATTAGAGGGGGGGGACACCAACATTTTACCACTTTAGAAGTGTCTATCTTTCAAACGATTGGCTTTGAGAAAAAATGGTTTTAGAAACCTCGAATGTCATTTTTAAAGACTAATTACCCGCACGTATAGGATTTATGAAAAAAAAAATCCTTAATCTTTATTTTTGTATAAAAATCGTAAAGCAGTTCAAAGAATACATCTACCTACCAAGTTTCAACTATGTAGTCCTAATACTTTTGGAATAAAGTGGCTGTGACATACGGACGGACAAACAGACAGACATGACGAATCTATATGGGTTCCGTTTTTTGCTATTCGGCTACGGAACCCTAAAATAGTGATGAATTGAAAACTGAAAAATCTCAAAACCAAATAAAAAATTGAAGATCTTAATAAAATATATAACTTCCTATAACACCACTTTAGATATCACCAAAAAAAACTTTACACAATGTTTGTATGTTGTCCAATCACTGCACGGATATCGTATCTCGTGTGAACTCACCGTGCAAGACGAAGGCGAGCGCTATCCACTGCGTGTTCATGTCGGTTAGGTGTCGCTCACCACACTGGGCCGGCGCCCGCCTCTCCGCCGTATATATGCGCTGCGGCCACCCATCACACAATCACCCATGCGCACACCCGCTTCATTTCCAAAATGGAACTATTCAGCCGTTATTCGAAACTACCCTCTTATTGGGGTCAAAGAAAAAAAAACAATGAAAAAGAAAGTAGAATTTATCGTCTCGCAAAATTATGTTCTTGAATGAGATCATAGCGACAGTAAAGATTTTCATAACATACTGTTTATGCTGTAATAAAATTATAACATATTTCCTTTGTTCATTTGCTAGTGTATAGACACGATTTCGAGATCCTTGGCACGTGGAAAGAGAGCTCATTCATAAGAAATGTTGGTTGAATTGTTCAACTTTTCACTCACGCATGCAAACCGAAACAAAATCTTCCGATTTTTGTCGCAGTCATACATTCATTGCTTTCGATGTCGACGGGCAACGTTGCGATTGTTGGGCAGTATCGTAGTTGGTACCGACTGGAGCAAAAGAGCCTATGAATGTCGTGAACAATATTTTACCCGTCTGAAACAAAAAAATCTATCCTTATATGTTAAGGGTCTATTTTGGGTGTAAACAGACCCTTAACATATCAGGATAGATTTTTTACCGAAAGGTACTTGTTCTCCCCGTCTTTGCGATCATTTTTTTTTGGTCTACACCATACCTTACTTTTCACAAGTATTTTTAATTTTTTTTAAATAAATGTTTATATTCCTTTCAAGAAAAATCGGTGGTTTTCAACTTCTTGCCCACCCTTCACGATCATAATATTTTCTAACTGATCATCAAAAACATTAAATTCAACTTTACCCATATCCACTGAAATACAGTTTAGAAACGTCATAATATAGCCGAAAGGTCGTTATTTCGCCTGACGTATAATGTCAGCATTGTCCACGTGTGAAAACTTTTAATGGCTCACCTCTATAAATGTGTCTCCCGGCGCGTGTAGCTAAATGTACAGCTCGTATAGCTTGTGTAGCTCGCACGTGGAGCCTTCGAGCGTGCCTCTTTCTTTCGCCGTACTTATTGCTGTTCATTGATGGAAACGACTCAATTGACGTGCGAAACACTGACGTCTAGCTGCACTATTTTAAACACCTCGTGCTTGCGAATGCGACTTTTCAGATGGAATTTTCTTTCTACAATTTGTTACTGCCGATATTTTATTAGGACATGCACCATACGCACAGTGTAAGGGACATGGACGTTCCAACCATGAACCCAGCTTATTATTCTAGACCCCAGAGACTTTTTTAGCGGATGTTAAAAAAAACGGCAATCCAGAATCATGTTCAGAATTTTTGGTAACAGTAGTATGCGTTGATGTCCCTTACACTGTGTAGAATAGAGTTGACCAACAGCTGCACTTAGGAATCCTGTCCTTCGCCCCAACCATCCCACCAATGAGAGTTTTAACATAAATTGGAATTTCCACATAGTGAACCGTTACACGTTCACTGAAGAACGTTACACAAATCATGATGTGTCAATTACGTACCTAACAGCTCAGGTAAACGAGTGTAATATTTAGTTAAAGTATTCGCCTGAAATATTACATTGTACACAAAGATTCCTTGTCTATTCATGTGTTAACGTACACGTATTAATTGTAAGTTATTGGCTATTTCCATGCTCAGGAGTGTTTAAGATGTAGACAAGTGCATGTTAAGTTATACTTTCGATTGCATCATTCTGTATTGTAAAAAAGATGTAAGGTAATTTGGTATTACGTCAATCATCAGTATTGTAGTTTGTTATTTACAGATAGGATCCATGGACAGCGGCAATCTAAATTGAGTGGACCTGACTTTGGTGACGAGTACGATCGACCCGTGTGCTCAGAACAAAAAAACGCGCATCCATCCGCCTAAGGTACACACCTTAGACGGCGATTCCCAATGAATTTCTCATCATCATCATCATTGGAGGCCCAATTGGGGCGAATGGTCCTAACTTACGAGATTTAGGTCGTAGGCTCGACCACGGCCCGGCGCGGTACTTTATGTAATTTATTTCATCTTTACTGCTCTTTGCACGGCGAATAGAAATTCCGAGAGGAATCTAAATAAAAACAAAACTCCGAAAAGATGTGACATCTACCAACTCGCACTTGACGTTGTGCGTGATCCATGGTTGCAACTTTGCTTGGTGCATTTAAAGCCAACTTCAGCCCTGCAGTAGGCGATTATGTAAGCATTGGATAGCCGATGTTCAGCAGGAAACGTAATGCATTAAGTGTCCATGACAAACTAATGTCACACTTTTTTTTAACAAACAACAGTTTCCTGGGTTTAAGTTTCCGTGAATCAACCCTACAATTTACACCATCCCTTATTAGCCTCTACTGACGCTACGTTCTCTACACATGCCTGTCACAACAACGTAGTTTACATCCTTGAACATATTTTTATTCTTAAATAATGTCGACATTAATTTACTTGTCTTGCCAAATGTATAAACCGGTAATATCAAGTAGCTCACATATTTTTTTAATCGTTAGCTTGTTTGGCGAAAACAGGTCAATGACTCAAAAAAAAACTAGGAAATTAATATTTATATTATTTTTAGTAGACGAACTGGATTTAACTAGATCTTTTGATATCCTGTTTGACTATAAATATCATATGACTGTTGTGATCATAAAAGGGGCCGTACATGCTCGCCAAAAAGTGAAGAGTTATAAAAATAAAACAAAGCACTGAACAAAACTTTAACTTGATCATATTATCCAAATACCTTCGCCCTACATGGAAACAGTTAAAAGTCATGGTCATGGGGGGAGTGAGAAGCCTTTGCCGAGCAGCGATATGCCCCTCTAACAAATCTTGCTAACAACATTTTTTGAAAGACTCCTTCAGGGTACGGATATACGTAAGCCCAAAGGCAATCCCTCGCCGGAACACGCCTGTAATGTAACAATCCAACATTTGGGTGTTGTACAGAAGCAAGTGATTGTTACAAATTGTATGGTTACAGATTACGCACTGTTATGCTCGGTTCTCGTCACTCAGTGATGTGATGCTCGAATCTGATCTGTTACAGTACAGGCGAATGCTTCCGGTTCACCTTAAAATAAAGCCTTTCACATTAATTTGATCCTCTTTCCAGGCTCATTTTTAAAAATAGTTTTTGGCAATTACAATTTATTTACACAAGAAACTTCATTTTCAGGTAAATGGTGATGCTTTCCACTTCGAAATCCAACCAACTGCAGGCACTACTAAGGTACATACATATGGTTATGTCTGACGGACTCGCCCGTGGCTAGAGGTATGATGAACCAAGACTACAAAAGATTCACTTTCATGGAGAGCTTTCAAATTCGTCTTTTAAGGCAGAATATCCGTAACAAAATCATTTATAAAAAACTTAAGCATGAATTATTAAGCTATGTCGTCGATGCTGATGCAATTAGGTACCAAATGAAGTTGACACAAAATTGCCAGCAACATATCAATAGCAAGTGACTGCGCTTATTATAATAATGTATAATAATTTATTGAACTTGAATTTAAAATTATTCTTAACTAAATATAAACAATTGATTTCAAAACATAGATAGCATTGCACCTCGCTAGCAATCCGCTTATAACCTACCTCTTGCGAAGATAAAGATGAAAACAATATAAATAAAACAAAATAAACAAGAAGTAATCAATTTTCAAATGACCTAAAAAAACATAGGGTCGAGCATTATTATCAGTCTACACGTGTAACAAGAGTGTAGGTAAATATCGAAGGTAAAACCTGGTAGATATACCTATGGTTATATCACCGATACTAATGACATAACAAAAAGAAATAGAATCTGTGAATTTTAATCATTTCAATAAGGGCATTTTCTAAGATTTCGCTATCGTGCGCATAGCGCAGTTCACCGACTCAGATCTGAAACCTGAGCTAACCAGTCATAAGTCAAAAGGCTCGAGATACTTTGCTCTACGACTAATGATAGTTAGGTTTGTAAAATAGTAATCGTGCTATCGGCAACAACACTGTTGTAAAATGACTAAATCCGCCCGAACGTCAGTTTAGCACGTATTTTGTCTCGCCATTAATGTTAGGACATTTGTATTTTATGTATTGACACGTAACTTTACTGCTGATTCAGGAATCACGTGATGGTTCATATCGCACTTCTCGATGTGGTCAGATCTACAGAATCTGAACAATTGATAAACTAGATTTTATGTTCGTGGCTGTGTTTGATCACGTTCTACTAAACTAAACAAAGTTTGATGTCTTCGCCTTCATTTAGAGAATTTGTTCCGTAAGGTTTTTGTGTATAATAAATTAATATTAAACCGACATATAATAAAGAAAACTCGATGTTTTGTCTAGTCGCAAAAACTGTGCGAATAAGTAGCGGGCCCCGCAAGTAAGCAATATTGAAAAAAAAACGTATGTCTTATCTAGACACGCGGTAGCGTGTCAGCCAAGTTCAGCCAAGAAGGAACTGGCGACGCAGCCGTGTGTAGCATTACACGAACCATTTAGAGCCAGTAACTCAACATCTATTTAACATAAAGAGCTGAAATTTGGTTTATATATTAGAAGTTAGAACCCCTTAGATTAGCTAGCTAAATCTGAAAACAATGTTTTTAATTTTTAATATTTTTTTTTTTTTACTAGAATTTTTCTTTCCATGTCAAAACGAATGTTTTTAATGATTTGAATTATTGTCCAATAAGTCAAAATCTATCACATTTCGCCAGTTATGTTAAGTCCTGTGTAATAGGGGGCGAGCTTATTGCCAACAACTGGGCGCAAATCCAGACTCGTGCCTGGTACTGGTAATCCCTGATGGAAAACCCAATCAGACTTTGCCCGACCCGGGAATTGAACCCAAGCTCAGCAGTCGCGCTTGCGACCACTAGACCGAGGCAGTCATAACGCTTTCAACATCGCCTATATTGTAAGACGAATGTTGAATTTGTCGTCGCAAGTCCAAGTTTTGATACACCGGTGTCACTGTTCAAAGCGTGACTAGACAAATCGGTAAATCTTGTATTTCAAAACTGTCTAGTCTACCTCAAAACTGAAAGCTTCTATCCACGCTGCTATCATGCCCGCGCCTATACAGTAAGGCGTTCCAGTACTAAACAACCTAAGTAGGAAACAAAAGTCAAATAAACAACAATTATATTGAATAAATAAACAATTATATTGTAATTGTTTATTTATTCAATATAATTCAAATACATTAACAAACAAAACAAACTTCAACAGCAGTTTCAAGTTCTAAAGTTTGGACATCAACAGCAAGACAAAAAAAGAAAACTACACAGCATAAACGCAGGAAAAAAGATTAATTTTACAGATCACTACTGAACGAAGAATAACAATAATTTGTTTACAAAAAGTAGTGATATCCGATAATAACTCTGACACCAGGTTAGGCACTAACAAAAAAATTGTGAAAACTAGCCAAGTCAAACTTGAGCTTCAATTTATCAATAAATTTCAGGTTGTGTCGTAGGTCCGGTCCTATTAAGCAACAATTTTAAAAATATAAAATAAGAGTTTTAGAGTTAACTGTTCTAACAACTGATTCCTTGTTTACAATAAATAATATATCAACAAAAAAACCTGCATATAGTTCACGATCACGAGGTTGTCAAATAAACGCGGGTTATACTGCCTATCTTTACGTTGACCATCGAGCATTGACGCAGAACGCAGATATACTCGTAACACTACCGAAATAAGATGCACTTGATAACGGGCCCCCGGAACTTTAATCACACCTAAGTTATCTACATTTTTTATTGTAAATCAGATGGTGTAGGTATTTTTAATACGTTTTTCTTGTATTTAAATAATAATAAATAGCTTTTTGTATTGTATGGTGTCGGATGTAAAGAATATCACCATCCCATATCTTCCCGTGGGTGTCGTAAGAGGCGACTAAGGGACTTACCAGAGATTGGGCAGCAGCGTTCTCTGTGTTTTTTTAACAACTGTACTGCGATCGCCAACCCGCCTGCCAAGCGTGGTGATTATGGCAAAACCCCCCCCTCTGGGAGAGGCCTATGTCGAGCAGTGGACGTCTTTCGGCTGAAATGATGATGATGATGATGAAATAGCTTTTAAATTTAAAAAAGTCCTCCTAATTGCAAATTTGTCCATTTACGCCTACCATTGTTTGTTTCTGCATCACCCAAAAGTGGAGAGGCAGAACGTGTCTACGGCAGTTAAGTCTACGACTACAGATACGGTTTTTGGATCAAAATTTATAATTAAGTGATTGTTGCGGTTTATTGTTGATTCATTAATTATTATCTTTGTTGGTTAGAAAACAAAACGTTTAATAGGACAATAAATCATTAAGTAATTAGGTAGGTAAAACAATAACAAAGAAATGTTTGAGTCAGTTGTTTTATACCAAGGCTACATAAGGATATTACATAAAATAAATATATATCAACACAAAGAAAATATAAGAGATGAGAAAAAACAATTTGTGGTAACAGGAATGAGTGCAAATATGACAAAGCTTGCGGTTAAATGCACCAGGGCCGAAGGCAATATTAATCTTAAACTATAAGAAAAACATTTAAAAGGAGAAATAGTGCACAAACAAATTCATAAATACCTTCATAATGATGCTAGACTGACACACCCTGCGGTTGTTTGCGATGCGTTTATCCGTAAAGTTGCACGCGCGGCGCAATGACAGCTACATCATAGTTAAGTTGACAGACTATTTGGTGGTCGAATTATGTTATTATTATTAGGCAAGAAGATGTGCGTACGTGCGTACAACCACGTTGTCTCGTTTCAATTTATAAATCATAAATCGACAAAATTGGGTCAATATCAGGATCATTACCCGGAGCGATGTCACCGACTTCAGTTATTCCGTTGACATTTGACACTAAAGCGCGAGTATTCAATTTGCTATTAGTGCTATTAGTGCGCAACACTTTAGGTGTGGCAATGATCGTATGTGTATACCTGCTGGCTAAGCTCTCATCGTACAATATAATTTTGAGTAGGTATTGAGAATAGTCTTAAGAGATCATTTACACTTGTCACAACCCTCAACACATATCAGTATCTCTTGTAAAGCCTGCGACATGCTGAATTTTACCAATTGAAAAATAATAATATGATTAGGCAAGAGTAGGCGTATCAGCAAGCAACGTGAATAAATTGACCAACGACCTCAAAATGGTGAGTGGGACAAACTGGCTCAGTTTGTTTGTCTGGCTCAGTTTGTTTATCTGGCTCATTTTGTTTGTCTGGCTCAGTTTGTCTCGCAAGAAAAAATATAGGTTGTTTCGAGCATAACAATTTTCTTCGCTTATTACTAAACGTTTTGAGTTTCCTATAAAAGCACTGGCCTATTATTATTATGTATGTTTAATGACAGCCGCATTATACCGGGTGTAAAAAGACCCACACACACAAACATATCCGTCAACCGAGCATTCTGTACATCAAACTAAGTAACTTTACGCAAAAATAATTGCTGAGAATCGACTTTTTTTTTTGGTGAAAAATCATCTTTTACGGTAGGACTCGATGGAAAGCACTCATAGCATTTTGCTGATGAATGGATTGAATAGTACGGGGGTCGTGGAGGTGAGTAAAGTAAAAATTTAACTTTAAAAACATGTATTTAAAAAAAAAACTTGTGAAAAAGTTGGAACCTTGACCCCCAATATCTCCGTAACCAGAAGGTTCCCAGGTATGGTCTAGAACAAAAAAATGATCCCAGTGACGGGGAGAACAAGTGCCTTTAGTTTATGTTAAGGGTCTATTTACACCCTTTATAACCGTTTTCACAGCGTAATGCCATAACGCCAGTGAATTTGACAACTTTGCATGACAGCGGTCAATGCGGCCGCCATGTAAAGCTCCCAGCATTGTTAAGAAACAAAAGCTTTCAAGTGTAAACCAATTCTATATGAAACAAGGCAAGTTATACAAAAAAACAAACTTTTCAATGGAATAGAAGTCCAGTGTAACCAAACGACGAAAGTCGCACGTGAACTGACGCTCCAATAACAGCCAAAATTTGTCAATTTTGGCTTATCGAAGCGTAAGTTTATGCAGAGTTTCGTTTAGTTCAATATTAATCAATTTTTTTTTTTTCTTAGAGTGTCTCACTCTAAGAAAAAAATGTATGTATAGGTTGTGATAACATAAACCCATTTAAAAATGTTATAACAGCGAGTCTGTCCAGGATTATCTTACCTGAAATGTTTTCAGCGACCTCCGAGTTGAGCCTCGTGTACTCAATGTTTCTAGAATGAAAATAATAATAAAATATGTTAATCAAGTCAGAGTACCTAATGGTAAATTTAAAGCTAATACAGATATTCCGTAACTTTCTTTCATAAAGCCCTCCCCTGCTCCACACGGATCCACCTACCGAAAACTATCCTGTCTTTCAAGCTGTAACCAATCAACCATATTCACAAAATTTCATTGAAATCGGGTGGGTGATTTCGGAGACTATGCTGTAAGAATAGTGACAGGTTATAGTGGCACGAGATTTATATATTAAGTTAGGTAGGTATCTAATTAATTGCGCTAACTGTTCTGAAACAAGGACCATCACCCGAATTGCGAACACACACTTTTAATCTCAATACGAAGTATTTTGAAAGAATCTCCTAACCCAAGTAGCATTGGGGGTTCTATAACGTTTGACTAATGGTACACATTTATTCTTTAAGGTGTCTAAGTAAGCTGTATAGCACACTATACAGACCTTATACCACCGGTTTGGGCACAAATTATGCAGCCTTCAGTTCACAAAAGTTACACAGTAGCTGAATAGCAACACTTTAACGGTAGTTTAAGAGAGAACCTGTGGTCTTAAAGCTGATCATCGGCACCATATATGATTGCATATGGTTCTTCATACAGACAAGAGAGTTAGAAGAAGTAACGAGTAAACAATTATACAGCCTCTTTCTCGTATTAAGCTCACAAGTGTACCCTAAAAACTAGTAGCGGCCGCTTTTTCTTCAAATTATCAACTGAGTACTACTGATTAAAAAATATTACGTATTTCGCTCGTGAGTGTCTAAACAGCCATATTTTTAATGTAAATTTATTTTTTACTGGTAAGTACTCTGTGTTTATTATATTCTATTGTGTTTAAAATTATAGGTAATGTAAATTTATTGTAAAGTATATACATATTTAGAGTTAAAATTTTCTCGCGCCTCTGGAATAAAGCCGTTTTATCAAAAAAATAATTCTAAAAAAGCAGAGGTGAACAATTAAATTTTTGATAGTTGGTTTTTATGGCATTAAAATCAGTCTATGGTTTTTTATTTGAACATTAACCACAAAATTAATCATGAGAACTCCGTAGTATGTGATAAAATCGTAATTAATTTAGAAATATTATAGGTTATGAGTGAACAAAATGGTGGACATTGTCTCCAGCTACGGTGAACCATTGTAACTCCAAATTAAAGTTGTGACCTCTTTAAAGTCTCACATGTGTACCATTATAATGTCGTGAGGTCTAGAAAGGTTCACATTGTGTACCATCGTAATGCCAGCAATATAACAGCGTACATGTGCACCTTTAAATAGCCCGTACCATATTAAACCCCTCTTAAATTGCTCTTGTTCGGCTTTTAAAATGAAAGCTGACTTGAAGATATGTTGGCCTATTATAACACCAATAGTTACGTAATAGGCCAATTTTCCACTTCTATACATGCCTTATACAGGTATGAGTGAATTAGTTCACTTTAACACAGCCACTGAACCACGTGCGGCCAATGTTATTGCTTAGAGATCACCGGTGAACTAAATGTGAACTATTAAAGAGAACAAAATGCTACTTGGAAACTCATTGCTTCATAAATTAAATAAAATCGCTTACACAACAACGTTTAACGCAGATCCAAGATAAAACCCGGATCAAATAAAATGTAGGTCATACTAACATTTCTCATCTCCGACAACTCAGCGATAATAAAGTAAGCGCTCTCTTGTATGACAGACTCGTCGTCTCAAGGTCGGGACATCCACGTGCGAATATCTTCCACGTGTAGTCGTCTCCCACTTTTTATCTCTTAATAAGACCCACTGAGCTGCCCGCGCCTTCGATCTTGACCGAAGCATAATAAACAGGGTGCAAGGGACATTGTCGCACAAACGACTACCACGTATTCAGTAAACCTTTCTGAACAAAAAAGGCCGTTTCCTGCAAAAGTGCAATACCTACCCTACACGGTCGAAATGTATGGAACAGCAGATTGTTTTTTTAATTACTGTTGACAATTTCTATGTGCAGCATTCAGAATGATGTAGGTAAGTACCGAAAACTTGGTAATCGTTTGTGCGTCGATGTGTCGTTGTCCCTTTCATCCTGTATCACTTTGTCAACACTACGTTTTATTTCAAACTCTGCGATTTTAAACTTAAAGTGGAGGAGAAAAACTTTAAAGTAGGTTGTTTAAATGTGAATTGTTCTTTGTTTATATTTACAATTTGATTTCACGCATTTTGGTATTCCTTCACCTGGCGATTGACTAAAAGTTTTGTGTTTACTAAAACCTGAGTTCTGTTTAAATAAATCTGCGTATAATACACTTACCATGGTAATGGCTTTCATTTTAACAGTTCGCGTGATAAAGTGAAATGTTAACATGACGTAATGACATGTTTCAGATTACAGCAGAAAATCGAAATACAAAAACCCTCTAAGACCAAAAAATACGAGTCCAGGTATGAGTTCCAAAAATATACCACCACTGCGGACAAGTCAAAGGTTTCTATTTCGATCACAACAGGTGACAAACATGATATCGTGGCTTTTTCAACTTCTTAAGATAGATAGATGTATATCCGGGATACATCTGATCTTATTATCCATCTTTAAGTTTTCCTCTCGTAAAAAATAACCCGAAATGAATAGGTATTCCGCTATCATCTATTTCATTATCTTGCCAGTGTTTTGCCAACAAACGATGCATTGCATTTCGATAACCGATTGATCAGACTAATTAAACGCTGCAAAAATATCCCACTTGCGATAACTTACTGATAACGTGTAGCTCATGACCCGATAGTCTTGCCGGTGCGTTACTATGCGGAAAAGAGATATCTGATTTATCAGACTTATGGCGCCATCACTATTATATCAGATCATCGTAGACAAGGCGCCTCCAAAAAAAATATCCCGCAACCAATACCACATTGAACGATCAAAGATAAAATGTTAGGAAACAAGTTCCTTTTAAATGGTCTTTTTCCGTTACTTCTGCATTTTGTAATCGAAAAGTACACGTAAAAATTATTCTGCTTAATGTTTTTATTACTTTACGTGAGTTCGCAAAACTAGAGTTTGAATTTTATTTTTCCTTGTATATTGTGGAGTTTTAAGGGCTCACGGGATGACAGCTCAAATTCAAGTTTTACCCCCGCTTTCCCAGCCATCTGTCTTCTACAAAATTAATTAATATTGTGTTTATTCGTTTTAATACTAGTCATCGTTCCATCAATAGTGTAGCTCACCCTAACAGAATCGTCTCGACTGTACGTGAGGGATCGCACAACATTTAAGACAAACCTTTATTCGATGTTTTTGTCCATTATGAAATTCGCAATACACACTTGATATGATCTACCTAAAAACAGCACTTACTGGGCCGGGGGGCAGGGCGGTCCAAGCTGTGATTGGTTCGCTGAAGCAGCTGGACCGGGAGCTCCTCCTGGAAGCCTCGATCGTGCAGGCCTGGGTGTCATCACCAGTCAGGCCTGCCGACATCAACAACGAGGCGGGTTGGTTCCAGGAGGCCATGTCCGAGATTTGCGACGTGGCAATGCCCCGAGTTCGGCCAGGAAGCGCCCGGCGTCAGGTGTACTGGTGGTCGCGAGAGCTGACGTCTCTGCGCAAGGCGTGCGTTGCCACGCGGCGCCTGTACGCCAGGCATCACAGGCTCCGCATCCGCCCTCCGGATGCGGCAGCCATTGAGGCGGAGCTGTACGAGGGGTACAGAGCGGCGAAGACCGCCCTCCAAGAGGCTGTCCGGCGGGCCAAGAACTTGGCCCGCGAGGAGATGCTGGAGTCTCTGAACGGAGATCCGTGGGGGCGCCCTTACAAGATGGTGCGGGACAAACTCCGCACCCGGGCCCCCCCGTTGACGCAGAGTCTCCGGCCTGAGCTCGTGGAGGACGTGGTGAGCGCTTTGTTCCCTTCGCGAGGGGAGCATCCTCCCCCGCCTATGGCTCCGCCGCCGCGTGCGGTGCCGGAAGCGGACCACACCGATGACGATGACGACGTTCCGGAGGTGACTGGGGTAGACCTGAGAGTGGCGGTACGCAGGCTGAAAACCAGAAACACCGCCCCGGGACCCGATGGCTTGCCTGGCAAAGCCTGGGTCCTGGCCTCTGAGGCTCTCGGGCCCCGACTGGAAGGGCTCCTAAGCGCATGCTTGGAGAGAGGCCAGTTTCCGCTTCGTTGGAAGACGGGGAAGCTGGTCCTCATCCGGAAACCAGGGCGCCCTGCGGACTCTCCGTCCGCATACCGGCCCATCGTGCTGCTCGACGAGGTGGGCAAGCTCTTTGAAAGAGTCATTGCCAACCGCCTCGCCGGGCACCTTGCGGGGATCGGGCCGGATCTTGCGGAACACCAGGTTGGTTTCCGCAAGGGGCGCTCGACGGTGGACGCCATCATGCGCGTGAGAGCCCTCACGACGGGGGACGCGGTGTCCCGGGGCGGGGTCGTCTTGGCGGTGTCTCTTGACATCGCCAACGCCTTCAACTCCATGCCCTGGAGCTGCATTAGGGAGGCACTCCGGTATCACCGGGTGCCGACCTACCTTCGTCGTGTGGTCGGGGACTACCTGACGGATAGAGCCGTCATCTACCCTGGTCGAAGCGGAGAATGGAACCGGCGAGAGATGTCGTGCGGTGTTCCACAGGGATCGGTTCTGGGGCCGGCCTTGTGGAACATCGGTTACGACTGGGTGCTGCGCGCCGACCTCCCTACCGGCGTCAGCGTAGTTTGCTACGCTGACGACACGCTGGTACTGGCACAAGGGAGGTCGCACGAGGCGGCGGCCGAAAACATGACACGCGGGGTTGCGATAGTCGTGGAGAGGATCCGGCAATTGGGTCTCGAGGTGGCACTGCACAAGTCCGAGGCCATGTGTTTTCATGGGCCTCGGAATGCTCCACCGTCGGGATCCCTACTGACAGCAGGAGGGGTTTCCATCGGCGTCGGGTCGACGTTGAAGTACCTAGGACTCGTCCTCGACAGCCGGTGGAACTTCGTGGACCACTTCCGACGTTTGGCTCCCAAACTAGAACGGACAGGGGCTGCCTTCAAGCGGCTCTTGCCCAACCTGAGGGGTCCAAACGCCTCTTGCCGGAGGCTATACGCGGGGGTCGTGCGGTCCATGGCCCTTTACGGGGCCCCGGTGTGGGCGCGTTCTTTGAGGCGGCAAGCCGCCCACTACCTGAACGCGCCCCAAAAAGTAATAGCCATAAGGCTAATCCGGGGGTACCGCACGATCTCCGGCGAAGCGGCTAGCCTCCTTGCCGGATTGCCGCCATGGGATCTGGAGGCGATAGTCCTCGCACGCCTGCACGAATGGCGCGCGGAGGCACTACGTCGGGAGGAAACTCCGCTGCCGCGGCAAATTGCTGCTCAGCGGACAGACCTCCGGCGTGATCTCATGGCGACATGGAGAGAGCGACTGTCGCAACCCCGTGCAGGGCACGCCACCATAGTGGCGATAAGTCCCCTCTTTGAGGAGTGGCTAGAGAGGCGCCACGGCGCCCTCACCTTCCGCCTGACGCAGGTCCTCACCGGACACGGTTGTTTCGGGAGGTTCCTGCACCGAATCGGGCGGGAGGAAACGCCCGGGTGTTTCCACTGCGAGGATCGTCCGGAGGACACGGTGGAGCACACCGTGGAGGTCTGCCCCACTTGGGCGGAGCACCGCCGTGTCCTCGTAGCGGCGATTGGCGGCGGCGATCTCTCGCGTCAGGCCTTGGTTCAAGCCATGGTCCGGAGCGAGAGGGAATGGGAAGCCGTCACCTCCTTCTGCGAAGCAGTCATGCTAGTGAAGGAGGTGGCGGGACGTGAGAGAGAAAGAACCTCACGTCCCAGTCGCCGCGGGAGACGCCCTGGGCGTTGGGGGTCACGTGGTGGCTCCCGGCCACCGTAGGCGCGGGCCTGTGGACGGCGAGTTATGGGCCAGCTCGCCGTCCGGCCGTCTTATGACGACAGGCCGTGTCGACGGCGCGTTCGTGTTCCACGCGCGCCTCAAAGAGATGTCAGCAAATAAGTAGGGGCCCGCAAGGGCCGATGCCTGCCAGGGCTGCGGGACTGTTCGAAAGAGATACCGTGGCCCTGGAACACAAAGGGCAAAGAAGGAACATGGATGGGTTTTAGTCAGTACAAGTCTGACACTCCCTTCCGCTCCGCCCAGAGTGGGGGGGGTCATTTGATGATTTCCCATCCGGAAAAAAAAAAAAAAAAGCTGTGATTGGTTAGAAAGTTTAAAGTTTCACAGAAAATGAAAACAAAGGGTTAAAAAAAAACAAATACACACTGCTTTATAGATCGACTATCCTGCAAAGTTTCATGACCTAGTTTAATATTTTTAATTGATGATCAATTGAATATTATCCATTTATAATTCATTTTAGAGGTAACTTCGAGGTACTTTTCTGTCGAGAATATTTTATGGAATCGTGTTTCCGAAACAGATACACATTAGAAGCTCAACTTTGCTCTATATTAATCACAAAGTAATGCTTCAGCAATATTAAAACGAGAGCCATGCAAAAAACACAATTTGGGGTTATACTGGCCCTTAAGTAAGCTACTCTACAATCAGAGCACAGACAATCTTTTCGGCGTTGCATCTATTGTTTTACATCTCTTCATAAAACCAAGACATAAATGCGCAGTTCGTTTTCTCGGAAATCAATATCATTTTAATTGCAACTAATGAATCCAATTTTTCTAACAATTTTTGGCGAAGAATTTATTTAATGGTGGTCCACACTAGAGTCCTAACCGTTTTCAGTCTAGATGGCTAATCTTAGCGGAGACCAACCAACGAAGAGGGAATAGAGCATAAGTGTGTGCGCAAACATACATGCACTTCCTCGTCTTACTCGCATGGCCCGATGGGGCACCGATCCGACACGGCTGGACAGAGATCAGGAGCCGGACAGCGCACTGAGACCCCTGGGGGGGCTATGGTATCCGAGTCAGTACATGTCAGTGAAGTTTGTTGTCTGTATAATCTATGTTCAGCAGCATATGTAGTGTGATGTATTAACTATTAAGGTAAATTATATTTATAGTTATCCGACTATCACTGCAGTTGCTGCCAATAATAGCTTATCGGCAGGTCAGGAGTCAATTCTTAATTAAGGTGCATCACGAAAAGTGAAGTAAACAGCTCTGTGACCTCTGTCACGTATCTAGCTATATGCTACGACTAGTAGATTACACTGAGCTTCGCGCGGTGTGGAATCGAATACGAGGAATAAAATTTAAATTCAATAAAATTTTGATTTAAACTTGGATGTTGGGACTCGACATGATTATGAAAAACCTTGTTTTCGCCCAACGCTGCCAGAAATATCTTCAGTTATCTACCAGTGTCAGCGTAAGGAAGTTTTCAACATTTGAAAGTGCTATTAATAGCACAAGCTGAGCTTTTAGTTCCACCTACCGATTTTAATATTGATGTAAAAGTAGACGATGGTGATACTATTAGTAATAGGATTTTAGAAAAAAGGGCATATCCGCATCATTGAATAGATTATGACAAAGGAAAACTTTAGTGCAGCCGCAAAAGGAAGGTTATCTGCAAATTGGACACGTGGCGGCAACTCCTAAGCATGATGAATCATCATCAGGTCGTAATTCAGTCAGGCATTCAAAGCAGGAGGGCAGACAAAACATGTTATCATAAACGAGGACACGCCGCAATCATTTTTAATAGATTGGTATTTTGTTTTGTCTGGAATTCTTGATCTGTTGGCGCTGTGGATGCGCTAGCGCGTGTGTTGCCGGGCGACCACAGAATAGTTCCTTTTTTACTACTGACGTAAGCATCCCAATAACAAGCTTATAGCAGTGAGAATGAAGATTACTGTCATTATAACTGTGATGCAAAATCAGACGTACCTACATGTACAGTAGACGCTCAAAAGTGCACTACCATGCTAAAGATTATATTGCTATGAACTGTGCGAGCGCGATACAGCAGTGTGTGTGCGTGTGCGTGTATGAGTGATGTCTCAACATTCCACACATAACACAACTAATGAACTGTCGTCACACTACGCGAAATAGCATTATATTTCTGTTGCATTTAGAATACACATCATAGTGATGACCCGTTCTTACCATTGCATTGTTAAAATTCGCGTAGTATTAACATGGGTTGGTAGCTGTTTGGGCTGAGCATGGGTTCACGATCAATGAAGTCCAAGTTCGAATCCATGTTATTACAATGTGTGGCTGTTTTTTGTTTCTTTGAATTCAATTCAAATTCAAATTCATTTATTGCAAATATGGGTAGTTATACAGGTGGGTTTTTGAAGAACAGGAAAGTTGTTAGTGTCACCATATTCTGCACTAGGCATGCAACATTTAGTTCGGAACGTGGTTAGTCCATAAATTAAAAATTTAAATACATTAAAGTTCAAACCATTTCAAACAAAGTTCAAACATTAAGGTTTGAAACCTTAATAATATTTGTATTTTAAGCAGAAAGTCGTTAGGTATTTATGTTTATTTATAATGTAGTCATGCTTATTATTTATTTTTTATAAGAAGTTAAATATTAGATAGTTATTGTATTATTATTTAACCTCATTAATTGATTTTTATTTTATGTTTTCGGTGTTGGAAGGTGGAAATAAAAAAATCATGCTGAATGATAACAAAAATGTTTATTCGTTTTATTTATTTATAAAATTAACAAACTTTTATGAGAATTGTGACGTCACATTCCTATCTAGGCAAAAAAAGTTCTCTTATCACCGTTCATAGATTTTTTGTTGTATACCCACTTAGTCAATTCATAATAAGAATAACATAACCCGGAAAGGATATTCTAATAACACAAAAATAATTGTTGATACCCGCTTATTATAGGTATCAGTATTCAGCAGAGTTCATTGAATACTAATATATGAGTTAGACTTTATGAACGTGTTTTTTTATTAACGTCACATTGAATGTATTGAGGTTATAGCTTAAGTGGTCATTTTCTTGACGAAAAGAATATTGAAACTAAACCCCAATTTAAGATTTATTTCTTAATATTTTTTTTTTTATTTACGGTTATGTTAATATTACTAAATATTTAGTTACCCGGTCTACTTATTAAATTAAGAATTATTATTTTTTCGCCATAAATTAAGTCTTCCTTTAGGCAAGACATGAAAATCTTCTCGTCAGAAAATACAGTCACCTCCCAGTTAAAATCTAAATAATCTCGAGCAAAACGTAGTCTTTCCTCCCTGTGTTTTTGTGTCAAAAATGGTTTTTAGCTAGGTTCCGATGATGTAAACCTTCAGCATGGACTGCATGGCGAACAGTCTGTAATGTAGTATCCAATTGCTCTGCAAACTAATGTTTGCAGAGCAATATAGTTGGAATGAAACCATTTGTTTCATATTCTTCCACCATAAAACGTCGCTGAGTCGGGTTAATAAGCGGCGTCCTTTCACTTCTTAGACGACTCTTCAGACTACCTTCTTCCACAAACCTCTTTACCCAACGGCTAACAGAATTTCTAAAAAAAAAACAAAATATGATTACACACTTGCAACTAGCAATTTATTTAATAATAAGAAAATCACACACCACAACTATCATCATAATAATTATAATTTTTAAAAATAACTTACACATTTTAAGCCAGTTTCAGTTGAAATTTGAGAAATATTAAGCCCATTTTTACGCAAAGTGACAATATTTGCCCTGTCATCAATACTAATATTAGCTTGCATCTTGAATAAAGACAATCAAACAATACGCTAATCGTAATAATAACACAAATGCTCGTGACAAAGTTCACCAACTAACAACGTCATAACTAACTACTTTGTTCAATCCAGAAGTTTATTTTGTTTCACATTCACCCTCATCTTTTTTGTTAATAATAAGTTCCAACTAATATTTAGAAAAACATATCTCATCGGGTCTAACGTTTCATTTATAATTAAAACACAAAAAGTGTAGTGTCACTTGGGTTCGAACACAGGCTACACCGTGCGAGACATTTTATCTATAGCGTTAACCGCTAAGCCAGATAGACACATAATTGTTGGTTTGAAATTAAATATCACTAACTTAATACTCCGTCGCGACATGACAGGCTTATCACTAAGGCACATGATCATTATATCGCACTCTTTCTGACTAGATAATTATGAAAGAGTGCGATATACGAGATCGTGTATGTGTGCAAAATGTTTGTTATGGAAAAAGGTCGTAAGTGCGACTTGTTTTGATGCGATCGTTTTGTGAAACTGCTACTGCACTTATGGTCTCTACTGTACATGAGCCCTGAAATCCTGAATAAACACACTTTTCTTTGGCAGTCGTGTAATAACATACTGTAAAAGGATTAAAGTGACTCTTATGAAATAAATGTTGTCAGTGATAGGTTGTTGGTTTATTAGTTAGGGGTATTTCAGTAGTTGTCTCTTCATATGAGTAACATTAGCTTTAAATGTATTTATTCACTTAGTGGGGCATACTTTTGATGTTAAATAGACAACAAAGTTAAACTCTCTATATGAGAAGTATGCCTATCATTCAATATCAGTCAGCAGATTGGTCTTTAGACTGTTGTACTCCGGACACATTACTATGACTAACCAGTTCATCAATTCTCGTGGTTATCATAAAAAGAGGTGTCAAACTGTGATAATCTATTCGAAACATAACTAATGAGTTATTGTTTGATCTTAGCTGCGACCATAAAAACTTTCTCCTAATTGCGGTTCAACGATCTGAAATCAATATTTATTTGCTATTATAAACCGGCTAAATAGCACGTGTTTCTTGATATACATTGTAAATAATTCAAGAGTTTTTGTTTTAGTATACGTAAGTAAATAATTATGGGAAAACATCTCATTCTTCAACGTTTATAATGTTTAGAGATGAAGCTAAGCAGAACTCGTGACGTAAGAGTCATTTGCAAAATGTAAAATTTCACGGTCTCGTCAGTACAGCCACTAGGAGAACATTCGAAATACGTTCATTTGTTTTTCGAAGGGTTTTTCAAAAATACCTTCATATAATACTCGAACTAAAAAGGGTTATGAAAAAGTTCTTCGTGGTCGATTGAAGATAAAGAAAAGATAAAGTATCTTTCGAAAGCTTGATGAACTCAGCCATTCATAATCCTCTGCTGGACTCTCCCAATGTAGGCATGGGCGGCCAATTGCCACTTTAGCTAAGATAATCTCATTTAGAAATCCGAAGCATAACTCGCCCCATGGGGCGTTGAGCGACTGAATTACTGGACCAACCCGACGGTCAGTGTCATGTCATAAAGCTCTATATGCCATTTTAAAATCTTAATGTTTGTGCCATCCATGAAACCTTAGAAAAAAACCTAAACATGAAACCAAAGATTTACCTATAGATTAGGATAAGGTCTTGCTACTCATGCAACGATATTTCCAAGTAAAGCGCTGCACTCATTTATCAAAAATTTAAATTAAAAGATTAAGGGATCCTCCCCATACCTGGAACTGAAACTATTTTTTTTTCTACAAGCCTATATATACGTGCGGACCTGCGGGGTGTCTTTAAAAATGACACGTGGTTCATAAAACCATTTTTTTTCTCAAAGTCAATCGTTTAAGCGTCTATCTTAGACGCTTCCAAAGTGGTAAAATGTGTGTAATTTCTAAAGTAAGAGGAGGAAAGTTCTGAAAAAATGTAGGATTGTAGAACGTAAAAAAAAACTTTCAACAAAAATTGGTTTGAATAAGATTTGAGATTGAAACTTTTTCAAAAAACTTTTTAAAAAACTGCAGCAGTAACTTTGTTTTTCATTACCATACTATGAAAAGCAAATTTAGTTTTGCTGTTGAGTGTAATACTATGCAACATATGAATGAGCTTTCAAAATATTTTTATTATATTGTTTGGGGCTACGGAACCCTGTGTGAGTGTGACTACGACTCTCACTGTGCCGGTTTTTTATAATAACAATCGCACACTACAGTCGGGCCTTGACCGTTTATGTATTAAAATTCGCTGCGGCCCGATGCAGCAGCAATATACAGGCCACACCGCCAGCTAGCGAGCGCGCCGGGCGTCTCCTCTTTTCATACTTCGGCACACTACCTTCGGTAGTTCGCGGTGTGAACCGAAGTATGAAAAGAGGTGAAACGGTGCTCGCGCGGCTCGCTCGCTCGCTCGCTAGCAGTGTAGCCCGTGCTTTAAATGTATGTTAGAATTGAACAACGCCATGTTCTATGGCTCATTAGTGCCGTTAATTATGTAATAACTCATTTATTGTTGTACCTTGTACGGCCTTGTGTGCACTATCTGTAGTCCTCTGTTGGCTCAAACACTTAGCGTGAGTCTAGCGTGATTGCGGACTTATCGATGTAATACAAGTAATATCAGACTGTTACGAAACTACTACACATGGAAAGAGGTTTCCGTTCGAGAAATAGTTACTTTAGATAATTTATAGACATTAAACTTTTGAAGATCAAGATTTCCACTAGTTTGTTAGGTGTTGCGGGTACATCCTTCCTATAATGTCATCTATCACAATAGCACAATCACAATAGCTTAGAAAGCGTCGCTTGTCCGTCTACACGTTATATGTCTTCACGCGCGTCAAGGTACTACATATTATAAATGGGAAAGTTTGTGAGGAAGTATGGATGCTTGTTACTATTTCACGCAAAAACTACGCAACGGATTTGAATGAAATTTGACTTACAGTTAGTTTATAACCTGGATTAACACATAGAATACTTTTTATCCCGGTAGTACGATCCTGTGCGACAATTACCAAAGTCCATGCGGGCGAAGCCGCGGGCCGCGGGCTAGTGATTTATAAACCTTGCTTTTGTTTAAGAATATTGATTTATACATAAACAGAGGTATATTGTAGCACTCTACGTCTAAGTGTATGTCAAACAGAAGGCGTTTATGGCCGGTAAATAGAACAAAAAAAACATGAGCAAAGTCCAAGTAATTCGTAGAGCTTTGTGCTCCAGAATTCGTTCCACGAGACGATTTCCATACACTTACACGTGGAGGCTGGCGCAAGGCTTGTTGTTGTGGGTACTAGGGAGCCTCGCACATGCCGCCTACCCGCAGACACGTTTTGTACGCAGAAACTTACGTAACGACAGCTTCCGACAGATCTCGGACCTCAGACCTTACATTGTTAAATTCATAAATATATTTAAGAAAACGCCATAGTACGTCAGAAAAATAAGTGGCACACATAATTTTGATACTTAAGTACTTGAAATAGAAACAAATTAGTTCAGTCTGGTTTCAAATGAGCCAAAGAAAAATAAGTGTTTTAAGTTTCAATGCACGTGCTAATGAAGGATAATAATATATTTATTATGTAGGTGTATGTTTGTGAGCTGCCTCGAAGCACTGCACCAAAACAACTTTGATTTTCGAACATTGAAATTCTGCATCCAAGCAGTTTTTATTACAAGAATGATTAACTAGGCCTTACGAAAGCTTTATAAAATGTAAGTTACTGAAACCTAGTTGGTGTTACGCTAATAATGATCAAGTTAAAACAGTTCATCTGAAAAATACAGATCTTTTTCATCCCTGCTTTAACTAACTTATTGTAACAATCAAATAAAAATAACGATAACACCATCCACACCATTTGGTATTGCAACCGATAAGTTAAATTAGGTTAAATTAACTTAAATATTAGTTAGAACTCCCTAACCAAAGAAACACCTTACCTTGAGTTCATTGAGCCCAGCCCTGCGTCAGAGGTGGTAAGTTGATTGGTCGTCGTGCGTACAGGTAGCTTAGAACGTAAATATAATGAAACTCTCACCTAAACATTTCTTTGGTCCCTCTCCAAATGGCATCCAGTGGCAAGGATGCAACTTTGCCTTATTCTCGGGTGTAAATCTATCGGGGTCGAATTTCTCTGGCTCAGGGAAAATATCGGGGTCCATGTGTATTGCATGTATGGGGATGAACACCATTGTGCCTTTCTCGATGACCAGGTCGCTGTTGGGAAGTTTATAGCTTTGGGATCGTCCGGAGGACACGGTGGAGCACACCGTGGAGGTCTGCCCCGCTTGGGCGGAGCACCGCCGTGTCCTCGTAGCGGCGATTGGCGGCGGCGATCTCTCGCGTCAGGCCTTGGTTCAAGCCATGGTCCGGAGCGAGAGGGAATGGGAAGCCGTCACCTCCTTCTGCGAAGCAGTCATGCTAGTGAAGGAGGTGGCGGGACGTGAGAGAGAAAGAACCTCACGTCCCAGTCGCCGCGGGAGACGCCCTGGGCGTTGGGGGTCACGTGGTGGCTCCCGGCCACCGTAGGCGCGGGCCTGTGGACGGCGAGTTATGGGCCAGCTCGCCGTCCGGCCGTCTTATGACGACAGGCCGTGTCGACGGCGCGTTCGTGTTCCACGCGCGCCTCAAAGAGATGTCAGCAAATAAGTAGGGGCCCGCAAGGGCCGATGCCTGCCAGGGCTGCGGGACTGTTCGAAAGAGATACCGTGGCCCTGGAACACAAAGGGCAAAGAAGGAACATGGATGGGTTTTAGTCAGTACAAGTCTGACACTCCCTTCCGCTCCGCCCAGAGTGGGGGGGGTCATTTGATGATTTCCCATCCGGAAAAAAAAAAAAAAAAAAAGGGTGAGCCTGATGAACGTAATTGACGTTACTCAAAATCACTCAAAGAATTTTATTTAAACATTTTTATTGCAGTTTTTGAGAACTTTTCTGACGTAAGAAAGCTGAACGATGTAATAGCTTCCAGTAACATATCGCCATTGTAAATAATGCATGTGTCCGGGTTGAAAAATAGATCATTCGGAATATAATCATGGTCAATAAAGCATAGGAAAAACAATTATAGACTCATCACTCTCATCAGGCACGAGAATTGCCCTTGCATATCCTTGACGGCGGCGCCGTTTGCGCAGTCGATGAGCGATTGCCTGCTGCGATGCGTGTCGCGGGTTCGATTCCCGCACGGAACAAATATTTGTATTTCCCGCACGGAACAAATATTTATATTTCCCGCATGGAGCAAATACAGGTAGTTGTTCCGGATCTGGCTGTTTGTGTATTTGAGTTTAAAGGTTTGTAAGCGCATCCACGATACAGGAGAAATTCCTAGAGTGAGGCAACGTTTATTTAAAAAAACAACTCCGGGATTTTTCCCGGAGTTTTTTTATACGAAGTTTGCAGGATTCGAAAAGAAGCAACTAAAATACAATAGGACAACCCTATTGTTTCTACATATATTCTTCTGATATTTCTAGATTAAGCGATGTATTGCGTAAATAAATACATCGCACGTTAATAGCCTACACACGCTCAGCAGATATGTAGGCAACAACAGGCGAATCTCGTTAACGGCTCAAACAATAGTTATCTGGCACGTGCATGGAAAGTATTGAATCATAACAACTTTACTTGAAGAATACACGAGCTGCTTACACCGCTATTTTATCGATTGTGCCCCTTATTATTAGATGAATTTATCGAAAGGGATAAGTATGCGGGATAGTTATAGTTCTACCTAGCAACAGCCTATTGGCGACTATATTTGACACAATATAAGAACGTGGACGAAGCAGAAGAAATATGTGAGAATCGTAGTATTTGTGGCAGGTGGCTTTCCTTAGTTCCTGCCAACCCCCATGGGAAAAAGGCGTTAGTCTATGTAAGAAATATATATATTTGATTCTAAAGCTTTTGTGTAGCGAATGAAGCTTTTCGCTTCTTGTAGCCACAACCTAAGGGCGTTAGGAGGCTGTTACTGTCTCTACAGAACTATCTGGATGGGTCGTAAGTTCTTGCCCCAACGCTTGCCAAAGGGCCTGAATCTAGTTCTAACACAAGGTTGAAATAAACACGATCGAACATTGCAAGATGATATTGGTCTGTAAATAATTTTTAGTCTCAAAATCAACGACCTTGCTGTAGACTGGTTTTTTTTTTTCGGATGGGTAATCATCAAATTACCCCCCCCCCCCCCTCTGGTCGGAGCGGAAGGGAGTGTCAGACTTGTACTGACTAAAACCCATCCATGTTCCTTCTTTGCCCTTTGTGATCCAGGGCCACGGTATCTCTTTCGAACAGTCCCGCAGCCCTGCCCACGTAGCATGAGCAACGTGGAAACGGGTTTTGACGGCGGAAGAATCGACAAAATGACAGATTGTAGAAAGATTTATATCGTCCTAAGCATGGCGATGTTAGACATGTGGAAAAGAAAAGTTTCTATTCTTCTGTCAACAAAAGTCGACAACGGCGAGCATGGCGACAATTTCTTCTCTACTTTTGTCACTTGGGTGTAGAAACGTTTCTTCTCAACCAATGTCAAGTAGTCCACATCACATCGGACCTAGAAAAGATTATTGTTATAACTCTTATTTGTGTTTGTGAGCCACTTTGGTTTTAAAAACATGTCGGGGTCCTACTTTCGCCATCTTCTCAGTTTTTATGCCGAGAAGAAAGAAAGAAAGGCCAAAAGGAACGCTGTACGAGCTTTAACCGGGGCTTTTGATCTCCCTGAAAACGAGTTCCTCGAAAATTATAAGATAAGTAAAGAGATGGTGCAATATTTGAATAGGGAGCTGAGCCAGGATCTGTCTCCTAGCACATCACAGGGTCTGCCTGTTCTCGTTAAAGTAAGTTCAATTCAGGTTAGGTACGCCTTCCAACTACCTTGTATAAATAATAGGCAACCTTATTAGTGGATTAAGCATTATCATTCTCATGCCCTTATCCCAATTCATTTAGGGTCAGTGCAGCATGTCTTCATCTACCAAATCACTAGCTACTTATCCGTTGCTAAGGAAAGAATTCCTGTCTTTGTCTTCGTGAAAACTCGAGTCTACGGCTCGCCGCATGCTCGGGCATAAGACATGTCGAGTTGTATAGAAAGAGTTTTGTCGATTCTTGAAGAATAGAGATAGATAAACGCCATGCTACGGGGGCTGGCAGGCCTGTATAGACTGCTTCATTTGATCTTCTCGCAAAAGACTTGTTTTTTAGGGTTCCGTACCTGAGCATAAACGGAACCCTAATAGGCTCACTTTTTTGTTCGTCTGTCAAGACTCTTTTTCTCAGGAACGCGTAATGATATCGAGCTGAAATTAATATTAAATTCTCAGCCCCCGTAGCATGGCGTCTATCTATCTCTATTCTTCAAGAATCGACAAAGCTCTTTCTATACAACTAGACATGTCTTCTGCCCGAGCATGCGGCGAGCCGTAGACTCGAGTTTTCACGAAGACAAAGACAGGAATTCTTTCCTTAGCAACGGATAATAAATATATTTATAATAAGATGGACCTGAGATCCAGAGCAGATTGGAAAAATGGAAACAGAAGCTGGAGAATGTTGGCTTGAAAATCAGCAGAACTAAAACTTAATACATGTTCTGCGATTTCGGTGGTTTCTCCAGTTCTGGAGCCATAGCGTTAGATGACGTGTTTCTGCCTGTCTGCTCCGAGTTTCGGTATCTCGGTTCACTCGTGTAAAGCAGTGGCGAAATAGATCGTAGTGTAAAGCACAGAATTAACACGGGATGGATAAAATGGTGGCAGGTCACGGGAACAATTTGCGACTCCCGCATTCCCCTTAAAATTAAGGGGAAGGTTTATAAAACAGTGGTTAGACCTGCTGTCTTGTATGGATCAGAATGTTGGCTGACAAAAGGGATGAATGAAAGGCATTTGCATGTGGCGGAGATGAGAATGCTAAGGGGGATGTGTGGTGTTACGCGAACGGATAAAATAAGAAATGAGTATATAAGAGGAAGTCTGAAAGTGGCACCGGTGACTGAAAAGTTGTGTGGTAATCGGTTGTCGTGGTATAGGCATGTGATGCGGAGGAATAAGGAAAGTGTCGTTTGAGTATGAATGTGGATGGGTATATGAGTAGAGGAAGACCAAAGAAAAGATGGATGGACTGTCGAAAGAATGATATGGCAAGAAAAGGAGGTGTCTGATGAGATGACGAGTAATAGAGAAGTATGGAAGAAGAAGACATGCTGCACTAAACCCAAATGAATTGGGATAAGGGCAAGAGAATGACAATGTTTAATCCACTAATAAGGTTGCCTATTATTTTTACAAGGTAGTTGGAAGGCGTACCTAACCTGAATTGAACTTACTTTAACGAGAACAGGCAGACCCTATGATGTGCTAGGAGACAGATCCTGGCTCAGCTCCCTACACAAATATTGCACCATCTCTTTACTTATCTTATAATTTTCGAGGAACTCGTTTTCAGGGAGATCAAAAGCCCCGGTTAAAGCTCGTACAGCGTTCCTTTTGACCTTTCTTTATTTCTTCTCGGCATAAAAACTGAGAAGATGGCGACGGTAGGACCCCGACATGTTTTTAAAACCAAAGTGGCTCACAAACACAAATAAGAGTTATAACAATAATCTTTTCTAAGTCCGATGTGATGTGGACTATTTGACATTGGTTGAGAAGAAACGTTTCTACTCCTAAGTGCCAAAAGTAGAGAAGAAATTGTCGCCATGCTCGCCGTTGTCGACTTTTGTTGACAGAAGAATAGAAACTTTTCTTTTCCACATGTCTAACATCGCCATGCTTAGGACGATAGAAATCTTTCTACAATCTGTCATTTTGTCGATTCTTCCGCCGTCAAAACCCGTTTCCACGTTGCTCATGCTACGTGGGCAGGTCTGCTACCTCTTCGAGCAGTGGGCAAATCAATATATCCGGACCGTTTACGGTCATATCTTTTGATCGCGTTTACTTACAAGTGTCGCAAATATTTTACTATCTCACAAGGGAAGCAATCTATAGGGTACTTACCGCAGACCTAGAATCATGAAAGGACGATGCGTCAAAATGTCCCCCCAACCCTTACACCGACCAACAGATTTAAAATTTATCTCGATCAAAACATCTTAGTAAGGTTTTGATACTAAAATAACCCTTTATAAACCTTTTTTTTTTTTCAAAGTATTTTCTTTATTTCTTTCCATGCACATTAATTACATTTTTATTGAATATTTCAATTTAAGTACCTAATAAAAACAAATATAAAAATACCATTATTACAGGAAATCGAACTGTAGGAAGCTGCGCGCATATAATTTCAATTGAGAAGAGAGGCACATGGGGCTAGGGCGTTACATTAATTTTAATCTACCGGAACTGCTCAAAAGTATTACGAGCATAATTGATGATAATTAATATAATATATAAACAGCATAACATAACCTTTAATATTGTTATTTTAATTTATTATATATTTTTTTATAATTATATTTGTATCGAATATGAAAAAATAAATAAACGTTTTTTTTTTAAATTTATAAACCCGCTGGGTTTTGAAGTTAAAATTAGTTGCTCGTCTTTTACAGATTCAGCCGGTTTTTTTTTTGTAAATGCGACTGTTAGTGCGAGCAGGGTTTGAACCTGCGAGTAGGTAAATCCACTTGTACGAAAAACCACAAATGGGACCACTTATATTTTATACTTTCATAGTAGAAGTAGCAAAGTCTTCCTTCAGATGCGTTCACTTAGTCAATAACTCAGCCAGGTCACAGGTGTCTGGTCAGGTCACTACTGGGTCCTGGTAGCCGGCTTTACGTCTACCACATACAGTCTACTCCGAACGCTTTAATTTATCCTCATAGGACCCTCATCAAAACCTGGCGTTCTCCACCACATGATGACTTTTCTGCAGTTTGGCGGAAGTAAAATGGAAAACAATGCATAGCCTTATCTCTGTTTTTAATAACGTAATTGTTGAACTAACATCTGTGTATTGGTCCCGTGATCCCGCTAGGCTGGGTCAGTGTGTTGCACGGTTACGGCTTGCGCCCGCGCAGCTATCAGTCTTGCGACTCGTGGTGCTAAATATAGCTGAGAAGACAAACAACAGTGATGCATTATATTATCTGTCAATCGTGTTGTGAAATATTATCTGTATTGTTTTACTGTTGCTATGCATTTGCGAGAACATGTCCTGACTATTTAATCTTGCTTTGTTAATTGAACTGAAGTTACAGAGTAGGTAAGTGTGATTTACAGATCTTATATGAATTTTGAACAAACAACGTTTTCTCAATATTCACTCTGGAGTTTATTGTGTAGTTTTCAACCACTGTCAAAGATGAAAGAAGTTTTACATTTTTTACAACTAAAGTAAATGTTCTAAGTGATTTTATAGCGATTACTATGTAAAACGTTAAGAGGGCGTTGAAAATCATTATCTACCTAGCCTTTTGAAATGGATTGGTAAAATATTATTTCATCGACAAATAAGTCAGTTTTCAATTTAAAGAATAAGTAAATATTTATTAACAATGCTTAACATAAATTTATTGTAAATCCACGATCTGTGCTACGTGTCTCTTTGTTTACTGCCAACAAACAGACACAATGCCTCTTTACGTAATAGCTACTCGTCGGTACATTTCATAGCTTTGTTACTACCTCCGTATGACATCTAGTCTTTTGATAAGCTTATGAGAATTTCAAAGAATTGATTTCAGTAAAGATATTGAGATATCCCTGTACCCTTTTTTTAGGGTTTCTATTTTGTGGAAACTTCTTATTTTGTGGAGAGTAGGTACTCTGTGTCCGACGGCAGTCAGAAGATTAAAACAGAAAATTGCTTGCTCGTTCTGTTGATACATTGACTATCATATAGCTTTCAACACTACCAGAGAGCATTCTTTAACCAAATCAGAAAATCAATTAAATTCCTTTCTTTGTCGCTTTCGGATAGTTTAATAACTGGCAAGACATAACTTTATTTGTTTTATTTGTGGGCCCAAATACTACTCAAAAATAATAATTGCATTTATAGGTGGTATCTGGGACCGCGGTCCCGGTCTCAAAAGCCCCACGACCCGAACTAATTCGGCACGGTCAACAGGCAAAGATAAAACTCTAGCGCGATCTTTTGATGACGTGTTAACATGCGCGAGAGTCGAACCAGTATTTGTGCAGTCCTGGGTCACCCATGAAGTGACGCAAGACAGATATTGTATAACAATGTGTAATAATTATACATTATTAATAGGTATAACCAGTCTGCGGTGAAAGTTAACAATACTTAGGCGCGAATTATAGAGAAACGGCGTAAGATGAAGGCGCAGCGCAGACATGGAACTTATAAAAAAGTGTAGTGTTACTAATATAGTTTTAAGGTTCTGTTTACTAACACAATTTGTATTTTATTATATGTATATTAGTCTTTAAGGTATATTATCTATGGGCTAAAGTAGCCTGAAAATAAATGGATGTTGTATGACGAAACGAAAGTACGGCGTGCCTGTGCCACGCCTTCACCTTACGCCGTTTTGATAATTTGCACCTTAGATAACCGTGCTGTGACCTGTTACAAATGAACCTGAAACGAGACTATTAATTATTGTGATCGAATGAGCTGACCCACAGCAGCAGCCCTCTAACTGGGGGAACCGCGAACCCTTGTTCTGTCTATAACAAAAAGCAAATACGGCAATAGTAAAATAAAATAATATTATGTAGGTATTTGAATACAAACTTAGACAGCACAAAATTCTTCTATTGCATCAAATAGTCATAATCATGGGAAAAAAATACATCGAATATTGCAAGCATCGAGCAAGAAGAAACAAAAGCGTGTAAGAGCTTTTTTTAAACAATTACAATGGTTGGGCCCAGAGGATTCTGCAAGCATATTCAGTATCTTCTTCTTAGCGTGTCGATGGCAATCTAAATTGTGTCGGCCCTGAACTGAGCCACTAGTTTGGCGCCTTCAATAGCGTCCATCAGTTCCTGTAACGAACAAACCACAAGACGCAGAATCCCATTGCTTTTTAAGAACTTTTAGCACAATTAAAGTTTATTCTCTTTGAAAGTTTTCCTTAGTAGCGATATTTGCTGTATAGAATGTTTAAAAAAATGCCTAAAATATTTTTTTCAGAAACGTCAGATTCTCCAAATTTAGTGAAATCTCACAATAACTCCGAGAAGTTTTGCCTGTCTGTTGAATTTACTGCTCCTTTCTAATATCCTGGACTGACTTAGGAATTCCCTGTCAGGCTTTTATCTACCGAAGATTGCTCCTACGAAAGTGGAATACCCTTCGCTGCTAAATAACTTAGTTCCTCTAAGGCAATGCGATCACTATTACGTCATTTATCATAGCTACATGCCTGTAAACCGTTACGCTTGCGTTTGTTTACAGTCCGTCATTAGTAACGCGTTATCTTCCACAACTCAAGCCAAGTTCAGGGCTGAAGAGTGCCACGTGTAGCATCAATCGTGACGAAAAGTAATGTCTTCCGATATTACTGAACTATTGTGTACCTAATGGGGCCACGGTCATGAAAATATTGACGTATGTGACATACATAACACTTTATACAAGGGGGTTATCAAAACACATTTTGAAAACAACGACGGCTTTCAAATTTGCACTTACGCTAAACGGAAGTCGTCTTCGTAACCCATATTATTGGATATAAAATATGTGGTACAATTTCTGTAATACAACAATCAATGTAAGTGTTGCTGCACGGAGAGAGATTAAAAAAAAGAGGTTGGATTAGGTGAGTAATGATATGAGAGAAAAACGATTAAAACATAGCTCGACGGTTGACAGGAGATAACGGTGAGAAATAACGAGTTGCGTCGAGCCCTACTTACAAAGGACAGGGCGGAAAGATGATAAATTCCATAAGTCAATCTCTCTCGAGTAATCTAGTATTGGCATAACATATAAGAGAATAGATAATGCCGTGTTAAAATATTAGCTCAGAAAAGGTACCTAAAGTAGCTATCTGCCTAGAGTGCACCCGCGAACATTAACATATATATGTACCGCCACTTGTGGAAGCTATTATAAAACGTGCCACACAATAATGAGAGTGAATGTTTAATTAACCGAATAGTAGAGAGCAAAGGTATCCGATACCAGCCAGCGGTAATCTTTACTGCCATTTAACCTTATCACATTGCAGTGGCCTACTCATGCCACGCGGCGACCAATCAGGCTGGGTTGTTTCACTTACCTTTGGATTAACCTTTAGCTATTAGCAGTCATTAGCCCAAACAAGCTCGTTAGCAGTTAATAACACGATCATTACACGAGTCGGATAGAACCTAGCGTAACATAGCTTTAAATTTGTCTCATACTGAATATTATGTTCAGTAATGCAGTATCAGCTGGTGGATCGACCTGTGACCTGGGAACCTTCTTGTTACGGAGATATTGGGGGTCAAAGTTTCAACTTTTTCACAAGTTTTTTTTTTAAACACATGTTTTTAATGTAAGATTTTTACTTTACATACCTCCACGACCCCCGTACTATTCAATCCATCCATCAGCACAATGCTTTGAGTGCTTTTCATCGAGTCCTACCGTAAAAAGTGATTTTTCACCCAAAAAAAAATGACGATTCCCAGCAATAATTTTTGCGTTAAGTTACTTAGTTTTCTGTACAGAATGCTTAGTTGACGGCTATGTGAAGGGTCTGATTACACCCTGTATATATATATGGTTGTAACCGCCTTTTAATTTTCTTCGATTTGATACTCTACTCGATAGGTTGGTTGAAAATTAGCGCCCAAAATTCCGCCATTTTTTTTAAAAACACCTGTCTTATGACACTTGGGTTTTTGAGACGAATCTAATGATACCTTAATAGTCGAAATCCACCCATCCTTAAAGAAATTTACAAATAAACACATAAGATACGCTTGAAAAACATAACCCTTCTTTGGCAATCGGGTAAAAAGTATCTCAAATTCCACCGCAGACCGGACGAAGCCGAATAAATGAGATACAATGATCGTATTACAATATTAAGGTGCGCTTATTTGAGGGTAGACACGATAGTTGCAGGAATTGCACAATAGTCTATAACGTAAGCGGATTACGTTGTTGTACCGCACGTAAGTACGAAGCGGTTGCAATTCCTGTGTATTCTGAAGTATTCATTACTTAAAACACCCTTTTCAAGCAACTTACAATGGATTAGTTGCGAAAAATCGACGCGACTTGGCTTCCAATTGATGTTACTTTTATAAGATTTTCAATGAAACTTGCCTTTCATGAGCCATATGTTATCATCATATGTTTAAGAAAAAACGAAACATCATAAGTTGATTCTCTGATAAACGACAGTTCTCTCGGTTTTTCATCATATGATCAACAAGTAGTTGTCATGCACTGAAATTCGTAACCTTTCATTTAGTTTCAATCCAACTTGAACAAAAGCATTGACTAAGATTAAATGTGTACAGCTTACACCTTTGAATCAGAGCACCAAACACCAGAAGCTTCCATTCCTGGAACATTAGCATGTGTAAATAAGTATACACTATACAGGGTCCGTCGGTGTCCATTCCAATGGACACCGACGTGAAAACGGTTATCACGTATTCGTATACATCATTCTAAGCGGTTATATTGTAAGAGTTAAAATGTAAGTTTAAAATGTAATGAAATGGAAGAAAAAACAATGCAACTTAGTTTTTTTTTGACTCTATGAGGGGTGATGTGGTGTGATGACACGTACGTCACGTATAGCATAGTTTAAGTTATTATAGATTTAAGATGTGTTCGTAGTTTTATTAGAATAAGAATCACGTATATAATCACTATGTATAGAGGGTGGAAGGAACACCGACGCAAAATCGAAAAAAAAACAGCTGTTTCCTACAGAAGTGCAATACCTGTACGGTTAAAATGTATGGAACAGCTGATTTTTTTTCAATAACCGATGAAAAATTTCAATTTCATTCTGAGCCCCCCTACATTGAAATTTCAATGTGGGGGGCTTAGAATGATGTACTGAACACGTGGTAACCGTTTTCGCTTCGGTGTCCCCTTCCACCCTGTATGTTATAGGGTAAAACATTCTATTATTGACTCTTTAAAGATTTCTTTGTGCTTCTCGGGCATAAGTATCCATTGGGCGAGTTGCAAGTAAAAAAAAAAGTTTTTGGAAGATAAAATATATACTGAAGAACGTTAGTTACTAAACATCATTAAAAGTCATTTGTACATGAAAATTATTGTTTTCTCGATTTTAGCAAAAACAGGTTATTTACCCTATTATTGTTATTTGAAATAACAATTTATTGACATCCCTTACTATTCTGGAATAAATAATTTATTGTGAACGTAGTATTGGGTTTGGGTTGATGAAAAACAAAGAAAGCTAATCGTAATGTTCATATTACAGACCTTTTTCAGACTATTCATCTTCAGTCCTCAAACTCGGTCAAAAACGTTTTTTACACTTGAACTTAATTTTAACTTTTATCCTTCTTTTCTTCTTTAAACTTATTCTTTTCATTATTCTGTGTCGTGCTGTGGATGTTAATATGGGCGCAAGCAGAATTATTTTGGGGGGATGCAGCTTTAGCACAAAGTGAGTTTAAAAATGTTTGGATTGATTAGGTTTTCGTTTGTCCATTCAAACAAGAAGTTTCCAACTTTATCAACTTACGCAGACGGCAGAACAGCTCACAAATTAAGAGAACGTAGCATGCAAGGGCGGAGGAAACTAGCTTGCACTTCGCCTCGAATGAGATACGTTATTTTGTCCAATCACACAGATTGGAGTAACTTTATCCAGAACTTTATATAGAAAGGTTTAAGAACTAATTAAGAGACTATAGAATGTAAGAGCAGGTCGGAAATTTTATCATCCGGCTCCGATAAGATTAGGTTCTCTATTGCCATAGTTGGTATATTCGGTAGATGCATTTGGTCCAATACCAATCATTTTTACGCCGCCGCCGTGACAATAAAATGGATTTTCGAACTTTGTACGTACCAGATGTTAACACCTTAATTTAACGATTAGATACTCATTAAAATTTGAACAACATGTGGAAAGGAAACACATTGTATCGGTCTTAAATAACCAAAATAATATCAAACTCAAAGGATCCTAACATATAAAAGTGAAATAAAATTATATTAAAAACAAACTTCATCGTAGCAAATTGTTAAATTCTTGTTGATTTTGGAGGAGTATTTCAATATCAAAGCTTTTTGGACGCACTTTTGCTTTTTTCTAACAGTTCTGTAGCAACAGTATGATGAAAGATAAATTATACTCCATTTCCTTTACTTTAGAAGATTTATTAATTTTTTGGATCAAAACTGTTAGGGTGTCGATAATTATCGGTAAGGTGTCCGCAATATGTGTGTTTACCCTATCAGCTTTCTACGTGAACTGTAATCGGAGCAGATAATAAATTAATCAGTATGCAGTGGCAATATTAGCGAAATATATCCTCTGACCGCTACGGATGGACCCTGATCTCTATAGCCGGCGAAATCTTGTTTCGACTGAATGATCGGGTGTTATAAACAGATCTATTTGCTTAATAACTTATGGCTTACTGGCATACTAGCTTTTGCTCACGGCTTTGCCCACTTGTAAGTTGGGAATCATCTCAAGTAACTACTTTTAAACCCGGTAGTAATCCGGGGAGCACAAGTATTCTTTGTTTTAAACCAGGTCATGGTCTATCTGTGTGGCTATTCAGCTATCAGTAACCATTATAGGTTAACACATTTTCAAGGTGTGCTATACTTTACCTTATTGTTCATTAAAGATGCGGCGGATTCTGCTACGACGACTTACGGCTACGTTAATCTGTTTCCCTGCGAAATTACGTGTCTATGAAGTTTACTAGCAATTCCGTAGACCCTTAATGCACGTGTGTAGAAGAAAAATAAAGGGTTCACTATAAAACACCACAGACAAACAACGAATAAACAAAGACTGACCTTCTCTTCCTTTCCTTTCATTAAATGATTTTGATTTAGTTTGAGTGCGTATGCACTTAAACGCAATCAGTCATAAGATGCAACAATGTCACAATTTCTCCTCACAAGGTCATTGCTCAAGCGCAGAGCGCCAGCTTGTCCAAAATAAACAATAGATACCCGAAAAATATATTTTCGTCTACACTATCTACAGTAATCTATACTAATATTATAAAGAGGAAAGGTTTGTATTTTTGTATGTTTGTAACGGATAAACTCAAAAACTACTAGACCGATATCAAAAATTCTTTCACCATTAGAAAGCTAAATTATCAGGAAGTAACCTAAGCTAAAACTTATATTTATATCGTGCAAATTAGCCAAGCTATCACAATTTCTGCAGGCGAAGTGCTAGTTATTGATAAAGTATATAATAAGGAAAATTACTTGTTTTTTTCAACGTGTGTGCAATGTCATTGTTTGGACAACAGGTGATAACTTTCACATGTACAGACTCCAGCACATCAAGCTTCTACTATCTGTACAATTTCTTTAATAGATTTTCAACTTTATCCCTGAAGCTTTAGGTTCAAGGTTGATTGGGAAAATTTGACAGTTTCGGGTAGCTTGATGTGCTGGTGTCTGTACATATATCCGCCCTTAATCGACCTCTGAAGATCATGGATTTTCCCGATTCATAATGTATCACATTCTAGATTAGTACCTATGAAGTATTGAAGCTCTGAAGGAATAACCAAAAGATAAAATTCTATATAAAGAAAGGTGCTATCTTTAAATTATTAAAAACACCCCAGGGGTCAATCCGGGTGCTCAAGAGACGGTGCAGTGATATTGTCGAAATACCGATTATATTTTGTGCATACTTCGGCATCTGCAATAACCTGCAATTCTGTCTTTCTATCTTGGGAGAGGCCGCACATATCGCCGCTGAATAATATTGAGCTGGTCAGAAAGAGCTGTACGTATATCCTTGCAATAAAAACGAAAACAACGTCATTCGCCTCGTTTCCGTTCGGAGGACGCAACTCGACAGCGCATCGGACTATTCAATTTATGGCATTCTTCTTCTTCTTAGCGTGTCGATGGAAATCTGAATTGAATCGGCCCAGAATTTGGCGACGAGTTTGTAGCTTTCTTCCATTTCTGTAAGTGCAAACAACAGGACAGGCGGGATACGATCGTTTCACTCCCTTATTCGTATTTCTTTGCACATCATCTATTATTTCTTGCCATTCTAACACCGTTGTGTTGTCTTTAGGTGAGGCGGCGGCATGGAGGACGACGTGACGTTCCTGTTCCAGCTGGGTGTGGTGCGCGACGCAGTGGCGGCACCGGCACATCTGCTCACCCTCGCGCACCTCAAGGAGCTCGCCGTCAAGTTCGTGCATGATAAGGTGAGGTCATTCCTGACATAGCTAGTAAAAGATTATAAAAGATGTGTCCCTTCAGCTAGATTTAGGAACCAAAAATAACAGGGACAAATTGTACTCACGATAATTTGGACCTACGAGAGATTTTTTACTAACTCAATTCTCTGGAGTTTTTCTTTGACAAATGGGAAGATCTTCATTACCTGCGACGTATCGTATTTTTGCAAATTACGAGCTATGCATAGAAACAATATTTAGAATTCAGTCCTAAAATACACTAATTCAGCGGTCTCCAAACTAATTCTGTATGTACCGCCGGCGCCGTCTGTTTTGCTAATTGAAAACATCTGTACAGATCCCGGACAACGGCCTAAACCGGCTCTCAGACCGGATCCTGCTATTCCGGCACGACTACTGCTCGCCCAACGTGCTGCAGCTCATCAACTCGGCCTCAGATGTCACCGACGAGACCCTCGTCGAGATCGTGCTCACTGCCAACTGTGAGTATGGATGTCAGTGTCTAAATGAAATGGAACGAATTGAAGTCATAACAGTAGCCTGCTAGTCCTTCAGAAATTACGTGCATATTGAATTTTATCAATTTGCGTTTGACGGAAAAATGCAATTCAATTAAAAAGATAGTTTCCTTTATTATATTATACGAGGCAATCAGCCAGTCACCGTGTCTAAATGAAATAATAATAATTTTGAGCGAAACTGTGTCCTATGCTAACTCATTAAGTAATGAGTTTCCGACTTCATAAATACCAATTCTAATAGAGACTAATAGCATTCAGGTCTGTATATGATCTACATTAAAAAAATAATGTTGTTACAGCGTTGCTATGCGACGGCGGCGCGGAGGTTGCGCCGGCGCCGCGGCCGCACGCGCTTGCCGTGCACTCGTACAAGGCGCCCACCTTCTGCGACTTCTGCGGAGAGATGCTGTTCGGACTCGTTCGGCAAGGACTCAAGTGTGAAGGTAAGCTGCTAAATGTCCCGTGGTGTGATGACACGTACGTCACGTATAGCACATAGTTTAATTTTAAATTAGAGAGGAAATTTAGTTACGTTAATTCGTTACTAAAATTCCTCTCCAATTAAAAATCACTATTAAACAGCTTAAATCATCAAGGAAATCTATTGTTAAATTAGATTCCAGTAGTGCCCTTCCGGCAAAAAATTTGATGGGCAGATAAGCAAGGAAAAAGCCCTGACAAGAGGTGGCGTCGGAGAAATTAAATCCAAGATTTTGCCCAAGATCTAATTGATGCCATAGCTTTATACAGCTCCATGTTAGACGTGCGCGCGCTGTTGGATGTACAAACATACAAAAATGAGAGCGTGTGGCATAGTAGTGGAATGCGCGGTCGTAGCAATAATCGTGAAAGCCAGATTCAGCAAGGTCGACGGCGCGTAGCGTGTTTAGAACATGCGCGGGACGATGCTGACTCAGGCGCAGTGTCAATGTCACGGAGTAACAAGGGCCAGCAGTTGAATGAAACTCAGTTTTTTCGAGACTAGGTATATTTTAGCTTGCAATATTATTAACTGGGTTCATTTTCTAGCAAATAATGTTAATTCTAAAAACCTATAACGAGCTATTTCTTGGGGAATAATGCTTTGTGCTGTGAAGTAGTTAAGGAAGGGTTAGTGATTAAAGGTGTAAAAACTAGCCCCTGGTAGTTTACGGGCATAGGTTATGTATATTCGATGATTTGCCATGTAGGTCAGTTGGCATATTGGGCCAGGATTTCTTGCAGAAGTATAATGGTATTATACTTCTGCATGGTTATCTCTTAAAGACCGTGAGCGGCGGATAATTACTCGTCAACTATTTTTCTGCGTTGTGAAATGGTTAAGTATTTTCCCGTTAACAGAGCGGAAGATTGTGTAGTGGTTAGGAAAGAGTTGCGCGAAGGGGGTTTCTTAGCTAGTATGGTAACTAGGCCTAGGAATGAGATGATGCCCTTTAGAGCTTTAAACACAACTTCTGAGGAAGTTGTGTGTAATATGTCGGATGTAAAAGTCTATCCGTTAAATGATTTTGATTGATGTAATTTTGTGGAGTCACAATTGTGCATGAGCTGTTAATACGATTAAAAGAGAATGTTTCTTCGGTTTACAGGAAACAATATAGAATACCTTATGCACAGAAAATGGTCCAAGTGCGAGTCGTACTCACACGCACACAGGGTTCCTTAGCACCAAACAATATAACAAAAATATTTTGGAGGCTCATTTATATGTTGTATTGTTTTACATTCAACAGCAAAACTAAATTTGTTTTTCATAGTATGTTAATGTAAAACAAAGTTACTTCTGCAGTTTGATAAAAAAAAGTTCCATATCTCAAAAACTAAACATTAAATCTTATTCAAACCAATTTTCGTTGAAAGTTTTTTTTACGTTCTATAATCCTACATTTTTTCAGAATTTTCCTCCTCTTACTTTAGAAATTAGAGGGGGGGAACAAATTTTTACCACTTTAGAAGTGTCTATCTTTTAAAAGATTGGCTTTGAGAAAAAATGGTTTTAGGAACATAAATATAATTTTTAAATCCTATCTAAAGACGTATAGGTTTGATGTTTTTTTTTAGTCTCAGTCCCCTTAATCTTTATTTTTTTTATTTTCGTATAAAAATCGTAAAGCGGTTTATCTATTGACTCTTCAATGTGAACTTACGAAATTGCACATTGGAGGCTTGTCCATTAAAAGAATAAGTCCGTAGAAAAGGTAGCAAAAGAGTTGGCAGAAAATTTAGTTTTGAGATATGGGATACCGCGAACAATTGCTACGGATAGGGGGGTTCTGAGTTCATTTCTAAAGTGTTAAGCTTTCACGGTTTACAACTAAACTTATACTGTCACTTACGGGATATCTTCCGTGATTGTTCATTATTTTGAGCTCCCGATCTACAAAGACAAAGACGGGAAAATAACAATCACGGAAGATATCCCGTAAGTGACAGTATAAGTTCATTTCAAAAGTAATGGTAGAGCCATTTAATATCTTGGGCATCAATAAAATATTATCAAAGTCATATCATCATGAAGGTAAAGGATCTTTGGAAAACGTACATAAAAGTTTAGGTGCAGATATAAGAATACAAACGAACAATAATCCATCATCGTGGAGTCCTTGGATTCCATATTGGTGTTTTTCTTGTAATACTACAGTCAATACTGTGACCAAATATACACCTTATGAGTCAGTTAGCGATATGCAGGTTACCAAGTAATCTTCAAGGTGAAAGTGTTGAACCTTTGTATATTTCATTTCTTATGAAGAATAGTAAAATAATTCCTTTATTCAAAACAGGTAGTACAGCAGACCCCACAAATTATAGACCTATTTCAATACTACCTACTTTTAGTAAAATTTTTAAGAAATTAATTCTAGAACAAAGATTTTTTAATAGACATAAATTATTACATAGCAAACAGTTCGGTTTTACGAGGGGTCGTTCAACTACTGATGAAACCGGTGTTGAACTTTTAGGACATATTTATAGTACATGGGAAGATAAATGCGATGCTTTGGGCATTTTTTTGCGATTTGTCTAAGGCATTTGATTGCGTTCTTCATGAAACGTTAATCAGGAAACTCCGCCACTACGGAATCCGGAACAGCGCTCTGGATCTTCTTTCCTCACACCTGAGTAATAGGATCCAGAGAGTTGACGTCAACGGAAAAATATCTCCCGGATCTTTAGTAACAATGGGAGTCCCACAGGGCTCAATTCTTGGTCCTTTCTTATTCCTTATTTATATTAATGGTTATCCTTTACGAGGTAAGGACTTACCTTACAACGATATAATGTTGTTTACAGATGACACTTCGCTTTTGTTTAAACTTAAACGTCAGCAGCTAGTCACTGACGATGTAAATTGCGCGATTTCAAAAGTAGTGCATTGGTTTAACGCTAATAATTTACTTCTTAATGAAAAAAAACCAAATGCATTGTTTTTTTCAGTTTGTACTACCTCACGTTAGGCAGGTGAAAACTGGTGTGTTGGTGAAGGGCGAAGAGTTGAATCCTGAAGATAGCACGGTGTTCTTGGGCTTAACTTTAGACGCTAAGCTTCAGTGGGGCCCACACATAGATAAATTGTCGAAGAAACTGAGCTCCGCAGCATACGCAGTTACAAAAATTCGTAATTTAACCGATGTAGAGACAGCTCGATTAGTTTACTTCAGCTATTTTCATAGCGTAATGTCGTACGGCATTCTAATGTGGGGGAATGCAGCCGATATTCAGACCATCTTTGTTTTGCAGAAAAGGGCTGTTCGATCAATTTATAAGTTGAGTCCGAGACACTCTCTCAGTGAAAAGTTTAAGGAGATTAATGTAATGACTGTTCCTTCTCAATATATTTATGAAAACCTTTTATATGCTCACAAAAATATAAAGCTTTTTAAGAAATATTTTTATATTCACAATATAAATACAAGGAATAAACATAAATTTATTATACCCACAACAAGGCTCAAGAAAATAGGTAGATCATTTAGATGCCAATGTATACACTTTTATAATAAACTACCAGGCCACATTCAAGAACTAAGCCTTAATAAATTCAATTTTTTTATAAAACGTAAACTTTGCCATAAAGCCTTCTATTCTGTTAAGGATTATATTGAGGACAAAAAGCTTGGGATTGAACTGCTCCAATTGAAATCGATATTAAATTGAATTTGTACCCATTTTATTTTATTTTATTACAGATAGACATTTTTTATTTTTTTTTTATTTTTAGTTGACATTATCTACTTTTTCAAGTACCTGTGGTATTATTATTATTTTCTTTTATTTATTTTTACACAAATCTTATACATTTTTAAATATTTCTTAAACTAAAAACAATATAAAAAACATTTAAAAATATAAAAAATTGTAGCCCACCGGTATCGGGAACAGGGTCCAAGCTACCGGCGGTCAGGGCTCCAGAGAGACGAACCTCCTGACAATACGAGCCGTGTCCAGGAGTACCGCTTTCTGAATCAAACCCTTGATCCAGCTGTCTAACGAGAGCCTCCGCAGGTATTGGTCGAGGCTCTTGGCAATTAAGCCATGGGCTGATACAACTATCGGCACAATGATCGCTGAGTCCACATCCCACATGTCGACAACCTCGTGAGCCAAGTCAAGATACTTGATTTGCTTATCTTTCCCGGCTTTCACGAGGTTCCCATCATGCGGGACCGTTATGTCAACAATCATTGCACGCCGCTCTGATCGATCCACCACCACTATATCAGGCTTATTGGCTACAATAGTCCTGTCAGTGACGATGGATCGATCCCAGTACAATGTGATACTGCCATTTTCGAGAACTGGGTCGGGCACATACTTATAGTACGGTACTTCCGATTCCACAAGGTTGTATTTTAGAGCAAGTTGCTGATGGATAATCCTGGCTACAAGGTTGTGTCTATGCAAGTACTCTCCGTTAGCCAGACGAGAACACCCGGAGATAATGTGACGGATTGATTCGCCTGGACGATGGCATGCCCGACATATGTCAACCGTACCGTCCTTCACAATAAATCTCCGGTAGTTATTCGTCATCATAACTTCATCCATAATTGCACAGACAAAACCTTCGGTTTCTCCAAAGAGGTCCCCGGAACGTAGCCAGGCTACGGACGCTGATAGGTCTACATCGGGCCCATGCAGGGCCCGGAAAAAGCGTCCGTGAAGCTCCTTACTCTGCCATACTTCCATGCGGTCGTTAGTGTCAAGTACTACAGGTTTGCGCCAGTTCTCTTTAGCCAAAGAGAGCGGGGTGAGCCCCTTGTCCACTGCGAACACATCTCGATGCATCCCCACGTCGGTTTCAAGGAAATATTCCCTGAGACTGCATATCTCGCGATTGTGAAGAGTCTTAGCGTTTAAAAAGCCTCGAACCCCACACCTCCGCGGGATATACAGTCTCATAACAGAAGGACGCGGGTGATGCATTCGATATACCGTCAACAATGTACGGACTCTCCTATCCAGGGCGTCTAGTTCTGTCTGAGTTCATTTGAGTATGCCGAAAGAGTACATCAGAACCGGCATGACCCAACCGTTGAAGGCACGCACCTTATTGCCGCCTGATAAAAGACTATTAAATACTTTTTTCAGACGGCCAAAGAAGCGCTCTTTCAACGATTGCTTCATGTCTGCAACATTGATGCCCAGCGCTTCCGACATAACCAAATACTTATAGGTTTTGGTTGCTGAGAGGGATCTAAGATTTATGGAATCCGAGAGCTAGGTTCCCACAGATTCCATAATCTCCCCTCGCTTTACATGCATGACCGCACATTTGTCCACACCAAATTCCATCCTGATGGCGCTACTGAAAGTTTCAGTTATTTTCAGTAGCTCCATCAGTTGCAAATCGTTTGGGGCAAAGAGTTTCAGGTCATCCATGTAAAGGAGGTGAGATATAACTTGACCACCTCTCCTCAACCGGTAGCCTAGACCTGAATCCTCCAGCAACGTGCTAAGAGGATTCAAGGCTAAGCAGAACCAAAGTGGACTCAAACTATCGCCCTGAAATATACCTCGCTCTATCCTTATCGGTTCGCTATTCCTCTGGATTTGCCGACATCCTGGATAGCGAAGGACTGTCCTCCATTGCCCCATACATGACATCAGCAAGATGCGCAGAGTTGAATCTACTTTATACAACTCTAGCACCCTCATGAGCCATGTATGTGGCACCGAGTCATAGGCCTTCTTATAGTCTATCCAACATGTCGACAGATCCCTTCGGGAACGACGAACCTGTTGACTAATGGCCATATCAATGAGGAGTAGCTCCTTAGTATTGCGGGACCCGTTCTTACATCCATTTTGAGAAGCGGACATTACAGAATTGTCATCAATGTGTTTGTTAATTTTAGCTCTCAAAATGGATGTAAGAACTTTATAGACTGTCGGAAAACAGGTAATCGGTCTATAATTTTTGGGCTCCGCAGTACTACCCGATTTATGGAGCAGGTAGGTTATCCCTGTTGTCAGGAACTCTGGCAGCGACCCTGACTCTAAGGCTGACTGGAACAGGATCGCCAGGCGAGCGTGCGACCTTGTAAACCATTTAATCCGCTCGACCTCCCGAGTCCATTCACCCTCGGTATGGCTAACAGGCACCGACCAGATGCTGCGCTAGAATGAACACATGGCATCATCATCCGGCGGGCGCGTGTCAGCCACACCTTGGTCCGGTCGCTCCCAAGCCCTATAAACCCACCTTTCATCTCTTTGGAATGTGCGATTCTGAGTGTATCGGTCCACCCGCCGCTTATACCTACGAATACGGTTTGCCCATGCATAAACTTTCTGCTTCAGGAAGTCGATGCGCTCTGTGACACGGGACATGTAGTCTCGAGCACTGATATCAGTCCCCGAGAACGCCCGCCTCACAAAACGCATCACTCTAGGGCGAGTATTGCCCTCCCTGAAGCAGATCAGTTTGCCGATGAGTGCTCTGGCCTCACCAATACGTCGTTCAATCCTGTACTGCCATGACGGTACGGCTGGTTTAGGTCGTGTAGCTCTGTCATCTGAAAATTTGACATGAGCTACACGACATGCCGCTACAGCCCCACAATACAGGATTGAGTGAGCATCGGTGAGGTCTTCGCAGTTATCAAAATAGTTTGACAACTGCGAATCCAGAACAGCCACCAGCACCCTATTTTTGTTATGCATGGGCAAACGAGGTATGCGTGGTCTAAGATCGGGTTGCATGAACCGATATTCTCGAATCGCACCCTCCAAAGCACACCTCATTTCCTCATTGCACTGGGTACTTACATTAGTAACCATGTCATTACTCACGTTGTTGTCGTGATTTGGTATTATGGTAGACTGTGGTTCCACCACCCCTATCAGAGACCGGTGGGCCTCGAGGTCCTAAACCGTCCGCCGGCCGGCGTTCTCCTCGTCGACGAACAGGTGGTGGCGTCGTCGGCGGAGAGAAATACTCGTCGCTCGAGCTCGACGCAACTGCCACGGCCGGTGTCACAGCACTCACGACGGGGCTGGATTATTATTATTATTTTTCTTGACTTTATTTACTTTTTCAAGTGTCGTTTTATAATTATTTTGTTTATTCATGTGAATATGAGGACTACGTGGGTCATACTATTATGATTATTTTTTAGTTTAGTTAGTTTCACGATTGTCTGGCAGTTTGAGTACTTTAAGCGGCCTACCCAAATGTCCTTTCTTTGGTATTGTTCGTCGTGTCGTTGAGCTCCTTGGATTATGAGTCGAGCTACACGATCACTGACAAATGCTTGCACTGTCTGGAAGGTGACTTGATATTGGCAAAAAACGAAATAGGCAATAAGTTAGAACGCATTTATAATGAGCCATCTGTGGTTGTACAGGACGAGTCACCAAATGTTATACGAGTAGTTCAATATAAAAATAAGAGATACATAAAAATAGGACAAAGTTATATTGTAAAAGTAAAAATGTAAGTTTAAAATGTAATGAAATGGAAGAAAAAACAATGTAACTTAGTTTTTTTGTCTTCTCTATGAGGGGTGATGTGGTGTGATGACACGTACGTCACGTATAGCACATAGTTTAAGTTATTATAGATAAGATGTGTTCGTAGTTTTATTAGAATAAGAATCACGTACGCACCATGTATACAGGGTGGAAGGCAGGCCGTCTGCGCGTCGGTGTCCCTTCCACCCTGTATAAAGGGTGTAACAAGACCCTTAACGAAACCGGAAGGCACTTGTTCTCCCCGTCATTGCGATCATTTTTTTGTTCTACACCATACCTAGTTACGGAGATATTGGGGGTCAAAGTTCCAACTTTTTCACAAGTTTTTTTTAAACACCTCCACGACCCCCGTATGTACTATTCAATGCATCCATCAGCACAATGTTTTGAGTGCGTTACATTGAGTCCTACCGTAAAACGAGATATTTCACCCAAAAAAAAGTCGTTTCCCAGCAATTTTTTTGCGTAAAATTACTTAATTTGATTTACAGAATGTTTGGTTGATGGCTTCGTTAAGGGTCTTGTTACAGACTGTATAAAGTACGTTAACAATTAAAGGGATTCATTAGTTGATTCATATAGAAGCATGCATTATGATGTTTTACTTAACCCGTCCTTCTTCCTACATCGCAGTCCACCGTCGTCCCGTCGTTCTAAACTACGTTATTTGATGACGGATCTTCAAAACATAATATGAAGTGCTTGATAATTACTTCAACCTCAATACAAAAAGGACATGGCTTGTCTGCTAGATGGCCGCCAACGCAGTGGCCAACTTTTGGGATGTTAAAGTCTGTTACCCTGTTCTTTACTGCGGAGGTAAAATAAAATGAAACGACTGTAGGATCTGTTTTTGAGATACTGCGATGATTTTTAAATCTTTTACTAACCGTTCGTCAATCGTTCCAGGTTGCGGCCTAAACTACCACAAACGGTGCGCCGTCAAAGTTCCGTCAAACTGCACTTCTCCGATTACCCCGGGCGCGGCCATCATGGGCGGCGGCGCGGGCGCACGCCGCGTGTCGGGCGGGACCAGCGCGGGCGGCGGCGGCCGCAGTCCCTCGCGCGGCTCCACGCACTCACACGCGTCGCACGACGACACCACGTCGCTGGTAAGGCGCCTCGCCAGGCTCGTTACTGATAAAGATAACTAGAAGGAAAAGGAAACAAATCATAACGAAGTTGTGTAGGAAAAGGAGGGAGGAATCTCTGATGAAACAGTTTCGAATTTTTTTACGCGTATTGATAAAAGGAGTTATCGATGATATATTATAAAAATACACAGGCTGGAAGAGACATTGACGCGGCCGCGCGATTACCACGTCCTCAGTACATCATTCCGAACCCGGAGGACATAGAAAATTTTTATCGGTATTTTTTGTGCGTCGATGTCTGTTTCATCCTTTATACAATATGAGGAAGAATCTAAGATGAATCAATTTCAGGATTTTTTTTTTTACATTTTGGCAGAGTTGTCAAATACAGTACTCGGCAATCCCTATTATTCCTCCTGTTGAGTGAGTTGGATGCTTGAATCGATAACTTTATGTAGGAGTAACGGATAGTACGGGGGGAAGATTATCTGAGATCACAAATAGAGAGTTTGTCGAAACTGGTCAAATGTAGAATCTCATCAATTTCGTATTTAATCATTGTTACAAGAATCAATGTACTTAATTTTGAATGATTGGAAAAATCTAATTATTGAATAGAGGAGTTTAATGTTACTTGTAAGACTGTCTGTCTAGGTGCAGTAGGTGCAGAAATGCAGTTTAAATACTATTTGCAAATTTAAATACGAATATACAATTAATTACTTACGAATGCGTCAAAAGTTACTTATATTTTGTAATAATATATTTATTATATGCTGGCATTTACATAGACATAGGTTATAAGCGTAACATAGCACAACCATATTTTAAGTCAAGGTTATATACACAAGAGTAGCATTTAGTTTTGTAGATCTTGCTTCAATGTGAAAACTGTACCATTAACAAGCTAACGATCACAGCTAAATATTTAGGAGGCGCTAAAGAATGTCAAATATTTTGATATTATTTTCTTAGAAATACGAACATTCCAGACAAGAAATCATTATTGTTATTAAAATCTAAAATTTATTTATGATGAAGAAACAGAATTAACTTCAACATAATATTTTGGGTGTATTCCCGTTGACCCCACTGCCATGGCCCCAAATCATAACCGTCGTTTCGTTGGCCCCACTACCTTGAGATCAGAAAAATGAAGGAATGAAACAAACCGATACCTTCTTGGATTTATGCCAGCTTAGTACTGTTCGTAAGGTTAGTGTCCATTATTAGCAAATCTGTACTAACATTACTCGATCCCATGCAATGTTTTTAAGTAATATTTTACTACTCAAAAATACGGTGGGACCAACGGGAACAATATTTGTAATTATTTTAATCAATTCCCGCTGGCCCCACCAGTGGGGCCACGGGTGGTGGGGCCAGCGGGAATACACCATATTTTGTAGTGCTACCTCTAAGTTATAGAAGAACAAATAAATATATTATTTGTCCTTATTTTAGTTTTCACACAGTAAATTAAAAGCAACTTTTTCAATAATGTATTTCCTAATTGAAGACGTTACAATGTCATGCGAATTGTGCATGCGGTTACCTAACCGCCCAAAACGAGGATGATTATGAAATCAACTTTTTCTAAAAAAGCATTTGCTCGAAGATTCAACTCTTTGCATTAGCTAAACTAAACAAACTTATAAAATGCTGGAAAATCTGTTTCTAAATCAGTTATTTTCGTATCTGAAAGTTTAGGGAAACCCGTGAAAGAGATTGATATTCTGTAAACATTAACAAAGTTTTAGTATGTTTACTATTTAATGTCAGTCCAAAATACTAAAAGTATTCTTTTTATTTATAATACTTTAGTAAACAATTACAATTATTGTTTACTTTAATTTGTAAAACTAACAAGAATCGGGTGGTGGGTAGCATTTGTGGAAAAAAATATATTTTTGTTTTTAAATAAATGACTTATTTTAATATATTTCGTTTTATTTTCAATTCCCATGTTACCCATCATCCAATTCGGAACTGACCAAGTTAACAGACTAAGTCGTGGGCAAGAGGTTTGTTTTAAAAGTAAAAGTGAGCCAGTTGTTCTAGTTTTTACGGGGTCTTTTTGCAAAAATAATCCGCCGCGTCTGTGTTGTATCACTAGTTTATTTAATTTGGCTTTGAATAGGTTCTTTTAAAATCAAAATAACGCTGCAACGTCGAGAATTTTGCATCTGAATGTTGAATTCTTGTGGCAAGACAAAAGTTGCGTGGCAAATGTTATTTGTTTACCCTCAGTTCAAATGCTTATTCAAAATCGAAATCATAATTTTTACCAATTACAATACCCCCAAAGGAGTTGCTGGCTGAAGCATCCCCGCGAGAGAGCGCTGAGTGTGTGTTACTTATTTTATCAATGTCATTTTGAATAAAAAGCGACCAATCGACATCAAAATCTGGCGGCAAAGAATGAAAGTAACAAACACGTGGCGCCATCTAGGTGGAACTAACTTGACAGTTTTCTCACAGTATCTACAGTATTCCCATTAGAGTGCAGCATGGATCTCTCGGCGCTTGAATTACATTTTAAGGGGGGCGAAAAAGACGGCGGCGTTAGTTCGCCAGAGAACTATGCAGCGTTATAACAAACTCGTAGCGTCGTCTAGGAAGAACTTATTTGACAATTTTCATCCCCAATTTCCTGGGTGTTGTGTAAAATCTACAGCTACACAATATCGATTTAAAACACTTATTAAACAACATTATTAAGAGGGAACAGGGCCGTGATTCTCCATACAAATGTATTCCCGTTTTTTTTTTCCTGAACAATGCCTCTACAACAGGGATGGCGAACCTTTAAGGACCAACGTGCCATTTTTTTTCAAAAAAAATGTTAAATGAGGCCGCAGACGTGCCGTCAAATAAACAAAAAAAAAAAAAAACATTTTGCTCTGTATAGAAATAAGTGTTTCAGTTCTACGTGTAATTCAAATTAAACTAGGTGACATTAGTGTGACGTCTGTTGTTGCAGATTATATGACAAATAAGTATTATGGGATCCGTTTTGCCAAAATGATTTTGACAAAATTTCATTATCCAAACAAATTATAGCACCCTTTTTTTATTCAAATGTCATATTTGGAATGATTTTAGTAAGCACAGTTTCATTTAGACAAATTTTTACTCGGCAGAATATTACCAAGGATAATGTCATTAAGGCATTTAATCAAGTGATTTATTTCAGCAAGCAATATTTAGACAATAAACATTTAGTCAAATGATTTGTTATGACAAAAAATATAAAGACAAAAATAAGATTTTTTGGAATTATATAATTTAAAAATGCAGTTTTATTTTAATATAATCATCTAATTAATACAAAATATTTGTAACTTACAATTTTATTTTTTTTTGCAATGGACATTAACAATTTTATTTCAGAGTATTCAGACTTGTGTTGCAGAATTCGATTAATTCTGTCGTCTTTATCATATTTTTTTTTGTGGCTGTTCACCTGATAGTATAATCTCAATATCAGCTATCGCCTCGCGCGCCACCGCCCTTGCTCGCTCGCTAGCTGGTGGTGTGGCCTGCGCTTAAACCTTACTTAAATTAAAATATTGTCTAAAAAGTCAATATGTTGTGCAACAAAAGTTACTGACAGAAACAATTCGCTGCAAAATCGACTCCCCGTAGTCTTGTCAGCCCTACCCCTAGAGCGTAATTTAAGCCCGCGTAGGCGCGGAGGTGCCCCACAGCACCGGAGCCGTGACAGAAACCATGCCTGCTGCATGTTGCATGCCTGCTGCATGCTGCATGCCTGCTGCATGCATGCATGGTATATGTTTGCATGCTGCATGCATGGTGTATTCTAACTGTAAACTTTCCGAGATATGATTGTCTTGCCTTTTAATGTCTACCGATTTGACTATAGAAATGTGTCAAAAGAAAATTCTGTCGATTCAACACCATCAATGCCAAGAAATTATTATATTAATTTACATAATAATATATTGTAACAATGTCAAGAAACTTCCGCTACAAATTTAAAATTAACCGACATTGACCGTCATTTATGATTTACCATCTACCCACATAACACAACACATTGTAATTTAATTTGTATATTCTGTGCAAGCGACATAAAGATGCAAATCTTTTGTCATTGACTAAGCATTTGACTGAATAGAAATGGTAAATTGAAAACTGACGATACTAAATATTTGGCTTATTTTATTTTGCGTAAAATATGCTTTGCAACTGAAATATTTGACTACATTAAAATTGGTAAAAGTACTAGTTGGTAAGCAAGTTATTGTTTAAACGTTAACTTGTCAAACATTAGGTTTGCGTTACAATTATTTGTAAAGAGTTTACTAAGTAATAATTTGGCAAATGAAATTATGCGGAAAATTGTTTGGAAAGTGATAATTTGTCAATTTCTTTGTGAAGAAACAAGGAAGACCCCAGTATTATAGTTGTAAGAGGTTACTTTTAGTAGAATGCATGCTGAACTGGAGTCATCTGCCAGCCTGTTTCTAAGCAAGTCTTTAATGTTATTTACCTCTGCAAATAATGACTCGCAGGCATAGGTTGATGAAAATATGGTTAAAATCAGTGGCGTGCCCAAAATATCGTATCGCGTTCCGTCAATGGTACGCAATTGATTGAATTGGTTCGTGCATTGCTCTAGAGCAATATTTTTTTAAAAATTAATGTCTATAACTGTAGACACGTCCCTGTTATTTCCTTTTTTCAACAACTAATAACTAAAGAAAATATGACCCGACCCATTTTTACGGCCGTGATTAGAGGACTACCAGACAAATTCGAAAAGTTTTTAACATAAAATATATTGATAGGAACCTAGACACACTCTTTCTTAAAATTTTAATGTCAGAAATAACTGAATCGGCTCAGTTTTCGAGGAGAAAAAAATGGGAATACGAAACGTCGATCTTGTCAAAATTTGATATAATCTGCTGTCCCTATCCCACTCTACGGGGGCAGGTTTGACGCAGCGCGACGGTCATAATTTCTTCAAATATCTACCTCGCAGGCCCTGTTCCCTCTTAAAGAGCAATGTAACAATTCAGACAAACAATAATAAATATTGTAGGTTTGTATATAAACAGATGTGTGACGTGCCTCCCCCACAGCTCGGCAAGCACTCGCGCTCGCCGTCGCGCACGGGGTCGCTGGGCGGCTGGAGCGTGGCCAGCGTGGGCTCGGTGGCCAGCGGGGCCGCCATTCCGCACACCTTCGAGGTCCACTCCTACACGCGCCCCACCGTCTGCCGACACTGCAAGAAGCTGCTCCGCGGCCTTTTCAAGCAGGGCTTCCAGTGTAAAGACTGCCACTATAATGCGCACCGCAAGTGTATTCCCTTCATACCGAAGGATTGTAATGGAGAGATACGGGATCAACATAGTGAGTATTGCTTTTGACTGACAAACGGAATCTGCAATCCCAAACAAACGACTGTCTTGTATAATGATCGCCTATAATAACCACGTATTAAGTGTGTTGGTATTGCCTCTACGATCTATATTCTCCTGATAGGTTTCTTGCCAGACAAAACACAACAGTATGCGTTTTGAGACAATGTCGAAAATACTAACTACATAGGTACCGGTGGATGTCGCTTGGTACCATAGTCTAATGTTGTGTAACTGCCCAGGTGAGTACCAGGACAGCAGCGGTGGTAGCGAGCTGTCGGAGTCAGCGCGGCTGCCGGACGATGAGTCCGACGACGGTGGAACAGAAGCCGCCGAGAGTGCGGCCGGGGATGACGGAGAGGTAATGTATCACTAGACTTTTCTCTACGGTACTCTTACAGTACTAATAGAATAATAGATGGATTGCCGTGCTGACATATCAGTAATTCAGTACTTTATCAGTTAGAGTATTACCACATCCAATCGACAAACGTTAGTCGATCGATAGAAATTGAGATCAGCGATCGACAGCTCTTACTGGTGATCAAGGCGATGAGGGACGTCGACTTCGACCTAGTGACTGTAGCAACAGTCTACACTAAAGTTGCAACCTAACCGAACTTACTTTATTGTGGGCAACAACAAATTACAGGAAGTTTTCAAAAAAAAATTAGAGTTATTTTTTACGCTATCATGTTGCAAAATTTGCTCTACCAAAACTAACTTCGGTGTGTGCCCTTAGACAAATAGGTATGTGTTTGTACATGTATTATAATATCGAAACTCAAACATCGATATTTTTGTTATGATGCCTTTAATATAGTTTTAATGTTCTATTTACTAACACAATTTTTATTTTATCATATGTATGTTAGTCTGTAAGGTATATATCTATGTGCCAAAGTAACCTGAAAATAAATGGATGTTGTTGTTATGTAATTTTTTCTCTTAGTTCGTTAAGAGCTTCCTAATGAAATAACGATGCAATGTGCAGGTGGAGCTCCGGCGTCGCACGCACGAGCCGCAGCGCGACTCGCAGCCGGAGCGCTCGGCCAGCCGCCCCAGCAGGTGAGGCGCGTCTGTGCTGCGGACTGTGGTGGTGGGCTTGTGTCTTATCTGTCTCTTTCTGTTCTACTGTCGCATAAATCTTATATAAACAATGTATGGTGGGCTTATGTTGTCCCTGTGTCGTTTCTACTACAGCATTATACTTGGGTAGGAGTGATTGATACTCAAAAGCACTCTTAGGAGCACTGCACGGGGCCGGCATCAAATACGTCTTTTTGACTAGCTGCTTCAGTTCCGACGCGATGTCTTGACGATGCATCTATCCGTGCTACAATCTATCTATCAAATCTATCCTACAAATGCTTTATTCTTATGGAATTTTCTATCTGAAACTGCGCTGCTTGATGCTTTATCAATGTCTAATAACGTTCCTATGATTTGTCTTGAACTAAAATGGTGGTAGTATTATTTTGGACACGTTACGAAAGTGATCACAAAACACCTCTTTACTTACACAATTTTAACACTTCTAAATGCTTGATTGCAATGCTTGTCATGCCATTAATCTTGATGAAGTCTCAGTACTCAGCAGTACAGTCGCGAGCAGAAATATCTACACACTTTCCTAAATTGAAAAGCAATTTTTGCGAGAAATAACGATTGTAACTTGAAGATAGGATTTTTTCATAAAAATATGAGTTCCAGAATACAATATTTCATTTCATTTTACTGCGTTCCACTATGTTAAAACAAGTGTTACAAAAGGCTTACAGCTAAGAACAATTATGGACCCTGTGATTAGCTATATACAATATTAAAATTAAATTTTATATATGTTACGACAGGGAACGGATTAGGAGGAACACTAATCCCAAATATCGACACCATTCCGCCATATTGTCTTTGCGTGACGTGATTCTTTTGTTGGTAGATAGGTAGTAGTTGGGTAGTTTTAATCACACAATACTTGACTCAAACTTCAAACGTTTATTTCTATTAAACCATTTACAAGTTGAGCCATCCGTTCGCAAACATGATTGTTTATAAGGAGAAGATCGGGCTAAGAAACTCCTTACACACTCTTTTAATTCGTGTACAGTTCTCATTTACACAACTTAATATTGTTCACTTCAAAAACTACTTTCAATTACATACTTCAATTGTTTTCTCATCGCGAGCTAACTAACTCGACTTCTCGTTGTACCTACGCGTGGTATTTGTCTGGGCGAAAGTGCTTTACAGTGTGTATTTATTACGTAGTAAGTTCATTAAAACTTACAAACAATACTAGAATACTTCACAATTAATTACTCTAATAATTAAACAATGCCAATATTCATAAATGCAGAGGCATTATTGAGTTAAATGAGTAATTAGTTACAGAAACTGATTTAGGTGTAATTTCAAATTATAAATTGAGTTATTGATCATTAAAATCGCCATCTTCCACAATATTGTGGAATGTTGCTTCAAAACAAATCTTAGTGTTAAATGAGCAATTGTTAAAATCCCAATTGTCAAATATTTGCTTATCTTAATTTTAACTATAGTTCTATCTAAAGACTTTCGTTTAATAAATTAATCTTCAGAAGATCTAGTCACGAACTATCTCAGTACTAGTTAATACAGAGACCATTAGATGGCGCTTATCTCTTCTGTCAATCGATACAGATCATTGTAATAATTGTACTTGCAACCCACAGATGGCAGGATCAATATTATGATGGATAAGACATTATAAGTTGGTTATTAATTAGATTAACTAATATTCTTAGCAGATAGACACTCTTGCGGCGACATATAGTTAATTATATCATAGACGACCATTTCTACTATAATTTACAAATAGAGGGTTAGACACAGTATAAATATATACAGTATTGTGACTCGGCCCTGTCCTTGAAATAATAAAACGTTCACAAGCGATAGGGCTGCCGCGCCTACAGTATTTTAATTTCATCTACTTAGTTGAGTTTCTTTCTAGTTTTGTGAAGGTAAAAATTATATTTTTTATTTTAAAAAATTAAATTACTTATGAAAGAAATAGGAAGTTTTCAATAAAAAATACAAGTTGTGTCTTTTGATTAGTAGATTTAATAAAAATTATAAATTCGAGACTTTTTTTTTAACGCGAGCGTAGGTACCTAAATCACTGATGTGTCACTTTTTTCACCTATCCTCTTATTTATTAATTAATCCAAGTATTTTACTCGGTGGAAAAAGCGAAATTCCTACCTATTAAAAATAAACAAATTACGTATCTACTAGTAGGTTTCTTTTTTTTTTTGTAGTCTTTCCTTTCGGAGTTTCCAGGTAATTTAAAAAATGTTATCTCTGGATGCGTTATTGAAAAATTCAAGCAACCATAGACATCACAATATAGTCTATTATAACTCTGTCATATTTAGTAAATACTTGTTCTTATTTCAATCAAATATTCACAAATCGCACGCTTACTGCTTACAATCCCATCACGACGTTCGTTCGTCAGTGCGGCGCATTCGTGACTTCTTGCGTACCGAGTGTGTACCAAACTCGAGGCGTGTAGGTATGACTCGCCTTCCGACCGTTTGTATGAAGATACACTACTGTAGATATTATTATCGTGGTTATGAGTATTATATTTTTGTAGATATTTATTCATAAATCTTATGAATAATAGTAGGTATTATAATATTATAGTAGATATTTATCTATAATTATTGAGATCAATTTTGGTTATATCGTAACAACATGACATTTTAATCAGAACAGTAGGAGAAAAACACTTTAAAAGTTGTTAAGTGTTTACATATTGGTGCTCGTGACTGTACACTATTAAACCAACAGACCTAAAACAAGGATCTGTTGACGTTAAAATGACTTTGATAAATAATTAGTATAGTAATATGTGAAATGTATTGAAAAAGAAGAAGACGGGTTGTGCATGCACAAGTCAAAGCACTTAGCGCCATCCCATGGTTCAAAGATATCAAAGTTTATCGCAATAGACTGTTATTTACTTTCCGTATGCCCCCGATGGGGTCTTCCATCGGCCACTCATCAGGAGCCTAAGGGGGCGAAGGGGATCGGTTTAACAGAAATCCCATCGGCTTTGAATTATATCAGCGAAAGAATGGCTTCAGGATGAAGAGAATGAAGTCAATTAGCAGTACAACAATGGCTATAGCTTGTGCCCATGTTCAGTGCAACAGGCGTTGGCGTTGTTAGGTATTTGAATATTTTAAAGGGTGTAAATAGACCCTTAATGAAGCCGAAAGACACTTGTTCTCTCCGCCTTTGTGATATTTTTTTTGTTCTAGAACATACCTGGGAACCTTCTAGTTACGGAGATATTGGGGGTCAAAGTTCCAACTTTTTCACAAGTTTTTTTTTTATATATACATGTTTTTAATGTAAGATTTTTACTTTAAACACCTCCACGACTAATCAAAATATTTACATATTCATTTAATTATTTAACACAAGTTTTTAAAGATATTTAGTATTTACGACATAAGTCGGGAACCAGTGTCTGTTGTTAATGAATCAGACCTTCAAGAAACCAAACTGACAGAAACAAACAACTTATATAATAGGATGATAAAGCACCAGAACATACTCTAGTTTACCCGTAAAACTAGACAACTGTTACATAGTATTCGTGTCAATTCGCCAAACGCGTTAGAACAGAATTCCAAAACAAACAAGAACCTCCCACCACCACACACAAACAACCCCCCTTCTGACGTCTCCCCAACCCCCCGTCCTAGTAGATCTGACTCGTCTGCACGTTACAGCTCATCTCCCTCGCCCAGCGCCAACATACCACTCATGCGCATCGTGCAGTCTGTCAAGCACACCAAGAAGAGGGAGGGGCAGTGGCTCAAGGAGGGCTGGCTCGTGCACTTCACTAATAAGGATAAAACTGTAAGTACTGCCGTGAAACAGCGTTACATGTTCCGGTTTATGCAGTGCTGGTGTCATTATAGACACAAAATATTCCAACTGTGTGTCTGTGCCTCTAGTATAAAAGATATCCTTAGGGGACAATGACCACTGACCATCAGAAGGTACCGCAGGATTTTGTGCCAGTTCGACACTCAATAAGGTAAAAATAAAAATTTCTTTATAAAAGTATGACTGAATTATATTTCCATGGAATGTTGCAGTTAAAACGTCACTACTGGCGTTTGGACAGCAAGTCCATCACGCTGTTCACTTCGGAGCAAGGCAGCAAGTACTACAAAGAGATTCCACTCAACGAGATCCTAGCTATCGACACCGCGAGGCAGCCGCATGCAGGCACAGGTAGGCTAACATGCTAGATAAGGTTCACCTAGATTGCGGTAGATCGACTTCGACCAGTCGAAGAAACGTAATCGACAACTGCAATTGACTACACTCGACCGATGCATGTCATCGGTTGACTGCTATCTAGTTTCAACTGTAGACACAAAGTAATTTTAAACAGAGAAGCAAAAACACCCAAAATAAATAATTGAATGAGTGCAATTGACACTGAACCAATAATAATAAGATCTAGTGATAAGCAAATCAAGTAACTTGACTTGGCTCGCGAGGTTTTCGACGTATGGGACTCTGGACTAAGCGATCATTGTGCCCATAACTTAAAAAAATAAAATATAATTGCCAAGAGCCTCGATTAATACCTGAGGAGGCTCTCGTTAGGCAGCTGGATCAAGGGCTTGATTCAGAAAGCGGTACTCTTGGACACGGCTCGTATTGTTAGGAGGTTCCTCTCTCTGGAGTCCTGACCGTAGCTTGGACCCTGTTCCTGATACCGGCGGGCTACAATTTTTTTATATTTTTTAAATGTTTTTATATTGTTTTTTTTTAAGGAATATTTTAAAATGTATGAAATTTGCGTAGAAATAAATAAAGGAATAATACATTTAGTGATACAAGAGTACATTTTGATATAAGTGGGGACACTTAGTTATTTCATTCAAGGCGGAATTCACACCCGAGCCGCTAAGCAAGGTTTTGTTATGGAGCCGAGAATTGCTGTAATAAATCCCCACGCGTATAAAACGACGTTTTTCAATACACTTTCGAAGAAATAAAATACTAGAACGAAAAGTATTTTTGACATGAATTATTAGGAAACTATGATTTAATTTGCTTTTTTTTCCGCGCCTTGCTTTCGCCACGTTGAAGAAGAACCAAAGGTATGAAGCCGCTAAACAGCCTAATATGAAAAATATAATATTCAAATATTTTTGAATTTAGAACACAAATAAATGTTAATTTGTTCATAAAAGTAAATAGTTTTTTAAATAATCAGGTTTATTTATAATATTCTATTTTTAAACACAATTTAAATGATTAAAAAAATATTTACGATGTAAAGACGCATATCACTTTGCCGAGATTAAAAAAAAAAAAAAACATAGCCGACTATAGTCATTGAACCCATTTAGACTTGGAGTAAGTATCTGTGGAAATTTTTATTTCTGCACGTGTGCGGAAAAATATTAAAACTCCACACATGTGAAATACATTGCATGTTGAACCTAATCGTAGTGCGATAAGAACCAGTTTTCGAGAAAGTGTATTGAAAAATATTTTTGGTCATGACTGGGTGAAACTGAAGATGGTGGTCACCGTTTTGTTCATTTTCTTTTTACCATTTATACAGAAAAGTTTGACTCTGTCGAAAATCTTTTGGTTGCCGGCGAAGGCACACATTGCTGATATGGGAAATAATTAACTTTACATTACTTATGCCAGATGCACGCCGTGACAAACCGATTCCATGCAAAAATTGTAAAGCACAATTTCGAAAGGGTGTAATCAATGAAACCTGCTGTTACCCACGACAGGACGGAGACGGTATAGGTATGCGTTTGGGGTAAGAGGTCGTGTGTGTGCGTTTGTGTGTACGTCTGTTACCGTTTTCCTCAAAACTACTTGACCGTTTGATACTGATCAGATCAGATCATTGGTTTTTCATTCGTCGTGAAATATTTACCGAAAACCTGCTTTCTTATAATAAAAAAATAAACATTTTTCATAACCTTTGCGCTTAACACGCACGGACCAAAGCTTTCTTCGAGATACAAACTAGGATAACTTTACTACTTTTCTGAAGTCAACACGATTTTGGTTTCAGAAAAATAACTTGTGTACTTATTTTAACCTATAAATAAGGGCTCGACAAACAATAAAATTCAATTTGTAAAGATTTGTTTGTTGCTAATTATTATTTAACTGTTTTGTTATGCTGTGTTGTGCGTTTTTTGTTTGATTTAAGGTGGAAGCGCCAGGGTAGCCAGCGAAATTTAAGTTACCTTTTTTGCAATTTACAGGTCAGTGTCCGGTTGTATGTTGATTAAGATATGATTCGCGACCGTAACAGATTTGGCAATACAGAGTTATAGTCATTAAACTCATTAATGCAACCCTCTAAGTTCATATACTCTCATTGAGTGACTTTTTCTTGAAAAAGTCATTAAATGACATATTTTGTTTCACGTATAGCCTGAAAAAACCTGCAAATTGCAAAAAAACCTAAGAAAATTTGAATTTAGGCTACCCTGGCGCTTCCACCTTAAACAATTATCTTTCGTTTCTTTTAACACTTGAAGGATTGCTACACATAATTCGAATCGGTCTGATTCGGCATCGGCCGCGTGGATGTATCTTAGCCTGAATCAGGCCGACTGGAACCTGAGTGTGCAGCACGTGTAACATCCCATGTTGCCAGCAGCAAACATGTTGCAGCACAAAAACATGATCCTAAAACAATGTAACACAAGTTTTGTTTCCCCTGGCGTGGTGTTGCAGACGTGATGCACTGCTTCGAGTTGCGCACGGCCAACGTGGACTACCTCGTGGGGGTGGAGGAGGCGTGGGCGGGGGGGGCGCCCCCGCCGCCCGACTCGGGGCTGGGCGCCTACCTGGCCAGGTCCTGGGAGACCGCCGTGAGGCAGGCGCTGATGCCTGTCACGCATCACTCAGGTAACAGCTACTGAGCTTAAAATTCCTGTTATCACTGAGGTCGTCATGTACGACGAATTGTGAACAGCCGTTTGATTTAGATGCATCCGCATACACCGTTCGGTTAAACTACGGGAACAACTTTTTTATCTTTGTGATTTGTATTCTTATTCATTGTTTTTTTATGTGTTAATATCCTACAAGAATTTTACCCCACCATCTTATATCACCCTCTTTAGCGGAGGCCCGAGGCTGTGCGGTAGCGGAAGCGGAAGGCGAAGGCAGCACGGAAGAGAGAGTGACTGATATGGCACAGTTGTACCAGATCTATCCTGATGAGGTGCTAGGCTCAGGCCAGTTCGGCATCGTGTACGGAGGCCTACATCGACGGTCTAAGAAACCTGCGGCTATCAAGGTATGTATAACCGTCTCGTCTGATGAGGTGCCAACTAATGAAAAGATCTGTTGCCGTGCTGGGCCTAAGACTTATATAAGTTTGTGATATATTATTACGGAGTTGTCTAGGTACTATAAAATCTACGCTATCTCAATCGGGACCCACCCTCAAATATACTGTCTTTGTCTTTATGTCAATAAACACTACCAAATAGAATCTTATATTCGAACTTTATACACTTAACAAGAAATTGATTGTTAGACTACACAAATGTAGACATGAATTTGATAGAGGGCAGAATACAAAAAGCTTCCTCAATGGACAATACCTGCTGAATATTTCCTATAGGAGAAAACTAAGGGAGTAACCACACCTATCAACGTGGAAGAACATATTAGCATCACTTAAACCTCGTAATTCCCATTGCATCCTCAGGTGATAGACAAACTCCGCTTCCCGACCAAACAAGAAGCCCAGCTGAAGAACGAAGTAGCAATCCTGCAGAATCTGTCACACCCGGGCGTGGTGAACCTCGAGAGAATGTTCGAGACTCCCGAGAGGATCTTCGTCGTGATGGAGAAGCTCAAGGGCGACATGTTGGAGATGATCCTGTCACATGAGAATGGAAGGCTGACTGAAAGGATAACCAAGTTTTTGGTGGCACAGGTATTATGAAATATCATCCTTATTTGATTCAAGAATTAAAAAACCTTAGAAGGAAGAGAATGATGAATGAATGATAGATACATGAAGAGCATAAGAATGAAAATTACATACAACCTTTGTCAACTCCCTCCTCCTCAGATCTTGGTAGCCCTGAAGCACCTGCACGAGAAGAACATCGTGCACTGCGACCTGAAGCCGGAGAACGTGTTGCTGTCCACCGACGAGGAGTTCCCTCAAGTGAAGCTCTGCGACTTCGGCTTCGCGAGGATCATAGGAGAGAAGTCCTTCAGGCGATCGGTTGTCGGCACGCCCGCCTATCTTGGTGAGTTTCTATACATACTACACTACGTGTTGGATTCGAGAATGGCACGGTTGAACTCCAAAGGGAGCAGGTAAATGTTATACATGCTCAATTTAATTATCTAGCAAAATGCACGAGACGTGTAGCGTTTAACTAGCTAATTTCATTTGACTCGCAATTTAAAAGATTTTCTAATAACAATGACACCATCTAAATGATTCCGCCCACAAATACTGAGGCGAGTTATCTCTGAAAGTCCGCCAAACAATCTACTTAATAACGATCCTAAACGCTGGTTCTAGAAGCTCAAATGTTTAATAAATGTTCATTTTTTAACAAAGGTGAGCACTAAGGAAGGATTCTAGAAAAATGACCCCCTAAGGGGTTAAATAAGGCGGCGGCGATCTCTCGCGTCCGGCCCTGGTTCAAGCCATGGTCCGGAGCGAGAGGAAATGGAAAGCCGTCACCTCCTTCTGCGAAGCAGTCATGCTAGTGAAGGAGGTGGCGGGACGTGAGAGGGAAAGAACCTCACGTCCCAGTCGCCGCGGGAGACGCCCTGGGCGTCGGGGGTCACGTGGTGGCTCCCGACCACCGTAGGCGCGGGCCTGTGGACGGCGAGTTATGGGCTAGCTCGCCGTCCGGCCGTCTTATGACGACAGGCCGTGTCGACGGCGCGTTCGTGTTCCACGCGCGCCTCAAAGAGATGTCAGCAAATAAGTAGGGGTCCGCAAGGGCCGATGCCTGCCAGGGCTGCGGGACTGTTCGAAAGAGATACCGTGGCCCTGGAACACAAAGGGCAAAGAAGGAACATGGATGGGTTTTAGTCAGTACAAGTCTGACACTCCCTCCCTCCCGGGGGGAGGGTCATTTGATGATTTCCCATCCGGAAAAAAGGGGTTGAATAAAAGATCGAACTTTTTTCAGTCAAATTACGAACTATGGATAGTTCGTAATTTGACTGAAATCCCATCCAGAGCACGAGTTTTAATTACACTTATTATTTAGGAAACCCACACTATTTTACATATATCATCCCCCAGCCCCTGAGGTGCTTCGCAACAAAGGCTACAATCGTTCCCTAGACATGTGGTCAGTGGGCGTCATCATCTATGTGTCGCTGTCCGGCACCTTCCCCTTCAACGAGGATGAAGATATCAACGAGCAGATACAGAACGCCGCCTTCATGTACCCGCCCACACCTTGGAGAGAGATCTCCGCGGAGGGTGAGTACTGTGTCTCTTGTTATTTCCTTCGACAAGCACAACGATGGACATTGTCATTCCGATTGTGTTCCGTAAGTAGTGTGTGTCTACGCTTATATTTGCGTAAGGCATGGATTTTGTACTTGACAACATGTGTTGGCCCCATTTTCTTTCGTTTTTTTGTCGTTTTCTTTATTGTTTTTCTGTATATCTGTGCAGCGATCGACCTAATCAACAACCTGCTGCAAGTGAAGCAGCGCAAGCGGCTGTCAGTAGACAAGTCCGTGGCGCACGCGTGGCTGCAGTCGCGCGCCGCCTGGCTGGACCTGCGCGCGCTGGAGGCCCGCGTGGGCGCGCGCTACCTCACGCACGCCAGCGACGACGCGCGCTGGCAACAGCGCTGACTGTGAGTAGCGTCGCTGAACTTAACCATCATCTGCTTAACCTTCTCCCAGATATATTGGGATCGGCTTCCAGTCGAACCGAATACAAGCTGCTGAATACCAGCAAATTGTATAGTACAGTACATCGGGCTGGTGTCCGTAAATCATATTCATATTCATTTATTTGCGTTCCACAATGTAAAACATGGTGTTAACAAAAGGCTTAAATCCACGTCCTAAGCGTGTCTTTTGCGTACGGGTATTAAACAGACGGGTATTTAACAAGACGACGCGACTGCCTATCTAATCCCACATCCCAGCTCCAAACTAACACGATACCCCATGGCGTGACCAGTTGTCAGACTTTCCGGCTTCTTTGCCTCATGCCTCAACTAATATTGTCCTGTTGTACAGATCGCCTCCCAAGCCTCCCGAGGAGGCAGCCCGCGCGGGCCGGCTGCGCACGCGCTGCGCTCGACTGCGATGGAAGAAGCTACTCATTCGCGTCAGGTAGACTTTCACACCTTCACACTGCGACACCACCTCATCATAATTCCTCAATCCAGCTTAGTGGCAATATAATTATATCATGATAGAACCAAACGCTTACGACATACTCAAAAGTAAACACGATATTAAAAGTGTCATGGCCGCTTACAATACAATTCATAAACAAAAAAGTGTCCAAATCTTACTTATATTGTGTGAGTGACGTGGATTTGCAGACATTGCATCATAAGTCTTGTTGGTTGGAGAAAATACGAATCGAATAATAAGACTATAATATTTACAAAGATGTATTTTTTTATCAAACAGAACGGAGTTTACCTCTAATACTGAACAAATATGTTTTTATAAAGAAGCTTTTCTGACAATCAAATAGACCTAACAGTAGGTGAAATGTAGAATGTTGTAGCTAGGTGTACTTTATATTTTAAAGATGTTTTATGAAAGGTATGTTTGACAAACTTAGTTCTTTCATAAATGTACCATGAAGGTACTTACAATGGTTGTCTAATAACTGCATTCCTACATATTAAAATGTTTTATAACCTATTTTTTTATTGTTTTTGATATTTTTTAATTTATTAGTGCGGAAGGTTTTCTTACGTAACGTAGTTTAAATAAAAAAATATTAACATTTTGTGTTTATATGTTGTGAACAAATATTATTTTTAGTTAATTATTTGTAAGTGTTACGAGGAGATGGCTTTTGCCTAATATTTTTTGTCACAAATAGATAAATTTACTTCGCGGTAATCGATTAATAACTCGTTGTAAGAATGTTGATACTTTTATATTACGAAAGTCACAAATCAACAGGCACATAATAGGTACAGAACCTTTATTTTAAAATAAATACCTCTAACTTTATTTTATTTAACCTTTACAAATCGTATTTCTATGCAGCCCAGTCAAATGAGAAGATATGCATCTGATATTAAAGTACGTACAATTACGTTTAGCCGTAACTCAGGCTGAACTCACAACTAAATAAAACGAGTTCAAACTTAACTGTATCTAACTCACTTCCTAATCTTAAGAGAACTCCTAGTCTGTAAGAATTTGAACTCTAATTTCTAAGTTATAACTAAAATACTGAAAATTTAATTTGTAGAAATAATTAAAAAAAAGTTGCTATTTGAACGCTAGATTATATCTCTAACTGTATTATCCACATAATGAACAAATCAAAAACATATAGAATCCAAGATTTCTTGTAGAACGTACACCGTGTTTATTTTTCATGGCAACCAACCTCGTGTTAATCGAAAAATTTTACTGACATATTATAGATGCACACAATGACAAAAATACGGTGTGTGTTTCATACAAGACTATAAACAAAACAATAATCTTAGCGTTAGTTTATCACGGATTAATACATAAAATAAATCCCATGTAGTGTGTACGAGCCTAGAACGCGGCGGCCTAAGTGTTATACTCTACTTTAAATTAGTTTAAATACTTTCGATATGAATGGCGCATCTGGTAGACACTTAATTATGTTAATATTAGAGTAGGCCCGCATATGGTGCAGTAGAAAAACAGATTTATACACGAATAACTTTAAGTTCTATTTTATCAACACAAGTGACAAAAACTACAGTAGTGCCAACATTTAACATTTTTACCACACGCATAAACATTTTGTAAATATACAACATTGTTTTTAGTATATGCGAAACCTGAAAATAGTTTGTTCAGAATAAGTAACTGAATCGATTCCAATAATTTTTAAACCATGTTATATTTTGTCCTAAAATTATTTTAAAAAAGTTACAAGTTAGACACCGAGCGACATTCAATACCTATCGCAATAATTAAGGTACCTACTGCCAAATTATTATTATCAATGAGCTCAAGATGACGCTGGAGGCGCGCGAGCGGGCGCGCCGGGTGATGACCCTGTTTTTATGCAGACAACCTGGTAACAGAACAAGCTTATAACTTGGTGATTTTTCATGATACAGTTTTGAAATTTTGAACATACATTCTTTATATAAAAATACTAGATACGCGTTTTAGGTTTCGCATATACTAAAACTAATGTTGTATACCATTTTATAAGAGATAAGTAAGGAACATTACAACAATATTTTAATAAAATTTATAAAAGCATTTTAATATTCAAATGGCAGTCTTCCCCATTTTGTTACTTCATATACAGGTTTTATTATAATAAGTACAGTCAATGAGAAGTACATTAATAAAATCGTTATGCTGATATCGCTCCATTCTTCACAATTTTCGGAATTAAATCTAAATAATATTTTATTGACACGATATCGATAGTTTTAACGCTCTCACAACCCTATTTTAAAAATATTTAAACGTTACTTAAACTTGATAAAGCGATCATCAGCACATTACGTAGTTTAAATTGAGTCATAATAATATGTCCTGAAGACAAGGTGACAAGACATGTGTCACAATTTTGTCAAGTTACACACGAGATCTGACAAACTCCATGACATGTGTCTTGCCGCTGCGATGCATAGTACTGAGGGCGATACTATGAGAGAGAAACGGGAGGTAAGTGTAAGAAATACGTGAAAGGGACCTAAGTTAAGGAAATACGTCGTGATGTGTGTTTGTATCTATATGTCACATTTATTGTACTGTTCTTGTCTCGAGCCGTCATTCCAAGAGAGAAGTGTACCGGGGCATGTCAAACTACATAGCTAGTAATATTAAAATCGTATGAGCCTTAGGATTGTTTGAATCACTTGTATCGTAGTGATGGACTTAGTGCAATCACAACAACTATCGATAAACCTTACATACTGATTCTCAACCCAATTTTGTCGGCAGCTGAATATTTAGAATATGCACTTTAAAATGGCCTAACAGACTCGTCCCCGGTCGCACATATTAATGAAGCTGTGATTTAATACATTTATTTTTTATTTTTATACACTTTACATTTTGCAATACAAGCTTCCATTTTCTGTGATCTCTTTATGGCGTTATGTTACTCGCAGCTAGCTCATGAAATATTATTTATATATCTAGGTGTATGTATATGTTGTCTGTGTAATGTTTAATGTGCTGATCTTTGTCAACGTCGTGTTATGCAAACTTGCGAATTTACTGCCGTAATTTTATGAATTGACAAGAATGACATGTATATTTTGATATACAAAGATACTACGAGTACGTCTCTTCATACGCAAGTTTGAATACTTATTCTATAGATTGCAATCGTCAATTCTGGCCTGTTTCTAAATAGGTGCTGGTTGTTTTAATCTAGTGTTGAATGCAAACGCTTACTGTATTAGTATTATTATTGACGTGTCTTTTATTTATTTGGGTGTCCGTTATTTTAAAATGATTAAATGATAATTGGAGGTACAAGATCATTACTAGGGGAGACAATAAAGTTTACGAATAAATCTCTTTAACTTTAATTTCTTTATTTTTCTTTTCTCTTTTTTCTTTATCTTTTTGTAATCAAATTAAATTGAAACAAAAATTTATGAATTATATTTTGATTATTAGAAAAAATTGTTTCAAAATAACGGACAAACTAAATTAATACCGATGTATGTTTTTTATTTGATATTCTTAACTCAAATGAATGTTACGTTATAAAATGGTGAATTTTGGACCAAAACGCAAGTTTGTAATCGTATGATGTAAAGTTGTAACATATTAATATATCATCCAAATATGTCTAGCGCCCAAATGTGTTAGGAAGAACTTTTATAAAGGGAAAGAATAGAAGATTCACTTCCAATTATATAAGACAAAATAAATGTGCCAATTAAACAATAAAACATTTTCACACTCGTTTTGTCACAGTCGATTGGATGTAGAATTTGTCCAATCACCGAACATATTGGTGATTTTTATCCAAAAACAGTGTTAAAGTTGACAATCGTTTAGGATGCATCTTTTGTTATAAGTTTACCTAACTCATTTGGTCGCATCAGTGGCAAATGTAACTTTAGTACCTAACAAGTGTCAAAGTGTGATGATCGATGTGTGTAATGGTTCACGACTAAGGACACAATGGTATTTGGTGGATACCAGCAATACAGTAACAGAACACTCGAGCCTTTTATTACGCACTAATCACTAGTCACTTAAGTGACTGGCACTAAATTCAAAATACATAACTCAAGTATCCGTGGGCTATAAAACCTGAATAAGCAAATACAAAATCCATCATGGACATGCTTGGACCATTGTGTACTCGAACCTAAACCGTGGCAATCATGATATGTTATGAGACCACTTAAGTGAGTGCTTGTTTAACGCTAGGAGGGGAACGGTGTGTTGTGCTTGTCGAATATAATAAATAGGACATTTTGTCTATAAATAATAAGATTCTGTAGTGTAGTAGCATCGTGCTGGTACAATGACCAGATATCTCTGCCAAGAAGAAACTGCTTGGCAGGACAACAATATAGAATAACAATTGCAGCTAAATTATAGAATATTTCCTTACCGACTTCAAAATATTTAAAGAGGGAGTTCTTTTTTTGAAGCATATGTTTGTTCGATCGAAGTCGTATAAGCCAAGTTAGTTACATGCTGTATTGGAGTAAAGTCTTGTTTTTAGCCGCGGTCAGATCTTGAATTTACATTATTGACAGTGGAATGGGGTTCGTCGCTGGTCCATACAAACTAATGTTGTACAATTGACCACGTAAATTGTATATTTGGACGAAATATTCAAAGTATTGACGAAATGTATTTAGGGAAAGGTGTTAAGCCAATATTGTTGAGAATTGGCGAGCATAACTCACTGACTCCCATATGTTGATGTTTTATCATAAGAGATTAATATTGTGACAGATCAATTTACAAATTGTGTTAAATAATTAATAATATAATTATTTAAACAATAAATGCCGTTTTGAATATAAATTTACGCATTTTATTAGCTCTGAATCCATAATTCCATACATAAAAGTAAACGTTTAAAAAAAATGGTGTTGTATTACATAGGTACATAAAAACCCCAAACTGCAACATAAATAGTTCTCTTGTACTAAGCGTGTTCTGCACTGAGGGTTGCAGAGAATTTAGTTGAGCTAATGACTCATTCAGCTTCAAACAGGTAGTCCATTTGGTTCAGTTTAGTTCGAACTTCCTACATAGATAAAGAATCATTAATGCCATAGCATTTATTTGAGAAATAAACATAATATTTATTTGAAACTTGACATCTTTAAACGATAAGCTTATCATAAATTGCACAAATACCTCTCTAAATAAGGGGAAAAGTAATCCGTCACCCAGTAACACAGAACCGCGGATGACTACCTCGGAGCAAGTTCAAATGTTCTCAACTTACATGCATACGACTGCGAGGTAGACAAACTTCACGGCTCGCTTGTTGGGTGCCTCGCAGAGCAAGCGCGTGGAGCGGATAATAGCTGCATTTAGCGCGAACATTAGGTACAAACATTTCGCGTTTGAGATGTTTTATATATTAGTTTTGAACAACAATTTTTTTTTAAAGTATGTGGCTTCGATAGCAAATACTGTCTAGTGTGAATTTTTTACAGCAATGCTTAAATGAAGTATCCTGAGGAGTAACTTTAATCCAGAATTTAAAGACGTTACCTAACCTACCTAAACTTCGATTTTTTTTCCATCACGTAAGTATCTCTGTTATCTCTAGATGTAAGTGATAAAAACAAAATTTGTTTAAAAAAAATCAAGTAGAGCACCCCTGACATAACAGTACACGACACTAACCGAAGCGCGTCACAAGTCACACGACGCTTCACATTCAGACATACACCCACACGCGACAATGACACGCCTACTGACACTGTTCCTCATCACACAAGCCACCGCAGAGTGGGTCGAGATCTCACAGCAGCACTACAGGAAGCCACTCAGGACACACAGCCCCTTTACCACACCAGATAAAGTCATAAACGTCGAGGATACCACAAAACCCTGGACCTACAACAACCGCAGTGTCACCGAGTATAACTGGACAAGGAACCCTGCCAAACCACCAAACATCGGGAATGTGAAACGAGTGCAACATGGTGGAAGTACCATACAAACAATTGACAGAGTTAAAGAAGAAGATGATCTTGATCTACATGTTGATTTTAGAGATTATGAACTCAGACCGAACTACGGCCTGACAAGAGCTGCTATAGAATTACATGACAAACAAAAAGGTATGATTGAAAGAGTTTCCAACGCTGGTAATATTAAACGCGTTCAGTTAAATAACAACCCAATTAAATCACCCGTTGGTAACAATAAGAGTGACAGAGAGCAGTACTCGCACAATCGACATGATAATAACCCGCATGACCACGATGATGATGATGGAGCAAATGATTTCAAACATAAAAAAAATTCAGAAGCATTTAGAAGGATTTACCTAAATAAAGTTAAACATCCTCATGTACCTGAAAGAATGGCTACATTTCCACCAGATGATGACGTTTCATCATTTACTGAAGAAGTAACTACTTTTAATACAGAAAAACCAAAACAGCAATACAAGAATAATACTAAAGTAAGGGATTTTTATTCTACGAAACCAACTTTTATTACTGAGTCTGGAGACTTCACGAATTATGAAAGTCAACAAGATAGATTGTATAAAATCACTAACAGCAAATCATTCGAAGAGACAGACCAAATGAACATTTTTACTACAGAAATTGTTGACACCGATAATGTTACAAAAATGAGTTCAAAAGGTAAACCTACAGCAACGAAAGATATACATAAAAACATGAATGATTTTAAAGCAGAATCACACGAATACAAGGTTCAAGTGTCTAGAAACGACGAAGAAACAGTAAATCCAATGGCCAATGACCATAAAACAAAAATTAAAGATAATAAAGATGATCCAAAGCAAGATCATGAACTAGAAAAGGAAAATATCAAAAACAAGAAAGATAAAGCACCAACCAACACCAAAGCGGAGAAGAATAAAGTGAACACAATGGAGAATGTGATCAAATTCATGAGAGTGGTCGCGGATACTATATCCAAAAACTCACGGAGGAGCTTCAGCGGCAAGATGCAATACTTACACGAGCTGAAGGAGTCTATCCTGGCCAATATAGGTAAGTGAAACTTTAAAATCAGTAGTTTTGACATGGAAAGAAAAACTCAAGTGCGAGCAGGGTTTGAACCTGCGACCTTCCGATTCAGTACACCGGACGTCTTAACCAATTAGACCATCGCACTCTGCTCACAGCTCTCGAAATTTTCGTTCCATTAATAGGGCATTTTCACAAAAAGTTATATATGTTAAAAGAAGTAAGATGTAATTTCAACTTCATTTTTTATATGAGATTGTCCTTTTTTGAATTACCTCAAACTCAATATTTTACGATTTCTAGCTTAATACCAATAATTAATCACATAATTATGAGAAATAAAATAAAATAGAGGGCATATCAATGATATTTCGTCAGTTTTATTACTTGAATTAAATGCGAGTAAAAATTAAACAATTAAGAAAATAAAAATTTCTTTATCACAAAATAAAAGAACACAGGTTGGACCAACTAAATCAATATGAGAAAATTCGATATGTTATAATATAACCAAGAAAAATGCTTCATAATTACAATTTTGTTACCAGTGATGCCATTCGAACATTACGATATTCTATCATCGAGTTAAAATACGAAAGCATTCAATATGATAATAAACTTATCCTTTTATTAAAATTTGTCATTTAATTAACATCGGAATTTAAGGAATTAATGCTTTAAATTATCAATAAAAAAGATTTTGCTCTGAAAATTAGGGGGACAGTAACAAAACTGACGTAACAAAATTGTTAGAAAGCATTTACACTAAGTTATGTTATCTTATACTAATGGGACACTTTGTTTAGTTTTCTTTTTACTTTTTTTAATCAAGCACAATTGAAACTCGTCCGAAAAACTTACAGTCGCAGGAAAGCAAAATACGCAATTTCCTTTACTTGGATGACAATTTTTTTCCAGCTATTTCGATTTCAAACCAAACTGATTTGGATGAACTTTGTATGAGACCAATCGGAAAGCATATCCTTTAAGATGAAATCAAAATTTTTAAAATCAGTTCAAACTGACTGAGATATGGTAACAAGCAGAATTTTTTTATCCGAAATGAGAATCACCTTTTTTTTTTAAGTCGGTTAAAAATATAAAATTATCTTGTTTTTTTATAAGCAATGATATATATGTCGCAGCCAACTAGCTTACTCGGCAGTTTAATTGGTGGCCTGGCCTTTTCATTTAAGTGCGCTGATTTTTCAACTGCCTAAGTGAAATCTTTTGTTCAATATCATTTAATGACTAAACCGTGTCACTTATGTCGCTGATTAAACAGCGCATTTAAATTAAAAGGCTAGGTTTTTAATGAAACGGCTGATTTAGCTAGTTTGCTAAGACATATACTTTTTACACGATAAATGGTAAGTATAGGTATTTTTACGTTATTAATAATAATAATAACGAATAGTTATCACGCTTACGTCGGCCCTTGCAAAATATTATTTATAACCTTATAAGTATTTGTTTATATTATTTAACATTTAACTTTATGTACATTCAAATATTTGGTATCATCAAACAATATTAATAATAACGACCGTTAGTTCTAATTTAAGATTGAGCATATTATTAAATATGTATCAAACTAAATTAAATATATTTTAAATTATAAAAGTAGAAACTGCGTTAAGTCTTAACATTTAAGTTACTTAAAAATACCTTCAGACTTTGTAAGTATAGGAACGATACAATTATTTAGTCTTATAGTGGTTGCATACATAATTTTAAAATCACAGTAATAAGCGTTTCACAGAAAACATTTTTACAAGTACCTTTTGCAATCACAGTTACAAATAAATGAGAGCTTACGGACGCATCCGATAGTTTGTTTCCACCTTAATAGTGTAGTAAAAAAAAAACAAAAATCAATTTACACAATACTGACATTCAACAGTAGGGTAATGATCATAGACACTAAAATCACAATAAGTACACCAAAAATATGGTTTTTTTAATAAGAAATTGATGTCTTGTCTGGTCATAGTTAGAAAGAAGTGTATTAATCTTGAATTTGCCATGTCAACTGTTTCCTTGCATCCATTGCAATATTTAGATAAAATAAAATGGGTCTCTTTCCATGGCCATTGAAGTCTGTTATCATAAAATAATATAAAATCGTTAGGAGTCAAAATTTTATCAATATCAATCATGATTCCCATATTGTATGGTCTTCTAACTGCTAATGCAATTATAACTGGATCAGCATTAGTTAATCTGAAAATAAAAGAAAAATATATAAAATTCAGGTTACATAATTTACATACACTGAACTCTGTAATATAAAACTAAAAAAATCAAGCTTACAAAAATAATAAATCTAAACAAAATTAGAGGCTGTTTATCGAAGGGTCGGAAATTGTTATGGAATGAAACCACAGCATGTACTTAGAACGAAGACATTTATTTGATAATCACAAAGTTTCTTATACCTCGCGTGGTAACCAAACGATAGCTCGAATTTAAATCGACCAACGCCATCTATCGAGGCATGAGGTAACTAATTCTACAAATTGGTTGAATCTATGATGAGACGTTAACATTCCGCCCACCAAGGACCTAGTCCTTTCAAGCCGTCCACCATGACATAATCGAGAACAACTTTAACGTTGAACTACAATCCTTAGTGTTCAGAGACTACAATGTTCGTACTATCTTAACATAAATACCGAAGAAATAAAAAAAAATTACAAATAATAACATACATTTATATCCTACCTTTACATTTTATAAAATTCGTGTTTGAGTGGACTGTATATAACATAAAAAAAAATAAAACAATAAACTTACTTTATACATATTTTCTAATTCAATCATCGTTAACAGGCAAAACGCATAGCTTAGAAGTTGGGCGTTTGACTCGGGAGTCCTTGCACCGAAGGGTAACTACGCGCACTAAATTGTCCTTGCCAGGGTGTAGTTCAACTACCTTTCCGAATAACCACTTGGCAGGTGGTAAATTGTCTTCCTTTACGAGGACAATATCACCAACTTTCGGAACGCGCGTGCGTTTAGCCCACTTGTGTCGTTGGAAAAACATAGTTAAATACTCCTGAGACCAGCGTTTCCAGAAAGATTGAATCATCCTTTGTGTCAATTGCCAACGTCTCAAGCTACTGACTGTCGCGTGCTCATAATCATAATCTGGTGCAGTTACTAGTGGCTGACCGACCAAGAAATGTCCTGGCGTCAATGGGTTTGGATCTGACGAGTTCACGCTAGACTGTGATAAAGGTCTGGAATTCAGGCACGCCTCAATTTGGGATAAGACGGTACTCAGCTCCTCAAAAGTTAGTGTCGTTTCACCAATCACCCGTTTGAGGTGATGCTTGGTGCTTTTGATCCCAGCCTCCCACAGGCCTCCAAAGTTAGGAGAATGTGGCGGGATGAAATGCCATTCGGGTCCATTATTAGCCAATATAGAAGAGACTTCTCGGGAAAGTGATGCGCATTCATCGCGAAACATTGCTTTAAGCTCCTTTGAAGCCCCTACAAAGTTGGTGCCATTGTCGCTGTAAAGGTGACTACAATGACCCCGTCTAGCCACAAAACGTTTAAATGTAGCAAGAAAGCCTTGAGATGTCAGATCAGAGACCGCTTCTATATGCACAGCGCGGGTCGCCATGCATACGAACAGACATACGTAGCCTTTGTAGGACTTATGTCCACGACCCTTTGCTGTTCTTATTTGAATCGGTCCAGCGTAGTCAACACCAGAATGAAGGAAAGGCTTACTTGGAGTCACTCTGCAAGATGGTAACTGACCCATCAATTGGTTTTTTGTTACGGCTGCATGACGAATACACGGTACGCATTCGCGGATGTGTGCCTTGATCAAAGTCTTTCCACGAACAACCCAATATTTTGACCGAAGAAAATTAAGTGTTAATTGAGGTCCGCCATGCAGTACACGCTCATGAGCATCCGCTATGAGTAATTTTGTCAAATGGGATTGATGAGGAACTATGATGGGATGTTTCATATCATCACTTAGTTGCGAATTTTGGATTCTACCCCCTACCCTCATCAAGTCCTTATCATCCAAGTAAGGATTCAAGGAAGACAAACCGCTGCTTTTGCCGATGTCTCTTCCGGCTTGTATTGCCTTTATTTCTGTCTCAAACCAAACCTTTTGACTTTGCTTGAGGCAACAATGCATGGTGTCCGCAATCTCAGAAGCTGAAAGGTAAGGTGGCAACCTTGTCCGTGATTCCCTGGCTATCTTTATTTTCAGGAATCGTCTACAGTAGGCGAGAGTCCTGATCAATCTTCGGAATGATGAAAATCTGGACCATATCAGTTCAGTCGGGTGATCGTCTATCTGTGCTGCATGAACCTTGACAGATTTTAGTTCCAGTTTAGTCATTATAGCCTTAGGTCTGCAGTATTCTATGGTATCCGCAAGCAACCACGACGGTCCATGTTTCCAAAGCGAGTTGTCTAATAAAGATGTGGATGATGTACCCCTCGAAGCAATGTCAGCTGGATTGTTTTTCGTATCGACATAATGACATTGAGTAGAATCAAGGGCATTAAGAATTTCAGACGTCCGGTTTGCGACGAAGGTTTTCCATCGACTCGGGTGATCGCTAAGCCAAGCCAGCACGACCGTTGAATCTGTCCAAGCATGTAAGTTGCATTTCTGGATATTCAAGACACGAGCCACTTCTCAAAGTAATTTGGTAACTAAAACAGCACCACATAGTTCCAGTCGCGGTATAGAGATTTGTTTAATTGGAGCCACCTTCGTTTTTGCAGTTACCAGATTACAGTGGACACGACCTACAGCATCGATGACTCTGATGTAAATAACCGCGGCGTATGCTACGTTTGATGCATCAGAGAAACCATGCAGTTCAACCGTTTGATCATCGCTTTTTCTTTTCAGCCACCTAGGAATCCTGAAGTTGTTGAGTGTGTGCAACCCACTACGATAAGACTGCCACTCTGTTAGAAGATCCTCAGACAGTTTTTCATCCCAATCCAAACCAGCGATCCATAGTTTTTGTATGAAGATTTTAGCGGTAATTATACATGGTGCAATCCAACCTAGCGGATCATATAAACGTGATATCTCTGATATAACTGTTCTTTTAGTTTCAGATGCAGACGGCGGCAACGGCAACGGTGTTGAAAAAGGTAAGTTTACAGTATAATGAAATTCATCAGAATTGCGATTCCAGGTAAGTCCTAAAATTCTAGTGGTTTCATCTTCTTTTATTTCCAGATCTCTTCCAGTATCTAGCCTTATCTGTTTTAGCAACTCTGCTCGGTTACTTGTCCATTTTTGCAAAGTGAAACCTGTTTTGTTCAATAGCTCATTAAACTCATGATAGATTTTTACAGCTTCTTCATCAGTCTGGCAACCTGTCATTAGGTCATCCATATAAAAGTCTGTCTTAACCCTACTAGCAGCGCTTGGATACGATTGACCTTCATCGCTAGCGGTTTGCTGCAATGCCTTGACTGCCAGGTAAGGTGCACTAGATGTTCCAAATGTAACTCTCAAAAGCCTGTATTCTTTTATATAAGAATGAACGTCATCTCGCCATAAAATCCTTTGAAAGTTCACGTGATCATCAGCTACTCTAACTTGGCGATACATTTTTATGATATCGGCTGCCAAGCATACTGGATGTTGTCGCCACCGCATTACTGTATGACGTAAATCAGCTTGTAATAGTGGTCCTACCATTAAAGTGTCGTTTAAGGAAACACCATCGGATCCCTTGGATGACGCATCAAATACCACTCTTAATTTTGTGGTCGACTTATCTTCGCGGATTACAGCATGATGCGGTAAGTAAACAGCGCCAACTTCATTCTTGTCTTTTTCATTAGAAATCTCTTCCATATGACCTAGCGATAAATATTCCTTAATTACCGATGTATATTGTCCTTTAAGCTCGCTATTTTTTGCTAGCTTCCGTTCTAGACTGTATAATCTTTTTAACGCTATTTCCTTTGTGTTGCAGGGTGTTTTACTGGATCGAAAAGGCAGTTTGACAATGTAGCGACCATCTGCATCCCGGCATGTGGTAGCAGCAAAGTAAGCTTCACATGCTTGCTCTTCAGGGCTAAGAATTGACTTTTCAGAGCATGATGGCTCTGCCTCTAATTCCCAAAACTTTTTTAGGATTTCATTTTCTTCGACCTTAGCATGCATGCTTAGAATTACATTGTGACAAGACATCATTCCATCTTCATCACTGACTTCTCCCGATATGATCCAGCCAAGGTAAGTATCTTGAGCCATTGTTTTACCCTTAGGGTCCTTGATTAAGCCTTCTTTTAAGACTTTAGCATAGACTCCCGATCCTAACAAAATGTCAATTTTGTTAGCCTTATTGAAATTTGGATCAGCCAAATTATTAATATCATTAAGCTCTGGCCAATCCACCAATGTAAATTTCCTTTCAGGTAAAATCGAAGTCACCTTACTCAGCACGTAAGCATTTATTTGCAGGGTGAAGTCAGGGTCCCATAACGACTGAATGTTAACTCTAACCATAAATTTAGACGTTAGATCGCTCTGACCTCCCCCTACACCTGAGATAGACGTTTTAACCGCTATCTTTTTTAACTTCAGTAACTGAACCGCAGATTCCGTAATAAAGGAAGCTTGTGAACCCTGGTCTAACAGGGCTCTCAAAAATTGTGGATGCCCATTTTTCGATCTAGCCTTAATAACGGCTGTAGCCAATATGACTTGACTATGAATCCTTTTTGCGAAATGGGTTGAAATATGAGGTTCAGCCGTGGTCTCGTTCTGTGGCGTTTCCTTTTGCACTGGTGAAGCAGAAGATGTCGCCTCTGCTTCTGAATCCGTTGCTAGATGCAAGAGAGTATGGTGCTTTTTATTGCACATTTTACATTTGATATTTACTCGACAATTAATATTAAGATGACTTGAGCGAAGGCAATTGAAACACAAACCATGAGATTTAACTATTTGACGACGCTGATCGACGGTCTCCTGAGCAAACTTTTTACAATAGCACAAGAGATGCTCCTCGGAACAAAGTGGACAGGATATTTTTGAAACTACGTGACATGCTTTAGTACTACCTTTGGACTTGCTACTTTGAGGTTCTACAAATTCAAAAGCCCGGAAACGTTTATCCAAAAAGTCCCGAAAATCATTGAAGGTGGGAAGTTCCTCGCAAGATTGACTTACCTGCAATTCCCACTGCTTCCGAGTCTCAACGTCCAACTTGGAGCTAATTAAATAAATAATAATAATATCCCAAGTGTCCACCTGCACCCCTAGATTTGACAATTCATGTAAGCAATCGGTTGTGGTATCTAAAAGCTCCTTGAGAGCATTAGATGACTCAGTCGTCATTTGTTTTTGGTTTAATAAGCGCTTGAGAATACAATTGGCTAAAAATCTCTTATTATTGTAACGACCTTTTAACATAGACCAACATTTCTGATAGTTTGCATGCGTGATAGGAATGTGCTTAATGAGTTGTGATGCTTCACCTGACAACTGAGATCTTAAATAATGTAATTTTTGTACATCAACGAGAGATTGATTACCATCAATTAGTGACAAAAACAAATCCCTAAACGTTGACCATTCCTGATATTCGCCACTAAAAACAGGAATTGTTATTTTGGGCAATTTGGCAATTGAAGTCAATTTTGCATGGCTCTGGTCTGGTGAGACATCACTCATTTTAGAAGATCTTGGTAAAGCATTTTTTAATTCGACTTTATAATTTATAAAAATGTCTGTAACCGCTTCAAACACATCAGTTTTGATGTAACTGGTTGCACTCAGTTCACTTTCTGTATAGTTGAACAAAAGCTCTTCGTGTTTTCTTGTAAAATCTTCAAACTGTTTTTCTAATATTTCCAAACGTGATTCCACATACGCCTGATTAATTCTTTCTTTTGGAGATTTTTTGAAGTTAAGAAACCCTTTCTGAATGCGACTTTTAATATCTTCCAACAGCCTTAAACTAGCCTCCATGATTCCAAATATGGATACTTCGTTGTATGCAAATAATTCGAAGAAGAAATTATTTTCTAAGTGTCAGTTTGGAATTTCACACAAGTGTTTGAAATTTTTCTAAGTGTTGGAACTGTTCTTTAGTTCTAGGTGAAATCGGGCATAGATTCGGGGTCTCTTCAATTTTTGACGAATTATTTTAAGTCCCAAGCATTAACTTTAAAATTTTTACCAAGTCTCTAACACTTGAAACTGTTAATTAAACAAATGTACTCACAGTTTTGAAGTTGCACTTAAACCACTTTAAAATCACTTTCCTTTAAAAGCTCCACTTAGCTACGTCGACCTCACTCCGCTTCGCTCCGCTCAGCTCAGCTCAGCTTTGTCGATCACGCTCGCTCGCCGAAGTCAGGTCCTGACTTGCACCAACTAGCTGCTTCTAACTCTCAACTCCGACACCAGGGGGCGATTTTAGCTTTTGAGTCAAAAATCGATCCGGATCGTAGGACCTTATGTTTATCGAAGGGTCGGAAATTGTTATGGAATGAAACCACAGCATGTACTTAGAACGAAGACATTTATTTGATAATCATAAAGTTTCTTATACCTCGCGTGGTAACCAAACGATAGCTCGAATTTAAATCGACCAACGCCATCTATCGAGGCATGAGGTAACTAATTCTACAAATTGGTTGAATCTATGATGAGACGTTAACAGAGGCTAATAAAATTTTAAACTGCTCAGTATAAACTTACATATACAATGAAAGACGTCGATGGTAAACTGCTTAAAGGATTTAACATGCAGATCTGAAATAAATAAAAATCTCTTTTGCTATATTGGCGTTTAAAGACTTATTTATTAATGCACCCATTAAAAATAAATAATTGTATAAGCTTCTATGAAAATATAAGTATACACTTTTTTATAGATATTATAATATCATATTCTTCTTTAGACCAAGTCGGTAAAGTAGTATGTGTAATCTTCTTAACAGTCAGTTTTGTTACTTTGTTTGTCAGGTCTCTATGTTACCACACAAAACTGACGTAACGTTACCTTACCTTTGCGCGATTTATATTAAATTTAAATAGGTACGATTGCAGTGATTCGTCATTGACTATTAATTTATGGAGCTAGATATTAAAGCTTTCAATAACTACCACAATAATTTTGTTGAGATATTAAATTACACAACATTTTGGTAACTTACCTTGACAAAAAGTTTTCTACCTAGCGATGAGTGTTACTGGACACGCGCAAATTAAGTAAGCGACAACGGAAGTATTTAAAAATAACTTTATTCCGACAGAGTTACAGCGAAACAGTAATTAATTAAATCTAACAAAATATTGATCTTATATACTAACTTAATTGCTAACGTAGTACATGCACAGCGTGATCAGATTGACGCATGTTCTAGATAATTATAAATGCTGATCGCGCAGTGGGGAAATTGGGAAATAATAATCTAGTAAATACTTATTGTCTGACAAAGCTAATATTGGTAGGTTGGGGTTCCTTAACTCCTCCCTCCCTAAGAGAGGAATTATCCGAAGGTGTCGCAGACGGTTTCGGAGAATTTCGACAAAAGTTTATGAACTGAAATTTATACATTATAAAGATAACTATTGCTATTACAATAACCACATACTCTAAGATGGTCCATATACTAATTTCTATTGTCACTGTTTGTGTCGTATCGTCTATTTCACTAAATTTTGCACTTTGTAACACTTCTTTCACATCACTGAAGTCCACATTTCTTAAATCCACTTTCTTTGATCTTCTCTGAATGTCCTGTTGTAGGTCTGGCATCTGGATCAATGGCAGCTGGAAACTGGAAACTGTAGTGTTTGTGGTGGCGGCAACGATGACTACGCCTATTTGTGTCTCGCATTGTTGGCCAGGTGTCACGATGTAGGTCCCAAGAATAGTGTACTTCAGGATTTCTGTTTTGCAATTCTCGGTGATGATGAGATTTTCCTCTGAGTAAACCAACCATTGGTTGTCGGTTATTTTCTGTATCTTAGTTTTTTCTATTTCAATATGGTTCTGTATGCAGTTTTTGTAGTTGTTCTTCATCAGCATTATTTGTTCAATGCAGGTCTCGGTTGGAAACTGGGCTAAATTAGTTTCAGCGCAAAGAAATTTTCCATTTTCAATCTCAGTACATGGGCTTACCACGGGCATGTATTTCAATCTATTCACCATCAGGTAAGGATATTTGGGTATTATTGTAAAGGTATTTGGAGAATGGAATATAGGGATGGGTATAACCTTGTAATAATTATATGTTTCGTTATTTATTAGGGGAACTTCTAAAACAAAAACTAACTTGTTGTTATTTATATATGATTTAAGTATGATATTACGTTCTAATTTTATTAAATTATGTTTGCTTACTGGGTATATTGTTCTAGCATGTTTAGCAATGACTTCTAACGTATTATATAATTCTGTACTATTTATAATGGATTGGTGCAATGTATTCAGTTTGCTAAAGGCTATTGCCGTTTCAATCTCTTGTATGTTTTCGTAACAGGTCCGAAAGTTATTTAAAATTTGATACATAGTATTTAATATTTGGAAAAGTTTGTTAAACCTGAACTCATGTTCAACTAATTTTTCCATTTCATTGGTATGTAAACCCAAGTTTTTAATATTTGAATTTATTATTTCAGAGTCATTTACTAATTTATCAAAAGCTTTTTGCATTGATGATACTTTACGTTCGACCACATGCTCTTTGTTCTGTATCATTTGGATTTCTCTATCATATTTAATTGCATCGTCTTCATCTAAATTTCCTGTGATAGCTTTTACAAGTGAGCCTAATGGATTAAACAAAGCTCTTTTATTTCTATAATGGAAAGGTAAGATTTGAAAAAATCTATCCTTAGTTAGTTTAATAAGATATTCTATTTGGCTTTCTATTCCTATAGTTTCGTTACTAAGACTATTTTCCTTAATTTTAATTTTCAAGTTAATAAAATCCCGAATATTATTATCTATTTGTAAGTGTAATGATTCTAAATCTACACTTTTGTATATTGTCCAATAACTATTCCTCTTCACTGCTACTCCCCGCTTTATCGCTGCTATCCCCGGATTCTGACCGAGGTTTTGGAGGTCCAGCGTGAGTGTTGGCACCACTAGTACCAGAAGTACCAGGCACGATCTGTGGAGGACGTTTTACATTTTTTAAGGCTACTCTAGTTTTCCTTTTCTTTACTTCTACTGGGACTATATTTCTTTCAACTTCACCTATTACTTTCGCTTTTTCATATCGAGGTTTTTCTTTAGCTTTTCTAGTCCTAGTGTCTTTCATGTAAATATTATCGTCTGGTTCGAGTACCGGTGTCGTTTCGCCACCTTTTTTATTAATTATTTTAATTTTATCGGATTCTAATTTTTCTGTTATGAATTCATAGAGTATTTTAAGGCGTTTTCTATGATCTAACAATAATTTCTGAGTTAAGTTCTTCTCTCTATCCACGTTAAATACATTATCGGAATAAGTGTGACCAAATACTAGTTCAAAAGGCGTAAAATCTGTTGCTGAATGTATGGTGTTGTTATAAGCCATGATGGCATAAGTCATAACTGATGCTGCATCTAAATCGCTTTTATCGTATTTTGCTATACGATAAATCTCAATAATGGTAGAATGAAACCTTTCTACTATTGCCATTGAACTGGGATTATTTGGCGTCCCAATATGAAGTTCAATTTTGTAAAAGCTTAACATTTCTTTAATCAAAGTATTGTTGAATTCTGTACCGGAATCGCAACTAATTTTCCTAGGCAGACCATACATGCTGAAATATTTAATCAATGCCCTAACTATCTCTGGTGTACTCCTATTCGGTACCTCTATGGCTTGTGCTATCTTACTAAATGCATCCACTATAGTTAAATAATATTTCCCTTCAATATATAATAAATCCATAAAAGCTTCCTGAAAAGGGGCATCCTGGGTTTGTGTTAACTGAATGTGGGGTTTAATCGGCTTTCTATCATATTTCATGCGTTTACATGTTTCGCAAGCATTTATGATTGCCGTGACTGTCTCTTTCATGTTTGCCCACCAATAATGTCTTTTAAGTTTGGTTAAAGTTTCTTTAATACCTCTATGACATGTTTTCCCGTCGTGGTATTTTAAAATAACTTCTTTTTGATCCTCTTCAGATCCTGTCAAATTTATAACTCTTTCTGTACACTCGGTTAACTTAACTGAATCCTTTTTAAATAACTTAATTACCATGTTTGAAAAAGTTTTTCTAAAAGATGTGTGTTCGAAGTATATAAAGTACTTATGTTTTGGATCAATATACTCTTTCAAAAAGTCTTTAACTAATATATCGTTATTTGTCGGTAAGTGAACTTCGAGAATTTTTTGTTTATTATTTGAAATATCTTTTACGTCTAATTTATTTTTAAACCATGAATGAATTAAAATCTGTTTTGGTTTAGTATCGACAGCTTCGTTTAAACTAGGAATGCCTTCGTGTTCTCTATTTGAAACTGAGTTGGCAGTGACCCCATCATCAGAATCCGAAAGTTCTATCGTTTCTATTGGAGTTTCGGGGTCTTGCAATTCGTTTTCTATAATTTTTTGTATACGTTCCTGCCTATCTCCTATATTTACGAATATTGAATCTAAATCGTCGTCAATTGCATTAATCTTAATCCTAGATAAAGCATCTGCATTCGTGTTTTGAGGGCCTTTCTTATATTTTATTTCGAAATCGTACTCTTCTAACCTTAACCGCCATCGCGTGAGTTTACTATTGGGCTCTTTCAATGAATACAGCCAAGCTAATGGTCTATGGTCTGTAAATATGGTAAACTTATTACCATACAAATACGGTCGAAAGTGCTTAACTGCCCATATTATGGCTAAAAGTTCCTTCTCGATAGTGCTATATTTTACTTCTGTGTCGCTTAAGGTTCTACTAGCATAGGCTACAGGCTTATCTGAGCCTATCGTTCCTTGTGACAATACAGCCCCGATCGCAAAATTGGATGCATCCGTGGTTAAAATAAAAGTTTTACTAAAGTCAGGAAATTGTAACAAAGGTGCATTTGTTAAAAGCTTTTTACATGTCTCAAAACATTCTTTATATTCCCCATTAATTACAATTTTGCGACCTTTCTTTAAACAAGCTGTTAATGGTCTAGTTATTTTGGCAAAATCTTTGATAAATTTCCTATAATAACCGATTAGTCCTAAAAAGCTTTTAATCTGTGTAACCGTTTCCGGTATAGGATACCTAAGAATAGCGTCTATTTTATCATTATTTGGTTTCAAACCTTCACTTGTAATAGTATGCCCTAGGTAGAGTACTTCCTTTCTAAGAAAATGAGACTTATCTAATTGAACTTTTAAATTTGTTTGACGGAAGCGGTCAAAAACTGCTCTAAGTTTTTCTACATGTTCAGGCAAGCTTTTAGAAAAAATAATGACGTCATCGAGATATATTAAGCAATGTAAGCCTTGAAGGCCTCGTAAGACGTTATCCATCGCTCGCTGAAAAGTTGCGGGTGCGGTCTTTAACCCAAACGGCATTCTGTTAAATTCATAATGACCTGAAGGTGTGCTAAACGCAGTTTTAGCTCTATCTTTCTCCTGAACCTCTAATTGATGGTACCCGCTAGCTAAGTCGAGAGTTGTAAAGTATGTACTATTACCTAGCATGTCAAATAAATCGTTAATGTTGGGCAAAGGGTATTTATCATCAATTGTGATTTCATTGAGCCGTCTATAGTCAACTACCATCCTCCATTTTTGTTGGCCTGACGCGTCTAATTTTTTCGGCACTAAATGTACGGGAGCACTCCAGGGAGAATGAGATTCCTGGATAATGTTATCCCTTAACATTTTCTCGACTTGACTACTGATCTCTTTTGTTTGAATAGGTGGCAATCTATGTGCCTTAATGTTTATTGGGTCTTCATTTTTTGTTCTTATTCTATGTTTAACCTGATTTGTGAAGGTTAACGGAATATTTTCACAATAAAATATATCTTTGTATTCTTTACAAAGTCCCTCAATAACCGTTCGTTCTTCTGAATTCATATGATCTAACTGTAATTTGTCTAAATTCTTTGTTAGCAAGCTGTCCACTTCTATATTATTATCTATGAAATTAACACTAACAGATGGGTCCTGTATGTATGGTTCCACTTGAAAAGGTCCCGTAACTACTAATTTTCTATTTTCATGGCTACAATTCTGAATAACAGTTGTTGCATAGCCTTCAATACACGTAACTAATGCGGCGGGCATTCGAATCCCTTCCGTAAATTGCTTAAAATCTAACACAGCTTCCCCGTTAAGTACGTTGACTGGGAGTCTTACTCTAAGTTCACTACGAGATGGTAGATTATATATCTCTCTCATAGGCGGTGAATATATGATAGGAATATCAGTATTTTTTAAATGTAGTATCTGATTTTCCATATTAATCTTTGCCTGTAATTGCTTCAGCAAATTGCTACCTATTAACCCATCATACCTATCGTCGACACTATAGACATAAAACTTATGGAACTCTTGACTTCCAAAGGTAACCGGTAATGGAATAATAGCCGTTTCACTATGAACACTCGATGCGTGAGTGCTAACAACTTCGAAGGGTTCATACTGTAAATAATTTTTAAAATATTTATTCGCTATATACGGGCTTATAAACGATCTAACACTCCCCTATCTATCATAAAAACTGCCTTTAATTCTGGTATAACTATATGTGGTAAATTTAAGCGTTTATTACAATTTATTTTTATTCGTTCTCTAGGGTAGAGGCCGTTATGCAAAAATTTCCCGCCCCGGGTTCTTCAGGAGAAAATTCTTGGCACTCATTGTACGAATAACTTGAACTCTGTTCATTATTATTAGAATTATTTATGTAATTAACACGTCGTGAACTTGCAGTACGCATGGTGACATCAGTATTCGCACCCGACGTAGATGCTTGCGCTGCAAAAGACGGCGTGCTCGGTGCATGTGCCGCGAACTGTTGGTTCGGTTGTGCAATCGGAACAAATGACCTACTTGACTGCGGTGACGCATTATTGTTGTTTGTACGATTAAAATTGTCTTGATTTCTTTGAATATTATTATGTTGTTTATAATGTCTGGGCTGATGCGAATTGTTCGGTGTAAATGTGCTGTTTGTAGCACTATTCGGTACATGTGTACTTGATATGCTATGTGAATCTTTCTTTTGATTATTAGATTCAATTGCATTTTGGTTATTTGGCAAATTGGGTCTGTTATTTCTGCTAAAATTACGTCTGTCGTTTGTTTTCGACTCATAGACTGCCTGGAAGTTTTGTTCTTCTAAAACTATTTTTAATGCATCCTCTAACGTTGTGACGTCGCGCAACCGAACTAATCTAACTAAAAATGGCGGTAAATTAAACAAGAAAGCATTCATTGCTCTGTTACTATAAATGATTTGCTTTGCCTTACGTAGAGATTCATCAATGATAGTTTCTGATATTTTAGCAAATAAAACACTTCTCATCCGCTGTATTCTATGGCAAAAATCTAAATAACTTTCACCCTTATTTATTCTACACGATTCTAACTCCATTGCTAAACAATCCTCTGTGCGTGGATCACCGAAGTGTTGGTTTAACAACTTCTTCAGCTCGTCCCACGTACCTATAGCTTCTCTTTCGCCTACCAAACTGGCTGCTTCGCCTGATAACCTACTTGTTACTACATGAAATAAATATTCATTTCGGGCTGCGGTTCCTAAGAACGTAGACAAAATGTATTCACATTTTTTTATAAAGGCAACATTCTAGTGTCGCCGCTGAATATTGGTATGATGTTAACCAATTCCTGTGGGACACGGGTTACGTTTTCCATTGTGAAAAGTTATGAAAGAAACCAACGCGGAGAAAAAAAATCACACTAATGTGCTACTAAACTATCACTACTCTAAAATATTAGTACAATTAAAATCTATGCAAATATTATTACGGCGTTGTCCAATCCCTAATAATACACAAACACATAGACTATTACAAGGTTGGGATATAGATGGAAGAGCTGAGAGGAAGGTGAAAAAGATTTACTCACAATTCCGCAGCTAGCTCCATGCTCCCTGAATTACTGCTGTGGCTGGTCCTCTTCCGTAACTCGAAGTGGCTTCTTAATGAATTTATTTGTTCGGCGATCTCTGCTAAACCGTAGACACGGACGTCGGCTACTCCACGTAGAATTGTATACACGGCAAACTGACTACAGAGATCCTACCGGCTGCGCCAATTAAGTAAGCGACAACGGAAGTATTTAAAAATAACTTTATTCCGACAGAGTTACAGCGAAACAGTAATTAATTAAATCTAACAAAATATTGATCTTATATACTAACTTAATTGCTAACGTAGTACATGCACAGCGTGATCAGATTGACGCATGTTCTAGATAATTATAAATGCTGATCGCGCAGTGGGGAAATTGGGAAATAATAATCTAGTAAATACTTATTGTCTGACAAAGCTAATATTGGTAGGTTGGGGTTCCTTAACTCGCACTTCGCACAGTGTTTAGGGCAAAACTGACGATACAAAATGGTGAATGACTTAAAGCTTCTTGTGTTGCTATTAGATGAATAAAATTCTACCAAAATTTTAGTAATTCATAGAAAATATACAGTAACAAATTTGACGTGTCAGGATACTCACAATTTAATTTCTGTAATTAAATCCCCATAATTTAATAAATTCAGGATATAATATTTAAATTATGCTCTAAAATAGTCTACCACAATCTCTTGAAGAAATAAAATACTATACCTGTAGTCAGTTCTAAGGATAAAACACAATTATTGTATGTACAATATATCTGCACCATTCAGGGACAAGATAAAATGCTATCTCCCTGTCACTTAATTAATATTTTATTTAAATAATAGAGTACTTGAAGAATTAAGTTATTAATGGAATAATAACTAGATGTTTACATAAACTAACGGTAGTCGTTTTTTATCGATATTGGCTATATTAGAAAAGAAAAACGACAATCTTTTCGAGGGACAGGACTAAACGCACACCTATGCATTTTTGTGAAAATGCCCTATTAACATCTTACGGTGACGTTAGCGCCATCTATTTAAGAAAGTATCGAACTAACTTAAACCAACACGTTGACATTGCAGCCAAATCAATGTTGTATAGAAGTCGCCATACCAAACAAATTTTTGAATAGATATTTTTTTTTTTTCATTTCAAAACAGCTGTAAAGTTTTAAAATCAGTAGTTAAAATAAACTGATAAAGTAAAAATAAAGAACCGAGAAAAGGAATTGCATTGGTATCTCCTACTCAATCCCGGTGCTTACAGATTTGAAACGCTAAAACGCAATTTTAAAATTGGTTACCATGTAAATTTGTCCTAAATATGCAGTTGCACATACTTCTAGGGAGCAGCCGGCTTGTCCTGGCCCTTAGTGATCACGTAGGTACGACACCTACCTTAAGAAGGCGGTAATCGATCGATACTATGCCAGAACTCATTTATTTTATTACGTTACTAGATGACGTTAAGTTAATATACAAGCCCCTTGTTTCAGAGCAGCGCATAGACGCAACATGGCCAGATGATGACAGCGCCGGTGTGCGGCGTCGTTCGCGGTCCGCGCATGCATCGCCACGCGGTCACGTGCAGTTCCCCTCCTCGGAGAGCGCGCTCATGACAATATCCTTCCTCACCTTCGCCGTATTTCTTATAAAATTGGTGCTGGTAAGGCTATAATAAATTTATGGTGGTTTGGGCCTATAGAACATGGAATAGCCGTTCCCTGGCAGTATCCAGAAGCAGCTGTACTGTAATCACAAATAAAATTCGCGACGTTGTCGAATGCGATGAGCACATATTTTCTGTTACAATAATATGACAAGCCCAAATAACAAAGCTTTTTACATACATCTACATACATAAATACTTTGTCAAGAAAGTACCGGGAAAAGATCAATCATCAAAACATTTTTGTATTTTAATTCATTCTGTGACCGCTAGGGGCGCTATACAATATTTCATACAAATAATTTACGGAGACGCTAGCGAGTTTTGGCTGCGTAAACTCATGGTAGAGGTACAGTTGAAAACGTTGATGGCCTAACTCTACTACCTAGGTGCATGCCTATGTTGTTCATTTTAATGTATCTATCTTATGTAAAAGATGATTTTGCATGCTATTATTATGGCGGAATGTGTCCTGCTCATATTTATTTGCATTTTATGCAAATAAATATGAGCAGGACATATTCACATAGAGGGTGCCGAAAGGCACTTGTTCTGCCCGTCATTGCGATCATTTTTTTGTTCTACACCATACAAGGGAACGTTACTGAGATATTGGGGGTTAAATTTCCAACTTTTTCACAAGCTTTTTTTAAATACATGTTAATAATATATTTTTTTTACTTTTAACACTTCCACGACCCCCGTACTATTCAATCCATCCATCTGCACTATCTTTAGAGTGCGTTACATTGAGTCCTACCGTAAAACGTGGTTTCTCAGTTGGATGTAGATAAATAATGCTTGGTTGACGGCTTCGTGAAGGGTCCGTTTACACCCTGTATATCGCGGGGAAGGCATGTTCCTAAATAAAGAGATAAATAGAATGACCAATTGAAAAGAATTATTATTTACATTATGTTTTCCAGCAAGTAATCCAGACGTACAAGCACAAAGCCATGATGGTAGCCCCACTTATGGTGGCCTCCGGACGCAACGTGTTCACACATCAAGGGCATCATTGACGAAAAATGTACTTTGGTTTTTATTAAACGATTTATAAAATATTGATGTCTTTGATTATATTCCGTATCCTTCTCATAAATTTGAATATTTTTAGGAAATATTCAGAAATTCTCGTTTGTTGTATTAACAAGGGAAAAAAACATGAAACGAAATTACAAGACGCTCTTTTTGGAAATTCCCGCTCTTCAGTAAAGAGTGAATGTCTGATTGAATGACAGGAACGCAACTATAGCTTCCGTGCGGAAGCGCCGGGGTATCCCCCCAAATTAAAATTTTCTTACGTTTTTCTTTAATTATTTGCCCAAAAATTATAGACCGATTACCTGTCATCCGATAGTCTTATAAAGTTCTTACATCATTTTGAAAGCGAAAATTAACAAACACATTGATGACAATTCTGCCATGTCCGCTTCTCAAAATAAATGTAGCAATGGGTCCCGCGATACCAAGGAGGTACTTCTCGTTGATATGACCATTAGTCAACAGTTTCGTTGTTCCCGAAGGGATCTGTCGACATGTTGGATAGACTATAAGAAGGCCTATGACTCGGTGCCACATACATGGCTCATGAGGGTGCTAGAGTTGTATAAAGTAGATTCAACTCTGCGCATCTTCCTGATGTCATGTATGGGGCAATGGAGGACAGTCCTTCGCTATCCAGGATGTCGGAAAATCCAGAGGAATAGCGAACCGATAAGGATAGAGCGAGGTATATTTCAGGGCGATAGTTTGAGTCCACTTTGGTTCTGCTTAGCCTTGAATTCTTTTAACACTTTGCTGGAGGATTCAGGTCTAGGCTATCGGTTGAGGAGAGGTGGTCAAGTTATAAATATCTCACCTCATTTACATGGATGACCTGAAACTCTTTGCCCCCAACGATTTGCAACTGATTGAGCTACTGAAGGTAACTGAAACTTTCAGTAGCGCCATCAGGATGGAATTTGGTGTGGACATATGTGCGGTCATGCATGTAAACCGAGGGGAGATTGTGGAATCTGTGGGAACCCAGCTCTCTGATTCCATAAATCTTAGATCCCTCTCAGCAACCGAACCCTATATTTATTTGGGTATGTCGGAAGCGCTGGGCATCAATGTTGCTGACATGAAGCAATCGTTGATGGAGCGCTTCTTTGGCTGCCTGAAAAAAGTATTTAATAGTCTTTTATCAGGCGGAAATAAGGTACGTTATTTTATTTCCTTACCTTATTTCATGCCGGTTTTGATGTACTCTTTCGGCATACTCAAATGGACTCAAACAGAACTAGACGCCCTGGATAGGAGGGTCCGTCTCCGTACGTTGTTGATGGCATATCGAATGCGTTCTTCGGTTAGGATGTCTGTATATCCCGCGGAGGTGTGGGCCTCGTGTACGTTCCGGGGACCTCTTCCTAGAAACCGAAGGTTTGTTTTGTCTGTGCAATTATGGATGAAGTTATGATGACGAATAACTACCGGAGATTTATTATGAAGGACGGTACGGTTGACATAATTCGGGCATGTCACCATCTAGGCGAATAAATCCGTCACATTATCTCCGGGTATTGTCGTCTAGCTAACGGAGAGTACTTGCATAGACACAACCTTGTAGCCAGGATTATCCATCAGCAACTTGCTCTAAAATACAACCTTATGGAATCGGAAGTGCTGTACTATAGGTATGTGCCCGACCCAGTTCTCGAAAATGGCAGGATCACATTGTACTGGGACCAAAACATCATCACTGTCAGGACACGGCTCGTATTGTTAGAAAGTTCCTCTCTCTGGAGTGCTGACCGTAGCTTAGACCCTGTTCCCGATTCCGGTGGGCTACAATTTTTATATTTTAAATGTTTCTTTAAATTAATATTTAAAAATGTATGAATGAATTTATAAATTAAATTAAAAAAAACAATAATGATTTATTGGCTTAAGGTCATCAGGGGAAGCATCAGGGTACCCCGCGAAATTCAAATTTTCTTAGGTTTTTTGCAATTTGCAGGTCAGTTTCAGTCTATATGTGAAACAAAATATGATTCACGACCATAACACGTATGTAGTTATAGAATTTTAATCACTAAAATCATCAATACTACCCAATAAGTTCATATAATCCTATTGAATGAGTTTATCATAAAATAGTCATTCAAAGGGATTATATTATTATGAACTTTGAGGGTTGTATTGATGAGTTTAATGACTATAAGTCTGTAATGCCATATATTTTACGGTTGTGAATCATATCGTAATCAACATACAACCTTACACTGACCTGTAAATTCCAAAAAACATGAGAAAATTTAAATTTCGCGGGCTACCCAGGCGCTTCCACCATAAACAAGTAATTTATATGGTTGTGACCCATTGAATGAATTTTCCTGAAATAGTTATTAAATGAGATTAAATGAACTTAGGTGATTGTATTTATGATTTCAATGATTATAATTCTGTAATTACATACGTGTTACTTGCGCGACTCATTTTTCATCCACATACAACCTGACGCTGACCTGCAACTTGCAAAAAACGTAAGAAAATTTGAATTTCGCGGGCTACTCTGGCGCTTCCACCTTTATCATTGTGCTATGTTTTCCTACTTTAATTGTTTATTACACCTATAAAATCACTTTACAAACCGTTATTGTTTGAACTGCATTTTTTGTAAATCCTTGAATTTTATAAAAATCATCGATATAATGTATACTACTTATAGAATTATTAAAACTAAATTTAAGTACAAAAAAAAGATGTTTTAAAATAAACCAAAAAAACTAAATACAAACTAATAAAACAAAATGAGTATGTAATAAGGATCGCAGGTGGCGTTCTGTGGGTTCTGCCTACTCCCATGGACAAATGAGTTTATGTTTGAATTGAATTAAACAATACGATGCTTAGGTGTCTAAATACTCCTGCACATCGCTGTCATCCAGAAACGTGCCCAGGAAGAATTCTTTGGCCATAAAAAGAGCCAGCCCTCCGGTCACAGTGGTCACGCGAAGTGTCAAGCAGTCGGCGAGAAATTTCTTTAAAAAGGAGACGCGCACTTGGGCCTCAAGACACGAACGCTACGACCCCAAACGGCTGAACACCACCACACCGCACCGTTTGAGGCTCTCAGCAGCCGCAGCAGCAGCGCCAGCATAGCCTGCCGTGCTTGCTACATGAGATGGCGCATGTGTGTCAATGCAGGTTGCGTCTCACACCAAAGGCCTACTCATCTTCCCAGGTATCAGCGTCATGCTGTCTGGTCGCTTCCCATTGTCACGTACCAAGCCGTTAGGTAATAAAACCATTGGTATGCTGGTGCTGGCAAGAGCTTAACGAATAATGTCGTTGTTACTGGCGTGCCTTGCTATGCGATACTCCTGTAGCAGGACAGGCCATGATGCCAGAGTTTGTCGACAGCTTCACCGCAATATCATCGATGTGAAGCAACACAAGGTGCGCCTAAGCAACGGCTTGTAGCGAGCTGAAATGAAGCGTCATCCATCACGGTGCCATTGCTGGTGCCTGGAGAATGGAGCCATAAGCCCGACTTCCATTCTCCCGCGGCCAGCAGACGGGCACACTCCTAATATTCTTTATGAAGCTTTAATTCATTGATGTATTTATTTATTAACTATTTTTTTTTAATGTTAATTGATAATGTATTTACAAGGCGAATGAGTTGGGTTTCAGAACGAAATTGAATGACATTCATTTCATTCAATCAATCATAATCAGTCAGTTCATTCATTTGTAAGTCAGACGCAACTTGAATGGAAGCGTCAGTCAGTACTCAGTAATTTCGCGTTGATCAATTTATTAAAAATGAATAATGTAACTGAACAAATATTTTTATTAAATGCTACCCCGAATCAGTCTTCGAACCCTACGCAGAGGATGAGCGCCATTGCACCACCGCCCAGTAACACGCAAGTTAACCTTGATAGTAAGTAACATACAATATGACTACTGGTGTTTTTCAATATTGTTTGTATTCTCTTCTTATCTTTATAAACTGCGGAAGAAATACATATTTTTTTAAAACAAATACTCTGCTTCCATTAGCAGTTTTTTTTAATGTTAAACTCGTTAAGGAAAGGATTGTTTTCATGCAGACTACCTAAACATTAAATCCTTAATTTTTATCAAGACCACCTGTGGCGACATTTTGACCCCTTTGGCATGGTCGTAACAAGCGGTTCTTTTCTACATTCAAAGAATTAAGGCATTATGTAAGGATAGGATTTATGTGTGTAAAATTATGAACGAAAACATAAAATTATTAATCTGAACCATGTCCTAAATACTAATTTCTTGTACCACTATTTGCAGATGTCGAAGACTTCTCAAATGTGTGTCGGATATGCGCCACCATCACAGAGCTTGTTATGCCCATATTGTCTGGAGAGGGGCTGCAGAACAAACTGGGTAGTAAAATAAAGAAGCACTTACCAATAACGGTGATTATCATAATTTGTTAAATTAAAGATAATTGGACAAGGACAGGAAAATGATGTTTATGGTGATGATGATGATCATGCAATTAAGATAAGAATCATCATTTTTATTTGTATGCAAAAAATAAACAACAGTTCGTCCTTCTTCATTTGTGTTGGGACGAGTGCCTTCCATTTGCACATGTCCTGTACTAAGGTGCTGTAAAATAGCTTATCGCACAAATGAAAGAGGTTTGTTTCTGAGGCCGCTATTTTATGTGTCGTACATAATTGTAAGGCACCATCACGAGAGGTTGCATGAACGGCCATAGCATAACAAGCCGCTTCACACGACATCGCGTGAGGTTTACTGTGACGTTAATTGAGGTGTTAAAGCTATATGAGGAACATACAAATTATTGTCTAAGATGGTCTTTTGAATATAATAGATGTAAAGGAACGAGTGCAGTCGATGCATATATTTCTTAGTAATTGAGAACTCTTGAGTCGAAATCGCTCACTGCTCGAAAAAGCTTATCCACAAAAACCATATCAAGAAATGGAGAAATGGCTTCATATTTAGATAAGCCGCAATATGAAACCTAATACTTCACTCATAGTGAGTGTAAGTTATAACTTGTTGCAAACTTGCTTACCTATTAACTTTTGCTTATTTTGAAAATCAATCACACATTTATTTTTTGTTTGTACCTTTTGTTGCAGTTTGTATTTATTTTAAACCATTTGTCAGACCATCTGCCATTTGCATTGCTAATGTAAATTGTATGTATATGTCATCGTATTATAATCGTTAATCTATTTAGCGAGATTGTAAACTGTTGAAAGATTGTGAACCGTATCATACTGATTACAATTTAACACTTTATTTTTCGGTAGATTATAATCTATCGAAGTGAATCCGACAAATTGTGAAATGGCGTGCGACGGATCGCACCTTGCGCGCTGATTGGTTGAACGTCATATGCCCCGCGCTGCCATATTTGGTTTAAATTCAAAATCAATTATTTGCTTACTCATTTGTTGTCGAATGTAAACTAACAGTGTTTTTAATGGGCAGGCTCAATGAATTGTAAATATAATCAAATGAAATCACATTGGTTCACACGCATAAAAAATATCAAAACACAGTAAATGTATATGTAACTTGGCTATGTTCGGTGACTAACACTAACTTATTTATCATTCACACTGTACTTTTTTGGTTAATCACAGATTCATTTTACTTCCACAACAATTTTATAAAACTAATTCTAAAGCTTTGAGTTATTTTCAAAACGAAATCAATTTACAATCACCGAAACATTTAACAAACGAATATGGTGCCGCGGGGCGCATGACGTTCAACCAATCAGCGCGCGAGGTGTGTTCCGTCGCATGCCATTTCACAATTTGACGGTTTCACTTCGATAGATCACATCTCGATATATTGTAAACAGTATGTTACGGTTCACATTTATTCGACAAATTACAATCTCGCGAGATAGATTATAATCTAACGGTTTTTACAATTTACGGTGACGTATATGTATAAGGCTCAGCAACTGCAATTCAATAGATAATTAGAATAAGTTGTTATTCTCAAATTCCCTACCCTTATTTTGTTATATTTTAGTTCCCCTTTTTTGTGCCCTTGTCTCATGTTGCTTTGTATGGCACAATACATTCTCTTCTTCCATTTTCCTTTGTCACACAACAAACCTCATTCAGTTCACAATAAACAGGGCCACGACTTCATTAATTACAAATGTTGCATTAGCCTGTTGGTTGTCTGTTTTGTGCAGCACATCTGTCAAAAACATACATTTATCATCATCTGCCTAGTCTTTTTTCAACTTTATTGGGGTCGGCTTCCAGTCTCGACCTTCGAATATCAGAATTTTAAATTAAGCAACTGCCTATCTAACCTCCGCAACCCAGTTAGTACTAGGTAATACGATACTGCTTGTAAATTAGTGGAGCTGTGACCCAGTGCTAAATCAGTCTGTGTCTGAATCTGAAGTAGTTCGTGTGGTTTGTTCCCAGGTACGCGAGAGAGATGAGCTACCGCTGGTGGTGTGCTACCAGTGCGCCAACACGCTGCTGGCGTGGCACGAGCTGGTCAAGTGTTGCGTGCAGGCTGACCTCGCGCTGCACGCCAAGATCGCCGCCAACAAGCGGGTAACTGTTCCATACCATTATTATTTACTACATAACATTACGCCTGTAATTCCCGAAGGATTAGGCAGAGATGTGACTAATAGTGCAGCCACATTTCGCCAGTTATGTTTAAGCCCCATGTAATAGGGGGCGACCCTATTGCCATCAACCAGGCGTAAATCCAGACTTTGTGGCTGCACTGAGAAATTCCTGATGGAAAAACCCAATAACTCTGCCCGACCTGGGAATCGTACCCAGGACCTCATGCTCAGCAGTCGCACTTTTTTACCAGTTTTCACTAATTTGCCATAAAGTCAAACATAAGCATTGTTGCGTCATCGCCTTAGCTCGAGATCGGCTAGTAAGTAGCAGGTATGTGGGTCGGGCACAAGCAGGGCGACGCCATATCGGCTCAGTAACTAACGGTACGCCTACACCAAAACCGATTTTGTCGGCCAATGGCGGACAGAATTACTCGGACGTACATGTGCTCACACTGTTGCCGACATTGGTCGTTGCCGTTCTTCTGTAGTTGACTGTGCGGCTTAACAAAGTGAAAACGCGTTTTAAAATGGAGGAATTCTGCGTATCTTATAGAAAATTTGTACCGCAATTTAATTCGTCGACGTTGGTCTATTATTTTTTCAATATCTATAGTCGTTTAGGTTTAAAAACACACCAACATAACTGAATAATGAAAGAATTATTAAACTAGGTATATTTACACTCGGTTTCCGCTGTAGACGCCGGCAGACTGGCGAGAAATCCCTACAATTTCGGACTCGTCGGTTGATCGGCCGTCATCGGGCGTCTTCGGACGATGGCGGTTGTACGCGCTCCCTTTCATTTACTTACGTTTGATTTGATCGGCCGTTCGGCCGATAACAGTTATCGGCCGATCTTTATTCGGGCGTCTTCGGCCAAAGTGTGTCCATGGAGTTTGTTATGCGTTGTGACTGTAGCTTCGCTTTTTTTTTTGTTTTTTGACATTCAAAAGTGCCTGTAATGGTATAATTGAAATAATTGCTTTGAGTTTGAGATAAAAAAAAAAAAATACTATTGACTGACTGCTGCGTGACAGTATGTACAGTTGGATCATAGACTACACTACGCTATTTTAGTAATAATTAATAAAAAATTTGAGGTGTGTGGACTTTTCCTCTAAAAAACCCGAGGAGTGACTTTTCCTCTAAAAAACCCGAGTAAGCGAATTTTTATCTAAAACAAACCGATAGTTTTTTTTTTTTAAAACCTATGCAAAAACTATCCGATCTTCAATAATAAAACATACACGTGATGCTGGGAGGGGGGGGGGGGGAGGGTTAGCCTTAAACCTCACGACGTATCACTAAGGGGAAGGGGGGGGCTATAAAAGGGGCCTAAAATCCCTCACGTGATTAAAGGATGGCCCCTAATTTGAGTTTGAGATGATTTTCGAATACCCATTCAAGGATATTCTTTTTAATATTTTTTACAATATGGCGTCTGGTTGTCACCATATTGAATTTTGATTACTGTCATGTCATATATGTGTCTTTAGTGACACTCGCTAGATTACGACGATTACGACGTAAGAATCATCAAAATCGGTCCATGCGTTTGGTCTCTAAAGTGCCACAAAGGAACAAACATACATATACAGGGTGTAAACGGACCTTTCACATATCCGTCAAACAAGCATTCTGTACATCAAACTAAGTAACAAAAATTATTGCTGGGAATCGACATTTTTTTTTGGGTGAAAAATCACGTTTTGAGGAGTCGGGTAAAAACAATGGCTGTCACAAGCAGTGAACAGTGCTCTTAATTCGAAATTGTTCATACTTTTTCCGCGAGTTTTTGAGACTCTTGAGTGTCTTATCTTGTGTATCTTGGTTTTTTTATATCAATGCTGGAATAAGAATATCTGTTGCACTTGCTGCATGTGTATGTAAACCTTTCTTTGCAATAATTTAGGCTTGTTTTTAATTTTTCAGAAAAACAATCCACCTAACAACGTTACCGTAAAATCGAGTGCAATCGTTCAAGATGAACCACAGAGCAAGTAAGTATAGTACATTATCTTAGTATTGTTGGTCCTGCAGAATATGCAAACACGTTTCTATTTCAGGTTGTATTACACGAGTGTCAGAAATGCTCTTACTGAATTTAATCTGGACGAAGATGATACAGATGTAGAATTTGTTTGCCAAAAGTGTGTTGAAAAGCCAGCACTGACCACTGCACTAACCCTCGCTGAACATATCCGCCACGATCACTCTCTCGACATACTCAAAAACGGTGTCAAAACATACATCACCAACCATGTAACGTTCGAACAAGTACTAGCTGAAGATTCTGACAGAGAAACACAATCTGTGAGTAAAGAGAAGCCCCAGGTTGTTCTGCCGAGCCTGCACTGTCCGTTCTGCGTGAGTGTGTTCTCTTCGGCCACGCGGTTACTGTACCATCTCAACAGGCACGTTGAAGTGAGCATGGCTGACGGTGTCGTCGTTTGTTGCGACCTCGTCTACAACGACAAGAAACTCTTCGTACAGCACTTACAAGAGGCACACGCCCACAGGACATCGGAGGAACCAGTGTGCGTCAGCTGTGGCTTCACAACTGACACAATCGACGAGTTGAAGCAGCACTATAAAGATGCTCACAGCGATGTGAAAAGCAAGAAAGAGAAGAAAGTTGAGAGCCCTAACAACCAAAAGTACATCCCGGCGGTATGCCCCGAGTGCAACAAGACGTTCTCGAACAAGTACAACATGTTCGCGCACATGCGCAGTCACTCGCGCGCCGCGGCCTACCCGTGCGACAAGTGCACGCGCACCTACAGCAATCAGGGCAACCTCACGCAGCACGAGAAGCTCGCGCACCAGGGAATACTCAACTACATCTGCGGGCAATGCGGGGAGGCCTTTCCGCGCCGGTCGGAGCGCGACACGCACGCGCGCCTGCACTCCGGGGAGACGCCCCACCGCTGCCCGCACTGCGGCAAGGCGTACCGCGCCAAGAACACGCTCACCAAACATCTCGAGATACACGCAAACATACGGAAATACGAGTGCGAGATCTGCTCCAAAAAGTTCCGGAGGAAAAGTCACCTGGACTACCACGTAAAGACGCACATGAAGTAACGACGGGCATTATTTGTTGCAGGAGCCCCTGCGACTCGCCCGAGAAGCCCCGCAGTGCGCTCTCTGACCGGTCCGAGCTGTCCGATGACGAGCCGCTAGCCACATTCGCTACTAGAAAGCCCACAAATCACTATACCAACTTCTTCAATGCCCTCGTGAACTTTAGAGATCATTTTGTGAATGATCAACATCATGAGGATTATCCTGACTTCAGCGACTCGAGTGTGTCGGACACTGAGGACAACGATGTGGACAGGTTCGACGACCTGACGCAGTACAACATGCGGCGAGACCGGCTGGACGAGGAGGCGCGGCTGGAGCTGAGAGAGGTGCAGAACAAGATCGACAACAAGACATACTACACGTGCAAGATCTGCAACAAGAACCTGAGCTCGGCGCACACGTACCTTTTCCACAAGCGCATCCACACGGGCGAGCGGCCATGCGTGTGCCACGTCTGCGGCAAGCAGTTCCGCGCGCCCAACGGCCTGCAGCGCCACCTCACGGAGACGCACGAGCGCCTGCGCCGGTACAACTGCAGCCTCTGCAGCAAGAACTTCGCCAACTCGCAGAACCTCAAACAGCACATACGGATACACACCGGAGAGAAGCCTTTCGTGTGCTCTCACTGCGGGAAGAGGTTCACGCAGAGCGGTTCGCTACACGTGCATCTGAAGACTCACAGTGAACAGTTCCCGTACGAGTGCGCGGAGTGCGGGGCTAAGTTCAGGCTGCGGTCGGGGCTGGTGCGGCACCGGCTCAAGCACACGGGCGAGCGGCCGCACGCTTGCGCGACGTGCGGCGCCGGCTTCCGGCAGCGCCACGAGCTGCGCGCGCACGCCGCAGCGCACAGCGGCGTGGCGCCGCACGCCTGCGCCGCCTGCCCGCGCGCCTTCCGCCAGCGCCGCGCGCTGCGGCACCACGTCAAGCGCGTGCACGAGGCCGAGCCACCCGACCTGGCCTACACGCACGTCGCACACGTCGCGCCCTACTAGTGTTACATAATATACGTTACGGACTTACATGACAGTATCATTACACCGATCCCATCCTTTACCTTTCCAGAGCGGTAACGCCAGACGAAGAAACCATTCGCGAAGACGACAAAACGAAAGTTGAGATCATCGCCAAACCAGAGTTTACAATAAGCGAGAATGGGAAACGGTATGCTATGTGTGGTGTGTGCCGGAAGAGCGTATCCGTGGGCGGGTGGACGCGGCACGTGCGCGCGCACCGCGGGGAGCGGCGGCACAGCTGCCACGCGTGCGGGCTCGCCTTCAACGACGGCGGCAACCTGGCGCGACACGTTCGGGCCATACACTCCAAGCAGCGGCCTCACACCTGCCCCACCTGTTCCAAGACATTCTCACGGAAGTCCCACCTAGAAGACCATGTAAAATCTCACTCTGAAAATAGAACATTTGTTTGTGACATATGCGGGAAGGGGTCTAAATCAAGTGCAGCATTACGCATGCATGCGCGCACGCACGATGCATGCAGGTTTCCGTGCGTGCAATGCGGCGCGCGATTTAAGCGGCGCGGTGAATTATCCGCGCACATGTCCGTGCACACTGGCGAGAAGGCACATGTCTGTCATTGCAAGAAGACATTCCGGCTGCGAAGTCAACTGACCGCGCATAGTAGAGTGCATCAGAAGACACAGGGACAAGACATGGAAGATTTAACCAGTGTAGGAAATGTACTAGGGTTGCACGAAGTGGAGAAGATACAATAATGTCCGTGTTCGTTATGTTCGTTTAAAACGGACACGCCATAATAAGGCAGATTGAAACCTGAAAGGTTATTTGAATTAAGGACATAAGTATGGAAAGTGGGATTAAGTATAGGAAGTATTCGAAATTAATTACATAATTGTTTCGAAAGTAATTGTTGTAACACATTACATTAATTGTGGTAGACTTGAATAAGGGGGACCGCGGCAATCTGAAGTTGACCAGTGCAAAAGTTCGAAATGAAATGAGATCGGTATAGTTACATTTTGATCTTCCATAAAACAAATATAGATTACTAGAGAAGAAAGGCAGCTGGGCACACGGAGATATTATGTGATGCTATGATACGTCTATCCTAGTTGAAGATACAAAAGGCTCTGATAATATTAAAACCCTTAGAAAAAACAGGGACAATACAAAAAGGTACATTTTTAAAACAATCCGCGTATCGTAACTATAAACGTCATGTCCACAAGTTGCAATACAGCTCTTTGTTGCAGGTGCATCCCCGAGATCTCCCCGCCGGCGACGCAGCACTACCGCGTGTGCGTGTACTGCGCCAGCTCGCACCCCGTCGCCAAGTACAAAGAGCACCTGGCCGTGAACCACTTCAAACTGCTATTCCACTGCGAGGATTGCGACAACTTAGTCGACCGGAGGGAATTTAGGCAGCACTTGTCCTTCCACGCCAGCCAACTAAAATACAAGAGAAAGAAGGCACAAAATAATAATCAGGCTCCTACCCCAGCGGCTACTAACATTGTTCCAAAGTGCTCACCGAAAATCGAAAGTCCAAAACCAATCATTAAAACCAAAGAAGAAAATACCCCTGTACCGGTTAACACAAACACCTCGGTACCGGTTAAAATAGACACCCCGGTACCGGTTAAAATAAACACCTCAGTACCGGTTAAAATAAACACCTCGGTACCGATTAAATTAAACACCCCGGTACCGGTTATAATAACCACCCCGGTACCGGCTAAAATAAACACTTTAGTACCGGTTAAAATAAACACCAAGGTACCGGTTAAAATAGACACCCCGGTACCGTCTACAATAAACAAAACGAGCGTCGAAGAAAGTAAGTTTTCAGACAGTGATACGGAGGAATCACTGTGGTCTGAAAACTCATTTTCTGGCTTCGGACCTCTGCCCGAGTCCGTGTTCGACGCTATCGAGGACTCTCAGGACGGCCAGCAGTTAACACCGCCAGCAGGCACCACGAGCCATGCGCCTGAGACTGAGCGACCCAAAGACCAGTCTATCAAATCACCACAAAACAATAATAATAACATGAACAACTGTTCAGTAGTTATTGAACCGATGAAAATAGAAAACTGTTCCCAAGTCAATATCGCTACTAGGAATAGGAGTGTAATGAACATACTACTACCACCAGAAAATAGAAGTGTTCCAGAAACTTCTGAAGTTAATAATAAACAATCGACTGACGAAAAGGGGAAGAAAAACCAGAAGACACGCAAGTGTCCCTTCTGCCCTAAAGAATACAGGGCGTCGTCCAGCTACTTCTACCACGTGAAACATTCCCACGAAGGAGCAAAGGAGCACGAGTGTGAAGTGTGCGGGAGAAAGTTGTACTCGAAATCCTCCTTGACGCAGCACATGACCATACATACCTCGTGCTACGAATACGAATGCTCGCAATGCGAGAAACAATTCAAATCTAAAGCGGGCCTCTACATCCATGAGCAAATACACAAAGGCACGAAGTCGTTTTCGTGCAATCACTGCGACACGTCGTTCAGGTGGAGGACGCACCTAATCCGTCACATGGCGAGGCACTCTGAGGAGCGCGCGCACGTGTGCGGCGCGTGCGGGCGCGGGTTCAGTGTGCGCTGCGACCTGCTGCGGCACGCGCGCACGCACTCCGCAGGCAACTTCACCTGCGATAAATGTGGACAGAAGTTCGCTCAGCTACGCTATTTGAAAGTGCACACTACAAAGCAGCACGCAAGACATGGTAGGAGGCTAACTAAGTAAAGGCAGCTGTGCCGCCGCCGCCAAGACAAGTCTATATAGGGTGACTGGTATAATTACCAGTCACCCAATATAGACTTGTCTTAAGGCGTCTATTGTGATAAAAGTATAAAAAAAATGTTTCTATGGGAAAGTTGTTTGTTACCATGAGTATAATCACGTGTTTGAGTATTGGTTACTAATTACCAGTCACCCTATATAAGGTGCTATAAAAATATCTGCCACGGCTTTAATGGGAGGTATTATTGTGTTTAAAGATTACAATAGTGAAGAACTTTCGTACCCCAGAATAGTTAATTTAATTTGAGAAAATAAAGTAGTTTAATAAACATTGACTCTACTCTGCATAACGTGTTTCACAAATTACGCGCGATGTGTCGCTTCGTCAATGAAAACAACTGCTATCTCTTTCTATCTGTTCTGTGAATGAAAACTGAAATCAGCTGACTAGTTCGTCACTATCTAACCTACTAGGTACACAATAATACGCAGGGAAAAAAGTGTTTTAAAAGTGCAATTACTTACCAGCTACCGCATTCTTCCAAAAAACTGACGTAGGTAAACAAGATGATAAACTTCCCATCACACTTAAAACAAACTTTGGACTGACAAGTTAGTGTAAGAATCGCAATTTTTTTCTTATTATTTTTAAACAGTAGGTGCTTAGATTAATACTTAGGTATCAAATAACGATAAATTACAGTAACTTGGCGTGTTTAAAAGTTAATCATCTTATTTACAATAATTTATTGCATCGTATTTACAGTTATTGACACACTCCCTACCTACTTATCTACAAAACTGTTGCACGAGTCCACCTTCGCGTTGCACACAAATGTAGGCACGCTTACGTACATGTCTCTTCACTTTATTTAATGTGTCCGTTTCACTTTTTACTTGCCTAAATGCGCGTTTGATGCGCCTTTTTAGTTCTTCCACACTTCTAATGTCATGTCCGGTTTGGCCGTACACAAGGTCCTTTACACGACCCCACAAAAAAAAGTCTAAAGGGGTTAAATCCGGCGAGCGAGGCGGCCACGGCACTGGCCCTCCTCGGCCTATCCACCTCTCACCGCCGTACCACACACCGTTTAAAAAATCCCGTACGCTGATGGCGAAATGAGGTGGTGCTCCATCATGTTGGAAGTGCAGCCCTCTTATCTCTTCAAGAGGAATACGTTCCAACATTCTTCTCACACGGGTTCGTAGTAAGCGCAGATACGTGTCTCCGTTCAGTCTGTCCAAGAACACTGGTCCTAGTATTCTGTTGCCGAGTATCCCGGCCCACACATTAACACTGAACCGAGTCTGAAAGTGGTCAGGCCGCACAACACGAGGATTCGCCTCAGTCCAATAATGCGCATTGTGTATGTTGAACATACCAACCCGTGTGAATGTGGACTCGTCAGTCCACAGAATGTTGCGGCGTTCTTCTCGCATCCAATTACAAAACGCGAGGCGAGCTGCGTAGTCATGTGGATGCAATTCTTGCACCCTTGTGAAGTGGTAAGGATGGAGCCCTTCCCGATTTAAAAGTCGCCACACGTAGTTGTCGCTCACGTCGAAGACTCGAGCAGCATCCCTGGTGCTCGCAAGAGGATGTCGCCGGAAGAAGTCCAACACTTCCTCTTCGAGTTCGGCAGAATATGGAGGCCTGCCTGCGTCAACCGGAGGCGGGTCAAAGCGGCCGTGTTCACGAAATCTGTACACGGCATCCAGAATGGTATGATGACTCACTCGCACACCAAACCTCTGCTGGTATAAGTTTACTGCATGCGCAGTTATGGAGTTACACTCGCGGTAGCACAACACCATTTCAAGATATTCTTGATTGGAGTACCGCCGTCTGGGAGGCATTTTTAAAGGAAGCGCGAGCGATTATCCCGTCGCTAACCGCTAATGTCCGCTAATTAAAACTAACTTCCGAGCGGGCGGGGGGCGACTGGCGAGCGGGCGGTCGGCTGGCGCGTGCGACGAACGGGGTAGGGGTAGTGCGGGTCAGGGTGGGGGCGCGCGGGGCTGCTCTTTGACGACGCGACGTCCCGACGAGTGCCGGTGCGCAGCGGCATCGTTTGATAAATGATAAGAATGGCAACAGTGTATGAACGGCGCCGGCGTTTTGCGAAACGATTGAATTGTACCTATTCGGTGCGGTGCGGCAATACAGCAAGTCTACGTGATGGTTTTATGCGAATAAATCAATTCAAATTTATACGTACAATTTTTTGTATGAAAAAAAATATGACAAATGATCAATAATTTATCTTTACTATTGTAATCTATAAACACAATACTGTCTCCCATTGCAGCCGTGGCAGATATTTTTATAGCACCTTATATATGCAAGCTGAGAAAGAAAGTGACGCAACCCGAAATTTAGGATTACTGGGAATAGAGGAAAATGTGTTCGGCGGATAAAACATTTACTATTCATTCTAGAGAGACCGAAAATACGTATATCCCTCTCGGACCGTAAATGGCCTGTTTTTTTTTTAATATAAGTGTGATAGAGTGTACTTTTTTGAGTCACTGTATATTTAACTCATTTTACTAAAAATTTGGAGATAGGTCACTTTCGTTCTGAGCGTGCAATAAACAGGGTGAAAGAGAAAGGTTATATTCATAAGAAAGGATTTGCTGCAGACTATCAAACTGAACAACTTCTTCCATGGGTCCAATATCGTAAATGCGAGAAAATTATCTATATATATTGAATTGTATGGGACAGCTCGAAGGAATGTACCTCTCTTCTCATGTACTGGTACTCAAATCGGGTGCGATGCCCGGTACCTACTTAGTCGTGCGACTACAAATTGGAAAGTGGTGTGAGGCAGGGATTAAGCTCGCCATTATTATTTAATTTGTATCTAAATAAGTTGAATGAGCGACTCGGTAGCACTCATATCGGCTGCTTCGTTGATGACAAATGTGTTAACAATATTAGCTTAGAGACACGGATGCACAATTCTTGCTACTTCAGACATATTTTAGTTGGCCTAGGCCGCATTACATAGCAGAGTCCACGCAAAAGTTTTTTTCGGATGGGAAATCATCAAATGACCTCCCCCCGCACTCCGGGCGGAGCGGAAGGGAGTGTCAGACTTGTACTGACTAAAACCCATCGTGTTCCAGGGCCGCGGTATTTTTTTCGTACAGTCCCGCAGCCTCGGCAGGCACCGGCTCTTGCGGACCCCTTCCGTTTTGCTGACATCTCTTTAAGGCGCGCGTGAAACCCGAACTCGCCACGGCCTGTCGTCATAAGAAGGCGGCGAGCTAGCCTATTAATCACCGTCCACAGGACCGCACCTACGGTGGCCGAGAGTCACCACGTGGCTCACGACACCCCGGGAGTCTCCCGCGGCGGCTGTGACGTGAGGCTCTCTCCCTCTCACGTTCCGCCACCTCCTGCGCTAGCATGACTGCTTCGCAGACGGAGGTGACGGCTTCCCATTCCCTCTCGCTCCGGACCATGGATTAAACCAGGGCCGGACTCGAGAAGCCACCGCCACCAATCACCGCTACAAGGACACGGCGGTGACCCGCCCAAGCAGAGCAGACCTCCACTGTGTCCTCCGGGCGATCCTCGCAGTGGTAACACCCGGGCGTTTCCTCCCGCCCGATTCTGTTCAGGTACCTCCCGAAACAACCGTGTCCGGTGAGAACCTGCGTCAGGCGGTTGCCCCGAGGTCTTAATAGGCAATTATAGCATATATAAACAAGTTTGGAAAAAATGGAGCATGTGGATATTTTGATTTCAAATTTCTATTTAATATCTGAATTTATTCGAGGCAAGATGTTAAAAAATTTCGCCTCGCCTCAGCCTAGCTTGATAGCTTCTCTTTAATATTAACTTTATCTATAGGTAACTCCGGAAGGTCGAAACAATTCTAACCTGTCCAAGATAGGTAGTGTTAAAATTTCCGAGCTCGCTTCGCTCGCTCTTGGAGCCTTAGTTTGTCCTTAAAATTTTCGCCCCCATTATCATCTATTTCTGAATAAAAAAGCAATTTTTTCTGAGTGGAGAGCTTAAATCTTTTAGTTTCTAAACTTTACAAATAACTCTTCAAAATTAGTAACTTCTACTTTATATAAACAAGTATCGAAAGTCGAAGTAATCCGAGGTACTAACATTTTTGAAGTAGCTCTTGCATTTTAGATTCTAAAAGAACTTCAGCTGCATCCGTAAATAGTAAACTTGACCCTTACAAATCTGTTTTTACTCGCACCCTTCTGCATATTTCATGAGATATGCATCGAAAGAACTGCACATGAGTGTATTTACAAGACGTATTAAAAATAATTCATATTTGTCATTTTACAAGCTAAATACAGATTATAGATGAGAAATACTTTTTTTATTATGATTTGCATGTTTTATTATAAGAATTTTTTTTTATGTTCATGTCTAGCACCAAGGCTCCAACCTTAATAAAGTAGAATACAAGTTAGGTTGGGCCGGTCAAAAATGTTATAGCCTGTAAGTTGCTGGACTGTATAGTTGTCATCTAGAGTAAGTTGTAGTTTCCGAGATCGAATAAAAACGCCACTAAATTCTTATTTCCTTTATTTGTTTTAATCGTATCTTATGGTAAATTTAAAACTATTTAGTACGATAACATTACACAAATCAACAATAAGCTACTGAGACGGACAATACATTAGTAAAGATTTTGATTAGTAAGACACAATCATGTTACTTAGACATTCAGATTTAGGATGTGTTAAACACAAAACACATTCGCAATTGAATTTTCCAAGTCCTAAACTGTATCCCAAAATGACAGAGTAAATAACCGCGCTGGCCGTGTCTAGAGATGGCAATACTAATAAACTCGCGCCGCGCGTCGGCAGTGGGTTTAGCGCACAACTACCGTCACGGATAGCCTTTCAAATCCACTTTGTGCACGTCATTTAAGTCGTCGTGCAAGTAAACCCTGACATGCTTGGTTTGAATGTAAAATGTTAACAATGCCGCCTCTAGGCGCGGTGATTTCGTACTCTGGGGGGTAACTATGACGTCTTAAAGCAGGAGTCATTCCAGTGTGGGAAAGAGACAGAGATATACAGGTCGTCTAGCGCCATCTCTTTCCCACACTGGAATTACTCCTGCTTTAAGACGTCATGGTAGGCCATCTTTGTCCAAAACGCACTTATGTGTCCAAAAACAGGAACGCCCATGTTTTCCGAAGGAATAAAAAACTTTAGTGATACTCGTAAATCTTAGCTCAGATTTAAATACGGATGATACTGAACTACCTACTGAATTCATAGAGTTATTTAAATATTGGTATAAGCATCAGAATAATTATGTTAGGTGGGCGGATGCTCAATCTGAGTCATATGGATTAGATTGTGGGGTAAGGCAGGGGGGATTGACTTCACCGAGTCTTTTTAATGTGTATATGGATCGGCTGATTGGTGAGCTGAGTGGCACCAAGATCGGATGCTCTGTTGATGGAACTATGATCAACAACATAAGTTACGCTGATGATATGGTGCTGCTCAGTCCATCAATCTGTGGTCTGAGGAAATTGTTGGCCATCTGTGAGAGGTACGCGGAGGCTCATGGCTTGAGGTATAATGCCTCCAAGAGCAAGGTAATTGTTTTTAGAGTGCGCAACAATACACCTGTTAATATTCCATCTATTAACTTACGAGGAACTCCGTTGGAGTTCGTTACGCAGTTTAAATACCTAGGTCATGTTGTCACGGACTTTCTCATGGATGACCAAGATTTAGATAGGGAGCGCAGAGCGTTGGCAGCCAGATGCAATATGCTGGCTCGCAGGTTTGCACGTTGTACTAAGGAGGTGAAACTGACTCTTTTTCGAGCGTTTTGTCAATCGTTTTACACGTGCAGCCTGTGGGTAAGGTATACGCAGAAGGCTTACAACGCTCTGCGCGTTCAGTATAACAATGCGTTGAGGATATTGTTGGGGCTACCTCGGTTTTGTAGCGCGTCTGGCATGTTCGCTGAAGCGAGATTAGATGATTTTTATGCCGTTATGCGCAAGCGATGTGCGAGTATGCTGAAGCGATTCAGGGGTAGCCCCAACAACATACTGGCTACACTGGCGGACAAAATTGATGGGCCTTTCATTAGGCACTGGGCAGCTAGACATGTGCGTACTGGCGTACATGTCGCCAATTAATTTAAGCTTTTTATGTACTAACAATAGGTTAAGATTTTACTAACACTATATGGATCAATGGTCTGAATTAAATAAATTATTATTATTATTATTATTAAATATTAAAAGTGAATTATTTTATAGGTGTGACTTGTGAGCAATGTCTAAAAGCATTAGTTTGTACAAAATAACTGAAAATTAAGTTGCTATCTCTAATTAATTATAACGATAATTGTCTTTCTACGCATCGCCATCAGCCCAGCCTGTCCAAATATTGGACATGCCTGTCCAATAAATAAAATGTTATATATTATGCCAAAATGACAAAACGTAATCAGAAAAATGTAAATGTGTCTTGATTTGACACGAAAAGTAAAACATGAATCTGCCCGATAGGTGTGAGTAGACTGATCCTGTCACTTCCAATTTTATTGAATGAGACAGTTGTTGTTGTCTGTTGCCCGCGACCTTCGTTAGCATGAAATTATTATTTTAAAAAAACATGACTTCCCTTTTTGAATTGATTTTTGTAACCAATTTCAAGGGTTTTATTTTTTTTGCATGAAACCCTAATTCTTATTCTATCATAACCGTACCCTATATTAGACCTTATAACATCAGCCATCTGCCTGTAAGTCCCGGCAAAATCAGCCCAGCCGCTTCGGAGATTAGCCGGAACATGTCTGTTCAACATAAACACATTTTTTTAATTTTTGTCTGTCTGTTGACAATAATTGTAAAAAATGTGTTTATGTTATAAGTGCCGCATCTATTTTCATATGCATTTAGTAAACAGCTGTTATTTTGATATAACAAACAGACTTCAATTTTATTTATTTGTTTAGATACAGTATAACAGTCAAATTGACAATTTAAAATTATTATCTAACGATCTAAAAATAGTTCAGTATGTAGACATACTGAACTATTTTAGATCGTTTATTATTATAATGTTTAATCTAATTTGAGAGCGTTCCAAAACTCAAATTGCCGAGGTAGTTTACACGGCTGCCAAGCTCAAATGTAACTGGGCTGACCACTTTTGTCGCATACCGGAGGTGCTATGGGCTAAAGTAACCACACAATGGGTCCCAAACAGCAGCAAACGGCAACGCGGCAGGGCCAGAAGGAGACGGCGGGACGAACTCGACTCCTTTCACAAGTATTGGCGGATAACAGCACTGGGTGGGAATAAGTGGAAGGGGGGAAGGGAGGCCTTTGTCCTGCAGTGGTGGGACACGAATGGTTGATAATAATAAATAATTTGAGAGAAACAGGAAACTATAACCTTTTATTATTTTGTAACAAAAGGATGTTTTCCTATTTATTTCACAACGGTAATTAGACCCACAGAGCGGTGTTCGACAGACGATTAGTAAAAATAAAGTGATGCAAGCGGGCCTCAATACAGGAATATAAAACGCCAAAATCAAAACGTTAATATGTTCAATTTTATTAACTGTTTGCCCCGCCTGTTTCACATGACAATTTAACACCAGACTTACTCAACTTAGGCAAGTAAAAATACCTCGTTTCTAATATATTACAATCAGTTCATTTCATCAGCCTCTGACATTTCCTGGTTTAAATGCAGGTCAGATAGGAGGCCTAATCCTTTTATATATGTCACCGCAAAAATTGTAAATACCGTTAGATTATAATCTATCTCGCGAGATTGTAAAATGTCGAAAGATTGTGAACCGTAGCATACTGCTTACAACTTAACGCATTATTTTTCGGTAGATTATATAATCTATCGAAGTGAAACCGTCAAATTGTGAAATGACATGCGACGGATGCACCTCGCGCGCTGATTGGTTGCACGTCATGTGCCCCGCGTCGCCATATTTGTTCCTAATTCAAAATCATTTATTTGCTAATATGGGTAATTACATAAAGTTGTTAATTCGTTTGTTGTCGAATGTAAACTAACAGTGCTTTTAATGGGCTCAATAAATAAATAAATTGTAAATATTATCAAATGAGAGAAACATAGGTTCACACGCATAAAAAATATAAAAACACAGAAAATGTATGTATCTTAGGCTACGTTCGGTGACTAACAGTAACTTATTTATCATTCACACTGTACTTCTTTGGTTAATCACAGATTCATTTTACCTCCACAACAATTTTATATAACTTATTCTTAAGCTTTGAGTTTTCAACACGAAATCAATTTACAATCACCAAAATATTTAACAAACAATGGTGGCGCGAGGCACATGACGTTCAACCAAAAAGCGCGCGTGGTGCGCTCCGTCGCATGCCATTTCACAATTTGACGGTTTCACTTCGATAAATTATAATCTACCGAAAAGTAATGCGTCAAATTGTAAACAGTATGTTACGGTTCACAATCTTTCGACAGATTACAATCTCGCGAGATAGGTTATAATCTAACGGTTTTTACAATTTTACGGTGACATATACATTTCTAATACAAAAACACTATTAGACAAGATACCGATAACTAGGATTTGATTTCATATCATCTGACGTTCTAAATAATTTAGTTCCAAACATTGTACAGTAAACTGCACATTTGACTACGACAGCGCTTATTAATAAAAAGAGCGGTTAACTTCGTTCTGACGTGCGGTAGACGGTACGATATGCAATACTAAGATAAATGACACCTTCCTAACATACAAGTTAACCAATTTCCTTACACTGCGGTGGTTCTAATGCGCGATGTCGATGGGCGGCGTGGACCTTCCGTCCTGCGTGGTGGGGGAGCCCGTCTCGTTCACCAGTCGCTGTCGCTCGCGGTACATGGACACCTGGATGTTCTCTAGCTGGTGGTACCGACACACTTTGATGGTGGAGAACACTGCGAGGCCGACCCATGTTGCGAACGCTGCCCAGGTGCCGAACTGATGGATGACATGAGTTGATGAGGATAGTGCCTCCAAAAAATGTATCTTGAGATGTTGTGTTTTATGGCAATAGCGATCATTCAACAGAACCCTTCCCCTAATATCTCTTTACACTTGCACGAAACAAAACAATAAACTATGTGTCATTTTGTATTAGCAAAAAAACGGTGAGGAAATAATTATGTCGATTCAAAAAGCTTACTTTTCGTTTTTGAGATAAGAACGCCATAAAATGTATCTAGTTATAAATAACCGCTACTGCCCTGCTAACACGCAACAATTTTACGTATCGTTATGCATTTTCATAGTAACTTACAGTAAAACACAAATAAGTAGCTTCTAAAGATAGAAAAGAATAAATTGACCCCAAGTGACAATACTAACGTTTTCTCTTTTTTTTGCTATCTGTCTAGGTAGCATAACGAAAACGTTAGTACTTATCTAACATTAACAAATAAAAGGAACAACAATTAAGTAAGTTTCTAACAACCTGACCATCACCTGATTTTGTTCTTACCTGTGATGTGCCGATTTGCATGTAGAAGTCGTTGGTGGTAATGTTTTCCTTACTGTCAATATTCTGACCGGCTGCGTCTTCGCAGCTGAACATAAAAAGTTATCATTAATTAATTTCTCAAGTTTGTACTTCAATGACAACAGTAAAGAACTGAGACTACGAAAGGTTGATCATTATCAAGTTAGGGAAAGACGAACTCAAGTCGTAAACAACAAAGCTCGGATTCCATCAATAACCCTTGTTAAAAATAGTCACTAGCACATAGATGAGTACATACAGGGACTAAGGACTAGTCATGATTACACTAATGTTTAGATGTATTTCGTTTTCTCTACGCACCTGGGGAACCTCTCAACGATGATCTGGCACCAGGTCATAAAGCCCAGCGTGACGATGACAGCAGCTGACACGGCCAGCCCACACAGCATCATGCAGCCCACAGCCTCCAGGAACGCAGACAGGAACGAGCTATCCAGGCCCTTGTACATGAAAATGGACAGTCTGGGGACAAATTAACATAGGTACAAAGTCAATGAATAAACCCGACTGCATAAAAGCGAATTAAAAAGATAGAAACTAAATTTAGGAGAAAATAAAAAGAACTCAAAAGATGTATAGAAACGAGTCAGATGACATGTACACTCACGAGCACTAATATGTAGAAAAACACTTAGCAAAAGTCTTTTTCTCGTGTAATAACAGTTTCAACTTTGAGATGAGACCTAGGTACCTACCAGTAACGATGGGTCAATTTTTTGGGTAAGCCGAAGTACATATCTTTAATGTGATTATATTATTTGTCTATAGAATACTGACTGTGCCATTTTTCAAACGGAATCCGGTAGGAATCGAGTTGTATGGAACCTTCGCCACTGGTACCTACCTATTCCGTAATAGTATGGCTTCCTAAATACTATGCTCGTGAAAACGTTAATCTGAGGGACGCCAAGGTATGCGATCGAGTCCGCTAACATACGATCGCGGGGTGAGTCTCGGTAGTTGCTGGCATGCCGTGGTAATCCCCTGCCCTGATGTGCTCTGGCCCTTGGCATGCCTTGGTAACTGCCGGCTGCCACGGCATCAAATAGGCCGCTGCCTGACATCATCAGTGTGCGCTGGCCTTTGACAGTAGCTGCGTGTATGTATTTAATCTATACTTAATTCTAATTGTAAAAATCATGCTCGTACAGACGAGACGCCAGCACATCAAGCTACTACCATCTGTCAAATTTCTTTAATAGATTTTCAAGTTTATCGCTAAAGCATTAGGTTCAAGGTTGATTGGGAAAATTTTACAGTTTGGGGTAGTTTGATGTGCTGACGTATGTACATACATGACGCAGTCGGAGGCTACGTCTGTTTCTGTTACATATGGTCAGGTAGTTTGCGAAGAGGTAGCCTCCGACTGCGTAGACGAATCCAGGCAGCGCATTCATTAAAATTCATCCAGTCGTTATGTTTCGAGGGCATAATGTAACTCACATACTGCCTACTACGCGTGGAAAAGATAACCCTGCTTTTGTTATCATACATTCGGATAATAACAGATAGAACAGATATTTAATGCCAGGAAAAATATAAGAGGAAAACGAACATACAAAAAACGTTTAACGAACGCTTAAATCCGAAAAATGCTGTTAAATCTCGATAGTTACCTATACCCATAATAATAATTGGCTTTAGGTTTGCCTGGTTAACCCCAGCTCGCGCGGTCGGAAGCCCATTATGAAATAAACTAATACCAGTAATTTTGAGTGTCCCATTGCTATAGGCAGGTCTAGCTTTGTCCGCATTTGTTCGGCCGCTATCCGAGCATACGCCAGAAGAGCAGTTCTCGGAATAAAAAATACGTTTATCGATTGTCACTGACATTGTGACTAGAATTACCTACTAAATTGAATAACTGTAAGTACTTCCACATGAATGTAAATAATATGATAGATACCGAGTGATTTACACTAGGGTTATCTATGTAGTGAAGTGACAGACAAGGTACAATTGTAACACTTGTATTGAGCATGACTCAATATTATGTTCACAACAACAAAAAATATGACTTTATGAAAGGCCTGTTTTATTTGTATTACGCATATATACAAAGTTGCTAATGCAACTTTAATGCTAATGATGTATTTCTGTCAAGGAATTTCAGGCATTTTATTTTATGTAATAAATCTTAAAAAACTTTTTCTTGAAACCAATCTATGTTTGTTGTAAAGCTGCACAAAAGACAGCTTCCACAGACGCTGTTTTTTGTGTTTAAATGATTTAGCACTCCCTCGGCAGTCAGACCGCTGGCAACATACAGATCAGGTCTCTTAAAAAGGGACCATCACAACCAGTTACAGCACTCGCTTCATGTAAAATATTGTGTAAGCCAGTCAGATGGACATACCTGTAGATCTGAATGCTGCATGTCAGGAACATAAGTACTCCAACCACAATGACATAGTCGCAGTACGCCCGATACGCCCAGGAGACAGCCAGCTGGCCGTCGTTCTGCCAATCTCCTTGAGAGAAGAGCAAGCAGTGGCCGCTGAAAAAATAATACTTTATGAATACTACGGATGTGTACAGAACTAAAACCGAATACATGTTCTGCGATTTCGACGGTCTCTCCAGTCCTGGAGTCATAGCCCTAGATGGCGGGTTTCTTCCTGTCTGCTCCGACTTTCGGTATCTCGGTTCACTCATACAAAGCGATGGCGAAATAGATCGTAGCGTAAAGCACACAGTTAACACGGGATGGATGAAATGGCGGGAACAATCTGCGACTCCCGCATTCCCCTTAAACTTAAGGGGAAGATTTATAAAACAATGGTTAGACCTGCTGCCTTGTATGGATCAGAATGTTGGGCCACAAAAGGGATGAATGTTGGGCTACAAAAGAGATGAATGTTGAGCCAGAAAAGGGATGAATGAAAGGCATTTGCATGTGGTTGAGATGAGAATGCTAAGGACGATGTGTGGTGTTGTGATGCAAATAGATCAAATAAGAAATGAGTACATAAGAGTCTGAAAGTTGCACCGGTGACTGAAAAGTTGTGTGGTAATCGGTTCTAGTGGTATGGGCAATTGGGCATGTGATGCGGAGGAATGAGGAAAATGTCGTGAGGGAAGTTTTGAGTACGCCTGTGGATGGGTATATGAGTAGAGGAAGACCAAAGAAACGATGGATGGACTGTGTAAAGAATGATATGGCACGAAAGCAGGTGTCTGATGAGATGACGAGTAATAGAGAAGTATGGAAGAAGAAGACATGCTGTGCCAACCCCAAATGAATTGGGACAACGGCAAGAGAATGATGAGATAGATAGAAGACAGAATATTCTTTATTATGTACACCATACGAATTACAATTTACATAAAAAGAAAACATTTCACATAGGGTGACACAATGGGTGGTCTTATCGTTAATAGCAATGTATAATAATCATCTATGTAATATTAAATACACCTCTGCCTCAGCATTTGGGGATCACAGGCATGATGATGGCTTTTGTATGTACAAACACAGATTTTGTAGATACCTCAAGTTCTGAAGTATTTTTTTTGTGTATATAAAGTACACTAGATATCTATCTTTCACAACAATAATAAAACCATATTATCAGAGCACTGAGAGACTGCTGGTATGTAATATACCAGCAGTCATGAGCAGTAATGTTTACATTTAGCAAAATTCTAAAGCCTCATGACCCAAGTAGCAAAATCATGTCATATAAATGGTACAATAACGTTTTTTATTTAACTTTCAGCCATACGAAAATGGTTTTATAATAGTTTTTTATACGTAAATATAACGGGGGTTTGGGCGCAGATTATACAACATTTTAATCGTGTAGGGGTCGTTTTGCAGTCGCGTCAGCGACAATAACGTTGAGTAAAAATTACAAAGACATTGTAAGTTTAACTAGTAAGGTTTGTAATAGTTTCTAGTAATACTCTTTATAGACGTTTTGTTATGCTGGTGGTCGGACTGTGGTACAAGCTAGACAATTTGTGTGACAATTTTTTGTGTTGTTATAAAACTTATAAAAAAAGTAAGTATGTCAAACGTTTTAATATTATCTATTAATTTAATGTAAAGAAAGCTTATTGTGGTGGAAGATGAAGAGCGGTGACTTATAGTTGGCGATTTAAAATTTTCGATGATATGTATTATTATCTTCGTTAATATTTTAATGGGCCGCCATAATATTTGTGTTTCAATATTATTTATAAAAATAAAATACATAATTGTCATCAATAATTTCCGCCATATTGGCAATAGACATTGGGCGACTGCATTTAGACATCTATATAACTATTGGTCTTATACATGTTTTTTGTATCATCTATGGCGTCCACCATGACGGTTGCAATCAGGGTTCTTAAGTTATATTAGAGTAACGTTTCAACCTAAAAGTTACTTAAAAGCGGAAATATACGACCTATTATGACGATTCTATAATAGTTAACTATAAAATCATTACATAACAGTTTGTTATTTAAGTGTTGAATAAAAGGTTCTAAATTTACAAAACATGGCGTCTCATCACTATTTTCTGACTGAAACGTTTACTCGACTTAGCATTATATGACCGTCATATAAATTATTGAGATGACGTTTACCAGACGCATTAATATGACTTAAATTATTATAACTAATGTGTCGAACTGAATACTACTTTACAACTGTTTAGTTGCTGCAAAACTGTTATAAAGCCCTTAAATGTCTGTTAGTTGTATAGTTCTAATATTATATAACTTTTTTGCTAGTTGGGGAAATAATGTTTTTGCTTTGAGATAAGACCTATTTCACATTCTTATATTTTATGTATGGCTTTCCAAATACTAGAGTGTACAACATTGAAACTTAGTCATTTGTTTTAAAATAGTAAACCACAAAAGAGGATAAATGCAATTACTATAATATAATAGAGGAAGTCTGACAGTGGCCCCGGTGACAAAAAAGAACAAAAATAGTCCTTTGGTTTGGTATGAGGCATGTGACAAAGGATGAGATGCATGTCATTTATGTAGAGATAGGGAGTGAATGAATGTGGGAAGACAGCCAACTAGGTGGACAGACAATCTTATTAAAGTGGCTTGAAGAAACCGGATAGTCAAAGACTTATACTTAGGGTTGCCATCACTTAAACTGACCTTGCCAGACCAAAACTTAAAATAACCCCATTTATGTGAATTCAAGTATTTTTTCCCAGACACTCTTGGGTAAAACAATAATGGAAAGAAAAAAATCGCGAATCAAACAGTAAGTATGCTGATAGTAAGTGCAAGAATCCAAAGTGGAGTGGCCCATGAACGTCTCCCGCGTTCGGTCATGGGGTATTTTGCAGCACCAGAATTGGCTTGGACACCGACAATATGGTTAAATGTTATGTATGAATTTTTAACTAAGAATTCTAAATAAGTTTGTGCATTAATTTATCAACTTCCAAAATTAAGAAGGTTTCTCAAGATTCATGTTGGATGTAAGAGCGAGTGAAACAAGCTCAAAGTTTTGCATTCCGGTAGTAAAAAAAATGGGTTCAGACACTGTATTAAGTAATTAGAGTATTACAAAAAAGTTTAGCATGAATTCTTTTCCTTTTGTGTCCCCTGTTTGGGGCACCTAAATATGGTACACACAAAAGGTGAGTGGGTTCCAACCTCAAACTTTTTGAAAACCCTTCCATATGGCCCCCGGACGCCCTCCAAACTAGCACAAATCCAGGGCAACCCGGATGCATGGCAACCCTACCTAAACTCAGCATTGGGTGGCCAAAGGTTGAAGAAGAAGTTAGTGTGACGGTTGACAGGGCCAAATGGAAACAAAGGATGTGTTGTGCTGACCACAAGCAACAAGGGCTGATAAAAAAGAGTTTAAATGCATGCTTGAGTACAGTAATAATCTCAGAAAATATTTAGTACTCCAAAAACTAATACCAGTACAATCTGATTTACTCTATTGTGAAGTGAAGAGGATAGGAAAAAATTAAGATAAACAACATTATATTTCTCTCTTTCAATATGAACATTATACTGTGTATTACAAAGCTTGAGATATTTTAATGATAGTGGTTTATTTAGCATTTCACCCATTTGTTTATAGCATGGAAGTTCAGGATAATGCAGTTTATAGGCTTAACTTACTTGAACTCATGCAGATGCATGCCCATCGGCGCTATGATGCATAGGGACAATATAAGGCCAATCACATAGCCAGCTATTTGACTCAGCAGCAGCACGTTCGTCAGCGCCATCACGTTAGCTTATACACTCACCGATTTTGCACAATAAGATAATTACGACTTATTTTCTATAGTCTGAATTCTGAATTTGATAGAAATCGAGGAAAACACAAAACAAAACTGACGTTCGAGACCTTCGGGCAAATTAAAATGACATTTTGATTGACATCAATGCTAGTGATGGCCTGATGGGTGACTTCAATCACTCATCAACCCATCATGGAATAAATATATATAAATTTGATATTTCCTATATCAAATTCAAGACATTGATATTTCGTTCTTATAATAATAAGCAGCACAGAAAAAAAATCTATGATATATTACTGCTTTTCAGAATCGATTTAATACTATGACGAGTGTAACAAATACAACGTTGAAATAAACGCGTTTTTATTCGTTTCAACACAAGTAAATTTTTCTTCATGATTGTCTGCCATTTGAATTGAATTTTAATTTTTGGTTTTGATACTAACATCAAAATGATTTATTTTCGTATCGTTTTATTTAAGATTAGCCATTTTCTACACATATTTAAATTCTAAATTTTAATTTTAATAACCACAAAATAATAAACCTCTTCTCACTCCGTAAAGAAACGTAAAAACAGAATCCTGTCACCCTGTCACCCTTGTCATCATGGAATGTCAAATTGCGACAGATTAGACGTTGGTGATGTGTTTCAATCAGTGGACTCAGAAATAAATCGCATTAATTGAACAATTTACTATGTCATTGCCTTCCCATTAGACTAATAGCAAACTAAAACAATGAATTTTAACGCTTCCAGAAATGGTCAGTATTTTTTTCTATGTAAACAACGTTTTCACCTGTTACCGACATGCTCGGGCTGTATCTAACAATTGCTCATAAAGTTCTCATTACATTCAAGTGAACTGATCACACTGTATTTCGTATCACCTTCTACACATTAATCTTCCCAGGTGACCTAAATCTTCTGATAATTATATTTAAAAACTTGCCTACTTTGCAACAGTTTATAACAAGTCTTGTTATAAACTGTTGCTGAGTAACAACAGTCGTTAAAGCAGCCAAATACATCCATCTATGTACATAGTTGTAGTTCTTGTAACTTACTAACCAACAGCATATATGAAATCTCTCCCCGAGCCAAAAATAAAGCATTCCAATGAATAATTTCACAATCTTTATTTGCAGTGGGTCAGGCGGGTGGGATTCGCAAGGCGAAGCGCGTGAGTGACGTTGCGGCGATGGGGGCGCCCACGCCGAGCCCTGCCTTTAGCCCTGCTCCTCCAGCATACACAACTGGGTTCCAACCCGCTGGACCCCTACCTCCTTATCAAGAAGGAATCCAATTAGACACCTCACAGGACTTTGTTCCACCTGCTGGACCATCTGGAAGTAAGTTTGTTTGGTTATAATTTATTACAAAACATTCTAAAACCTGTAAATATATAAAATAATGATTACTCAATTTCTAACAGTTGTAAATCTAGTGTTGTAGAGTACATTGCTTTTAATTACCAACAGTTTGAATGTTTATAAAGAAAGTTGTAGACTGAGTTACTATTACTGTTACCCTGTGACATCCCACTGCTGGGCAAAGGCTCTTTCGATCTAGAGACAATAATTTTAGTAGGAAATCAATTAGTTTAATGTACAAATTCAATTAAATAACAAATTCTGTTAACAATGATGTTCTAAATATTTTGTGTTTCAGATTTTGGTTACATGGCTGGTTACCCACAGTCTCCGATGCCAAACCCAGCACAACTAGGTTCCATGCTACATCAGCCCATTGTGCAGGTAACTTGCATGTTTTAGTAACAGTATCATCATAGTCTGTAAGCTCGCAATTCTGCTTACAAATATGGATGTAATCAGGACGAATCTGAAATAAACGATTTATTATTATTATATGCAGAAGGATAGCAAAAATACTTGATTCATGAAAAATGAGCTTGGAAAGAGGTGCCTCTCCCTGCGTTTAAAAAAGCTTCCAAATACAGGGATCTTATTTCTGTTATGGAAATAAAAATATACTGCTAAATCTTTTATACCAATAAACGTTAAAAAAAAATGTTAGTAGTTCTAACTACTAACATTTTTTTATTGGTTGCTCTGAAGTTCAAAATAATGGACCACCAATTAGATTTTATTACAGAGGTCAGCCCTGATTACCCTGACATCATGTAGTAGGAATTTTCAAAAGTACCACATCCATGCTAATACTGTTAGTGTGAAAATAAATTTGTCTTAGAAAAGGCAGATGATGATGCCTGTTACTGCTGCTTTCAAGAAACATGGCACACAGCTCAGGTTCACAATGACCTGGGTTTCTTATACCAGTAGAACATTGTTGTGAGATCATTTTCAACCTTCATGCAAACCACACGCAGACAGAATCTAGTAAACAAAACAACTCTCCCTACCCCTCCCACTAGTCTATTAGCGTCCCCTTCCCGCAGGACATGGCGCTGCAGTACGGGAACCAGCTGGCGGCGCAGGGCCGCGAGGTGGTGCAGCGCGAGATCAACAAGTACGTGCCCGTGTCGCGCATGCGCTACTACTTCGCGGTGGACACCAGATATGTGCTGAGGAAGCTGCTGCTCATCATGTTCCCTTACACGCATAAGGTTGGTATTAACCGCAAGACACATAACTGTATGGTTGAGGAGCAAATATGTTCAAAATTTGAAATAAAAAAATGATTTAGTTGTGACACAACTTTTTGAAAATATAAATTACATTATGACGTCCGCCCTTTACCGCTTCTTAGCATTTTAGCTAGGGAGGAGAGGCGGAACAAACTCCCAGCAACTCATAGCAAGTGCATGCTTCGAAGGAAGTGTTTTACAATAAGGTGCCAGTAAAAATAAGAAATTAAGAATGCCGTTTTCAGCAAGCTTGATAGTGATACCACGATTTGCAGATTTCTTTCCGCGGCATCTTTTACCGCGCACTACATTTTTTGACGTTCTAACTATATATAATATATGAATACAGCAGAGCACATCTCTAGTTTTAGCGTTAAGCCAAGTGCTGAAAATCCAGTACAACATAAAAAAAATATTTACTTATTTTTTATATGTTCGTTTTTTTTATTTTTAAGTGAGAGACGAGGGACGAATCGCATGTGACTAAAAGAGTGATGAATATAAATGTTGATGGATGGAGAGGGAGAGGAAGACCAAGGAATCGCTGACTGGATTGTGTGAGGAAGGATATGAAAGAAAAAGGAGTAAATGATACCGTGATGGGTGACGGAGGAGAATGGAAGAAAAAAACGTGTTGCGCCGACCCCGAGTAACATGGGACAAGGACAGGAAGACGATGAAGATGTTTTATTTTTAAATGCTTTTAAATTATTACCCTATATGAGTCCCAATAAATACTTGTTCTTTCTGTCTAAGTATTGAGGTACCCTGCCATTCAAGCTGATTTATTCTCTCCGTAACGTAAGCTGCTCTCTTCCAGGAATGGATGGTCAAATACGACCAGGACTCGCCAGTGCAACCTCGGTACGACATCAACGCGCCGGACCTGTACATCCCCTCCATGGGCTACGTCACGTATGTGCTGCTCGCCGGCTTCATGTTGGGTGAGCGATAATTAGTAGACCTAGTCTTCAAGATATGCTATGAGTTTGCTCAAGCTGGGAATCGAACTCAAGACAGCCTACTACCAAGAAACCAACAGAGCAGTTAGGCCTCTAATCTTGCGCCTGATCTCTCTCCGGTAGTGTCGGATAGCTGTCCCGTCGGACGATGCGAGTGAGGAAGAGAGAATGCGCGTGTGTTTCCGCGCACACTTGAGCACTATAATATTGCCTGGGTCGATAGCTAGTCGCCGCAGAAAGCCTGAGATTGGCCGACATGGCCGAAAACTATCAAGAGGAATATTATATCTGCTATATTATGCATTTTATTCCTAAAATCATCATTTGTTTATTGTATTAACTGTTCATGAAACTAAAATTAATTGTTATCACCACAGGAAGAAACGCTCCAGTTGATAGATAAAGTCAAAGTTCACAATACACTAAAAACAGGTTAAATCTTAGTGGTTTTGAAAACTAAAATGTGATCGATCTTTTGTTATCAGGGATTACGTTATCTTACACTGGACTGATTGCGTAAGCTTCTTAAAGAAAAGGAAACTTCATTTAAGAAATACGCTGTCCTTATCGTCATGATTAGATGCAAATCAAACTGAATACGTCTAAATATCAACATGAAGGTCAAAAAATCTTAATTTGCAACCGCAAGCAAAATCGAACCTTACATTATAATTGACACACACGCGCATAAACAAACACTCGCGTTTATGTAGAATGTATTTTTTTCATTTAGTTTTAATAATAGGTCTTTAACTATGAAATTGCCGTTTTTTTTTTCACATTTTGGTCTGTTTGTAACTTGGTCGTATAGTTTTTTTCCTAATTCCATTCTTATTGGATTAATTGTTAAATGACGTACCTTTTTGAGTTTCAAGCCGTACTAGTAGTTGCATATTACTTCATAGGGTAGTGTCAAAACACCTGTTTCAATGTGCCGTCGGTTTCACTATTTCAAGAACACAGTCTATGACAAAAATATACCTTTATTTTTGTTATAGACTGTGTTTTGAGTAAGATACGCAGTGCAGCGCAGCTGTTTTCACTCTAACTATAGTTCGCAATTGCATCATAATCGGTTAAGACGTTTCCAAGAAAAAGAAAAAATGTTAGTATGGAAATATCGGCAATTTCATATACTCTAATATTTTGTATTTTTTTATTCAAAGTAGAAGTTTTCCTTTATTGCATCATGTTATTAGGGGAGGATACTGGCTCCTGCAACACACTTTCAACTATCGCAGGAGTCAGAGAATCACACATACCTTGTACAATGTTTTCATGTCAATAAATATTTTGTTTTTTTTTTTCTATACACAACTATTTTTGGTTTATTTTCCAATGCCTGTGGCTAGACTAGGTAGCTTGTTTTTGTCTATTCAAAAGTGCCTGTAACGGGTTTAGTCGAAGACCCTCACTCCGCCTAGCCTCAGGGCGCCTACATCTCGTTTAACAAATCTGCCTTTCCCAGGTCTCCAACACCGCTTCTCTCCAGAACAGATAGGCATGCAGGCGTCCTCCGCGCTGGCCTACATCATCTTCGAGATGATCATGTACCTGGTGACCCTGTACGTTACCAACACCAGCACGCATCTGAAGACTCTGGATCTACTGGCCTTCTCGGGGTAAAGTATATTTAGTTTTTGAATTAGAAAATGTCTTGAACAAAGTTTTGAATGTAAATGTGGATATGGCTAGAAAGGGGCTGACTCAAAAAAACCGGCCAAGTGTGAGTCGTACTCACGCGGTACACAGGGTTCTGTAGCACCAAACAATATAATTTTAGGGGCTCATTCATATGTTGAATTGTATTACATTCAACAGCAAAACTAAATTTGTGTTTCATAGTATGTTAATGAAAAACAAAGTTACTGCTGCAGTTTGATGAAAATGTCCCATATCTCAAAAACTAAACATCAAATCTTATTCAAACCAATTTTCGTTGAAAGTTTTTTTTACGTTCTACAATCCTACTTTTTTTCAGAATTTTCCTCCTCTTTAGAAATTAAAGGTACACACACACACACATTTTACCACTTTGGAGGTGTCTATCTTTCAAACGATTGACTTTGAGAAAAAATGGTTTTAGGAACCTCAATGTCATTTTTAAAGATCTACCTATAGACAACCACCGTATACGACGTCACAGATAATATAATACTACGTACAGATACCCAATCCCATACAAAGAAATGATACCTCCCTAAAACTGGCAATCGGACCGGCTATTTTTTGTCCTCCATTTTTTCAACAGGTGGTAGCACCAACGTCTCACTGATTACCAGAGGCAGTAGTTTTACAACGCCATCTAGGAGTAGGACTAGTTTCTAGGTGGCATCGATACTAAGTGGCATCGATACTACTAGATGGCGCATAGATTCTCTACATCGCACCGTGCGTTTAAGGACAAATAGATAATAACAATACAACAAAAAATATCTCTAGTTGGCGAAACGGTTTCATTTGTGTGAGTGAGCTAACAAACATCTCTTTGCGGCGAATGCGTCTTCATTTGTTTTTGTTGAATATTTCAATACTTTTAGAGCGTTTACTACTTACGGCATTTCGTATAAACTTTCAAGTTCTTTTTTTTCGAAATGACTGAACCGATTTTAATGAAACTTTATACACTTAAGCAATATACATAGTTCTAAAAAATTATCAGGGAACATTTTCGAAAAATATAATTACAGCTAAATTAGGACGATTTTAGATTCATAGAAACAGAAATTTCCAATTATCTCTTTTTTTATAATGACATTTCTAAAATGTTCTCTGAGAACTTTTTCGACTTAAGTAGGTATCCTGCTTATGCGTATGAAGTTTCATTTATATCGGTTCAGAAATTAAAAAAAAAGGACTTGAAAGTTTGTATGAAATGCCGTAAGTCGTAAACGTTCTTAGAGCCAAACCACACGGCACGGTGCGGCGCCGTACCGCAAGCCATTTCGCCGCACTGACAAACACACGGGAAGTGCGACATCGCAGCGGCGATGAAAAAACTATCGGCTTGCCCTACGTACTACAGTCTGTAATAACAATGGATCGCAAACAACTGTGTGGTGCCACGCCGGCGCCGCTCTGTTTTTCCATTCCCGCCTCGTCTCGATTCAGGCACGCGCGCGGTGCGGTGCCGGAGAGCACCGCACAGCGCCGTGTGGCTACAACACATTGTTGTATGTAGAAAACCGGAGCGGCAACGCTCGGGCGCCGCGCCGGAGCTGCACCGCGCCCTGTGGTTTGGCTGGAGAAAACGCCAGGGCAGCGCGCGAATTTTTTTTTTTTACCATTTTGCAATGTGCAGGTCAGTGTCAGGCTGGATGTTGAACAAAATATGATGCGCGACCGTAACACGTATGTATTTACAGTATTATAATAATTAAAATCGTCAATACAATCCCATTGAATAACTATTTCATGAAAAAGTCTTTCAATGGTATTAAATGAACTTAGAGGGTTGTATTGATGATTTTAATTATTACAATTCTGTAACTACATACATGTTACAGCCGCGAATCATATTTTAATCAACATACAACCTGACACCGACCTGCAAATTGCAAAAAACGTAAGAAAATTTACTTACGTTAGATAATCCGAACCGCCATAAAGTTTGCAGATCATCACTTGCAGCTCATTATAAGTACTCAAATCAATCAAATCTAGGTATACAATTGCTTTTAATTTAATGTAGTTACTGCGGCAAGGAAATGATATGAAAAGGTAGGTACTAGGAGTAGGAGCATGAAAGATGGAAGTAGGTACTAAGTACCAACTTACATAAATAACAAAAAACAAACGGAATAATTTTATAAAAATATTTTAATACTTCAATCAAATACCTAACTGCTTTTGTAGTTTAATTTTTGTCTTTTAGTTTGTTTTAATTGCATAACTGTTAGGTTTTAACAAAAGAAACGCGAAGTCATTTGAAGTAAAAACTAAAATTATCCTTTTCAAGGCATTGGTACGTTGTCATCTAGTGTATGCCAGTATAGCATGGAATCCTATGTATGCTGTACATTCGCAGCGCCTCGAGAACATCCAGCGAGCGTTTACGAGACATAATTGCATACATGTCCACAGGAATATCCCACCGATGTCCATACGAAGAACGTTTGACTTTCTTTAAACTTGAGTCGCTTCGAAACCGTCGACAGTGCGACGGTTTCGAAGCGACTCAACTCATGACTTAGTTTTTCTTCATAAGGTTGTCAATAGTCAAATTGAATGCGAACAGTTGCTAGAACGTGTAATGTTGCCAGTCCCAAACAATCGTCCTAGACAGCCAATTTCTAGACTTTTTCAAACGCAAACCAACTCACCAGTATCAAGAATGTGCATTCAATACTACGAACGCAACTGTAAATTACCTGCCTTGGATGTGTTCTTTGGTTCCCTACTGAAGTTCAAAAGCCTGTTGCGCTCTCATATGAACCTACATTTAAATGGCTATAATTAGTTTCTTATCAGTTTTATTTGGATTTTTTTTATTTTCTTTGTGTTTATTAGTGTAAGTCAGTTTTTTGATCTCTTCTTTAGTTTAAGGCAAAGATGTTTTGTTTTCTATTTTAAGTTACATTTTATTTCTTTAACTTTACAATAAAATAGCTATATTGTACTTAAGAGAATGTTGTGTACACCTGTAATTGGTACCTACATAAGAACCCTAACCTGTATATTTCTATTGTTAAATGTAAAATGTATGTACTGTAGGTGTATCTATTTTAAATAAATAAATAACTAAAAATTTTTGAAGCATTACTTTTGAAGTGATGTTTTCCTAAATTTATTATGTTACTAGCGACCCGCCCCGGCTTCGCACGGGTGCAGTATATATGTACATATAAATCTTCCACTTGAATCACTCTATCTATTAATGAAAACCACATCAAAATCCGTTGCGTAGTTTTAAAGATCTAAGCATACACAGGGACAGACAGACAGCGGGATTGACTTTGTTTTTTACTATGTAGTAATTAGTTTTACTACAGGTTAGGTTTTTTTACAGTTTCTTATATTTGATTTTTTCTTTTTTGATCAACCTGGAAGACATTTGAAGGTTAATTTTTAATTTCTTGCACTTTGGAGTGTTCTTTGATTTCCTTTTCTTTTATGTGTCAAAACATAAAAGTGCACTAGATGCAGTTGGTTCTTCAACATTTGGACTGTTACAAGTCAGTTGTATCTTATACACTTTGGTTGCGAGTCAAAATTTTCAGTACAGGTGAAGTTTCTTGAGCTAAAAAAACAGATATAAAGGTAACGTAAGCTCTATGTTACAAACTATTGACGACCTGTAAGAACAGTTCTTGTCATTCTTAAAAACTTACACACAGAATTCCCATAAATGAGGGTACAATAAAATTGTGATTATTTAAAAAAATACCTTGTGATGTTGATGGACATGGTGAATGCAGTGTCATGACCGAGCATTGCACATCGTTGTGGTTTTGAGGCACTGCCATTTTTGATAATTGTTCCTTTTGCCAGTTTTAGTCTGAATGAACTTATCACCGCAGTTCCTGATGATTAAGGTGAGCTACCGTCATGTTTCCTAAAATCACAAACAATATGTTATTGACTAATTTATGGCCACATTTTAGATGTATATTGTTGAGCTATTAGTTTTCAGTTAGTTCTCAACATTTATAAAAACAATTTGGAGTAACCATTGGCTATAGACGTTAGTAGTAAGTACATATTTTATTTTATGGAGTCTTTATCACACAATACTTATCAACGTTACATTATAATTATTTGATCATACTATGTACTCCTAAATTAATTAGTTTCTGTAATGAGTAGTTAAAACTGAAAATCAGTGTATGTGCGAGTTCAGGAGACGTTTAACACCAGTTAAATTTGATGTATTTCGTCATTAATTTGATTTTTATTTTTAGTATCTCAAAAGTGACTACATAATATTTTAGCCGTAAATACACTTACCACAATTGCTCAACCAAACTGCCAAACGACTTGCATGTCCAGTTGGAATCCGACACATTGAGAAATCTTTCGATGACTGTTCGCTTAAATATGAGCACTTGATAGGAGCCATACTGAGTGTACTTTATAAAATCAAAATCCAAAATTTTTTACTAGCATAAGTCGTCGTATGTGCAAGATTCGTTGTTGTACAGTATCCAGGTCAAGACATAGGGAGGTGTCTTTTCTAAAATCCATAGTTCGAACCGAGGTCGGTTAGAAGAAAACAAAAACGCATTCAAAGCTGGGTACTGGGAGTCAGACATGACCAAAACAGAATTGACATTGACATTGACAGACAGAGTAACTACCTACTTTGAAAACGTTTCGTGCAATGCTAGTTCCGGTTTTAGTTACATGAAAAAATATATAATTATTTACCATAAACATGTTAGAAATATTTCTTACATTTCTGTGAACAGTAATAGATTTAAAAAAAATTACTGAATTTCCTTTAAATGAAATAACTAAACTTATTTCGCAACGATTGTGGTTATTTTGTATGTGACGCTTTGAGTAAAACGCCATCTATTGCAAAGAGCTATAGACAAAATGGATAACAGATAGCTCCTTTAACTAACTTTATCATTCTATGGGTTCGAATGAATTAGAAAAGTCTTCAGTTATTTTTTTTGTCGAAATTACGTGATTTGTGAGTATAAATAGATAAATCAGCATTAAACAAGGAAGTTTTGATTTTTACTAATCTTACTTCAGCCAAAATCTGCCGTTTAACTCATTTTAGTGGTTGTTAATTTCATAACTGTTACCTATGCTGCCATCTATGATATTTTTTCAAGACTAATTATAATGTGTTCGAGATGGGACCCCATGACGACGTATAGGTTTGATGAAAAAAAAAATAATTTCAGTTCCATGTATGGGCAGCCTCCCCTTAATCTTTTTATTTTTGTATTAAAATCGTAAAGCGGTTCACAGAATACATCTATCTACCAAGTTTCAACTGTGTAGTCCTAATAGGGTCGGAATAAAGTGGCTGTGACATACAGACGGACAGACAGACATGACGAATCTATAACGGTTTCGTTTTTTGCCATTCGGCTACGAAACCCTAAAAATTACGACTAATAGAGAAGGATGGGAAAACCGCCGACGCCAACTCTACATAAATGAAGATAATAAGAATAATTTATTTAATAAGTATTACAAAAAGTGTACATTTAGGCGCAGTGTGTTACTTTTCATACAATAGTATAATTAATACTTATAAGTAAAATACCTATAACTAAAAAACAGTTACATGTAATATCTATTCAGATGTTTGGTAGCAAGCGAAAAAACTTGCTACCAAACATATCTGAATAAAACAGGAGAGTGTGAGGCAGGAGAATGACGATGTTTTTGTAAATTAGTTGTAAGCTGTAACTAGACGGGGCTGGTGTTTGGTATCCGCTTCTGTTGTAGCTGTTGGTTTCCTGTACTAAAATAAATAAACAAATAAACAATAAAAAAATATATATATAAATAAATAAAATAAACAAATTATAAAATACTTCATAAAGCAAATATCCATGTCATTACAGGTACAAATACATCATCATGATCGGCAGTCTGCTGGCCGGGCTCATGCTGGGCAAGACAGGGTACTACTGCAGTCTTGTCTATACTAGTTTCGCGTTGTCTTATTTTTTGGTGAGTGGATTTTTTTTTGTATTTATTTTTTATCATGTTCATAACCCCTGAAAATGTACTACATCTATGCCAGGTGTAGTACATTTTGCTAGATATCTTAATAAAAGTTGCATGTAAAACTGGCAAGCCCATTTCCAATATCGAATACAAATCTTTTATTGCTACTGAGAATTTCCCAACAGTTGAGTCACGCAGATCGATCCCAGGAGTCCACGCTCAGCAGTATTACTATCGCTATCGTATTTTAAATGATTGGTGATTTTTCATACAAAATTAATATACATTACTTTTTTTTCACATTCGGGGAGCTCGTAGCTAAATAATAACAGCCGCTCAAGTCAATCTTTAGGTTAAGCCGTGCTTACATAGGTTGGTCTGTGGATGGGTGACCGCCCATTACATACCGAGTTTCCTCCGTGCCTCGGAAAGCACGTTAAGCCGTTGGTCCCGGCTGTCATTTGTAGATCTTTGACAGTCGTTAGGCAGTCAGTGGCCCAAAAAGTCTGACAACCAGTCTTACCAAGGGGTATCGTATTACCCAGTACTAACTGGGTTGTGGAGGTCAGATAGGCAGTCGCTCCATGTAAAATACTGGTATTCAGCTGCATCCGGTTAGACTGGAAGCCGACCCCAATATAGTTGGGAAAAGGCTAGGCAGATGATGACTTTTTTTTCACATTATGAACAACGTACTTTGACATTATTTTCAACCTCCTTTCCAACCCATTCTAGGTAAAAACCCTCCGACTACAACTCCTGTCGGGGTCGCAGGCGCCTGCGCAGGCCGCGGCCGCGTACTACCCGGCCAGCCCGTACACCGAGTGGAGCAAGCCGGGCGCGGGCGGCACCAAGCGGCGCGTGTACTTCCTGCTGTTCGTGGCCGTGACGCAGCCGCTGCTGTCGTGGTGGCTCACGTACCACCTGGTGCCGGCGCCCGCGTAACATACGCGTCTGGCGGACACTTAGATACTTAGCCGACGGCGAGGGTTCTCACTGTTCCAACTAAACAGTTGATAATTGCATTTTGTTCAGAAAAAGTGGTGACTAATTAGCTTATGAACTATGATAGTTATTAAGGTTTTCTTGTTTTATTTAAGGTGTGGACAAACCGATACGGACAGATTGCTTCAGATCTGATCGGACGCCGGACACCGGATTTTGGACTGATAATGTATTGAAGTATCTGTCAAAATCCTGTGTTCGCAGCCATTTCGAAGTCTTGTTGGTTTGACTAAACCTTTAGGCAATGGCAACTTTAAATTCTCCAGTGTTACTAGCTTATTACACTAACAATCATGCCTGACACTAAGGTATATTTAGCTTTTGATAAAAAATGTTTTTTTTTTTTTTTAACATAAGTTAAAATTGACAGGACAGTTGGAACCCGCTGCTGTGTAAGTAATGCTGACACATCGAGTTACACTCGTGACGCATTTACTTCCAATTGACTCGACTGGGATCGAACCTGTGACCCCATGTGTCAGCATTTCATCTGAAACAAATTGTGAGAGTTATGTAAATACGAATATTTTATTGATTTTATAACTGCTTCGTTTTACAAGATTTGGAGCGTTTTCTACCTCTCAACTTTAAGAAAAGGTTTCATAACTTAAAAGACGAAAACTATGTAAAAATTTATTTATTTTACGCAGAATCTACATAGGAAAACATTCGGTGACGTTTCAAAGTAACCAAAATTCTAAAATACTCACCCAAAATTGGACCCTAAAGTTTATGAGAAAGTATTCTCATTTGAAAGTACAAAATAATGTGGTGAAGCAAAAATATTTTTAAAAGCAGAATCATTATGCATAGGAATCTCTAGATATAAGTAGTTACGAGGGGTAGAAAATGTTACAACTAATCAGATCCTTACATACGGAGTGTCCAGAATAACTTGAAGGTAACCGCGCACTGGAATTTCAACTCTTGGCATTGAGGCTAGAGTTAAAAAATTAACAGAAAGCAACCCTTGTGTGATGAAAATCTAGTGCGCGGTATATTTAAAGTCCAGTTTCATACAACACGTTACACTGGCCATTCCGTAACATACCTACCGCCTGGGTATTACCGCGATGTAACAATAATACCAATATCAACAGTACCCGGCCGTAAATATGTCACATCGAGCTAATAGTGCAGCATGCTGCATGCTGCGTGGCCTACATCGTGCAGCGGACAATTACGTTGGCATAACGAACACTAGCGACATCTATGACGCAAATGTAGAACTAACATCAAAACTAATCGCTACGACGACAAAGTAAAACCCGACTATAACCGTTGGGCAGTATGGCATATTGGCAGCCCACCGGACAGAACACGGAAGATCCTCTGTAAAGCATCATCTCATACATGTGTGACCATCTCCTTCTAATGCTCAATGTGACGTATTTACACCCGGGTACTGTGTTTTCCGGGATGTTTTGTTAACAGGGACGTAGCTGCCTGCTTACCTAGTGACACAAATAAGGGATCAAGATATTTGTATTTTAGTGCCATAACAGTGAAGGTTGCTCACCTTTACTGATATAAACTGTCGCTAGAAGACAGTACTAAACTAGCTACAGTACACAGTCAGAGCTCCAAGCATATGCATTACGAAAAATGGTCACCGTCTATCTAATATTTTCCTAAATACGTTGTGGTTGGAGACTCGAAACCGACCGGATGCAGCTGGATAACAATCTTATAGTAAGAGCGAGGTTTCCTAATAGACATGACCAGCTACCGACTACCCGTAATGACTGCTTGATCTACAAATGACAGCCGGTACTAACAGCTTAACGTGCTTTCAGAGGCACAGATGACAAATATTTCGTCCGAGCATGATCACAGGTTAAAATACACTCAATTCAAACAGTAATTAAAAATATGTTTAAGCACTGTTCCCTAAGTAAGCATAAAGCTGCGTTAAAATACATTAAAAATATCCCTAGCTACCAGTTAATCTCCTAAGATATTACTTTATGAAAGTGCTTATAATGATGAAATTTATAATTTATATGAACATCCTCCACGAACTATTCCTTGTATTACAGCCGAGCTGTATGCGTGCAATGAGCGTGTATTTTGTACTAATTCAATGCAATATTAAAGGCTAGTTTTATATCGAATGGGCTTCTATTATTATCCCTTGAAATAAAAATGAACATATAAGCGCAAGGATCTTTTGCCGTGTGTCCTTAATTGGAACTAACGCCGCCATACTATTTTTTTTCACTACCATTTCCTTAGACAATTTCAAGTGTTTTTCCAAAAAGTATTCTAAATCAATTATTAGTGCCACTTTCCTTCCAATGAGCATTTGAGTTCAAGTTGAAATTGCAAGCACCTGGGACTTCAACTTTGTCGGGCTAAGTATTTATAATAAGAGAACAGATTTTAAAACTTGGTTGTATTAGGCAATCCAACAGACGTATTAGGCAAAGTTAACTGACACTGACAGCAGGTGGGCGTCGTTAGGTCTGAAAATACTCGGCCTCCGTTTATGGCTACATGGACAGTACTCTCTCAGTGGCTGTAGCAGTACCTAAACCGGTTATAAATACATGAACGTTCTTCACTCGTAAAAACCAGAGCAACAGCATCATTATCTAATATTAATTGCCAAATCGTACGCTCATAAAATCGAGTAAATATACCTACTTCTACATACTCAATAATTAGCAAGTAATTACTAAATTCATTAGAAAAACCAGTTTTAAATATTTATTTTTAACGGTACAGCAAAAAAGATTCATAAAATACGTTTATGGCCAGTGATACAGTGGTTACAAGCGCGGCTACAAAGTGGCAGGTCCGGGGTACCTACTCACAGAGCATCATAATATATAATACTGGTATGACCTACTCCTCGTAGTCACTAGAAAAGTGAAACCGATAGCACATCATGAGCAGGGCCTGGTGTACTAACACACATTGACACAATCATCATAACTCGCTAAGTACGCTGGTGGGTCAGCACAACGAGGTCGCGCATCACACGTAATTGTGTAACTATTTGCAATCGTTAACAAATTTACGCTACACTAGCGTACACTTACGATTTGTATAAAGTAGTAGGTATACAAGATGTTAAAATCAATGGGAAGTCTTGAATTCATGACACGGTTGGCGCAGTGGCTGAGCGATTGACTGCTACGCGGCGTGTCGCGGGTTCGATTCCCGCACGGAACAAATATTTGTATGGCCTACAGATAGTTGTTCCGGGTCTGGCTGTTTGTGTATGTGAGTTTCAATGTTTGTAAACGCACCCATAATACAGGAGTAAATTCCTAGTGCGGGGCAAAGTTTTAAAAAAAAATCATACACCCAATGCCAAGGTGGCCAAGGTACACGTCATGGACACCTTTAATAGACATAGGTATTTGTAGTATGTGTTGCTGCGGAGTTAGTTCGGTCACTTATGGAACACTAGTGGTGAAGAACGAGACTTTTGATGGACTCTCCTAGGGATGAACCTCACCTCATCACCGACATTTGTTAGAGAAACGGAGCGTGCTGCCGAACGCATCGTCGATGCTGCCGCATGCGACAACATTCCCGCTCTGGGTCTCGCTCTAGTAAATGACGATTCTGTCTGACTCTGAGCGACAGAAAAGGAACATGGAAAAGTGCGATTCTGACCTGCCAGATGAGCATCAACCCTTCCTACCCTTTCTTATGCAATGTTGACGTTCAAAAAGTGCCAATTCTCATTCTTTTTTATTTGATCCTAGACACTTTTAACGCCAGTCAAATTCAGATGCCGCCAAAAAATCTAGCAAAAGCCGTACCCATATAACCGTCAATTTTACTTTGTGTGAGCATTCCATAAGCCATTATCTACAAGTAACCTCGTGATGGTGATTGCCGGCAGCTGCCACGCCTTCGACTCAGTCTGGAGAGCTAGCACCGAACCGCCGCGCGCCGTGCGTGTCAGGCGAGTTTGAACGAGTCACGAACCGTGCCGTGGGCAGGTAGGCCGACTTGCCAAATATTGTGGCAATCAAACCAATTTTGGTTAATGGCTGGGTTCTGGGGATTGTTTTGTTTTACATATATTGCTCGACGACACGATAAGAGAATAGATTTACGTAGAAATAGGCATGCACATACATGATATTACTTTGATTATTATTTGTTACATTAGTTATACATTTTTATCATGTCTAGTTTAGGTACAGGTACCCAGGTGTCTACTACAATGTCTTATTTGCTTTCGGAGTTCCTACGGTCCCGCGATCGTAATCGGGTGCTATGCAGGGTTAAGTATCAAGCACGATAGAGCTTCTTTATTATCCCGCAAATCACTATCATAGTCTACAGGGATACATACGTACAAATTTAGAGGCATATTTTTGACTGGCAACAATTATAAAGAAGATATAGTTCTGTTCAAACTTTATGGCGGCTCGGCACATTTAACGTAAAGCTGTGCAGAACACAATTTTAGGTATCAGTGGGACGCAGAGGACGCGTCGTCTTGTCTTGACTGTATAATGCGCAGACCGTCACTCGCAGCTAACTTCCGAGCCGCCATAAAGTTTGAACAGAACTAGATACGCTACGTTCATACTGAGCGGCGGCGGCGTTAAAATATCTTTGGGTTGTTATGACTGCGATAGATAATACGGAACGTATGATACAGAAAGAGATATTTATTGCGCTTGACGTACTTAAATTACGACAATTGTCTGAATTTGTCTGCAATAATTTGCGCGCGCTAGTGCGATATCTACCTCTTTTTATTTACAATATCATTGACTAGCAAGGATAAACATATATTAAAAGAACCGACAGGTTAGTGTAGGTAGCATAATACTCTTACCTAGGCGTTGCCCCTTATCTATCAGCACGGAATCGCATTTTTACACCTACCTTACCTATCCTTTTCTGTCGAGTGCGAGAACCGCCCGCGGCAACCTCGACGATGCGCTCGGCAGCACGCTCTGTTTCTCGCTCTAGCAAATGACGGTTCTGGGTGACTGGGTGAGACGGCGACGATGGTTCAACCATACTTACCTAAGTGAAAGACGGCCACTTATAGTAACTTAAAGGAAATTTATATTTTTTTTGTTTTTGTTTAACAATAAACTTAAAAAAATATCGATACAATTTTTAACCGACTTCTAAACGCAGGAGGTTCCATGTTCGGCTGTGTTTTTTTATGTATGTTCACCGATTTCTCGGTCAATCGTGGATCGATTTTGAAAATTGTTTTTTTGTTCGAAAGAGTATACTCCCAAGTTGGTCCCATAGAAATATTGTCATGATCTGATCATGGACTTCGGACATATGCCACGGAAATCTTCAATAATAGACAGCAAATCTGTCGTGATTGCTGCAATTGCTTCGATGTTTATTGATAACACAACACCATAACATAACATAACATCACGCCTGTATGCTCTGAGGGGTACGCAGATTTGTACAGTACTGGGTGTACTGTTAGGTATGTCATTTCGACAGTTAGGTAGGTATGTTAAGTTCCTTATTATTGGGAATAAGCCTATTACCATGACATGTTTTGTTAATTAACAATGTAAAATAAATGCATTACAAATATTTGTGTATGATAATGCAACTAAAAAAGGAAAAAGTAAAAACTTTTTTGCAAAAATTAAAACCGACTTCAAAAACACAAAAAAAGTGAAAAATAACTTAAGCTAAGCTTAAGTGGATGAAAATCTGAATCAAACAAACAAAAGTTACCAACTTCTGAAGCTAAAGTTATTTAATTTCTTGCAAAAAAGTTTGTTCTAAAACTGTTTTATTCATCATCTCCGTTGGCGTACTCGTTTTAGCCCCACCTCCCCTACATTGCGAAAAATGGCGAACAAAAATTCGTTGCACCAGGCACTTAGAAAAATATATAAATAAAACATAAAAATCTATAATTTTTTGAAAGTCCGTATCGTGAAGTGAACTTAATATTGTATTGTTTGTTCATTTGTAAAATAACATCGATCGCATTGCTAAGTGCTGGTTACATGTGATGCTAACTGCACTAACTGGTATTAATTACGGTTCATTCCCTAATGTATATTTACTTTGTTTTCGTATTTGTTAATGAACTTTCTCTTTTGTGGAAGATAAATATTTGTATACTTAATGTAGGAAAGTAGACCTATCTCCGCAAAATCACGTTTACAAAATCCTTTGGTTTAGTATGTTTTAGGAATTAAGAAGAAGAATTATTATTATCAACGACGACCCCAACTAACATGAGACAAGAGCTGGAAGATGATGGAGAAGAAGTACGACAGTGGTGTAAAAGTCGAGTCGACCTACTTATTTATTTTACGTATAGTTCAGTAGGATGACTTCAAACTTCATAAAACTGTAGGTGAACTCGTACCTAGGTTATTCGTAGGTAAACTGTCATTTCTATAGATACTATAGATACAATCCAAACATTAGAATTATCGAGTACAATATTCGTTTTCCTGTTTGCCCCGAGTAAACAGGGAAACAATTAACTTTAGTTAATAATTTTAGATAAAAGATGGCGCTAAATTTACCCGCAATGCGCTACCTAGGAGCTATGCGGCAAAAAATTATACAAGACTAGGGACTTTCGAGCTCCAAATAACAATCATCAAAAATGGTATAATATCTCAAGAAACTCATATTCTACGGAAAAAAGTTCACGTCACTAATAATAAAATTTAGTTAAATTTGACGTCATTTCCGAGTTTACACAGAATTTTATAAACGCACTTTCAAAAAAGGTTTCATTCTGTAGGTAGATCCAGCTTCTGAAAGTTTCCTATTCCTGTATGACCTAAAATTCTCTTGATCTAGTTGCAGAAATGAGACAGAAATACTTACCTTGGTCCTTGACCTAGTTTTGAGCTATTTTGCTAGGTCCATAAATGGCGCCATGTTTAACATGTTATGAGGGTTAAAGAGAGAAAAACAAGGGCCAGAAATAGACGGTAAACATGAATAAAATGAAAATAGCTCACCTTCAACTATAAATATTATCGGACTTCTTGAGTAGTGTAGTTCTTCACATAAGTAGTGCAAGATAATGAAATAAATTGTATTTACTAAATACTAAGTCAACACTCAATTAAAGAAACAATCATGTTGAAGTTTAGGAAAAAATTAAATGTTTTTGCTATAAATAATTATGGGCCTTGTTTTAAAGGAATCGATTTTTATTGCCAGCCTTTTATTTATATTTTTGAAACACGCGCACGTCTTCATCTCTTCCAACAGTGATGAAGTTAGTAACGAATGCTGATTGGTCCCTGAATGACCTTGGCGCATTATGTATTATTAGTGTTGAGCAGGTTAGGTAAATAAGTTAATCGATAAATATACACACTAAATGTTCTACTCGCAAAAAGTAGTTATCAAAGCTATTAAAATTATTGTATCGTCAGTTTGTTTTAAATATCATCATTTACATTAACGTACGCTGTTTCTTAAATATTTAGACACCAAAAATATTTTTAGAACACGGGATTTAAAAAAAAATTAAATGTTTTACCAGGAGCCAATCTTGAATAAAATATGATAAATACTTCAGGACAGAACAGCATTCCATTATGGCATTAATTATTTTAACATACTACAATGTCCCTTCCACATTCCATCGACAATATTCGATAAATATCTGCGCCCAGCACCAACACAATCAGCTGGTTGCTGTCATAATACAGAGTGGCCAACATAACGGCGTGACACCCGCAGCTAGCTTCGCGTTGTCCGGGCGCCACAAACAGCCGCAGTATCGACAAACGTTCACAAAACGTTTAGACGTAACAACCATAGTGTGACTTCTCTTCTTATTTCATTAACTACACCATTCAAAACTTCAATTTTCCTTCGTTTCTAGTTGTATAAGTGTTAAGTGTTACCATTATTAAGTTAAAATAATGCATAGTGCCGCATAATAGTACATATTTTCAAGCAATTACGTAATGGGAATTATGCTAGACAAGTTTAAAGTTTTGCCCTGAAATTCAACATGGCCGCTGACACAGGGATGGATACTTGCCCCAGTCCGGAAATCACGGACTCGAGGAAACGGCCGCTCGACGGCGACTCGGAGAATGGAGACGTAAAGAGATCACACTTTAGCTCGGGTGAGTAGCGTACTATTTACCTGCACACTATTCATAGTTATGTAGGTCTTTACTTCATTGCGTACTTGGCAAGGCGGGCATAACATTGACACAGCGAACTTGTGGTCGATTCAGCCGCACGCAGCTGGACTCCAACTAGATTCTTATCAGTACACACTGTTGTTATCATTTTGACCTATTTTTCTGTGATTGTGAGGTCATAATGTATCGAATTTTAAACTTAAAAAAGTATTGTTAGATAAAATGTACTGTGTAGTTAATGCCTCTTTATTGCTGTAATATAACAAAAATAATTCCGTTGATAAGTTGAAGAATTGTAGGCACAAATTATCAGAGTAATTTCACCGTACGTTTGATAAGACAGGGGGACGGCCGGGCAGGCCGCCTCATGTATAGTATGAATTTATGCAATGTTAAAAGATAGTCGTTGTTTTTTAGTGCAAGACTTGGTGACCGCGTTGCCTCTGGCCAACGGCCATGGCAATATAACGTCTCATTTCGGTGAGTCGACAGTCAACGCATATGTTCCCTCATCGGCTTTGTGGTTGTTGCGGCGCGCATGCCTCACGCGCGCACTCTCTCGCGCTCATCACCTCTGCTGATGTCCACTGCCTTCATGTACACAATCACTTCACATCACCTCTAATAGATTTCCTAACCATTCATATAAGAATCTTTTTAGTCACCAATAAACCAACCGATTGACCTATTCTGTAGATACTCTCACTAGATTTTTAATAGATAGTTATAAAGGCCACACCAATTTGATTAGACCTTGAACATTAAAGTAGACCCTAGAGGCCATATTAACAACTGTAGTTACAATGTTGAGCAATGCAGGTCATTGCCTAATCAACAAATAAAGTATTCTATTTTTTGCATAGAGAGAGATGCAAAAGATATTAATAAATCATGCTTGTAATATTATTGTGCAAAATCATTAATCATAAATATTTTTTTTAAGATTTGTCAAATGTCTAATAAGTAGGTACAGTGTTTTATTAAATTTTAAAATAATCTTAGTTTCTCAATTTTGAATATTATTGGGTTTTCATCAATTGAAATTACATAAATGTGAATTATGAAATTACATAAAAGTGCTTAATAGAAAACACATCAGCGGAGGGTGATCGGGCAGCGTAGGTGTTAGCGTCAATTGTTAAATCGTCCATCGTGCACAGTATACATTGCCTCGTTGTTGTGAGCCATGTCGTACTTAGCCTCACACCGATCCACCCATGGCTTAGTCGTTGCATCGTTGGTGTGAACATCCACTTCAATGTACAGAATTTCTACCATTTATTATTTTGGTGTAATCTTCTCATTCTTCTTCTTTGTCAAAAAGTGTTTATTTTTTCGCTTTAATTTTTATTGGCTTAAATGAAAACTAACAATTGGAATAATTAACATTATTTATTTTGCATTATCAGATCATTAAAAATTGATACACAAGTAATATAGATTGGCACTGTATCACCATCATTAAAAAAAATCTAATTAGCTTAAGTTAATGATTATAAGTATCTTGCTATCTGGAACAGCAAGGCAGTAAATTGTTTATCAGTGACTTGCTGACTGCAGTAAATGTAATCTACTGCTGCCTTGAACATCTGTAATCTATTGGATGGTAAAATGTCGCCGTGATCATTATTGCAAGCTTAGTAATGTTCTTTTTATTTAAGAACTAAATTCTGCTGGCATGCAGAATAGCAACAAAGATGAAATGCCGAAAAAACACCGCTCTCTCAATATTGCGAGGTTTTCGGTCTTTTAGTGGAGATTTTCAGAACATTCCACGGACATTGAGGGACGCAAAAACATTCACCTGTTCCATTCCACAGTATTAGTTGTTAGAGTTGTAGGAAGGGGTGACATTTGTGCCTTGTTCTTAATTACGAGCGGCGGCATTGCCCCGGTCAGCAAGCCTGTCCCATCGTGCCGCCCGGCGAGTTTTCCCTTGAATTATGGCTCGGATTATATAAAATCAGCTGCACTTGAAACTACGCGGAAATGCGACCCTGCGATATGGGAAAGTTACGATAGCATGCACTTACTGATAAAATATCTGTCATGTTGTTAACCACACTACTTGCTTGAATATTATATTCTTATAAAATACCACGATAAACAAGTTTCAATATTGGCTTCATATTTGTGGGAAAGTATTATGGAACTTTCCCCAAATTTTTGCCAAATTAGTTCTGGCAACCGCATCAACTTTCGATAGCCAATCTATTCGGCCTTCCTTCTCCAATAGGTTTTATAAAGGAATCTTTATGAATTATCCAAAGAATTACGTAATCTGAATCTTAGAAGAACCTTATTGCTACAATCGAGAATTAAAAGCAATAAGTTTAGTAACTATGTGAAGGTCTTGCTGACACCAGATTCATGACAGGCAAGGTCATTACCGGTACTGACTGCACATTCTGCCTCGCTATTTGATTCTAAGTTAAATGGCTTCGCGTTAGAGTCTATTGTCTATCGTGGGGCGTTTTGATTGGCCTGAAGGTTGGCAGCAATTTGTCAAGAGTTGTCTCTTGGGTTACGTGTGAAATGTTTACGCAGTGTAGCGTGTTGGTTTAGATCGTGTAGACTGGTTACTTGAACTAAATGCCTTGGTAGGACGATGCTGTGGTTACATACGCTTCATTTGATTGCTTCAGAGAGTGATAGAGAAGGTTTGGCTATAGTCTTTTTAACATTTCTAACACTTTCAATACCTTCTATAGTTAGTCAAATGTGCAGTGCTAAAGGCCATTTGCTTCATAAATTTCTTTTATTTAAGTAAACAATGAACTAAAGTTGAGTGCGCAGCCCATCCCGTTCACAAGCACCTTTAATTAGCTCGCTTTTAATGTGCGGTAATGATACTCCATTAATTAATGTTATGAAACTAATGCGCTCGCCACAACGCACATCATTACCGCACTTCCCGCGCCGGTTCGTCGGCAGCGGCCGAGGTAACCACACATACTAAATGTCAAGGGAATTGTAACCTTTTTGGTTGCACAATAATTAATCACTACATGGTTAGATAGCCGTAGAGGCGTAGACGTCATTTGAAATGAAAAATTAATTAAGACGTGCGTAAAATAAATAAGATAACATTCGGAGCCGATCAGAATAAATCAGGCGTATTTAATATCTGTCCAAATGTTGTCAGATACTGTTTACATATTTTTTCAATCGTGACGAAATCGTTGGTCTGATTTACCGAAACATTAATAATTTGATTATACGGTCAATTCCAGAATAAATATACGTTCCTGTAACTGTGTACACTGAAGCTCTCTTACAAGGACCGGGGACCATTTTGGAATACGTGAGGTGTCCAAAATCGAATGCCGTTCCCTAGGGACACCCTAACATTTGACCCGGACTAAAGCAGTCCTTAATAAACATTTTGTATTATCCTTAGGAGAAAAGTAAAGTATAATTAATGAAAATGTTAATTTAAAGTTTTGTCGTGGGTGGTTTTTCCCGGGTTCGAAATACCCTTGAGTTTTCTAAAACCTACGTGAAATTGAGAAAATACAGAAACGCTAAAAATGTTACTTATACCTTCGCAAAAATTTACGATGTCGTGATTTGGCTCAAACTTCCAACTTTGAATAAAGTATACTTTCAAGTTTTTATTAACATTTGATAGCCCTTTTATGGTATTCACGAAAACTTTATAAAATGATATCAATGGGGACTCCATCCAGCAAGCCGTCTGTAATGTAGTCCAAATTTATTTAAATCCAAATGCACCAAGCATCCGTATTTTTAGATTATGAACATCGACATCCGGATCGGGGGTAAGGTAAAACCGCACGTTTCCGAAATTCCAAACGGTTGTGGTTTCTGAAACCGAGCCAATTTCCTAGATCCAGGATGCCTCACAACTTGAAGACCCTCGAATGCTTCACTTAGCTTTTAAACGAGAGGGCTGGTTGGTAACAAAGCAGCGTCAACACAAACCTGACTGCCAATTAACGTGAAACCGGGCGTTTTAACGACGCATGATAAACACAAGAGCCCGTATCATAAGTTCACAACTACGTGCAAACAGGCCGCTGTAAAGAGGTATTGTGGCGAAATAAATATTTGCTTTGCTCGCAATTTGTACGGCGGTCCTTCAGTGAGGATCTCGGGGAGCCCTTGGAAAAGAAAGGTTCATTGTTTGTAATGTTGCCTTCAGATGCTGTATTGTTACTTAGTTTTTGGTCAAAGAATATTTAATGGGCGTAGACCTAAATAAATGACAAGATTCAAAATCATTGCTCTGATGTTTTCAGAGAAGGTTAGTGCAGATTGCCCAAGATCTGACAACCCTTCCTTAGACTATCGAGAAAATATTTACTTTCCTGATTTCAGAACCCCGACACCAACTTGTAACTCCACACTCCTTGAGCCACCCTATTTAAATAGTTCTAATAATATTTGTGTTTGCACAGGTTTCTCCTCGAATTCAACCGAATCAATATTCGAATCTTTCCGATCCAATAGTATGTTTCCGATCGCGGCGGAAATACCGCCAGGAAATACCTGACTTAGAATGTTTCGCGCACAAGATTTGTAGCCTGAGGCAACGAGTTTGTCTCCAGTCCCACAGAATTCTTGTTGATCTAATCATAAATATTTAAATAAAGGAATAAAAGTATTACTTTGTTTTTCTCCTGTCCATGTTTCTTCCTATTTACTTTATATTAGTATGTACAGAGTTGTCATTTCTTGTCCAATCATGTTACGGACAATGTGGTTTGCAACCTCACGCCTTAGGAGGAATAAAGACAAGATAATTTTCCGAAATATATGTATCCATATGCTGCTATTAACAATAAAGCCGAAAAACAGAACAACCTATTTCAGGACATTGACTCTTTTATCCAACAAATTCTCCAAATCCGTAACCGTTTACGATGTATTTTCCTCGAGTACAAAAACTCCTACTGTGTTTCTATTTCAGAGTGAATATAATAATTTATTCACGTACTAAATGTCTTGCTCTAAGCTGGATAAAGGAATAGTTTCGCTAAACAAATACAGCATGTATGTGCCGTACATTCTCAAAGGATTGCGCCCGGGGATCACAAAGACTGCGTCTGGAATATGTTGAAAACAAAAGCGTCCTTGGAGTTTTATTTTATTAAAAATAACTTAGTTAAAAGCTAGTGTCGCTTTATGAGCTTAAACATTATACAAAACAATTTAATTAATTTTACTAAATAGTTTATCGAAGCGTAACGGGAGCAAATCTCAGATAGTTCACTAGCAACCCGCCTCTGCTGTTAAGAATTCTTTTTTATATTACACATAAACCTTCCGTAATAAATTCTTAAAATGATGGTAACAACCGCATCAATATCAGTTGCGGAGTTTAATTGAACACCAGAACATAGACCAACACGAAAAGCAACTTAAATGTACAGTAATATAAAGATTTATAGATTCAGCCTTGCCTAACAACAATGTATATCTAAAAACTAAGTTACATAAGGAAAAATAGACGCTTCCTAAAGATAACAGAACTACATTATTTATCAATACGATCCAAACTGATAACGAGCTCTCATATTATTCTACAATTTACCGACACACTTGCTGATAACACTATCTTATCAGCGACGAAGGATATCTTTAAGTCCTATAAATTGATAGGTAATTACAAACGTCTAGTTTATAATGCATTCCTGAACGATATGTTCATTTGAAATTTGCCAATTTAGTCTTGGTTTTCCACGTTGGTCAGAAAGTCAACGCGACAACTTTGGTCCTCTCATAACATTTTTTCTGATATAAAAAGACCTCTGTTTCAGCTGAGGGTTGAAACCTTTGTTATTTGTAGATAGTGTCCAAAATCACGTTGGGTTATCCCGACATCTCGAGAATAGGTTAGGATGTGCTTTCTCATGAGCAGCACATCATTCTCGAGGGGCATTGGCGAAACGCCTGTTTCTTTTCTAAAAGCCATCTTTTAAATTGATTAAGTGCATTTTTGTGCGTGTCTAAATCTGAATAGGTACCCACTTATTATATTTTAAAATGGTCCTTAGCTACGCAAAAGGTTTCAAATCGATGTCGGCCGGCTGCTTAGCATTCTGAACGTCGGGTGTTGTTAGTATTCATGCTATTAAAGCTGAGAGCAGGTATACGTCGACGGATTTGTGTTTTGTGTAGAACCTTCATATTTAATGCAAAATATTATTGTGCTAAAGCTCTGAATTTCGTGAAACTATATCTCGATAAGATTTCGTTGGTTAACCAAACTAATATTGTATTTGTACGTAAGAATTAATCAAGACGCTTGAATTCGATTTATGTATTGTTGATACTGATAAAATAAATCTGAATATTGAGCTCAATCACTGTAGAGATAGTTTCTCAGTCGTCGTATAAAAACTAGTTGAATAAATACAAGTAAAAATACATTCAACAATTACATTCCGTAGTACAAAATACACATCTAATAAAGCAATAATCGTAACATTCACTTTGTTTATCATAACAACGTTTTATCTCTCTCTACCCACACAATCAATCGAAATTCAACCGAGTGCTAATGTTTTTAGAACTTAGTTTTCAATTTTTTATTTTTCGAGAGCGTTTATCAGTGGTAATCGATGCGTATTACCAATGGAATTGTCACAATAGCCATGCGCAGACGCAATCACCAGCTGAATGACAATAAGCGACCATTTTAATTTGTTCCCATTACTTGTGAGTACTGATTTATTGCAATTGAAACAGTCGTGTGCTTTCGTGATTTGAATAGGCTGTGATTGTGTTCATATTGCAATTTTGCTATCATAAGGAACCCATGGCACACCAATCGCTACACACGTTCTTAGAAAAACGATACCGACCACGTAATGGCGTCAATCTTATCACAATTACAAGAAGCTTTCGAGTTAACGATAGTTATCTTTGATTACTTCTTGTAACCCCATGGCTATCAATAAAGTCGTAAAATTAACCACTTAGTAATCTTTCATGTAAGCTGTAAAGGCTATAATTGGTGGCAGATTGGACAGGATCGACAACAAGAACCTAATTGAAAAATGAAAACACAAAACTCTGCCGGAAAATGTGAATAGTAAAATGAGCCAAACTTTGTCAAATCATCAAGCCAGTCACGTCATTGAAATAGCCGGACGAAACATTCGGAAACAAACAGTAACAAATTACCCCCACGCGTCCCGAACTCAATTGTGACTCTCATTGACCTAATAATACTCGCAACAGAAATAGCACACGACAGCTGGCAAAACGTTGCGTGTAGCTGATGACAGGTCTCCGAGAACCACGACATTGAACGGCTGCATGCAGGTCACCATGGCGTTTCTAGAGAGGTTTCTTAACCAATAAATTGCGGACCGTGAAAGTGTTTGGCGCTCTATAGAAAACACTTTCAGTCACGTCCGACCATCTGCAACAACCATTACTGTTTTCCTAAAGCAACTAATGCAGTTTCAGATCTTTACGACTGTTATGGAATTGCGATACGCTCAGCTGCGCAGCGGTTACTCATGCCAATGTCACCGGTCCAAAGATGCCAGTGCGGCCACACAGCTTATGCGGTAATATTCTACCGGCATCGGCATGACATTGTAACGAGTTTCTCGGCTCGAATCTTCGACTCCCACGTGGACAAATATCCTCTAGTTACGTTTTGTGGTGTAGAAAACGTCCAAATGATGATCTGGGGACTGCGGACCCCAGTTCGAGTTCATCATGTCAATCGGCCATCTTTATTTTGTATACAAATTCAGTCGGGTCGGTGATAGGACGCAACACCTGTCACGACGCGTGTAAATAGGGATACGGTGGTCATAAACATTTACCGCGACGTTATGGTCCCCGGCCAAGAATTTATACTTAGTCCTTTCCGGTGGGCGTCGAGTGCAGTGACTAGGGGTTTATATCGACTTATATCAAGTATTTAAATCGCAAGAGTTAATAGCGAAAATCTAATGTATCTTTGAGATTGAAAATCAGAGGAAACGTTTTGTCAGCAAAATCTAGCAGTACTTTATAATATAACAGCAAATAAGCTAGAATCTTTGAGATTGAAGTGGAAGAACAAGCTTAGTGAGAGGAAACACTCTACTTAGCTTGTTATTGTCTCTTCTTCATTGATGAATGATCTCTAACCAATATTTGGACGACACGCATCTAGAATACAAAATTATACTATTCCAAATAGCTTCGTTTATTAACCCTGCTCACGTTTCCAGTACCAAAGTACCGTACAGTAGTTCTGATTATAGGGTTGATAAATCAACCCGTAACTGTCATGTAGCTATAAAAGTTGCGCGGCAGTTGTAATCGTCCGTAACTTGTGGATTAGTGTCTGGCAACTTTTCTATTTCGATATTACGTACGTCCTCGCAATTCTTTCGTATGTTCTTAAGAATTGTGCTTTTCCTAAAGAGAGAGCTATGTTATGGCTGCAGCTTCGTCTATCTAGTATTAAGGTGTCTTAGAGTTATGACCAATTTTGTGTCAGTCAAAATTGTATTACTATGATTTCATTGACTAGTTTCATGATTTCACAAAGGAGCTTTACTAAGACCTCTACAATTATAAACGGATCTAGAAATCCGCAAGATAACTAAAACTACTGTTTTTTGGAAATTTTTAAATAATCGACACTATCGAAATAGGGTTTGTTCTCAGCCAGGGTCGCCAGAGACACGTGTGTTAAATCTGTGGACATCTCAAAGCGCCTATCAACTCGTCGATCGCCTGATGACACTTGTATTTGCGTCACACCCACGTTTATCCTTAACGACATTACTAAAAATAGGTGCTGTAGCTAAACGTGCCGAGTTGACCCAACAGCAAGTAACCTATTTGATATACTTTATCTTATCAATTGCTACTTTAATTGCGCTCACTCTAAAAATAGTTCTCATGTTTGTCTTTCGAGACTTCCTATTAAATGCTATTGTTAAACGCTTGTGTACTTTTGGTCCTAATAACCGTATGAGGAAAGAAGGACCAGTCATTATGTCATAAGAAAGATTATGGGTCTATGAGGAAAAGATTTTTAATTTGTACCTCGTGGGACTTAGAAAACTTATAAAGTCAAAGAGAAATTATATTTAAATTTAATAAAACGAAATGCTGAAATGTAATATTTTGTTCCATCTTTTTTTTTACAATTTGCCAGTTTTATTCATAAAATTACTTGATGGCTATATCATGTTTAGATTTCGCGAATTCATAGGCTCCAAAAGACTTACTCCTTGAAGAAGAAAAAATAATCTTTTGATGATGGTAAATGTACAGCAATTAAACTCGTGTTCTCCTTTGTAACTAGTATCAGAAACAAGTACACAATCACTACGACGATGTAATTGATCGAACACAATAAGTGTGTATTAGAGCCGTTTGGATGCGCAAGCGCGGTAGGCACTTTCGTTTTCATCCAAGTGTACGTACACGCTTACGCAACTATTATACTATGACTTAGAGGCCTACATTCTTTTTTGGGAGACTTTCATCGACAGACGGTGTAAAGTTTCTAATTGAAGAGTTGAAACGAAGGCTCTGTTTAAAGGGCGGACTGAAATCGGATGCTACGTTGTTTTTGTTTCAACTTTATTCAGTTATTTCAGCAAGTTGCCAGAACTTCTCCCGAGGCACTCCAACTTTGCCGTTTTCATTGTTAGATTGTCTAGTAAATAAATCTTAGTTTTGTCAGATGTTTGTCTCAAACCAGTATCCGCCCTTGTAGATAAATGGGACTTACATTATGTACTTACAGATAGCATACAAATAAAAGGCAAATCGTTTTGCACGCTTAGGTTTATTCGAGGATCGTCGAACGCATGACTACGTAAGATATATTCTCGCAAACATGTAAGTACATTCCTTGTGCTGGCTTTGATCTTGCTGATCAAACTCAATTCGGCTAACATTCATCATAGGATATATATTGCTATATTGCTTATGATTTGAATTAATATGCTGTATTGTCAGTCAAAAAGTCGCCCTCCGCGGTAGCAGAATGGCCTTGCGTATCAATAATTGAGCGGTTAATGCAGCACACATCGATTGCACGCCATTGTGTCGCGTGCGAGGCGCCCAGGCCACTCGCCGTGTTGTGAAATCCTGAACAGTATCACGGAAAGTGCATTAAGTTCCCCGTGTCACGAAACTTCACTGATTCCGATCAGCTATGTGTCTCAGATTCTGGCCAAAGATCTGGGACGTGTACAACTCTATGTGGACGATTCACCACAAAGTTACGTCACTGAAATCGATGAAGATGCCTCCGCTGCCCGGTACTGGCACCTCTCCATGTTTTTCGCAGTTTTGACAGCCTAGTTCAGCTTCCGTAGAAATCTATCCAGGAAAGTTTAACCCAATTCACCCCACTGCGCACATACCACGTATTTTGCAAAAAGGTTGAAGCTCACCCAGCAAATATTTCTTTGTAGATATTATCGTACATCCTATATTTTAAGTTCAAACAGCTCTTTAGATATATTATAATAAAAACACTCATTCACGCATGATATACAGAGTTTATCTATTTTTACATAATCATGAGCGACCTCAATACTAAACTTATGTTATTTGTGGACAGTAACATAAATTCGTTTTACGCTACAATTAGAAAGAGAATTAGGACGTGAATTACTATTTATTACAATTGTATTCGAATATCTTCTACTAGAGACGGTACAGAGTATATTTAAGATGTTGCGCCTAATGGCCATGTCGAAATGACGTGAAATATGGCTGAATAAAAAGGCAGTAAAGAAGTCAGTGGTTTTAAAGTGATGTAACAAAAGCACCTCCAGGACTGTTGAAGCTATTGTGCTGACGGTACACTTGTACCGAGTTCGAGCTCACTTTGTTGAAGTTGTACAGGTTTGAGATAAATGTTACTAGAAATGTTGTTTGTACCGAGAATTTGTGATGGATCCGAAAGTTTAGATTCCTGTCGTTCGCAGTGATAGCTTAAAAAAAGCAGTTTTAGTTTCACAATCGCAATGTTGAAATCGTGCTCGATTAAATCTCACAAACGGAACACGTCCCAAAAATCGTTGACATAACATGACACGAGCATCCTCTCACATATTTCAAAACTGGTGTCCGATGTGCACTTTACCACGGAATCAAACTGTAAGCCTTTGACTAGCACTGAAGTAGGTCACAGCTAGTGGATTGAAGCACCCACTAGAGGCACATCGCTATTTTGTGACCGGTTTATTGCGAAGAAATTCAATAAAAAAACAATATTTTCTATAACTATGAGACCCTCAATCTGTGGTCCTTAGAGACAACTGGTTTTACGACTGGAGTATTTCATACGTGAATAAGATACAAGATTTAAGGCCCAACACGTGATTTATATAGAAACGAAGCGTTAAAATTGTTTTACATAACTCGTCACGGTGTAAAATTTGTAGTTAGGCGAGAATACTCGTAAAGTCACGGTTGGTGAATCATACTCGGTCTAATGTTTGATAGATAAAACGAGGTAATCACCATTTATGTAACAAAATGGAACACTGATACCTAACTGTATGTTTCAATTATCTCGTGTAACAGCTAAATAGATGTCCTCAACGGTGATTGCAAAAATCTACCCGAAACTTATTTATTTCGAAACCCACTCGAGAAATAACTATGTGATAGAACTTGAAACTTGTGCCAAGCGCAGAGCAAATACGTCAATGCGGGATAATCGCTAGCTTAACCGCCATATTTGAATGCCGAAGAGCGAGCATCTGTAAAAAGCGTTGATGAAGCTAAAGAGCTCGTCAAGAGCTTCTGGAGTGCGACTTTTTATCTGGCACAAGCGCCCAAAGGAAGTGCGCTCTCGCCAACGGATAAATGTACAAGCATTTCTCTATAAAAATACCCTGGATCCCGCCAACCGTCAAGTGTAATTGAATATGTAATAACTGAACATAAAAGAGAAATGAGTTACACGAAATGAATTATTTTCATTTTATTATTTTAACAGCCTAAAGTTTGATGTTTATAGGAGAACCCTTTGGAGTTAGACCGCAATAAACGTCTATAAAATGTGAGTTGCGATTCCTTGTGGGAAACTTTTAAATTGTATCTTAAGTGTCTAATCTCGGTTTAACCAAGTTTTATTGTTAGTGTTTATTTGGAACGTTGATAAATAGTTACGTTGATTAAGTTTATTGAGAGATAACGCAAGGAGCTTCCGGGTTTGGTGCCAGTCCTATCGTAGTTCAATTTGGTTGAGTGCTATCCTAATCAGAAGTGAGATTGGCTATTTGTAAACGATATTCAGCGATATGGGCGTAGACCTTAACGAGGTTAACATCTGATCTGACGTCATTCCTAAACCCTTCTAGTCTGATCGCGAATAGGGTGTCTTAATTCCGCAAACGACTTACATTTTCAAACTGGCATTATTTTATTCCGACTTCTTCAAGGAGCACTGAATCTGTTGAAATTACCTCATTCGTTATCGATTTGTTGCTAGGATCCCAAATTTTGATTTATTTCTTTTTATCTATGTTCCTTTATCCAGTATATTTAATAATGATTAAAAGTTATTCATATGAAGCAATCTTTTAACCATGTTTCTGAAAAATCGAAACTCATTCGGATGTCCGCAGATTAGAACTAATGATCGCAATGAATCCCTCTAATAACGTTGAAACTATCATCATTAATCATGTAGTCGCGTTCATTACAGTCCGCCAACAAACCTCTATTACATTCAGTTTCGATGGCAATTCATATAAACATGTGAGTAGAACAGGTTATTGTAAATTGTTTCGTCTTTACGACGTCGTGGCAAATGCTGCTCCATACCTACGTACATTGGCTGTGCAATCTTGTCCAATCATGCTTTACGATGTTGCTATTTGTTGTTTGTTTGTATTTCACTATTTGGTTATATAGATAGATAGATGTCTCAATCACGTTTATCTGTTTGACCTTCAGTTCTGTGGACTGTGTCTTCGGATGGGTATTTTAGCATTGATAACATTTTTTTAAAGTATTCTGGACAAATTATACCGTAGCATTCTTAAAACTCAGGTCAACCCACTTTATTTACACCGTTATTTAGTCTAGAGAGAATTTTAATTAAAAATATAAAATGCATGACATAACTCGTCACGGATATCATTTTGTACAAATATATCAAAAGTATTAGGCGGTCCTAAAACTCCTGGAAGCTCTATAAAGTCGAAAGCTCTTCGAGGATAAAAATCGGGTTTACAATTGAAAGTCCTTGCTCAAAAAAGATAGATGTGCCTTCATGTATTTTATAGACATAAGAACCCGCCCAACAGCTCGATCAATAAAGTATTTGGGTCATCTCAAATTATATTACCATTTTTTCATTTATTTGCTTGTTACTAAAGAGACAATTATCTCTGGGTGAATAATAATTTTATTACTGGCGCTCACTTCTTCAAAAGAAATATTAAAACAATAATAACCTTACGAGGTTGGAGAATCTCGTAGAAACGCGATATCAATTCAGACGTGAGTTCAAATCCGAGCATGCTCTCCATCAGTCTATAAGGAAAATGAGCAGAAGAAAAAATCCGTATTTAAATCAGAAGTGCTGAGATGGCGTTACGTCACGTAACGTTGAGCAGGAATTTGAAGAACTACGTGCTATGCATCCTGATATAGATGTTTCAGTTCGGCGAACTACCGAGAAGGTAGGTGTGCCTTTGATTAGAAAAAAAAAATTACAACATTCGCAGCCAATGTAAATCGTCAAGTCAGTATGGCTTCTTCCATATAATTCACATAATGGAAAGTTAACGAGCGTAAAAAGTCCTGGAGTCCCATTCCTACGAATTTGCGGCAGACGCCACCGATAAGTTTAATAAATGAACCATAATGGTTTTCCAATTTTACATTTTTTCAGTTAGAGGGACTCTCGGGAAGGGACGCGTCTGTTTTTCAAAGCTGCCTTTATACAGCACGTCTACGTTATTGACAGCTGTATCCGAGCCGGGACCCCCTCCCTCTTGCGTCATTTCCGTTCGTATTCTACCTTCGGTATTTGCATTACTTCGGTTAGTGTCCTGAATTTGGCCGGCCATTCCAGCATTGTGCCAAATAGCTGCTGTTCTAACGCAAAGGGTTTGTTTAGACAACCCGAAACTTCGCATAATTCCGCCGAGTTCTGAAATAGCTGTTGTCCTGTTTACATTGTGTAATTTAGCGTCACATTGTTCATAGTCTTAAGTATTTAGGAGCTTGTTATGAGGGAATGTCAACAAAAGTAAGCTTGCATGAGCAATGTGCGAAAACCCAAATATTCTCAATAGATTACTCTAATAACCTCAATAAGTTCATTTTTGTTTGTTTTGGTAAGTAGGTTGAATAAATTTCATGCATAATGCATGCTAGATGCGCAAACGGGCCATCGTTGTGTCGTCATGGGCCTTTTTTAGATAGCCGCAGATAACCTCCGCGCCCCGCGGGACGGACTGCGCCGAGTGATCGGATCACGCGTGATTTATTAGAGCCATGCGCGGCCATTTTGCTAAAATGTGGTAAAAATAAATACAGCCCGTACCTACCCGCTTTAGACAAACTTTAAGGAAGATTAAAACGTTTGGGAACTTGCGCAGCCAAGTTGATCCGAGAATTTATAAAGCTTATTTCTTTGTTGCTGAATATTACGCTAAGAGGTGCCGCTATGTCTTAAAAGCTTTAAAAATGTTGTCGGAAAACATTCTACTCGTAATAATCACTTAAATTCTAATTACTTGGAGGAAAAGTTTGCAGCTATATGCTGTGGAGGTATGATGAGAGAGACAAAGTCACCATTAATCTCGGCAGCAGCTCCAGATCAAAGCACAAAGATGAAGCGCCAGCAGCTTTGTGCAGGCAGAGTACCTTCTGGAATGGGAACACGTCGAGAACCATATTTATATGATGTAGGTGCTCGATGCTACTTGAATCTTGAGCCAGTTGTAACAATATGCGCATTTTTATGGTTTCTTGTAATATCTTCCATTGTTCGTTCAATAGTGTGTTGGATATAAGCGAGTCAATATGGAGAGCATTTGGTTACAGTGATATAAATTATTTGAATCGATTTTGCACTTATCCAAACAAAAATATCCCATCATACGTACAAAGCACATCAATTTCCATACAATCAAAGCATATTATTATGAAGCTTTACAAACTCTTCCTTCGAAGCCTTAAAAACGGGTAACAAGATTTGAATACACAGCAAATTTGATCTTGGCTAGCGACCTGACAAAAGATTCCTATCTATTCGGCCTACATTCACCCACTGGTGGGTAAAGGCCTCTCGTGCCTTCCGCCCTCTTTCAGACCTTGTGTCCGGTCTTTAAAAAGAACAAAAAAAAAACCGGGACACCACTGACACAGATTTCGTTGCAGACTTTAGAATATTAAAGCGGCAGTTAGCTGACGATGAAAGGCAGCTTGACGTCAAAGTTGATTGTTAGTTGTTAGTATCGATTGGTCGTCAATGTCGCCGGCTGCTCAGAACTCGTGCTCGGTTGGAACAATCACTTCATGACAGCAATGGTCTTCAGTTGCGGTTGGAGATAATTGATTGACGAGATGTGATTGCTAGCTTTCCATGCAGTAAATTGATGCTTTTGCGAACATAACTACTAATTTGCCATTTCTGTTACGTCTAGAACCTTGACGTTTAAATAATGAGTAATTTTAACACAAAGCACAGAATATGACCAGTCGGGGCTAAGAGATAACCAAATACTATGTAGTGTTAGCTATTGTGGTAAGTGGCTCGCAATAAATTCTCATTACGTATTACTGCTGAACAAATGAATGCACATTGCTCAGACTTAACAAGGACACAAAGCTCATAATATTATGCGTCGAAATTATGAGAAATAGCTAGTTTCAACGTTGAATTTTGTTTATGGAAACCACTACGTAATTTCAGATAAATTAAGCTTTCATGTGCCATATGTCAAAGGTCAAGAGCCTTTTAATATAGAAAATACAAATAGTGATAGTCCCAGTTCCGGGAGGCCAATTAAGAACCTCTTTACCCGTCGGATTTCGTTAGACGTAACATCGGTTACATGATCATGTAGCGAAAGCAATATATTCGTGTCGAAAAGCTTGCATCGCCAAACTTTTAAAGGCTTAGCATTGCCAAATGCGGCGCTTGGGAACGTGTGCCGTAAGGTCGCGACCTAGAACACGGCGGAGGTGCGGCAGCGGTGCGGCAAACTCGCCTATTTATAATCCTCAGATTTCTATGACCAACGACACGAACAACTTTCTAAGGAAGACAGCTATTAAAAAATAATTATGCGAAAAAATAAGAACACGAAACAACACGAGCGTGCCATTAAATAAGCTCCTTTGTCAAAGAGCGACCTGACTCCCGAATTCGAGCTTATTATTATTTCTAAACGGAAAAAATCTTTTGTGAAAAACGTCCTGAAAGCTACAAAGGCTTGTAATCTTTGATAAGTCGACGTTATTGGAATGAGGAGAATGCCAAATTGAGTGCGAAATTAATCTTGGCGTAACCCTGTCGAAATAATTCGTCAGTGGTCAGGCTGGTCTAGATTATCAGCTTCCGAGCCGGTCGGATAAGCCTCAGATCTCCCATTGTTAATATGGGGTACGAAAAATGGGCTTTTTTGCCTGCCCTCCTTCCCGCGTTATCCGGATAATGACGAGAGAGATTGTACATAGAAATCTTTCTCTCGGAAAAAGTCTGTGCCATTGTCCATGTCTCTTTATTTTGACGTGAATGGGTGCAGCTCGTAGATGAAAAATAATCCAAGTTGGTACCTATTGTTTTAATTTAAATTATGAGTAATTATAATGGGCTACTCCCGTAACTATCTGGTATCACAGTTTTTCTCGAGTTAATTAATGAAGCTTTTCCTGTTGTGCAGAAATTAAATAAAGCAATTCGTTTTAGAGTCAAGTCTGAGTTCAGTTGCCTAAGATTATTTATTTTTTTTTGTTTAGATAAAGCCTGTACAGGCTGTACCTATTCTTATCCTTTGTTGTTAATGATTGTATGTCACCAAGAAACATTTGGTTGTAGCCGTTACGTTATAATTGCCAATTATCGTTCATGATACATACAATAACGATGACGCAGAGAAAGCATTCTAATAAATTCATCACTGCGGCCGGAGTTTGGCTACGTCATGAACATCTATAAATCAATGACAACCCTTTTTTAGCGCCCGATGTTTGAAAAGAATATGATTTGCACCGCTCGCTCGCGTTCTAAATCGTTTTAGGAAATGATTTTCTAGAAAAATATGTTTTCATTGTTCTTGTCGTCAAGACGTATTTTCCTTAGTATTTTATCCTTAAGAAGAATATTGGATCGCAGACACTGTATTATCTTTCCATCTCAGAATCTTGTCGTACTCCGTAACGTTATTTTTAACGGGTCAGTTTTTCTAAGACACTCCTCGCTTTTCTTTTGGAGTTTTTTTGGTATTTAAAATTTTGCTAGCAGTTCTCCTTGCGGGACCGGGTGGGAGTTTTCTGATTAAGCTTTTATTTAGTCCACCTCCTTACTTTGTAGGCTATAAAGATTTTTAATTGCAGTTTTAAACAAAGAATCATATACAATTTAGATTCAGATCGGATGTAACAACATTTAATAATTCACAGTAAACCACGACCCGACCGCACGCCCGCAAAGTTGTGAAAATTTTACTCGAATTTATTTAACTGCCAGTTTTCCTCGGTAAAAAATAGCCTGTCGTTTTGCTGGCGTAAAACTTGAAAAATGATGGAGTAGCTAATAAATTGCAGGGGAATAGTAGATGAGGTATTGTCACTCACATCTTGCGGTGCTAGATGTGGCAGGTGAACTGCCATGCTCCAGTTGAAATGAGGTCAAATGAGACGCGCCGGCAGACAGTGGGATGCCACTCAATTGAAACATATTGAATGTAGGTGGCACACTAGTTTCTTCACATTGTTATGCACAACGGTGCTTCGCAATACACCCGATTAATGACTCTACAAAAGCCACGAGGCGTCCCTCAAGGTCTGATCCAAAATTACTGTTTGATTGAATTATTGCGTTCAAAAAATCCAATCATAATGCAATTTTCTTTAGAGATTAGAGTGTTTCACGTATTTACATTTTGGTTAAGTAACTTTCCAAGTGGAACGTGCCCAGCGGTTTGCTCCGTAATAAGATATGAACCATGGAAACAAACAAGTGAAACTTATCCTGTACTTTGTTTGTCCCTCTGCTACATTTTGTCCGTTCTCTTTGTCAAAATCAAGTTGTTGATCCCTCGGGGAAATATCAAAACTGGTAAACTTTCTGGTCTACTCTTGATATTTTCTTCAGAATGTTTCATGGTCTCGATTTCACCGCAATCCCATACGTACTTGGATGAGTCTTCGAAGTAGGGATCATTTTATTTCTTCCATCAATCATTTAGGCTTCGTCGTATTCTTCATCAGTGTTCGCTCTAGCATTAATCAGCGAAATAAATTGCATGTTAATAATAACTACACAATTAAACAGCTGTACTATTGCCTTCAAATTAAAATAAAAAGCATTAAAACAAACACATCTAACACTGGCACGTTGAAACTCACATATCGTGCCAAAACAAACTTGCGAAATTAATTCGTCACCAAACACGCTAATGTTGGTGCTAATTAATATAATAATTATTTATTTTTGCTGTTGGCTATTGAATCTTCATACACCGTCATCGCGACTGACATGAGCACAAGTCCTGCAGGTGTGGTTTACAATACATACATAATAATGCACATCACACTGACTCATGCGATAGCTACCGGATCTGGTGCTCGAAAGTTCGCGTACTTCTCACGCTTTTGATCACCAGCCTATACGCCGAAATTTTTTATTGACATATAAATTGGGATTTCATGGTCGATATCAAGCTGCAAAATCCACATGATCCCATGAAACCTCATTTAATTGTAGCCAAATGAATCTGAGCACTGTGTTTTGTTGTTTAGATGTTATCTCGGGCCCATTTATTGGATTCCTTTTCAACGAAGCTAGTCAATTTATTAACGTTAACGCACATTTAATCACGCTCGTATTTTCTTTGATTACCTATGTAAATCTCTGATTAATTTATTTCGGACGCCCGGAGCAATATCCAGAATATTGTTGAAAGCAATTAGTATAATCTTGTGTTGCGCCTAATCTTCAAAGGGGTTTAAGCTATAAAGCTTCAGTGTTGATTTATTACCAATTCCCATTTGTATCTAAGATTATATGTAATTTGGAACCCGTAGTTGGGAACTTACCGTTCGAATTTCGAAATTATGTAGTTCTCAGACTTCTCAGAATAGCGTCCTACGCAAACATTTGCTCTCCCCAGTTCGTGTTTACTTTAATGAAAATCATTTCGTATTTTTCTCTAATTAATTCTTCTACATAAACAATCTCAACAAACGGTTTTGGGTTGTACCAATAGCTTTCAAAATTAGGTTTTCTTTGCTTATTTATTTTTCGTGATGAAACACAGTGCTCATTTTCTGATGTTAACTTTGGGCTCTTCTGACTATGCTACTTATGCTCTGCAGCCGTGGAGCCGACATACCACTTCAAGGTGCTGGTGCCGTCCATGGTGGCCGGCGCCATCATCGGCAAGGGTGGCGAGACCATCGCTCAGCTGCAAAAGGACACTGGCGCCAGGGTCAAGATGTCCAAGTCCCACGACTTCTATCCAGGTAAGTGGAAAAATATTCTTAATATTCTAATCTAAATTGCTGAGAAATTCGCAACTTTCTATGCAACTGTGTGGAAATTGCCGACAAGACCTTATGTTCAGTTTAGAAGTTACATAAAAAAACTAAAAATAATATAAAATGATTGTTTCTGTTAATAACCAGTTACCGTCGGCAAACCAAAAAAATGCACAAAAAAAGCTGCCAAATCATTACTCACACAAACATCAATATTCGCCGACTTTCACATAATTTTCCATTTACGGCGGTCACTTCACTTTTATCTACGATCAACAGTCGTTTGTGGAAGCGCAATTATTCCCACAACAGTTTTCAAACGTCGGCAATCAGGCTAACAAGCCTTGATAACATCTTGAGGTCCATTCAGCTTACATCATGCGAGATTTTGGCTTCAAATTGTTTAGGTGTGTCAAGGCCTCAGACGTGTGATCAGATTTACACAACAAAGAATTGTAAGAATCAGAAGTGAGGCTAGTAAGTGTAAATAGACAAAGAGTTTTTGCATATTCTATGGTAAATTCTGGCTTAGGCAATGACGATTTTGTAGACTGTGAAGATCATGTTTAGGACATTAGCGGTGAAAGTATAAGCCTTTTAATGGAAAATTTGATACTTTTATTTGATTTTATAAAAAACAATAAACATAAACAATCGTACATAGCAATCCTCATTGCGCAGACAAAACCTGGAGCCAATAATACAGACTCGGAAAATAGAACAGATCCTCTGCTCACGATTTCTAACAAAGCATGTACAGTACACACGAACTTTACTACAAAATGTAACATAGAAATAATAATGCGCAATACGACACAGCGGTAAGCTTCATTAGAATGTAGGTCACAGTGTCAGGTTCGATTTCGGAGCGGGCACCTCGTAGCTCGCAGCGATGCGCATAGTCAAGCGGTTCTGATTGGACATGTCGCCTTGCGCCGCGCTTATGTTATCATTCATTTGAATTCGTTGTATGGATAAAATTGAATTCTACTAAGAAAGAGTCTGAAAGAAAACTAACTTCTGATTGGAACGTTCATAGAAAAAAATATTGCATCAAAATTTTCCGCATATTTTAGTAGTGGATCCATGTGAAACGATGAGAACCTTGCACCATTTATCAAGCTAAAACAAACCTTGGTCAATTTATTCAGCTGCGAATACACGTCTACAAAAATAATGGTTTTCTATCTCGACCTGCATTTATTCTTATTAAAAATCTATCGCTCTTCTCACTTACCTCATTCCTGTCAAAATATTAACAAAACAAATTGTCCGTGCCAAAACGAAAAAAAAAACCGATAAATTTAATCTTATAACTGAGCCTAGCCTATACCAGGATGACTAAGATTTGCATAGAGCCTCAGTTGACCAAAGAGTACATAATAACGTATGTTAAAAGTGATTTCACGTGGGCAGGTTACCATTATAGTATTTATTGCATAAAGTATAACGCCCATGCGTGCAGCTACATATCGCACCAGTACATTACAACGTCAGATTACGTCACTCGCGGCTATTTCCGAGGCATTGTGTCACTGATTTAATTATTTATTATTATACGCCAGAGTTTCTTTTATTTGTTGGTTGATTTATGTTTAATTGTGACTGAAAGAAAGTAACTTGTTTCAGTTAACGAAACAGCTATATCATTGGTGTCGATTGTAGAGCTTTCTGCTTTAGCGACAAATGTCAACTTTACACAACCAATTTGTTTGATAATATTGTGGCAGGAACCCGGATAGAAACGATTGAATATACTTCTGACTCATGCTTACAAGCACTATCAATAAAGCACCTATTGTTTTGTTTAGCTGTTTCTATTTTTGGCGTAATTGTTTAGCTTTCTTCACAGCATTTTAGTCCTTGAATATTAATTTGCACTTTTGCTAGTGTCCCTCAATATTGATCTTTGAATTGGTATTCTTCGTCGCGTCGTTGTTTTTTTAAATTAAATTAGTTTTGACCAGAACTCTGCCACCTCGACGGCCTTGTTGGTGGCCTCGGACAGGTCCCTCAAAGTGCACATGGAACCACACATAGTGCAGGAGGTGAGCCATAGTTTGAATTGGTTATGAGCATCTAGTATAGTATCAACGTTGTGAAATACTCGTGAGTTTTGTAAAATTAACTTATAAATTATCTCAAAACACTAGAATGAGTATAATAAAAAGACCTAGTCCTGTAAAGAAGAAACATTCTACTTACGATAGCAGATGTAGGTATATGCAGATGACATTCTGGCATCCTGTCAACTTTCATTCCATTTTTAAAACAAACTATATTAGCACACATATCACAAATGCCATAATTATGACGACGAAAGTCGCTGGGGCACCGGGGCATCCTATTTATACAAACGACTTTATCAACAAAATAGTCGAGGAAAAAATAGCAATGATCAGCGTACGCGCAGTGAATGACATTAATTATCCTGACCGTGTGTCCTGTGCCAAATTGGTTGATGTAGTTTTGTCAAAAATTTAGGTTAACCACTCATTTGCTGATTGAGTCGTCTGGAAATAAACGGTAAACACCTATTAACGGATGCTGCGGCGTTTTTAATGGTAGTTTGTAGTGGTTTTGGCAAAAAAAAACATTCATCTGATATATTTGGAGCATATAGTGTTCTTCTTCACCGGTAACCACAGCACCACCTACAGCTGACAGCAGTTACATTACTAGTACCAGTATACTTTCCAGCATTATTCTCATTTAATGCAAGTACAACATTATGATCCTATTTTATAACATCTTCAAGAATTTTATGACTCAAATGCTCTACGTCCTAATCTCGTTTCATCAGTAGACTTATATGTAGAACATACGAAGATGTTTCGGTCATGAAATATCTAATATTGACTGTATTTATTGACACAAACCGTTTACTAAACGAACAAAAAGTCCACAAGTACACATAAAGTCGAAGGATTGATATCCCCTGTTTACTTTGATGTTGTGAATTATGTCAATTGCGAAAGATGCTCTACGTTGGTTAACGCCCTATTAGCTGGGCCTTGTGCTCGCTGGAGTAGGCGCCGATAGAATATAGACTAAACAACCCACCAGTTTGTTAGTAATATTAGTGCTGCAGAAGTGGGGACACCGATATTGTGTCATATAATTTATTGGTGGAACATTAAGAAGATTTATTGAGTAGAAGCTTGCTTTTATAGGGTGTGGTGTGCTGCTTCTGAATCAGGCTTTTCCTTTTATTGTATTTGCTTAGTACGCATTTTTTGTAAGAGCGGGTTACTGCTCTGTCCACCGTACCTTTGCCGGACGTGTTAAGTACCGTCATTAATTCACCATAAATTATGATGTAGCAGCCCGAACTTTCGTGGTGTATCCGGTAAAAAAGTAAAACGTTTCTTGTTCCTTTCATCGCATTAATTTCGACCTAAATGGCGCAATGGTGTACGTCTGCTCTGTGTCGTGAATTTTACTCCCGCATCAGATTTTTTTATGATCCTTCAGAGTATGCCTGATGTACATTCCGTGTGTGCATGTTTGTGTACGTGATTTGTGCTCGGAACGACACCCACGACTCAGACACGGGTTAATCCCGGAGTGGGCTATGTGAAGTGTTTATGTAGGTATTAATGCCACTGTTACTCAACCCTTAGGACGTATTTCGAACAACAAACATATAAGTCATGAAGGCAGATTAGTTAGAAGAGGAGACAATGAATTACAATACAGGAATTATTATCCCTCTTCTCTATACAAGATCCGTATTTTGTTTCTGTCTAAATAAAGGTTAGGATTCCTACATGGAAGCAGCGTTGGAAGAGAACTGCTGAATGCGAGAAGCGTTGCACCAGTCGACGTGGCGACGCTTGTGGGAGGCTTACGTTCTGGGGACAAAGGGCTTCCCAAAGAGTCTGGGGACGTCTTTCCACTGTTGTGATGATGATGATAATAAAAATTAATGTTAAAAGAAAGAAACGTATGAGACTTTCAACAAGAATCCATTCTCAAATGATTTTACCATTGATACAGTTTCGTCCAAGTGCCGTCGTAGATTGTGTACTATTTCGGTCACAAACCCATAAAAAGTGTTTTCGATCCTAATCTTAGGCAAACACTTTATTTCTAAACAGAGCAAAAACTTAGACCTTCAAAAGTTGAAACACCTTTTCCTTGCTTAACACACGTTATTAACTGTAAAACAAATTCATAATTAAATCGGCCTGGCCTTGACCGACGCTAAAAGCGTGTGTAATCTGCTGAGCTTGGAAAAAACGAGCACGACAGCACGACTGTGGTTAGACCTGGTGCATATCGGCGGAGTTGACATGACTAGCACTCGTTGTGTTTGTAGCTTTTTTTATACACTAGGGCACTATGCTCATGCGAGTGATATATGATACCCAACTATTGCCCATGAGAGCACGACAGCCTGAGGTCCCTGAATGAATTGGGTGGCCTAGTTTGAAAAAGTAGCTTTAAAAAAGGGCTATATTACTGTCTCTCGTAGAAGATGACGATAGGAAACGGAAGTTCAGTAGTTATGAAAATATTCACGTGTCCAAACATCTAGATTACCTATCCAGTTTGATAAACCTCTGATTGCTTCAAACTAACCCGGAAAATAGCCTAGCATTGGCAACAACAGGCAGGCAAAAAAGGCGATCAACAACATGCAGGAAAAACATTTGAACAAATATTATCGTGGAGCCGTATATTATTGAGATAAACCTCTGGTATTCAAGAATGAAGGTGGTCTAACCTTGACTACGGCGATGTCATCAATGCGTCACCCTGTGGCTGGGAGCTGAACAACAGGTTCCTCATTAGCAATACTTAGGTAAAAGATCATGCTAATACTTTATCATTATGACATATCGAAGGATTTTTAGGTGGCAAGTCTACATTACTGAAGACAATGTTGTTGAGGCCGACGACAATAGCGGTCAGGAAGATAACAAATACATGCGATTGAACAAGAATTTGTTTCAACCTAATCGAAGTCTGCATGCGTCACTTTGTTTTGGTATTTTATTTGGAACAAATCCCAACCTTATATGTTCTTACGTAGATGTAAATAAACTGTTCACTTTCACGAGTTGACCGTGGTTATGCATCCGAAGTCACGGCCGCAGTCCGAAAGTGCCGAGAGTAGAATCCGTACCAGTTGAGCATAGTGGGCTTGCTCAAAATGACTCCACACATCCAAAATTAAAACGTTACTGTCGTTTTCATAAAATTCCAGTCCTTTAGTTGCGGGCTTGTTGTTAACCTTTCAGACCATTTGAGAGAGTACACAAAGAGAAATATTTCCTTCATACAGCATTCGTATATAAAACGAAGATTAAAACATAATTCGCCCTGCGCTCTGGTCAAAGCTGAAATGTTTGAAACAATCCTGACTAGTTGTATTGTTGCTGACATTTCGTTTGCTACCCTTCTCACGCCCAACTCTCGGACCGTGTTTTTATTTAACAAAATAACTTGATAAAGTATTTTTATGGTAAAGGGAGAGTAAGTAGAGACAGCCAGTTCAGTGTTATAGTGTCAATCACTGTGATAAATTATTCTCGTCGCTTTTAGCCCTACGAGACAGTTACAAATCCGACCATTTCAAAGGGATGTCTGGCATCGCCCGCTGTCACAGCCTAGTTTGAAAGACATAAAGGCTCCATTCCATTTCGGATCTTAATAACTAAGAAGAGACCTTCAAGTAACCCGTGAATATAAACAATATATCCCATGAGAATTAACATAGCTTTGAACAAACAGCTATTTATATTCAAAACACTGCAAGTGCATATCCAATTCTGAAAACGCTATGTTTTCTTGCTCGAGTTAATCATTTTGCCGCAAATAATCCCCAGCTGCTGGTCTTGCTTCTAGCAGAGTGTGACGCTGAAAGGGAAATTAACATTGATTGAAAAAGGCGTTGGTTGAGTGCGGTAATACATAAAACGTGTTCTCTCTAAACCTGTATTTCCTTTACTTACAATTCTGTGTCTATAAGTAGTAGCAATGTTTCTTTATCTTTTATTATTATGCTCATAATATCTAGAATTATGTTTTCAGTTTCAATAAAAACCGCATGTTTTCTTAAAACGGAATTCTTATCATGATAAGTGTTTTTTTAGTACGACTATTTACTTAACTGTCGACTGTTTAGCCTGTGACTGACCTGATGCTATCATTATCGCTTTACTCCTTTTTTACATCCGTTTGTATTTTTAATTTACTTAACTTCTTCGATTCAAGCTACCTCAGCATCATCTTTAGCACATAATTTGGTACATCTATTCTTACTTTCGTTATAGTTATTTCTTCACTATTTACCAGACACTGTTCACAATTTCTTAGAACCTTTTACAAAAGCCTTAAATCCTCCATCGATCATAAATGTAAATGTTAGCACAAGTTTTGACATTTAAAATATTCTTTATTCAGACCCAATGAGCAAGCACACTCATCAGTACTTCACATTCCTCTGCCTTATCGCCTAGTACATAAAGATGATAATCGTTTGTGTTTTCAACTAGTTGTAATACAAGAATCGCACAGATTGTATAAGTGGTAGGTTTTTGTGTAATTTAATCGAAATGTATTCGCATATCGATTGGGTTGCGTCACAGTTGTCACGAGCAGTCCGCGGTCCTTGAACAATGTTATATTGTTACTACTAACTTCACTATTGAAGATAACTCTGCTTTATTACCGTATCTTTTTGTACTTTATTTTGTGTTCTTTTCAATTATTGTTCATTCTCTTTTCTTTACTTTCCGACTTAGTTTCTTTCTGTAGTCTACTTCAATTTTGTTAGTTAAAATTCTTTCTCGAAAATTACCTCAACATGTTTTTCCAGAGTTTGAATATGATAAAAAGAATACTGCTAATGTACATTTAATACTAACAGACGAAGAAGTAAAACATTATTAACATTTCCGTTTTTGCTCGTGTAACTTGAAAAACCACTTTGAATTTTGACGTAACATTAACCTAATTTGGCATACAAAAGAATACGGAATGTGTACTTTAGCTGTACTTCATTTAACGTATTATGTAAATGAAGCTAAAGCAATCAAAGTAATGTTTACGGAACATTTGATACCAGTAAATGACACATGTTGCGTCATCATTAAAATAAACTATTTCGTGAGAATTATTATCGAAGCGTCCACCGACATCAATTAAACATTTTAAAAGGAAAAACATTTATAAACCTATTTTGTACATTAATTGGCCACGAACCAACGCGTCAAAAGCATTCTGAATTACTCGTGTAAGAGACATTGCCCTGATTCCAATTAATATGATCCAATTTTCTGGATCATAGACCTTTGCAAGTTGATTCAGAACACGCAGTGTTCCGATATTCCACTTGGTCATGTCAGTTTATTTCGTCTTTCCAAGATTCTTTTTCGAAATTGTTCCTTTACGAGATTATAGAATTAACTTTGGCTTGACACATCGTCGCGTCGGTGACTCAATAAAAAATAAGATCTGGCGTGCGTAAGTGATCGTCAAAATTCGGATTTGCTAAGATCGATCCAATGCGGATAAGTGCGCGACTTATCTCCAGATATCACCGCATTATTACTCCGATTCGTACAAGTGTTTCCTCCAACGTAACTGTGTTTCAAAGTAAGTGAACCATTAAGTAGATAGCTGCGGACTTAAGTCATTACGGGCTCTCATGAGGGTTACGGGATTTCAGACGTCTTTGTCAAGCTCTGTGGTTTTTAGAAGCAGAAAAGAATGTGTCGAATGTTACCCTGTAATGGAACGTTTATTACTGTCTGCGGCTTTCTGAAGTTTTATGGCACTTAAGGTTGGGTTCAACCTAATTAGAATATTTCTGACTGCCTTTGTTTTGAAGTAGACCTATCTGGATGATATAGTTCTATCTCGGATTTACTTGCTAGAATATGGTCTCTTCTCTCTACCAGGACAAAATTCTAATAAAACAATATAAATATTTACAATGCTGTGCTCATAGTGTACCTGTGGTTTATCTTGCTTGCAAATCGTAAGTGATTGAGGAAAAAGGTTGCAAATAATGTGCATTGGGCCTCCCGTCAGGCCCTGCATTCTTTCTGGGAATTCACCTTAAAGATTACTCATCTGTTACTTAATTTTCAGAAATGTTGTTACGAATGATGCGGTTAATTAATAAATAATGAAATCTTCTCACAACATACATATTATGTAGGTACAATAGAATGAATTTCAAGAAATTAAGGTAGGCCATAATCATTCTTGTCTAGTTTCCTATGCAGCTTGAAGACTGAACTAGGAGCACTATCAGTTACACAAATCAACCTAAAACATGACAAGTTTCTCCAAACATGTAACTTCACTACAACAGTCTTTGAAACGCTGATCCAATTTGTATAATCCCTTTTGAACCCCCTCTTACGACACCACGGATAATGAAGATGAGCTCCAGCCCACATAGCGCTAACGAAGTCACATTACACATTACAAAACTTATTTCAGTAATAATGCAGAAATCTAATATGCGAGGTCCATTCTAAATGCAATCTTCCAATGAAGAGTCAAGGCGAGACGTACATGAGACTGATGTCACCATTACTAAAATAAAATTGAATACATACCTGCTAACTGTTATAGAAAACGTTTAAAAACGTCCAAGACTTGGCTGAGAGTGACTCGTTTTCGTTTCATTTCGTCATTTGCAAATGGCGTAACATTTTGACTTTTAATTCGACTGCGGTTTTCACTCAACAGTTTGATATTTAACTTTGTTTTTAAACATCTATTATTGGGACACTTTAAGCTTACTGCACCGCGTTGGGACATGCATTTTGAAATCGGTGATTTAATATTAGTAAAGGAAGAAGATAAGTTAGCAGAAAACCACTTTACTCCCCGTAAAGCCATAACAAACAAATCAGAAAACAAGGAAAAGCATTCTTTTGAGCAACACTCGTCAACAATCAGATTGTCAAATGTTGTAGTGAATAACTGATTCCACTTCATTGTAACTTGTAATATCACCATGATGAATGCACATCTCACACCACCACACAATTATCATTAACGACATAACTACAAGTACAGGTTTTTCCATCAGACCTCGCTGTAATCTCATTAGAACTCGTTCCAACAATAAAGGTTAATTACAAATTAATGTTGCATCGTGAGCTCGGCGGTATGTTGGTTCCATTGTTCAGCATCATCGTAAAAACTAGATGCTTTACGTATACAAATATTTATTAAATCAGTTTCTTTTGTAATATGTAGGCTACTAAGCCATCGGTGTTACATAAAAGCGCCATTGGATCTGATATCTTTTGTCACGGTTGGTTGGGATGGACGTAATCATGCATGACAATAAAGGATTATCCTCGGACCTACATACATTGGTTGGTGCTGGACAATGCTGGCTTTAAATGGACGGTAAAGAGGTAGTGACCACAGGCAGAATTGTGAGTAGAGTTAAGCTTATCCTACCCGAAGCACGAAAACTGTGTAACCAATGACCAAACTCAGGATTAGGGACAGAACATTCTTTAGGATATATCGGAAAAACAGTCACGATTCTAGATATATTCTACATAACATAATGCCTACCATTATCTCCGAAAGGTTATACTGAGGTGTACCTATACCTAATACGCCCACATATCGCCAGTTCTGTTTAAGCCTTATGTAATAGGGGGTAAGTCTATTGCATCAACCGGGCTCAAATCCGGATTTCCAGCTGACAAATTACATTAAATAACACTTTTTCTAACCTGTGAATCGAACCCACGACCTCAAGCAGTAGAGCTTGCAACGCTAGAAATTCTATATCCATTTTAGTTTGTAGAGTACCATGTCTATTTATCATTCTATTCGAATCTTTCTGTTTTCATGGGAAGTTATGAAAATGAAAGCTGGAAATAAAATATTTCAGACGAAGGTATTTAACTATTCTATAAATAATTCGTATTGTTATGTATTTTAATTCGTGCAGGCATGTAAATGCGGGGGCGAATTATGGTATTTGTGAAGTATTGTTTTACACCCGAGCGGGAAAATGGTGTAACTGCCGAAATATTATTTCTCCATTATTTCAAATTGGGGTTTTATTTTAGTGTAGCGTAATGCGTAAGGCCTGTATCGCAAAATAAGTTATACGTAGTTTTTCTCCCAAGTTTTTCACAAACTTGGGCGAAATGATAGCTGGATATGAAACTGTAAACTTTTTCTTGTATTTTTTTCTAGTAAATGTATTTTAAATACTAATAATAATATAAACTAGTTTAAATAAATAAACCGTAAAAATATATGACAAGCTTTGTAAAAACATTTATTTTTATTTGATCGCCGTCGCTCACGCCAATGTTACGAAATACCGTTTTACGATAAATTAATGCACTCTACTATACATAAACTATCCATAACTACCGTAAATAATATTTATTTTAATGGCGGTCGTCCGGTGGTGACATATTACGATGATAAGTTGACAATGTCATAGAAAACAATATTTTAATCACTGTATAAATATCTGTTGGAGTTCCTTGATCACAGTTTAATTCACACCTTTTCTAAGCCAGATTTCCAGCGCCACTTTCTTTATTATTTAAATTGTCAGACAAATGCCACAAACATTACAACGTTCTAACCAACGTGTTTTTAACTAATAAATATATATTTAAATTGGTATTTACCGAATCACCTTGACCGACCACATTCAAATGAGCTGTAAAAAAAAAACTAAAATGTTTAAAACTTGTGCGACTGTGGATTCAGTCGTCATTCGTCAACGGACTTGTCATTCACACGTCGAAGAAATATTAGAATATAGAACTGCAACTTGGCTGCTGGCTTACTTCTGAGACCTTGACCCAAAAATAACAAAACATTTGTCTTGACACCGTGACATCGAAGTCTAGAATACTTTTTGTTCACGAGTGTATGAGTGCTATTGTTCTGCTGCGGAGATCACTTTCAGTTTTACCTACCAGGCGCGCATAACAGCGAGGCGTTATGAAACGTCAGTCCGTGAGTTCCGTGACGCGAACCACTCCGTCACATAATAATGTCATTTTTTTTTTTCAACCACAGCTATGCAAATTAAAAGATAATATTTGCACTCGATATTCAGATCAGCAATGAATTCGGATTCGTTGCCTTGATCTGTTTTTGTAAGCATATAATGAATATGGGATCGTATCTCATTTATTGAGTTATACAGTATTCTGCTTTCCAGTCGATTGCAAATAGACCGAATAGCTGTGTTCTTTTAAACAGGTTTATTGTATACGAAATTGTGGATTTTATAAGTATCAGTGTGCTATGTGCTGCCATCTATTATCTGACTTAGAAATAATAGAGCTAACCAGTTTTTTTCATGAAGCAGGAAATATTAACATAACCAGCTCCCTCAAAAAATAAAATAAAATGTAATAAAAATAACAGAAACGAAAATTCCTCCGTGAAATACCAGTTCAAACGACGTTTGACATTGCTCACGGTAACTATGAAAATTAAAGAAGTGGTCTGAATAGTTGACCTCAATAATGTGAGCGTAACAAACAAATGATGTATAGCAAACAAACCACTTGATATTCGAGTGTTTCATAGTGTTACGTGGTGTAAACACGCGGAATATCTTCGCGCGAAGTACTACAATAACTCAACAGCATGTATAATTGGATAATAGTGATAATCTTTCTTTATGGCGGCGGCCTTGCGCTGACCGTGCGCCAACCCGGCCGATTCTGACAGCGCCACGCGCGCACGTACGCGATTCAACCACACAACTTCACAGTTTAGCAGGACTGCACTAAACAAAAGTTTGCGCCAAATGCGGCGACAGATTTTAATAATTGTCACATTTGTGCCAACGCATTACCAACCTATCTAATTTTAACTAGGTACAGTTTTTTGGCCCACTGTTCTCAATTATTAGCATTGGATAATACCAAGCGATAATGACATGTTGTAAGCGATAATAGCCGTTAAAGTTTTATGGTTAGGATTTAGAATTGTTTGTGCTAGCTACCAATGTTTCCAAGGTCAAGGGAGTTACTCAATAAGACCGGTTGTGTATGTAATGTCACTGTGTCTGTCCGTTGCATAATTTGCCGCGGTTGTGTTCACGACGCCAAAGATGTCTCGACATACTCGTTTCTATATTTCTTCCATTTTACGTATCAATAAAGCCTTTTTTATGCGAGACTGCTTTTAGTTTCCCTATTTGAATGTGGCGGATGTGACGCAAACAGTAATGTTGGAGTCCACGTTTTTCAGCGGGTGAATAAATAAATAGATATGTGAAGTTTGACAAGTATAAAAAGCATTAGCTAGCTAGTATAGCTGATGCGTCATGGCAACGGCCTTGAAAACAATAGTTATTATTGAATGGCGTCAGTAGATAACATTGCACTTTGCTGTTATCTTGAAAATCTGCAAGTTATTGTTTGAAAGCATAAAGCTTTTCGGCGCAATTTTTTATCTGCGTCCGTCTTACGTTAAGTGGTAAGATACCATTCCTATTCCCTGATCCTGGGACTTCTCGAAGTGTTTCTTCATCAACCTCTACTGCTCCCCATCATCAAAAAACAAAATCTGTCTAATAGTAAGCCCACCCTGATGTGCCTTTTCCACTAGTAGTGCTAACTTATATTCTATAGATCATCGTATATAGCATTTTAGATGAACAGTTTCAAATCGCAAAGTGTTACAACCATCAACCAATGCGCGTATCCAACTGTGATTTACAGCATACCCCTCTCGACTCTTGCAAAGGGCAGGCACAGCTCATGCCCATTAGTGCACCTTACGACCTGATTAATGGAGGAAATTCTAACCCAAGTGGAAGCTAAGGGCTATATCTATAGGGAAATAAACTGATCGCGAGACGATTAGTGTTATTACAAAGTTGAGAACGTCATGGCTCCATCGAGGCGCTCGAAACAGGAAAATACAAATGTTAATTTGGCCATAAATCGGAATTTATAGATGCTATCAAGGTAATTAAATAATTTTCACAACATTCGCTAATAATATCTAAGCTAACAATAGTTTAATTGCATTGTTGATTATTATTGTGCTCTCTAAATGTCATAACGTCGCATCGCAGAAAGGGCAAGAGTTTGGTCAAGTATATTAACATTTCAGAGATCAAAGGCTTTGAATTGTTTCCCAACGTTTATTTTTTATCTACAAAAGTCTATTAAGTTAAATGATTCAAAGTTTATTTTGTAAACGACAGAAAATTGCAGTCAATTGGTTAAATTAAATTGCAACAAGCTCTGTCATTGATATTCTAAGCAAGCTGTAGTAATAGAAACACGCGTTTACACGGCATGCGGCAGGTGTAGCGTAAGCGTTGCATCATCAGGAGGAACAAATTAGCTCATCACCCAGAAATATTGAGAAACACGCCCGTAATGTTACTTGTATTGCGATGTGGCTAATACGATTTATTAATCAGCTACATTCATGGAATCATTTGATAATTCCTTTGTTAGGGAAAATACCAAAATATCGTAAAGGAAATGAAATGTTCGCTTGAGTTCCCAGATTAGTTTTACGCGTGTAACAACCACTCAGGACAAATCTAAAGGTCAAACATTCTCAAACAAAGAATAAGTATTAAACTCAAAAGCATTTATCTCTATCATAATTTCACAGGGAAACATTAGTTACAAACACCATTAATATTCCATCGAACTTAGCGAAATGAAGTCTTGATAAAATCACAATAAAACTTTGGCACAAATAACGCGTGACGGTGGCCTATTCATTTGGGCAACAAAGCTGGCCCGCCCGGCCGACCGATCAATAATGCCAAAACACCGGGTGCCGTTCCCCATAACCCTCCGGCGCTGATAGGCGACCTCTAAACCTTGATTAGCTTGAACCTCCACAATAGGGATTTGGAAAATTGGAATCTGAGCTGTAATTGTACGATTTGGAGCACCCTTAGGCAATTGATAATATGTTTTTAAGCCACATTTTCCCTTTTACGCTTCAGGAAAATTCCGAATGGAAATGGATTATTTTCGTCTGAGGCGTGTCGCGATTGAAATTCAGAACAAAGAAAAGGCGGTGATAGCCCTACAGCCGTCAATAATAAATTGTGTTTACTTCAGTTAACTCGTTAGGATAATTCGTAAATAAAATTTGAACTAGGTGTATAGTGAGAGAGTTTTGGAAAAAAAAAAACGTATCAATTAGAAGTTTAGCGAACGATTGCTTTAATTAAAAATGCTTCGTCAGTAAAATAAATTACACCATATCAACATTCCTTTCAATTAATGTCAAAATTTCCTCTTTGCAAATGAAGTGTACCGCTTTAATGCAGCACGCCCCGTATCTCGATAGGCGGCCAGATTCTGGCGAGCGTTTGACCGCTATCCGTCAACTTTGGGACTATTTATAAATTGGAGGTAAGCGTTCTATTTCTGGAAAGCGCAGTTTCGTAAACGTCCATGAAATGATCGTCCAAAAAAGATACTTATGGATGTGCAATTTTTTCCAACTTCACAGACTAAATTGTAACTAGACAGGTCCTCGTGGTGCAAATGCATTTCAATTAGCCGTAATGTATTCCCAACTTGCTGAATGCGGTCCAGGATTCAAGGGAACTTTCTGAATGCTTGCTGCACGTACACTGGGACGTTTGAACTCTGAAAGCTTCCCAGTCGCCTTTAAATTACTTTCAATCCTAGATTGAAACATAAATTGATAAAAATTACATTAAACGAAACATATTCAAAATATTTGTAATTAAATATGTTTTCACAGAAGTAATATTTATAATTGATCTCGTATTTATTTGTAGCTTTCGCATGAATTGAAATAAATGGTATATTCACATCGCAATCATCAATATTACATTATTTATCTACAAGAGTGCTTCCCTTTTTCGATTCTTGAACACAGAAAAAATCGTTACATGAATAAAGTCTACTGTAATAAAAGATGTAGTAGAATCTCTTTGAATTTTAGAGTTACGTTATGTTTACATTGATGATATGTTTACCTACTCAAGAATGCCTCTGACTGTGGCAGGAAATCCCTGAAGACACTGAAAATAAAGCAAAATGTTCTAAGAAGGATGAAGCAGCTTAATTATTAACGCTTATCTTCCCATCCGGTCCTTTGCGAACAGAAGGAACAGAAAATAACCGGTTGTTTTATTCCCGTCCGCAGGAACATTTACAAGAACAATCATTAGATAGGGAACAATACAATTCAGATTAGACGGTTTTGCGTGAATCTGTAGTAAACAAAGCTTTTGAACATGGTCTTGTCGGAGCAATAACTTCTGTGTACCTATCTCTTATTTCCACGTGGACTATAATAACCTGTCTTCTAAATCTTTTGTATATTGTCAACAGGCACAACGGAGAGAGCATGCCTCATCACCGGATCCGTCGAGGGCATCATGGTGGTCCTGGACTTCATCATGGACAAGATCAAGGAGAAGCCAGAGCTTGTCAAGCCCTTCCCGGATGGTGTCGACACCAAGATGCCCCAGGATAGGGATAAGCAGGTATGACACAAACTCTTTACAAGGAAATTTTAGGAGGCGAAAAGAAGAGGCTTTGTGAAAAATCTATGTTAATTGTAAGCTGCGAGGAAAACCAACAAAGAAAGTAGTAAAAGCAACATACGACATTGAGCATCTTTTTATGATCGTGAAGAGTTCAATCTCCGGCAAAGTTTAACAATGTTTGCTTTTGTGCGCGTTTTCCGAGCTAAACTTTACCAGGTTAAGGAAGAGTGATACCAAAAAACGGTTTCAGAAATTTTGTAACCGGCAGCCTTTTACATAACGACACCGAATATGTATAAAGGCAGACATTCTTATAACAAAGCGTTTAGGGCCACCTCGGGTATTTTAATGTACGGATGTGACCTTTTTGCCGTGAATAAATTAGCCGCCTTCCGTCCTGTTTTTCGACTTAGATAAACCCTGAACCATATTTGATAATGTCTCGACGCGTAAGCAAAAAACTGGTGTATCTTTGGTCTTCAATCATCGCATTACGCCTGTCATGGCGTCCGCATACGGGAACGGGAGTGGCGCATAAATTGTAAGCAACGGCACGGTACGAAACCGAGACAAATGGCCGCCATTTAGACGAAACCCCTAAATAAGTGTAATGTTCGGCTCGTCTCGTGTATCGCCTATTATTTGATACGGATTTTGGATTTAGGAAGTGTGGAATATGTGAGAGGCTCCGATTTTATTCGTCTCTCTTACATAGAATATATTATCCCTGTAAAGCTTCCATTTTATACTGCTCTTGCTTCTATTGGGTCCTTAAATCTGAACTTCTGCCTGTACAATTTCGTCGTTTGTTCACATACCTTCTCTATTACCGCACCCGAATTTTAACGGCTCCTAATTTTGCATGTTAGTACTGCATACAATTTAGCATACAATGTAAGGGTTATAAACATTCTGTATACACCGAAACATAAAATACACAGTTTAAAAAAACAGGCGAACAATTGTACTGAAATGTAACAATTATGTACTTATGCCCGTTTCCCGAGTACTGCGCCTTGAATGCTCGCGCGGCTGTGCCAAAACTGTTATATTTACATATTTGTTCAGCCTCTTCGCTTCATTGTTGTGTACTATGCGAAGCGTACTATGTATGTCAGGGTGGTAGATCCGAGCCAGAAATTCGGTTTCGTAGAAGTCTCTGTGCACGTCTGAGTAGCTTCTTTTTGAACTGCTCTATTCAATCTAGTTTTTGATACCAAGGTTCCTAAACTAACCAAAATCAAAAGTAAAATAAAAGAAAAAATCAAAGTTGTTTTGTTGTTGTAAATCTATACAAATAAATAAATTGAAGTGCCTGTTTGTAATAACAGCTTTTTACTGAATGCATATGAAAATATATACGGTACTCATAACAAAAACACATTTTTTTTAATTTTTGTCTGTCTGTTTGTTCCGACTAATCTCCGAAACGGCAGGCCCAATTTTGACGGGACTTTTCCTGGCGGATAGCTGATGTTATAGGGTCTAACATAGGCTAATTTTATTTAAGAATAAGAATTAGGGATACGTGCAAAAAAAATAAAACCCTTGAAATTGGTAACAAAATACGATTCAAAAATTAAAGTAATATTTTTTTATAATAATCTTACGCGAAAGAAAGGTCGCGGGCTAGTAGTCACTAAATGTCTGTAGGAGTACCTTTATTCAAAAATATATCATAGGGTTTAGCAGAACTGCCCGCTTGTGAGTTGGTATTGACATGCTGAGATCCCCAATCTGTTTTGCCGAGAATGGTGTTAAATAGTTGTCTCAATGAGCATTACATTAACGTTAATTGTTAACCTCTTTCAAATTCTCGAATTAACATTTACGTCTTGAATGAACACAGCGTTCTTTACAATTGAGCAACAAAGAGCCACTATAACAATTTGTTTCAAGTAAAACAGCTCATTTATTGCAGAGAAACTTGCTCAAAAGCGTTTAAGCCAGGGATGCGCAACTTGCTGGGCAGCCTGGCAGCCCGGCTTGTCCGTTTGGCAAGCCGGTCTTTCACTCTTGAAAATTAAAAGTAATTAACGCAACTATTAATTGAGAGGGTGCTTCTTGTGCCTGTTTAATATAAACTACTAGCTGCCGCCTGCAGCTTTGCCCGGCTTTGAATTCATTTTCCTAAACAATATTTTTATAAATGATAGCCTATGGGTAAGTATGAGGTATATAAGCAATATTACCTCGTGGTTCGATTCCCACACGAAATAAATATTTGTATGGCCTACAGGTAGTGGTTCAGGGTCTAACATTTTAACTCACATACTCAGACGACTGTCTGAGTCAAAATGTTTGTAAACGCATCCACGATACAGCATAAATTCCTAGAGTGGGAACGTTTAAAAAAATACTTCAATGGTTTTTACGTGAAATCCATCCGTCCTCACAAATTTTCGCGTTTATAATATTACTAGCGACCCGCCCCCGCTTCGCAAGGGAGCAATGTAGATACACATATACATGTAATCCTTCCTGTTGAATCACTCTATCTATTAAAAAAACCGCATCAAAATGCGTTGTGCAGTTTTAAAGATCTAAACAAACATAGAGACAGACAGACAGACAGCGGGAAGCGACTTTGTTTTATGGTATGTAGTGATATTAAGTAAGAAGTAAGATTATTGTAACTATCTCTGAAGGCAGCAGTGATGAAATTTCTTAATTATAACGTGAAGGAGTCCCTAGAAAGGTCAAGTGTAATTCTGTGTAATTGAATAAATAATTGGAAACGCAATTGTAACTTCTAAAATGGACTATCTTCATCAAGTACACAAGTACATTTAGATATTGAGAAAAAGAAAGCCCTTTTCACGCTCTACTTTTCATGGCATGTAAATCTAAATAACTTGAATATTTTCGACCTCGGCTATCGATGAAGAAGACCGCACGCTCCACATTCCAACAACACAATATCGATTAACTCATAATAGACGCCTATTAATCATTAAACTAATTTTCTTCACTTTGTTTCCCGTGATGGCGTGAACGATTTTAAACGGTATCAACGCTGGCATATTAAATTAGCACCGACCGACGCCGACGGAGGGCGAACCACGTGTTCGGAACGCGTGCCCGGCGTGCTGATCACAATAATCAATAAATCATAATTGTTTAACGAAGCAACGTTGTTCTATAAACGTCTTTTATAGAATTTGTGCAGTACATATAGACCCTCTCCTTTGCGAACGTGCGCGCCATTAATAAAGGACGTAATATCCAAATAATGGGCATACCTTATTTATTTGTTCTTTTTTGTGGCGCCACAGTCACGTAAAATATTAAAATCTGAATAAATATTGGTAGATGTAGACTAGAGAGATTATGTTACCTAATACTAAAAAGTTTGCGATCTCCGATCTAAGTCGCTAAACCAAACCTTCGGATAGTCTGGTCCGATTGCTGGTTAGTCTGGTTACTATTAATTAACGTTCGACCGAAACAAAGGCTGCTCGAAACTGACACCGAATTTCTGTACCTCATATGTAGGTGACTGGGATTCTATTGCTACACACTTGTTCGGGTTCGCACATCGCACATTCGATTCGACAGTATTTTTTGAACAAGCAAACCGACCGAAGCAGACCCTACACATTTCGGCTTTCATTCATTTGGTTTTAACGATCGGAAAAATCCGTTCGGCATCTGCTATCGCTGAATTATGTTTAGGTCGGCTCGACACAATTCGAGGTAAGCCGAGCAAAATTTTTCCGAACGTATATCCAAATTACATATTATATTCGAATTAATTGCACGGGTGTGCCGAATCGTGCCTCGAACATACCCGTTTGTATGTGTAACACTGATAACATTTTTGTTAAATGCAAACCGAAATTCAATATTCACTTTCATCCGTTTACAGTTAAAAATACATGCCGTATATACCAATTCAAATAAACGATGTTTAAGTGCTAGGTAGTACGGAAACAGCATTAATGTCATGTGGCGAACATAAAATGAGTTTATGTTAGTGCAGCTTATCTACACAGCCGGCACTGTTGCATTAGATAAAAATTAACAGTCGCCTTTTCACTACATATTGTGTACAGATCATTTACGGACTTTAATGGGATTTAATTTACTTGAAACTGTTGCAGCAGGTGGACAATTTCCTACCACCAAGTTCTCCTCGGCTATCCGAAGCTATACTACATTCAGTACCAGTTTTCGGTCTATCTCTCTTGACCTTTCATTGTACGATTCATTTTTTCACCATACATTTTCCCACTATAGGCCTCGTCCTCTGTCTTCCACATCTATGCCCGTGTTGTCTTTTCTTTCCTTTCATTTTCAATCCGTCTTGAATATTTGTAAAATAACTTTTCCTGCTCCGATGATTGATAGTTCATGGTATTCTGTTTTGTTCACTTGAATCTCCTAATACTAAGGTACCGAGTGTACCAAAGTCTTCATAAAAATGCTGTAGAGCAGTCCTATAATCCACAAAATGTCACGCACTCGTGACATTTCAATTTCTACAAAGGTAATTGGTAATTTGTATGTTTCCTTAAAAGGAAGGTATCATTTTACGCTACGGAGGAAGCTCTGTCGATATTCTAACGAAAGGGAAAAGCCTTTCGCATACGCGCTCGCTTCAATACAATAATTTCGTCGAGTTGTGTCGGCAACGACGGAAAACGACCAGGAAATTTTATTTGAACGAGGTTAGGCTGAGAGCAATATCAACAACTTTATAATAATACTTCACATCTTGAAAAAACGCTCCACTTTTATTTAAAATAACAGTTTCAGTACAGTTCTAATCAGTAAACGCATAACCATTAATGTTTCTGTTCCATTTAGCGCTCGTCAGTGACAGAGCCGATGGAAAGTGATTACGCGCAGTAATTTGATGTGAGAACATTATCCTGTGTTCACAGCAGGTTAGCCAAATGAAAATCAAATTGTGATTGTAAGCAGAAACCGTTAGGCCTCCATATCAGACGATTTGCATGCAAATGGCCGCCCGCAGTTACGGCCGACTTTGTATTCATAGAGAAGAGTATTTTTCTTTATTTATTGAGGTAGGCCACTTTGTGTGCTGGACGGTTTCGGAAGAATGTGACGTCGCGTCCGCTATTCAGAATTTTATTTAAACATAATAAGTTCCATTCGTTTTCAAATATTTTTAAAGGTACAGAAAAATTTTGGTTTACAAAGGCTTTACTGTGGCACGAATGTCTATCGAATATCCTTCACAAACCTCCATGGAAATAAAATGTCAGTAGGCGCACGTGTACAGGTCACAGGCGGACACAGCTGTAACAGGCTTTGCGTTAAGCTTTCAGGAATATTTCAGTTACAATTTTGCAAAGGGATGGACATCGAGCTCTTCGGGATTAGATCCATCAGCCCTAACATGCAATATGTGGAATACAACCGAACGTTATGTTGCCATAGTCGTAGTACTTATATTGTTTGTAATTATCGCACATCTGCTTCTCACCTTGTTCCGTCGACCGTTTCATACAGATAAACATTATCAGCCCATAATTTCTGTACTAGGGCTCCCTGCATATCAATTGTTTATTTCCGTTGCGAATCTTCTTCGGTATCGATGCTTTACTACTTCCTTGGCATCGTCGCCGGTAAAAAGGTCGCTTTGCCGATTTTGATGTTGGGGTACAGATTGCAGTAAAGCAGGTGAGACATTGAGACATAAGCCTGCGATGCAGTTCCATATCATTCAGGTTTACCAAGTGCCTTAAAAACTCCTTCTATTTTTAAAACAAAATTAATCAACCATCGCACTAAGATCGTGGGCATTTCTTTCTTAAACAAAATTATGCAAATTAAGACCAGCAACAACAATTTGCTCTGATTAAATGTTAAAGATCAAACCGATTTTCTTAACCTCTAACCTTTCAGGCCGAACTTTAACACAAACGTAATCTATTATTCAGTCTTATCTGAAATACCTGCAAAGTTTTAATACTTGGAGGGTGTATAGAGGTCAGAGTTCGCTTCAATATAACAATTTGGAGGCATCGCGTGAAAACACTTTCGCGGACGGAATCGCATCCATCACGGGTGATTTATTATTACTGCTGTTATATTGTCGTTATTACAGTGGAGTTACATTATTGTGCTTCGTGTTCATCGTTATTCGATAATTACGCTTTTCAAAGATTACGTGTTGTGGCATAACTTTGGCAGTGGTTTAGGGCGTTTCCCATTAGGCCCGGTTTCTTCCAAAACGGAGATGAGCTGAGCGGAGAGGAAATGTGCGGGAATCGGCCTATCACATGAGTTGAAATCCATATCGCATCTTTCGTCTCTCCTATCAAATCCTGTGATTTGTCTAATCTTGGAGACCTCCGCACCCACCGCTCCGCTGGTCTCCGCTTTAATGGTAAGCGGGCCTTACTCCGATCTACTCGATCATTTAATTATCGGCTTGATATAGGAAGCGATCTTTGTTCTCATTTACGGGTTCGGGTTGTAAATTATGTTAATAATCTTCTGATTTAGATAAACGGAGCTGATTTTAAATGTATAAAAATAATGTTATCGTTTGAAAGAGGCAAACCAAAATAATCCGCAACAATTGATTTGTCAACAACCTTTCCCTAGATTCAGCAGAGCTACTAAATGATAAAGTAAATACAACGTCACGTGTTATCTGTTACCTTATCACTGGTGTACATAACCGAGCTCTTTATATGTATAACGTACTACCCACTTGAGAGTTATGAGCGTGGAAATTAGGAAAAGGACAGAAGCTATCAAAGGTTAAAGTTCAATATTTCATACATGTGTAATATTTGGTAAACACAAAACATTTAATTGTCGAATGAAACTGTAATTAATTACCATTTCTATCAAAGGGACACAGTTTCCCTTAAATATAATTAAGCACTGAAACATCGTAACTAAAACCGCTTGTCGTGGAACAAAATATATTCAAAGAAATAGGACGCTCTGGGCCCCGTGGTGGATTGCGGCCCATTTCGTCTCACAGAGAGCAGGCCTGGGTCCCAGCAGTGGGAACGTAATAGGCTTTTCATGTTATGTAATCTAATTAAGTTATCAAAATATCTAAATAAAACTTTTCGACTCATCAAAAAACCGCACCATTAAAAATTTAAAGTACTCGCAAATTAAAATGTTATTACAGAACCACATTCGGTACCTACGTCACAGAATCAAGTCTGAATTATGAAGTAAGCTATGTGCGGTCGTGAAACCACTAAATGCATATTTATATTATGCATGAGCTTCCGTTCTGCTTGCGGGAAGAAAAAACATAAATCATGTGGCGCTTGTAATGTAAGGGACAAGAACAAATGGACTGTACCTATAGCTATGTGTCGCAGCTCTGACTCGATCGAACGATGATTTATCGCGTTGTTAATTACAGTTATATTTGTGGTCTGAAATTATACTTAATATTATGACCTAATGTGGAAAGATAATGACCGTTGATAGAAGAACTGATGTCATTGTTTCATAACAACTACTAGCAAGAAAACATTCGCTTCCTACTTCTGATAAAGACATTGATCGTCGTCTGATATCCAAGCTTTTAGTCCTTTCTTTGTCCGTCGGTTAGGTTTCAACCGATCTCTTTCAAAGGCACTTGTAGATCCATATCAACCTACGGAAAACTGTCTGGAATCACCTCAGCAGTGCCATCTATCGGGCCCGTAAAACTGATCATAAAACTGTCGGACCATTGCACTTAATCCGCAGTAGGTACATTGTAGCTGCACCAAAGTACATTAGAACAAGTAGTGCAAGCTAAGTGGTCGTCGCAAGGTCAGACGCGAGCGAATCACGTTCCTACGCTATCGGCGTACGTAATTCATTAGTTAGACGCGATAAACACCTCGCTGTGAGTCTAGTTCTATGTTGTATCAATAACTATTTTATTAGACATCAAATGCAAAAGACCTTTTCTGGAAGGATGCCAATCAGCACTTTTTGACCGCCATAATTACATGAGATAGTCCCAAAAACCCGCCCTTCGCACTTTATAGTGTTGGAAGAAGAAGTGGCCGAAAAAAAATCCCAACAATTTTCACCCTGAACAATGCCTTCAGCAATGTCACAGCGTCTTACAAACTGTCTAAAGACGGTCGCTGTGCCCTAAATTTCCGTTGTGTGTTGTGGCATATGTATAACTCGGGCTTATAACTCCATATAATCCTTCAAGGGTTGCCAAACATATGGTTCTCTATGAAAAGGCATTTAGTAGCCCGTGCTTTGTTGGCTGTAGTAAAACCCTACGCGTTCAATATCAAAGGATCGTAAGCTGCTGAATTATTGTAGATGCTACCCACCTTACCTTCCTCAATCAAATACAGAAACTTTCTAAAAATATTTGCTACCGTATCATCTATCAGCCGAAAGTGTATTCATTCTGGACGGTTTTTTGACTCAACTAGCAGGCTGTTGAACTCCAAGCATTACTCCACTTCCCAATGAACACTCTAAAAACGTGTAAAAGGACCATAAAACTACCCATTACAGCATAACTTATGTAACAGAAGCAATAAAGTTGATTTCTAAACGGTTATGTTCTCGGCTGATTAGCGTTAGCGGAACAGTGCTCCATATGGCCTGTGCCGAGTGTGACCGAACACGTGCGGTGACGTGCGACCGTGCAGGGTCGTAGATCAATAACGTGTGTGCTGGGAAAGGGTGCCAGAGTGCCTCCTGGTACCGAGCACAAAGGAAAACGACGACGGTATCCCAGTACCACAGTATTGCAACCGCAGCAGAATGCTGTAACTATACTTACCTATTTCACAGTCTGTTGTATCTACTCTTTGGTTTTTTGGCGATGCGATGCGGACTGCGGTCGTTACATCATTTGTGGGAGGGTCCTGCTGTGGGCACTGCGGATGTTAACTTAAGAGTAATTGCGACTCCAATTTCGGCAAAATATGGGGAAAATATTAGAGGGGATATTTCTCTCGAATAGAGTAAGAAACGGAACATTGAATTGAGGTATTTTATCGCATAATATTGATATTGGCAAAAGGCTCGCCCCCTATTACATAAGACTTAAACATATCTGATGAAATCTGGGTGTACTATTAGGGACACCTCTGCCGAACCCTTCGACGATTACAGGTATTTAATGTTCTGATATTCATCGAAGACTTAGGAAGACACACTATGCACAAGTGTCTGCAAGCAAACACCGTTAAAATAGTTTCGCAGGCATTGAGCAGAAGATCAAGGATATTTTACTTAAGATGGCCTAGCCTAGACCCAATTAAATCTATTACAATAAACACTTACAGCTTCGCTATACTTTTCGTCGACTGTCGTACGTCTGCATCATTATACACAAGCGCTTGTGTCGCAACACTATTAATTAACGGGTAACAGCCACCGTAACTAGCAGTAAGAGAATATCTACGGAGAGATCATATCAGCGAACTATTACAGTAATTCTGCTAAGCACTAAACGTTTACGTAAACGTGATTGTTAGAAGACATTGCCCGTGACAACACCCTCGCAATTATTTATATGAATGGAAAATTTTCCAGCTTTGTAAATGTTTTTTTTATCAGAGAAAAAAATCCCAGCTTTATAAATGTCAAGTAATTTAATTTGCTCTGGTTCTAAACAACCAATTATAAAGTTAGCACTTGTAGGACTACCAATCCTAGTAATTGCGTAAGGCGAATCTTTAAACTTGAAGCTTACCGTATTTTTCGTACTTTCTTTGTTATGCTTCACCAATTTTGGAAAAGGAATTGAATATGCATTGTATTAGGAAATCGCCTAAGTTTTATACTTATTTTGTATACCAAAGCCAGCCGAGACTGGTAATGCCAGTTAAAAACAATCGGTTCCCAATCTTGCGAGACCATCAAATGACATTCAGAACTGCTAAATAATTCATAAACAACAATTAAGAATGCCATATTAAATTCAACAATGCTAATAGCTATTCCCGTGGCAACGCCGGATCCTTCAAAATTATGAATTCTCAGCAATATGGCCTGTTTACGTAAATGCCATTTAACATAAAATCAAGTTTACTGCGTATTTAGCTTTTATTCACCCTTTGTTCTACCGTACCTTACATTTAAGGCCGTAAAAGCGAAGCTGTTCAGCTTTAAGGCCTACATAAAATGCAGTTTAAAAGAAGCCTGTGGCGTTGGTTTTATTCTAGCTCGTTTGGATCATCGTAGGAAAGTAACGTAATTAATGGTTTCTTTTAGAAAAAGCTTAGATTAGCCAGATCCTTGAGCGCGATAGCACACTAACTACCTTAACTTTTTGCCTCTATCTTAAGTTTCTACGCCATCTAGTAACCTCTCATTTATAGGTTTCTTCTATCTACGCATAAATTCACGCAAAATGCTTGTATCGTTGGGTCAATTCGCCGGTTCCACTCACGGTCAACAAACATTATAACACAGCAATTTCACGTCTTCTCATTCGCCTCTTAACATTTCCATTACCACAGCCACGTCTTCTTTCCAGGTGAAGATCCTGGTGCCGAACTCGACGGCCGGCATGATCATCGGCAAGGGGGGGAACTACATCAAGCAGATCAAGGAACAGAGCGGCAGCTACGTGCAGATCTCGCAGAAAGCCAAGGAGCTGTCGCTACAGGAGCGCTGCATCACTGTTGTCGGTGAGTATCGAGGTACCAGTAACCATTGTCATCATTATCAGGCCAAATACTCCATGACAGGCTTACACAACTACCACGTCTGATCTCACATCGTCATTCTCACCTTGGTAAAGGATTTGGGTTCGTGTTTGATTATTAAAAGACAAGAGGACACTACCACGCTTTAACATTAACGACGAAGGGTACCTTCAATTATTATAATGAAGTGGGTGCTCTTCCCAGGTGAAAATAGGTACTCAATTAATTAAATATTAATGGACTGCGGGTGGATATCAGGGATCACGGCGAGCCTCATTAGATAAGCAGCCCCTTAAAGCGTTCATTTGCAATTCACCGAATTATCCTATCTTTATTATTCAAAGATAAGTGTTGTACCTTTAGTGTCTTGGTACCCCACGGTAGGGCTTTAATTAAGGGATTATTAGTTAGGCGCTTCCCATCTTCTCACTTCCAATTCTACTTGTAGTGTTATAATGGGAGTACAATGGGTCCGGGGAGCACGTTGTACAGTCTGTCCCGGTTATGACAAGGACAGCTTTGGCAATGACAGTCGTTACAGACAGTTATAACCCCGGAACTTTCACTACGGGTAGCACTTTGGAATATCGGTTCCTCAGTTCCTCCCTTGCAATTTGGTTGCGTAAGTTCAGATGACACTTTACATTTAGTTATTACGCATCTGAACAACCTGAATACATACCGTAATTGGCTGAAGACTAGAATAATAATAATTATATTGTTTATTTTCTCAATTAACCCTGCTGGGCGCTATTGATAAAAACTTTAAGATATTCCGTTTCATTTCAACCTGCTTTAACACACTATACTTTGTTAATACTCCATCGTCTGAAATTTAAAGCACGCATGAGCTTCGCCTAACCTGATCCTATCTAGAATTCATCACTTTGCCACTCATAGTAAAATATTCTAAATTGCGTCTGAACGTCCCATATGCCTAGATCTAGGTCTAGCCATAAAACAGGCAATGAAATAGACGGTCCTGACCGAAGATTATACTGACGAATGCCTCTATAAATAAAAGTTTAACGCTAGGGCTTTATTTTGACTTAGAAGTAGACCTGATTCTTATCTTGAATGTTAAGGCTGTTTAGATTGGCTTATGAGAAAAATAAATCTGCATTTAAGGACTAATAGGTTCTACCTGTTAGCCTGTTTAATCTTTACTGTATTGAGTATAAAGGAAGATTCTCTTCTTTCTTGACTGACAACATACTAGCTAACACTGCTTTTATGTTTTGTGTCTTTTAACAGTGAATTTAAGATTTATCTTTGACTGACGTCTACAGTCTACACACAACCTAAACAGCTGTGTCTGGCTAGAAACATGAAATTTTGTACAAAGGTTTATGCAACAAAAACGCCATGAAAATATTTCTGAGTATTCGGCCTTCGTATGGAGAAGTAGGCGAGGGAAATCAGCATTTGTGCCGATGAGAGAAACTTCGCGCGGCCGGTAATTTTATAGTTCGTAAATTAAAAGCGTTTCTTCTTCTGATATCACAACAAAGGGACTTCCCTCTTCTTTTCGATACTTTACGATATAGGAACTAGTTTTCCAGGTCAATTTCGATTTTCGTACGGCCATTGCAGTTAGTCGCGGATGTGTTGAACTGCTTCATTGGACATCGGCGCCCGGCCAAATGTCCGCACTCCGCAGTAGCGACACGTAATACCATCGATCAATAACACTCACTATTACACTTCACAAGAAACACAAGGATTCTCTTATTGGATGACGATTTTGTCGTAGAAAAACATGGGTGTTTCAACCTTTTTAAAAGTAGTTATCAACAAAAATTCGGCAAAAAATGCCGTTTTTTTTTTAAAAAAAAACAAACGACACCAACTTATTTAGCCTTGGATCGAAAGATCTGGAAGTCATGGGGAGACCCCTTTACCCAGCTGTGGGATGACACAGGCTAACAGTAACTGTCAACTAATTTAATTGCTGTGTAAGGTGACGACGTCTAGTTGCACCGTTAAGTCTTCGCTTGCACCACAAATGAAAGAGCTGATTTCACCATCACCAATGAAACGGCGTTCAAAAGCTGTCAATGGCAATTCTGAGACTTGACGCTTTCAGTTTCATTGGCGAAATTAGCACTAAAGGTGTTAAGTGCTAAATGTATTTAAAATATCGTTCAGTTTCTGTCAATCGTTTCAAGATGACGTAGACCGAATAATATCTTAAATATGTATCGCGTTACAGCAACACTCTATTACGTTTATTATATTTCTAAAATTAGATATCCTAAAGCATTCTAAACAAAAGAGAAAGTCAGCTAAAATATTCATAGTTTGATTACCGTTTTCTTCGCCACGGATAGTGTTGCAATTGTCTGCCAAATGTGTCCACGAGTGAGAGGATGTATCGGCTTACACAATCTAGTCTAGGCTATACTTTACGGATCAGTGGTTTTATTTTAAAAGCTTTGATGATTGTATGTTACTTGACGGTTTCGTGACACGTTATACAAAGCTTAGAGAAGGTAAAACTCATTTTGGTGCAAGTCACTGTTTAAAATTAATTGGTCAACCTTTGTCCGCTTTACTCATAAAATAACAGTTTCGTAATAAACCTGTATACCTGAATTTTTTTGTTTAATCACATTTCAATATAAAGGGCGAACTCATAGAAATCGGATAGTTTTTAGCGAGTTTTTAGTGCCCTTCACGTGTACGAGGTCACGTTGAGGCCCTAATTATACCGTATCGTTTTTGTTACCGAAATAATAGTTTACATATTGTTCGTTATAAACCTTGTAAGAGGATGACTCGTATTTTGATGACTTTTGTATACAATTTAAACTCAAAGCATTTATTTGAATTAAACCATCTACAGGCATTTTTGATTTTTCAGGGAGTCTATCAGTTGTTCAGCATGTTGAAGTGTTTTGTCTTTGATTTAACTCCACAGTGACCTTTATTTTTTATTTCAATTGTCATTGCCGTAAAACTGCAAATTATAATTAGTTAATTGTATGGGTACTGGAGAGTACATATTAGAGCGTTCAGCATGAACTCCAGAATCGTTTCTGAGTTCCTAGGAAGCTCAGTGGACGAATACAACGATGGGTTCGTGGAAACTGTCCATACGACTAGGTCTAAGTTCTTCAAGATACGTCGTGCACATAAGAACAAAAAACTCTCTAAACATACTCTCAAGCTCATAAAGGAGCGGCGTGAGATGATCCTGCAGTCTTCAGACGAGGCGTGGAAATACCGGCAGCTCAATAGACGAATCTCTAAATCCTTGAAAAGCGACCTCCGCACTTTAATACCGAAAGTACTAAAGACGCAATTGAACGGAATACAAGCTCAAAGGTATTTGCAAGAGTCATCACGGATCTTCTCGCGCGCAGTTTTGACGATTTTTAGCCTCCCGAACAAGGCGGATTCCGCACTGAAAGACTAGCACCGTAGACCACATACATACGCTGAGCAGGTTATACAGAAGACCGAAAAGTATAACCTGCATCTCTGTTTAGCGTTTGTGGACTACGAGAAAGCCTTCGATTCAATCGAGATTTGGGCTGTACTGCAGTCTCTCCAACGGTGCCAAATCGACTATCGGTACATCGAGATGTTGGTGTTTGTACAAAAACGCCACCATGTCAGTCCGACTTCAGGACCAGACCTCGGAACCTATCCTTCTGCAGCGATGTGAGACAGGGAGACGTCATATCTCCGAAACTGTTTACCGCTGCAATGGAGAATGTCTTCAAGGTTTTGGACTGGATAGGGCTAGGCATCAACGTCAATGGCGAGTATATCTCTCACCTTCGGTTTGCCGACGATGTAGTAGTCATGGCTGAGACCATGGAGGACCTCAGTACAATGCTCGATGACCTCAGTAGATCTTCCGAAAGAGTGGGTCTTAAAATAAACATGGACAAAACCAAAGTCATGTTGCCCATGTAACACTCACTTCTATCAAGATCAGAGACTCTATACTCGGAGTTGTAAATGATTTTCTACCTGAGACAACGGTCTAGATAGGTAGGTATAACTTCGAAAAAGAGGTCAATCGTCGAATCCGACTCGGCTGGGAACCTTTCGGGAAGTCGCGTGGTATCACCTCGTCCAACTTACCGCAGTGTCTCAAGACGAAAGTCTATGACCAGTGTGTGTTGCCAGTTGTTATTAGTTACAGGAAATAAAGGCTGTTTTATTTTTGATTGTATGGGTTGCTGTCAAAGGTAAAATAACTGTAATTTTGTCTGTATCGTGTCGTCTGATAAATTTTCTTACGGGCAAAGTGTATTTTGACTTCATGTAATTTACATCTTTCGGGGCGTTTACAATAATTATTTCATTATCTAATTTTCTTCAAAATGTCAAGCACTTTTCAATCGCCATCTCAAGTGTACCGATAAAAATGCTCGATATTTGCTGAAATTTTAAAACTTGAATAAACGGCTGACTAGCTCAAAGCCAGATTATCTGATATTGGATTTGCGGCATCCATATCGTTGCGGTCCGGATGCGGCGGGAAATTGTGCCGGATAGGTAACCGGGCGGTTTAACTGAGCAGCCGTTACCGCCGAAGGCACTGAATTTGTATCCGATAAGGTGATGCGCAAACTGGGAATAAGAAAAATATGTTCTGCGACGCTGATAGTCGAGTGGTTTTCAGGAGACACGATTTTTATTTTCTGGTAGCATTTTACAACAAAAAAACTATCAAGTTAAGACAACTTGATAGTTTTTTTAAAACGCTCGGCTCGGCGCCGAGAGATGAAATCACAAAATTGAATTATTATTTAAGTACTTATTCATTTAGGTGTCGTCACATTGTGTTAGTGAAAACAGATGTTACTTTGAAGGAATTTGTTGGAAGTAATGGATTGAAGGTTCATTCATGAAAGACGGATGACCATAGGCTGGTCCTTAAAATCTAGCGTCGTAAGCTCTGTTAAAGAATACCATGAAATTCTGAAATTTAGTGTTATTATACCAAGAACGTTGGTGATTAAGATTCAACGGCTACAGTAATTTATACATATGTACGTATGTATTGCCATAAATTCTCGCTATTCTACCGACAGGTACAGGCAGTGCTAAAGGTCAAATCACAACGTGTGGTGACAATGACTAATGACATATTCCGATGTTTATCCAAGGTTGAACTAGCATGTGTTTGTGTGCCGATATTTTCTATTTGCTGTTGTTCTAACATATTTATATTGTGAAAGGAAAAACTCCAACATGATTTTACCCGATTTTAGTTTGTACCGATAGCATTGATTTATTTGAGAAAAAATGTACAACATGAAAGGCTTAAATCCAAACTATTGCACAGTTAAAAGAAACATATTCACAATAAGGAATGATAAAAAATATTAAGTAAACTACTTTAAAATAACAAGAAAAAGTCACCTTTCGTCCGTCCTCTCACAGAACAAGCACAAGAAAAGTCATCTTTACTATGAACACATGAGACAAGACTGTGACACTCTTTTGGTTCCTGAAATTGGGGCCCCGAGTTCGATCCCCAGGTCGGGTACGGTGTTATCGAGTTTTTTTCTGATGAAACTTGGATTTATTCCTAGTTAAATAGCAATAGGTTTCTCCTGAAGATGAAACGTACTGGCATAATGTGCACTCAAAAATTCGCATACACCTACATGGGCACATATGAAACGTCAATAGCTCGGTGCATGGCCGTTTTCTATCAAAATATTTTATTTCACGTCGGCCATTAATAAGTTCCTATCACTTATAAAACGTTGAGAAAAAGTGCACGTTTCGGGTTGGTCGTTTCCTATGGAGAAGAACCGGCTCTATGGAAAAGAAACTACGAATATTTGTCTATCTACTGTAAGCCTATGCTTACGTTTTAAGAATGTGACATCTACTTACTAGCTAGCTAGCTACACGCCCGGGTGTTAACAGAGACATTAGTAGAAACAATGCATGAAATAGTGCAGAACTTGCGCGTCGCTGGCTGGCTGCCCGGTTGCGCCATGCTATACTAATGGCTAATTTATATCGGTTTATATACGGAGTATGTGCGGCGCGTGTAAATGCTAATGTGTGGGAACTCACTTGCCTTTATTAGATATGAGAATATTAATAATTTATTTAGGTACACACAATTAGTACAATTAAAAAAATAATAATTATAGCTTTAGCAGTGTGCTGCAGCTATGAATTGATTTACTGTTTAAAGACAAAATAAAGAATAAATAACAATTGTTTTGTTTTCTTTTATAACATTGCCATGCATAATACAAAGCTATTAAAGATTTAATTTCAATAATCGATTCGAACGATTCTGAAGTCTAACTTCAATACAAAGCACACGATTCCCATAATATATTTTCGCTGCAAAATGTCTTTGAAACGACTTCCACATACTTATACGATCAAAACGAACTAACTGACCTTCTTTTCCCTGTTGCAGGCGAAAAAGAGAACAACAAGAAGGCCTGCCTGATGATCCTCCAGAAAGTCGTGGACGACCCTCAGTCCGGCTCCTGTCCGAACGTGTCGTACGCCGACGTGGCGGGTCCCGTGGCGAACTACAACCCCACCGGGTCGCCGTACGCCGTGCCCACCGCTGAGGTGAAAGAGGTGACCTCTCGTACACGCTCCTCTGTCGTGACCTGTGGCCTGCAGCTTGCGGGGGTGCTCCGCTGACAAATTCGCACTTAGATGTTGGGTGATTGAGTATGACTCGGTGTGTGTGTAGTGGTTTTCAGAAGAGTCAAGTATGATGCCTTGAGCAAGCGTGGTGATTATTGTTCATGCCTTCTCTGTCAGAAGAGGCCTCTGTCGTGCACTGAGATAGTAAAATGCTGCTATTATTATGATGGTATGGTTTTTAAAGAAAGTATGTAGGTAATAAATACGGGCAGAGTAGTGCACTTATTCATAAAACACCAGCACAGCTATGCACAAGTATTTGTCAAGAAACGCTATAATTTTATGATTCTGAAGTTGCATTGTAATTTAAGAATTTGTCTGAACCGAGTCAGTAATTTTCTCATTAAAAAGAAGTAATTTATGATAATTATGCTGGCTACCAATATTTGGTGGCACAAAACATTTTGGAGCTGACCAAACGCTCAATATTTAGCTGACCATTTAAACCATAAACAAAAAATACCGTAATTCCATTCCTCAGCCGTTTCATATAATAAGATGAGTAGATCAGTTTATAACTGGAACCACGACTAACACCGATATCTTACTAATTCTGACGTCGTTTGTAAGTAATGAGTGGAGCGCCCCCCTGTATGTGTGAGACACGCGAGCGTGTGCAAGTGGTTGCTGCGGCGACCGACTCGCTCCACACGCCGCACTGGAGCTCCGTGCACTGGCCCACTAGCCTATCCACTTGCGAGATTAATATCTTCTAAAGGGTGAACGAAGCACAAAGATGTAAAACTATATCGGGTAATTTCTCGAAAATTAAGTGACTTAAATTCTTTTACATAAAGTTTCAAAAAGAAGTTTTTCTTATGGATCACCTTTTACTTTGTTTACCAATTTAACAATTTAAAAACAACGTGATGGGCCAGTGTATGGAGTAGCCAGTGACACCATGACACTGACCGCTTACACTATGTGTACTCTAGTTCTTGTACACTATACTAACTACTATACACTATTTCGGGTCGGGAGGGGAATATTTATTTTCCTTTTTGAAAAACAAGTTACAATTTTTAAAGTCAAAATATTTCACAAACATTTGTTTGTTCTTGATCTATAATATTTTTGTATTATTTTAGACATACAACACGAAAACAAAAATGTCTACTGTGGATTGTATGTAATGTGTCTAATACCGAGAACATCAGTATTATACACAATGGCTACTTGCAAGTTGTTATCGGCCACTAACCACTGACGTGCACAATATAACAATAATTGCCAAAAAATCAAAGGAATTTGTACTAGTTACAAGTAGTCATTGTGCTTAAGACTGGTAAATAGTTGTAAGTACCAATCCTGCGTGAGGAAGCTAGGCAATATCTGCCAATAATATTAATTCACTTCATAAAATACTGGAGAAAAACTTTGTGAGGAAAACACAAGAGGTGACATCTACCAACCCAGACTGCGCCCGCTTGGTGGGTTACTGCCAAATCAGTATAGCACAGGCTGATGATGTTATGCTATAATACTAATGGTCCTAGATTGTTCCTAGCTTCCTCTCCCAATACTATTATAGTATTTGACCTTAGGGTGCAACTAAATTGCACACGATCAGTGAAACCATTCTCATTTTATTAGTTACTGAAAGTTAAGAAAAAGCTGAAGAGTAAAGTTAATCGAATCAATTAGCTAGCAGCTAATTCAATTCGACCCTTTATAAAGTGACCTATTTTGAAGCACTCAATATCGATTGGTTGACGTAGATCAGCTGCAATCTAGTTGCACTTTTAGCCCCAGTTGCACCACAAATCAACAAGTAATAATGCCAAAAGAATTTAAAATATCGTTCTATTTCTGTTCATTGTTGTATGTGACAGAGACAGAATGCTTTTGTTTATTCATCTGTGGTGCAAGCGGGCTAGAAGGGCAGAGGATCGCACTCCAAACGCTGTAACTGACAGCAGTGGCAGGATTGGTTTCTAAGCAACAATGAAAACGATTCCGTAGATGGCGTTATTGCCAGAAACCAGTCCTGCTGCTATGTCTGTTGGGCAACGTTGTCTTGTTCCTTAAAAGAGCACCTTTAGAGTCTCATGTTTGTGCAACCTTATTAACCAAAACCATTTTCCCGCAGCACTTCACGAAATCATATTCATCCCCTCATTGCCTCCTGTCACAGGGCATGGACATGTTACAGAACCACGGCCTGGGCGGCGGCGTGGGCGGCGTGCTGGTCAACGGGGCCGTGGGCGGCGTGGGCGGCGGCCTGGGCTCGCTCAACCTGAGCCTCAGCCTCGCCCCGCCCGGCAGCCAGCCGCCCGCGCCTATTACGCAGCACACGCTTGATCATATCAAGGTACACTCCAAAATAAACTTGTTTCTTATTGACCAGTAATATCAATTTCATGTTCGACAGCTTATAAGTTATATCCCACTAGCATTGCAGATCTCATGTATCGCTTTCCATTCGGCGAGATCGAGGTCTAAAACAGGCCTTATATAATGATTAATTATGGAATGTAATAAAAATGTGCAAAGTAAAGTCCGGTCAATTGACAGAATCATGAAGTTGACGGTAGCGTAATTTAGGTTGCTTTCTGAATATGTCACAAAAATCTGAGACATGAAGTTATTTTGGTATAGATATGAATTGATTCAGCGGAGCCCGCGAAATTGAAATTTTCTTAGATTTTTTTGCAATTTGCAGTTCAGTTTCAGGCTACATGTGAAACAAAATACCTTCTAAGTTCATAAAATCCCATTGAATGACTTTTTCATCAAATAGTCATTAAATGGGATTAAATGAATTTAGAGGGTTGTATTGATGATTTTATTGATTATAATTCTGTAATTACATGCGTGTTGCGGCCGCGAATCATATTTTAATCAACATACAATCTGAAAACTAGTTATCTCTTCAGCGAAAACCAAATAAGTAATTTGACCATTCGTCCAGGTGGCGCTGCGCCAAGCGGGCTACAGCGAGGCCGGCATCAGCGAGGTGGGCGCGGCGCTGGCGCTGCTGGTGAAGCACGGCGTGCTGGGGCTGGCGCTGCCGGCCGCGCTGCCCGCGCCGCAGCTGTCGGCCGCGTACTTCCCGCTGCCGGCGCAGGACCCTCCCGCCGTGTTCGGGCCCATCGGGCAGGTCCCGCTCGGTATGTACTCAGGTTCGGACACATATAGTATCTATGTAGCCTAATGTACCGCCTAACTACCCCGTGCCCCGACCGGCTGCTGGGATGAGGCTTGATTCGGACTTCCTGCTAAAGAATAACTACAAACAGGCTGAATTAAATTTGCTGGCCAAACTCGACAGACGTGATAGAAATCGTTATCTAAACAAAACAGGACGACACAAAAAATAATTGTTTGATCCCGGTCATTGACACAAAATACTTATTTTATTTATTTTGTTTTTTCATGTTAGGATAGCGACAAAGCCATCACCTCTATGGAGTTTGACTAGCTATTTAATTTGACCTTGTACGTCTACAAAAAAAAAACTGAAAATGATACGTTTGCACATAAGCATTACTCTCAAATAAGCCTCAGACCGCAGCGTCGTGACTGCGGCGCGTTTATCGTGCGGTACCGCACTGTATACAAAGTAGCAATCCCACTTTTAAATTACATATCGCTTTCGACATGTAACAGCCACAAGTCCATGAGAGACGCGCCGCCATCACGACTTCCCAAGCTAACCTGCCAACGGCGTATAATCAAGTATAAAACGTCGAACGATTTTCGAAATGTCGTAGTTTTTAACATGACAATTTTAATATGAAAACTTTCAAGCCCCTTCAAAATTGAAACAAAAAATACTTGTTACTAAAATCAAATCTTTTCCATAACACTTGTCTGAACCAAATATAATAAAACTTTCTCTCAAACTAATAAATATAAGTACAAACACAAAGTGTTTGTTACTCAAATATAATAAAGTACAGTTCCTAATTAGACCAAGAATCATAAAACAATAAAATCTGGCAAACAGTGTTGGCAGTAGAACAATATGATCTTCAATTTAATATTACAATATGTATCTTGATAAGGCCAGTAATTATGTAACATAATTACAATACCAACTAATTAGCTCAGTCTAACAACAGACCTTGGAATGAACTATTTATTTACGAATGTATAATTATTTGAGGACTAATTGTTACTGGTTTTATCAATGATGTCTTATTCTGTGGAGATTATTGTAATCACTTTTCCAGAAATTTAATAAAAATATTATATGTATAGATTATACTTGCTATCCCTCCCTAAATAAATCTTCTCCACAGAATAACTTGTAAATTATGACTTTTGATTTTGAACTTAATGATAGAAATATATTGAAATCCGAAAATTCTCATTTTCTCCAAAAGTGACGACATTACCACAATTTCAACATATTTCTACCCAAAATTCCTCTTTGAACATTTTGAACAGTATAGTTGAACCAAAAGTTTTTCCAAAATTGTGTTGTGTCCGGGCCGGCGCAAGCCCCGACCAGCTGATGATGGTGGATCATGGTGCCGCCCGGCTATGGTACCATTCCTCTCACATCGCTTCTTCCAAATTCTAAATTCCACAACGCTTGTCATTCTGTCTTGGTATCTGATTGGCTGTCGTGATAATAATAACTTTCAATTACGCTTATGTTCTCACTCTGCCGTGTTTTATTTCAAATGAGAAGATCAGACGTTTTCATTTATTTTTGTTTTGTTGTCTATCCAAAACGGAAAGTCAAAAACGGTTATCTAGACTGAACCTAGTTTGATTGAGCGCCGAACAACTGCATGTGATCCAAAGTACTGAGGTGTCCGCATTCCGCGCTGAGACACAGCTGTCCGGAACATAGGAGTCTAATACGCAGACGTTTTTCAGGTGTGGATGTGATTTCAGATTACACACAGCAAATGATGTGGGCCTATAAGTGTTACCAAAAAGACTAAAACATATCAGGCATCTTGTAAAATCCAGTGGGGCGTGAATATAATGACTTTTGAAACGAAACACGGTTATATTACTAAGAAAAGACTATGTATACTATATCGTTATAATTGCATGCTTAGATACTTTTTATGGTGTTTCAAGTGTTGTATTGCTGATCCAAATAACACAATTGGCTTACAGTTTTATTTTTGTTTATTTAATATCTATCTGAAGTTTTTTCCAAATTCTTGACCATCGCTTTACCATATTACCATTCTGTCGGCAATACATAACATGAGCTTGTGTTATGGACGGACCTTATAAACTCAATTAGTTTATCGAAATGGATACCAAAGTTTTAGAGTACATTTAAGCAAATATAAAAGCAATTAGTTTAATATTGAAATACATTGTTGACTGAATTTTCTAATTGTGATTATTCAATAACAGTGGATTTTCGATATGATTGCTGCCTAACTTCAACTTTTTAATAACAACTCCGATCCATGACACAAATAATAGAAAGAACAACTTTAGAGTAAAATGTTCTAATTCGAACAAAGTTCTGTAAACTGAAATGTATTTATTTAAATTACTCTCTGTAAAAAGAATATTACACAACTTTATATAATATTTTTATTAAATATAGTTTTGTCTAGATAAATAGCGAAATTGTAAGAAAAATGAAATGTAAGTAAAGTTAAGTTTTTTCTATGAAACACCAAAAAATACGGTTAACGGTAAAGTTGTTCTTTTGTGTTGTATCATGTACTCTTCTGTCGCGACAGCGCTCGAGCGGCTGCAGTCGCACAGTCACATGCCGCACTGCGCTAGTGGTTAGTCGCTGTCGCACTATCCGATGCATGACAGTACAGTATACGTAGACTTAGTCACAAAACTTAGCACCACTAATATCTCAGCGTGTATAGATATTATAGTTCTCCACTGACAAGTCATTTCTTTGTGCCGTTTTGTTGTATGCACTGTATTGGATTTAGCTTCTATTTTCTGAGTTCATAACCGAGAGACAGTCATCAAAGCATAAAAAATACGATAATGGCAATTTCATAGTTGTTCAATACTTTTTTTTTAAATTGAGCTAAAATTGTACCCATTTCTTTTTTCATTCAAATTTTAAGTCCTTCAACGTTTGAGCCAGTTTTGTCATTTGCTGAATTTTTATTTTTAATTATTCTATTTGATTGTTCATTTTAATTATTGGCATAGCACGCTGAAATATTAAGTCCCTTATTTGTGTACATCTTAAGCTGGTAAATTATATCACAATCGGGAGTCAGTGTACTGTAGCCACACGAAGGACGAGAAGGAACAGGTGTCGCGTATTGAGTAGTGAGTACTAGACTAGACTAGGCTAGCACAGCGGTGCGGTGTGTCTGCGGGCGCTGTCCGGCGCGCTCTCGCTAACACGTGACTCTGTCCGCAACAGCGCGAAACGTTCTAATGTAAGGTCGCGGCTCGCGCCGGGCCGGCCGGGCGGGCCGGACGGGCCGGACGGGTCCCGGACACGGCGCGCGGGGCTGACGGTTGACGTCCGCAGGCGGCGCGCGCGGCGGCTCCTTAGAGCGTTTCGCGGAGGTTGCATTCGAGGCGCTTCGCCCCCCAGCCGTGGCGCCCATCTCGCTGTCGGCCGGCGTGGGCGGCGTGGGAGGCGTGGGCGGCGTGGCCGGCTTCCCCTCGGCCTCGCTGCTGCCGCTGTCCAAGAGCCCCACGCCCGCCGACGCGGGCGCCAAGGACTCCAAGAACGTGGAGATCGCCGAGGTCATCGTCGGAGCTATACTAGGTCAGTTACCTACTCTGTTATACTTTTAACTTTTAGAATGTTGTACTACCCATCCAGATAATGTTGCAGTACCCACGTAATAATAAACCTACCCTCTTTAGAATATTTTTTTCTCTCGCATCAGAAAAATATACTACCGTTCCATAGAGTAAAGTAATATAATGTACCGTTCTCTGAAATAAAGTTTACTAGTTCGGTCGTTAAAATTTTGGAAAAAAAAATACGTGATGTGCTAAGTTGTGTCGTTACTCATTACAGGCCCCGGCGGGCGCAGCCTGGTGGAGATCCAGCAGATGTCGGGCGCCAACATCCAGATCTCCAAGAAGGGCACGTTCGCGCCGGGCACGCGCAACCGCATCGTGACCATCACGGGCACGCCCACCGCCATCTCCAACGCGCAGTACCTCATCGAGCAGAAGATCCAGGAGGAGGAGCTCAAGCGCACGCGCCACAACGCCATCTCCGGCCTCATGCAGTAACGCGCACGGGACGCCCGGTACGCACGGGACGCCCGGTACGCACGGGACGCCCGGTACGCACGGGACGCCCGGCACGCACGGGACGCACGGTACGCACGCCCGCACTACCGCCTCCTCTATTTCGTTCTAGCGTAGTATCTAGTTCTAGTCAAACACTGTTGGATCACAGGCCGCGCTGTCTGCGCCTGCGTCGTCACCCTCAACTATTGGCGCGAGTTACCTGACTCTAGTTAAGAAGTTTTGTTTTGTTTTATCTGACGGAGGATATAATTTATGCAGCTCTCGATATGCGCCGCGCGCAGTTCCGACTGCCCGGCGGCGCATATCGACACATAGTTACCTATTTACAATAATACAATTTTATGTATATTGATTTTATGCATGTAACATAGATAGTGTTGACGTGGTGGGGATGTGCCCGCGGCTCGGGACGCCATACGCTACAGCTGACGTTTCAGTTGACGCAACACAGGATTGTTGCACATAATAATATAAAAGTACAATATACAAGCGAGCCCGCCCGGCGTCGCTCCCCGCCACACTATATTTTACGTTCTTATCGTGATGACAAGTAATTATTTTGTTCTGCCTAGCAGACGGTTATTGTTGATTAAGATATAATAATGAAATATTGTGATATCTCCTATCACGGAAATTCCTATTCCATACACATATTATTTTTGTATATTATTCACCACAGCATACATTTTTTTATTTACAAAGTTGATTTCATTGTAAATGTTACCATTGATAAGTTATTTTTCTTTAATTTATTAGGATTAGTGATGTGGTTATTTTATAATTCTATCGATACAGTAACGTCTCGCTGGGAGATGTTATCGATACCCTTCGCAGCACTGGAGGTTTAGGAGCTTAATCCTACCAAAGTTGTTTTATTTACTGACATAATAATATATGACAAGCATCGACTTGGTCACGGCCCTTGTACTGGAGGTTCGAACCTAAACAAGCCAGAATGTAGTGGCATAGGAGAATTTGTCTGATTATGAACCTGAAATAACATGCATATGATAAGTCCTTAATCAGACGTGCCATGTTCCGGCTTGTCCAGATTTGAATGTCTCTTTATTCAGCTGGGATGCCTGTTCTTGCAATAGAGTTTCGTGTTCTTCGTTAAGATGAGGGTAGTCGTCAAGCCGGTGCGCCTGCAAGCACACCTGAACGTTTCACTACACGCTGTTTCTGTCACCCTTGTTTAATATCTTCAAATCTGGCTAGCAGAGTTCTTCATTCCTGATTTTCTCTCGGTAAAGATCTTTATTTTTTTATACATTTATAAACAAAGTAATAATTATCTTATCGTTTTATTTTCTTTTCTATTAGGAATGTTTCATAGTTATTCATTTGTCGTCGGTCTAAATTTGTCTTACGATATAAGTACAATTTAAATAATAATAAAATTGCATGTCCAGACTAGTAGAGGAAAAATAATAAAAAAAAAATATTTTAAACATTTTAAATGCAGATTTCTATATATCGAGATGACAATATAAATGATATATTCTTATTTACAGTTACTTACTATATGATTGAATATTTTATTTTTGCGCCGTCGTTTAACCAAGACGTTCTTTTAGTGTCTGTTAGTGTCCGCACGCCGACGACTTTTAGTCGCACGACTCAGTCGCATCAGCGTCTGTGATGCCTGCGGTCACATGAAAACTGATCGACTAATAGTTGAATTTATAGGACTAGTGATCTATTTCTATTAACTTTGTCTTGCCTAGAAGTCGTTAGTGTGCGCTGTACGTTAGATTTACATAATATTATAAACTGTGATTGTTTTCGTCGACATTGTCAAGGTACTACGTGTCAGTCTCCACTTAGTGTAGAAGCCGTTCGGTACTTCCCCGGAGGGTAGTTATAAGTTGTGTTCGTTTACCTCAGAAGTGCCATCGTTCTACAGGATTAGTGAGGTGAGCCTCTCACATCTTGAGTGACCCTACAAACGTGGTGGGTTGCCTTTGATTGTGACTCGTTACAGCTGGGGACATTATGTAACTTTCACGAACATTTAAGCAACCAACAGTCTACAATCAAACGTAACAACTACCCACATTAAAAAATATTTTCGTGTACAACTCCGGCCCCATGTTGGGCGCCAACGCAATACGGTTACAAGTACATACAGATACTAATGGGTGATAACTTACTACGAAGGCGGTGACTACTATCAAATGTGAATAAAGTTGAATAAACGTATGAAGTACAAAAGAAAACGTAATCATAATAAAAATTATAATAATTCGAAATCGGCTTAATGATGAAAGTTAATGTACGATAGTGTTTAAGAAATCGGAATTGAGAGACAATTTCTCAGCTAATTCATTCACAATTACGCGATTTATAAATAATTAAATAAAAAGTATATAAATATTTTAAACTAATTAATTAATTATAAGGGAAGTGAGCACGCTCGATTCGCCATAACCTCGTACTTCCGAAAAGTGAAAAAATAGTGATTATAACGTTGTTGTAAGTTTTCTTCGAGCGAGGCCCCGCCCATTGCGCGCGCGCCGCGTGCGTGCGACCTCTACACGAAGCAATAATAGTGTCCCGCATACCCTCCCCCCACTAGGCAGTCGTGGCCGCGCTCGCGGCGGGCGGACGCGTCGCTGTCCAACGACATCTCGATACAAGTTGTGGATATTGTTAACTGATCTATTACATATATACGTGTGTTATGTAGTTAACATTACGCAGTGTAGTGTGGCATTACAGTAGCTAGTTAATATATATATTCAATCTTTAAAGTGTATAGGTAACGCTGTTCGATAAATTTCCGGTGTTTTTCGAATTTTTCTCATCTTAACTATGTATATTGGGGGTAGGTACAGATATCGTCTTGTGTCAATTAATAAAAATGTCTGTTTGTGCGTTCGCGGTGGCTAAAGTATGGGAATAAGTTGAGAACTGAGTGGATACTTCGAAGTAACAAATGAAACGTTCGTTTCAGATTATGCATAATATAATCGAGTAGAAATGATTAATGAACTGATTTTTAAGATGGATTGTGGAATGTTGGTGTGTTAAGGTAATGGTAGTGATACGGGATGGGGAGTAGTGAGTAGTGATGGGTGATGTGTGAGCTAGGTACTCGTATAGCGATCGCGAACACACAAGCGACGGTCGTGTCGGCCACAGCCTGAACGCGTATCGCCTGTCACGTCGATTTAACAAGCTCAATTTTATCGGAACTAAATCTCGATTAGTCGGTACGTATAAGTCAAATGCGTCAATTAAAAGAAATGTACGGTTTCCAAAGAAAGATATCATTTCACGGTTCGGGCGAGCTCTGGGGGTAGACATAGTTTCCGTCTCGTTTCTTCACTCTCTCTCTCTTTCTAAGTTACTTGCCTCTATTGTTGCTCGGGGCGGTGTCGCCGTGTGTCGGACACATTCCGGCTAGAGTTAAGTGTCTCTCGTAGAGGGCGGTAGTGAGCGAGTGTCGTGGCGCTGCACTCGACACCGTCTTTGTTTCGAAGGAAGTACGACGTCCATCGAGACGGTCACTGTCCCCCGGTCCTCCTGCATATTATATTAGTCTGTATCCTCGCTGGCTGTACAAAGCGTCTAACTCGACACATCGCGACCGCCGCGCCGACATTATGATAGTTTTCAATGGAATTCTAGTTAGTTATAATTAACATATTTAAAAATCAATATAATGGGTATAATTAGATAATTTTTAAATTAAAATTACTGGGAAAATGTTAATGTTGTTATACTGAAGTTGTTACAATATTTGAGAGTATATTAACGTGAATACAGAATAATAAGTTTAGTGCGGTAGTCATATCTGGATAAAGTTTATCGCGTGGAAGATAATAAATAGTGCAACGTCGTCCCGAATACTTGTAATAGTGCATGGTCGTAGACACGTCTCCGGGTCTACCGGCCACGTCCACCGCTCCGGACTGTTCTGTGATACTGAGTGCACGCATCACCGCACGCTTGTAGCCGCGCCCGCACCCGCTCCCGCACCCGCACCCGCACCCCGCACCCGCCCGCACACGGACCGAGCACTGTGTCTGTTACAGGTTGTGTCAAATTATATAGAGCTCAGTTCAGTAGCGTAGAAGTAACGCAGCGGGGCATGCGCCCGCTCCTGCGTACCACTCCCGCACTCTACGATCATTATGTAATGCTGTTACGATTAAGGAATTTCAATGTTGTAGGATAAGGTAGCTAGTTGTCATTCTTCATGGTACGGATCTAACGGAGAGGTTTCAGTTGGCACGGCGCCGGCACCGCCGCGCATCTCATCCTCCCATTTTAATTTTAATAGCTAAATGTTGTTGACTTTGTTGATAGAGTGGTTTATTGTAATTACTATAGGTAGTTTAGTGGGTATACACGCGAAGGTGGCAGCCGTTGGGTGCGCTAGGCTAGAGTAAGGTTCGATACTGTGTTTAGGAAAATGGCTGTGCGTTCAAGTCGAACTCAACATTAAGACATCACCATAACGCTTGTTTCTGATGGGCGCGAATCGCACACGACGCTCGCGCGCTCGCCGCTCGCGGCCGCGCGGCTCCTTTCGGCTCCACTCGGCCCCGCTCGGCTCCGTCGCGACGGCGCGCGCTCCACTCACTATCTGTATATAATTGCATAACATTTTTCATTTACGTTTTTCTCCTTGCTCATTGTCATCAATTTATTAAAGACTGAGGAATCAACTCGCGCATATTGACATCGTCACGAACGCGTCCCAAACGGTAGGGATTAATTGTAATATATAATTGTTTATTAATCATTAAAATAAAAATTTCGCTCGGTTTCATGTGGGCTCGCTCGCCAGGGCGTAGTCGTGTGCGATTCCCGCAGTACACTCGCGGTGTTTAACGTTTTGATTGTTACACGTCAGTTTTATTGTTAACGCCCAAGTTGAAGATTTCCATTAGTTGGCCTGCTGCGAGTGTACGGTGTGAGCGCGGCACGGCGCCCGCGCGCGGACCCAGCCGTGTCCCGCCCGTGGCACGGCGCGGAACGCGCGCGGACTCCGCGCGGCGCGCGCGTACCGGCCTCTCGGCCTCTCGAGCGCCGATCAGTCGTTGTCTCATCAACCTTTACACATGTTGAGATTGATATGTTATACTAATTCTATTGAATTATAACTTGTTGCGTATTATAAGTATGTATAGAGCGAGCTCCGGCTCCGTACGTTATGTGTAAATGTCATACGTTGATAACATTTGTTGCTGTACAGTTCAGTGATGGAATTTTTATTTTTTATTATTAATATTTTTTGTTAACTTGGTTTACGATAAACGGGTCTGCAATGTTATGTAACGAGAATATAATTTTTAATTAAGTTGAATTTAAAAAAACAATGTTGAATAATAAATATGTTTTGAATTTAAAATTCACTATATTTTAGTCAATGTTTATTATTGTTTAGTTAGTTGTACTGTCAGATTGATTTTCTAATGAAGTGTTATTTTGCAATGTTGTAAATGATAAGAGGTAAAAATGGAAGGTTACAATGTCTTAGTGTTTAAAAGCTCGAAACCAATTGAAAGGTACCTTGAACATTGTCTATATTATATTAACATTAATAAATGCAAAAACTAAATGCGTGGTTTAATTTATTATCCTATTTCACTGCTAATGTGTCTTACCAACTTATATTAGTAACTCACCTGATATACATTGCTGTCTGTAACATACAACATACAGAAGCTTCTCACTGAAAAATAAGTAGGTGATTACGCAGAACTCAAAAATGAAGTAGAATCTGGTGACAAGAAAAAACATATTTTCCAATCGATCGACAAAAACCTAAGATTTCAAGATCACATAACCACTCTTAGTAACAGATTACGGAAACTAATTTATGTGTTTAAAACGCTGAGACATGTAGTCGACAAAAATATTATGAAAACAGTGTACTATACCCTTGCTCAATCTATAATATGCTACTGCATCACCTCTTGGGGTCGAGCTCCAAAAACTACCCTAATAGAAATTGGAAGAACCCAAAGAGCTATACTGAAAGTTTCGTCTTTTCGACCGTATCGCTACCCCACTGAACAGTTATACAAAGAGAATGAAGTCCTGACAGTGCGGCAACTGTTTATATTGCACATTCTGCTGAAACAGCATTCTCTTTTGGTTTATAATCCAACGGTATCCAGGGGGAAAAGACGATATGACCCTGTGGAGCGCCATCATCTACGTCTCAAAACTATGTTCGCAAGGCGTTTCTTTTGCTATCTGGGTGGTTACTTATACAATAAAACTCACAAAGTGTTACATATCTTTAGCCTCACAAATAATAAATGCAAAAAGAGGCTAACAGACTGGCTACTAACATTAAACTATAATAATACTGAAAATAAACTTATAGTGACCTAAACACAATATCACGTACTGTCACACACCCACGCACACACACACAGTCACACACCCACACACTCACACACACAATCACCCATACTACACATCTACTAACATTCGTCTCGCATACTTAACCTAGATTTTAATCATAGTAAATAAAACTATAAAATGTCTGATTCCTAATTACAATCTGTCAGCGGGCCTAGTACATAATTTTTAAAAAATGAAAATGTAAAGGGGTGGGATCCTGGTGTCCTGAAACACAGGCCACGAGCCTAGCTTAGGCACCAGTCTCCCACAATATATACTTACCTGAATTGTGTATCATTGTCGAATCTGACCGATGTAAAATAATTTGTGTATATTGTGGTGATAAAAATAAAGTTGATTGATTGATTGATTGAATAGACTTTTCCATAAAATCCCAAATAAAAGCCCTGCTTTTACCTGGTTTCGGTCCGCAAATGTAATTGAAAACCCAACCAAAGTGTAAGAAGAAAAAGAACGTTCCGAAAATCTTAAAATGAACCCTCTGATCAAGTGAAACGCCGTGTTATTGTTGTGCTGCAGTGCTAGGACCACTGGCTACTGCGCCAGACATTCCTTTGAGCGAACAACTCCAGTTCCTTTCACTGTCTACAATTGGTACACTATAATGGTCTAGCCTAGAACTTTGCCATTCTTAGCACAATCTAGACTACAGGTACATAATAATTATGTCTGCCTAATGAAAGTATATAGGTAGGTCTATAATAATGCCCTATTATTAGGAATGCGCCCGAACCAGTTCTCGAATCACATTGTACTGGGATCAATCCATCATCACATACAGTACTATTGTAGCGATAAAGGCTGATAAATAAGGTCTAACTATTCATACACGAAATATTTTCAGGGAATCATCTAACGGCTATAACAAAGCCATTTCAAAGGATTTTTTCTTATCAGAGTATATTTTTTTTTATAAAATATAAATAATTTAAAATTACTTGACCTACAAAATAAATACCGGCTCCTTATTTTTAAGCATCCATTCATCCATCCTGTTTACTACGTCGTATTTACCTACTGTCATTGTTAGAATATGGGAGTAAAGGTTTTTTGCAAAAAGTCTCAAAAAGTTTTAGAATTATAATAATTTCGTAAAAAAAAAAAACACTCAGATTATTTTTTTTCGTTGCTATGGCGACTTTACTACTTATAGAAGTTACTCTTAAAATTTTTCGTGTATGAAAAGATAGACCTTATATTGATGGTGGATCGATGAGAATGGCGCGAAATGATTGTTGGTCCCGAATGACGAGAACCTCGTGAAAGCCGATAAAGATAGCAAATCAAGTATCTTGACTTGGCTCGTGAGGTTGTCGGACATGTGGGACGTGAACTTAGCCATCATTGTTTCAGTCAATGGCTTAATTGCGAAGAGCCTTGACCAATACCTGAAGCTCTCGATAAGCAGCTGGATCCATAAAGCGGTACTCCTGGACACGGCTCGTATTGTGAGGTTCCTTTCTCTGAAGCCCTTGGACCCTGTTTCCGATACCGGTGGGCTAATATTTGTTTTACAAGCTGTTGCCCGCGATCTACGTTCGCTTGAAATTATTATAAAAAATATTGCGTCCCTTCTTGAATCGAATGTTGTTACCAATTTAAAGGGCTTTAATTTTTTTGCACGGAACCCTAATTCTTATTCTAAAATAAAAGTAGTTTATGTTAGACCTTATAACATCAGCTATCTGCCAGTAAAACTCCCGTCAAAATCGATCCAGCCGTTTCGGAATTAATTTTTGTTATAATAAGTGCCGTATATATTTTCATATGCTGTATTCAGTAAAAAAGCTGTTATTTTGATATTACAAACAGAAACTTCAATTTTATTTTTGTATATCGTTTTTTTTTCAAAAGAATAAAACTGTAAGAAGTAAGTTATTTAAACGACTAAACGAATGACCTGTCAACAGGCTACTGGACCGAAAACTTAAACTGGGAATCGAACCAAGTTGTTGGAAAAACATATTTGGGTTAGGTGACGATGTTAGGGTTGCGCCTTATCTATCACGGAATCGGTTCTGAGCGACAAAAATGGGATTGGAGCATGGAAAAGTGAGATTCCGTGCTGATAGATGTGGTTTAACCCTTATTCTGTGCAGGTTCTGTTGCTACTGCAGCTAAGGGGCTATTCTAGGAAAAACAGATTATAAGTTGGTTATCATTTTTATTATCAAATGTCACTTGGATACATAATAATATAAAGTTAAATTCACGCAAAAATTAGATTTCGTACTAAAGTACGAAGAAATGGACGGAATTCCTAATTTCAGATCACACAATAATTAAGTAAAAAACCTAAAAAACGAAATATACACACTTACACGATTAAATAAAATACTTTGTATAATATGATAAAAATAATGTAAATGTTATAAAATTGATTAGCTGCCATAAGTTAGGTACACAAAATGTAGAGAAGGTTATTACTGAACATTACAACTAGATATGTAAATCATAACAATGCGAAATTATATGACATTCTTATATTTAATTTGGCGAAATGTGACTGAGCTATAGGTACATCTCTGCCAAACCCTTAGGCAACTTTAGGCGTGAAGTTAAGTAATAATTGATGGTCGCGAATCGCACACGACGCTGTGCCTCGTGCCTCTGCAGTATCTACAGAAATGTGTATCGTGTAGGTATCTACACAATACACATGTCTGTAGATACTGCAGAGGCACGAGTGTTCAAGTGAAATAGAGTGGAAATACCATATGGTTGGCTGAACTCGGTCCTAAAAGAAATTATATCAAGCTGCATTTTATATGTAAATAATAATCTCCAAAGGTGAAATGTAAATATGTGATGGGATGTATCTTTACGCTAAAATTGTGCGTAGGCGCAGGGTAAGTTTATCGCATTGCAAAGATTCGACGTTTTATACTACTTCTTTATCTGACTTATGTGATTGGATTATATTATTTCATTACTAGATATGCTTTAAACGGGCAGTGAGCACAGACAGCTAAATTAATAAATAATATCAATAAACACAATTTGAAATAGATCTCTATCCAAGTAGTATTCCAATGAGATTGTTCTTTCAATTAAATATTTAAAACAAATATACAGATAATGTAGAGCTTAACACTGAAATGGTTCCGCAGATCATGAAATATATTCCTTGACTTATATACTTATTTTATCTAACTTATATAAAAACTACATACTATATCTATTGTTTCAAAACTACAGTGGACTGACCGAAGAAAGTATAGCTAATTGTCATCGCAAGTTGAATTGAAAACAAAAAAAAACACGCGAATCTTGACGTTTTTCAATTCCATTTATAGCTTAATTCACCATGATTTTTACAAGCGTTCACGCTGAACGCATAGAAGAAAGTTTAACAAATTCTTGAAAATCGTAACAATAAATTCGATTTTCAAGAATTTGTTAAACTTTCTTCTATGTGAAACTTTTTGAGACAAACACATACCGACTCGGTACTGAGTTTTTGCTTTTGTTTAGATTCGTCCAGCTCAACGTAGTTTTTAAAGGAGCCTTAAAATGTTCTAAAAGTTCTAGTGTTCGTCAATCAGACAAAAGTGTCAATCATAAATTCATAATAAAAGATAAATATTCACCATCAGATAGAACAGTTCCTCGATCATTCCAAAACTCCTTGTAGGTGCTTCTCTTATACAATATTGAAGTCTTCCATACTAGTTTACTTACAACTAATATATTATAATAAAGTCAGTGTTCACGAGAAAGGTAACATGTGTTCGAGGACAGTCACCTACCTATGTATAGCGTCGATTACAATGTGCTATTATAAAATCTACATAGTTATGTTAATACTTGGTTAGTAAGCGCAAACGAAGTAAGACTGTACGGAGTTAATAAGTTAAATTGTTATAAAATACTTTACACTTGCTAAGAAAAGTTTCTGAAAACTAAATTCCTAGAAATACATACACTATACGTAATCAGATCGATACAATAGGTACTCTCCTATTTATTTGCTTAGCTTAGCTGTCATTTAATTATAAAAGCTTTAGCTGTATAGAATCAGCCATTCACCGTGAGCCAATGCTTATTATAGGAGTCGTGAGCGGTCGGCAGCGCGTGATCATTTGTTCCGCGTGACTACAACCGCTAGTCGCCCCGATCCTTAACATGCATAGAGAAGAAACAATACTTATACATAATGAAGCGGTCGAAAACAACACGTTTTTCGAGATAAATCAATTCCTTTAAATGGTAAAATATTGCGAATTTTATCCTAAATACCATTGCCGCTGACTTCGCCTCTAACATCCGAGTATCAAATATAACTCTTTGGATCCTAATAAAACTATATTTTGGTTAGTTCCCTAAGTACTATGAGACGATTTCGTACTGCGGTACATGCGGTTCAAATTCGAAACCATTGTAATGAGTAAAGCTTAGACTCCTGTTGCCGGCAGCTTCGGCGAATGGCTTCAATTCCTGTACCAGGCTGGGGAAGGCTGGTCTCTCGTCAGGGTCCACCTGCCAGCACTGCAGGCACAGCTGGAAGAGCTCGTCGGCCACGTACGATGGCTGCGACGGTCGCATGCCGCGCAGGATACGGGCTGCCACGTCTTTATTAGTGCTATGGAAGTAAGGAGTAGCACCTATCGTCAGCGCCTCCCACAAGAGGATACCGAACGACCAAACATCAGCCTTAGGATTAAATCTAGTCTGTCGTAACATCTCGTGGGACGTCCATCTGGTGTAATCAGGAGTTTCATGCAAAGGTCTCATGTGGGATAAACCAAAACCGGACACTTTCGCGACGCCGTTGTCTGCGAGCGCAATGTTACGACAACAGAGGCGTTTGTGCAATATCTTCTTACTGTGCAAGTACTCCATGCCTCTAGCGATGTCCACAAAGTGCTGCAGCAATCTGTTTTCAGGAATAAGACAGAATTTGTTATTTTGAAGATCCCTGTGTCTGCTCTGCAGTAACATGTCTTTAAAACTGTGTTTATTATCTTCAAGAACCACAAATAAAGTTGTATTAGTTTCACAGAAACCGATGAGTGAGATCACATTCTCATGTTCACTGGACTTGATGAGCTGGTCCAGTTCCTGCAGCATCTGCTTCTTGTCAGGTCTCTCTAGCTCCCTATCAGCCACCACTTGCACAAGTCCTGGGGTCTGTGCCCCATGCTGTTGAACTTTCCCTCTAGTAAACTTGCCATAGCTGCCAACACCAACTATGCAGGAGATATCTATGTCTATGAGGTTTCTTGGTATATTCCATAGCTTTCTTTTTAAGTTGCTGTAATAATCTACTCTTTCATCTTCTTCTTGAATGAAAGTTGAGTTCTCAATCTCCATGCATGGTTCACTCATACTCAAAGGCATGGACTGGGAGCCTCTCTGTGACCTCACAATCTGAACCCTTTTTCTTAGGACGATGAGCAGCCCCACACCTATCAGCAGCAGTACCACACTAATAGCTATGGCTGCTCCAAGAGCTATCACCATTGGGGAAGTCTCTTCAGGTTCGTTGATATTCAAGATAATTTTCTTAGCAGATTCAGCATATCTGATTCTTTTCACATGATTTTTTTCACTAACAACTCCTAATGACACATCTATATCATTGGTCAATGGCAGAGGAGCATTGTAGAAACCATTGTAAGTATGTCTGTCTCCTATGATGAAGTCATGTGCAATGTCATCAGGGTCTAACTCTGCAGTAATGTAGTAGGGGAGCCCATTATGAGTTGCATATGTGTGGTTCCCGAGAGTAGCAACAATAAACCCTTGCTGGTACAACTCTATAGAGACTACAATCCTGTACATGGATACAGGTCCATTCACATTCTTAGCTTCAGGGATGTGAACCACCATCCTGTCACCTCTCCTGTCCCTGATCTCTATGTCAGGAGGGCTGGGGTCTGGGGTTCCTATCACTGTTTCTACTGTAGTTGTGATGTTAGGGCCTTCAAAACCATTATTAACTGCAACAACTCCAATCTGGTAATTTGAACCTGGCTGTAGGTTTAATAGTTCAGTATAAAGAGTTATGTTTGATACTCTCCATTCAAGATCTATGAGGGCAGCATCAGTGTAGGTCTCAACAACAATAGCTCTTATTACATAATAAGATATTCCTGAGTTAGCATCAGGGGCGGTCCAGCGCACCCTAACTGTGGTTTCAGTTATGTTAGTAATGTTGATTGATGCTGGTGGTCCTGGGGAGAGAACATCGGTGTCGTACACACTTGCGGCGCTCTCTCCGCCGCATTTTTGCGTGTCATTCTTAGGACACGCAGTACCACAAACATCTTGAGGTAGTTGGAACTGCCCGGGCGCGTTCCCGCAGAAACAAGTCGACTCGCTACCTAGGATAGCGTACTTGTAGTACACTTGCTCACACGCCGACAAACATACATCAACAGACTGTCCAGTGTGGGTGTTGAGCACATTCTCAATCATCAGCTTATAGCAGCCGATGTAGTCACCTCGGTCGCCGCTGCACCCCCACGAACACAACAATAACAACACAAATATGTAACACTGTCGTTTCATTGTGTTCTTCTGTGTGATTGACTCATTCAAGACCACTTGACGTTTTGTGTACGCCCGAAAGACAAATACGTTTTTATAACACCCGTTTTTGGAACTGGAAATTCACAGCTGTTGAGTATTTATAGAACATGGCGTACATCATTGTGTATCACTGGAACTTAATAATTAATTAAACTTGCGAAAAAATCGTACATGAACCGCGTTGCTCGTTGGTTCGTTATTATTTTGACATATAGCAACGGGTGTTGCTACTTAAAATGAAATTATTAGTTTCTTGTTTTCTGTAATGTCGCAAAGATGAAAAAATATGTTTTTATCCAAATATTTTTTAAATTTTTGGATTCGTTTCAGACATTGTCAAACATTTTAAGATAAAAACTAAAATAAAACGTTTCCGCGTAAAGTGTTTTCTGATGACAAATAAATTGACCTGACAACACTCATCGGTGGACAGTGTGGTCCAGAGGAGAAATATTTTGGAAAATATAACTTTTTTTTTTGTCTCCCGTATGTGTAACATGCATTTGTCTACCATAGTGTATTATGCTGCTGCGTTTGTTGTCCAATGGGAGTGGACTGCACCAAAGAGTAAAATAATTCTACCAAAATGGACTTCACCCATGTCTGTCAATGACGTCAACGTCAAACAAGCAAGTTTGAAATTTTGTAAACGTTAAACGGCCAAAAAAGCAGAATATTTCTTAAATGTGATGTAAACAGTGTCGACAAACATTGAAAATACTGTAACAAACACAAATAATTACTGAAAATGTCTACCAGATCCGGAAAACGTAAGTTTTGTAAAGTATTGGTTTCAGTGTGGTTCATTTTGTGTATCTGTATGAGACGCGTTAGAATAACGAGATTTTCCCGCGGGTTTCAGGGATTCACACTTCTTTGCTGGAAGATACAGCCGCGACCGAGGTAGAGCCTGCTGCGAAGACTGAACGGAAGAATCGGAGCAAGCGAGTGAAAGAGAACTTAGACGAGCTAAGCGTCTCAATTTTTAAAAACAAAAAACGAAACAATTATGTGAGTTACCCTATTAACGATGAACCTCTCGGAGATACAGCGACAATAAAGGAAGGCGAAGCTAAACCTAGCCGAGCTATACGTAAAAAACCTCTCAAAGAACATAATACTGTTGATAATAGTAACCAATTAGAGTCACAGACCGAAGCGAAAAGTCTTACAAGAAAGTCGCGCCGTTTTAAGAGAGTAGAGGGCGCTGAAGTGACTGAGAATCATGAAAATATACCAGCTGAGGTCACAGAAGTGGCAAAATCAAAGATAGGGAAGAAAAAGAAGAAAGTGGAGGCAATTGTTGATAATCCTCCTATTGAAGATCTTCAAGCTTCTGAAGAAGCACCTGCAAAGAAGTCTAAAAAGAAAAAAAAGAAAGGGAAAAGGGCCAGCTCAACAATAGTTGAGGATGTTCCACAAAATAATAATTCTAAAAACAGGAGTATCATGTCCGTTGATTCATTCCATAGCGCTGCAGGCAGTCCTTACAAAACTGAAAATATAGATGCAGTACCAGATGACAAACTTAATAACACATTTGAGAAAACTGAAGAAATTATCAAACCATCAAAAAGTAATAGAAAAAAGAATGAGAAAATAAATAAACACGACAATTTTGATGATAACAATAAATCAATAAATATGGAAGTTGATGAAAATAAGAAGCATAACAAAAGCTCTAAAAAGAGAAAGCCTGTTTCTGAAGAGACTGGCTTGGAGCAATGTTTTGTCTCAGTGGCTAGAGACAATCTTGAGAAAGGTCTTGAAGATATTTTAAATGTTCCCAAACTGTCATATGGACATCTAAGAAGAAGGAAGTCTAACACAAGAGATGCAACAGTTGATGAAAGTAATATTTCAACAAATCTTGAGAAAGATGTGGAATCTAATTCAGATGTTTCCAATATGTCAAACAGACAATCAAAGAGAAGAAAATCAAGTATAAAAGAAGTGAATGAAGTATCGCTGCCAGTAAGCAAGTTGGAGGATGAAAACGATGTTAAAAATAATGAAACCTTTGACAAGGGACTGAGAAGCAGAAATTCTTTTATTAAAGATGATACTTTTGACAAAAGTAATGCATCTATTATGAAAGAAATACTTGAAAGCAATGAAGTTCTTGACGATTCCAAAATCCCCAAGAATTATCTTAAAACCAGACAATCTATGATAAAAGATAGCACATTTGATAAAAGTAACACATCTATTGCAAAAGAAATTGTTGAAAACACTGGTGATGTTGATAATTCCGATGTTTGTAACAAACATCCTAAAACCACCAGAAGTTCTGTGATTAAGGATAGCACATTTGATAAAAGTAATACATCCATTGCAAAAGAATTTGTTGAAAACAGTGTTGTTGTTGATGATTCCAATATCTCCAACAATCATCTTAAAACCAGAAGATCTGTGATAAAAGATAGCACATTTGATAAAAGTAACACATATATTGTAAAAGAAATAGTTGAAAGCAATTCTGATGCTGCCCAGTATTCCAAAAATCATCTTAAAACCAGAAGATCTTTTATAAAAGATATCACATTCCAAGAAGAACCAACTCAAGAAATTGATTTAAATAATTCTACTAGACTTTCTAAAGGAAGAAAATCAATTCTTAAAGATTCCACATTTGACAAAAGCAATGCATCCATAACAAATGGTAATATTGAAGAAATTACAGAACCTGATTTGAATGTATCAAATAAGAAGCTAAGCAGGAGGAGATCTTATGTAAAAGATACAACTTTTGAAAAACAAGAAACTGTACTGAACACAACATTTGAAAAAGAAGCGGAGAATGGGAAAGAAACTCTAAAAGATACAACATATGAACAAGATCTTGAAATAGATACATCAACTTCTAAAAGAAAGGAAAAGAAATACAGTGTGAACACAACATTTGATAAAAATACAACATTTGAGAAGGATACTTCATCTTCTTTTGATGCTTTCAAAAAAGGTGCAATGACCAGAAAATCTGGTATCAGAGAAGCATCTTTTGATAAAAGCAACTTTTCTATTGCCAGTCTAACTAAGGAAGACTTTGAAAAAGACAGTGATATCATATTATCTAGTTCTGCTACAAAAAGGAGGTCTATCAGACGTACTTTTGATAAAAATGATACTATCTCAGAGAATGTCAATACAACTTATGAGAAAAAAGAAAATACTGATCATGAACTGAAAAGAAAATTGACAAGACTGTCTGAGACACGTGACATTCAGACTGTACTAAACACAACATTTGAGAAAGAAAACACTAATGAGGTGAAAGAAAATCTAATTTCTAGTTCAAAGTCTTCCCTGATCAGTTCAGACAACAGTAGTGTTACGGACAAGTCTGATATCTCCCGTATCAGTATAACAAGCGATGATACTTCAGAACATGTTGAGAACATAGTGAACACTACACCCTTGCTCATAGAAAGCAGTATAGATGAGTCTTACGTCTCTACGACCAAACCAGAGAGTCTGAAACCACAAACTCCTTTGAAACGTGAAGGGACTTTTACTAAAGAGGTTCCCGAACAGACTGAAGCTGAAGTAGAGACTCCTACTAAACGTAAATCGGTCCCAACAGCAGGTTGTACTCCATTCCATGTTGGCAAGAGTTCTCAGAAGAAAACTATGTTAAATGTGACTCGGTCTCTTGAGAAAGGTGTCCGTGCTTCGGTAGATCCGGGTCCAAGGTTGACCAGGGTCATGTTCTGCAGCCCGGTGGATAACCCGGTCACGTTCACACAAGAGAAGAAGAAGATCATCAAGTCCAATCTGAAGGGGTCTAACAAGAGTTTTGTTTTTGATGAGAATGGTGAGTCTATCTTTAATAACACACATAACATAGTACATACGATTTTATCTGTATATACATATATATATATATATTAGTATGTACCTATTTATATAATTATGTATATCAATGTATGCTAACAAAATGGTATTTTTCTTATTTTTTTTGTCCACTATCACAATGCTGTCTTATTTGACCCAAAGGTTGACTGGTAGAGAATGCCTTGTGCCTATGTACCACTCTAGTACATGAAGTTTAAATAAATAAATAACATAACATTACGCCTGAAATCCCTGAATAGGTATCAATTTTAAAATGAATATGCCAATCAGTTTTCCAAACATAATGGGGGTTTTTATTCTTTATGAGGTACAATACTTGTTAAAACTAAGCAAGTTGTATTTCTTAGTGTGGAAAATTTTTGAGCCCTTAGAAACAAGTTACCATGTAGTTAGTTTCAGAAAGTGAGATATTTGTTCATAATCCCAGAAGGTTTAGGCAGCGGTGTACCTAATAGTACACCCACATTTTGCCAGTTATGATTGTATTGTATTGTATAACGGGCTGGTGTCCGCAACTCCACGTCAAAGCGCGTATTTTGCGTGCGGGTGGGAAAATTATTCGATCCACCCTAACTCCCCGAGAAAGGCCAGCAGCGCCTTGGTGTTGCTGACAATCTCGCGGAGAGTACCTGGGGTACCGAAGTACTTTGCCCTGTATGTTGCAACCACTGGGCAGTGTAGAAGCACGTGGGCTGCTGTTTCGTCTTCCTCCATGCAGGCTCGGCACAGGGGGCTGTCTGTGACTCCTATGACAAAGAGGTGTTTATTAAAAGAGCCGTGTCCAGTGATGGCGGCTGTAAGTGTGCGCAGCTGTAGTTTGGTCAGCCGAAGCGCTCGTTTGGTGAGGCGGCCATCGATAGTAGGGAGTGCTTCCTTGGCCTGCCTGCACTCGCCATGGTCCAGCCACAGCTTGTGGTGTTGTTCACTGGTTCGTTTTCTTACCAGTGTGCGTAGATACCCGAAAGGGAGTGGCACGATGGGTTCAGGTCCCGCTGCTGCCATGCTCGATCCCCTTCTAGCGAGTTCGTCCGCTGCATCATTGCCTCGGGAATCACTGTGTCCTTTGATCCATTGGATGGTTATATTGTTGAGATTACCAACCTGGTTCAGGCGTTGATGACACTCGTATATTAACCCGGAGTTTACTGCGTGGTTGTTTAGTGCTAGCAGTACAGCCATGCTGTCTGAGAGTATGCGAATTGAGTGGCCTTCAACCTTCCTGACTAAGATGGCTGATGCCGCCAGAGAAATGCCCATGCATTCTGCCTGAAATACTGTGTTGTGGGCCCCCAGTGGTGTGGCTATGTGGATGTTGAGATCTTCCGAGAAGACTCCAGCTCCAGTACCAGTACCTGTTTTTGATCCATCCGTGAAGATCCGTACTTCTGCGGGGCTTAATCCCTCGCAGCGGTGGTCCTCGTGGAGTTGGATTTTGTATTTTTTGTCGAATACGAACTGCTTAGGTATCCGATCGTTTATGGCTTTCGCTAGGGGGAACTCGTTATAGAATCCCTCCAGTATTGCGGTGTGCTGTGTGTACTTTTTACCCCAGAGTTGAAGTGTTTTAAGGCGTACTGCCGCCATCGTTGCTTCCTGTTGTATGAACAGATGGAGCGGTGGGAGCCCCAACATGGCTTCCAGAGCCGCGGTCGGAGTAGTCCGCATACAGCCTGTAGTCGCCATGCAGGCGAGTCTCTGCATACGTTGCAGTTTGCTGGAGGCTGTAGCTAGTTTGGTGCGGGGCCACCAGACCACTGACCCGTAAGTGATCATGGGTCGGATCACCGCGCAGTATAACCAAAGTATAATTTTAGGGGATAGGCCCCACTTCTTACCTATCATCCTCCTGCATTGCCAGAAGGTTATGCAGGCTCTGTCTAGTTTGTTGTCTAAGTGTCTGCTCCAGTTTAACTTACTGTCAAGGATGACTCCCAGGTATTTGACTTCTTCAGCTAACTGGAGTTCTGTATCGAATAGTTTGGGTGGGCGATAAGGGCCTAGTACTCTTTTTTGGGTAAACATGACTAGTTCAGTCTTCGTGGGGTTCACCGAAAGGTCGTATTCTATACACCACCGTTCAACGATGCGTAGCGCTTGTTGAGTGAGATTACAGATTGTCCCCGTCACTTTCCCCGAGATGAGGATGGCGAGGTCGTCCGCGTACCCAATTGTGTAGAAGTGGTTTGCGTTGAGCTTCATGATGAGATCATTAATCACCAGATTCCAGAGGAGGGGGGATAGTACGCCTCCTTGGGGGCAGCCTCTAGCTATCATGGCCATCTGCTGTTCTTCCGCAAGGCGAACCACTCGTTTGCTTAACATGTTAGTAATCCAGTCTATCAATACCTGTTCTACTCCGTGCCGGGAGAGGGCGGTGCTGATGCTGGAGAAGTTTGTCTTATCGATGGCTCCTTCGATGTCTATGAAGGTGCCCAGGCAGGTACCCTTCTGATGTATCGCTTCTTCTATCCGGCCGACCACTAGATGAAGAGCTGATTCAGTAGACTTACCCGAGCTGTATGCATGCTGGTTTACATGTAGTGGGATCGTTTTCAAGGCCCCATCCCTCAGCTCTCTCTCGCAAATTCTCTCCATGGTTTTAAGGAGAAAGGAGGTCAGGCTGATCGGCCGGTGGGATTTGGCGTTTGTATAGTCGCTCTTACCTGGCTTAGGTATGAATATAACCTTCACTTCCCTCCATCCATTTGGAACGTATCGGAAGGCCAGGCACGCTTTCATTATGGGCACTAGTCTGCTGGCGACAGAGGACCCACCCCACTGCAGTAAGGCGGGAAATATTCCGTCCGGACCGGCCGCCTTAAAAGGATGGAAGCACCGGATCGCCCACTGGAGTTTCTCCAGCGTTATCACTTTGTGTGCGTAGCGCCAGTCGTTTTCTGATGGTGTTAGAATTACCTCTGTCCAGTCAATAGTCTGTGCGAATGCGCAACCTGGGAAGTGAGTTTCGATAAGGACGCGCATCGCCTCTTCTGGTGATGTGGTAAGTGTGTTGTCGGGTTTGCGGAGAACATCGGGCCCATTTAAGTTCTGTTGTGCCAGAATTTTTCTTACCCTGTTTGCTTGTTGGCAGGATTCTATGCTGCCACAGTATTTTCGCCATCCGGTAGAGCTCCTGAATCTGATGCATTTTTTGTAGCTGGATTTAGCCGCGTAGTACGCGTCCCAATCCTCGTCAGCACAGGTGTTCATGGCTCTGCATAGCTGTCTAGCATTGATTTCGTGAGATGACTTATTCGTCCGTCGATCTGCGACGTGTCCTCGAAGGTCATCCAGTAGTTTGTTGGCGCAAGCTTGGTCTCGAGGATGCGCGTATATGCCGCACGGTCTGTGTTGCGTGGGTTCCGCCGTGGCAGCGTTGGTGTAATACAGACCTGGATGTCGAAGCGGATCCATCTGTGGTCGGAGCAGGAGGCCTCTTTGGAGACCTGCCAGCCGGTGGTGATGGCCGCTGCACCCTCCGATGCCAGAGTGAGGTCTATGATTGTTTGGCTTCGTCTGTTTACGAAGGTTGGTTCGGAACCTGTATTCAGTAGGGTTAAGTTTGTAGTGAACAAGAAATCAACTAAAGTCTTACCCCTTGCGTTTTGCGTGTCCATGCCCCACAGAGGATGATGGGCGTTTGCGTCAGCGCCTATGATGACTTCCACCCCTGTGTTCTCGCAATGTCTTACGAGGCGGGCTAGTTCATGCGGGGGCGGCTCCTCTGCATCAGGCATATATGCCGACGCGAAGACTACTGCCACCTCCGTGTCCCCACGCTGTATGAGCAGCCTAGCTGCAGAGAGATCCCTGCAACAGAAATCTGTTAGTGGCTGTGTTTTAATATTTCGTGTCGTATAGATACACGATCTTGGTTGATCGTGATCTGTGCAAACTAAGAGCTTACCACCAAGATTGGAGAGTCCTTGTATGTGGCCAGCCCTGATCCACGGCTCCTGGATCAAGGCAATGGCCGTTTGTTGAACCTCCAGCCACTTCCGCAGCTGAGCCGTCGCGGTCTGACTGTGGTGGAGGTTAGCCTGCAGAACTTTACAGGTCGACGAAGGGGACGCCATCGCTGGTCGATCCTTCCTCGTCGCCTGCTAGCCGCAGCCCGGCAAACAGGTCGCCCGCGTCGAAAAGCTCCCCCTCCACGTCCGATGCCGACGACAACAACGACAGGATGTCGCCGTCAAGCTCATCGCCCGAGGAGAGGACGGTACCCACGCTGACGGCAGTAAGTGCGGCCGGCGCTGCTGCTGCAGGAGCATCCGCGGGTGTAGCCGCGGTGTTTGTAGGGGGAGCTGCCACCTCCTCCTGTGTCACGATAATGGTTTCCGATGTCGGATCCCAACCCTGAGGGACGTCGGCATATTTACCGTTCGGACCCTGAAACCGCATGTACACCGTCCCTACACCAAAAGAGAGACGGCGTCCAGCCTTCATCAGGGTCGGAATATTGGTCCTCAGGGACCCCGACCACCACAAACCATGCATCGGCCTGTTTGTTGATGTGCAGCAACACCCATCCCTTGATGTCCACCCAAGGATTTTGGTAGCACAGAGCGCGCCCAATATTGGTCGGCTCTGCGAAAATACCCTGCTCATCCGGGATGAGTATGCCGCATCTTACTCGTTTAAGTATCTCCGCCTGCCTCCTGACCACTAGCGAGGTGCTGGTGGGGGGAGGCAACTCGGAGATAAGCTTCCTTAGCCAAGCTAAGGTGTGGTCGTCACCGCACCACAGTTTGAGGACCCCACTAGTGAACACCGGCCTTGCTTTGAAGGTCGGTGCGGGTGAGTCCTGTTTGGGGGAGCAGGCCTCGGCGACTATCTTCCTCTGGATAGCCGCGAGAACCAGCTCCGACACTTCCCTGCTGATCAGCCCCGTGCGGCCGCAGGTGACTGCGACATCTAGGTCGGAGCTGACAGCTTGGGCGTAGCTGCGATTGGCGGCCCGCTTGGATTTATCAAGCCACGGCCGCTTGCGCTCCCCTCGAGGTGAGGAGGTCTCATTGAGAGCTCGCTTGGCCACGGCCTGACCCTCCCGAACAGGTCGCTGTGCTGTTTTCTTGGCTGGTCCCTCCTCGGCGCTGGTTGACGGTCGGCTAGGTTCTGGTCGGCTAGTGCCGGCCTCGACCTGCGACCGCATGCCTGCGGAGAAGTTGACGTTACCACTGGTCGGTTTAACCGGACCCGTGGCATTAGCCAGTGTTTTTTGTGGAGTCTTACCTTTCCACCGTAATTGACGCCGCTCCTTCTTGGACGGTCTGTCCCTCCTTTTGGCAATACCTGCCGAAGGAGCTGTGGCAGCCTGTCCTGAGGGTTCTGCGCGGCGTTGTATATCCCGAGTGTTTCTATCCTTATCCCGGCGCCTTTTCTTCTGCACCTGCCAGGTGAGCGCGAACGCGTCGCCGGAGGTGCTGGTCTCCTCCGGTTGGCCAGTTACGGCCAGCAGGGGAGGGGCGGCTTGAGGAGCCGTAGGCGGGGGCGGATGTATGAGAGGGCCCCGGCCACCGGGGTTAACCGTCGTGGGGGGCTGTGTGCCTGCAAAAGAGGAAGGATCGGTACTGGTCCCAATCAGCGCCGGTGTCCTTTGTTTATTACGGGACTTGGATTTGGTCTGAGCAGCGGTTCTCACCACTGCCGGACCGACACCCGCGCTGGTGCTCGCCGCGTTGGCAGCAGAGCGCCCAGGGGCGAGAGAGGTGCTGCAAGCACCTCTCTTAGGAGTCTCGTTGGCTTTCGCCTCCACTCCAGTGTGTAGCTGTGTAGTGTGCGTATGTGTGTGAGTGGGTGTTGTGTGCGTGGTTGGTGTATGTGTGATTGGTGTGTGTGTGGTGGTATTCATTGAGGTATCCATAGTTTGGTGTTTGAAAATTCATCTCTCCGGCTGCCCACCCTCCTTGGAGCCCGCACCTGGGAACGTCTCGCTACAAACTAGCTCAACCGTTAGGACTACCATCGAGATATAGGAGCGTGAGGCTGGCTTACAGTGCGACATCGGGTGCTCGATCGGGTTTAACCCTCACTTACACCGTCAGCATGACCTTAACCCACCGCTTTGGCCATCCAAGGACGACCTCCGCGGACCTCCCGCCCCTCGCCGTGACCCTCTGACGGGACACTGTGGCCATTTCCCTACCCCTGGCTATTGGGTAGGGCCACCGTTTCGCTTGAAATCCGGACCAAAGAGGGCGTGTTGCCTCACGGACGCATTACCGCCAGCGCCGCTCGGCTCAACCCTCCAGGACTCCTTCATCCCCGCTTACGGCGCTCAACCGCGCAGGTCCTAGCGCAGGTGACTAAATTTACCTACCCGTCGTCAGCTGAGTTTAGTGACGGACGAGCCCACGCCCACTCAGTCACAGAAGGACGTAGTTAGGTTGAAAAGCGCCTGGTGGTTTCTGTTGCGTCTATTTCTTAAGGAATTAGACCAATAACAGGGCGGCAACCTCGTGAAGGTGAACCCACCAGACTTGCCTTGAGGATCTACACGACTGTAGCGCTCCCCCCCAAGACCTCGCCACCTTACCACCTCTGAGGGACGTAGTAAGGTAGACCTGCATCTATACTACCAAGCAAAGCGAAAGCAAAGCATGTCGTTGTGCAACCGCAAAAGCATAAATACAAGCCCGCCCCGCCAGTTATGATTAAGTCCCATGTAACAGGGGGCGAGCGTATTGCTATCAACCGGGCAATAATCCAGACTCCGTGGCTGCTACTGAGAAAATAAATTCTGGATGGAAAACCCAATAACACTTTACCCAACATAGGAATCGAACCCAGGACCTCATGCACAGCAGTCGCGCTTGCGACCACTACACCAACGAGGCAGTCTACTAAGATATTTTCTCACCAGAATAAATTGAAAGCGGATCGCACCGCAACTCAAAAATTCGCTAAACTGTTGTAATTTTCTTAAACCAATGCACCAGTCGTCTGTATTAGATTGCGATGCGCTGCAGCCCTATGTAGCTGTACATCTTTGACATTACTAGGGCGAATCCTGCGGGGGCGCAACTATTTGCTGCACCTCCGTAAAAGTTAATCTGGAAGTTATTACTATTATTTATTTATTTATTAACTCATCATCACTATCCTTACAGGTATTTTCTAATTTAAAAAAAAACGAATACAAAAACACTGTAAACGAATTTGCCCCGTATCCGCGTATTCGCTTCAGTTTGGCCAAAGCTTTAAATGCCTTTAATAATCACAAGTATACCTACACCACATAATTTCGTTCCAGCTTCAATGTCGCGTCCTGCCCGCAAGCGCTCCTACACCCAGAACGATGCAGACGACTCCTGCGTCAAGCGCACGCGTCTCACCGAGGACCTGCAGCATTCCGTAGACCGCTTGTTCAGGCCTAGGACTGCCAGTGCTACAGGTAGATTTAAACAGTAACATCGTCCGCGCACCGCCATCTCGTTAGCCCGATTTCCACCGAACTCAAGACGAGCGGACCGAAGAGAAGACGTGCGCATCGATTCGATCAACCACATGGTTGCAATCCAAATGATTGGTCGTAAGTTATACTACGCTTGGCCTCGGGTGGACGCCGGGCCAGAAGCTCTACATGACACCTTATCGCCTATAGCAGTTTACTGTTGGACATAAGCCGCTCAAATCGCACGCCGTCTTTCCCGCCGCTATTGAACTTGATTATCGGTTACTTACTCAAATCTAGTATTCCTGGAACTATCAAAAACAACTACATTCATTTATTGTCAGGCAAGTTTGGCCCATACATACATTTATAAAGCTTACGGACTAACATAAACATGATAAAATACAATTTGTGTTAGTAAATGACCGTATGTTAGTAATAGTTCACTTGTGCACTATGTCACAACAACATCACAATCGTCGCTCCACCTAGCCTGAGGGGGACCGTAGCTACGCTTGTAAGTATTATTATTGCCGCAGCTACTGAGCTTATTAAGGTTTAAATTGATCCTGGTTTCGCTTCTCTAATCTCACCCATCCTTTACCTCTCCCAGTTATTTGGCTAGGCCCTAGTTGGGATTTCTTAGAGATTCTTTTTTTGCGCCTACGTTAAGTCGCCTAGCAAGATTCCCGTTCAGGGCTAATTTTGTTTGGTGGATTAACATAGGTGTTATTGGGTTTTTTCCATTATTCATTTCTCTCTAGCTGCAACGGAGTGTGTATCTGTGCCCGGCTGATGGAAGTAGGCTCGCCCCTATTACATGGGACTTTCTTATTTTCTCCTTATAGATAGAGGTACGAGGAACTGGGTGTAACGTTCCTCATCCCCCATTGATAAGGGAGAGTCCCGACCAGACGGGTGTTGTGTCTGGTGGGTTATAATTGCCTAACGGTTGTTTTCGAACTGTTGAACTTATCCTAATCTCGCGGATAACTCCTGCGCGATGCTGGAATTTGCATGGCGGCAAGATATTGCATAGTTCCTATGTGGGGTTGTTGACTTATTTTAAATATAGCACTTCTTTCTAATATAAACAATAACGTCTTTGATATAAACCTATTACGCTGTGCATGTATTTTTAAATAAATAATTGAATATTATGCCTAGCTCGCAATGTATCCGATTAGTTCGATTAGTCACATTAGATACAGGTAGACGTTACCGTTACGTGTGCTCTTATCACTCGCCACCTCGCCAGTTCCGCTACTTAGTTGATAACAGCCGTAATTACCTCATTTTATTGTTATAACTTAGTCAATATTTCAATGTTTTATGTCTGAAAATGTAATTTGTAACACCGACTTGATTAGCATAAATGTACCTAATGCTGCTACGTTGGTCTACCAGAGCAAGGTTGCCAACCCCAGGCCCGCGGACCACTGCTACAAGTGACCCGCCAACTGCGGTCATCTGTCGACACTCTTTTGATAACACTTTTCGAACAAGTGCGTAATTGAGGCTTTATAAGATTACTAGCTTATGCCCGCGGCTTCGCCCTCGTGGTGTTCGGTATTGTCCCACGAGATCGTAGTACCGGGATAAAAAGTATCTTATATGTTAATCAAGGTTATAAACTATCTGTGTGTTAAATTTCATCCAAATCCTTTTAGAAATTTATGCGTGAAAGAGTAATAAACCTCCACACATCCATCCTCACAAACTTTCGCATTTATAATATTATTGGAAGTAGGATTATTAAACTATGAGAAACTTTAAGATTTGTTTAATAGGCGTGTTTTGTACTTGGCTGGCCGGCCGTTGACACGGAATCTAAAGTTTTAGCGCTTCTTGAAAATTAGTGGAGCAGCCTTGGCTAGAGATCGCAATCGCTACTGCAGAGCAGACAAAGTGTTATTGGGTTTTTACATGACGAATTTCTCAGCAGCAGCCCTTAATCTTAATTTGTACTCGGATGATGGCAATAAGGTCGCTTCCTAAGCCTCTACGCCCCCTACTACATGGAATTTCATAACTTGCGAAATGTAGCTAGTACACCCACATTTCAATTCGGTAACTGTCGAAATTGTTACCGGCATGATGTTATGTTATTGCTGCGACCCCTATGGGCTACGATCTTATCTTACTGTAAGACTCAATATGTAGCACGGGTACGTATTGTTACATATACGTATTGATCATACTCATTTTGTAGTCATCGTGACTTTCAGTTGCCATTTTTGCACACTCACCATTTGATTTTAATTTAATTATTTATGTTTACATTACTCGAATCGGCATGATTAAGTCTTAGACTGTAAACTAACGAAATACTCGTATAGTCACCTAGTCAGAAATAAATGTTTTTTACCCGACTGCCGACTTGCCAAGGAAGGGTTATGTTTTATTTTCATTTATTAAGCCAACTTAATCTTTACAGCCAAACTCGCAGTGACCCCTAAGAAGCCGACGACCCCATCCAAACCGAAATCTGAAGGCAAGCCGTCACGCACCAAGCTGCCCAACTTCGCAGCCATGCACCAAAAGCACTTTGACAAGATGGAGTCTTTGGATGAGTGTCAGGAGCGAAGGGCGAAGAGAGCCAAGCAGTTACTGACGCCGACTGCACCGCCTGGACTGCTGGAGAGGATCAGTCCCAAGAGTAAGAGAATTTTACTTTATTTCAACTAAGTTAAGGTAAGTAGGTACACTAACTACTAGAGTTATGGAAGGGTGCTAAGAGAGCCAAGCAGTTGGTGAGGCCGCCTGTACAGCCTGGGCTGCTGGAGAGGATCAGTCCCAAGAGTAAGAGAGTTTTATTTTGTTTTGGTCTCTAGATTTTTTATACTTGTGGATTCGTGTCCTAGTTATAATAATAGGTTCTGCGTCGTATGAACGGAAGATTTAAGATTTTGTTATTCTAATGAAAAGTTATTAAAATAAGATATCAAAAATTAGCGGCCCGTTGATCTTTCGGTATGAATGATTTCCGTATAGATAGCCTGTAATATATTTCCATGGTGTGCTATCAGCGTTATATATTACTAGCTTATGCCCACGGCTTCGCCCGCGTGGAGTTCGGTAATTGTCCCACGGGGTCGTACTACCGGGATAAAAATTATCCGAAGTGTTAATCCAGGTTATAAACTATCTATGTGCCAAATTTCATCTAAATCCGTTCAGTAGTTTTTGCGTGACAGAGTAACAAAGATCCATCCATCCTCACAAACGTTTGCATTTATAATATTAGTAGGAAGTAGGATGTTGGTGATGGATGTATGTCGAATACTTACGTATTCGACATACATCCACCTCCGCAGTTTACGGTCCTGGGACCCCAAACGCATTATATTGGAGATGTTTTTTTTTATTTCGTTCACGAGACACGCACAACTAACATTTCATTTTAACAAATACACGAGAAATGGATGAAAATCCAGTCCAGTAATCCCTATTCATAATACTTTCCGTTATCATATTGATTACGGATCGGTGCGTCACCGGCTGCAATCGAGATACCGACTATCTATATGGGCTCCCTATTAGCTGAGCCTATCTTATCACACACCGGCCAAACATGTGGGTAGGTACTGTGCAATGAAAGCCTTGTCTCCAATTGATATTATTTACGCTCAAACAAATATCGATTTTGTGTTAAAGAAAATTAAATTGATTTTAGAATGGCTAGAAATATCGAAGAGTCATTAAAATGGAACTTTGTGCGAAGGTTTTAAGGTATTTTTTCCAAAAACCCGGATTTGTTTATACCTTTGGAAACATAATTGCGAACACAGCTTACAGTCGACACGTGTTCCGTATCTATGTCTACGTAGTTTGGAAGGAAAAACACATAATATTAGTGTTTTTCGGTGAAATTGGATTGAGTCACCGAAAAAAGTGTTATATCATGTAAAAAAGTAGTGAAATCTTTGATAACGTGTTATATGCCGACAACGTTGAATCACGGTAGTCCTGAAATCCTGAATGAGCATACAAATAGCTAACTATACATACATTTATGGTAGTTTTGGTAACATGAAATCATATATATTTCTGTTAATTAGATGTGGTCGGTTTCCGATCCGACTACTTTGAAACACAGGCACAAATTCAGATGTCATAGTCTTTTTTAAAGCCCACACAAAATCTCGATCAGGTCATGCGAGGACCATTCAGGTTAGTGTATGAGAAGGTCTTTTGAGGAGAGAGCGTTATACATTGAGTAGATCTGTTCATTCAGTTGAGCGACGGAATGGTTATTGATCTTACTGGACTCCTGGTGGTCGCAAGCGTGACTGCTGAGCATGAGGTCTTGGGTTCGTTTCACAGGTCGGGCAAAGTGTAATTGAGCTTTTCGTTCAGGTTTTTCTCAGTAGCAGCCACGGAGTAAGGATTTGTGCCTTTTTAAAGGCAATAGGCTGGGTTCCTTTTATTAAATTTAACCGTAACTGGCAAAATGAGGGTGTACTATTAGGTACACCTCTGCCTAACCCTTCGAGGATTACAGGCGTGATGTTATGTTATGTATGATACTCCTTCGCACTAATGATTTGCTGGTTTTCTTCCGGGGTCTTGGTACAAAGTAAAATACATGGCTCATTCTTTCTAGGTCTTGCAGCTGCAGTTGCAGCTGTTGCGAACAGCAAACTACTCTTATATTTAGTGCCACGCTTAGAGCGAGATTCGATTTCTAGTCAGACCACAGATTTTGTATTACTTTGCTACGTAAGCATTTAATACGAATTTGAACTCATTCCGGTGTGAACAATTTTCTTAGTACTTAATATGATGCAAAACTGACGTTTCATACAAATAACAAGCCTTTTAAACAAATATATACATTATTCACAATCTGAATGAGGTTAATTTTCAAATGTAGCTGAATACCAGTATTTTACATGGAGCGACTGCTTCTGAGCTCCACAACCCAGTTATTACTGGATAATACGATACCCCTTGGTAAGACTGGTTGTCAGACTTTCGGGCCTCTACCTATAACGACTGTCAAAGATCCATGCCATCTAAGGACTAACCTAGGCAAACATGGCTAAACCTAAAGTTCGACCCGAGTGGCTGTTATTATTTAGCCACGACCTCCTCCTGTTCCATTCATATTCGTATGATACGGTTGCTTTACTTATCAACGTAGATCTCGCCCTCAGTCTACACCTAACGTGCTTACAGCACCCCCCACAGGAAGTAACATTAAAGTTCATTCATAATAAAAATCAATATATGTAACAAGCTACACAGTAACCTGTAGAATGCCAATACTAACTCAATCAGAAAGACGTCACTCGCGTCTAATACCATCCCTCACTTAATGCGGATGTCTCGCGGACGACATCCGGTGTAGTTGACTAAGACCAAGAACCAGTCATCTGTTGCTTCGTGTTAGCAAGTTTGATGCAAACCAAGCTTTGACACTCTTACCCAGTGTGTTTTGTTTGAATACGTGTTCAAATTTGGTAATATTTGGTGACTCACCTGTCTAGCCTTTTTCCAACTACATATGTTGAGGTTGGATTCCAATCTAATCAGTCGCCTGTGTCACATCCAGAACCCAGTACCTGAGTAACACGCTACCTCTTGGTGGAACTGCTGGTCAAACTTTCGGACTTCAGTCTGACTACCTGTATCGACTGTCGACTACGAATGACATCCGGAACCAACTGCTTAACGAGCTTTCTGAAGCAAGGAGGCTTCACTGAATATAATGGACCGTGACCGACTTCGGCAAGCATTGGTAAGGGTGCTTACATAAACAAACAGGTTTCCGGTACGGATCAAGTCGGTACCGATCGGTGCAGGTATTAATTTATATGTTATCATATGCGCTCACTTATAAAGAAACAGGTTTCTATAAGCAAGTTAACCCTGCACCGATCGATACCGACCCGCACAGATTTGTCTGTACCGGAAACCTGCTTTTTTATGTAAGCAACCTAAGTCTTGTAGACCGACCCATGCGCTTGTGATAGCCACGAGTACCTACCTCATTAATTTATTTGGTGACTATCAAAATTCCAAACTTGGAATAATTTATCATCACAATCATGTCAAAATAACCTGGGTAGCAGAAAACTTTTCCATCAGTTATCAATGATCTATATTCTAAATAACGACAGCGTAGTTAAATTAAGGCCATCATATAAATATTTTGCAAAGGGCAATGTCCAGCGGCAATTTATTGATGATCACCGTAATCAGTCGCTGGAAAAATAACATTAGATATTATCGACATAATTATTTTTGAGGTTAGGACAGTTTATCGTTGTATTTAATTTAAAAAATATTTTGTACAACAATGTATTCCAAATAGTCCGTAACTAATCGTGAAATCGTGGCTCCAATTACTGCAATGATTTCGTGTTGTAGTTATATACCTAATGCACAGAAATCAACTCATCAGAATAAAACCATTTTTTTTCTTCTTAGCGTAGGTATCGATGGCAGAAAGTTCGAATTTCTTTTAGCCCAAAACTCAGCCACGCGAACTCCGCTCACTGATGCAGTGAATTTTTGAACGATGATGACCTACAATTAGCGTTCTCTTTTACCCTATGAACAACTAAAAAAATAACTGCACACATGACGACACTCAAACAAGCTACGTACTTAATACTACACTTAATATTTTCACCAAACTACCCTAGATAACCCAGAAAGTCTGTCATTCCCCTGTAAAAATATCCGACTCAGTTGAATTCGATATCGATCCGTAACGCCACAAATAGATAACATATCTTCGATATCGCGAGCGTGACTCATCTCTCGAGATAAGTGGTTACCAACAATCTCTTGCAATCTTAACCTAAATACCGGGATCCGAATGTACCAGTGACTGTTCCAACTTTATGTCCAGTTAAAAATTATCCATACCGTATCAAAGTAGCTTGCAACCAGTCTTACCAAAGGGTATCGTGTTATTCAGTAACCTGGTTCTGAAAGTCAGACAGGCAGTCGCTCTATGTAAAATTCTGATATTCAGCCGCATCCAGCGGGTTGGGCTAGAAACCTAAGAAAATAGAATTGGGCAAAGGCTAGGTAGAGATTCTGACGACCTAAGTAAGAGGCACCATTTTCAAAAAAGTTGAACCCAAAAAAAAAATGATAGTTTTTTTCTGAATAACATTGCATCTACATTATTAGAACTTAAACTGATGAACATCGCAGGAATTCGCTGAATGCGAGACCCACAGGACTAGTCGCTATCGCGGTACTTCGGGGAGGCCTTCTGGAATAATAAAAATTGAAATGATTACGCCTGGAATTCTAAGTAGACCAGTGATGTCATTACCCAGTACAGAGTAATATGGAAATCGAATCCGCCCGGCCTAGGACACGGGGCGGATGCTCCCACGTAGCTATGTAGGTCGTTAATAGTAACAGGTCATAACAATATGCCGTGCCAGCGTGTATTTTTTAATATTTCAGAATGAAAACTATCTACTAAACTATCCACATATTTAATTAGTTTAATACGTGCCGAACAAACAGAAAAATAAGTACTATATTGTCCCAAAAAATGTTAATTTCCTTAATTTATTTTACAGATACCACAGAATCACCAAAAAAGAGCAAAGAGTTAGCCAAACCCAAAGACAAAATTGACACCCCTATAAAGAAGACGGACACCCCTACAAAGAAGTTACCCACATTAGAATCTCTACGACAAGGTTTTACTAGATTTGGGTTCAAATTGAACCTGGACGTCAACCCGTTCAGCATACCGAGCAAGACGGCTGAGAAACAGAAAGAAAAACCAGTTGAGAAACCCACTGGGACAGTTCGTAGGCAGGCAATATTACCATCTCTGGCTGGAGCTACGTCCGTCAGGCGTGAAGTCGCGAAGCTGACTGTCATGAGAGAAAAGACTTTCACCGACAAACGTAATCTCAAAAGGAATGAAAATAGAACCATTATCAAAGGCGTTAGGACTAACAGGAGGTTCGAATTGCAGATGAAGATGAGAAATATTGACTAAGTAAGGTAGTGGTAGAATAGTTTCCTTGAGGAAGGTGAGTTGATACTGAATTATAAACAATAATGATAGTCGTTAAGTTAGCTTTAGCTCACTGTGACGAAATTGCTAATTTTTCCTGTAAAAATCTGGTTATTGTTACATGTTTTAGCAGAATTTGTAATAGTTTGAATGTTACGAGTCTGGACTTGGTCATAAATAAACTGTTGACAGTAAAAAAATGTAATATTTCATAGTAGGATCATGTTTAGTTTTATAAAATGTACTGTTTTTGATAAGTGCCCAATAGTTTTACAGATGGTGCCGTATTTGATACACCCTTTTTATATCTATTCAAATGGATTATTCCACACTGCACTACCCTGTTGACGTTCCACTTTGTCCCACTGTCGGGACAAATAGGCCAGAGTGGAATTTCCCAATGTTTTACTACTTATTTCTATAAAAGATTAACCCCTTTGTTTGAGTGGCGTAAAGCGGCGCGTGTAAAATCCGCACAATTTTTGTAGTGCGTGGGCAGATAGGTGGGAGTCGGGGGATGCTACTCATTTTGATGTCGTCTGCTCTACGCCTACACACTCCATAGCGACCGTTCATTCGTGCCGCTCTCTCAGGCACCAGTCACACTGCCGGCGGCTAGCGAGAAGCGACTAAAGTCAGCAACTAATAACGAGTAGTTTGGAAGAAAAAGAAAGAATGTATAAAAATTTCTTTGCGATAAAACATGATGTATGACACAAGAAAGAAGTAAATAATCGGCAAAGCGACTAGGGGAAAATACGCGTCACATCCTCGTAAAACGGCCCTCGCGGCTCTGCATAAGTGTATATTGCTGTGTCACCGCGAGTCAGCGCTAGTTTCCAGGGACGGCCGGCTGGATGTGATGACGTCAACCGGTGCAACATGGTTTGTCTGACAGAGTTCTCGCCGGAGCACGGTGGTGTGAGTAGTCAGCGATGTACACACGGCGGCACATCAAGTTCTGCATAACCAGTATAACCTGACTTCACTTTGTATGAGCTTTCCGTACTATGAGAGATCAGCTTAATTTGGTTTTGCATAGCTTGATTGGCCGCTGTGCGTACTATTCATAAATGTATCTCTTTTACTAACACGGGATACAAAATACAAATATATTCTTTCAAAACATTGTGTCAATTGATATACAATCTTGCGTTCGTTCCTTGAGCGAGGATATCGTTGATAGCTAGTTGCTTCGGCGGCGGGACCAGTGCCTTATTCGCGCCGCTTTGCCAAGTTAGACAAAACTTAACAGTATTAACAATAGAACCTTTAATTTTGACGTAGTTTTAATTTAATTGTTACTTTAGAGAATATGATATTGTTAACTGTTTATAGGCATGCGCTATGGTGCCCCCCTAATCATGTAGTGATATTGTGTTCTATAGTTATCTAACAGATTAAACGATTCCACTTTATGTGTTGCGGTTTTATTGATAAACGCGGCGCCCGCAACCCGTGTGCCACAGTTGAGTGCTACTCGATCTGTGCTTCTGGGTTTGTATGCACCAAGTAACATATACGTATGAGCCATCATGTTTTTGCATTAACTGTGGATTACAAAAATTCTAACTTATCCAGTGTCAAATTAAATTAACTAGCGAAACTCCAGAGGTAATGGGTATCTATTTGATTATACGTATGTGCTATATTACACTACCTGCGATCTTCAATCAAGTATTTCTTTTTTCATTTTATCGATACCCCGTCACTTTGGAATTTTGCTAGCTCGTTTAACTTGACCCTGAACCTTATATCGAGTGAAATAAGTAAAGTCTATACAACCACTAATACGCGTCAATATTTATTTAACTATTTCCTTATAATATTTCTGTGCCTACATAAGAAGATGGACTTTTAAGTTATTTAGCAATCTCCAATTAATTAATGGAGCTGTCAGAACTGTAAGCGTCTTACAGTAGATGGCAGCTGCCACATAATAAATCACATACTTACGAATAAGTAATACAGTATTCATGTCCCACGAAGTTGTAACATCTAATGAGAAGTGGGTTAGCTGTATGGTATGGTGTTGAGGAGCTTGAAACAATGTATAACCTAGATTATTGCACTTCTAGGTATGTAGGTACATCTTGTAATCCTAGTCTGATACTACGCGTGATTACTAGCTCTAAAATGAGTTGGGAAAACGTAGCGAAAGAAAACAGAGTCTCTTATGTACATAGGACAGAATCAGAATTTAGGATTTAGGTATCGACATAGTTTTGAAATGATGAATTTCTGACCAGCCCCCAGCTGCACGCACAGCGCTGCTGACGTAGCTTATGATTACATAATCTACTGAAAAAACCTAAGAACCCAAAAAAAAAACTAAGTACATATAGGTGTTGTGCAGGATGTTGTGACGACATGTATGAAGCTTAGTTCTTTCATGGCGTTGTAGATGCCGCCACAGTAGTTGTAGTCTGGTTACCCCCGTGAGACTGCCTGTCAAACGCTTATCATACATTGTTTATTAAAATTATGAAAGAAACCTATAGTTATGCTGTTTTCGTTGGAAATGCTGCAGTGATTTTATCATCGCAAATAATATGAATTGCAAGAGCCGAGGTCGCGCTACAAGGATTGAAAAAAAAACAGCATCTATTGAAATTTACCCACAGTTGATTTATAGAGTTACAAGGATATTTTGGCGCTCGGATGACGATGTCAGAGAGTATTTGTTGAAAAAGCAAGATGAAGGTGTAGTTCCAAGTACTTAAACATCTTTGTTTAGCTATTATTTTCGATTGAAAAACAATCGTTTCCATTTTTGTGACAAGCTCACCACGGCTCGGTCATTCCCTTTCCCTGCTACTTTAAGCGAGAACTATAAAATAACAGCGACGACCACCAGAGAAGCGCTGAGAAAACTGAAGCTCGTCGAGTCTCGATTCAACAGTCTTATTAGATCCCGCGACGCCATTACTTAGAAAACACAATGCGAAGGAGCAGACCTATACTATTATTTGAATGTTTTGGGCATTGAACCCACGACCCATAACGCGAACTGCGCCCACACAACGCAACTAGCAACGGTCACAAACACCGGACACAATTTGAACTCGAACCCGAGACCCGTAGCACGGAAAGCAATTAGGTACCTACCTCCTCTGACTGACACAGCGCCTACTGACTTTTCGGGTACGGAATTGTTATAATTAAGAAGTTCTAAGTTATACTTAAGTGTTTTAGAAAATCTAATAGGTATGCGTACAGCGTATGCCGCATGTATCTACTTAGTACTTACTTATAGGTAACTCTCGTTGCGTGTAGCAAGTATGGACTCAGGATCAGTATGACAACAGCTTGAGGAGATTTATTTGATGTTTTTAATTGATAGAATCCTAGTTACAATGCTACAAGGATAATTTTGCACACGAGGGGCACTGTTGGTAAACGTCATTAACAATGTAACAAAAATAAAGACGGCGGCGTTAGTTCTGTAACTTAGTTATAATCACAGAGCCATCTATTCCTTCGGGCCCTCAGGGCAAGTGCAAAGGGAATTTTCGAGCTCGCTTGTATCGTTTTTGCGTTCTAATCTTATAATGAAACGCTCGCTCTTGCATCTTGTATCCTACAATACAAGTGCCCAGGGCCTCTGGTTTAAGACGGCCCATAATCATAGACAGGGAATGTATAAAAGAAACACACACGTATGACTACAATCAGATTTATTTAATGTTCTCAACATAGAAGCACAGCATGGTAGGTATTACGGAGCACACCTGTCGAGTGTCAGGGCACACCACGCGTGTCTCCACGTGGCGTCGCTGCACACTGCTCTTATTATGATAAATATACTTTACATTCATCGTTCAGTCATTACGCAAGCAGAACAAAAACTACAAAAATGTCTATGGCATTTGTCTTCTTAGGGTGTCTATGGCAATCTAAATGTAACAGGGTAGGGGAATATTACAACTTACAACAACCAGATTATTCAATGCGAATAACTCTTGTAGGAATAATTAAAATTGCTAAGTAGTTACCAGATTTACAACATCAAGATCGTGAAAAACTTATCTTATTCGCTTTTATTATTTTATTTACTTACATAATATTTTATTTCACGTAAGAATTCTTAATTAATCCATAAGGTTAAGCATCCATGTTGTATTATTAACACCTGTTATAATAGAGCTACGTAATGACTGGACAATTTTCTTTATAAAATTACCCCTTGTGCACTTCACATTCTCACTTATTGGAAATCAAACATTCACAATAAACACTTGTACTGTTATTCTATTAAAATACAATTTAAATACATTGTTAGGGAAAATAAATATCTCACTCTAGTGGAAATGCTTAGCTTTCACTGTACAGTATATAAAATATTTGTTTTTTTCATTATTTTATCGTTGCGTTACCTTTACTGTGGGTTGCGTCAGGCTCACAAGAAGCCTGTATGATAAGTAAGTTTTATCAGGTAACAATTAACTTATCAAACCATACTTTTATTTTACTCAAAATGAGTAGACACACGAGAAACCAATTAGAACTTACGACAAAGTTACTCACTCGTTCATTTCAATCAAATACTGAATTAACTCTGAGAAAGCGCTCTTCCTCTCTTTACTTATTGAAAAAAATTGCTGGACAGGGTCCATAATTGTTTCTATTTTTTTTAATCCACCTGTAAGTGTACATTATGGATATAGCAAAAAATGATTTGATATTTGAGGAGAAATTCTCCCGTTGGGATGCAGATACCTAGGCGCGTACTTAGTGAAATAAAAACCTTTTCCATCTTTATGATTTCTCAAAACGAATTATCAAAATTACTTAGAATTAAGGATTACGTAGCTACTGACTGCTACTCCCAAAACAAAAGTAAAAAATTCAATGACCTTTTAACTTAATTAGGTCCCAAATCAGTAGGGAGAGAGAGAGAATAGTGTAATACTTGCCTACTGTCTGTCTCTAATGGATTCTTTGTGTCCGATATACAACTTATTAGTATTATCTTTTATAAGATGGGCATAAGGCTAAAGATTATAGTTACGTCATAGGTATGTTCTTGAAATCCTGACATATGTTTTAATATCGCGTCGTCCTCATTCCGTCTAGTTCTAATTCAACTGACGCAAGTGAGTAATTTTCCTAAAGTAATAAGTCCTAGAGATGCCAGTGGCGAAGTAATCTTGTGGAACTTTTATTTGCGGACCAAATCAACTTTAGTTTTATGTCTACAATAAAAACGAATATTTCAGGAGGCCTACTTGATTCTTTGCGAACATTATACCCATTGGGTGAATTGGGCATTGGCATTATTCGAAGTAACCACAAGTAACGCGGGTTTATGTTATTATCGAGTATCTACTAGATACCATCTACTATCTAGGATACAATACAAGGCTGTTATAGCACCCAGACAGGCTATTGTCTATGAATACCATACAATACGACCAAACAATAGCTATTTATAAATGTATTGAAACAACATTTAGGAACAGTATGAACAAAAAATGATGGGAATCAAAGATAAGTTTTACTTTCGCTTCCTTACAAATTACTTGGCGCCAAAATCCGCCATCTTGGAACAATTTTGGCGGGTCAACGTTCTCGCGTGTATAAATATTAATCACGATTAATATTTATACACGATATATATATATATATTTATTCTTAAAATATAATTATCTAATAGCTCAACCTTGAACTTTTATTGCTGTGGTTTTTGCTGAGTCCCTAACGTGTGCCTGCCAAGTTCAATACTTTCCAAATTAGCGACTGTTGTATAACACTCAAGGGTAAACACAATTAAGTTACCATTATTGAATTTGATGAATAGGTAACTAGCACATGTTCGTCGTCAAGGATATTTTGAAATACATATTAGCAATTGAGCATATTCGTTTTCTACAGATCGTTAGAATGCAGTGACCTTTCAGATTTGGAAAACACGTTAAAGTAATTTCAATCATGAAAAGGAGATGTCGGAACACTCGGAACACGAGCCAACTGGGACAACCTCTACTTTCCCAGATATGACTTTAGGACATTGAAGGGCCAAATATAAACTAATTGTAAGTCTGCGTAACGATAATCATTGGTGCTTACTTAAACATACGTTACGGAAGGTAATTCTTATCTCCTAGATAAGAATTACCCCAAAACAGGTTGAGTGGCAGAGAGAGATTTAAAGCAAAATTGGTAGGGATCCTATTTTTTTTATTGAAATAAGAACCTCTGTTAACAATAAAGAAAAAACGGCCGGGGGCTTCGTCGAGCACCTATTGATGAAGAGAATGCGTAATAATTGGACGGCGCTGAGTTGAGGAGTCGAGGGCCATGTTATACTGGAAGTTTGCGTCAAGAATTGTTTTCTCGGGACACCAGGGCACTCGTACATTCTAGCCTTCAATACAAATATGCGCGTTTTCGTAATAAAAAAAGGATTCAACTTTTTCTTGCTGAAAGGAAATACGACCTCACCCCAAATGTTTAAGGTCAGGTGTTTTGCGTTTCCTTCTGTGAAGCAGTCATGCTAGTGAAGGAGGTGGCGGGACGTGAGAGGGAAAGAACCTCACGTCCCAGCCGCCGCGGGAGACGCCCTGGGCGTCGGGGGTCACGTGGTGGCTCCCGGCCACCGTAGGCGCGGGCCTGTGGACGGCGAGTTATGGGCTAGCTCGCCGTCCGGCCGTCTTATGACGACAGGCCGTGTCGACGGCGCGTTCGTGTTCCACGCGCGCCTCAAAGAGATGTCAGCAACCGAGTAGGGGTCCGCATGGGTCGATGCCTGCCAGAGCTGCGGGACTGTTCGAAAGAGACACCGTGGCCCTGGAACACAAAGGGCAAAGAAGGAACATGGATGGGTTTTAGTCAGTACAAGTCTGACACTCCCTTCCGCTCCGCCCAGAGTGGGGGGGGGGTCATTTGATGATTTCCCATCCAAAAAAAAAAAAAAAAAGGTGTTTTGCGTTTCGCGAATTGAAAGGCGTAATAACTTTCTCATTTGCAAGAGCTAAGTAGGCAATGGAAAATGGAAAGTGCCTGATTATGTCGCATTGTTGGTAATACTGCCATCAAATCGATTCGGTAGAGAAACTAAAGTTATATTACAGGTTGAGGCAAAACTGAAAAATACTAATCTCGCTTCGTAGCTTTAGCTTTTAAAATTATGAACACGTCCTTTTTTTAAATTCTAACACGAACTCGAACCATTGTTGATTGAACTGTCAAAACCAAAACGTTGCCAATGGCAAAAAATGCATTGCTTGCTGAACTCCATTTCAGCAGAGACTACGATGAAAACGTAAAATCAAACTGAAAATTGGTATTATAAAGCTTGGTTTTAAACCTAGCAAAGAATATAATTATAATATCTAACAAAAAGTCACGGCTAGGCCGCTTAATTTAAACAAATAGGTACACACTACTAACGCAAGAATTGTCATGTCGCGCAATAGGGCTCAGTTTATGATAACAAGATATTAAAATTAAGTTAATAACAAATAAACCGCGGTATTAGGTACTTAAATATCAGTGCACGTTTCACGTCGACCTACACGTGATTTTCAATGTCGGTATCTCATCAGTTTAGTATAATTTGTGTTGTAAACTTGATCGATACCGATATAAACATTGGAATTTGTTCCTTTTAGAGATTCCAGATTATTAATATTACCCAATGAAAATTATAATAGCATAAACATAACTTCACGCCTGTAATCCCTGAAGGATTGGGATAATGCACCCGCATTTCGCCTGTTATATTGGGGCGAGCCTTTTGCAATGAACCGGGCACAAATTTAGATTCTGGGCTGCTACTGAGAAATTACTGATGGAATCTGTAGTACAGTTATCTTACCGAAAAGAAAAAAATGACAGATTCAAACAATGCTTCAGAACGAAAATTGAAACGGTTGGATTCTTTTGTATCGAGTTCATTACAGCTCCTTCCATACCACACCTGCGTCCCTAAATGAGTCTAGAAAGACGAATAGGAATTCCCAGAGAAAACCGTTTCGAGTGCTGTACCCTCTTAAGGGAAAAACACTCGCACAGAGAGACGTTATAGTAATACACGGGCGCGTCATATTATCACTAAATGACGTCATAGAAATATTTGCTGAGTGAGTGAACAGCTCTCGTGCCGTGTCACGTAAAAGGTCACACGGACGATATTATGCAGAATGCAGACTGTGTAGCTCGCTTTCACGAGTTTAATAGTTATTAACTGAGTCGCTTATTAACTTTATGGGTTTATCCCCTGACTTGTTGGATCATTGCCCAATAAATCTAAACATGACATTGACAGACTACTGTTTTAGTACAAATTTACCTTATTGATAAACATTTGTATGGCCTGAATCAGAACTATCGCCGCCATCTTGTAACATTTGTGAAACTATTGTCAAAAACAAGATGGCGGACAGTTCCGACCATGGCTACGCGCCAAATGAACCATCTACCATTCTGTTACACTTTTGTATTACATCTGCCTAGGAATCTACTTTTATAAAAAGACTGGATTCTTTGTTCAAAAGAATCCCTCGTTTATAACGTATAAACGAGGGATTGTTTGATTCCATAGTTGAATTTAACTCTTACTGCGACGATGACGTCATTTGTCAAAACAATCCAATGTGGACGTTTAATTTTGCTTCAACGTTAAATGAAATCCGTTAAAAACTTTTTGTGCATATGGAGTGTCAATGATTTAAAACAATAACATACTATTGAACGAAAGCTACACGAAACTAAGTTGCTGAAATATGGCAGCCAACTAGATATCAAAGGCACGTCAAAATAGCTAACGCAATTTGACTGCCGTGGAAAGCTGAAAGACTAGTGATAGCTGAACTTGCTTTGTAAAATTTGATCTTTTTGTGACGTCCAACAATACTTTATTGGCCCTGGATGAAAGGAGTTTGTGATAAAAGGGGAACACATTTATTGATCGTGAAAAGTAGGCAAAATTAGGTAATAAAATTTTCCATTTAAATTAAACTCGTTTTAGACAATTTCGCCAACGCAACCCACAGTAATGGCTGATGGTCATCGGTTGCCCATTTTTGTGCCTCAATGGAGTTAATTGACCATATCATACAGTCCACCTTTATGATACTGAAATGGCTACGTATATAATACTTTCTATTATTTATAAGTAATTACACTAGGTTTACTACAGTTTGGCATTTTTTTAAAAAAAGAAACAAGTAAAAAAACTAAGCATTTTAAGTAAACCTAAGAGAACAAAAGAAAATTCAGTACAACTAAACCCAACCTGAGGGGTTGTGAAACCATAAACATTATTTTTTTCATATGTCACCTTGATAAATACACTATTTTTCATAAAAAGTATTCGAGTTGTGAAACTTAATCCTGCACACGATACTTCTGCAGCGATATCGAAAAATATTAAGATTTCTTTAATATGAATAAGTCTGCTGAATTTAAATTAAATAGAGTTATCCCAACATTAGATAAGAATATGAGATGAGTTAACCAGATAAGTTGGGAAATACGTTTCTGTTTACAAGGGAATCTGCCTCTCTCAAAACGACGAAGCGTTAGTAGAGCAAAGGAAATATCGTTTGTTTAAAATTACCATTAATTTGTCGTTATGACGTAAACTGATGCGGCACAGCTCATTACGTGGCGCAGAGGGACAGTTTACCAAACACTGCGGAATTTATGAAGTCGAAAATCTTTTTATTTTCTGTTTCAAGGTAGAATATGTCGTAAAGGGCTTTAAAATATGTATATTATCCTGTTATCTGTGCAGTAGCGAGAATATCGGCTTGCACAGTTCAGGGTTGCACGCAAATGTATGGTCACGTCGTGATACTAAGGTCGCGGTCGGGAAAGCAAGGCGGTGCAAGTTGGCTTCCAGTTTATACTTTCCGACATGTTTCGCGTGGCTTGCGGCTTCAGATGCTATCAAGCCACACGCCATTTGCTCTTTTTATTTGTTTTCCCTTTAAGGTTAAGAATATTTTGTTGTGAAGCATCGTTTGTCATTGTATTCCAGCTTTTTAATATTTTTCCGTGGAAAAATGAGAAACGCTAAGCGCTAATATGAATTTCAAATATTGAACGCGGGGTCGTATGCGGCAGAAGATTGAGAGTCGATTATTCCTTCATTTATTGAGGTGCCAGCCTTTTCCAACAGTAAAATAATTAAATGAAGGAAGTTCTTGTCAATAATTTTGAGGGTTACAGTATATTTCTGAATATCACCGCCAAAAATCGAGTGCAGAAACTATTTCAAAACAGTAAATAATTTTAAATTAATTAGCTGTAGTAAAAGATACAATTTTTGTTGTATTGTTTGAAAGCCAGAGCAGCTTACAATTATTGAAGGTCGGTTCCATAGATATGTGCAGCGTTATACTCAATAACAAAAATACGTTTAGTGATCAAAATAGAGCTTTGGAACAAGCGGCCGAGTTTCTAGGAGACAATAGAGAATCGAAAATTCTAGATTAATAGAGCGATGACACAATATCAATTTGTCTCCCAATTTTACATTTTTTGTTGTAAATAGACATGTACGCAGCCTCGACAGATTAGCTCGGTTAGCGCATCAAGTGGGCTTGTTAGGATTAATCTAGAAAAAAATTCAATCTTCGTTGCCTACCCAGTTGACTGCCGCTCGATCCAAACCGCTACTACTACATAATACATTTAATATTAAAAATAATTCTACATATATTTTTATCTCACTATGTTACAGTTCAATATAAATTATTTTACGCTCAGGCACCTAATTAGCTATAATATAATCTTAACTACATTAGAGCACAAGAAGATGAAATGTGGTGTCCACTCATTTGTGATAATACGAACGCGTATGTTGAGCTGTTTGACATTAGAAACAGTCAATGTCAAAAACTTGACAGAGGTGACAATCGTTTACTAACCCTAATTTAGTACAGTCACAAATAAGTACGCACCTTTTCTTAAACACTCCCAACTTTACTCGGTTTTTTTTTTTAACACAATTAAAATGTGAATGTTTTCAACACTTATCCTAAAGGAAACAAAGTTATCTTACATACATTTTATTTACACAAAAATAATACACTTTTTACATCCTTGTTATAGCTTTTGCAAGCTCACCCTGCATTTAGGGACCACATAAGCAGTTTTTTCTTTTGGGCACTTTATCGAGGCTAATAAATAACATGGCGAGCGAATTTTGTCATAAAACAGGAAATAAATATGAAAATCAACGATAAATACGCACTTTTAGCATTGTCCGATAATATAAATGAATCCAACGTTAATTTCTCATCACCTTGTTGAACATAAGTAGACCAAAAACAGATACATTGATGATAAACTCGTTTATTCACTTGCACTTTACGCTGGCTGTAGCTGGCGCCACACTAATAATTCACCACACATTCGTCTCACAAACAGGTTTCCACTGTCAATGTCATGAGAATTATCCATTCACTGTAGCAGTTGAAATATTAAGCCACACTTAAGGAGACAGAAGCATTACTTTTATGGAAAAGGAATTTGCTTTTTTCCTTTCTGCAATGAATAGTTATTTAGATTTCTAATAGTCATCGTAAAAAAGCTAATTTCACAAATATTTAAAATTGGGTATAAATAGTAGAAGCTTAACACAACACGCAAATTGTAGAACAATTTATTCATCAAAAAGGAAAAATAATCTTATTAAATAAACTACCTAAAGTATTCAACCTTCTTAAATCACACATGACAGTTTCTCATCTTTACAGAGAAGCTCAAAGGAGGTCAATGTTCTAAAATAAACAAGAAAGACAACCATAAAAATAACGTAAAACAGCGTAGATTAAAATAACAGGCAAAGCAGAGCTTACATCACACAAAATATCGAATCATTTGACGATTCAGAAACCATTTTATAAAAAGATTTCACGAAGCGACGCTATGTTGATCAAACCTTGTTTTTATTGAAATTAGTTCCAATATTTAAAATGAACTCGTCTTAAGATCACTTGCCCAGTATATAATTTGCATAATATTACAATGTAGAAGGCTTCAAATGATGCGGGAGATATTTTTAGGCCCACCAACATATTTATAGGGTCCGTTAAGAGGTAGGTCGGGACAGGACATCCACCTAAGATTACCGTTATAATTTATATCAATCTGAGAGTTGAAATCTTTTTTTGAGTAAACGAAATGTTTCAAATAAGATGTCTTGAAATCTGTAGACATAAATCTTGCGTCCTACCATTAATTACATCGGTGGAATGTGATCCCTTTATCCTGATTGATGTTAAATCGTGTTTCTATTGCAGAGACCGGTTGTTTTTAAGGTTTGTGACAAATTGACTTGTAGCTTGCAATTATTTTATTGGTCTGCGTTTTTGGAATCGAGACAGGCTTGATGCCGTTTGATTGTTGTCTAAAATGAAGTCGAGAGCATATAATTAATGTCCCAAAAATTAATTACAGTAGTTTTGTTTAATATCGACACTGCATAAGTAACCGTTGAAATCACAATCTATCTGTATTGCTGTAAAAACTTTAGGAAACATTTCAATCCTCATATACGATTTTTACATTTTATACGCTGCAACTCTGCAAGGCGTCTATAGTAGACAATCCGGATTTACTTCTCGACCGGTTTCATTCGATATTTTTGACTTTTGCTTTTTTAAATCAGAGCTTATGAGTACGAGCCATCGTCGACGACTAATTAATTAGGCTAAGGTTTAAAAGAAGGTTAACTTTTGATTTTAAAAAAGCAAAGCTGCTTGCTTTCAAAGTGGACAAGGAAGTTCCAGGTTTCATGAAAATGCTGGTATCATTTTGCGAGTGAAGACTTACCTAGTAAGGAAAAAGAACAGAAACAAAAGATTCAGTTTGAAAAACGAACGAGATCGTTTCCTCAATTCGGACTTTAGTAATTGTTTGATTTTAATGAACGTTAAAAAAATATAAAACTGTAATCGAGTTTTATGATTCTACGCGTTTAATGCATTCAAGAATCCGCCTACACCATCGGAATTATTTGTATTCGCCACGTGGTCAGCATCAATAGGTCTTGATGAACTCAACGTATCCCTAGGACGCACTCTGAGTATTGGGTAATTAGTCCGTGATGTCATAAGGGTTAGCCTGGAGTGCTATTAAGCCAACGCCACTAATTTAAAACCTAACGATAAAGCACTTTGCCTAACAATAATACTGACGGAGCAATATGTTGATACGGGATAGATTAAAAAATATATATACCGAGACTACTGACTTATTGTAGTAGCTATACGGCTGGTATTGGTATGATTCCACATGGCTTCCACGAACAAGACAAGTAAAGTCTGTCAAGATGACAGTGATTTTATCCTCGTTGAAATATAGTTGCTAAGGTTGGTTACAGGCTCACAGCTGTCAGACGTAAAATAAACGTGAATGGACTATAGGTACTTGTATTTCAAACTGTATAGGTAGGTAATTGATTTGTTATGTCATAATAATTATTTTATGTTTGTGTTCGTTTTGCGTTAATTAAATCCAATTATATCCAGTTGAGATTGTATAGTTGCGTTAATAGGTAATACGGTTGTTTTAACTCGTTCTTATTTGTAAACTGTATTTATTTCCTGTTAGGGTTTTTCAACAAACTTTCCGGATTTAAAGCACCTCTAATGTGTAAGATTAGTGTTCCACAAGTTTGCTATTATTAAAATATATGAATTAAATTTGTAATAATGTCATAGCCGGGTAATAAATCTCTCGTGGAGTCATTATAAATTAATTCTTGGGCTGTTATTGCCGTCTTTGAATAGTTACCGATCAATGCCGTGATGTTGGTAGCTGACCATAAACAAGTAGAACTGAGTCTGTGACAGAAGTGCTTTATTCATTCTCTCTATTATTCCACAAATTGATAATTTTAAATGTTGATTTTTGCTGTTTTAAAATACAACACGATGACTCACACAAGTATTTCAGGAATGTAGGCAGGCAATACGTTATCACTATCAGTGAAACATGAAGTAAATTGGTAGACAAGGTAGTTGCGAAGTTATATTTATTTTATCGCTAGTTTATTTCTGTAGCCATTGCAGTAATGAGTGAACTTGTAAACGAGGCGATATCAATAAATGGTATACCTATCGGATCTAATCGTTTTGACGATAATGTAACAAAGGCTTGCCAAAAACCTGAAATTACCTATCGCTTAGTGAGAATTCGGCGTTACTTTGTGGTTATTGAAAATCCAATATGGAGGGTATTTAGCTTTATAATTTAAAACAATACGACTCTTTTTTTGTCGGTAGGTATTGATAAAAAAATGGCGGGTAGGCAAACATCACAACTACCGCAGCTGTCTAGAGTTCAATCATATTTAATTGATGTGACGATCGTCTATGACATAGTTTTCACAAAAAAGGTATGTCACTCTTTACCCGTAACAGCCAAGTTGTCTACAGTAAACTTAATCAATCAATGAGTAAACCAGACTGGAAGCAAATAAGTCCAGCATGAGTCTCAGTTTTTCAAAGTTACAAACAAGAGAAAGTTGACCAAAACACCTTAGCACAATGTAAAATACAACGCCAGAATCAGGGACTAATAAATTGAATGGTGTCGCCATTAAAGAACAAGGCAGAACATTTTGTTACTTTTAGTGGCGCTGTAGTAGCCAACAAGGGCATTTAAAATTTCAGAGAGTTTTTCCACATGTTCCGATTATTTACGGGCTACTGTGCCGGCGTGATAAATTCTTAAACGCGTTTCGACGGTATTCCGTTTAACAACTTTTATAGACTTTGGCTTTACCATTACCCTTTTTATTAACACGGAGAAGCAGCACAGTAATAATGTAAAAACTTGGCTCCCTCTCTCACAAAACTAACAGTGGTAAACAGTAAACGACACTTCATATTCAACTTTTTTCACTCTTTCCATAGATAAACCCGAAATACTAGCCAGCTTATTGGCCCGAATATACCCAAATTATTCACATGTCAGTCAGACTCAACACAGAAAATGATTAGCTTGCGTTCCGCGTCGCGACTATAATTCACGGTCAAGTTGACAGGTGGCACTACTTGCCCCCATTCTCAGGACAACATTAGACTTTGTTATGAACCAGTTTTCTAAGGAAACTACTAATGCAAGGTTTTTTATTACTATGCTGAGGTACCTTGGAAGTTCTACAATGTCTATTGTCTACTGTTGCTATGTCCAGGGATTTATAACCATAGACAAATATAGCGGCTATTTTGATTACATTACGAGGAAGAAGTATCTGGGGGAAAAACACTTTTAATTAAATTTTGTTTTTTAGAAGACATTTAGTATTAGTTTTATGTAATGGTTAAAAGCGTAGATTTATTTATACTTGATGATCCCAATTCGTTTCTGTTTTCGTAAATAAAATAGGTTAAGTGATCAGTTTTGGCGGAAAATGGTGGCGCAATTATTTGAAAAAGCTGTCTTATTTTAGGTATCGTTTTGCTCATATTGGTTTTCCTTTTAGTATAAGTGAAGTTAGTTCTATGTTGTAGTACCTATCTACTTCCTGACGGCTTCGTCGGAAGGTAATAATATCAAATGGCGATTTTCATTGGTTTGGGTAAGTTTTCCTTTCCTAGAAATCCGTATCCTAATTTTGCTTCAAAGAATTCAATGGACTGTTCGTTTTTCCAAATACCTTATTTTAGTAACTTGGTAGGTATTTATTTATTTTTGCAACAACAAATGCAAGCTGCTATCAAATAATCGGTAGGATGTAACTGATGTACGCAATATTTATTTTCGATGTTAACCGTAATTTTGTCAATGCTTCCGCTGTCATGGCCGCCATTGATATTGTATCGAATCGAATAATGACAGTTTAAGTTGTAATAAAACGTATATATATTTCCATAACAACAGCAGGATAAAATAACTCCGAGATGAATAAATAACTTTATGTTGGGAGCAGGTAGTATGAACGGAAAATAAAAAAAAAAAACCTTAGAATAAACTATAAACCTTTAAAATACGCAATTTTGACCCATTCGTACGTCACACATTTTAGGGAAATTCATTAAAAACTTCAAATTGTTACTCTAGGTAGGAATAAGCACTAGGTTATTAAAAATACTACCTTCTTGTACGAAGGTATTCCACTTGTTTTATTTTGCTTTGATGAATCTAGTAGAAGGTATCGTGGTAAATATTTTGTTGGCAGAATATGGTAACGAGAATGAGGAAATAATAGAATGGGTTTTTTCTATGAGAAACCATCTGGTATCCACATTGTTCTGCGGCCAGCACATGGTAGCATACTAATAAACGTTCCAATTAAAACCGGCGCTACTTGTTTCGTCCAAATGTAGTAAGTACAAACCGGAACCGTAGTTATGCAAAAAGACGATCCACCTTTTCATATTCAGAATATTACAACACTATTGTTGTAAATAGAACCTGTAGCGGCTATAATTAAAAGGAACGCCGCCATCTTGTTTTTCCACAGACAATTTCAATTTCCCTCCTGTCAAAGTCATTCAATCGGCAAAATAACCATGCAGCGCTTTACTAGTTTAAGTTATCTAACACAAACTGGTAATGTTAATCTATGCAAATGCAACGCATCGGCCGCGGTGGCCGGTGACCGTGGTCTAGCCAGTTACAATGCCAAGTTCAAAAAAGTGGCAAATTATGTGCTCAGCGCTAGAAACAAAAGGTTTCGTAACTGAACTTGAACGATAAACGCATACAAATAAGCCTGCACACTGCACACTGCGTAGTTTAGCTTTCTTACCTATTGTTTCAGATGGCAAAGGGTAAAAGAAGAGGTGGTCTTTGTACCGCATTTGCAAAGGAGACTGTTATATCAATTTAGCAGGAGGTAATAGACAATATTTAAAAACTAAAAGCTTACAAGATCTAACGATCAAGGACATTATGAGACCCGGAAGAACAAAAACTAGTAGAACAACTACAAAGTACACCGCTAATTTATGAGCCACAATGACGTAGCTAAAATTACAGACGTTTTATTTTTCGCCGAGACAACGCCTAAATATCACGGTAAGTAAATTGTTGTACAAAATTCACCAACAAAACAAATAGTAGGAGAAGGGCGACACTTCAACCGAGGTAAGTATATTTACATTGAATTTAGACAGAAAAGCTCACCGAATATTAGCAAATTCGCGATTACGCAGCACCTGTGGTTTTGCGACGCCGTTATTTACTTAAGGAACTCTGAATGCCGTCTTTACTACCCGAGCAACTGTTTAACAACAACATAGTGGGTAAACACGCTGTTGATTCTATTATTGTCTTTGATTTTCTCAATTTTTACGAATTTCGAATTTCTTTTATTGTTAGCCGGATTGTGGGGCTCGTAATAATAACAGCCGCACCGGTTAGACTGGAAGCCGATTTAAAAATAGTTTAGAAAAGGCTAGGCAGTTGATGATATAAGTCGTATTATATAATAACTTGGAAGGGCGTTTGTGCACTACAAGGAATTTTACTGTCCGGCAGTCCGATTTTTAACGGTCCGATGTGGTATGAAAGAAACGGATGATTGGCTTGTGCACTTGTCCGTTTTTATTCGGATCGGTGCGGCGCAGTTTAGGTTTGCACTCTTTGAAAAACTATACGCCACGCACGCGTAATTACGCTAGGAACGATGAGTTTCTTGGAACGTCGGCAGTTGCTTGCTTTATTACTCTACGTGCGAAGACGTATAAGACAAAAAGAATTTTGGGTTCATCCCCTTATAAGTGAAAGGTACCCGACAGGGTCATTTTAACTACTATCGGATGTCTACAGCTACTTATCATTTTCTTTAAAAACGGCCCAAAATGGTGAAAAGTAAAATGTCGGATGGTAAAATTACGTATAGTGCACAAACGAGTATATACATTTATGGCGTGCCATGTCGGTCCGTATAAAATCGGATTGCATAAGCAGCCTATAATGTTCCCACTGCTGGGACACAGGCCTCATCTCTATGAAAGGGAATGGGCTATAATCGACCACGCGGGCCCAGTGCGGGTTGGTAGATGTCACATGTGGTCGAATTTTAGGTTCTAGGACATGCCGGTTTCCTCACGATGTTTTCCTTCACCGTTTTGAGGGCAGTGGTGATGAAATAAATTTCACAAAGTAATGCGCCTGGCTGGGTTCGAACCCACGACTTACTGTTCGTAAATCTGGACCGCCACCACTGGGCCACCGCTGCTCCCAATCGGACTGCCGGACAGTAAAATTCCTTGTAATGCACAAACGCCCGAAAACTAGTGTTTTTTTTTTTAATAACCGCCGCTTTATTGTAAAAAATAAATGAATTTCAAATATTTTGTTATTCAAATCAAATAGATAGTGAAACTTCGGGTTTAATAGTTTGGTGTTGATATACGGCGCGTCGCGGTAGCAAATGAAAATCCCGCGAGGGGGAGCACTGCCTAGGACAAACACTGACCTTATTGGTAATTTCCTAAAGGTCCGTAAATCCCTAATAAAGTATCCTAAAGGTCAGGTGCGTATTACATGTCGAAACCAACGAATATGTGTTCGAAGAAGCGTAGGAATGAATCTTATCTAATAGTCTACTACGTAGACTGTATTTGAGAAAAAAAAAGGAGTTTTTTCCTTTTTCCGTCCATACTTTTCACAAGATTTCCATAGCGTCTAAACATGGCGTTCGAATATACATTTTATAGAATTTTATGTTTCACAAATAAATACGTGTTTCCTTTAACAGCGAGGGTATTAACCAAAATAATAAGTTTTTTTTTTTTAATTGGAAACAATAATAAAACGTCAGAATGACAAGTATGAAGTACTTTTTTTATATAACCATAACCAAGCTACGTCCTTAAAACCTCTCCGATTTTGATTCATGTTATTTTCTTCTTTATTAATTATCGGTTTAAGGTGGAAGCGCCAGGTTAGCCCGCGAAATTCAAATTTTGTTCAACATACAGCCTGATTCTGGCCGGCAAATTGCAAAAAAACCTAAGAAAATTTTAATTTCGTGGGCCACCCCGGCGCTTCCCCCTTAATGTTCTTTCAGATAACTCCGCGGTAATACACGACAAGGTTACCCGGCATTGTCTGTGTTTGCGCATAACGGAGCGGGAAAATTTGGTCAGAGCTTAGTCATAAAGTCAATATGGCGACGAAATAAATTATTGTATTTCTCTGCTCCAATTACCTAATATGAAGGGCCATTCAATAATCACGTGAATAAATGAGTCATGGTAAGGTCATGGTAACTTGTGGAATAACAGAGTGATTTAATAAAGACGACTTAATCCATCAGGTCTAGTCCCACAGGTAACGCATCAGGCGTGGCACTAAACAATCCTGCAGGCATAGGTGATAAAAGATAATGAAGTGAAATAATACTATAATTACACCAGATTAAAAATAAAGTCATGCCCGATGCTTATTTGCACATTTGTTTGGAAGAAAATGACGTGCTACGTCAAACGCCCCATGAATTAGGATAACAAAATGAGTTTTAAGAATATTTCGAAGACAGTTTCCTCGACAAAATGGTTGACATCAACCTGTTAGTTGCCAAATAACAAAGTTCCTCAGTTATTCTTGGAAAAAGGAAAGCTCTAACGTTCAATTCAATTTCATTCTCGAATAACCGTAGAAAACCTAAGTTCTACTTCTACCAGTAAGTTGGCACAAACAGTTTTTTTTACGTCAAGGCAAAGGCGAGTAGGCAAGCGTGTTGGATACAGTCTTGAAAGCATTGTATTGTATAGTTTCTTTGCGAATGGATTCAATTCGTCTCACAGACTAATACAGTGGGAAAGACAGACAATTGTATCGTTACTTACTAGATGTTCTCAAGGAGGTTAAACGTATAAAAGACTTCGTATTTTCGTCCCGCAAATATTTTTGGAATAAAGAGAATTACTGTGACAGGAAAAAGATATTGTATTAACTCTATACAGTCGATGAAGCCATTTTTTTTCTAAAGGTCACGTGGTTTGATATTAGGTAGATAGGGACAAGTTAATTAAGACGAAATACTTCGATCAATACCGTATTTCAGGACTATTAAATTAACTAAGCAACAATCCAGTGCTATTTTACGTTATTTGGCCTTCGCTTAACCGTCTAACTGTTAAGTTAACGAACTCTGAAGAACCCCATTTGTTGGAGCTCGTTAGCTTGGTCTAGAAGCTTTAATAAGAGAGACAAGTTTGGTAAAAGTTTTGTGACTGTCATCTTCTTTCACTGTAGTTTTGTTGTAGATGTCAACGCTATACCAAACATTTCATGGAGTATTCTAGTCAGGGACAGTTTTAGGCTCGTATTAATCTAGATTTGAATTGAGTCTAGAACTTAAATTTACCTAGTAACAAGATTCGATCCATCTCCAAAATAAACGATGGTTTTGCCAAAGTCAAGGTTGAATTGAACAAAAGCGAATCTGAGTTTTAAAAGCTGTTATCATGGTGTTAATTTGTCGTGCCATGCCGGTAGAAAAACGTGACGCCTAACGTAATCACATTGAAATATTTGTTTAATTTTGTAATAAAAGATAACACGATAATGTATACAAATAGAGCGGTTATTAGTGTTACGAAAATACACGCCTTCATGTAAGATTTTAGATGTTGAAGCATAGGTTATTAGATTCTTATAGAGCTACTAGAGTTTTTTGGTGCTCGAATGTCAACATGACAGGGCCGCTGTTGGCAAACATGTTTTGTGAAATAGTTTGGTAAAAAAAAACAAAATGGCGGCGTTAGTACCTATGTTGGTCACGCGCCAAAAAATCCATGAGATGCACATATATGATAGCTCTAGGTGCTTAATATGTTATTCATTTTCTGCCTACGATTAAATAGGTTAGACGTGACATGACCTATGATAAATACGTACGTTTGGATGTCAAGATAGTTTGTGTATTTATTATGCACTCGTGGTCCTCCTCTCATCGTATTCGTAGCATGACTCACACCAAATTGCTCTAATAGTTCGCTACTTCGTTTGTTTTGTTATTGCGAAACTGCTGGAAGCAAAATCCATCCAATAAGTTGAGAACTATGGGCCATCAAAAGAAGCTAATTCTTGATGTAAATTGTATTAATTGACAAAATGTTACAAATGTATTGAAAAGTACAAACGGCTGTTAATTTAAAAATCCACCTAATAAATAATGAGTCTGGAACTTCATTTTGCAATAAACAACGCTTACGACTGACAATTGTCATCGCAGTGCGAAACTGACGACCTTTCACTTAACCGTAACCCCTCTGTTAGCATTGGGCACTCGGTACCCACATAAACACTTGAATGAATGTTTGAATAAGAAGCTACAGTGTTGCAAAGATCTTTTGGCATCTGGGTAATGTTGACAGATAAACATTTGTAAAAGTATTTCATGCTATTGTGTTTAGAAAACAAGATGGCGAAGTTTGTTCCTAGATCCCTGGTTTAACTTTAGAGTGTTATAATGCCAGATTTCAGACTGAATTTTGTGGGTAGCACCATTTGAAACCATGCAACCTCGAACTACAGTCTCATATCGTCTTAATTAATTTACCATTTAGAAAATCATCAATTGATAATTAAGATTTATGTTTTGTCTATTATTTATTTATTTATTTAAACTTTATGTACAATAGTGATACATAGGCGGACTTAATGCCACAAGGCATCTATTGATTTGACATTAACGTGAATTTGACGAGTTTAGTTCTTTTAGTTATGTCCATTAATTCCTCAATTTCTTCGGGTGTTGTCAAGTTATCAGGTAACAAGGTAGACCGCGGTTTATCTACTGAAGAAATAGCAAAGCAGAAATAATAACAGTTAGCAAACAAAATAACGCTAAATAGATGGTAATAAAAAACCCTATAACTAATGGAGGATGGCTATTTATTACTTTTGTGTAATCGATGCGATGCCTATTATGACGCCACCCCACGCCAGCGTGACGTAGGCGGTGGCAGTAAGACTAGCACTGAATACCGAGACAACGACAGTATTCAATACATGTAGGTCAGAATTGAGACAAGCCGGCGCCAATAATACTAGCAATGGACTTAGTTTAATGGAAAGTTTTCTAGTAAAAAGGTTTCATAAAGAAAATAAAACTAGACTGAACTTCGCTCTGTTTTTTTTACTTCAGCATATTGAAGTGATAAGATATACAGTCTATTTACTTTCCGTTGACAGATGGTTCTCAACAGGCTGGCTAAAAGAATTCCACTCTCTTTTTTAGTTAAATTAAATAAAATAAAAAAATCTTATCATTTGTAATCTTTGATAAAATTATTAAATGCTTTTATTCATTAGATGTGTAAATAAAAGAGCTATGGCCCAAGACCATTTACTATAGATAATGGTTAGTTATCGAAAGATCCTTAATTGAAAAGGAAAGTTTATAAATTAACTGTAACTACATTACAAGGGACAGCGTTTTGCAAGATCAGTTAACTGTATATGGGTAAAGTGAAATTAAATCGGTTTGACGTCACAAAACTAGTTCTTGCGATAAGTTCTGTTGACATACCATTGAACAAGACTTTCAAGGGCAGAAAAATTCTGTACTTGAGTAAATAATATATTCAATTAGGAGGACAAAGAATATTTAAATCATACTAGAATATTGTTGATAAATGGCGCCTAGCGAAGTCTTGGGCAGGTGAGGATAAGTCATAGCTACTTGAAAATTCTGACTCATGTAGATCATAGTCATACTTGCCACGTGCTGCAAACAAATGCACGATAAATTGTCGATCTTGGCTGTCATACCGGAATCTATTGAGTCTGTGGCAATCGTTACTGAACGAATTGACAAACTTGGGACTTGAAATATCTGTATGCCGGGTACTTGTGTTCAGAACATAGTTTCGTATTCAAAAGTGCTATTTTATGCAAAACCGAGTTCACTGACGGTCTGCCACTTTTCATCCTCATAAGGGGCATAAGGGTGAAAAGTAGCAGTGGCGGTAGTACCTAGAAATAATTGGAGTGACTTGACTAATGATAATTTTAATCATTCTTCTCTGATATTATTCAAACTTAGATATATTTTTTTAAATCTGTAAGACTTAGTAATTGTAAACCATCATTTCTTCTCTAATGACGCCACCAAAATAATGTAGCGTTAGACGAATCGGCATTGTAACAAACAAACAATTAATATTTTATTGAACCCACAGTAATCGAGAGTTTTCATTAAAATCAAGTCGTGACGTTATTCTTATCAGCTGGCTGATTATCAGAACTTTCTTAGATATTTTCGGTTGAATGAACCCTTTGTTTTAATATTTTATAATACCAGTCTATAAATTTTCTAATATGAAACTAATTTGAGAACCAATAACAATGGAACTCATACCGTGCATGGTATAATAATATACTTCGCCGTATATTATTATACCATGATACTGTGAAGTAGCCTACAGATACTGTGCTAATAGGAATCTTTTGGAGCGTCAATGACATTGACAGCGGGTGCCGTTGGTAAACATTTGTGCCAAAGAGGAAGAAAAAAGAAACATTTGTGAAATTATATTGAATAAAATAAGATGGCGGGGGTAGTTCCGAAATAGACTACACTTCAATGGATTTTTATACAATTAAACCTCAAAAGTATTACATTTAGGTAGGTACTACGTAGTGAGATCAATACTGTCGCCTGGAAATTGCCAGCACCCTTCATATGAATTTTACATTTTTATGTCAACTCAAGGAAAAGTTTTTAATTATTATTTAGAAAAGCTTTACATAATTAGGTTTGTAAGACAGAAAAGAGTCTCTTTCTATTGATCGTCAGTTGTTGAGCGTGAGATTCTGTCTGGAGTTCGGTTCTCTCTATTGTTAGATTAATGTCCAAGTATGACGAATTTTTTAACATTTCATTTAAAGTTTTTCTTTTATCATTATCGTTGATAACAACAAGTATGAGGAAAAATCTGATTGTAAAACGATTAGATACAAAATGAAGTCATTTGAATGGCGGGATTTCCATTTTTATAGCAATTTTTCGTTACTAAAAATTATAAATTATCTTCAATACGGGCGAAATTAGATTAAATAATCTGATAAAGTCGACTATCGTGACAGACTGAAAATCTTTTTTAGCAAGATACTCGGCTATTATCAAAATATTGACATATTTTAACATTAATTAATTGATTATAAATCGATACTGGACAACTAACCTCCTTTGTAAATCCTAACCTTTGTTATCAGCAATAGGAATTAGGAAGGGCTAACTAGTACTAACACTTTTGCCAAAAGATAAAATCTAGCGACTCACTAGACCATATCGTTGTTTGTATCGGCAACAGATACAAACAGACTTCCAATGTCGCTGGAGACACTGTAAAAGTGTAAGACTTCCGTTAGCGCTAATCAAAATAGGCTTTGTTTTACAGAAACAAGTGCTAGCGCATTAGTCACTAGCTGATAACACAGGCTTATCGGTCGCGCTATCTCAGCCATCGAGTTGGCAGTAAAATCAATAATAGATGTCTTTGCTACACCAGTTACATTAAAAAAAGTGCTTTGCACACCGACTAAACCATTAAGAGAATACGATATGTCAGCGACTTGTCGTTGCTCCCGCCTTTGGGTCCCCCGCCATCGTAAACCAGACTGATCTAACGGGTTGTCGACCTAATAAAAAGGCTATTATTGATGATAACCTGTCATTGCATAGTAGATCCACATTTGAACCCCTGGCTTTAGCTGTTCGGCTTTGGTATAAACCCACTATTTAATACGAAACGTGACTTGAAATAATCCGTTAGATATCACAAGCAGGATAAGTGTTTACTTGCCTATTTGTGTTTAATGTGACTGAGTGATACGCGTGGCATTTGCAAATGTTATGCCAACATTGCAAACGGTAGTAAGAATAATAATGTTTCCTCTTAGCATTCTAACGAAATGCTGAGGTTTTCAGGAATACTACCGTCTTGGTCCGAACAAGTCGCAAAAGCAGCAGGTGATGAAGCTCAGGAATACGGGACCGAAACTCGGCGTAAAGCAGACAGGGTTTAAGCTCACTCAGCAGGAGGTGAAAAAAGGCTGAAAAGAAAGAGGTGTCCTACTCTACACTAGAGTCAACTTCCAGTCTGTCTAACCAAAATACTACTACAAAGCATGCTAAAGAATAGAGCACTACTCCAAAATAAACGAAGGTAGTTCTTATTAGAAGAGGCTATTATGAACGTCCACATAGTTATTATGATAGCATATTCAACACATTTAACTTCGTTAGTAAGTTTATAATTAGTTCCAGTCTAGACTGTAGACCATCCAGTTGTCAAATAATTTACTATTTTGGCTTGACCTCCAGTTATCATGCTATGTTTTGGTGGTCAATTGTGGTGTCTATAATAACTTAAGTGCGTTATTAATTGGTTCTTCGTGTTTTTGGGTGACTTTGAGACCTTTTACCTCGTCTAAATACTAGATTTATACTCGGTATTCGCTTTCATGTCTAAAATAGATCCAATTGGGCATGACAATGATGCTTGTTCATAATTAAGAGATGTGATTGTTGAAGATTTTGATAATTTATTAAACAGCTAAGGATGTTACTTATAAAGTCTCCATCTAATGAAAATCCCAAACTCCAAAGCGGCAACGGAGCTTACCGGTCTCTACAAGAAAAGTTACTTTGGAAACTTTACCAGAATGTTTCATAATAATCTGGCTGGGGGATAAAAATAATAAATATGGGCCAACTTTACCAGTATTATATTTTGAGATGTTTTATCCCAAATTAGAAAGCCGACCCTGTTCTTTTAAAAGAATGACGGTAAGAGTTTGTCAAAGACTTTTACCAGCTCAAATATCGGGATGTTAATTATTTATTTTTTAATGTGTAGAATAAGAAAGGGCACAAACAATAAAAGGTAGTAGAAATAACATCAATAACTACTATAATGCCATTAGCTTGACACAAGGTGTCTGCGGACAAGGTGTATGAGATGTCATACGAATACTGCTAATTTAACACACTCAGCAGCTGGTGAAACCCAGCTCCTTTGACACGAGCTCATAAACAATGCTTATTTATGATTCATACTCTGTGCAACAAACCTGCATAGAGAGATAGAACAATGGAGTGCGCACGCGCCGTGAATTCAATCGTCACGTTTAGCTGGATTGATTCAGGAAACAAATCATCGTGATTATTGTTTTCAAGTATTCCGTGCAGCTGCACGTTTGGATTCAATTATTTTATGATTACGTGACGTAGCTGGCATGAACTAGAACCAAAAATTTAAAGCCATGTTATAATATCTACAGTGCCCGCTGTACTGGGTCCACGTGGTGTATTGCAAACCGCTCCCTCTAAAAGAGAGGATGCCTATGTCCCAGCAGTGGACCATTTTTAAACTGATTGTTATTATGTTTATACGTACATATATGCGTGCTTACAACTATACACGTCGAAAGGATCATTCAACGCTGAATTCTGATAGGTTGATAAAATTGTTAAACCTAAAAATTACTTTTCATAAACGAATTAGCACTTACAATACAATAAAATATGTATTTAATTTTAAACAAGGTTAAATCTTGATAAAATACGGAGAATTTGTGTTGAATTCTAAGAACTTCCTTTGCCTGGACAAGCACGTTAAGATATTTTAATGAAGTTAAAAATGTTATCGCGCATAGTTGAATTTCGTGACTACTTTATAAAAATCTTGGTAACGATGTTATTTATTTTGTGCTGTTTCATGAGTATTTTAAACAACTTTGGAGGTTCTGTACATAATATAATGGAGTACGGAAGTACTTAAAAAACGGTGCCAAGATATGGCGAACGAAATTAAACAAGCAATGTTATTTTCCTTAGGAAATAGAAAAACAAACTAGAACAAGAAATGCTGCCGTAATTATGCCTTGGTTCATTTTATTTACTTTAAATGCTAAGTATTGTTCGAATTTGCATTCAATTAAATAGCATCCAAACAAAAAAACACAGATTCCACAACGAATAAATCAAGGTCGCTATGCTGCTGTGCAATTACGTAATAATTGCTGGCGTGGCGTTCAAATGCGGTGTGGGAGGCTGCACTGGCAGGCCATTGGCGAAATAACGCTGCCAAGATAAGTTCTGCCTGAATAAACGACTAGAAATCATAAAGAAATAAAATCTTATTTAGATCGAATTCAACAACGTTTCGCTGTTCAAACATTATTCACCATTTTTTGACGTTCTCTATTTTTTTCAAGAGGGCCCTCTATTGAATCAAGGCCTTGGAAGGAGGTTCGTTGTAAAAAAGATAACATAATAGAGGTTCTATGATACTTCAGAGTACAATACCGCAAGGAAATTGCGAGGGACGAAAAAGTGTTAAGAAATCTCGAATTTTTAAGCTTTGTTGAACGCTTGAAGCTGATGAGATCATCATCCATCTTTGTAGTTAGATTACGACTATTTAGGTCACAAAAGATATATTCAAAACCGTTAAAGTAGCACACCGAATATTTAGGAGTTAAAAAACCCGAATAATTTGTTTAATTTTGCTAAAGCGAAGGTTTGTTAACGCAGAGTAAGATATGCATCAGTGACTTTCGTGCAATCATGTTGAGATTGGCGGCCATTGTAAGTTAAATACAAGTTATGCAATCGTTCGGTTAACTAAGTAATGGTTTCGTCAAATCCGAAATACCAGCAAACAAACAACTACATTGTGGGGGCAAAAATTAACCCCACTTATAACTACGATGAATGAATGTTAGTGTGTGTATGATAGTGTAATAAAATGTTGCAAGTGCAAAGAGCATCTCAGCGGAGCATTGAGGGAGCATCGGATGGCAATGACACTGCAACGACGGAACTTACGTCACGGAAAATAACAGACAACTTCTTATCTCTACTTTTATTTACCTGAGATCTAGAGGATTTCATTAATTTCCTTTGTCGTCCCACAGAGAATACAGAGATTGAACATTTTGATTAAACCTGCGTTCGGCTGTGAAAAACTCAGTCCAAATAATCCCCGAAATTACTTAGGATTCTTATAAAATTAATTTTACAGAAAAATATCTCGAATCTTCTTTAGTTGAATGACGAAGCCTGACCTTTTTTTACGTACAATTTAATAATGGACAGGAATCCACTCGATTATGTCAAGATCACGCTCTGATTATATATGTATATTATGTGTTGCATAATAAAGGACATCAAATCAAACTAAAGTAATGTTTTAAGAGATCAGCGTGAAAAAACATGCAACTAGAGTGCACCAAAAGCATAAAATATAAGAGACTCAATCGAATCCGAGAGTCTAACGGCGTAGAAAATTAGTTATGTTAGAGTGCATCAGTCAGTTTTCAACGAAAACGATTTTTCGTCACGTAGCTAGGTGTAAATAATTCCAAATTCGTCAAGTCATTACATCAACCAATTATTGGAACCGTAATATCGAATATACAGACAGATATGCCCGAGTCTATGAAAAGGCCCAGAAGTATTTAGGGATAAATGTAAGCTCTTTTTATCTTTGTTTCTAACAAGTCTGAAGTTATCCGAATTTTTGCCTCTAGCGTGTGCGTAACAAACCTTGCGTGATCCCATATTCTCCACATATCAAATAAAAGCCAAAGAGGCTCGACAGATTGGCTAGCACAACTTTCGCGGTTTCTATCAAGAATTTTATGGCCTCTTCCAACTTTAATGTCTTTGATATAATGTTCTTGAAACTTTTTATCAATTCTTTTATAGTTCTAACTGCCATACCAATCCAAGCGGTTCGTTTTTGAAAAAAGGTGTGAAGATATGTACTTTTTATAGATTAGATATAAACTCATGTTTTATAGATATTTGTGGGGTAATCAACGTTATTGCCTCGTTAGCCGCCCCATCAGTTTCCTAAGAGGTTACTGCGGAAATATTTCGTTATGGCGAAGCGACAGCGATATCCGGACAGTGTCAACAATTAGTGCTGATACTTCTAGGGGAAGACCCCTTATTAACCTGATTAGCGTTTACATGTAATTAAAGTTATGTAGCTTTAAAAACAAGGATATTATTGACATTATTCTAAACAGGAAAATAATAACAAGTCATGTATTAATTTGTTGAAAAATTACGTAATTTCAATACTCTTTGGATGTAGACATATTGTGCTGTAAACCAACAAACATTACTATGAGAACATAGTCAGTGGCAGCTTAGAATTAGCCGTTAGAACTAAGGTTTCATCTTGATTTTTAGAAAGTTGGTACAACTAACAAGGTAGATTCGGCTTTGTTTAACACCCTATTATAGAGGTCATTGAAGACAAAACTTAAAGGCAGGACATCTGGTACTCAAAAGCAACCAATTTAAATTTCCGCGTCGCTTCGTTTACGCGCCTAAACAAACACTTGCCCTATTAAACGCAAGGTCATCGCACGAATTAGCGAAGCAGTTCATTAACACGTTCAAAAGTTAATAAGCTTCCTGAAAGACACTTTGTCTTTGGCAAAAAAACCTTCGCCTAGAAAGATTGATGCCTTGAACTTAGTGCTTAATAGTTCCATGGATTAAACAATGACCATTCATGAAAATTAAAAAGTTACAATGTCACGCCACTGATGTTTATGCTTTCGAACCGCAAAAGGTAATTAAACCGTGATTACCGCGAACCAGTAAATAACGGTTTCAGGGAGTAATAAGTAGTTGCAAGTTGATAGGCTATTGTCTATGAATTTATAGAAACAGTTCGTCTGTAATGGGGATAGCAACTGTGAAACTAATGGCGCTAGCATAGGTGGTTCCAAGCATTTTATATTTCAAAACAGCTTGACCTAATTGGTCGGATAGCGCCATCTACAATGAGCTTTTAACAGTCTTCCCCATCTAATAGGCCAGGTGCACTTCGAGGATGTTGTTTTTGATTCACAGAACAATAAAAAGATCATCTATGTAGTTTATATTCCTAGATAAGGCTGAGAACTAGCACCTCAGACGTCTTGTAGATCTCTTCATTTAGCTTTATTAAATTAAATTATTTTTACGACAGTTACCTACATGATTTATAATGAACCTTTGACAACATTTGATCCATGGATATATTTAAGTGTCGCTGATGCGCGCTGACGTCATTCAACAACAGGACCGAAATGATTTGAAATGCTAAAACAGAACTGTATTTTCAGATTATCATTTTGCTGTGCAATTCGTTGACCCTTGTCATTAAATGGGATAAAAACTTTAACTGAACGGCAAATGTTACGTCTTTTATCGACTGTTTTATGTTCACAAATATCGTATTTTGTCAGACCCATAACTTTATCAGGCGACTGCAGTATGCCATCGATTCTTTACTTTGTAAGATTGGTACCTATGTAAAATATGGCGCACGGCACAAATCACAGTACCAGACTATATTTCGTATTAAATGTAGGTATATTTTTAATCTTATTAGGAGCATTACATATAGGCTTTATTTATAATGAGCTTTCTATTTTAGTTAACTAGAAATCCTTTAATTAGTCTTACTTATCAATATTTTTAGGTATACTTTAGAAGTAATGAACTAAACGTCAACTAGGCACAAAGGCGGCCAGAGGACGCGCTCTATACCTAACTACAATACATAATCATCATTTGAAACATTTCCAATTTACAGTTTTTACCTAAACTTTCCTCCAGATGTTACTCTATTTATAAATTTTACTCTTCTCGTTTTTTCATACAAAATATTTTCTTTTCTATGGACAGGAGACATCTTTGCAGATGATCGTTATCTTATTCATTACATATCAATTGCCTAATCATTATTTACGTAACTATTGACCTTAGCTACAAGTGGAATATTATTATTTAAAGCAAGTTATGACAACATCAACATCCCGACGCAATTATTATGACTGTAAAGTGTGACTCATCGGTATGATACGAAATGTAGCAGTTTACGCGACCTATTGTGTGATGCTCCGCTCGGAACATGAAAACATAATATGTAACAACGATTTCATTGATTTTATTCAGACAAATATGTACACACCCCAGCGGCGACTCCAAACCATATAAAAATATAATACAAAGCTTAAAAACACGATGATTAAGCTGTATCGACGCGGGAATGTATCGGTGTCGTCGGCGTAACGTTAGGAATCACGGTCAGTCACTCGAGTTAGCTTTGGTACCTCGTAAATGCACGGGTCGCTGTCGCTGAGCACAGCACTGAGAGTCAAACGCTGGCCGCGCGGCCGGCCTTGCCCGCCAGCTAGAGCGCGGCCGACTCGGGCGCCATGAGCGGCGACAGCGGGCCCGCCACGCGCCGCCCGCGCTCCAGCTCGAAGCGCAGGTCGGGCGGCGTGCGCCGGGCCGCCGCTCCGTCCTCGGGCAGGAACGCGGCCACTAGCAGCGCGCAGATCACCAACAGCGCACCCAGCACGAAGGGGGGCCCGGGCACCATGCGCACGTACTTCTCCTGATCCGGCTTGCCGTTCACCGCGTGCTCCTCGTTCAGGTCCACGTGGAACAGGTAGAAGATCACGCCGAACATGGCGGGGCCTAGGCCGTTGCACAGCCCGCGCACGCCCGTCACCATGCCCTGCACCACGCCCTGCCGGTCCGCCCGGCTGTTCACCGACACATATGCACTGATTGCTGGGTATGTGACCGAGCCCAGGGCAGCAAGCACTCCGGCAGCCCACATCATCCACGTACGGCTACCAAAGCCATACCACATGAGCTGCAGCATCTCAAACAGCAGTCCCATCATAATAGTGTGCTTGGCTCCGAGCACTCTCATCAAGAATCCAAGAACAACTTGTACAGCAATACTGAGCACTCCTACAATTGCAATAAATATTGCCACTTGGACTACACCGAAGCCCATCACTAACTTCAAGTACACAAATATGCACGAATACTGTCCGGCCTCCGGCAAGTACGAGAGAAACACTGCCACACACAACATTAGCACTGTACGTTCCGCACCAACTTTTCTCAATGCTGCGAAGGGGTCAGCTTGCTCCCAGCTGATAGCAGGGCCCCAGCCACTGGGTCTGACCTTCTCTGGGAGGCTCTCAGGCACTGCGACCATGATGAAGAACACGTCCAGGATAGCGACGGCGGTGGCAGCGGCGACCACGAGCGCCTCGCCGTACAAGTCCATCAGGTAGGCGCCCAGCGCGGGCGAGATCACCATGCTGGCCGCAAACGTGGCGGATACGAGCCCGTAGGCGCGCGAGCGCTCCGCCTCCGTTGTGACGTCGGCCACGTACGCGAACACGATAGAGAAGGTCACGGCGAAGACTCCGCTGATGCTGATCATGGCGAAGAACCACCACGTGTTGATGGTCATGAGTGGGATAGGCGCGCACGTAAAGAACACTGTCACCAGGAGGAAGAACTTGCGGCCCCACACATCGGACAGCGCGCCGATCAGCGGCGCAGACAGGAACGACAGGATGCCCTTGATACCCATTATTAAACCGTTCATCAAAAACGTGTGATCCGGGAACGTAACGTTCAGCACCGAGATGATCGGCATCGTGAGCAGTCCCCACGCGAAGAACTCCAGGAATATCACCACCAGAGCGTGGAACACGGAGGGCTCGCCGATTCCAGACATTGTCATAATCCCGTCTTTCATAACAGTTTTTCTATTCCGTATCACCATTTCTACTTCGGTTTTTGTAGTTTTCGTGGGCGTCATTTAAGATTTATATGGTTTATTTTCCTACAGAACTACTTATATTAGAGACATTATGAAAGCCTAAGCACTACATGGAGGAAAACTTGATAAAAACGAGCAAGTAGGAGCAACGTCAAAAATCCACTGGAAAATTGAAAAACAATTCGATATTTGTGTTGCCATTGTAAGGTCTTAAAAAAAAACCAAAGTCAAGTAATGGCTGTAAGAAAATGCTAATTGTATATTACATTAAATCTAAATAATGATGAAACTATTATTATATTGTTACTTGATGCCATTCTGGACAATCAAAAACAATTTATACATTTCTCGTAAATTGCAGTTTTTTTGGACGATTTAAAATTATACCAAATTTTGACATTGCGGAAAATATGGCAACATAAACAAAAACCAGAGATTAGTTAAAATTCTTTTCATTTCATGTAGGACGTGAACGTCGCGTCTGCGCAAACGTTGGAGAAACGCCAACACTCTTAAAACGCCAGTGGGATAGCAGCCTAAGCATTTTATGACATTTTTGGGTTACTTCATTAAAATTTTAATTAGCTAACAACAACAAATTACCCTTCATTCGTTGTTTTCAACAGCCACAGATATGCAACTTTAGAGGGTTGAACCTGGAACGTTCAATCAATATAGCGTCATAGACAAATTTTTGTCACTTTTTTTTATTATCTGGGTTGTCAAAATTGAAGGGAAGAGGAGGCGTCGACGGCTACATTTTACAAATTATATCATTTTTAATTTCATAATTACAAAATGGTAAGCATTTAAACTTATTCTGCCTCGTGCCTAGTATAATCTTCTCGAGCTGACGTTTAATTTGATGTGCATTATCCACAGATTCGCTTCATACTGATCCAAAACCGTGCGGGTAAAACTAGATTGGCAAAATGGTACATGAACTTCGATGATGACGAGAAACAGAAGCTTATCGAAGAGGTGCACGCCGTAGTAACCGTCAGGGACGCTAAACACACTAATTTCGTCGAGGTAAGTGACATAAAAACCCTGTAAGATGCCCATAAGAGTAGTCGTACCCTACAGTCATCCTGCCAAGAAGACTTTATCAATACCTGGTATTTTTACAGTTTAGGAACTTCAAAATAGTATACAGAAGGTACGCGGGGCTGTACTTCTGCATATGCGTGGACGTGAACGACAATAATCTGTGCTATTTGGAGGCTATTCACAATTTCGTTGAGGTCCTCAATGAATACTTCCACAATGTGTGTGAACTGGACCTGGTGTTCAATTTCTACAAGGTAAATAATGCTATAGTAGCTAATAAATATTAAGAAATATTTGTGTTGTTTGTTGGCTAAGGAATTTGTAACATCCTGCTATTCATATCAATCATTGAAGATGAACACAAGAATATTCCAATCAGATTATTCAGGGCTCATTTGCCTGAATATTATCTTTTTTTACTGCAGTTCTAAATTACAGAATTAAATTAATTGCATGTGAGATGAGTAATATTTTAAACCACTCTCTTAATATGGTTAGACAGCCTGTTGGTTAACCTCTGCTGGTTTCTGTTGGTTTTATTAAATTGTTACTCTGTCGAGCAGTGTGCTACTGTAGGATGTTGATGATGACAAAATTGTTACTAAACCTTTGAGTTTATCTTCTTCAGCTCAGCCTTTTCCCAACTATGTTGAAGTTGTCTTCTAGTCCAACCGGATGCAACTGAATACCATGATTTTAAAAGGAGCGTCTGCCTACCTGGCCTACACAACCCACTTATTTGATTAACCTTAGAGTCTGTGTTACTTGAAAATAAATAATAATTTAATACTAACACACTTATATAATTTTCCAGGTATACACAGTGGTAGATGAGATGTTCTTAGCCGGCGAGATCCGAGAGACATCGCAGACTAAAGTCTTGAAGCAGCTCCTCATGCTCAACTCCTTAGAGTAACTGTTCATAATCACATAGCTAGACATAGCCAAGATTGGGAAAAATATGTGAAGTATGGGATTGTTGGCATGTTAAGATGCCCTCTATGTGTGGGATGGGCTTTGTGTGCAATGCCCATTTTAACGCACATTAAAAACACCTAAATGTGTTTCTAAATATCATTGCTCTGGTGAATTTTCAACTCAGCCCTGAGATAATGAAAATACAATAATGCTTTAATTTAAGAATTCATTTAGATGTTATCCACACACACACACACACGAGTTCTACACACTTGTTCATGTCAACATTAATAGGACAAGCTTTGAGTGTGTACTGCCTAATCCAAAGACCACAGCTTTGTACTGACTTAAAGAAGTGTGTAGCAACTGAAATGTATGCAGCTGAATACCAGTATTTTACATGGAATGACTGCCAGTGTCACCTCCACAACCCAGTAATTTCTCAACAGAATATCACTTTATTTGACAAGATTCTTTTATTGGAGTGTTTGTAATAAAGTATTGTTGATGAGAAAGAATTCTTTATCACTAAGAAGAGGATGAGGATAGCTTTCACAAATCTAGAATGTTACAAAAAAAGTATGTAAGTATTTACCAAACGGTATTGCTCTTGTAAATGCTGTCCAGTGTACCTCTTCTATAAGAAATCTTGGCTATGTCATTATTAAATGTAAGTTGTATGTAATATACTTATGAATACTGCAGTAATAGCTAATACTGTATTATTAAAACCAGTAAGGCGCACTCCCTATTACATGGGCCTTAGATATAACTGGAAAAGTGTGAGTGTACTGAGGGAATGCCTCTGCTTGCCCCTTCAAGCATTGCAGGCGTGATTTTATGTGTGTTTTGTAACCAGTACAAGGAGTATTCAAGGGTATTCTGAAATTAATATGATAAAATTATGAAAGATCTGATAATCCTGGCTAAAATATTATTTTATTACTGCAGTATTGATATAAACTATTTAAATATTAACTGTTACATCATATTATATTGTTATAAAGTAAGTTTGTATAAAGAATACTCATTCATTCCATCTTAGAAGAATATTGTTCTATCAGCACTTCAAGCAGTATGGCGCATTTAGAATTGAATACAACTTGTAGAAATGTTCACTGTGTGAGGAAGAGGAAGAGAGTAGTATTATTTATTCATTTATCATATCATTATTTTATGTAAATTAATTATAGCCTATGTCTCGACATAGGCCACAATGTAATGTCCTTAGAAATTATACGAAAGGCAATATATAGCCGGACAGGCTCTCGTCAGTTTTGTCTCTCAAGCTAAACTAACCTCGATTATGTTTTCTAAAGTTAATGATAAAGCCGCAGTTCCATTGTTGCCCACAAGCACAAAAAGCGTAGAAGGTTTAGCCATAGACGGCGATCAATATTCGTGCGCCGCTTGTGCCTACCAAGGACCTACTCGGCTAACGTGCGTAGCTTTTGTGTGCACATCCTTAGCAGCAATGGAACTACGCCTAAAAGATTTTTTTAAACTTATGCTAGAAAATCATTGTTAGTGTTATGCTACATAAACGTTACGCCTTATATTCTTTACTTTAGTTACATATTTTCAATTCTCGCAAGGTGGTTAAAATGATGAAAAGGTTTAGAAAAGTATGTATATTCGAGTACCTTCATGAGATCATAATGTATATAAAGTGTATTATAAGCATTGTTTATTGGTGTATATTAGATTAAATAAATTTATTGCTTATTTAGAAAAAAAGATTTTTTTTTATTCATAACTGAAATAATATGCTTACTAGGTACCCTTCGTAACTAATGATTAAAATAGATAGGGCGGCAAATTTCCGGGTGGCGAGCACCCACGCTACGCCACTGATTCGAAATGTCATCAATATTTTAATTGGTAGTTATGTGTTTGAGCCGTTTGGGGTTGAAACACTATGCCATGGAGTCCGACTGCCCACCTAGTAGGATTTCGGGAAATCGCCGAACGTTTGGTCGACTCTTCATAAAAAAACCTGGAAATATGCATTTCATCGACAACAATGAACAAGGAAACAGACCAAATTGGCGTTTAATGGATACACATAGGTCCCACTATTACGTCACAATATTTAAATTTATTCATAAACAAAAGAAAACTATTCAAAAGGAAATTAAAAAAGAGGGCGCGAGTGGTGAAAGTTTTTTTTTTAACTTCTCCACAACTCTTGGAACTCAATAAAAAAACCCCATAAAAATTCGACCCCTATAAATTTGAGGAGTTTTTTGATGCCCTTTTGTAGTTTGTTGTTAGTTTATTTATTTTAGGTTTTTAATAGTTTTTTATTAATAATGTATTTAATTCGTTTATTCAAATTAATACAATTATTGACATAAAGTTCATTATGCTTTGTACAATTTCGTTTCAAAAAGTTGCAAACATTCAATTTAAATTGGGCCTAACTAAAGACCGTGTCAACTGAAGTATTATTTTATGATGGAACGTCTCACTTGGCAAGAATCAAATCATTGACTTGCTCGTTTGCGATAAAACAGCACTTTCCTGAAACCACTTAAGTGGACTTAGTCGATATGTTCCGGATATAGCCTTTTGGTTATTAAATGCAATAAAGTACCGAAACACATATATTATTTTGCTTGAAATTCACCATTCGCTATTTGCTGCAAGTCATTATAACAAACTGTATAGGTATTGCGTTGTCCGGAAATAGAACTCTTATTACCTAAGGATTTTTGTGCAACAAACGTTTTTATGAGAAACGATTCAGCCATACTTACATTATTTTCGTGTAGGTACCTAACTCGCAGGGCACGACGTAAAGGTTTCAAAATGTAAGACTTTTACCCGACTGCGTCAGAAGGAGGGTAATGTTTTTCCGTCTTCGTTGTGACTAATGAACGACCATCCTGAATATTACTTTCCTCATAGATACACACAACTCAAATTCACCCTCTCTTTTTAACATTTGTATAGAAGTATGAATGGGTGAATGGGTTATATCACTAGTACGGATTTCAGGTATTAGCCCCTGCATTAGGTACAAAAAAAATAGTCCATAAAACTAGACTTTATTAAAACATGATTTATTTACAAAACTCATGTAATATATAAATAATAATAATAAATATATATATATATGTATAAATACATAAACGACACGTATAAAACTCGACGATTATAAACTAGAATACTATCTTTTTACCTTATTACAACGCTATTATACAGAGGCATTAAAATAAATAATTCTAACAATAGCAACATCTTCCATACATCCATACAATTCAAGTAATCGTCATCATGGCGCATATGAATTGACTCTTATCTCGTGAGCTATAGGGTCGTGTTTACCCCCACTCCCAGTCGTGTAGTATTGGTTGGAAAATCCACTCGTCGGGGTGGCCTACGTGGGATACCTGTGTCCCCATGTCGAAGTTACTCCACCTGAGAACAAAAATATAATGATGTACCTACCGTAGCATGGCTTCTCAAGATAAAAATGGTTTTTAGAAATTGTTTACGTACTTCTTGGAAGCGACATCTAAATAAATTAGAAAATGTGGGAGTACTTGACTGGAGGGTAGAGGGCTACCCCTCTAGTCGTCAAGGTGAAGCAGCGCTTGCCGATGACGGTCCGTGTGTGGGTGACCATGTGATCCATTAAATAGAGACGCTCCCGGCTCTCGGTAAGCACGTTAAGTTTGGTCATTGCTGACACAATGTAAATCGCTGGCAGCCGTTGCAGGTAGTCAGAAACCTGTCAGTCTGCCTATCTGTCTTACTAAGGGGAGCAAGGGGTAACTGTCACCAGTGACTGCGTTGTGGAGGTCAGACAGGCAGTCGCAACCAAGTAAATACTGGTTTTCCAGCTGCATCTAATTAGCCTGGAAGCCGACCCCAATAGGAAAAGGCGAGGCAGATGATAACTAGTGTGATGGGACGTTAGGAGTCTCACTTGAAGGGCGGTATGCCCCTGGAGATGTTGTGTGTGGGGCTGCAGATGGCCAGGAACCGGTAGCTGGTGCGGAGGTACGCGCTCGTGATCTTCACGTCCGTGCCGCCGTGGCTGCGGTGACCCAGCCCGCGAAAGGGATATGTTCCTGGATGGAAGTAGGAGTAATCTATTAATTATCAAGTTTAGGAAATAATCTAAAATAGTTGTTTGATATTGAATCGAATATGACAATTTTTTAGGAACTAAAAATGGTCCCTCAAAAACCGGCCAAGTGCGAGTCGTACTCACACGCACACAGGGTTCCGTAGCACCAAAAAATATTTTGAAGGCTCATTCATATGTTGTATTATATTACATCAACAGCAACAGTAAATTTGTTTTTAGTAGGTATGTTAATGAAAAACAAAGTTAATACTGCAGTTTGATGAGAAACTCCAATGTCTCAAAAACTAAATATCAAATCTTATTCAAACCAATTTTCGTTGAAAGTTTTTTTTTACGTTCTACAATCCTAATTTTTTTTCAGAATTTTCCTCCTCTTACTTTAGAAATTAGAGAGGGGGGCACACATTTTACCCCTTTGGAAGTGTCTATCTTTCAAACGATTGAGAAAAAATGGTTTTAGGAACCTGAATGTAATTTTTAAAGACCTATCTATAGACACCCCGCCCGGAAAGGTTTTCTTTTTTTTTTTTTTAATTTCAGTTCCATGGGGATCTTTTATTTTTTTACGTTTATATAAAAATCGTAAAGCGGTTCACAGAATACATTTACCTACCAAGTTTCAACGGACGGACATGACGAATCTATAAGGATTCCGTTTTTTTTGCCATTCGGCTACGGAACTCTAAAAATGTAAATAAATGTAACACTTAAAAATCAAATTCAACTCGAAAAGCGACAAATCGGCAACAAATCAAAAACTCAGCACCACTAGTTACCGGTCTACCAGCAGGAGGCCAGGGTATCATCCGCACTTGGTTGATGTCCCTAGTCGTACTCAGCGCTTATTCTCTACATTTATTATGCGCCCGGCGAATGCATGGAACTCTCATCCAGCGTCTGTGGTCCTTTCCACCTATAATAGGTAACCCAGGTGACCGTCACTCGCAGCTTACTTCCAACCGTTACCGTTTGTGCGTCGGTGTCCCTTCCAGCTTGTGTTGTGTTACTAAACACTATGATATTGGGCTAAACGTTACCGTTGGCTGGGTTGAGGTCGTTCCTCGCCGAGATGGCATTGCAAGCGCTGTAGGGCGGATTGCATTCCTTGCAGCGCGCGAGAGGGTCGTGCTTAAAGTCGTTATAGCGCATCGTTTTGTACATGTCGCGGAGGTTGAAGATGTGTTCCTGCAACGAGAATATCGAGACGATGGGTAGTAATTAGATAGTAGTAATTAATTTTGTTGAGTCAATGTTGCGGTTGGCATAATTCAGCACAGCCTTGATGGTAAATCGAGTTTACATTATGTGTGATGTTAATGTGAATTTAAGATTCCGAAATAGGATCCAATTGAGTTCCTCTACGCCTTAAACATTTTACATCATACTTATGAGCTTAAAACTAGATTCAAACTCTACCTGAAAATAGAATCAACATTTAAAGCTAATATTTCTCAAATCTGTTTTAGTTTAGTGTTTGTAAACTTCCAGTCGCACGTTTTTAACATAAGCTCTCCGTCATAGACTATTGTACCGCTCTTTACACTTTCAACCATAGTTTAATAAGTCATACGTAAGATACTATGCGCGGGAAATCCAAATTGAATGAAGTGTGGTTCGTTTACCCATGGTATAATTATATACAGTATATTATTATACCATGCGTTTACCAACTACCACTTCGACGTCTTCGACCAAGTAGTAGTAGAGTAATATTGTTCGTTCCCAACTATTGCTTTTTTTTAGAATTAAAGAATTTGGAATTAATTTAGATCGAATTGTGGCGAATCAATGCGAACCTTATTCAACATTGTTAAACGCCGATATGATGTCGGGTTGCGGTATTACTGTTTTGTAGTTCTATAATCACTGCTGAATCGAACGTGCCGACCATAAACAAGTATGTGGCTTCTACGTCCATTACATCAGTCATGTAATTTCTTATCGATTACCAAATCGGCCAAAGCGTTATTGAATTCTTCCATTAGGATTTTTTTATTTTCAACCTGGAATCTGGATTCCTGCCCGGCTGATGGCAAAGGGCCATTAAATGGGCTTTGAACGTAACTGACTTAATGAGGGTGTACCTACGATCGGTTCATCTCTGCCTTACCCTTCGGGGGTACAACGGCCTGATATTATGATGATGATACTTGACTCACTGAACTGCATACCAATTATCAAGTCGCAGGTTTATCTGTGCTGAAACCCTTCAGGGAATACATTACCGTTATGAGTATGAGTTACCTGTTTCTGCTTTATGATCTTGGCTCGAGGGTGGGTGTAATACCCGAACCAGTCCCCGAAGACGGCGACGCGCACGTTGCCACCACTCAGGTTGAAGATGTTCGGGAAGTACGGAATGTTGTACGATGAGAAGTATGTCTGGTTCTTCAGTACCTCAGTCCTGTTGGTTTTAGGGAGAACTTTCCAGTCATTTGTCGAGCCTTTTCTTAACTATTTTGGGCTTAGCTTATCACTTAACTGGAAAGAGCGACTGTCTGTGTGATATCCACTCCACAATCCAGTTATTATTTTAGGAGGTAAAACAATACCACGTTTTTTCCCCGTCAGGGGAAAAAATCACCAAACACAGCTACAACATTGAATTCCTTACGAACAATCTAAATCTCTGTCTAATCGATTGATAATTATAGATAATTGGAGGGTACCCATTAATTTCACTAAAACAATACAATAATTATAATACAATGTTTTTGTGTCGTGGGTTTTTAGTGTTTTTAAAACAGATGACACTATACTACCCTATTACTGTATCACTGCTGGGCAGACGCCTCTTCTAATAAATGATCAACACGCTTGTTCAAGACGAGTCGGCGATTTCAAACTTATATTAATTATAAGTTTAGGTTTTATCGCGATGCTTTCCTTCACCGATGGCACTGATATCCAAGATAAACTTAGAAAGTTAGGACTTAAAAATTAAAAAAGTCACATTGGTACATTTTATCAATGAAAACACATATTTGTCGCTAAATGATGAGCGCAGTTATAGGCAGATGATGAAGTCTTACATGTCGGCTGACTCCGTGTACCCTGGGATTTGTTCCACCACCCAGAGCAGACCAGGTTGCACGCACCCAGGAGAGCGCGCCGTGCGAGGGCGGAACTTCTTGAAGTCCACTACGAACCTGCCAGAGAAAGTGTAGCCTCATCATTATAGACCTTCTTGTGCAAAGTCTGGTGGGAGAAGAACCCAACATTCTCATATATTTTAGCGTCATATGATCTTCCTAACCCTATCCTAATTTATTTGGGGTCATCTCACATGAGTGAAGAGGAACGTTCTTAATCCTCCATTGAAAAAGGAGAATCCTCTGAACGGGCAGGTGTTGTGTCTGAAGAGCTACTTTCCGACGACTGCTGTCGGGCTGTCAAAGCAAAACCATTTATTTTAATTACTTCATTAAAAAGCACTTATAAGCGTCAAACATTATAACAAAGGAAGTACTAGTATTAGAATTGATTTTACACCCATTCGTAAGGGTAGTTCCGTATGGAGAAGAATAGACAAGAAACTCTATCGTTATCCTTTTTAAATCGAAGTGATTAACAATATTTGGTATAGGTACCTACTCACATACATGAATTATAAAATTTTATGTAACGATTAGGAACCCAGAATAAAAACAATCTAAACAAATACCAAGAACGAGTATAATACCTATCATCTATCAGAAGAAATCCTGATAGCCAAACGCAATATCGAACTAGTAATAGTAGCACTCACCATTGGTTGTTGTAGGTGCCGCTGTTGTGTTGGCTGAACAACTCGGCCCACTCCTTGCCGTTGTGCGCCAGGCGGTTGGCCACCATCGCTCGAGCGTACTCCAACACCTGGACAAAGATACATGCGCAATACGATTTCCGCATTAAGTCCGACGTCACGTATTGTTCACTTGTCCAGACCGTAATTTCGGATTCTGATCCGATGCAATACGCAACGCAACCCACTTCAACCCAATGCACTTTATTTTGTGAAATTTTATTTCATCACCACTTTTTCAAAACGGTTAAGGAAAACATCATGGTTGGTTTTTCCAGTTCTAGGGTATCCGTCTTCGTAGTAGCCGTCGGTAGGGTAGGTAGGTAGGGTAGGTAGGTAGGTAGGGTAGGTAGGTAGGGTAGGTAGGTAGGGTAGGTAGGTAGGGTAGGTAGGTAGGGTAGGTAGGTAGGGTGGGTAGGTAGAGTGGGTAGGTAGGGTAGGTAGGTAGGGTAGGTAGGTAGGGTAGGTAGGTAGGGTAGGTAGGTAGGGTAGGTAGGTAGGGTAGGTAGGTAGGGTAGGTAGGTAGGGTAGGTAGGTAGGGTAGGTAGGTAGGGTAGGTAGGTAGGGTAGGTAGGTAGGGTAGGTAGGTAGGGTAGGTAGGTAGGGTAGGTAGGTAGGGTAGGTAGGTAGGGTAGGTAGGTAGGGTAGGTAGGTAGGGTAGGTAGGTAGGGTAGGTAGGTAGGGTAGGTAGGTAGGGTAGGTAGGTAGGGTAGGTAGGTAGGGTAGGTAGGTAGGGTAGGTAGGTAGGGTAGGTAGGTAGGGTAGGTAGGTAGGGTAGGTAGGTAGGGTAGGTAGGTAGGGTAGGTAGGTAGGGTAGGTAGGTAGGGTAGGTAGGTAGGGTAGGTAGGTAGGGTAGGTAGGTAGGGTAGGTAGGTAGGGTAGGTAGGTAGGGTAGGTAGGTAGGGTAGGTAGGTAGGGTAGGTAGGTAGGGTAGGTAGGTAGGGTAGGTAGGTAGGGTAGGTAGGTAGGGTAGGTAGGTAGGGTAGGTAGGTAGGGTAGGTAGGTAGGGTAGGTAGGTAGGGTAGGTAGGTAGGGTAGGTAGGTAGGGTAGGTAGGTAGGGTAGGTAGGTAGGGTAGGTAGGTAGGGTAGGTAGGTAGGGTAGGTAGGTAGGGTAGGTAGGTAGGGTAGGTAGGTAGGGTAGGTAGGTAGGGTAGGTAGGTAGGGTAGGTAGGTAGGGTAGGTAGGTAGGGTAGGTAGGTAGGGTAGGTAGGTAGGGTAGGTAGGTAGGGTAGGTAGGTAGGGTAGGTAGGTAGGGTAGGTAGGTAGGGTAGGTAGGTAGGGTAGGTAGGTAGGGTAGGTAGGTAGGGTAGGTAGGTAGGGTAGGTAGGTAGGGTAGGTAGGTAGGGTAGGTAGGTAGGGTAGGTAGGTAGGGTAGGTAGGTAGGGTAGGTAGGTAGGGTAGGTAGGTAGGGTAGGTAGGTAGGGTAGGTAGGTAGGGTAGGTAGGTAGGGTAGGTAGGTAGGGTAGGTAGGTAGGTAGGGTAGGTAGGTAGGGTAGGTAGGTAGGTAGGGTAGGTAGGTAGGTAGGGTAGGTAGGTAGGTAGGGTAGGTAGGTAGGTAGGGTAGGTAGGTAGGTAGGGTAGGTAGGTAGGGTAGGTAGGTAGGGTAGGTAGGTAGGGTAGGTAGGTAGGGTAGGTAGGTAGGGTAGGTAGGTAGGGTAGGTAGGTAGGGTAGGTAGGTAGGGTAGGTAGGTAGGGTAGGTAGGTAGGGTAGGTAGGTAGGGTAGGTAGGTAGGGTAGGTAGGTAGGGTAGGTAGGTAGGGTAGGTAGGTAGGGTAGGTAGGTAGGGTAGGTAGGTAGGGTAGGTAGTAGAAGGCATATAAAATAACAGTTACCGAGCCAACAGGCTTGATAAGCTCGAACAGCGTGCGGTTGCTGTTGCCGATGGTGGTCTCGCTGCTCGCCAACCCCGACGATACGATGTAGAAGTCATCTGTGGACTGCCATGCGCTGTCAACTTATTGCCACCAAAACGGATCGTCACACTTCACTTTGACTAGCTGATCCCGATCCGATACGGTAGAATATTCAACAAAGCCATAATAAGTGTTACGACACGTGAACATTCATGTAAATATTGAAAATTCTATGCTATAAGGAAGTCGAGTCAGTATGCAGTCGGCGCTGAGTCTGTGTATTGGACGAAGACTTTTATGGTGCTTGTAAGTGTGCGTTGCTAATGGAGTTCCATAACCATAATTAAAATCAATCAAACAAAAAACCAATTTCAATTGCAAACTGATAGCGTTTGCAATTTTTTCAAGAAACAGTTCTTACTTGTATAAAACCTGGGTATGACGACATAGACATTTTGTACCCGGGTATCAGTTTCGTGCTTTGTGGGTACATATGCAGGTGCATTACATACATCTTGTGGAAACGCAGCATGGACTGGTAACTGGAATGGATAAATTAAATGGAATTGGTGGAAAAAGCAGTCTTCACTGGAGGTCGGTACGGACAGTCAGAAGTCTAAAAGTCTGATAACCAGTCTTTCCATAACCCAGGTACTCATCGTATTACCCAGAATACGGTGAGTATCGTGTTCAGATAGGCTGTCACTCCATGCAAAATACTAGTGTTCAGACCATCTGCCTAGACTGGAAGCTGACCCCAATCGCAATCGCGGTTACAAACTGACGGCCGTGACAGAAATTATGCTCTTTATGCATTCGCCTCGACGCGCGACGCCACGATTGTTATTAGTACTGCCGTATGCCGTCTCTAGACGCTGCCAGCACAATTCTGTGCTCGGTTGTTTTAACTAAAGTTCCGGCAACCCGTACGAACTTATTTAAGTTTGCACCTGTATTTCGAGCATTAATAATACTAAATAGTATCTCTCGGCGATTGGACATATTTTCTTGCTCTTTGGCGGAATTCCAGAGGGGTGGCACTTAGTATGTTGTCTACTGTCTAACTTATGCTTTTACCCAGACCCGTTACTTGGGACTGGATTATTTGTAATTTATAACTACTTTGTTAACTTGGGTCTTACCTGTAAAAACAAATGTGTGTGTAAGGAATAATAAATAAATAAAAACAAGCTGCAATAAGACGAATTAAGCTATCATAATGACACGGGTCGTTCCTGACCTGTTCCAAGTAGTATGAGCGAAGTACAAGTTGCTGAGGTTCGGCAGTAGTTTGACAAGTCCGGTGCAGCGGTCCCCGAAAAGCTGGCCGTCTGGTCCGGTCTTCGGCATACTCACCGCAAAAGCGATCTCGTCCAGGTCACCCAGCATGTTCAGCCAGCTGTTTTTAAAATTGTCAAGCCAAAGTTATTTTTTGTTATGGTACGAAGGTACAGGTAAATTATTACATTTGTCGCACTTTCAAGTTAGTTATTTAGGTCTGTTTTTTATTTTTGTTATTCAAAATACACTGTTACGACTATTTGACAAAACGTAAACATACCACAGAAATCATCGTAGGTTTAACAGTGGTAGGTAGGTATACCAGACACGGCTACTCGGTGCCACAATATTATCAATCATATTGCACTTGCTTGTGCTTAACAATTTTGCATGCTTTATTTTTAAGCTAAACATGTATGATCTCATTTTTATGTAAGACCTTTTTATACCGTGTTTTAAGCAAATAAATATATTATTATTTCCTTTATTTATCTTTACACAAATCTTATACATTTTTAAATATTTCTTAAACTAAAAACAATATAAAAAACATTTAAAAATATAAAAAATTGTAGCCCACCGGTATCGGGAACAGGGTCCAAGCTACCGGCGGTCAGGGCTCCAGAGAGAGGAACCTCCTGACAATACGAGCCGTGTCCAGGAGTACCGCTTTCTGAATCAAACCCTTGATCCAGCTGCCTAACGAGAGCCTCCTCAGGTATTGGTCGAGGCTCTTGGCAATTAAGCCATGGGCTGATATAACTATCGGCACAATGATCGCTGAGTCCACATCCCACATGTCGACAACCTCGTGAGCCAAGTCAAGATACTTGATTTGCTTATCTTTCTCGGCTTTCACGAGGTTCTCATCATGCGGGACCGTTATGTCTACAATCATTGCGCGCCGCTCTGACCGATCCACCACCACTATATCAGGTTTATTGGCTACAATAGTCCTGTCAGTGATGATGGATCGATCCCAGTACAATGTGATACTGCCATTTTCGAGAACTGGGTCGGGCACATACTTATAGTACGGTACTTCCGATTCCACAAGGTTGTATTTTAGAGCAAGTTGCTGATGGATAATCCTGGCTACAAGGTTGTGTCTATGCAAGTACTCTCCGTTAGCCAGACGAGAACACCCGGATATAATGTGACGGATTGATTCGCCTGGACGGTGGCATGCCCGACATATGTCAACCGTACCGTCCTTCACAATAAATCTCCGGTAGTTATTCGTCATCATAACTTCATCCATAATTGCACAGACAAAACCTTCGGTTTCTCCAAAGAGGTCCCCGGAACGTAGCCAGGCTACGGACGCTGGTAGGTCTACATCAGGCCCATGCAGGGCCCGGAAAAAGCGTCCGTGAAGCTCCTTACTCTGCCATACTTCCATGCGGTCGTTAGTGTCAAGCACTACAGGTTTGCGCCAGTTCTCTTTAGCCAAGGAGAGCGGGGTGAGCCCCTTGTCCACTGCGACCACATCTCGATGCATCCCCACGTCGGTTTCAAGGAAATATTCCCTGAGACTGCATATCTCGCGATTGTGAAGAGTCTTAGCGTTTAAAAAGCCTCGACCCCCACACCTCCGCGGGATATACAGTCTCATAACAGAAGAACGCGGGTGATGCATTCGATATGCCGTCAACAATGTACGGACCCTCCTATCCAGGGTGTCTAGTTCTGTCTGAGTCCATTTGAGTATGCCGAAAGAGTACATCAGAACCGGCATGACCCAACCGTTGAAGGCACGCACCTTATTGCCGCCTGATAAAAGACTATTAAATACTTTTTTCAGACGGCCAAAGAAGCGCTCCTTCAACGATTGCTTCATGTCAGCAACATTGATGCCCAGCGCTTCCGACATACCCAAATACTTATAGGTTTCAGTTGCTGAGAGGGATCTAAGATTTATGGAATCCGAGAGCTGGGTTCCCACAGATTCCACAATCTCCCCTCGCTTTACATGCATGACCGCACATTTGTCCACACCAAATTCCATCCTGATGGCGCTACTGAAAGTTTCAGTTACTTTCAGTAGCTCCATCAGTTGGAAATCGTTGGGGGCAAAGAGTTTCAGGTCATCCATGTAAAGGAGGTGAGATATAACTTGACCACCTCTCCTCAACCGATAGCCTAGACCTGAATCCTCCAGCAGCGTGCTAAGAGGATTCAAGGCTAAGCAGAACCAAAGCGGACTCAAACTATCGCCCTGAAATATACCTCGCTCTATCCTTATCGGCTCGCTGTTCCTCTGGATTTGCCGACATCCCGGATAGCGAAGGACTGTCCTCCATTGCCCCATACATGACATCAGGAAGATGCGCAGAGTTGAATCAACTTTATACAACTCTAGCACCCTCATGAGCCATGTATGTGGCACCGAGTCATAGGCCTTCTTATAGTCTATCCAACATGTCGACATATCCCTTCGGGAACGGCGAACCTGTTGACTAATGGCCATATCAATGAGGAGTAGCTCCTTAGTACCGCGGGACCCGTTCCTACATCCATTTTGAGAAGCGGACATTACAGAATTGTCATCAATGTGTTTGTTAATTTTAGCTCTCAAAATGGATGTAAGAACTTTATAGACTGTCGGAAGACAGGTAATCGGTCTATAATTTTTGGGCTCCGCAGTACTACCCGATTTATGGAGCAGGTGGGTTATCCCTGTTGTCAGGAACTCTGGCAGCGACCCTGACTCTAAGGCTGACTGGAACAGGATCGCCAGGCGAGCGTGCGACCTTGTAAACCATTTAATCCAGAAGTTGTGCAGCCCATCCGGCCCTGGAGATTTCCAGTTAGGCAACGGACGGACTGCACGAACTACGTCTTGGGGGCTGATAGTGATTGCCCCCATTTCTGGTACTAGATCGCACGCTCGCTCGACCTCCCGAGTCCATTCACCCTCGGTATGGCTAACAGGCACCGACCAGATGCTGCGCCAGAATGAACACATGGCATCATCATCCGGCAGGCGCGTGTCAGCCACACCTTGGTCCGGTCGTTCCCAAGCCCTATAAACCCACCTTTCATCTCTTTGGAATGTGCGATTCTGAGTGTATCGGTCCACCCGCCGCTTATACCTACGAATACGGTTTGCCCATGCATAAACTTTCTGCTTCAGGAAGTCGATGCGCTCTGTGACACGGGACATGTAGTCTCGAGCACTGATATCAGTCCCCGAGAACGCCCGCCTCACAAAACGCATCACTCTAGGGCGAGTATTGCCCTCCCTGAAGCAGATCAGTTTGCCGATGAGTGCTCTGGCCTCACCAATACGTCGTTCAATCCTGTACTGCCATGACGGTACGGCTGGTTTAGGTCGTGTAGCTCTGTCATCAGAAAATTTGACATGAGCTACACGACATGCCGCTACAGCCGCACAATACAGGACTGAGTGAGCATCGGTGAGGTCTTCGCAGTTATCAAAATAGTTTGACAACTGCGAATCCAGAACAGCCACCAGCACCCTATTTTTGTTATGCATGGGCAAACGAGGTACGCGTGGTCTAAGATCAGGTTGCATGAACCGATATTCTCGAATCGCACCCTCCAAAGCACACCTCATTTCCTCATTGCACTGGGTACTTACATTAGTAACCATGTCATTACTCACGTTGTTATCGTGAGTTGGTATTATGGTAGACTGTGGTGGAACCACAGTCTGCGGCGGCGTGGCAATGACATGGCTACTCTGCATTTCAGTCCGCAAGCGATCAAGTACGGTGTCATCCAACATACCATTACGCTGGATGACTCGCACCTGATCCGACAGTCGTTGTGCCGACACGTTGACAGCTGGCTCAAGCACCTGAAACAGAGAGAGCATCCGAACACGGTACGCGGTCAGGTTGTTACCCCCCTCTGTAGCCCCATAGTATGCGCGCATGACATTTGCATTAATGGATTGCGTCCATCGCATGCGCGGCACACTACCGCCGGGAGCTGGGACCCTATCAGAGGCCGGTGGGCCTCGAGGTCCTAAACCGTCCGGCGGCCGGCGTCCTCCTCGTCGACGAACAGGTGGTGGCGTCGTCGGCGGAGAGAAATACTCGTCGCTCGAGCTCGACGCAACTGCCACGGCCGGTGTCACAGCACTCACGACGGGTCTGGATTCCGGCGGCGGCGAGGCGGAGCTGAGCGACGGGTCCGGAGGTGATAGGCGTGCGCGTCTTGCTGCTGATCTCGTCAACATTCTCTTGATTTCATTATTATTTTTATCTGTCCAATCTTATGTAGGTGACATACGTCATTCTTGATCACATTTTTTCTTTATGTGTTTATTGTTATAAAATGGCTTCATTTTACTATTGTTATATTAAGAAATGTAGGAATTATAATATATTAAAAGGGAGATTAGGTTCCAGACTGTTTAAAAATAATTATTTAACGAAAATTTTATTATAGAATGAAATTATTATGATCCTTTATTTAACTTTACACAAATCTTATATATTTTTAAATATTTCTTAAACTAAAAACAATATAAAAAAAAACATTTAAAAATATAAAAAATTGTAGCCCACCGGTATCGGGAACAGGGTCCAAGCTACCGGCGGTCAGGGCTCCAGAGAGAGGAACCTCCTGACAATACGAGCCGTGTCCAGGAGTACCGCTTTCTGAATCAAACCCTTGATCCAGCTGCCTAACGAGAGCCTCCTCAGGTATTGGTCGAGGCTCTTGGCAATTAAGCCATGGGCTGATACAACTATCGGCACAATGATCGCTGAGTCCACATCCCACATGTCGACAACCTCGTGAGCCAAGTCAAGATACTTGATTTGCTTATCTTTCTCGGCTTTCACGAGGTTCCCATCATGCGGGACCGTTATGTCAACAATCATTGCACGCCGCTCTGATCGATCCACCACCACTATATCAGGCTTATTGGCTACAATAGTCCTGTCAGTTACGATGGATCGATCCCAGTACAATGTGATATTGCCATTTTCGAGAACTGGGTCGGGCACATACTTATAGTACGGTACTTCCGATTCCACAAGGTTGTATTTTAGAGCAAGTTGCTGATGGATAATCCTGGCTACAAGGTTGTGTCTATGCAAGTACTCTCCGTTAGCCAGACGAGAACACCCGGAGATAATGTGACGGATTGATTCGCCTGGACGGTGGCATGCCCGACATATGTCAACCGTACCGTCCTTCACAATAAATCTCCGGTAGTTATTCGTCATCATAACTTCATCCATAATTGCACAGACAAAACCTTCGGTTTCTCCAAAGAGGTCCCCGGAACGTAGCCAGGCTACGGACGCTGGTAGGTCTACATCGGGCCCATGCAGGGCCCGGAAAAACCGTCCGTGAAGCTCCTTACTCTGCCATACTTCCATGCGGTCGTTAGTGTCAAGCACTACAGGTTTGCGCCAGTTCTCTTTAGCCAAGGAGAGCGGGGTGAGCCCCTTGTCCACTGCGACCACATCTCGATGCATCCCCACGTCGGTTTCAAGGAAATATTCCCTGAGACTGCATATCTCGCGATTGTGAAGAGTCTTAGCGTTTAAAAAGCCTCGACCCCCACACCTCCGCGGGATATACAGTCTCATAACAGAAGAACGCGGGTGATGCATTCGATATGTCGTCAACAATGTACGGACCCTCCTATCCAGGGCGTCTAGTTCTGTCTGAGTCCATTTGAGTATGCCGAAAGAGTACATCAGAACCGGCATGACCCAACCGTTGAAGGCACGCACCTTATTGCCGCCTGATAAAAGACTATTAAATACTTTTTTCAGACGGCCAAAGAAGCGCTCCTTCAACGATTGCTTCATGTCAGCAACATTGATGCCCAGCGCTTCCGACATACCCAAATACTTATAGGTTTCAGTTGCTGAGAGGGATCTAAGATTTATGGAATCCGAGAGCTGGGTTCCCACAGATTCCACAATCTCCCCTCGCTTTACATGCATGACCGCACATTTGTCCACACCAAATTCCATCCTGATGGCGCTACTGAAAGTTTCAGTAACTTTCAGTAGCTCCATCAGTTGCAAATCGTTGGGGGCAAAGAGTTTCAGGTCATCCATGTAAAGGAGGTGAGATATAACTTGACCACCTCTCCTCAACCGATAGCCTAGACCTGAATCCTCCAGCAGCGTGCTAAGAGGATTCAAGGCTAAGCAGAACCAAAGCGGACTCAAACTATCGCCCTGAAATATACCTCGCTCTATCCTTATCGGCTCGCTATTCCTCTGGATTTGCCGACATCCCGGATAGCGAAGGACTGTCCTCCATTGCCCCATACATGACATCAGGAAGATGCGCAGAGTTGAATCAACTTTATACAACTCTAGCACCCTCATGAGCCATGTATGTGGCACCGAGTCATAGGCCTTCTTATAGTCTATCCAACATGTCGACAGATCCCTTCGGGAACGGCGAACCTGTTGACTAATGGCCATATCAATGAGGAGTAGCTCCTTAGTACCGCGGGACCCGTTCCTACATCCATTTTGAGAAGCGGACATTACAGAATTGTCATCAATGTGTTTGTTAATTTTAGCTCTCAAAATGGATGTAAGAACTTTATAGACTGTCGGAAGACAGGCAATCGGTCTATAATTTTTGGGCTCCGCAGTACTACCCGATTTATGGAGCAGGTGGGTTATCCCTGTTGTCAGGAACTCTGGCAGCGACCCTGACTCTAAGGCTGACTGGAACAGGATCGCCAGGCGAGCGTGCGACCTTGTAAACCATTTAATCCAGAAGTTGTGCAGCCCATCCGGCCCTGGAGATTTCCAGTTAGGTAACGGACGGACTGCACGAACTACGTCTTGGGGGCTGATAGTGATTGCCCCCATTTCTGGTACTAGATCGCACGCTCGCTCGACCTCCCGAGTCCATTCACCCTCGGTATGGCTAACAGGCACCGACCAGATGCTGCGCCAGAATGAACACATGGCATCATCATCCGGCAGGTGCGTGTCAGCCACACCTTGGTCGGGTCGCTCCCAAGCCCTATAAACCCACCTTTCATCTCTTTGGAATGTGCGATTCTGAGTGTATCGGTCCACCCGCCGCTTATACCTACGAATACGGTTTGACCATGCATAAACTTTCTGCTTCAGGAAGTCGATGCGCTCTGTGACACGGGACATGTAGTCTCGAGCACTGATATCAGTCCCCGAGAACGCCCGCCTCACAAAACGCATCACTCTAGGGCGAGTATTGCCCTCCCTGAAGCAGATCAGTTTGCCGATGAGTGCTCTGGCCTCACCAATACGTCGTTCAATCCTGTACTGCCATGACGGTACGGCTGGTTTAGGTCGTGTAGCTCTGTCATCAGAAAATTTGACATGAGCTACACGACATGCCGCTACAGCCGCACAATACAGGACTGAGTGAGCATCGGTGAGGTTTTCGCAGTTATCAAAATAGTTTGACAACTGCGAATCCAGAACTGCCACCAGCACCTTATTTTTGTTATGCATGGGCAAACGAGGTACGCGTGGTCTAAGATCGGGTTGCATGAACCGATATTCTCGAATCGCACCCTCCAAAGCACACCTCATTTCCTCATTGCACTGGGTACTTACATTAGTAACCATGTCATTACTCACGTTGTTATCGTGAGTTGGTATTATGGTAGACTGTGGTGGAACCACAGTCTGCGGCGGCGTGGCAATGACATGGCTACTCTGCATTTCAGTCCGCAAGCGATCAAGTACGGTGTCATCCAACATACCATTACGCTGGATGACTCGCACCTGATCCGACAGTCGTTGTGCCGACACGTTGACAGCTGGCTCAAGCACCTGAAACAGAGAGAGCATCCGAACACGGTACGCGGTCAGGTTGTTACCCCCCTCTGTAGCCCCATAGTATGCGCGCATGACATTTGCATTAATGGATTGCGTCCATCGCATGCGCGGCACACTCCCGCCGGGAGCTGGGACCCTATCAGAGGCCGGTGGGCCTCGAGGTCCTAAACCGTCCGGCGGCCGGCGTCCTCCTCGTCGACGAACAGGTGGTGGCGTCGTCGGCGGAGAGAAATACTCGTCGCTCGAGCTCGACGCAACTGCCACGGCCGGTGTCACAGCACTCACGATTGGGCTGGATTCCGGCGGCGGCGAGGCGGAGCTGAGCGACGGGTCCGGAGGCGATAGGCGTGCGCGTCGTGTAGCTGATCTCGTCAACATAATATCATCGTCATATCTTCATTTCTTTTATATATTTCGGAAAATTTTTGACACACAATGACACGTGTCAAATCAACGGTGTGGTTTTCTTTATTGGTTTCAATTTATTTTCATTGTAATTTTAGTATTTTTTCATTGATATTATTAAATAAAATTGGTATTGTAAAAGGGTGGTATGATTCAAATCTTTCGGTATACTAAAACTATTTAAATTTAAGAAAATTTGGTAAATCCGATATGAAGACGTTTGCTTGACGTAAGTGTTGCCAGCTTATTATTTTCGTAAAGTGTTTTTCTTCTCAGCCCTTAGACTGGGTTTTAGCTACATTTACGGGCCGAAACCAAAGCAAATGTAGCGTGTGGTGTGTAATGTTTATGTGTTGTGATGAGGTCCTATTTCGTTTTCTTCTATCTGCATGAATTTTCTAACAATTCTGCACGTATTTAGAATCGCAGCTTTTTGCAGTATGATGTAGATGGATTCTTTTAGGTCGAGTAATTTTAGACTATGGAGAAGATGATTTGGTATAACGCCTGTTGTGGAGAGGACTATAGGCACAACATATACTTTTTTTTGTCGCCAGATTCTAGTTACTTCGTCTTTAAGCTCTGCGTACTTACTAATTTTTTCTGTGATTGTCTTTTGTATATTGTGTGTATTGGGAACAGCAATGTCTATAAGGTAAGTTACTTTGTTTATTTTATCCTGTAGGATTATATCCGGCCTATTGTAGTGAATAGTCTTATCAGTGAGTATAGCTCGATCGAAATAGAGTTTATGTGTTGTATTTTCTAGGGTAGCTTCTGGTTTATAATTGTAGTAAGGAGTGCTGGTATTATGAATGAGTGTGTGTTTTAGTGCTAGTTTCTGGTGAATGACATTGGCCACCTGATTGTGCCTGTGAGTGTAGTCGGTTTGCGTGAGGGTTGTACAAGCTCCTGTTATATGCTGGATGGTTTCTGGTTGGCTGTGACATTTGCGACATTTATCATTTGTGACTGTAGGATCTTTGATTATGTATTTTCTGTAGTTTTTTGTGTTGATGATCTGATCTTGAATAGCTATTATAAATCCTTCAGTTTCGGGGAATAAGTTGCCTATTTTGAGCCACTTATTTGAAGCTAATTTATTTATGTGGGATTGCTCTAAGTCATGAGGGTGTCGACCGTGGAGCACTTTCTTCTTCCAGTCTTCTATTTTATGTTGCTGTGGGTCATCATTATTTGTGTTTAGTGTTTCTATCTGATGACTTAGATTAAGTGGAGTGTAGTTGAGATCATTTATCACTATGGCTTTGTGTATGCTACTAGTGCGGGATTTTGAATGAAAGAATGATTTTAATCGACTAATTTGTTTCCGCCATAGGTGCTGGATGTCTATTAAGCCTCTCCCTCCATGTTGTCGTTTAATGGTAAGTCTCTCTATGGCAGACTTAGGGTGTAAATTGTTGTGCTTTGTAAGTGTCGTTCGCGTAGTACGCTCTAATTGTTCAGTGTCTGTTTTGGACCATTTTATAACTCCGAATGAGTACGTTAATACGGGAATGGCGAAGGTGTTTAAAGCTTTGATGAGATGTTTACCTGAAAGTTGCGTTTTACAAATGGCGTTCACTCTCCTCTTGTACTCATTACTAAGCGTATTTTTAATGCGTGTATGATCAAGACCTTTTAGTTGCGCGTACCCTAAATATTTATACAAGTCAGTCTGTTCCATTGCTGATATAGTGTCCGTGTCATTTACCACATAATCGCCGGGCCGTACCTTGCCTCTCACAATGTGAAGTGTTTTACATTTTTCTAACCCAAATTGCATGTTAATATCTTTACTGAACTCTGCTGTAACATCTACTAATTTCTTCATGTCGTTTTCTGTTTTTGCATAAAGTTTGATGTCATCCATGTATATAAGATGGGATATTATTGTTTCATCTGTAGTGTGTTTGAGGCAGTATCCAGCCCCGCAACCCTGCAGCAAATGAGACAGAGGATTTAGGGCGAGACAGAACCACAACGGGCTAAGGGAGTCACCTTGGTAGATACCTTTTTTGATGGAGATTTGACGAGTGGTGACAGTATTGTGGTTGTAATTTATTTGTAGTGTTGTTTTCCACTGAAGCATTATATTGCGTATGAAATCTATAATTTTCGGGTTTATTCTATAAATTTCTAATATTTGTATCAACCAAGAATGAGGAACACTGTCAAAAGCCTTTTTATAGTCAATATATGTGCAATGTAAATTTCTGTTTTTAGACGTGGCATGTTTATGAATAGTGGAATCAATAATCAGCTGTTCTTTGCATCCCATGTGGCCCTGCCTGCATCCCTTCTGTTCCTCAGCTATTATGTTGTGACGTTCGATATGCGAGCTAATTTTCTTTGTAATTGCAGATGTCAGTATTTTGTAAATTGTGGGTAGGCATGTAATTGGTCGGTATTGGGAAGGCAGAGGTGAATTTTTAGTTTTAGGTAGCATGTAAGTAATCCCTGTTGCAATAAATTCGGGTGTGTTCTGTTGTCCTAATATGATATCTGTCAAATTTTTTGCTAAAGATTTGTGTAATGAAGTTAACTTTTTGTACCAAAAATTATGTATTTTATCGATACCAGGTGATTTCCAGTTATGTAATCTGGCTGTTATGTGTGTAATGTCAGTCTCTGATACCTCTAAAAATTCCATTTCGTCAACAGCTCTCCATTTTACTTCTTCTTCTGCTATCCATGATGCTTTGTCGTTGTGCTGTACTGGCTCTTCCCAAATGCTAGCCCAATACTCTTCTAGTTGTTCCTTTGTAGGTAGGTTAGGTATGTTTGTGTTATTTTCATCAGATGTGTCTGTTTGTGGTTTGTGTAAGTTTCTGTAAAACATTTTTTCGTTTGTAGCAAATGTGGTGTTATCTTTTTTACGTTGTTGTGCTTTTTTATATCTTTTGAGCCTATGAACTTTGAGTGCTAGTTTTTGTTTTAAGGTGTCTAAAAATTCTTCAGGTTTTCTGTTATTTTTTTCGTGTCTAGTGTGTGTCAAATTGTTTCTAAATATGACCTCAACTCTTTTTACTAGTTTATTAGATCTGCAACCGTTAATATATTGAGTAAGTCTACCAATGTCTGCCCTTAATTTTTCAATATCTTTTTCTAGTCTCTGTTGCCATGCTGGTGCTAAATTCTGTCTTGTTCTTGGAGTTCCTGTGTGGTCTGTGATTTTAAAGTTTATTTCTTCAGATATAACTACGGCAGTGCAATATATAAGTAGGTGTATGTCTATAAGCTGTGTGTCATCAGATATAAATTGTGTAAGTATACTCTCATTAAATAAATTTACTAGACGAAATAGGTTAGGTGTGTATTTAAGTTTAGGTAACCTAGGTCGAGCTGCTGGGTCCATCCCAGAGTATTGTGTTATCGTTGTTCTAAATTTGTCATTAATTTCTTGAATATATGTATCTGTTGTTAAGTGTTGATCTGGGATGGCTATGGTCTCAATGTCATTTTCCAGCGTAAGGGTAAAGGATTCGGTTTGTGTGGCTGTGTGCGATATTTGTGTGTGGGCTTGTGATTGGTTGTACGGTAGAGATTGGGAATAAATAAGTTGTGATTGACTAAGTAATTGTGGTTGTTCTTGATGATAAATTTCGTTTACGTTTTGTGTAATATTGTTAGTATCTATATAATTTAATGTTTCTTCTTGTAGTAATTGTGTTCGTATTTCTTCTTTTAACTGATCTATGACTTCTTGAGATAGAAGTTTATTCCTAACTATGGTTCTTCTTTGGTCTGCAATTCTTTGTTCTGAAACCACAATATCTGGATATTGTCGGGTGAAAAGTGCATGCATTTGTTGTCTGTATGTGGTCATATCGGTCTCTAATTTAGTTATGTATAGGTAAGTTCGCATGATAAATGTGTTTACTTCTTTGCTCCATTTCATGCGAACTCTAGCTTTTCCAGCCTTGGTGGACGCGGACAAAAAGGTAGATACCCCCCGCGTAGCATTCAAGGTCGGAGTGGATGAAACAGTATTTAAACTAATAATGGGGGGTGATAAAGGTGTAGGTGACGATGGTATGGATGGTGATGATCGCCTAGAAGGTGTGTATGATACTGTGCTTGGACTATACGGTTCTACAGGGGTGTCTGTCCTGTCCGTCAGTCTGTCACCATCGTCAATGATTTCGGCTGTAGTATCTTTGTCGGTGGGAGCCCGCCTGTTCAACTCCTCACCGCTGACGGTTCGCATGCTGAGACACCCAGCGTCAGCTCCAGGTGCGCCCCGGCGATCGCCCCCGGGCAGCGGTCCTATACGTTTTTTCTTTGAACGAGTCTCCATTTTTAGTGGGTTTCCAGAGCCACGTTAGCCACGCCAGTAATTTCTCATTCGTGTGTCCGCCCCCCACGTGATTAGATGGTCAATCAGGACGTGTGGTTGTTTAGGGGGCTGTGGTTGTTTAGGGGGCCCAGCTTATTATTATTATTATTATTATTATTAGGTATTCTTTACATTATCTCTGAATTCGGTGGCAAACTTATTAGATACAATGTTTGGTAATAGTTTAAAATGTTTTATAATTATTTCAACTATAGATTTATTTATTTTTCCACATAAGTTATTAATAGTTTCCCAAGCTAGTTTCAAATTGAAAATTGGATTTTATCTCCTTTAGAAAATAATTATTCTTAAGATTATTATGTTTATTTATTTTATTTCTGTATTTATTGTACAATTGCCTATTTGCCAGATTACTTTGATCTTTAAGCCAAATATATAGTTGATCTCTTTTTACACACATTTTTTCTATTCTAGTACTTTTCCACTTACAAGTTTGTTTTTTTAACCGACTTCCAAAAAGAGGAGGTTATCAAGTCGACTGATTTTTTTTCAGTGTATGTTCAGCGATATCTTCGCCAATTGTGAACCGATTTTGATGATTCTTTTTTTGTTTGTAAGAATATTATTACGTGGTGGTCCCATTTAAATTTGGTGAAGATCTGATGCTGATCTCAGGAGATTTGCAATGGAACTCTTCAATAATAGACAGCAAATCTGTCGCGATGGCTGCAATCGCTTGGATGTTCCTTGCTTACACAACATCATAACATAACATCACGCTCAGAGATGTGTACAGTCTGCAGTACACCCACATTTCAACAACTAGATATGTTAAGTTCCATTTCAACGGGGTTAAGCCTATTACCGTAGTATTATATTATCTGTGCTATTACCATGACGGTAACTTTAGCTTCCGAAATCGGTGACAAAAAAAGTAAATGAAACAAACACAAGTCACCGACTTCTGAAGCTAAAGTTATTTTTCACTTTTCTGTCTTTTTGAACTCGGTTTTATTTTTTGGAACAAAGATTTTTTATACCTAGTTTAATTTTTACATTGTGCTTACAGTTCTCATATACATAAGAAAATTTATCTAATATAAAACATATATCTTTCGGGTTTTCGTAATCCAAGCCCAAGCTCCAATTAATTTTATGCAATTCACTTTGCAACTTACTATTATCCAATTCAATAATGATTTTATAATGACTGGCTTTATTTACATACGTATTGTCGACTAGCGCGCAGTCGGTTATGCACATATAGGATGACTCCGCCTCCCATCCTTAGAACTACGCAACTGAGTATTCATGTCGTAGTCTACGAGTTCGAACAATAATTTAGTCCTGTTAGAGATAATATTTACCTCGGTGATGACGACCAGGGGCTGCAGTCTCGACATAGATAGCGACAAAAATCGGTCGTTAAGTCATAACGATGTCAAATTTCTTTAATAGATTTTCAACCTTAAGGTTTCGAAATAAGGTTGAAAATCTATATCTATGTCGAGACTGCAGCCCCAGGTGAATGGTTTGAGGGCAGTTCATGATGATGTATTCGAGTTGAGAAAAATTCTTCAGCATTGATCTGATATTTATACGTATTCATTCCAATGTTTGGATGTGTTTTCATTTATATTATTGCATGTATCATCCATTTTTGGTGGGTTTTAGACTGGTAGGGGGATACTACCTAACATTTCTATGGTGAGGAGGACTAAAAATAATCACGACATAGGTACATATCATGTCCTGATTATTTTTAAATTCAGAGACGAATTTCTTTATATCCTACTCAGATCTGATATTATAGGTTTTTCTCTTTTCGTACTTTTTTATAAACATTTGTCCGTACTTACACAAGACAAATTTACATAAATATGTTCCTTTCAGAGCAGTCTTCGTTGCCCAAAGAAGGAAGGCTGTTGTGGGTGATAAACTTTCTCTGAGGTACCTATATTAGAGAGCAGTATTTGCTATAAAAGACACTTATCAAGCCCACAGTCCAAGTACCTACAGACAACTGACTATCGCTTTCCACGTGTTTAAAAGCATAATAATATTTAAGTCAATGCCATTTTTTTGTTAACCTGAACTGTCCCATTCCTGGACAAAAGTCTCCCCCCCCCCATTCCTTCCACTTTACTCGATGTTGAGTCAAGTCAATGCAGTAGATAATTTGTTAAGAGTTTTACATTATAGTTATTCCGGAATCTCACTTTGACGGAGCCCTCCGATACCTCGGACGTAGGTACGGTGAGAAATGGAGCACCTACTGTAATGGAACTTGCTTGACTTGATAATATGCAGATTTGTGAGTGTAGTACATACATGATATCTCTGGTAGAAAGCCACTCGTAAGGTTCCGTCGTAGCGTCGTTGTACCCGACCGCCAGGCCTTCCAACTGGATGTAGTACAGCTTCACCTGCATTCAGTTGTTCAACTTTAAACCTCTGCACCGCAACTGACATGCAGGTAATGCGTATAGCTAAAACGTAGTTCTATTATAGCCATTTTCAATCAATGATACAAATTTAAACCCAGGGGGCGCCGCCGGGCGGTTTAATGAACCAGTATGTCATGCCCAGATGGCCGGGACATACTGGTTGTAGAAGAAAGCGAAGAAACTGGGTGTTAAAGCGTAATTAGGGGAAGCGTTATGCCCAGCAGGCTAGCTTTGAAATGTGTTCGGGTCGAGATGCTAATTGCAGATTATCACACGCTCCACTAGAGTGAATTACTGTTTACTCGGGGACTTCATTTTGTTTTATTTCATGTAAGTATACGTCACTGATAAATAAATATATACGAATGACGAACACTAGTCGATGATATGCTCCTCTGTCCTCTCATTTATTGTCGATCATTCCTTACATAAGTGAAAGATGCCGTAATTTAACATTGTAGGATCGGAACAGAACTTGTAGCGCCTGATAAAAGTACCGCGTCAGGGTCACCAGTTTGGGGGTCTGAAGAACAGGGTGTAAAGTTCTTCATCCCGTATAGAAAAGGTTCCTCTGGCCAGACGGTGTCATGTCTGGTGGGCTACAGGCCGACAGTTGTTGTCGGATTTATCTATACATAATAGTCGCGGATAACTTAAACTGCGCGATGAAGGAATTTGATGTTAGTTCTTGATTTGTGATATAGATGGCACTATAGGAGCTTTTGTTTTATGTTGCTGTAGTACTTTTTGTAGTGCCGCTACAAGAGAGTCAATAAACACGTTACATCTCACCATAGAAACGAAGAAACTACCTGATACCAATAGGGGTCCACAGGGTTTTCATCCACCATCGCTGACATGTACTCCTCATTCTTGTCTACGAACTCCTCGATGAGGCCGCACACGTCCGTCTTGTTGTAGCAGTATCTGTAACTAGGTTTCTATTGAATCGGCTCAAAACTTACGTTAAATAATATAAATTTAGCGCCATCAATTCTTTTAGCGTGTTAGGTTACTTTTTATCCAGATACCTTCCTTAAATGAAGTAGCGTAGCCATTGCGCAAATTTGAAGCTGAGACCATACTGTGACGAAATGGATAATGTGACGACGCTAGTGTAGATGCGACGTTAACGTCTACGAACACACTGAATGGTGGCACTTGAAAGTCACAGCTGCCGTAGCCGTTTAATATAAGTCTGTGATCTCCCGTCCGCCTTGGTCAAGTGTGATGCCTTCTCTGTTTGAGAAGGGGCCGCTGCCCAGCAGTGGGCCAGTAAGGCTAGTATTATTATCAGACTGACCCTTTCAGCATGTTCTGCCAGTGGTACCAGATGAGGTCCCTGGTGAGGTAGCCCTCCAGGTAGCCGGCCCCGTACGCCTGCTGCTCGTCCGGACATTCTGCTGATGTGTGCAGCTCCAGGAACGCCCAGCTTGTACAGGAAGCAACACGTAACATATATAAACATCGCCTGCATCGCGTGGAAACATTTATCAAACATAGTTGACATGGAAAACATTCATGAAAATCGTCAAGAAAAGAATAGGAGCGGGTACCACACTCCAGGACAGCCCGCGAAATTCAAATACAATCTGATACTGACCTGCAAAAAACGTAAGAAAGTTAGAATTTCGCGGGTTACCCTCGCGTTTCCACCTGCTTTTTTTGCGCGAAATATAAGCTTGCGTTTAGCCGTAACTCGCCTGATGTGCTTGCCTAGAAGAAATAATTCACTCGAACTATGCAGTATGGATAGCACCATTCCTCTTTTCGCAATGAGGCAATGATGGCTTTAATTTTCGCAATGTTCGTCGAGTGCCAAAATGTGCATTCGACTTAGCTGCTCGGCCTGTGCCGCATCATGCAGGTGATGCAGGTCGACCCGAACGTGTGTGTGTGTCATGGATTACTGTCTTACGATATAAAAGGGTCAGTGGATACGAAACGGGACCCCATACGAGGCAGGACTTCTATTTCTGTCTGCAGGGTTTAAAGTAACCTAATCTAACGTTGGGGTGCCCCAAGGGACGGAGAGGTGGGGGTGTTTCCGAAGGGTGGGGGGGTCTCTCCAGTGCCCCGTTACGTAATCCATCGCAAACAATTTTATAATGCGAATGACCACATGTAAAAACGTGGATGAGGCGCAAGGACTATGTAAGAATCGTAAAAGATACCGTTCTGTCAGTAGTTTCTGCCTGTTAGTTTATGTACCTGTGTATATAATCGAATAGATCAACACAAGGAGAACGCAATAGGGTAGAATTTAATCTACTTGTATTTAATAACTTACCCTGTACTATTGATTTCGTTGCTATACGTGGCCTTCGCGACGTGTTTATCCGGTATATCGGCAAAGTAGTCAGTGGTCTTCACGACGAGCTTGTCTTTAGGCCATGTCACGTACCCGTACTTACATTCACACACTATTAAAACGCTAGTTATTAAAAAACCACACAGTTTGAAGTTCATCTTGAAGCTGCTATCTAAAATGTGTTTTCTCTTTATGTTCCTTCGTTCTGTTTGCACGCAAACATACGTTCTTAACGATGAATAACATTTATCATTTAAAATTAGGGCTGATGATGTTTTTGAAAAATTCAGCAAAGCGTGCAATCAACTTTTTTCTAAATTGAGGGCATTTGCATTGATATTTTGACGTTTATTGTCATTAGTCTAGTGGTGTTGCCAATTTAGTTCTTTGTTTTGAAACGAAAGTGTTTATCGCTAATAATATTAACTACCAAGCAAGCTACCAAATTATCAACTGTTTCTTGTTTTTTGGAAAAATCTCAAACAATCAAAGAAAATGCCTAACAGTTTCTTGTTTTAGCAATCAATAAGATCCTTCCATGGAATTGTTAAGTACTTGGAAGCACCAAAAGTCCTTTCAAAAAGTTGATTGATTATAGGTATGTTTTTGGTATTATTAATTTAGAGAAATAAAGACTTTTTTATGAGGCTCTCTTGGAGAGTTAGGAAGACCTCAGAGGTAAACTAAGAGAGAATTTATAGCTTGGTTCCTCCGAGTAGCAGGTGTGTTTAGCCTCCACTTTTGAATTCGTATAATGTCACTTTGTATAATACTCTACCGGATACACGACCAAAAATTTAAACAAAAAAGCACACTTTTATACAAAACGTAATATATTTCGCAATAAATTTTCTATCTTCGTCCAGAGATCAGTCAACGTATAAAACTAAAATCTAAGAGTGTATGGAACATCGTGACAAACTTTTACCATGGATTCACTGCATGAAGCTAGACCAATGGAAACTTTTCGTCGGTTATTACGTATTTCTGTCATGAATTATTAGGAAACTATGATTTTTTTTTTTCTTTTTTCCGCGCTTTGCTTTCTCCCGGTTGAAAAGAAGCAAAGGTATGAAGCCGCAAAACAGCCCAATATGAAAAATAGAAAAATAGAATATTTTTGAACTTAGAACACAAATAAATGTTAATTTGTTCATAAAAGTGAATATTTTTTAAAATATTTATGTTTATTTATTATATTCAATTTATAACCACAATTTGAATATTTAAAAAATATTTACGCTGTAAAGACGCATATCGCTTTGCCGAGACTAAAAATAACAATCACCGCCGACTATAGGAATTGAACCAATTTGGACTTAGTTTTGTAGTTATTATTATAGTTATCTGTGGTCATTTTTATTTCAGCACACGTTGTGATAAATGTTTTTTTTTGTAATTCGACGGAAAATTTTGTCTCAGGAAGTCTAAAACCTTGTGTTGTTTGGCGAAATTGTTTGTCACGTTGTACCACATCATGTATAGCTCCAATTCTATTTCCCAGTTCAACTGGCCGTCAGCTTCATCCCGATCTCGCCACACTTGTAGCCCACCTCCCGCAGTAGGTAGGGCGTGCGCTCATGCGCGGGTGCCGCCAGCCACTCGCTCACGTTCACGGCCACTGCGGCGTAGCCCTGCTCCTCCAGGATGTCTAGTACGAGGCGGAATGTGCCTCGTAAGCGGTTGCTGTTCATTGAGAAGCAGCCGGGCACGAAGTTTAATACGCAAACCCTGGAAGGGAGAAGTTATTTGTTAGATAAATGCTGGAGTTGTCAGTGAAATGTTGACTTTGTTTGCGTTGAAATAAAGTCAAATGTCGGATGGATCACAGTTGAGCATTAAACTTTCCCCTGCTAATAAAATACATACCGACTTTGTATTCGTTGAAATGAAATTGAATATACATTCAGTCAAAAAAGTATCGGGAATGGATGATTTGTTTATGGTTCCAAATTCAATTTTTTTGTTGTTGTTAGATTGACACAACTGTTTTTCATTTTGGCGCGGACTTTGAGTTGCATCTGTTATTTAGATTAAATACAGTGTTTTTTTTAGTCAGATTATTGAGTATTGCGAATTTCATAATGGCCAAAAACATCCAACAAAGAGTTTGTCTTAAATGCATCGCCAATGGAACTTCGTGTTCGGAGGCCCTGAAAATGTTACAGAAGGCTTACGGTGAATCGACTTTCTCAAAAACACGTGCTTATGAGTGGTACAAAGCGTTCAAAGACTTGCCTCGCTCTGGTAGGCCATCAACGTCTTCAACTGAAGTTAACATCGCAAAAGTGAAGGGAATAGTGCCTGAAAATCCTCATTCAAGTTTGAGAGAGATAGCCGCTGAACTTTCTGTTTCTCACGAGTCGATCCGTACCATTTTAAATAATCACTTGGGTTCGAAACATGTTGCCGCTCGGCGAGTCCCAAAAGACTTGAATTTTCTCCAAAAACTCAATCGCATAAGAGTCGCTGAGCACATGATAGAACGACTCAATGCCGACCCAACATTCATGAAACGCATTGTTACTGGTAACGAGACGTGGGTTTACAAGTTTGACATGTAAACTAATTAACAAGCTTCGGAGTGGCACCTTCCAATTGAACCGAAACCGAAAAAACCCCGCAAATCAAAAGTCAAAGTCATGTTGACAGTTTTCGTTGACTATCACTGTTTTGTAATTCTTGCCGGAAGGTCAAACAGTAAATAAAGAATATTATTTAAGCGTTATGCGGTGTACGGATTTTTTACAAAAAACTCAACAAATTCCATCGAGCAACCATCTTATTAACCGAATACGGGTCCAGCCGACTTCTTTGTTTTTCCTAAACTCAAATTACCACTTCGTGGCACCCGTTTTCATTCGGTAGAAGACATGAGGAGAATTCGTGGCGAGAACTGAACTCAGTTCCGGAAAAAGCGTTTAAAAATGTTTTGATGATTAGATTATTCGTTAGTGTATCGTTTCACTTCGGATGAATAACTAACATTTTGTGTATTATTGATCGTTTCGCGGTACTTTCTTGACAGAGTAGTATGTAGAACGTCATTATCATTAAAACAGATACAGGTGAAATGTAAGCTTATTTTTTAACTTTAAATCGGTGCGAGTAATGTTGATAATACGCTGCGCTTCGTCAAGTGTGCGACAATATAAGTTACTGGAGTGGGGACCACTTCAATAAGGTAGACCGATTACCTGGTAAAGGTCAGGAGAATCTAATGGATGCGGGAAGCACAGGCCAAGTGACGCTTGAGTTTGGGGAAGCCTTTATCCGGCAGTAGATGTCTTTCGAGTGAAATACTGTTGATAATGAAGCCCAATGGATATATAACTAACTGTCTATGTACTTACAGTACTGAGCCGGGCGGGATGTTGAGGAATTCGACAGGTACTCGCAGGTAACCCGTGGCTATCTCAAACTTCACTGGGTAGCCGCTTTTCAGACAGATGAGGCAATCTGCAAAGGAAGCATATTTATAACGCTTATCATCTTTTTTACATAACAAAAACATATACTGTTGTGTCTGTCTTTCACACACTGGTCCATGGAAAAAAGGTATGTATGTACAGGTAAGTTATGTGGGTAGTTTTGCTTAGTACATCTTTATATCGCCAGTTAGACGTTTCACGTAATAAAGGACGAGGACGAGGCTATCGCCATCAACCAGGTTCGATTCCCTGCTGAAGCCGATTATTAGGCTATCGTCACAACGTTCCACAGCTCCGGGTTCGATATTTGAGTCGGGTACTTTCATTATTTTTGTGGATTATCTTCTTCAAAGTGATGCTATTTTTTGTTGTTCTATAAGGATTTTTGGCTTATCATATCACGGTGGTTCAGATCATCTACTCACCAGCAATAAATCCATTCGGCAGCAAAACATTCTTGACGACATACCCTGGCCCGCCCAGCCCAGCGGCCAGGTGCTCCTCCAACAGGTTAGTCTTATTATGATGTATAGGATACACGGACTTCGCCTTGTCGAGGATCTCGCTAGGCAGCGTGTAGTGCTTGTCATGGAAACACTTCACCGCCTCATTGAGAGTCATGAGTTGCAGATAATCCAGCTGATTGAAGTCTCTTTGAAGATTTGCTTTTGAAAACACCTGAGAATAAGAATAATGTTATGTGTTATAACATGGTACATTAAGATCTTATAAATGAGCTTAGTTGTTAGTTAGCTGCAGAATGTATAGTCATCAGATAAATTTTAATGATGTTGGATAGTTGACACTCTAGTTTTAAATCTGTTTTTGGCATACGTTTTCGTTGTATATGAGTATGTTTTACTGAATAGAAATATACACCGTGACTTTAGTCGTCTTACAACGGCAGCCCACTTCATGTATCCAATAACTACTAAACATTCATAAAAAAAATTGGTATTTATGAGATTTTATTAATTTAAAAATAAAATTATTATTCAGTATTATGACGTAGTTAAAACACCCTGTTGCGAGCGATGATATACTGGACTCGAGTCCTGGGTAGGTATGTTCTCCCGTTTGACACTTAAAAATCATTAACAGAATGTTTCATAATTTTATTCTATTATAATATTTATTTATTTTTCTTTGTACCTATTATGGTAGGTAAAAAAAAAACAAATCGCGCCTAGAGCTATTTTATGTCGGGTACATTGAGTGGACCACCTTTGTAAGACGACTAAAAAGTCACGGTGTATATTTCACATTTACAACGTTGAGTTAGATTTATTGTATTTAACTGAATTTATTAAAGGTAGCTGTTGCCCGCGACCTTCGTTCGCGTGAAATTATTAAAAAAAAAATACTTATATTACTTTGAATCACATTTTGTTACCAATTTCAAGGGTTTTAAGTTTTTTTGCACGGAGCTATAATTCTTATTCTAAAATAAAAATAGCCTTAGTTACTCCTTATAACATCAGCTATTTGCACGTAAAATCGGTCCAGACGTTTTGGAGATTGGCCGGAACAAGCAAACAGACAGACAGACAAAAAATAAACAAATTGTCTTTTTGTTATAAGTACCGCATATGCTTTCATTTGCATTCAGTAAAAAAAAAAGATGTTGTTTTGAAATTACAAACAGACACTATAATTTTAATTATTTGTATCAAGGGTCGACAAATCGCTAATATTAGTAACATGTCAAACGTACCTTCTTTAATAACTTATCATCATAAAAGTTTAAGGAAGCCATCTCCAGGCCTATCTTCGTCCACGGCAAGAACTGACTATCGTCGAGTAGTAATGGATTATCACTGATATGTTTCCGGATGTTGGTCCACAGCGCGGCGTCAGGCGTGTAGTTGTTGTTCGAGAGGCAATTGATGAAACTGAACAGTGTTTTACAATTGCATTGTGAGAGGATCTTGGGGTCTGCAGCAGCTAGCTCGCAGAGGTAGCCTACGAGGCCAAAGTGGGTATGTGCCTGGGGAAGGTCGAATTAACAATTAAAAACTTGATAGAAAAAAAAAATGCTTTAACGTAGGTTGGATTTTCAACTTTCGGAGTTAAGGAGAAACGTTGCAAAATCCATCCATCGCGCTCTGTCGTTTACGGCATTTTGCCTGATATTATAATACTGATATAATTATTTTTCAGGCATAGGCAGTAACTAGATTTGCAAGTCAGACAGAGAGTTGCTCTGTGTAAATAAAACACTGGTACAGCATCATCTGGTTTTTTACTAAGTAACATGGTAAGACTGTCACTGGATATCAGTTTCGAGCTTCTGTGAACCCATAACTATTATCTACAAATGACAGTTACGATCAACGACTTAACGTGCGTTTCCGAGACACGGAGGGGTTTCGCTTACAGGGTGGTTTTTTTTTCCCACCTCGCTTAGAGGTACTCTAAATACTGGGGATAGCAACTTTTACTCATAGGAAACATTCCTTTATTTATAAAAAGAAACAAATCTGTTTCAAAAGATTTTAGAGAATTTGCTTCCCACACTCGGGAATGGAACCGCCTAAAATCAGAAAAAATAACGCCCTATACTTTTATGGCATCAATCGATAGGGTCAATCATAAGAATCGAATCTCTCTTACAAACATGATAAATTAAATTAAAGGAAAACTATGAAATCTTAACTTATAAGCTCAATGGGACAAGACACTTACTCAAAGACCCATCCAATTGCTTATATTAGTACCTAATTAACAATTATCTTTGACGTGATTTATTTATTAAAATAAAGAAGAACTATTTAGATAAGAAGATTGCGTTTTTTTTTAATATTATTTAAGTAATCGGTAAGTAATTGGATGGACCTTTGAGTAAAATTGCTTTATTTTATCACACTGAATTTATAAGTTAAGATTTCATGGTTTTCCTTTCGTTTAATGTATCTTGTTTGTTAGAGAGATCTGATCCATGATTGCCCTATCGATTGATGTCATAAAAGTACAGAATGTTATTTTTTCGAATTTTAATCGGTTCGATTCCCGAGTGTGGCAAGCGCATTTTCGAAAATCTTTGAATGTCGATTTCTTAAAAAACAAAGGATTGTTTCCTACGAGTAAAATTTGCTATCTCCAGTATTTAAAGTTGGTACTTTCCCGTCAGATGAGGTTGAAAAATTCCACCCTGTATAATGGACGGAGACGCGTCCACGGACCGACGTCAGCAAGCGATGCTCAACTTTGCAGATCGACTCGTGCGGCTGATCTGCTTAGCTAATATCCTCTCTAACAGGAAGTACTCATACATCATCTGCCTTGTCTTTTCCCAATGTTACACAAGGTGTAAACGGACCCTTCACGGAGTCGTCAACCAAGCATTCTGTATATCAAACTAAGTAACTTTACGCAATTTTTTTCTACGAAACTGCTTTTTTTTGGTGTGAAAAATCACGTTTTACGATAGGACTCAATTAACGCACTCAAAACACTGCTGATGGATGCATTGAATAGTACGGAGGTCATGGAGGTTTTAAAGTAAATTCATAACATTAAAAACTGGTATTTACAAAAAAAAACTTGTGAAAAAGTTGTAACTTTGACCTCCAATATCTCCGTAACCAGGTGGTTCCAGGTTCTCAGGTGGTGGCCTCTCGGCTTCGCCTTTACGTATGTTGGGCTCGGCGCCCAGTCTAACCGAATGCAGCTAAAAAGCAGTATTTTACAGGGAGCGACATTGAGTGTTAAAAAATAAACTGGGTTAAATGTATTTATTTTCTTTGATAAATGAGGGGACTGTGTACAAAAATTATACTTACGATTCTGGAAAAAACCCGAGCAACTTGCAGTCCCTTATCAAAGCTAACTTGTCGAGCAACCACAGAGTTAGCAATAGCATCCATCAGCTGCTCATGGTAATACTCCGTGTGCTTCTCTGTGATCCTGCTCTTGATCTTCGCAGCCGTTATCAGCAACTCATCGAAGGACAGCAAATCAACCCTCTGGGTCAATATGTCGTAACAGATGTGGAGAAGCTGCACCCTCATAGGGAATCTTTGTTCGGTACAATTCACTTGGCAAAGAGACCATATAATGGACTTGGCTACTGGAGCGTCAATCGCCTGGTCATGTAAAAGTAAGCTGGTGATTATCTCATCGATATGATGTTCAGGCAGACTGTGTGCGCAACTATAAGCTAGCATATCCTTCAGCAACGGCATGTCCTTGTTGTCAATCTCCAACGGCAAATGTATTTGGAAAGCCAAAGGCAGAGCAACCTTTAACGCATCAACCAAATTATCCTTGCTGTTGAACTTAGTCAGTAAAAAGTCTAAGAACATGATTTGTCTGCAATTAATCATGTTGATATAGCATCTGAGGAGTTGCAGCATGGTCTGGACCACATTAGAGTCGGCAGGGACGTTCAGGTAAGATAGAATCTTTGTGGCTTCTAGAGCCTCATTCACATCCAGAGCTCTAGCATGCTTCTTGAATTTCTGACAGAGAACTTCGAATGTCGGGTTTGCTAATAATTTTTCTGGCATTACATGTGATCTAGAAGTAGAAAGATAAATAAAAGGTTATTTTCGTGTTTTGTGAGTTTCATTTTGACCCGCACAGTCTGGGTGACGGAGATTTTCACTGCCAAATAAATAAGCACTTAAGTTAAATTGAAGTCGAAAATCAAATGAACTGTCTGCAAGAGTACCAACAGCAGGCAGAGGAATTGATAATACCAATTGTCATAAATTACCCTGCTCTGTTACCTACTAGTAAGCTGCATGCTAGCCAGATTTGGTGTGTAGGCTCCAGGCTTATATGACTTCCAGCTCTTTCAATCCACGGCTAATGTATCCAACTGGTTGTTTATTTGCCCAGCTCATCCAGCAATTTTCTATGGGGTATGGTGCTACTCCTGCGTATGTGCTACTGAAAAAAATAATTTAAAAGAGCAACTCCTTACCGTCCAGACTTCTGCAGCTGAAAGAGGCAGGACAGGGCCTGCAGCATGTGTTTATGGTCCATCTGGCCGATGTTGGTTTGGACTGCGTTCAGCACATCTATTGCGGTCGATGCTGACTTGATGGCTGTCATCAAAGCATCCGGAGGAGGGCTTCGGGTCACTTCTGTTGCGACTGTAAACATTATTATTAGCTTAGAGTAGGTCTTCTTTAAAGGACGGAAATAGATCTCGATTGAGAATTTTATGGAAAAATAGATAATTAAAATATTTTTAAATTTAGAACACAAATAAATGTGGCCATGGCCATGGCCTGTACTGCTACAGGAGCGCAGGTCGCATTGCACGGCACGCCAGCATTAACGACATCATTCGTCGAGCCCTTGCCAGCGCCGGCGTACCAGCGGTTTTAGAAACAAACGGCTTGGTACGTGACGATAGCAAGAGACCAGACGGCATGACGTTAGTGCCTTGGAAAGTAGATAGGCCTTTGGTGTGGGACGCAACCTGTGTCGACACTCTTACGCCATCTCACCATGCAAGTACGGCGGGCTGTGCAGGCGCTGCTGCTGCGGCTGCTGAGATCCTCAAGCGGCGCAAATACTGTAACCTTATTGGTAACTATAGTTTTAAGCCGTTTGGGGTCGAAACGCTAGGGTCATGGGGCCCGAGTGCGCGTCTCCTTTTTAAGGAAATCTCAGTGGTCGACACCTCGCGTGACCAGAGGGCTGGCTCTTTCTATGGCCAAAGAATTAGCATTGCCATTCAGCGTGGCAATGCTGCCAGTCTTCTGGGCACGTTTCCAGATGACAGCGATGCGGAGGAGTACTTTGACGCCTAAGTGTCCTATTGTCGTCGTTGTTTAGATGTTTATATTTTCTTAATTTGAGTCTTATTTTTATCTTTAGTTTAGTTCTATTTGTAGTCTGTACATAATGTAAATATATTTAAAACATACAATAATAAAAAATAAATGTTAATTTGAACATAAAAGTAAATATTTGTTTTAAATAATCATGTTTATCTATAATATTCTATTTATAAACACAATATAAATACTCAAAAAATATTTACGCCGTAAAGACGCACATCTCTTTGCCGAGATTTAAAAAAAATTACCGTCGACTTTAATCATCAATGACTTTTTTTTTTGACCCTTTTTTTTGATTTGGACTTAGAATAAGTTTAAATATCCGTGGAAATTTTTATTTCCGCACGTGTGCGGAAAAATATTTAAAATCCACGTGTGTGAAATACATTGCATGTTGAACCTAGTCATAGTGCGATAAGAACCAGTTTTCGAGAAAGTGTATTGAAAAAACCTTTACATGCTATCTGCGGTACAAATCTAATAGCTGTGTCCTGGACGCTGATTACTTGCAAAGGCTATGTCACTTCAAAATGATAACTTAAAACAGCAAAGGCATACTAACTAACCTGATTTTGCTTCACAAAATCATTAATGGATCTGTACAAGTTTCGAAGCTTCTTGTCAAAATAAATATATCTGTCCCTCACCATAGTTCACCCAGATCTGAATGCATCCTAAATGTGTTTACTCCATGCCTGACAAGAACTAACCTCGGACATTCGGCACCAATGAAAAGGTTTATGAGGATGTATAATGAGCTCCATATACGTTCCAATAGCATTGACATCTTCGCCAAATACCTATTGTAATTTTGCAAACAATTGTTTCTGATCCACAGTGGCTACAGTTATTATCTATGTTAATTATTCCCTTTATTTATTTCTATACAAATCTCTTACATTTTTTAACATTCCCCTAAAATAAAAACATTTAAAAATAAAATAATTAATATTATTACTTACTTATTCATTATTTGTCATTGATTGTGTTATTATTTAGAGCAACAAAATAGATTTAGTTAGTAGAAACTCAGAGGTCAGTCAGTCCCTCTGTCATTGTCTTGGTCACGTGAGGACTTTGCAGATTAATGTTTGTGATGGACTTTCGAAAGAAGAACCATAGAAATTTTAGTAGACCTGTCCAGTCACTGCCTGCATGTGAGTGAAGATGGTGATATTTCTTTAACTTTGGACTTATTGTATTGAAAGTTTTGAAAAAGTCTTTCAAATCTTCAGACCGTTTTAGTGGACCCTTTGAACTAGTGCTGCTAAATGGATTAAACAAATACTTACTGGTGGCAGTAAAAGCCCTATTCAGCAGAGAGTTGCACAGGGGCGTCAGTGGCCTGCTTTTTATTATCATATTTCGCCAAACGTTCTTTAGTAAAAGCGACATGATTACTGAAAACAAATAAAATAAGAATCACAACAATGTCTAGAACATGGCTTGATAGGTTATGTTTATGTGAACAAATACAATTTTTAGTATCCACATTTACTGTTAATCCGTAAATTAGAGTATTTTTGAGAAAAGCCTTTTAAATGAAAGAATTGATAATAAAATTTTTATTTTACTCACTACAAAAACAAATTATGCTATAAATTTAACTTTATTCACAAATACAACAACTATTGTGAGCAGTTAGTCTTCTTTTATTGCCAATTACATACATTTCATACTATCTATCGCCCAATATTAAGTTTTGTTTATATTCGTGTCGCATCTGTAGATCTCTTTTTATCTTTTAGTATTATATATGATGCTCTGTGTCTTTTACAGTCTCGATTTTAAAAATAAAAAGAAAGACGCAGAATAAAGAATTTCGAAAAAATCGCGTAGTGACACAGCTGACTATGACATTGTTTGTAGGGTGGCTAGAAACAAACGATAGGTAATCCATTTAAATTTTTAACCATTTTGTTTTGTTTCAGAATCAATACGTTTCACTGAAATATATTTGAGAATAAATGGCTGCTGGGACTACTTAAAATATTAGGAAGATAAAGGTGAGTAAAATACAAATTAAATAATTTTGTCAGTGAAAACCATGAGAAATCGGACCCTAACCCTAGGAGACCTCTTTCTTGTATTTTTGTTCATAATTATAAAACAAAAAATTATGCTATATAATTTTAAGTTTGATTTGTTATTGGTTTACAGACGTAATTAATCAAAATCACCAATGTATTTATTATAATTTGATGCACAAAAATCAAGCATTTCTTGAAAATTCTTCAAACACACGGCTTTACTTTCAGAACGAACATAGTCAATTTTGATGTTTTTGACATTGACGTTTCTTCTTCCTTGATTTTATCAATAATTTTCGGCTTTACGCACTTTCGCGAAATAAATCGAAAAATCGTAAAAACCTGAAATAAACAATCACATATTTACCTAAATACTACAAAAAACTAATAAACCGCTTCAAAATGCACAAAGAAATAGTAATAAGCACACGTCCAGACCGAGAAATACGAAAAAGAGTGATAACAGCCGGAGACTACACCTTGGTTCCTTACGAAGATTCTCGTTGCAAGATCACTCTATCTGAAGTGAAATGTAGCAACGAGGCGGGAGCTTGTGAGATAGATTCTTTTAGCCGTATATTTAGCCGGTCATTTGACGGAAATGTGTTGATTGGGGACTCGGATTCGTTTATAGACAAGGATTTTGAGTTGGTGCTGCAGCAGATGTGCTGTGGGGAGACTTGTGAGTCGACCCTGGTGTACAGGAGCGCGGAGGGGAAACTGATGAAGGAGATCTCGTGTAAGGTAGAGCTGCGCGAGGTCACGGAGGAGCAGTTGATCAGTGATTGGAGCTGGGAGCGGCTGTATGAAGCTGCAGTGCATCACAAGGTAGGAGCTTAGGTTTGACTGCCAATCTCATCATGTTCTGCTTCTTGCTTTAGGTACAAAAGGAACTAGCACAAAATTTCAAGTTTTTAGATCCAGTAGCAGTGGGTTTCCATGAATGAATTTAAGATTTTCATAAAAAAATTGAACATGCTAAAATTATAGCCAATTAGCAAGGTTTAAAGCCCACGCCCTACCAAACACATTTTACCTTAATGTGGATCCGTGTAACCCCAATATACTGCTGGAACGCGGATCCACAACAAAATGACATCACACCTTTCTTTTTAAGATAACTTTGATTTAGTTTGTGGATCCATGTTTCGGCATACCGAAGGTTATACAGGTATAGTTATTTGGACGGGTTTCCTTACCTTGATGAAAATTGCATTGCAAATCAGTGCTATCTGACCTAAAACTTTCCTAATTAAGAACTAGAGAAGACTATCAAATTATAGCGATGCACAAATCAAAACTTTCAATTTACCTTCTTGAGGCTTTTTCTGGTTCTTTTTAATAATGGAACACTTATATTGATTTTTAATTAATAAAATAATTAATATACAGAGACTTCTATTCAAGCAAAAATTCTTAAAAGAATGAAATGTGTTATTCCCATGTTCATTGTTTTATTGGTTATTCAAATGCAAGACAAATAGAATTCCTCAACTTAACCATTTTTATTGTCAGCTTTGCTATTATTCTGTTTTTATTGTTATTCTTTATTTTTACATTATACAGGCTGCTATGCGGTAACTTTCTTTGGAGACATTTACTTCTTCTTTTGATGTTTACTAAAATTGTTTCATGTAAATGAAAGTTATACAAGTATGGGTGAAACATCAATATCTGAAACATCATAATAAAGGGTGTAAATAGACCCTTAACATAGCCAAAAGGTACTTGTTCTCCCCGTGTTTGCAATATTTTTTTTTGTTCTAGACCATACTTAGGAATCTTATAGTTACAGAGATATTGGGGGATAAAGTTCCAACTTTTTCACAAGTTTTTTTTTAAACACATTTTTTAATGTAAGATTTTTACTTTACACACCTGCACGACCCCCGTACTATTCAATCCATCCATTAGCATAATGCTTTCCATTGAGTCCTACCTTAAAACGTGATTTTTCACCCCAAAAAAAAAAAGTCGATCCCAGCAATAATTTTTGCGTAAAGTTACTTAGTTTGATGTACAGAATGCTTGGTTGACGGCTATGTGAAGGGTCTGTTTTCCAAACCATTCCAAATACAACACTGTTTAAAAATATTCAAGCACAAAACTTTTTGTTTTCAATTGTTCTTTTATCTCACTTGACAATAAAAGATTCAAGAAAATCACAAAGATTCCTCAAACGTAAACATTCTTGTGTGCACTCAGGAGCGGGGAGTAGACCTGATCAAGCAGGGGAGGACTGCAGACGCCTTCCGCAGGTTCAATAAGGCTCTAAAGATGCTGATAGCTACTGAACCCCTGGACCCTAAGGTCGTCAGCGAACAGGTGGTCAAAGATATGGTGGAGCTTAAGGTACATTTTATTATTATTATTAAATGATTAATTCAGATTTTAAATTATCCATAGCATAAATTTACATAATTAAAAAATAATAAAAAATCAAAATACAATTACAATACCATAATAACGAATTACACAATTAATAATCATTCATCATCATCATCATCATCATCATCATCATCATCATCATTGCAGCCGAAAGACGTCCACTGCTGGACATTATATTTAGTCATTATCAAATTCAAAGGATAAGGGCAAAGAATGATGATGATGATGATATAGAAACGCTTCTGTAGATGGCGTCATTGCCGTTTTCATAGAGCTACATAAAAAACACGCGCTGCCACACATATCGAGATCTCATGCCATTTTACCAGCCAATACTTCTCCATAGATAAAATCAATCAATTTTCCATAACTAAAACCATCTTCCCCAGGTTAAACTCTACAACAACTTAGCTCACTGCCAACTCCAGCACGATGAGTACGAAGCTACAATAGAACTCTGTAAAAAGGCTCTCAAGTTTGACCCCGTCAACGTTAAGGCTCTATACAGGTGAGTTCGTTTTTATTAACTTTTTACAAAACATCGAGCCGCTCTAAAGAAGGCGATTGCCTCGTAACACTAGGTGTGATATATGTTGAACTCCTTTGAGTGTCACATTACAAGTTAGGGGTCGTCCATTAATCACGTGATGTTTTTTAGCAAATTTTTAACCCCCACCTCCCCCATGGTGATTCGTGGTGAAGTTTTAGACTACCCCTCCCCCCTCCCACCCAAAATCACGTGTATTTTTTTTGTTACAATTAGGGGCCGTTCAAGTATTACGTGAGCAGATTTCTTACCATTTTTTACCCCCCCGCCCCCCTTGTCATCAAAAGTAAGCAAAGCACTTACCCCCTCCCCCTATGCTTACGTAAACATTTTTAGTAATAAATGTTTTTTTATATTGTTATTTTTAAAATAGGAAAATTCATGAAAATATTAGGTTTAACTGATACACATAGAGTAAATGACAAAAAAATATAATCAGGAATAAAGAACATAACTAACATAAAGAATATTTTCGGAACACATTAACAGTCTTCAGTCCATGAAACCTGAATCCATGATTCTAAGTTATCGATGACATTGGATTGCTGCTCAGTGTTGTGAGTCTGCTCACTTTCATCCGATTTTGGAATGTCTACGTCACTCTCATCGAGCCATTCAACATCTTGGTGCTCTAAATTTTGAATAATGCACATCAGTTCATTAGCACGACGAGCAGCGACTCTTACGGGTCTAACTTTTCCCTCTGTGGGCGTGTTTACTTTTTTATGGATCTTCTCGATGTGACGATTTAATGATTTGACGGAAGCATGATAAAGACCACACGTTTTGCATGTTCGGCTTGAGAGCCTCAATTTTACCGTCGGACAAAAATAATCGTAGGGCATTTGCAAAAAATCTTTGAGGGTAGTACTCAAGCGTAGAGCTAAATTGACTGGAAGATCAAGAAATTGTCCTCCTTCATCCAAAACCAAGTCATCAACTGTTTGTTTTACTTTTGCAGGTGGTGGAAGAAACCTGTTGTCTAGTAATCTGAATAGGCCACTTCTTGGACGACAGCATTCTGTATTTTTACATTTTACAATTTGAAGCAAGTATTGGCTTTCACGCACATGTTCTGAGTACCATTTAATGTCTGGAAATTCAGGAACATCTTGTTCATCAGCCTCAACATATTTTGCAGTAACATTATAGCCATCAATTTCCATTGAACTCCATACTTCAGCTAATACATTTCCTGCAAATTCGAAATTATATCTTTCTAATTGTTCATCAATTGTAATGCCACGTTCATCCAAATGAGACCCAAAATGGTCATGAGGCAGTATTAAACCAGCCAGTTCCCGACTCAGAGGAGCCATTCTTCGCTCTACTCTGTTATACGCACTCCTTCCAGGAGCATTGGTAGCTATAAACAATGCATCGAGATCATATCGTTTAAAATGTTGTATAGCAAACCCTATGACTTTTTGATAACGCGGATTTTCATCTGGCCCTCCATCAACCGTCATAATTACTACTGGTCGAAACTCTTCAAGTTCGAGAAGCGTCTCGAAATCCTGAGCATGAGTATTAGCAGTAGATGAACTATGCTTTCCACTTCGAATAGCGATGAATGTTGGCCCAGAATATCCGACGGCTTGCGGTTGTCCTAGCATATTGGAAGTAACTTTGATACCAGCATAAACAGATGGTATTAATTTATGACGCTCAGCGATTACCCAATCGTGGTCAGGTAATTTGATTCTATATTCCATATGCATTAAAAGAGGTGCTTGCTTATTTGCCGCAGTGACGCCAATAGGGACTCGAGCTTTGTCATCTTGAGATAAGAAAAATACTTGATCTGGTCCAAGTATGGATGCTATGTTCTCTAAATAATGGATTGATGTTTCAGCGAACTTGCTATCTAAGTGGCTCTTGTGGTGATCAGTTTGAGCACGAATGAGCCTAACAGGGACTGTCGATACATGTCTTCGTCCCTCTGTAGAATTCGATTTTCTGGGAATCAAACGAAGATATGTCGCACTGCGACTAATGTCAAATCCTAGTTTACGCAGTTCTTGTGTGAGTTCGTCAAGAGTTTTTACGCTGCGAATAGATTCCGTTCGTCTCCTGTCATCACATGCACTCCCAAATAAAGCTATATCCGCAATTGTTTTCAATAGTAATGGTTGATCGCTTTCAAGTTTAGGATGTCCTACTGAATCCCTCAGAGATAGTCTTCTTTTTATTTCAGGATTTTCCTGACAAATATCTTCTAACTTTCTTTTCATACCATCCCTGTGTTTCTTCTGGTCAACTGCGTTTTGAATCTTCCTGTTTAAAGTATTTTTTGCTGTTTTTAGTTCCTCGCGCAACTTAATGATCTGTTTATCAACTTCAGCGCAATTTGGCATAGTATCTCTGGCAGAATACAAAGCGTTCAGATTTTTTTCGAGTAGAGTAATCTTATTTTTCAAAGCTTCTTGAGAAGGTTTTGCTCTTTGTTTATCTGCATTATTATTATTTTCGCATTGCTCTTGTGATTCATTGCCGGTTTTAATTTTATCTTCTTTCTGTTTTTCAATGTTAGAAAATGGCTGTATAATTTGTGTTTTTTCTGCAGGTTTACTGGTAGAAGACGTTGCCTAAAAATGAAAAATTTCTAAGAGTTCTGCTGGATATTCTCTTATTAAGCTACATAAATTCACCGTATTTAATAAAACCAGCGTTTAAATATTATTGAAAGCTTTTCCCCACAGAAACCCTTCACATACAGATATTGAAAACACCGTGTATTTTGTGACCAATTGCCGGAGTCGATCTTAAGAAATAAAATATCAATCATTTACCTTTTTAGTTTGAGATAGGCCATCATATTTTTTACTCATAAATCGTTTTAATTGTTACAGAACGTAAAGAGAAACTTTGTACTTATATTTACTCACCTTGGAAAAAAAATGAAGCAGATTGGATTTATTTTTAGTCGCCGCTTGCAATTCTTCTTCAATTCTCTTAGATACAATAATATCTAGTTCCTTATCTGACTTTGCTTGTAATTTATAATTTCGCCAAACTTCGTTAACTAACTTTTGTACATTTTGCACTTTCGTCCCAGTATGAGATTTTTTAAAACTTTCGAACAGTTTTTGGTATAACTTGGATTTGTCTATATGATATGACATTCTAATAAGATATTTAAATTTAAATAATTAAAACGTTAAACTTTGGCTAATTGCATCAACATAAACACAAATGATAACTTTCAATGCTTACAATACGTTTAGAATCCAAACAAAACAATACTGATAGATGCGCACTTGCAGCCGGCCGGCACGAGAGTGAATTATTAGACAAGTGAATAGCGCACGGTAATATTCTGGAAAAATAAGCACCGTGATAAAAATGTCAAGGTCACGCACCACTTTTCGGTTTAGAAATCGCGCGTTCAAAGAAAAAATAAATACACGTGATATCTCACTACACCTGCCCCTCCCCCTAGTGATATTTCGTGATTTTTTCCGAACCCCCCTCCCCCCCTTTCCAGCCTCACGTGATTAATGGACGACCCCTTAGTACAGCTGATCGTGTTGTCGCGAGCACACGTAACATTTTATTGTGTTTTTTTCTTTAACCTCTGCTTCCGCCATTTTGACTAAGATTGGAACACGCTTAAGCCGAGGGCCTAATGCGAGAGTTTGCTGTGTTTATGTGTATCGCTGATTTATACCAAGATCGCCGTGAATAATACATTAAAGGCAGTTCATCATCTGCCTAGCCTTTTCCCAACTATATTGGGTTCGGCTTCCAGTCTAACCGGATGCAGCTGAATACCAGTATTTTACATGGAGCGACTGCCTATCTGACCTCCACAACCCAGTTGGTATAGGGTAATACGATATCCCTTGGTAAGGCTGGTTGTCAGACTTTTTGGGCCACTGACTACCTAACGACTGCCAAAGATCTACAAATGACACCCGGGACCAACGGCTTAACGTGCTTTCCGAGGCACGGAGGAAACTCGGTATGTAATGGGTGGTCACCCATCCACAGACCAACCTAGGCAAGCACGGCTTAACCTAAATATCGATCCGAGCGGCTGTTATTATTTAGCCACAAGCTCCTCCATTAAAGGCAGTTGTTGCAAGTCAATAGCTTACCTTAGTGTATCACCCTCTCATAGACCAATCAATGAGCACAACACTCAACGCTATGTCCCAACTTGTTTTGGGTCGTTTAGAGCCAATCTAACATTAGATTTAGCAAAGCCACGCCGCTGGCTTTTGCTGTACGCTGTCTTGTAAGCTGTTAGTCCCGGATGGTATTTGTAGATATTTGACAGTCATGACAGCGACCCGAAAGTCTGACAACCAGTTCTACAAAGGGGTATCATATTACCCAGTCACTGAGTTCAGGTCAGACAGACCAGGCAGGAAGCTAAATCCAACATAGTTGGGAAAAGGCTCGGCAGATGATAATGCTTGTATTATATCAATCGTAACAATGTTACATTACTTAGAAGTGCTCAACTATATACATATTCACCTTACAGGAAATGCTCAGCTCACTCCGGCCTTCACATGTACGAGGAAGCCTGGACGGACATACAGGATGCTCTAAAGATAGAACCCAACGACAAGGCTGCTCAGTTAAAGGCAAACTCCTTGAAGCCGAAGATTGAGAAGATAAATAAAGATTATACAACGGTGATCAAGAAGATGTTTGGTTAATTTGTTTGAAATGAGTTTTTTTTTCTTAGTAGCCAATGTTTGTCTCTGGGTTGCCGAGGCAGTATTTTGTATATTGGTCTGGGTGCGACTCTCCGATCAAATACCCTACCGTAATCAGTTATAGGGTAGGGCAAAATGATGGTTGTGGTTGGTACAGTTGTCAGCACGTCAGGGTAAACAAGTAAAAGCTGACCTCGCATTCTATTTATTGAAATTCGGCACTACAGGAAGCTAGCTCAACGTCAGTGTTTGTAACGACGTGCGGTCTCATTGAATTTTTGTCGAAAATAGACCGATTGTAAGAATGGTAAGCCTCTTGATTTATGAGCTAATCATTGGTGAGCTGGGCAGCAGCATTACAAACTAAAAAGACATTGTTGACACGCGGCTGTTTTTTTGCCGCAGCTTTAGAGAGCAGCGCAGACCGGGGACGGCAGCGCAGAGCATATTATCTTAACCCAACTTAAATTCATACGTAGCTAGTGATAATAAGATACATATTGCAATGTGCAATGCCGCTAAGGGAAACCTCCTTGGATGCCTTAAGTTTAGCGCAGACCGTCGGAGTGGCAAAGAAATAGTCAATAATAATTTAATCAATTTTATTTGGTCCTCCTTATGGTTGAATTTCAATCAAAATGAAATCGAAATAGCTAGACGTGAGATTTTCGCAGCCAATATCAATCAACGATGGTGCGCGTTAACCCTTAGGCGATAACTCTATTAAAGTGTATTGGAAATGGCAGCTCCAATATTAGCATTTAGTTCTTGTGTGAGCGAGAGGCAAATATCATTCAGTAAATGCTGTCTTTAGCAGTAAATATGGCGCATCGAGTATTAGGAAAAGTTCATCTTTCTAGACCTTCGGGGAAATACAGGCGTGAAGATATGATGTCCGGCTTTGTAGAGCGTCGTCCCTGTCACTCATGCCTGTGTGACCGTCTCTTTCTAATGCCCGATGCGTCACATTTACCTACACCCGGGTACTATCTGTCATGTGGTTGTACAGCTATTCTATCTCTGATTCTGATCTCTGAAAAACAAAATAACCTTTATTTTCATTGGCATAAGGTTGCTCTCAGTTTGCAGCTGTCAAAATCATAGTGACCATTATTCATAAATGTCAATAAGGTTATTCGGTTGATGGTGTCCGAGGTAAAATGGCTGAAAAGACTGTATCAATTTTATGAGTTGAACGGTTGAACAGGGATGTAAGATAAGTGTAGCTCAAAGACAATGGATGTATGAAGGTACAGACGCCAGCACATCCACCTACTACAATCAGTCAAATTTATTTAATGGATTTTCAACTTTATCGCTAAAGCATTAGGTTCAAGGTTGAATGGGGAAATTTGACAGTTTCGGGTAACTTGATGTGTTGGCGTCTGTACAGTAGGTTAGCTATGGAGGAGACGATGGTGAAATGTGGCCAAATGAAATGGTAACGTTTCTGTGTCGCCAACTTAAAACTGGCCAAACTAAGAATATTGCTGTCTTACACTTCTATGTAAGATATTCCAGGAAATCTATTATATAAAAATCTTATATTAAATTCATAAAATTAATTAGTCAGTTATTTTTTATTAATTTAATTTATTGTTCTGTATTTTTTTATTTTTTGTTCATTGTATTGACATAATTTGTGATTGTATAGATTGGTGATATCTGAAATAAACTGATTAATAATTAATAATAATTAGCCTGCATCTTTGTCTAGTGGTCGCAAGCGCGACTGCTGAGCATGAGGTCCTGGGTTTGATTCCCGGGTCTGGCAGTGTTATTGAGTTTTTCCATCAGGAATTTCTCAGTAGCAGCCACGGAGTCTTGATTTGTGCCTGGTTGATGGCAATAGGCTCGCCCCCTATTACATGGGACATAACATAATTGATGAAATGTGGGTGTACTAAAGGGTACAACCTCTGCCTAGCCCTTCGGAGATTACCTACAGGCGTGATGTTACGTAGGTAAATTCATTAATTCACTGACAGATAACTCAACGTATAGAAAACAACTTAACTAAGTTTAAACGGTGTTGTAAATTCAGCCCCAATATTAGATGAAAGTTTGTATGGAACTTTGGATATACTATCAGGTGCATGGCTACTATGGCTAGTGCCTTCATATTTTAACCATTTTGACAGCTACACCTCTACCGTCTCTTTCACTCACTGCTAAAAAGAGACAGCAATACTTTTAGTTTCGTCTGTGAGTAACAGAAATAGCGCCATTTTTAAATTAAATAAATATACATATTCACTTAGTCGTGTCACTATTTACCAATTAAGAGACGTCCTATGTAATATTCTTCCTTCTCAATGTTTTCCAGAAATAAAAATATGCATTTATAGGTTATAATAATATTACCTATCACCCTACTGTGATGTTTGTCTATTTTTGAGATATCTTTAAGTGTAAGAATTGAAATCGTACTATATGTGTCTATTGTAAATACCTCAGTCAAATATATTCTCATATACGTAGCAATACTGTTGTTTGTTTATTAGCGACCCGCCCTTGCCTCGCGCGCTTTTTACGACTTGAAATAAATTATGGATATTACTTTAGTATATGTTACTTTAACAACGGATTTTACTTAAATAGAATCTGGCATCAATTCTATAAATATTGTTGACCCAGTAGTTACTGCCCCGGATTTGAACCCGGGAAGGCATGCGTTTCAATTTATTTGCTTTATTAGGACGCGGGCCGGTACCTAATTAAGTAAGAACTGAAAGTAAAAATTGTGGGGAAATCACCATGGCAAAGGTCGAAAATTGAAAAAAGAACCATTAGTGTGACCGCCATTTCACTGAACAGAGAAACCAGTTTTTTTCTGTTCCGTGAGCAAAGAGATACTCTTAACGATGACAGCTGCTGCCTGACTCAGCAAGTCAGCAGTGATGTTATAGCCTTCTAAAATGTACAAAGTAAGTGCATGAGGTTGTAAAATACGTATTTATCAAGAAACAAACATATAATGAGCGTGTGAGTCAGCGTGCCGACCGGTCGCGCGGAACGGTAGCGGATTCCCTCGTACACAATGTTTCAATGCAACTTCCTATCAAATACCTAAGTAATATAAACTCCTCCTAGTTTATGTACTTACTTCTGCAGCCTTGAAGATCTTTTTTTTCAATTTAATTTGAAAATAATGTGTTTACCTAATAAATGTAAGTTTTGCATTGGACAATAAATGCACATCAGGAAAGCCGGTGATGATATAGGCACCTAAAATGTTAAAATAGAGCAGCTCATATCATAAATTATCTATTTAGGGTCTGATTTAAAATATTCTGTTGACATGAACAACTTGTTTGTTTGCTACGAGTATGATAGGTACCTACCTAAGGAAAGAACTTTTTGCAAAAAATAACCGACTTTTAAAAACACTAATAAATGGAAAATAACTTTACAAAAGTCTCCGACATTCGAAAGTAAAGTTATTTGAACTTAAAGTTGTGATATATCACATAATTCCTTGTCAATTATCAATTTTGAATTGTAACTAAAAGTTAGTAGCACATCATCCACGAAGAAGAGAAAATAGATAGAGGAACAACTCATAAATAACTCATAAAGTCATAAACTACCGTAGCAAAGTGAATACAATTAATATGGGAACACCGCGCGAGCTTCCTCTACCAAATGAAAAAAGAATCAAGTAATCACGGACAAATCGGTGAACACACATGAAAAATAAAAGATGCTGGCTGAACCATCTCCTTTTTTAGAAGTCAGTTAAAAACTAGAATAATATTATCCTCTTAACATACTGTAATCAAGTTGGCATTGAATGTGACTCATCGCTCGAAAATGTACCTTAAATTATTTTTTTTTAGTTATCCCGTATTGTCTCACTCCTGAACAAAGGCCTCCCCCCGTTCCTTCCACTTCTCACGATGGTGTGCTTCTTCTCGCCAATTCGCGAGGAAGCCATCCAAGATGTCCCGCCATCTTCTCTTCGGTCTACCGCGACCCCGTCTTACTGTTTCAGGGCTCCAGTCTTGCGATATTCGGGCCCACAGCTGTGCCCGAATATCGCAATCGTGCCGGCGGCATCCGGCAGACATGGTCTGCCCAGTCCCATTTTAGTTATATTATATTATCATAAAATAATTTACTATAGCCAATAAATATAAGCAACAAAACGATTAAACGACCGTAGATTTTGTTTTGGGTAGAATACTCTTTTTAGTGTTTAAAGTCACCTAAAGTTCAAGGTAAACATCAATATTTTGTGATAAAGCGTAGTCGACGTAGCCCCGCTGTGCGGGGCATTTATTTCTGTCTGCAGGGTTTATAGTAGTAGTAACCTAACACGAAGTAGATAGCGGGGTCTTAGTTCGTTCACTTGGCTCGCTCACTAGACCCCGCCATCCCCTATGAACCTAACCTCTCCGAGTCGGGGTGCCACAAGTCCAGAGATCGATTCGCTCGCATTTGCTTCCTATGTTCTTCTTGCCGCCATACATTTATTACTATGTTGAGGAGTTTTAGTGTTTATTTTAACTAAATAGGAAGATCTTTATCTACAATCAAGTGGACTAATATTTTTCTGACTACACGTGACGACTCGTCCCCGCATGAATCGAATGGCGCTCTCTCTTGGTATTAATTAGCGGCTAGTGGCGCCCGTCTCGCTCTCTCGTTGCAGTTGCTAATTTCATGTTAAATGAATACGACGTATTACGTTACAAGCTAAGTTATATTACTGAAGTTTTAGAATTGATGCTTGAACTATAATTTTTTTAAAGGAACATAAATGTTGCTGTAAAACGTAAAATGTTGGTGAGTTGTAAAATCCATGGCTGACTTAGTAAATTAGATGGTGATGTATACATCAACGAGACAAGTAAAAATAATTGTTGCTCTTTCCTTGACGCTTTCATCGAAATATTTAGTTGACGTTGTAAAAAAGACGAATTAAATCAGAGGTAGGGTTCTGTGGACAATTGAGTTTTCCCAGTTTTATTTATAGCGTATGAGGGTCCAAGGACCTTTAGATCTGTCCAGTACCTACCTGCATAGTTAACATTGGAGATTATCCAAACAGGAAAGTATTTTCGTCCCGCTTCAAAATCATAATTTTAACGAAATACGTAGGTAATAATACCTACTGTGATACCCAACTACGTAGTTAATTTAAATTTAAAATGAGGATTGCTAAAACAAAACAACGTAATACGTTTAAATAGATACGTTTTGTAAACAGTGTTGTTAAAACGTATCTCATCCTACGCACTTCACTGATCTAGGTCATTATCCGACCATGGCTACTACCTACTCCACTACTTACCACCGGCACCGGCCCACAGGGAATACGTAACAAATTGACTGTGAACAAACAAGTTCTTGAGGTCAAGTCCACCTCTAGCAGCTGTTGTCAGAAACAAAAGACAATACCTACATCTCTGTCTACCTATGTAACAAAGAAACAAGCACACGAAAATCGAACCCGCAACCCTCACGGAAGGCGTGCCGCCCTATTTCCAATTGCGAACCCTGCAAAAGCGTCAAAACATCGTCCAAAGACACGCCCTTGACACAGCAGCCGAACAAAATCTCGTCTGCCTCGCCGCCTCGTATGACATCACACTACGAGTGGCCGTCTATGACATCATACTGCCCGACAAAATACAAGTAAACGCAGAAAACCCATTATCAAAGCTTAGTGGAGAATACGGTGCAATTTTCGGCTCTATGTTCTAGACCGTCTGCGATTTATTTATGCCGTGTTAAGGTTGCACATCGTCGGATCGGTATGGTTCGGCACAACCAAAATCTATATAATTATGTCTATACAAATAAATAAAATTTAAGAATCTATTTGTAATTTCAAAATAACAGCGATTTATAAAAAAAACGTCTATAAATGTTGTCTGTCTGCCTTTCTGACTATTTGTTCCGGCTAATCTCCGAAACAGCGGACGAAGGTCGTGGCAGACTGCTTGTAATTATCACAAGTTGTGTGGATTGAACCTTCTGCAGATAATGCCCGATGACCTCAGCTACGCAATAATGAGCGCCAGTCGTTTACAAGCCGCTGGCGAACGCGGACTACAATCATAAATATACCGCGTAGTTTTTGTTTTTGCAACATACTTCCGCTTTCGGAATTGTCTAGCGAGTAATTTTCTCTACAAAGTTACATTTTTATCGTGTTAAAAGTTAATTTGGATTGAAAAAAGTGTTGTTAAAAGGTATTAATAGTGCATTGTCATGTGTATCATGCAAGTTTATGTAAACAGAGTGGTCAAGTTGATTGGGAGGCCAGTGTTATGTTTCTACAGGTTTTATTTTACTCACGCTTGCTTTACAAGTTGGTGGGCAGAGTTAGAGGCGTAAATAAAGTCAGGTTTTGATTCAACAGAGTTGTAAGTAGTAGTAAAACGATTTTTTATCGCGTACGTAAATGGTTGAGATTTTTAGGATTGTTTTATGAAAACATTCTTTGTTAAGTTTTATGCGGGGACAGTTTCTTTAACTTCCAAATGAGCGGAACGATGTGGGAACCAAGCAAAAACGTCTAACATAATGATAGTAGAAGTGTGATGCACAAATAATGACCGATTGTTAGCAAATATATGTATGGCATGTGCTCTTTCGTAGGGTTACCATCTGTCTGGATTTGTCCCGACATGTCCGAATTTTTAGTCTCCTGTTCGGTTTTGTCATTTGTCCGGATTTTTCGATATAGACTGATTTCTTTTAGGAAAAAAAAGAAAAACAATGTAGAAGTACCTAAAGTGTCCGGAATTTCTTGTAAATATCCGGCTTTATGTCAGGACTTTTCTTTCGAAATGGTACATAGGTACCATCATTAGTTACTATGTCCGTATAAGACATCTAGTATCATCGACATCGAGTAGGTACTGAATAGTCGCTGTTGGCTGTTGGCAACTTCTTCGCGATCAATGATTGATTAACAAATGAATGCCATAAAAATTCCCCTCGCTTCCATTCGTTGGTAGTAACTAGTAGCTGGCGAGTTGTTGTAGGTTGTTCTACGATGCGAGTAGGTACGCGAGAAATAATTATTAAGGACTGCAGTCGGTCAGTGGGTCGCAGGGCCCGATCTAGTTATTTAGCCGTTCCGAGCAAAAATAATATTTGCCGCCCTTTAAAATGCACACCTTATGACCTTATAAGTAGGTATTAAGAATGTTATTCCAGAGATGATGCATAACAGACTTCATAAAACTTGGATATTTGATTGATGACGAATTGTTTTTTTTTTTTAATTAAGTCTCTTTTTTTGAAATAGATGTATTACACATCATAACATCACGCTGATGTAATCTCCAAAGGGTTTGCAAGAGGTGTCCCAGTTCGCCAGTTTTGTTTAGGCGAGAGCCTATTGCCATCAACCGGACACGAATCTAGACTGCTCTTGACAAATTCCTAATGGAAACAACTTGTCCACCCTAATAATCAAACCCAGGACCTCGTGCCCAGCCATATCGCTTGCGACAGCCAACGAGGCATAAATGTAGGTATAATATTGTTGGAATTGTGGATTTATAAAGAGAAGCTTATGAGTGAAAAGAATACAGAATAAGCTAGGCGAGCGAAGCGAGCTTGAAAATTTTAGCTTTCCACGTAGGGTAGGTTTTTGTTTTGACCATTCATACAGAAATAGATACATCGGTGCTTGGTCGAATAATGCAGAAAAGTGACAAGCCGCCTCTAAAAGATTATAAAAACAGGTTATTTTTGTTCATTCTTATAGAAATAGGAATAAAAGGTCTGAGTAACTCTGTCAATAAAACAGTTATGTTAATTTGAATGTGTTGTTTTTTCCAAAGATAAAAAAACAATATTTGTGTTTTATTCTTCAGGTTAATAGGTACGCACGACGGCCAATCAAACTATACAAAACCAGTTTCTGCGGAACTCTCATTGTATAGGAAATCTATACAAAGCGAGGCCAAGTTATACTGGAATGTACAGCTTCATGTGCCGCCGTGTTTACCTTGAGAAGTTTGGCTGTTATAGTGGTAATAGGATATTTGAATTATGATTCTTAAGATTCCTTTTCCAGTAGCCGCCATGCCAGTCCGCCCCTCTGTTTTGCCGCTCTGGGCACGGCTTGTCCCTCTCAGATCTGGTCCTGGTCTTTGGGGCGGCAACGAAAGTCTACAGTCTGTCGGCTGTCTTTCACCTCTCGGTATTTGCTGTCCACAACAATGAAGGGCACAATTTTTTTTATTATTTTGATTGTCCGACTCCTGGGCAAAGGCTTCCCCCATTCCTTCTTCTTAGTAACTATTTATTATTCTTTAGCTATTGATGTAATTCTAAGTGCTGACATTATCATACATTTTAATGAATCCATTGTATTTAAATACTTTGAATAGAAAAACAAGAATTTCACATCATTGTGTAGACGCGTAGTCGACTGGACTTCATCCAAAAACATTGGATATTTCTACAAATTACTGAATCTAGTAAGTTTTTTTCATAAACACTCCTGCTATTAGCCATTCTTGTGGAGTAAGTACTACATACATACTGCAACGCAATGCACAAATTCGTAGAGGCATAGGGCACCCACATGACTTACCTACAAAACATTTGTGAGCTGTTTAGATATATCAGTCTTCTTCCTTGTCGTGTGGTTAGTGGTTAATCTGGTGTCAGATTTTTTATGCCGCCCATGGGCCTCTGACTTGGCTTTACATGCAGTCAAGAAATATCTCTAAGGCATGCTGGTTTCCTTACTGTATTCCCTCACCGATGCAAGTGATAATTATACAATACTCACATGAATCCGAAAAATCACAATATTCATAAGCTCATTGAATAGGTACTTATCTTGAATACTTACATAACGTTACGTTCCGTCCGAGTAGTTAGTTATTACAAAGGTGAACTACAAAGTAAAGCAATGTCATGACTCAAATTTTAAAATCACTATAAGAGCTCAATAAAAGATCACGGCTAGATCAGATGCAAAATAATAGCGTGCACAAATCGACCTTCGACCGGCAGCCAATAGTCCATCACCCACTGTGCCAACCCTGAGTGACGTACCTACTAGTCTGTTGCGTTGATAAGAAGTGAAGCAGCTGGTGTGGCCGCACCCATAAACACCTCATACGTACTATGGTTCTCTATGACCGTACTTATATTAATGCGAAACCAATTCTGTCTGTCCATTTCCAAGTTGGAGACCACGATCTGGTTTACGACTTTAGCAGATAATTATGATACTTTTATTTATTTTATTTTATTCGGGAAACTTACAGCTAATATCAGTGCTCTTAAACAATATGCACACTTAAAGGCCATTTACATGTTTCCAAAATTCCAATGATGATAAACACTTCAAAAAAAAACAACAATAATATAACATAAATTAGGAAACAAAATAACCCGATCGATTAATACAAACTACAAATTAAAAATTATTTAGACGGGAACAATTTCTTTTCCTTAAAAAAGCTTTTCACCAACAAATAGACGCCAGGGTGGCCCGCGAAATTCAAATTTTCTAACGTTTTGTCCAATTTACAGGTCAGTGTCAGGTTTTATGTTGATTAAGATATGATTCGCGACCGTAACAAATATGGCATTACAGAGTTATAGTCATTAAACTAATCTACACAACCCTCTAAGTTCATATATAATCCCATTGCATGACTTTGTCATGAAATAGTCATTAAATGGGATTAAATGAACTTCGAGGGTTGTATTGATGATCTTAATGATTATAATTCTGTAACTACATACGTGTTACGGTCGCGAATCATATTTTGTTTCACATATAGCCTGAAACTGACCTGCAAATTGTAAAAAACCTAAGAAAATTTGAATTTCACGGGGTACCCTGGCGCTTCCACCTTAAGCCGAGAATCACTGGTATAAAATGTCGAAATCAAGTTCACTATCGCACGGATAAACGAATTCTGTCTGTAAGTACGCGGACTGTAAGTACGTGGAATGAGGGACATGCAACAAACTGGTCCCTCATTCCAAGTCCGCGTACAGGCAGAATTCGTTTCGTTTGAATCCGATTCTAAGTACCAGTTGAGATATTTCCGATGTCCACAGGATAAAGCTAGTTAATCATTGGTGTTGTAGCCCGAATGTTATCTGCTTACTTCATAATTAAAAAAAAAACAACTTTATTAACCGACTTCTTTGCTTGAAAGCGACACGATGGCGTGCCTTGCGATGAGATCATGCATGACACAAATTTTACTGATGCTTAGTTAGGCACACACCACACAGTTATTATAGTTCTTTAGAATTTACTCTAAAAAAATGGTTAATGGGTGACATCACAACACACAACACAACACATGGGTGAATTTTCCTCATTACCTTACAGGTAAGTAATTTGAACATAATGTATTTTAATTAATGCAAGTTTTGCAGTGGATGAGGAAAACCGAAGATACCGCATACCTAAAATGTTAAAAAAGTTTTTTTTTACAACACCAATGATTGACTAGCTTTTTCCCGTAGACATCGGAAATATCTTAACGGGTATTTAGAACCGGGATGAAAACTAACCTATTTCCTAAACTCCTCACCCAGATCGTAGTCTACAACTTCGAAATCCATTTTGCAGGTGTTGTATCGCGCGATGAGTCACATTTAACGCCAACTTGATTACGGTATGTTAGCTACCTAAATTACTTATTATAGGAGTATCAACAGGTAAACACCTTTGGGGTAATATTACATAGAATTTTTTTTTAGATATTATGCTCGTTGCAACCAAACATGGTATTGGCTCATGTCAACAGGATATTTTAAAAGAAATTTTAAATCAGACCATAGGTAATTAGAGAAGATATGAGCTGGTCTATTTTAACACTTTAGTTATGGGGTATCATCACCGGTTTTCCTCATGTCCTCAGGTGCCCCATACCTGAAATAGATCAGCTCGTATATCTTATCTAATTAAGGTCTGATTTAAAATATCCTGTTGTCATGAACCAACAATTGTTTTGCTGCTATGAGTATACTAATACCTAAAGGATAACTATATAATATTCTCCCAAAGGTGTTTAGCTGTTGATACTCTTATATTGTAGACTAGCAAACATACCGTAATCAAGTTGGCATTGAATGTGACTCATCGCACGTAACGACATTAGTGAGACTTTGTTTTTACTGGTTTTTACAAATATAGCAAGCAGAGTTTTGTTTTTTTTCATCTGAGTTAGAATCAACACCACATCTTTATCAAAGTTTTATCACTTAATACTTTATCCTTACCCACTTCAAATACATGACTTCAAAGACCAAAGGCTAACTTAGCATTATGAACTAAACTTGCATTCGGCGTAGACCGTGTGGTATTATTTCGGGCAAGGTTTTACGAAATCGATCGTTCCTGCGAATTGTGTCACCCGACAGAGATTAGATAGGTAGGTAGGTACATAAACAAGCTACATAGGTAAACGTAAAAAAACAGTATTTTACATGGACCAACTGCCAATCTGACCGCCAAAACCCAGTTAGTACTGGGTAATACGATACCCCCTGGTAAGACTAGTTGTCAGACTTTGGGCCACTGACTACCTGTAACGACTGTCTACATAAGATCTACAAATGACAGCCGGGACCAACGGCTTAACCTAGGCAAGCACGGCTTAACCTGAAGATCGACCCGAGCAGCTGTTATTATTTAGCCACGAGCTCCGCCTCCTTCTTAAGATTTGTCAATCGTCGAAACTAAATAAATTGTTCTGCAGCTCCTATGGTCATCAACACATCATCTTAGGTGCCATCCATAAATTACGTCACGTAATTTATGAATGACCCCTTAAGTATCCTATCAACACTGGCAGGAATCCGGTCGAATCTGGTACATATAATAGTAAACACGTTCAATTACCTTCCTCGGGTCTTCTCATCGCGTATTCCAAAGAGCCTAAAGACTATAGTCTTCAACCAGTGCGTTCTGCCTGTAATGACTTATACGGGGCCGAAACGTGGACACTCACGGTACAGCTGGTCCATAAATTCAAGGTCGCTCAGTGGGCTATGTCGACATAGCTCACAGAATAAGTAAGCTGAAGTGGCAATGGGCCGGTTATATTAGCCGTAGCACCGATGACCGTTAAGGTAGACGTGTTCTTAAGAGTGGAGACCGCGAATCGGCAGACGTAAGGAGGAACGCCCTTAGGCTCGGTGGACTAACGATCTTCGCAGGGTGGCCGACAGCAACTGGGTGAGAGTTGCTGGGAATCGAGTTGAGAGGCGTGGGATTGTGGAAGCCTATGTCCAGCAGTGGCCTGCTATAGGCTGATGATGACATTCAATAAATTGGTTTAAACTACCTCCTTGCAGAATACTTCTCTTTCTTTTAAACTCTTGATGCGCCGCTAAGAGTACAATACTTATACCAAAAGCAAGTTTCTTGTTCAGTATTTTACTCTTTGGTTTCTTGCTGACACTTGGTGGCATTGACGTCGCCAGTGGTTCGTTTACTAAATTTTAATTATTTATTCATGCCTTCCTCCTGGTTTCACAGTATATTGAAGATGAGGATGCAAGATCCGAAGAATCGGTTTCATATAGGTAAACATACTTGAGATACCGTCGTAGGACAAGTTATAGGAAACAGAGGTAAACTTGGGACAAAAAATATGTACTTTCAATTGATTTGATGAAATAAATGTATTCAGACTTAGCCTAGTGCCTGGAGGGGAGACTAAGAATCAGCTGGGTAGATAGGGGGAATGACCACTTACCAAGTGAACAAAACCTTAAATGGTAGAAAGGTCAGACAGGAAGTCTGGAAGGCGGAGAACCGGATGTGTGGGCGGGAGGTATGTTCAGCAGTACACTTCGATAAGTTTAAGTCACGAAATACAAAAAAAAACATTGGAAGTGCCCCTACGCACGAGTTAATCGGTGAAGTAGGTACTCTTCACTGGCTTTTCTAGCCTTTTCCCAACTTTTTCAGAGTCGGCTTCCAGTCGTAACGGGAAGGAGCTAAATACCATCATTTTACATGGTTCGACCGCATATCTGACCTCCACAACCAAGTACTGGGTAATACGATCCCTTGGTAAGATTAGTTGTCAGACTTTCGGGCCACTGACTACGGTAGTTCGGTGAAGAATACCAGGCGAAACCAGTTTCGTTATTCATCACTTCAATGCCTGATGTCTTGTGTCCAGCGCAGGTGTTAGTGCATTATAAAATAGACATTATGGCACAGTTGAAAGGAGAGAAAATATCCAATCACGACCAAACAATAAATCTGATACTTTGATAACATTTTGTTGTAAATAAGTAATATGTGGGTAGGTATTGCAGAAAGACTTAAAAAGAATTGAAAATGTATATGGCGCGTGTTAAAAGTAATTTAATTTACACTGGCATTGCCTACATGACCTCACGCATTCACGCCTATATTTTCAGAGGCGAAAAACTACTTAAGTTCTATGAAGTTTGCTCGTTATGTTTCATTCCCATATAATTTAGCCGGGCACAAATTCAGACTCTGTGCTGTTCTGTATTTTCCAATGGAAAATCCCAATAAAATACTTCATCAGACCTGGGATAATATGTGTCTAGAAACCCCACTCTCCGGATTCCAGCGACCAGGTACTACTAGACTAGACCATCAGTCAAATGATCTGACTGATAAACCTTTGCAATCGTTTCTTAAGATGCCTCTCTGCCTATCCCATTATCAAAAAAAAAATTAAGTAACATACGACAGTGAGTAAATAGGGCTCCGAACGGTACAAACTATCAACTCGATACAACTTATAATTACGCGCTGTAAACGTAAAGTACATAACTAGTACGTGCTGTTGCGTATATAACCACAAGTTACGATGAGTGGATACAGTCTGTTTAATTATGTTATTAATTGGTATAATGGAGGTACTTATAGCTTAACGGCACATAGTTCCGGAAATAAGGACAGCACTCAACAATGAATAAGGTCGATAATTTTCGCTTTTATTTGAGGAACGGGGGTCGTATCCGTACAAGACAAAGGATTTAATGTACCATCTCAAAATGAATTGATGTAACCAAGGTTTTGTTAAAGTATTCTGATTTAAAAGAGTGTCCATGGAGTTTCTTGCCCGTTCTTCTCCATAGAGATCTAAGTTAGGGAATGGGCAACTACAGTACTTTCACAGTTTTTGTGCCTTGTGACTGGGACTGTAGCTATATTTTACTGTTGCCTTTGTTTCGACAATTCAAAAGTGCCTGTAACTGGCCTACTTGAAATAAATGCTAAATTGATTTTGATTTTGATTTTGATCATCCCCTATTGTCATACTTATGTATACAGTCTCCCACGCGCTATACTTTCCTACCTGCGTACCTACTTGCGCTTTCGGCGCCATTTTTTCAAGATGTGTGTCTGCTTACACTTTCTTGTTGCTTCATGAGTGTCATGACGTAACATTTAGTTATTTTACAACTTCCAGAAAACATGGAGAGCCTGTCATCAGGTCAGGGAGTCCAGGTGGTAACCCCGAGCGAAGACCACAGGTTCCTATTGGACGAGGATGCTCTGCAAGAAATGCTCCTGCGAGAAGACGTGAGAGACAGGGCTGTAGTGCTGGTGTCTGTTGCAGGAGCCTACAGGAAGGGGAAGTCCTTTCTGCTTGATTTCTTTCTACGGTACTTGGATCGGACGGTGAGTTGGCTGAGAGAGGAGTAGACTGGGTTACTAAGAGATGGTTAAGTAAAGGAATCTGCCCATTACACCATGGCTGTGCTATGAACGTAAAAGGCATGGAAAAAAACTTGATATTATATATGGTCTATCTTTTCATACACGAAATATTTTAAGAGTAACTTCATAAGTCGTAAAGTCGCCATAGAAACGAAAAAAAAAATCTTCCGCAGTTTTAACCCTATAAATGTATATTATTTGTATTGAAAAGGACGAGTCGGCGAGAATTTATTCATAATTCTCACCGACAATAAAATTGTTGACGCTCGATACATTTCAGAACGAATAGAATATTTTTTTTTAATTTCAATTGAATATTTAATCTGAATATTCAAATGCTCCAAATATTTACGAGTCAGCCACAGTTACAGCCGGGCGGCAAAATATTCATTCGATCTTGCTCCGACCTGTGACGAATCATGCCGAGTCAGGCTGACCGGAACCTTTTCGAACAACTTTCAACCACCTCCTAAACTAAAATCTAATATAGATTTACGAAGCTGCAACCACTTCTTAAAGTCGAATTAACTTTTAAATTTTATTTGGAACTAACACTAACCCTGAAACACAATACTTACTAGCTTGATTTTCCCTGCACTGTCCAATTCGTTATTTCAGTACAACAGCGGTGAGGCCGGGGGTGAGTGGCTGGGCAAGGAGGAAGACCCCTTGAAAGGGTTCTCGTGGCGCGGTGGGTCTGACCGGAACACCACCGGCATCCATCTCTGGTCACAGCCCTTCAAAGCTACCCTGGCTAGCGGGCAAAAGGTAAAACTAGCATTAGTAACAGCAGAACGTTGCCAGCTGCGAAGCCAACACTGTTGCTGTTCAGCATAGTCATGAATTGTGGTCGGGTTAAGAGCTACCCAAGTTCTTAGTTGTTACTGATATTTCAGTTGGCGATGTTTTTGACTGAATGACCCGAAGCTAAACGAAAGTGTAAGATACTAGTTGCCTTAGCTTTATTTTTGCATCTCGAAGCTTGAAACGGGCTATGTCATTAATTTTCTGAAAAGGTTATATTTGACAATATGTATCTCCCCATCGCCGTGACGTACTTGAGCAGGGCGTGGTGCCCTCCAAGTCTCCAATGACAAATATTTATTCCTTTGACAAAACTTCGCTAAGCTTATGTCTTTGCGTTGTATTTTCGTGTCGTATTCTGTCCCAAGTCTAAAACAACGTCTTTCCGACATGTTCATCATATACCTTGTTCTGCTATACTTCAGGTGGTGGTCCTGCTGATGGACACTCAGGGCACCTTCGACAGCAACTCCACGGTGAAGGACAACGCCACTGTCTTCGCACTGTCCACCATGCTGTCCTCCGTGCAGATCTATAACCTCTCGCAGAACATTGAAGAAGATGACTTGCAGCACTTACAGGTTCAGAAAAAAATTAAAAACTACTAGAGGTTTAGTGAATATAGCCTTTTGACAACTAAACTGGGGCTTCCAGTCTAACCATACCACATGGCGAAGCCAAGCCGTTACAAGAAAAAAGCTATCACCCGTTGATCAAACTACTAGATACTGCACTATAGGCTTAAGACGATATTTATGCAGGAATATTAGATATATTCAGGATCAGGCTTATCAAACTTAATAAAAGCATAAAGACACACACCACACACAACTAACACAGGTTTTGTAAGAAAATACTCAACATCAACCTATTTATTTTCTTTTCGAAGATGCAACCGCACTTTTTAGTTGAATGCGAAAGAAGATCATGATGTGGCTTTCAGTAATCACGTAACCGTAAGCCAAATGTTATATCTGTGTTCCAGCTTTTCATGGAGTACGGACGAGTGGCGAAGGACGAGATCGGAGGCAAGCCCTTCCAGCGGCTGCAGTTCCTCGTGAGGGACTGGTCCTATCCGTACGACCATCCTTACGGCGCTGTGGGAGGTGAACAGCTGCTCAAGAAGCGACTTACGGTTAGTTTTTATTAGCACAGTGGTCAAAAAACGGTGAAGAATAAAAATGTTGATGGTTGGAGAGGGTGTGGTGGACCAAAATATAGCAGAGGGAACATTACAGCCAGATTCCGTTTGTATTTGAGAACTAAAATAAAGTCTTTATGTCTCTGTCCAGGTCCGCGAGGGTCAGCACGAGGAGTTGCAGCGAGTGCGACAGGACATCGCGCGCTGCTTCGAGGACGTCAGCTGCTTCCTGATGCCCTACCCCGGTTCCAAGGTGTCCACTGATCCTCGCTTTAGCGGGAAACTATCTGGTAAGAAATACTCACAGTTTTGCCATATTATTTATTTGCAAACATGCGTAATAAGTAGGTACATAGATGTGTATTTTATTATAAGGTTCTCCATATTTTACCGTCAAATGGGCATGAAAACAGTATACAATTCTTAATTTAAAATAAATAGCATATCAATAATTAATATTGAAAAAATGTCAGCCTGGTCACAGTTATAAAAAAATAATATTACCTATCAATAATCTCAAGCGGAATAAAAGTAAGTCAACCAGAATATTGTCAATCAGAATAACAGTATGTCAATCAGTCAGTGAATTATCCTTTTTGAACGCCATTGTCACATATACGTGACAAGCAAACGCGTGCCCTGCACGCCAAACGACACAAATATGTGACAAAACGGTGGCTTGGCGTGGAGGGCACGCGCGTGTGTTTACGCTCTGTAGTTCTAAAGGTAAGAAAGTCGTCAATCCTGCTAAATTTATTATAAATGTGAAAGTTTGGGAGAATGGATATGGATGGATAGATGGATATCTGTTACGCTTTCACTCAAAAACTACTGACCGGATTTGGATGAAATTTTGCACACAGATAGTATATCACCTGGATTAACACATAGGATACTTTTTATCCCGGTAATACGATCCCGTGGGACATTACCGAACTCCACGGGCGAAGCCGCAGCCACAAGCTAGTTGTGTACAACATTTAGCGCCCTTTTAAATTGTTGTATAAGTCGCGGGCCGCGTGCTGGATTATAGCCCATTTGCTTTCATAGAGAAGAGGCCTGTGTGCCAGCAGTGGGAACATTATAGGCTGACTATGCATCACATATTTGCCGTTATTTTGGTCGGCCAAAATGACAACAATTATAATTACCTAAACCCTTGAATATCGAGCACCTACCGCAAACAGGTGAAGCAACTTGTCTTTTGGTAGGTACCTTTTGAACTTACAATCGCTCAAAGTAAAATCCTCATTGGCGATTTGCTACGATCGCTCGGTAACTCATTTAATCGCGTCATCTCATCCATTCCAGACATAGACGGAGAATTCAAGTCGTGCCTGCTGCAGTTGGTGCCGAGGCTGCTAGCACCAGAGAACCTCGTCACCAAGAAAATCGGCGGCCAGACGGTGAAGGCGCGAGACCTGCTGAACTACTTCAAGAGCTACGTCGAGGTGTTCAACAGTGAGGAGCTGCCCAATCCCATGACTATACTGCAGGTTAGCAACAGCGATTAGCTTGCAGGCGTGTGGCTCAGTTCCGTCACTCACCCGCTCGCTACACCCCACAGGCACCAGGCGCCTCAAGAACCGTAAGGCCTGTAGTTCTTACAATCCTCCACACGCGAAGGCATTACCACTAGACCCCCAATGTTTTCCGCTTGTTTAGATTCTAGGTGATGAGAAGCATTTGAGTAATTTGGAATGCTACTATGTATCTTATTTGTTATTTTTTCTTCCACGTCCGCTGTTCTTTTCTGATTAATTTCGTTGCAAGATCCAAGACAATTGTATTGTATCTCCGGGGCTGGTCGAACCTCATTGCCTCTTCACTTTTCCGCCAGTGTTGATTCTGCTTTTTAAGAGCTGCAGTGGTTGGGAAAATTGTGGAGGACATGTTGAAAAAAAACTTCAGGATTACTTACTAAAAGATCTGTTATGACGTTGGTGGCCGAAGATAACAATCTTTCACAAAATTCGAGTGGTTTTTTAATATTAAATGAGCCTACTCTTGACCTCAATCTTGTCCTGATGCGTGGATACGTAACCTATCCTGAATCCTCCATTATTATTACTTATTCACCACACATTATCAGGCCACGGCCGAAGCCAACAACATATCAGCATCGTCGGAAGCTCGTAACGTGTACGAGACCCTGATGGAGGAGGTCTGCGGCGGCAGCAAGCCCTACATGAACCCGGACGTGCTGGAAGAAGAACACAAGAAGTGCCTCAACAAGGCGCTGCATTCCTTCGAGAGTAAGAAGAAGATGGGAGGCGAGGAGATGGCTGCCAAGTTCAAGGATCTTCTTTTTAAGGTACGTCCAAAATCTTTACTTACATACATAAACTCACGCCTTTTCTCATGAGGCTAGGCAGAAAATACACACACGCACGCGTAAGACGTCGTAAGTCGTAAGATCTTATCAAAGATTTTTGTATTTTGTATGACTGTGAAGGTGCCGCTCCACAGCAGCCCTACATTTATATACAAAAGCTTATTAGCTTGTGTATATAAATGTAGGCGAGATCGTCCACTGTTACTCGCGGCCACGCTGAGAATACGTGGCGGGCACACAAGTGAACCAAGCAGCTAACGTTGCTCTATTGTACATCTAAGGTTGGTTGACTTTACTTGTGTCTTCACGTTTGTGTCTAACGTCAGGGACACATGAAACTTTGTGTTTTATGCTTACTAAAAAGATATCGTGCTAATGTGAGCAACTTTAGCAGAAACTTTGTTTGGTGTTTGGGGGTATGGAGAATAGGGTGTAAAGTTTTTCATCCCCCTTAGAAAAGGGAGGATCCTTTGACCAGATGGGTGTTGTGTCTGATGTTGGGCTACTGCCCGACAGTAGGTGTCGGGGTTTTCAATAGTCTTAAGTCGCGGATAACTTTAACTGCGCGATTTAGGAATTTGATGTTAGTTCTTCATATGTGAAGACGACGCCGACCAACGACGATATCGACGATGTAGTACTTTTTGTTTTATGTCGCTGTAGTACTTTTTTTAGTGCCGCTACAGATGAATCGTAGGTAGCGCTCCGATTTTTGTTACGATGACCAACTGCGTTTTTCCTGTCATAGCGCGAAATTTCGTGACCATATGGTGACGACGGTAAAAATTTCGTGGCGTGTGAATTTCGGTAGCCTTATTTCTTATTATTCCTTCAATTTCCAGGACCTAGAGGAGCTATACAAGCAGCTAGCAGCGCACAACGAGGGTAAGAACGTGCACAGCATGCTGGCCACGCCGCTGGTGTTCCTGGCGCTGCTGCTGGCGGGGTACCTGCTGAGCGTGCTCGGCGGCACCTTCGGCTTCCAGACCTTGGTGGCGCTGGGGCAGGCTGTGACCTTGGGTGCAGCTGGCATGCTCGCCGTTTGGTTGTACACCAGGTAAATGGTTGTTTTAAACAGGGATTTGTTATCTCACGAAAACTTTGATCACTTCGTTACTTGTCAATATTGATGTAGCTGTAGGTACGCCTTTCGCCGTACTAATCTATGTTGACTGCAAATAAATATAATCAATTGTTGTGTTCTGCTGGCGGAAATAACAACAGGCAGTTAAAAATCTCACGAGGTGCTTAATATGATTCTGTCCCGGACTTCTAGCCTCAGAGCAATGCATTTATTGTATTAATTTACTTCCCAGGTGGACCGGCAGTGGGCGGGAAATTGGTATTCAGCTGGACGATATAGCCATTAAGATTAAATCTTGTCTGAGTTTTGTGAGTATCTCTCTTGTTATTAAGCACCATTATTATTTAGTCATGAATATAGAAGACGGAAAAAGAGGCTCTGGACGACCACCACACCTGGCTACGAACAATTAATTGACGGCACGGTTGGCGCAGAGGCTGGGCGATTGACTGCTGCGCTGCGTGTCGCGGGTTCGATTCCCGCACGGAAGAAATATTTGTATGGCCTACAAGTAGTTGTTCCGGGTCTGGCTGTTTGTGTATGTAAGTTTAAATGTTTGTAAACGCACCCACGATACAGGAGAAATTCCTAGTGAGGGGCAAACTTTCTTTAAAAAAAAAAATTATAACCGGGCAAGTGCTAGTCGGGCTCGCATACGCAGGGTTCCGTAGCACCAAAAAAATATAATAACAATATTTTTAACATTCATTCATTTGCAAAACACTCAATAGTAAAACTTAATATGTTTTTCATAGTATGTTAATGAAAAACAAAGTTACTGCTGCAGTTTGACAAAAGAGTCCCATATGTCAAAAACTAAATATCAAATCTTATTCAAACCAATTTTCGTTGAAAGTGTTATATATAAACGTTATATTATTTTTCCAGGTCCTCCCACCAAAGCCGAGCCACAGTAGTTACGAGCACAGCGACCCGACGTCAGCACACAGTGACAAGAAGGAAAGATAATGTTCGTGTCATGAACCAGGGGCGGTCGGGGATAGCACTCATGCACTACGATAGTTAAATTGCCATAAGTATACAACGTCAAATTATATACAAGTTACTTTATGCCCGGGTCACATTATTCCAGCAGCATTTTAGTCTAGCGCTGGAATGCTATTGGAATAATCTAAACCGTCACTGGAATGCACTGGACCCACTGAGAGTATCTGGATTGACGGTCTACTTTTCAATCCAGCGCGCCCATTTCAGAGCAACTGGAATAGTGTAGACAGCCGATCCACAGCTGGATTAACGTTGAACTGTGAACACGCAATGTTATTTTTTTGACTGGAATACTCTAGACGATAATATGATCCATCCAGTTCAGCACGAGGCTGGATTAACTCGCTGGATTACTAGACTGGAATAATGTGAACCGGTCATAACAAACAAAGATGTCTAGAAGACCGTTATTGGGAGAGTGCCAAAGTTATGTGGATTTATTATATAAATTGAGGACAGACAGAACATTTTCGATGTCGCTAGGGTAGGAATGTTTGTTGGTTTGCTCCACAGAAATATAACTTACGGTTTATTCGCTTGTCTTAGTGCATTAAGGCGCTCCTACACCAGGAGACTTCTCCTTTTTCGTATTTAAAATTTGAGCATTAAGTCAGTAAGTGAGGAGAATGGAGCAGTACGGTGCGCATCTGTGTCTCTGTGATACAATTTGTAACGACTTATTTCTCAAAAAAAAGTCTATTCGTAACGTAATGCTCAAATTCGAATCTTGAATTGTTAGATTACATGCGTATGCGCCGGTGAGGAGCGCTTTTTATGCTTTATACATATAAAATTATTCAATGCACCGACCAATCCAATGATAGAATTAAATTCTAATGTAAATAAGTACGGAAATAAAGCAACAAAAAAGATCTTTGATGATGTTTAGACAGTTTAATACCCGTTTCCATTAACACAAGCAACACCTAAAAGAATCTCTAACAACAGGGCTTTATTTGATGCTAGCTGTGCCCGCGACTTTGTCCGCGTGGACTTAGATCTTTCTCAGTCTGTTACTTGCATGGGTACTTTGTTACGGGTCACTGAATTGAGGACGTCAGATACGCTCGATGTAAAATGCTGGCATTCACTGCATGTGATTTAAAGCCGACCCCAACTTAGTTGGGAAAATGCAGACAAATGGGGATGATCTTGCTTGTGATTCGCCAGTCCCTATTTGAAGTAATTCATTGGCCAATTATATATTTCTTGTCTGGAAAGAAACCCTCACAATAGTTTGGAGTACCAATTTTGTTATTTATTCAAAGATGCATTGACGTCGTCTGAACAGAGTCAAAGTAAAAGAAGACACTTTTGAACATCAAACTTTATCAGGAAATAGAATTGAATTTGCTTATCCGCAAGGAAGCTCTGGTACAACTGGCAAGATTTGCCAAAAGTCTCTAGAAAAAGACACCGTACAACTAGCCACCCATAAGGCTATTCTCCGTCCTGCCATTGGGTAGGCGACCAGGTCTGAGCACCGTAGGATAGGAGTCATGGCTTCGTTCGTGGCTAAGTAATATCTAATAGTACGGGTCGGTTATTTTAAATTGATGACCAAGCCTTTTTATACCGATTGATGGTAATAGGCTCGTCCCTTATTAAATGGGACTTAAACATTACTGGCAAAATGTGGGTGTACTATTAATGGTACACCTCTACCAAACGCTTCTGGAAAATACAAGCGAAATGTTATGTTATACAGTAACATAATATATCGCTTATTGTGCTATACATCATATTGCAGCTTCATATAGCGTACTTTCCTATTGAGAGTCATCTTCCAAGGGACCCTCGTCGTCATCGTTATGATATTATTTTGTTGCGCGAGTTATTTGCATTCTATGATATTTCCTAAGATATTCATCTAAAATAAATGGTGTAAAGGGCAGTTTTGGTCACAATTGAACGCTAAAGAAGACTAACATTTATTTTGTTAAGGAATAATACTACGTCGGTAAAAACACCTTCGCAAAAAAAAAGCATTATTTTTTACAAAAATCACAAAAATGGTTATTGTTGGTCAACCTTAAAAGATAGGCGTGTACTGTCGCGGACTTTTTTTTACACCTTTTTAAGAAAAATAATTCCTTAGTACATTAGTTTTGTGTAACTTTAATCGTTTACGCAGCGCACGCAATAGAAGCTCTCAAAAAGAATATTTTTTTCCTGTGTTTGCAACATTTTTCATTTATGCTCCGCTCCTATTGGTTGTAGCGTGATGATATATATATACCTTCCTCGATAAATGGGCTATCCAACAATAAAAAAATTTTTCAATTCGAACCAGTAGTGCCTGAGATTAGCGCTTTCAACCAAACAAACATACAAACAAAAACAAACTCTTCTGCTTTATAATATTATAGTATAGATTCAACTCTCGGCTTAGCATTGAGTGTCGAAATTACAATAGTGCGATCATATTTACGCATTACTTTAAAGTTAAAGGGTCGTTTAAGTTTAGTGGAGGCACAGGTCCTCGGCGCCCGTGATCTTATGAGTTAATCTACTTTATTCCACGTAAGATGTTTCTAAGATAATATTAATATGTCTATTTTTACTAATGATACTGTTGACTGGAGCACAGCTTTTGTGATTTTATATTTATAAGTAAAATACTAATTTTATACACTTCCACATCGTTTTTGTTCCCGACTCCCACTCACCCACAGCCAGCAGGCGCGCAATAGTAGTAGCAGACGCCAGTCTATCATTTGCTCAGTGCCTTTTTTTTAAATGGCATAGCATTTAATTTCTTGTAAATTATTTCATAATTTTAATACATGTTAGTGAGAGTCAGTTAACGGCAGTTCAGTTGTAGAGCGGCTCGTACAACCGTCTCTGGGAAAATTAATTGTCGAATTCTTCAGTACTCGGGCAAGCGGAGTTTCCTCCCCCCGACGTAGAGTCTCCGCGCGCAATTCGTGCAGGCTCGCGGACTATCGCCTCCAGATCCCATGGCGGCAATCCGGCAAGGAGGCTAGCCGCCTCGCCGGAGATCGTGCGGTACCCCCGGATTAGCCTTATGGCTATCACCTTTTGGGGCGCGTTCAGGTAGTGAACAAAGAACGCGCCCACACCGGGGCCCCGTAAAGGGCAATGGACCGCACGACCACCGCGTAGAGCCTCCGGCAGGAGGCGTTTGGGCCCTTCAGCTTGGGCAAGAGCCGATTGAAGGCAGCCTCGGCCTGTTCCAGTTTGCAAGCCAAACGTCGGAAATGCTCCACGAAGTTCCACCGGCTGTCGAGGACGAGTCCTAGGTACTTCTACGTCGACTCGACGTCGATGGTGTTACCGTCAGTAGGGATCTCGACGGTGGCGCGTTTCGAGGCCCATGAAAGCACATGGCCTCGGGCTTGTGCAATATCACCTCGGGACCCAATTGCCGGATACTCTCCACGACTATCGTAACCCCGCGTGTCAAGATTTCGGCCGCCGCCTCGTGGGACCTCCCTTGTGCAAGTACCAGCGTGTCGTCAGCGTAGCAAACTACGTTGACACCGGTAGGGAGGTCGGCGCGCAGCACCCAGTCGTAACCGATGTTCCACAAGGCCGGCCCCAGAACCGATCCCTGTGGAACACCGCACGACATCTCTCGCCGGTTCCATTCTCCGCTCCGACTGGGGTAGATGACGGCCCTATCCGTCAGGTAGTCCCCGACCACACGACGAAGGTAGGTCGGCACTCGGTTATACTGGAGTAACCGGAGTGCCTCCCTAATGCAGCTCCAGGGCAAGAAGTTGAAGGTGTTGAACATGTCAAGAGACACCGCCAAGACGACCCCACCCGCGGACTCCGCAGGGCGCCCTGGCTTCCGGGTGAGGAGTAACCGGAGTGCCTCCCTAAAACAGCTCCAGGGCAAGGAGTTGAACATGTCAAGAGACACCGCCAAGACGACCCCACCCGCGGACTCCACAGGGCGCCCTGGCTTCCGGGTGAGGACCAGCTTCCCAGTCTTCCAACGAAGCGGGAACTGGCGTCTCTCCAAAAATGCGTTTAAGAGCCTGACCGTCGGTGCCCGAGAGCCTCAGACGCCAGGACGTACATCTTAGGTTTTAGTTAAAATTCACTACAGTACCAATCAAATACAGGAAGTGTTTATGTGGAGTTCCTCATTTCTACCGATTGCTGCACTCAGCTCGTAGAATTTAAAAGCGAACTATTTGAGAGGCAGAGAATCAGGGGTAATGGCAGTAAAACAAAATCACATTTTTAGTCAACTTTATTGTATTAAAACAAATATTTACATGAAACTCGTCTCGCGGTCGCAAACACAATATAACTCATCACAACCGCCATCGGTACATAGAAGACATACCTACACAAGGCTATCAACTAAATAAACTATCAACTCCTCAACGAATTATCCCATGCCAAAGAAACGGAAACAACATTCATTTACAATGAATTTCGATTGGCACATGCTATATCATTATTTATTTATAAAAAATTTCACGATATGTTACTATTTTCCTATAAAACGTTTATTTACATTTTGTTATAAACAACTAAGTTTGGAGTGTCTGTAAGTTAGCAATTGTGGGCTTGACAGTCGTGCAGTAATGCTTGGCAAACGAATATAGCTGCACAATTGCACATGGATCTTGTGGCGCGCGGTCAGATTCGTAACTAACGCTTCATGTGTTTCAGAACAATTCCCTGTACGATACAATAAACTTCCAAACACAAATACAGGGGAGGCCTGTGCCCAGCATTGGGAACGTTATACGCTGATGTGTATTTACCCACGACCTACTATTAAACGTCACTCGCACGCCAAAAGATCCATGAAACATTGTAATTTGGTGAGATTCAAAGTACAAAATGGTGATTAGATACAGAGAGACGGGTGGCAGTCGTGTTCACATGTATTTATTGCTAACTTACGCTACACTATAGTTACTATACAGTGGGGAGGCACACTGAACTTACAATATTACTGTCACGTGTATCATGTATGAAGCTCGTTTGCACTTTGACTGTCAAGGTAATGAAAAAACAAAGCGCTACTGAAGCTAGTAGTTAAGCTGGCTTTTGAAAAATTATCGCTATTTACTACATTGAACATAGCAAATTAAAAAGTGTGCTCCATGTTCCTTAGCGCATTTATAATTTCCACCGTCGACATCAATAATCAAAGTGTAATTGCGTCAGTTAAATATAAAAGATAGCAGTGTGCCTACCCCCATTACATAAAACCATGAAGGACCCTAATTTTGAGCATAATCGACTAAAATTTTGAACACACGAAGACTTATTTAAAGAACAAAAAAATGCAAAACAATAAAAGATTTCTCCAACATGATTGATGACTATACAATAATTTCGGATTCCAGTTTTATAACAAAAATAAAATTTTAAAATGACAGGATTAAGTACATGATTCTTTTTACAGTGCAAGGCAACAAGTGTTAGAATACGTTTCGAGACTAAAAGTGAGAAAATAAAACCTGCTTTGTGCATCATTTAAATCTATAATTACACAAGAATTATTACTCTTTTACTTTAACTATTCAATTTGTTATTTTAACTTATTGCTTTATATAACCTATACCATCTTTGTAAATAGTAAAAACCATAAGAATATTCCACGCGCTGCGCATCGCGGTAACCAAAGCTTGGACAGCTCTGCTTACCCCGGTGCGCGAGCGTGATTGGACCTTGTCGTATAGAATAAATGCAAAATTTATCATATTTTGCTTATTTCTCAAATATTCGTAGATTTATCACATGCTTATGTGGCAATCGTAGAATTGGTTATCTATAAATTACTGCGACATTTTTCTTGCGATGTCTCATGCCTGCTGTTTGATCCGGGTATATTATTGCCAGTCACATTCAATATAATAACGAAACCATTAAAACATCACGCGTTACATCCCATGATGTTAAAACAAATATGTCGTAATCTATAGACACCGATGTTCGTCAAAAATAAAATTACAAGTAACGGTGTTCATGATTTCAAATAACGATAAGAAAACAAGATTATAAACAAAGTAAAATTATTCACATTTCAGATACTTTTTAACAGAAATTGAGTCTAAGATATAGAAACATGTGTTATTATGATAAAGTAAGAAAAAAAATAGGAAAGGTAAACACATAAGTTATTTCGTTGTTTAAAACCATGCTATCGTTACTTCAAGTAATTATTTTAATTAACAATCGAAACAGATCAGGATGAAATAAGATAATTACCAAAAACTATACAAGACTGATATTTAAAGCCAACATTTGAACGTGTCACACACATGATATAAAAGAATTTGAAGGAATAGTTAAATCCGTAACATGTGATCAAAGTAATATGGTTGATTTTATCAACTTCCGACATGTTTTATCAATGGAATAAAATATTTTTTTCTCGTATTAAGGCGAAACGATCATGTTTTCTTCATTACTTAGCGCAGTCAGTCTTCGCAAACCAAAGTGCGCTAATAAACTTAAAATAATTAAAGGCACGTTTAAAATAAGCGCCTACCGCGCCTGATAAGTTTGACCAACTAATTTCTTTTGACCCTGAATAAATATAAAATTTATGAATGACACGCGTAAATGAGGTTAAATTAAAACAATAGTATCTACCAGTGACACAAAGAGAGCATCTAACAATACAAAAATAATTTATCTTCCTACCCAAAGATATCGTATTCCATCCTTCTCGCGACATGTGACGTCAAGTCGACTGGTTACCACATAACTTGTTAGCGTGATACACTTGTTCAGTTCGGCACGAGTAGCAAAATACAGTTTAAAAGAACTAATGGTTCCGGTGTGTTCCCCTTAACGAAGCCAAGAGGCATTTATTCTTCGTCTTTATTATAGTAAAAAAAAATCTTTATATAAAAACTAGCTCGAATTGATTTGAGCTGACCCGAACATAATTCAGTAAGGGTAGATTCCAAAGGAGGTTGCCAATCGGTACCAGCCGAGTAAAAGCTGAATATGTATAGTAATTGCTTCAAGGCGGCTCGCCGAACGACTGTGCCGACCCGAACAAGTATGTATATAGCGAGCCTTAGGTCACACCAGCTATTAATTTAGTTCCCTTAAACCATATTCACAATACCAGGTCACGTAAATGGCCTAATGGCTAAATGAAAAATGTCTGTTAGTACATTTCTCGATCATAAGTGACTAGAGTCCGACCGGTACAAGAAATGTGCCTTATAGCTGTACAAGGATGTTTTGGCGCTTGGCCTAACGCCACCATTTTGTTTTTTCAATAGATATGAGCAGCAACAGCGTCCCTGTCAATGTCATTTGACGGCCAAAACATCCTTGTATCAGTTTACATTTCTTTGGCACTTCTTACTGGCTCTATAAAGATTGGCTGTTATTTAGAGGCTAGCCCCGCTAGTGGACCGTAGTGTGCACACATAACATCACGCCTGAAATGAGCCTATACCTTGTCTCCGCAACTCAAAGACTATCAATACTCGAGGTAGATAACTAGATACTCAGTCAGAAGTGTCCGCACCCCGGTCGGACTGCCACCGCGACAGGTCCGTCGTAACAGTAAATTAAGGCTAGTTTAAAATGTATCTACATTATGATCCTTCACCGCCACGCACGAAAGTGTAGGTAGTACAGTGCCCTCGGCAGTGCGCGCCCTCGGTCCGGGCCGGGCCGCCATCACAACAGCTTGTGCTTGCCGTTGGCCGTGGCGCTGGGTGCGGCCGGGCCGGGCGGGCTGGCCGGGCCCAGCGCGCGCTCGGCTGCCACTGCGGCCGCGTGCTCCATGCCCTTCTCGATGCACGTCTGGTACATCGGCTTCATGAGCTGCGGACGGGTAAAGGGCGGATTGATACGGATGCTGCATTTCACCATACTTTATAAGACAGTTATAGTTTCTTGAACTTTATTCCGACGACTATAAAGTTCTTAACCCAGAAACTGACATTACGTTCGGAAGACTTTTGCTCGTTTCATCGTTCGATTCGGTTAATTTTTTCTAAAAAAGTTTTATGTTTTACCCTTTTTAGTTGCTACAACTGTCAGTTGTTGTAACAACAACAACTTTTGTTGTTGCAGATAGAAGTCGATTAACAAATCTGAACCTTTCAGATGTTGCTTTTATAATAGTCAGAATAAGTTTCAAACAAAATACATTAAATCATTTTTGTCTGTGATAAAGAAGAAGTAACTCACAGTGTCCCAAAGCACGTTGGCGATGTCATCTATTGTGACGCCGATCTCGCGCATCTCTCCACTATACCTGTAACAGAAGACAATATGTATTTGTTTATATAGTATTGCATGTAGCTATACTACGACTATTAATTTTTAGAAGAGAACTTTGGACATATGTCTGATCCCGGAATAAATACAACAAAGGGGTCAAAGGAAATATTCTTCTTCATCCGAATGATCATGCTGCAAACCACATATTACCTGATGTAAGCCCACAGCACGAGCGTGAGCAGCGTGACGAACATGACGAGGTTGCAGAGGTTGGCGAGCGGGTACAGGCCCACCAGGCCGAACACGCCGCTCAGTACGTAGAAAACTAGAGCTATGACGCAGAACACCGAAGGCGTGCGCGCTGCCTTGAAGATGTTCTTCGACTCGTTCTGTGCACGGAACTGGTTGAATTGTTCGTCTAAATCCTGAAAAAAAAAAAGATTAAAAATTTTAGTCACCCTGTATCTAAGTCATTCTGTATGGTCACTCTGGATATAAATTAAACTTAAAAAAACAAAACAAGCTTTTGTTACCATGAAAAGAAGAAAATTAGGTTTATCTATCAAAATTGAACGCGTATACAAAGTTTTGTGTCCGTGTCATTAACCATTAAGTAGTTTACTCGTGAGGAGACGATCCTGGCTGCAGGATCAAGTCATGTCTGTCATACAAATGTATTGTCACAAGAACCAACAGTGTGCGCAAAATTTTAGCTCAATCGATTAGGGAGAGCTGGTTTGAAAATCAGTTGCAAGATTCAACCAATACATACTAACTAACTTACAAGTTAAATAAAAGCTTGTAAAAGTGGCTTCGAGGCAAAAATCGAAATTATTATAGTCTACATTCTATAATGTGTGTACCGCCGCGGCGAATCCGAACTCCGAAATATTATCGTTAGCCGTAATACGGGTAGGCGATTTAGTCACCTGAATCAAGAAGGTGATGGCGAGGAGCTCGTGGCTAAATAATAACAGCCGCTCGGATCGATCTTTAGGTTAAGCCGCGCTTGCCTAGGTTGGTCTGTTGATGGGTGACCACCCATTACATACCGAGTTTCCTCCGTGCCTCGGAAAGCACGTTAAGCCGTTGGTCCCGGGTGTCATTTGTAGATCTTTGACAGTCGTTAGGTAGTCAGTGGCCCAAAAAGTCTGACAACCAGTCTTACCAAGGGGTATTGTATTACAGCAGTACTAACTGGGTTATGGAGGTCAGATAGGCAGTCGCTCCATGTAAAATACTGGTATTCAGCTGCATCCGGTTAGACTGGAAGCCGACCCCAACATAGTTGGGAAAAGGCTAGGCAGATGATGATGATGATCAAGGAGGTGATCTGTCATACTTAACAAGTTTCACTTACAATCTCATATCTGATGCCAGAACCGTGCTCACTCACCAGTATCAATTGATTATAGTAGCTCTGTGAGAACTCGTCGCCGCCCATCTTGCGCTTGGCGTGGAAGGAGTGCATGGCCTTGTCGCGCACGCGCTCGTGCTCGCTCTGCAGCAGCTGCGTCTGCAGGTAGGGCTTCCCGCCGCCGCACACCTCCTCCATCAGCTTCGTGTACAGCTCCTTGGCTTCCGCTACGGCTGTTAGGTTGTTGGCTTCTGCTGTCGCCTGGAAAGAAGATAATACTTTTTTTAAATCTATTCTTATAAACTTTATGTAGTGCATGTACCATGCATTGACATTGCCTCAGATTTATGTACTTTTTAACAGACCTCTTTGACATTTTTTACTAACCCTAAAAACAAGCAACGATAAACGAAACAACAAAAAAACAACATACACACAGATCAGATTTTTCTGTTTCTATGCCATTCTATCAAGGTCGGCTTAGACCAAACGAAAAAATGCTTTTTTTCCTACTCATCATTCCCCTGCCACCCTTATTCCAATTATTTGGGGTCGGCGCAGTATGTCTTCTTCATCCATACTTGTCTATTACTCGTCATCTCGACAGTCACCTCCTTACTAGCCATATCATCCTTCACGGTCCATCCATCGTTCATGCTCAACATTTTCCTCATTCTTCCGCATCACATGTCCATACCACGATAATCGATTACCACACAACTTTTCGATCACTCTATCCCCACTCTTGATTATTTTTGTGTATACACGTATACACCATCACAATGTTTAAAAAAACAACAAATATTTTCGTAAATTTTTGACTAAAACTCACCACCAACATACTCTTGGGCTCAGGCAGCTCATTCCCTTTGTAGATGTTCATGTAACTCTTGAAGTACTGCAGCAAGTCCTTGGCGCGCACCTTCTGCCCGTTGATGAGCTTGGGCACCAGGTTCTGAGGCGCCAGCAGCATCGGGACCAGCTGCTGGAGCGAGCATTTGAACTCCATTTCGATGTCTGAGGAGGTTGTTATTGTTTCTTAGTAGGTTTGGTGCCTGCTGCGCAGTTCTATGCCAAGGGTAATGATCAGCCTGTGTCCCCATTGCTGGGACACAGCCGTCTCTTATCCACCACGCGGGCACCGTGCAGGTCGGTGGATGATATCAATTTTGGGGATGAAAAGGTGAAGGCATGAAGTAAATAATTAAACTGGAATTAATAATATAAAATTGGTGAATGTGACATGTCCTGGTGTACGCATAGTCACAGAGCTGTGTTATTGAGGCGACCCACAGTAATAACTATGAACTCTGTATTAGCACGATCAATTCTTGTGGTAACTCTAGTAGCCTACTAATACGGCTTTAAAATGCCCAAAAGCCAAAAAACCAGTAGCAAAGAATGGTAATATACTCAGAGGGTATTATAGTAATCAGAGACAATTCAAAGTTACAAGTGATACTGCACTGTGAGCACTACAGTTCTGTTGTCATGTTTTACATTGATTAGTCGTACGCATCAACTGCCTAACAACTAACAAATAATGTATCGTCAGCGTACCTTTAACTCTGCCATCGAATTCCTGCGAGGTGGCGACGCGGATGCCGGGGTGCGGCATGAGGAAGCACGCGATCTCCGAGAAGCACGACGTGATGTGCTTGCGCAGTGACTGCAGCTCCGGGTGCTGGTTGCTGGATACCTGCAGGGGAGAGAGATTACTATGAATTCAAAGTATCAACATTTCATGGGCTCATGGCCAGTAATAACAGCCATGTGGCTGCTGTGGATCGATGTGCTGAGGTTGGTTCGGGGATGGGTGGTTACTGAGACCACCTATGTTATTGACTGTCAGCCCTTACATAGCTAGACTTGGAAAGCACGTTATGCCTTAGATCCCGGCTGTCAAGTGTAGATCTTTCACATTTTGGAGGTGAATACTGTGTCGTTGGTCCACATGGGATTTTAACAAACGTGTGCGAAATATAGGTGTACCATGTAGCGCTTCCAAACCTTTCGACTATGTTTTGATAAAAAAGGTTATCGTAAAAGTTACCTTCAAGCGTCGCTGTAGTATAGTGCGGCCGCCTTCGGCTCCGTAGGAAGCCTCGTACGGGAAACTCCAGTCCCTCACGAGGAACTGCAGCCGCTGGAACGGTGTTCGTCCGCTGTCTTCTAGAGCCAGGCGGCCGTATTCCGTAAATAACTGGAACATTATTGTTAAAAAAGGTCAATGAGGTAACTGTGTGTGTAAGTTAGCACAAAGTACTAAATCACACACACACAGTTTATGTTGGTTGAAGTACACTGTGTGGTTCTTGTTAGTAAGACTCTGACAGGATTTCCACAAGCCAAAGCGGGGGAGGAGGGGGTCAACATCGTATAAGATGAATCACATTTATATTGAAGTAAGACATTAGTTTGGGCTTGCCACGTGTCTCTACAAGTTAGTTTCTACCTGTAAGTGCTGCAGGTCGTCCTCCTGTATGTTCTGCGAGAGGTTGTAGATGAGCACGGAGGACACCATGGTGGACAGCGCGAAGATGGTGGCGCAGTCCCGCACCGTGGACTCGCTGTCGAAAGCGCCCTGCGTGTCCAGCAGGATTATCGCCACCTGAAAAAGTGATACAGGATATTAGAGATGAGTTATATTAAAATTGGTAAAATTAGGATCGATCAAACATCCATGCCACGCGCGATTGACGGTACTTTAACGACTAAAGTTGAGATGGATAGAATAAACTAACTTTACTCAAGCAAAGTATCGTTTCATACGAAAATGAACTTTATTTTATAAAACCAATCTTCACAGCAAAGTCAAAGTTTGCTGTCTACTTTCCACGGTATGCCTACCTTCTCTCCGTTGTCGAGCGTGGCCTTGAACACCTCGGACCACATGAGGATCCCGGTGGTGTCGCGCTCGGAGCCGCCGCGCCAGTTGAACCCCCGCAGCGGCTCCTCGTCGCCGCCCAGCCAGTCGTTGCCGCCGTCCGACCCATACTAGAACATTTAACATGATAATGCAATTATGAGGCACTGACACATTACCTAGTGATGGCAATACCTTTTGAGGGTGTATTATAGGTACACGTCTGTATCTCTCTCTCTCTCTCTTCGGGGATTACCAGCATGATGTTTTATGATAACATTAATAAAATAGCATATTAAAGGTTTATATAATTACTGAAAAAAGACGTTATACGAAGGCTGTTGAAATCACTGATAAATCTAATACGACTAATTATATTTGACTTTTTTCGATTATCTGTCCCTGAATGGAAGAAGAATTGGTTGAAAATGAACGCTTTCTGACCGGCTTAAGTCGATACCGCGGCCATGTCACTCTCCTAAATCACCATACTCGACTCTTCACTTACTAAAAATACCAGTTTCACAACTCACCTTATGATTCAAATACCGCAAAAAGAAATCGAGCAGGAAGGACTTGCCCTTCCTGAACGCTCCCGCCACTGATAGCACCACAACCGGTCTGTCCTTGATGTCATCCTGCAGCAGCAACTCCTTCAGCACGTCCTCATCGAGGGTGAAGGTGTGGTCGACGCCTGTGTTCACTACCTGCACCCCGTGCGGCCCGCTGCGGGGTGGGGGAGTCGGCTTCTCTGTTACTGGGGGAGAGAAAGGGTTGTTGTATGTTGTCGAGTTTTTGGACAGTTGAGAAGCGAATGTAAACACGTAATAATAAATAGTAATACCCTTCAATACTTTCACATTTACTATTATATATCTAGGTTATTCTATACCAGTACTTCTGCGAACGTGGAATGAGTTGTTTTAAGGAGTATCAGAAAATGCCAGGTGTTGTTTACACTCCCCCTTTCGTGGAATGATATCCACAGTTGCCTCTCTTCACGAGTAAACTACCATTATAAGCGCGTAAGCCGATACGAGCTTATACACGCAGAAATATACGCTAGTCTGAAACCGCTCTTAGCATGGTTTTTATAGGGAGTGAAGAATTATATAATTATAATTATATATATATCTTGTTTAGTGTTAAACATAAAGAATGGTTACATCCAAAACTATTTGATTTGAATTCAAAAGAAATAATCTGACAGCTTTCCGACTATAAGTAAAAGTTTTTTTGTTACAATGTTAATAGAATAATGATAGTTAAAGCATTTTTGTGAAGATACCTGTTAGTGGTTATTCTAAACGGAATGTAAACTCGTAACAACTTTAGCTTACGAGGTGGAATTATATGGCTCGTCTAAGACAGTGTTATGTGCTTCTACAAAATTAAATACTGTTTACTTAAACAAAGCTGAGGTTACTAATGGCTCGTAATTTATCAGTTTATATAGTCGAGTAAATCATAATTAAGTGTGTAATGGGGGTAATGACAGCTTTACCAGCATCTTGGCTAACGACCAACATAATTAATTTCCCTCCATTGAACTCATCATTTTAAGTATGCATATTATGAGTCTATGACACAAATAATGTACAGACGCCAGCTCATCAAACTACCCGAAACTCAAATTTTCCCAATCAACCTTGAACCTAATGCTTTAGCGATAAAATTGAATAAAGAAATTTGACAGATTGTTGTAGGTGGATGTGCGACTGTACACGGTGTAACATCGTGGCACAAACTTTTATCAACAATTCAGTACATGATTCTCTGATCTCAATTTGATTCACAAAAGAGCTGTTCCATACATTTTGACACTGTAGGTATTGCAGTTCTGTATAGTAGAGTACCCTGCATTTGTACATTAATTACAAGCTAATTGGTCTACGGGGTTTCCCATTCAAAAACCACAATGGACTCAGACTATCACCCTGGAATATGCCACGCCCGATTCTTATCGGTTCACTGTCCCCTGGATCTGTCGACATCCTGGATAGCGAAGGACCGTTCTCCAGTGCCCCATACATGACATAAGGAAGGTACGCAGAGTTGCAATTACTTTATACAACTTCAGCACCCTCATGAGCCATGTATGAGGCACCGAATCATAGGCCTTCTAATAATCTATCCAACGTGTAGACAGATCCAGATTGAGAGCGACGAACTTGTTAACCTATGGGCATAACAATGACGAACAGCTCCTTAGTACCGCGGGAGCCGTTCCTATATCCATTCTGGTTTATTATTTCTAAACCATTTAAGACCGTGTGTTGTCTGTCAGTGAATATTATATTACAGGTAAACTATATTGTCCCACTGCTGGGCAAAGGCCTCCCTCCATTCTTTCCAACGGTCACAATTCTGTGCTACTTCTTTCCAATTGTCAATGAATAAATTAATTTAATATTTTTATTAAGTAGATCATTGTAAAAATGTAGCCGCCTCAAGGTAAACTTAAATGCCTGAAATATCAGCAGACAACAAGTCTATAAAATATAAATTCTCAGTACAGCACGCGAGTAAAAGTGCGAGGTTGAATTGGAATAAAGGTCGCAACACACATGTTCCACCCGTTTGCCACGAACATGTTCATTGGTCAGACAAATTGTGTTTTAACGAGGCGAAAGCTACCACTTCGTTTGAGAAATTCTGACAAAAAGGTAGAAATAGGTAAAAATAACATTTGAACTAGCACCTAGTTGCGGATTGTGATACGGTTTTTACCATCAATTATACCGCGGCTTCACCCGCGTCTACAGCCGCCATTGCAGCCTAGCAAAGCAGGGTCAGTACACTAGTTTTCTATAAAATAGAAAAATACAGCCGAAACCCATTGGACCGGAAGGTTGGCAATACTAAACGGAATTAAACGTCGCGTAGCATAGCTATGTGTTACCACCTTAACTTATCGTCTCACGACCTCAGCGGACGTATCGGAAGGTTGCAGATTATTGCTCGGCAGATACGCGAGAGACAGATTAAGTGATACGGCACGAAGTGCGTTTTACATTGAGAGTTGAGATAAAGACGTGTAACGAGTGTAACGAGACTACAATCACTTAGCAAGATTATTTATTTAATTTTATTTTAAATGCATCAGGTTGACCATGACCTGTGTTAGGACATACGATACGATACTTTTATCTCGGTAGAATCTTTCCGTGGGATAATTTCCGACCTACACAAGTACAATACAGCGGCCAAAAGTTAGTTTTTAAATAAATACCAACTTTTTGTAATAAGTTAATAATGATTTCTGAAAAGAAAAGGTGAGTTTAAAAACAAAATTAAAGTTACAAATGCCTTCGATTCAGGAAGTGGTCCATCTCCTTTTGGGTACAGGCGGTACCATTATAACAACGAAGTAGCCAAATGGCCCTACGGACATTTAGGTATAGATAAAAAACCTTTTAGAATGATTACGATAATGGCAACAGAACGCCGAGTGATTTTTAAATAAGTAGGCCGACCCATTTCTTTATGAGGGCGTTCGTCGGGCGCCAATAACGGATTATATCGCGACTTCTAAAAATGAATGATGTTACAACATGTATTGACTAGGTATTCTGAGCGCTGAATCAAGGTCCAAGGCATTTAGGTATTAGATGTAGGTTAACCAGTCCGCAATTGCAGGAATATGTCGTGCTTATAGCCCCGTGCAGATTTTCAATGGCCTTGTAATTTGTCCGGACTTTTTGACTTGAGGGTTTTTATTTTAGATAATAGAAGAAAAAGAAACCGTTGCTGAAAAAACACGGATAAGAAGAAAATAAAATGGACGGACTACGCAAAGTTCAGCTTTTGGTTTAGACTTTTTAAACTCTGACATTGTAACTCTAATTCGACGCGATTTTAAACATCATAACACTCCCTTTAATCTTCATTAATCGGTTTACAACAACATAATTCAAGTTCCTCATGAACGTTTGTACACCTCTCGCCATTGTTAGTCCATCACATTTCAAGTCAAGGTCGTTACCTACGACAAATAAATACGTTTTTGTTTCGCACGTAGGTACATATAATCAACTTAAGTTATTAACGTCGCAAATAAGCGGTGGGGTTTCCAATGATACCTGAGTTCGAAGGTGTACAAACTTTTTGTAGCTCTGCGGGTGATGACCGAAACTTATTGGGAATTTGCCAATATTTTAAAACCGTAATTTATATTTGAACCCACCCAGCTATGAAGCAGGTAATCCGTGGTTAGGGTACCTAAGTTATGTCCGAATTTTATGCGCCTTGTTCTCGGTTATTTTGAGGACGAAGAGTGACCCATCACCTCATTGCAGGGACTACTTTGTTGTTAATATTAGTTACCTCTTAGATTTAATTCCACAGATATGTCTCTAGGTCTATTATTCTAACGTACAATATGCCGCTTTGAGGATGGGCAAATCTAGAGTAATTCAACGCGTTCGGTTGTTGTGTCACGAAAAACAACCCAGGGCAGCCTGATCTTTTAATATCACTTTAAGTATAGCATAACATGACATGCGAGAAAATATTTTTTTGCTAAAAGAAGATAGTAAACTGGATGATAAAACTGAACGATAAAGTTTATCGCAGTTTATGAAGGAACATCGCGTCTCTTGATATAAAATCGAATGCATTTTCGTATACTAAAACCGTGGTTCTATAACACGTTTCATTTTATACTACGAGTATAATGAAGATCTATACAAATATTTTAAGAGAGAGTGCGAATTTTGTGAGTTTGTATGTGTGGAGGATTCCACATAGAGAGTGTGAATTTTGATGTATGTAATCCTCGGAACCATGGCACCAATTTGAAAAATTATTTCATCATTTTCCGGATTGACAAAGGCTATTGTCATTTGTTCAATCTGAACGAAGTCGGAGAGCGCAGACCGGTGTTTATAAGATCAAAACCATAGAAAATTTACTTTAGCTTTTGGCAAGATATTAAAAAGAAGAGTGGCCCACTTGCACCATAAATCTCTCAATGTGTTTAATGCTAAATGTAATTTAAAAAATCGTTCTGATTCGGCCAATCATTTGAAGATGACAGAGACGGAATGAAAGTTTAAAATGTTTAGTGCTAAACCTATTCAATGAGTTGTGGCGCAAATGGGCCTAAAAATGGTTCAGTTATTGGAAAGTCTGGTTTTATGTGAGTGGCATTAGTACTTTATTCTAAAAGTTCGTAACTAATGTGGATTAGTGTTTGTTACAATATTTCTGTACTGGACTTACTTGGAGCCTCGACCCTGGCAACAGGCTGTGACAACGCTAGAAACAATAAGAGAATATACGTTAAAAAGCTTCTCTTGAGGACAATGAGGAAAATATTTACTACTCTAATCTGAATCGTAACACAATACTAGATACTACTAACAGAAAAAAAAATGTGGAACGTATCAATACCCCAAATACTAAAGGAGTCAGACCAAAAGCCGGACATTTGCAAAAAATTCGGATCTCTTATGGTGATATATATTGAAAAAAATGTGGTTTTTCTATTTCGTGTAACTTGTTAAGTATGTGGAATAGGGATCTAACATTTTGGTATGTTTTTTGACTATTTGGTCTAGTATCGTGTAAAAGGAACACACGACTCAATTAATTTTTCTCGATACAAAAGAAATTGCTAAGTTATATCTATTTTTTACTTTTTTTGACATCACTGCGTAACGCTTAAGAGTTATTCAATGTAATTTACGTTTAAAACATAGAGAATTATCATTTCAAAGGTTACTCTAAGTAGTTTTAAATTTAATACATTTATTTTGTTAAAAAGTAGTAAATTCGTTTTGGCACATACGTCGTTTTATTCTGAGCGCACGCACATTATAGCCATCTCTTCTTTTGCGTTTTAAAAGTAATTGCATCACTTTCGCTCGCTCAGTAGATCGAAGTAGCGCCTTAACTTCGAAAAGTCAGGACAAAGTCCAGGTCCAGACAGCGGGCAAGGCCAGACATGTACGGACTAATCTCAACAGATGGTAACCCCAATGGAGACAAGTTATTTAGAAAGTTTTAATGAAAATGCTGTCATTGAAAAACTGAACGTGTCATATTACTTATTTATGCCTATAAGGATCGCTACCATCCATAACGTATGCAGTAAGAAATCGATTTCTTGGCAAAGTAACTACCATGCCTTAACTAGGTCAGTAGAGTATTTCAACACATTCAAATATAACTTGTCCGTACACATTCGCAACACGGAAGTATGTAACAATGAATATCCTCGGCGCTACTAATTAAGGATAATTCGTACTTATACATTGCGTGTCGACACGAGAAGGTCAAGATATACGTCCGAACTGTTACGGACAAGTACGGATATGTGTGTGAATTACCAAATATTTAAATTGCTAGATTTGCCGTCATTGTATTTAGTTCGCGCGAAGAAGTGCACACTGGGAAAAGAGAAATGTCTTGCCCATTCTTCTTCTATACGAAACATACCTTTGCATAATATGCCCATATTATGCAAAGGTATGTTTAACTACAACGAATAATTATATTTTCTTAGAAAAATTGACTTTCAAAAGTGCATTATAAAATTGAAATAAATTGTTCGACTTCACAGAGTAAACTTATTCATCCTTTCCATACGGGATGAACGATTGAACGAGGAGACTCTTAGTGATGACAAAATTCTCAGCATGAGTGAGCGAGACAATACTACTCGTCGAAAAAGAATCATTTTTTGAACGCAATAGGGCGAGTCTAGCGATTTAAATCCTTGTATGGACTTGTATAACGTCCTAGCCAAAAACAAAAGCTGATTAAGGGATTTTTGTAATTTGTAAAAGGTCAGTTGTAAATTGAAACCTTTTTATGTAAAAAGGTCATTGGAGTTTTTTCCAGTGATCCGCAAAGGTCTATAATGGCGGAGTAGGGTTTAGGGTTCAAAACGTTCAGCTGGGCGCAAGTAATTCTAATCCCTGCCTATATATTGTGATTACTTTCGCTCTTTCTGAATGGCGAACTCCGTTGAAAAAATCCCTGGGTGAATAGGTAGATGGGTTTTATGACAATCGAGGTGGTTATAGTATAGCATAGCAATGGAAACTGGACAGAATATGTCAACAATTCGAGTGTTGTCGTCAACTGTGCTGCCATTACTAACTCTTCAATCGAATCTTGTGCCTAGTCTTTTCCCTAATATGTTAGGATTGGCTTTCTGTCGAGCGACTGACTATCTGACCTCCACAACCCAGTTAGTACAGGGTAGTACGATATCCCTTGGTAAGACTGGTTGTCAGACTTTCGGGCCACTGACTACGTGTAACGACTGTCAAAGATCTACAAATGACAGCCGGACCAACAACGCGCTTTTCGCGACACTGACAACGTCAAAGAAATCTCTTTCCATTACAATAAGGCTGGTCTTGGGTTGCTGCTAATAACACTTCTGTCAAAATCAAAAAGATCTTTATTCTCGTTAAAACAAGATTGATGTTGGGTCAGAGGTTAAATAACTGAAAAGACTGTAGGTACTGCTGTGTTCACTGAGGGCCGACCACTTTTTACCCTTATGCCCTGAGTAGTAAGGTTGAAAAATGGTCGACGGTCAGTGAGCGCGGTAGTACAACACATTTCACGTTACTGTACGACTGATTTTTCCAATCAATGAATCGATGTTTACCTACGAATATTTCCATTAACATAAACGTTTATGTACTTTAAACAAGTTGTAATAAACAAATAGCACATGTAAAGTAATTAAAATACCGGAGTTAATACCTAATGCAGAATTAATGGCGAATATTAATACGTGGCACAATCGACTTTATACACAATTTCGTGTGTTGCTGACACACGCTTTTCTTTTAAAAAGATAATTAAAAATAGATAGTATTTTTATGGACATGCATGCACGTTGGACTAGACATGACGTTTCACACATTATGAACTTGCGTTAGGACGAGGTAAACATAATTGTGAAAATATCAACATTACTCCTGGCTGTATCCATTCAATGGGTAGTATAAGGAGGTGCGTTTAAGTAACTTCCCCCAAAATATCAACATTACTCCTGGCTGTATCCATTCAATGGGTAGTATAAGGAGGTGCGTTAAGTAACTTCCCCCAAAATATCAACATTACTCCTGGCTGTATCCATTCAATGGGTAGTATAAGGAGGTGCGTTAAGTAACTTCCCCCAAAATATCAACATTACTCCTGGCTGTATCCATTCAATGGGTAGTATAAGGAGGTGCGTTAAGTAACTTCCCCCAAAATATCAACATTACTCCTGGCTGTATCCATTCAATGGGTAGTATAAGGAGGTGCGTTAAGTAACTTCCCCCAAAATATCAACATTACTCCTGGCTGTATCCATTCAATGGGTAGTATAAGGAGGTGCGTTAAGTAACTTCCCCCAAAATATCAACATTACTCCTGGCTGTATCCATTCAATGGGTAGTATAAGGGGGTGCGTTAAGTAACTTCCCCCAAAATATCAACATTACTCCTGGCTGTATCCATTCAATGGGTAGTATAAGGAGGTGCGTTAAGTAACTTCCCCCAAAATATCAACATTACTCCTGGCTGTATCCATTCAATGGGTAGTATAAGGAGGTGCGTTAAGTAACTTCCCCCAAAATATCAACATTACTCCTGGCTGTATCCATTCAATGGGTAGTATAAGGAGGTGCGTTAAGTAACTTCCCCCAAAATATCAACATTACTCCTGGCTGTATCCATTCAATGGGTAGTATAAGGAGGTGCGTTAAGTAACTTCCCCCAAAATATCAACATTACTCCTGGCTGTATCCATTCAATGGGTAGTATAAGGAGGTGCGTTAAGTAACTTCCCCCAAAATATCAACATTACTCCTGGCTGTATCCATTCAATGGGTAGTATAAGGAGGTGCGTTAAGTAACTTCCCCCAAAATATCAACATTACTCCTGGCTGTATCCATTCAATGGGTAGTATAAGGAGGTTGTTAAGTAACTTCCCCCAAAATCACGAGTTATCCGTGTCACAATGATGTCCTTTTCCGTAGTCCGAAGTCATAGACTCGAAGTTTTATAAGTGCCCATGTAGGCCTATGTGTAATAGCCTATTTTCATTTTGACAGCAGCCCGCAACGTCAGAAAGAAGAAAGACATACGTCTTGTTAGACCTCAATTATATTTTCTCGGAAATACAACAGCGACTGTACTATAAATACCACTAACGTACGACGTACCATTAACGTGTTTTCATATGGTTTCTTGTTGATTTGACAACAAAACGATTATGGATACAAAATCTGTTTTTCAACAACATCAGAACGAGTTGCTGAGACGGTAGAAGAGATGGCAAACCAACACTCAGATGGATGGATGTCATTCAGAAGATCGTGGGAGAGACCTGGGGCTGCAGTCTCGACATAGATAGCGACAAAAATCGATCGTTAAGTCATAACGATGTCAAATTTCTTTAATAGATTTTCAACCTTAAGGTTTGGAAATAAAGTTGAAAATCTATTAAAGAAATTTGACATCGTTATGACTTAACGACCGATTTTTGTCGCTATCTATGTCGAGACTGCAGCCCCTGGTTGATACTCGCACAGACCTGGGAAGTATGGCAAAAAGGGAGGAGGCCTGTAATCACCAGGGCGTGGAACAAGGCTGCTGATGATGATGATGATGACGAAATGAATGTTCGATTTGTACAAGAGATACAAAAACACAAAGCAAACTTTATAACTACATATTAAATATGAGTACAAAAAGTGATACGAATTGAATATTTTTTACAGCATGACGTTGAAATAATAGGTACAGGTTTTGATGGCAGGTATGTCTATTAAAAACGGTGTCGAAGTCCGAATCGCTAATGGTTTTAAAATTATAATACAAAAATCATACAGTTATTTAGTCTTAAAGAATACTTCATCGAGAGCTAAATGATTGATGGAATTTCATTAGAAGATTTCAGTTGATAAAGTTATAAGCAAAGTTTCAAGGATACAGGTCAACAAGCTCTTTTAAATACCATAACCATTATTGTCCTGCACTTATTTTTTTAGGGTCAGCGCATAATAGAGAAATATGGAAGAGGACGCATGTCCTCTTCCATATTTCTCTATTACAGGACACATCTCATCTCATGAGTCACGTCCTCTCTAGCCGTATCTTCTTTCACACAGTCCATCCATCGTTTCTTTGGTCTTCCCATACTTTTATAGTCAAATTCCACAATATATTGTGCATAATATACAAGGGCGAATAAAATTACCTAGCGAAACTCCGCAGATACGATATATGTAAAAGTGATTACCTACGGTAATTGGGATAATCACAGTTTCTCGGAAGCGTTCCATTTTCGCGTGTAGGATATCCTTATTAGGAGTAGAATACTCTTAGGGACGTTAATAACGTTGACATATAAGCATGTTACCTAGATAACTTATATTGGTCGAACTCTCTAGAAGTATTATGAATTCGGACGGGCCATAATTATCAAAAAATCGCTAGTAGGAGTTAGATGAGACTCTCACAGACTTAGCACCCTAATTGAGCAGAAAACACAGATTCTTTCACAATCCCAGTAAATTTTAAGGAAAATCGCAAAACTAATGGCATTACTATTGTGTTTTTCACAATTACCCTGCAGGGAATATGTATAGCAGTGAGTAGAATAAGGCGACAAATGATGATACTTTAAGACTCTAAATTTTGTATCACAATAAAGCCTTTGATTTAGCAATAAGGTTTCATTGCGCAGATGACGAATGCTTGACTCATTGGCTGACGTAAGTTTTCTGCGTCTTAAAGCACTTTGATCCATCATCTTGAGACCACACCTTACCGCTACTAACCACAATATCAACATCTTATTATGCTGTTCATATAAAACTTTCTCGGAATGATAGATGGCTGGCAAAACAACTCACACTTTCAATGATGATTTGCCAAAATTCGCATTCGGCTGTGGCGAATGAAAATAGGCCCACTTACTCAATGAAAGCGTTTTTTTTTGTTTTCTTAACATAATCTAATGTCATTTGGCAGTTTGTCTATACATCTTTATCTTTACATAGTATGAAACAAAGTCGCTCTCGCTGTCTGTACGGTGTACGCTTAGATCTTTTAAACTACGCAACGGATTTTAATGCAGTTTTCAGCAATAGAGAGTGATTCAATAGGAAGGTTTATATGTTTATGTATGTATATTTATCTAAATTGCACCCGTGCGAACCCGGGCGTGTTGCTAGTTACCAATATTTCATTTAATTTAAATTATCAGCTGTCACATACATTTGGATCGAGTAGGTATTGGCATTTAGTATAGGACAGCTGATAATTTTTTCGCATTAACGATATTGGACCCATGGAGGAAGTTGTTCAGTTTGATGGTCTGCAGCATACTTACCTTTCATATGACAATACCCTTTCAGTTACACCCTGTATACATATCGAACAATGGTTCATATTGTTTCATGTTGGGACATGCAGAAGGATTCAAATCCCACGCTATGATTAAAGAATAACCTCTAAAATTGGCCAATTTGCTTATTTGGCGCAATTAGATCTGAACAAGACTGCCTTCAACTTCGCACTAATGATAATCAGACTTTTCAACAACAAAAAAATGTAACGTAAAACAATCAACGACACAACGAAGAACAACATCATTATATTAGGCCAGCGAAAAATGTCTAATCTTAGACATAAAAATACCATCTCCGGAGATTATCTACTTGCATCCAACGGAATTTAAAATGTAGTTGAATCGAAGCCAAAAAAAAATAATTCTACAGAACAATTACAATAGACAGCTGCAATCACATACACACTTCAATTACTAACACATCGTTATTACAAAAAATCTAATTAAATGTAATCTTCAAAAGTTTGAAGGAAATATAACATCTGCCTCATCTAGCCTTTTCCCAACTATGTTAGGGTCTGCTTCCAGTCTAACCGGATGCAGCTGAATACCAGTATTTTACATGGAGCGACTGCCTATCTGACATCCACAACCCATTTAGTATCGGGTAATATGATACCCCTTGGTTAAGACTGATTGTCAGACTTTCATGCTACTGACTACGAAGATCTACAACTGACAGCCGGGACCAACGGCTTAACGTGCTTTCCGAGGCACGGAGGAAACTCGGTAAGTAATGGGTGGTCACCCATCCACGGACCAACCTAGGCAAGCACGGCTTAATCTATAGAATAGGTCGACCCGAGCGGCTGTTATTATTTAGCCACGAGCACCTTTGACGGAAATAGAACGACGTTTAAAAATATTTTGTGCGAAAGGCAATGATTTGCGGTGCAAGCGGGCCTTAATCTGCTGTCAAATCTCATGCAGCTGTTGTGATTAGCTGGTCAAAACACCAACGAGTAAACGATACCGTACGATCATACCATACTGATTCGACTCATAACTTCACGCCTGAAATCCCCGAAGGGTTAGCTAGAGGTGTACCCAAGGATTGATCCTCATCAAAAGGATAGGATCATGTAAAAGTGCGAACGGAATCGCTGCCAGATGAGGTTCAACCTTCATAGTACAACGTCATAGGTGGCGAGTCAATTGTCATCGACTAGGTACAAATAGACTCCATGGCTGGCTACTACTGAGAAATTTCTGATGGAAAAACCCCTCACTTTGCTCGTTTTACAGATTCGATATTTAAATAAACTAGTAACCTGTTACTACAGTGCAAGTGTGTTAAAGTTGGAGAGCTTGTTTGAAGTTGTTTGTCATCTGTCAAATAGATCATCCATTACACAATATTGACGTAAATACCAGCAGCATTAATAGCTCGTTCTGGTCGCGAGATAATCACACCTGTCATTTTGGGCATGCGACAGGCGCAGACGCATCGCGCAGTGCCAAGCATTCACCGACTGAGCACACTTTTACTTTATTATAAAAATATGTGTGATAGTAGCTGGTACCTATAGAATGTTCCTAAAACAGTCATCATCTGCCCTACCATTTCCTATGTGGGGGTCGGCTTCCAGTTTAACTGGATGCAGCTGAACACCAGTATTTTATATGGACCGACCGACTATTTAACCTCCATTTTTTTACAATCTAGTTACTGGGTAACATAGTACTTCTTGCTAAGATTTTTGTAACGACTGTCAAAGATCTACAAATGCCAACGGCTTAACGAGATGGTAAGAATAGTATGTTTTATGCTAATTTTGATATGTGGTATACTTTGCCATGGACCACCCAAGAAGTGCTGTTGTTATAGCTGTGCCTTTCGAAAAGACGAAAGCAGGCAGTTCAAATAACACTAGAGCTGGAGAATTCCTGCTCGCTAAAGGAAGTTTCGAAATTGTGATTCGTCTTGTCCGTTGCTTCTAAACTAATGCGAGCCATGAGGTCAGTTAGGAAAGTTTTAATGGCGAGTTCCAACAAGATAAATGAAGTAGCTTGTTTACTTAACTTTTCGTGCCCAAGCATACTAAACAATTCGTGTGCTTTCGACGCCGCGGATATATTCTTGGTAATTCTTGAGAACTGCCCAAAGCAAAATCTCAGACGGAGAGGTCGATCAGGCTCGACTAAAACTACACGGTGGGGGCACATTTTCAATTTCGACAATCACATGGAAATTAAATTCCTATAGCTTCTCCTGGGACTTCACACCAAGATATTCAATTAAAGCATAATTCGCACATGCCATATATCTCAGACTTATCGAATATAAACTCAAGAGTAGTGGCAGAGTTTATAAATACAAGCCAAGTCTTGAAGGAGCCTCCATACATCAGCAGAGTATATACAAGCGTAGACATCGATTTGTACAACATTGGATACGATATGTTAAGGACTCCACATCGGAAAGTTAAACAGTGAACACACAGAAAGACGCACACGCACTTACTTTGTATATCTTTATAATTGACACGCAAACTCAGCTTGCCTACCACCTCACTGCCTGGAACACAAGTCACACAGTTCAAATACTTGCCAGGTAAAAAAGAAGATCGCCAAAAGTAGACATGTTTTGTATAAGAATCGTAATAACAGAAGTAAGGTGGTTATCAGAATGTGCAGCTGTACCTAAGTTTATAAAACCTGTCAAAGTATCGACGATGAAAAGGATTTTGAACTTATAAGTTACGACGTGTTTATTTCAGAATTGAAAACGAGTTCGTTTCTGACTGATCAGAAGTTACGAACATTTTCGACAAATCAAATCAAAAGTCATATACATTTTAAATAAAGCTGAGAAATGCTACACTTTGAAGGTCAAAATCACATCATTCGCCCTTTACCACTTCCTAGGACTGGGGAGAACTAGCGTAACAGACTCCCCAGCACCACATCTGATAATTAAAACTATTTATGGGACACACTAACCACCAGCCCGCAATGGGCCCGTATGGATTATGGCCCCCTTCCTCTCACTGAGAGAAGGCCCTTGTCCCAAAAGTACGTTACCAGCTGATTGTGCTATCGGACGACAAAACAGTGCGTGAATCTATTTTGATTTTCTAACGCTCATCTTCAGAATTCTGGTTTTCCCATTAGTACAAATGTCGTGTAGGAGACAGCTGACACTTTCACTGACCGTAATAATTACGTACGCAATGAGATATTACCGGTGTATTCGAAACACAGGTCTGGCGAGCTCCCAAACTTGAGGCGAATTATGTCAATAACCTGCTTGGAACTTCTCCAATAACGGGAATATTCGGAAACTATTCATCAGCTTGAAAATATGCTGGTTTTATAGACTTTTTTCCTAATGAGGGTGAACGATTGGGGAGGGTGTTTTGGCACGATACAGCTCTTTATAGTTGAGAGATTGCGATATCATTCGGTCATGTAACCATGTTGCGAATTTTCGGATCTGATATGATCGGGACCACGACCAGATGCCACTGAAAACCAACTTTCTATAATGAAGCGAAGATATTTCATTTAGCAGCCAAATACATAATTATTGTATCAGTTACCCGTTTGTAACTGTTGTGGTTTTTGGAGGATTTGACAAGACATGTTACGTCTGTATTTTTTAGATCTATCACTAAAATAGCTTTACCCACACACGAAAAGAATTTCGACTACTATCATTGAACATCCAAATATCATACACGCATACCTTTTGGACCTCAGCCGACCCCTACAAGAAAAAAGGGTCAAAAACGGCTAGTGTTTTACATGGTTCGTGGTTCTTGTTTAGATCTATACTGTAAGTGTACTGTTGTATCTGGCATGCACCCAATAACCAGGAACCGGGCGCTGATTGAAAATAATTCTGTTACACGAACGCAGCTTGAAGTGTAGTCGAAAATATATCTTCCGCTAGGATCTGGGTGAACTATTAAAAAGTGAGAAGTGATACTACAGGGAATGCCTCGTTCGCCTGGTGGAGGCAAATGCTACTGTTAATCATGAGGTCCTGGTGTCGAATCTCAGGCCTCAGGTCTAAAATTTTTCCATCAGGAAAGGTGGACCCTTTTACATGGGATAATGCGACTTAAATGGCAAAATGTGGGTAACACATCATAGATGAATCAACTAAGAACTATTCTTAAGCTCTACATAGAATTCTTATCGTGCGAGCCAGATATAGCCCAAATAAAATACCCAGCTATCGAAGTCATGACATTGAACTTACGAACAAAAGATCCGAAATCGGTGGCAGTGTGCGAAAGTGAATGAGGGCAGACCGTAATAAACCGGCCGAATTACCAGCTAATGTAATTAAGCCATTAATATCGGAGTCAATGAGAATGTATTTCTGGTAGCTACTTGATATTTTAGTGCACGTTTCGAGGTCTAGGCCAATTTGGATAGTCCTGAAACTAATTATGTAAAGCTAATTAGTTATTTTGCCACAGTGAAGGTCTATTTTTAAATGCTAATAAACGATGTCTAAAGATGTTTAACGAAGAGAAACAGCAGGCAAGCACAGGTTTTACATAAATGTATGTATCAACTTGCCAATATTTTACAGAGCTGTGAATGTTGGTTTTCCAATTTGTTTTTATAATTTGGTACCATTTGAGCACCAAATTATAAGAATTATTATATTTATACCGCATTTGAGATCGTATTGACCCAAAATCTTGCACAGATGGTTATGAACTTAGCCTTCCCTTTTTAATGCTCTATTTCCGTAGGTACACGAGAAACGATATTAGCTTTTAAAACCACGGACTTAATGCATCAAAGCATGTCAAAAGTGAAGCAAATACTTCCAGGTCTCAGAAGATAACCAGGGAAGGAAACCCAGTGACAGTCACGCGAGATTTCATCGCACAAGATCGTGAGAATAACGATAATATTATAAGAAAACATTCTCCGTCTTCCGTTCTCTGACACGCAAAACAATCTGAAGATAACATTCGTTTTATAGTTTGTCACTTTTTCACATTAAAACTGCTGAGAGAATCTAGATATTAATTTATGGAACAAAGGCAGAATACATCCTGAAATAACAAATGCTTATACACGATGATTTTTTTAAATGGAGCAGTAAATCCCTCGACTTATTTAAAAAAAAAAGTAGAAACCTTAACAGTTGTAGCTACAGGAATGCAGTTACCTAATTAGTCCAACACTTAGGGACAGCCTTTACTGCCCCATCCCATTCCGAAAATCTACCCTGTGTAGAAAAAACCTAGTACGAGATGGGACGATGACACATGAGTGTAAAGATTGCCATTAGCAAAGAGTTACTTATGTCCAGCATCAGCAGTGAGTGAGTGAATTAATGACTTAAAGAATATCGGTACATCATATGACATGGTAGGCATATAGAGTCGGATTGCAGATGATGAGGAACCGCTTTTCCTTCAAAAGGTGCAAGTAACGCCGCGCGGGTGTAATGTTTTGGTCTATCGGAATAAATTATCGCTTTATCATGTACACTTAAGAGATTATTCAAATGAGGTCGTAGAACCGATACTAATGATGTCATACACGTTCTAAATACCGTTACTTTGCATATTTTATGTTTAGTTTGATTGGAGTCATAAACATGTTTTATGGTGAGAAATAACTTTGTGGGGGTCGTTTACACGCAGCATAAAATTTTTAGACAATTTTATTATGCCCAAATCAAACAAAAAGGGGAAGCGAATAGGGAATCATTTATTTACTATAATTATAGGGTCTTTGAAACTAGGCTTCAATAAATTGCCGGAGTAATGATTTTTCCTAGTGTCAATTCATCTGTTTGAGACTAGATGTACGAAACGGGATAAATATTGTGAGTGTAAAATTAATTATTGCAAAACATTAATATTTTTTGAACAGTCTACAAAAATAACGTACTTGTCTAGCCTTAATATAATTAAAATCGAAAGGAGGTGGAGGGCAAATATTTCTGGTTTTATGTTCGACTTTCAAGAGTGCTAATTAATATTTTCGATATATCATATATTTTTCAGCTTCCAGAATCATTTGTCACCACGAGTAATTATTTGAAAAAAAAAAAAACAATATTCATGTTTGTATTAGTTTTTTTTTTTTTTATCTCAAACCAAATTAATTCACCCGAAGCGTGTTCAAAAGAAATTCTAAAGAAGCTAACGGCACTTAAAAGCCAATAAAATGCAGAGATAAAGAACATAAACTGAAGATTTGGGTCAAGTCCAATGACTGAATAATATTAAACCCGAATTATTATGAAAACACGTGGATTGTGAAAATAGACTGAAATTATCGCGTTGGTTTCAGAGGTTTCAAAAAAGGTACCCTGTATACACAGTGTGTAAACACAGTAGAACACCCACATTTCGACAATTATGATGCAAATGACGAATCTATTGCAAAAAAAAAAAACGGGCTTAAATCCAGGTTTCGTAGCTGCTACTGAGATATTTTTGTTGAGAAAATCTAACACAACAGACATTTTTATATTAACGTTTTTCCTCATTACGGCTCACGCTAAAATCGGTACCTAGCCTTTATTAGTCCAGGTCATAGTCTATCTGTGCTCTAAATTCCATGTAAATCCGTCTAGCCGACTAACAAACACACATAAATACAAATACATTAGTATAACAGTAGTATGATTAATTGGTTTTAAACTGAATGAACGGAAATAGACTGAAATACATAGGAAAGTAATAGAATTAAGTAGAATAGGCACAATGAGATAAGTTATCGACGGATATGAATATTAATCTCAATCTATTACAAATTATAGCTACCATTTTAATACACCATATTAAGATAGTCGTACTTTTATGGTGTTTTATCAGTTATTCGTTATCACACTTCGTCCACGTTCATACGTCTGGTCATGACGATGGTCTGGTCTGGTCTGGTGAGACGGGCTGCGATTTTAAAACATATACGTAGCAAATAAACTAACGCATTTACTTTAAAGATTTAAATCGTTAAATGTGTCTTTATTGTACTTAGGCCAAACGAAAATAGAATAATTTTCAGTATCAGTGACAATACTATCCAAATAATTAATCATTTCTTGATACAGTAGGTTAAAATTATGAAGGAATCTAAACCAAACTGATCAATTTCTTTACTAATATCGAAATGCATTTATTTGTTCAGTCAAAGTCAAAAGCATTTATTTCAATCAGACCATAACAGGCACTTTTGAATGTCAGTGTTTTCCTTTTCAACTAAAACTGAATATATGTAACCGCAAGAAGCAGGTAAAATAAAATTAGCATAGGCTGTAGTTACTGCAAAACAATTATTTATAAAAGATTCAAATTCTATAGGCTTACTGAATAAAAAAAACTTTTCGAGCATGAAATCAATTTCATTCATCATTTGACACGCTAGAGACGTCTTGTGAAACTAATTTGATTAAATTCAATTGACTTTGTACGATGCCGAAATTACTGTAATATCAAGTAGCACTATAAAAAATATATCAGAGCGTTGTCAAATATGACAGCTATTATATAGTAGTTCATCATCTGCACAGTCTTTTCCCAGCTATGTTGGGGTCGGCTTCCAGTCTAACCAGACGCAGCTAAATACCAGTATTTTACATGAAGCGACTGCCTATCTGACCTCCCAAGCCAGTTACTGGGTAACACATTTTCAGACTTTCAGGTGCTAACTACTCATAACGACTGCCAAGAATCTACAAATGACCGCCGGGACTAACGGCTTAAAGTGCTTTCCGAGGCACGAAGGACCTCGATAATTATGTGATAGATGTTCATCCATCCACGAATCGACCCGGGCAACCGTAGCTTAACTTTTGATCGACCCTTACGGCTGTTATAAATTAGCCACGGGGTTCCTCGACATTATTATTAGTAGCTCTCAATGTGACCAACCCTTCTCAAGAGGTTTCGAGTTACCCATTGACCGGGATGTAGAGGTCACTTAAGTAGTTGGTCCATGTAACATTTTGGTGTTCAGCTGCATCCAATTAAACTGAAGCTGACCTCAAAATTGATGGGAAAAGGTTGGACAGGTGCTGGTCTCTATGGAGACTACTCCTGCTCAAAAATACGGGACGGACACGAGCTCAGAGGGATGTAAAGACAAGCCTATTTGACGTACAAAAATCTACGAAGATTATAATCGTTGGCCAAATCCCGCTGCCTAGTCATCGTGAGAAAATGCACAACAAATCTAGGCACTATTACATGGTATTTCCGCAGGCTGACGGCGCTGCTGGCTCTAACTACATAGTTACTCGGCTAACAAGACCTCTATGTAGTTCCCAGTTCGACATACCACACGTAACTGATTGTATTACTACACTCTATGATCCAAAGGTTCATGATGTAAATGTAAACAAATGTACCAGTGGATGATGTTTTATAGTGTCATAAATTAAGAGCTAGATTTGAATATTTGAATACTTAAACCTAAGTTTTTAACTCGAAAAGATTTTGTCTACAGTTTCTTCAAAAACATTTGCTACAGATTGTACACACCAATATGTGAGCTGTTCACATTCCTAGAAAGATAACCGCTTTACCAATAATACTGGTTTTGAATTCACTCTGTTGCTAGAATAATCAAATCGAGTATTTGTGAGTGTTTTCGTTATCACAACGGCAGGAATGAATGAATGCAATGTGTTTAGACTGTTATCGCAAATTAGTAAACGATGTTTTCGAAGTCGTGAATGTAGCTGGCTTCAAACTATTCCGATAATTCGATGGCGAAAATTCAAATACTGTAAGAGACTTTGTTGCCATTGCAGGTAAAACCTGATGAGGCTGGCACAGCCACATGGAGATTGGAGCGGCATAAGAGGCATATTATATGCCATAGCAGTGGGCCAAGTGACTCTGTGGATGAAGGTGATAAAGAGAATATGAGCGCGCAGTTTGATTTGCAATGTTTGGCTCAGTGCTGAAAGTTGAAAATCGCACTAAATATAATATCATCATTGCATGATAAATTTTGATAGGCCAATATTAAAATTCGCAGTTTAAAACGTGCAGCATGGATCAATTAATACAAAAGAGTTCTTTGGTTGTACATCAATCTTACAGACATTTCCAAAGCCATGAATTTCCACCATGCAACTCAGACATGCTCATATTTAATTTCTTATCGATTCGCTACAAGAAATATGCGATTCTAAGCTCTATGACAGTCTGCTATCATTATATCGAATCGATCGCCAACAGCGGGTAAAATGCACCTACTACTCAATATTTAATCACTACAAATTATGCAGGGACATGGACAGTGGAAAAACTGCTTAGTCATCGTTCTGGACTTCTAACCTGCGTTAGTTACCAAGCATTTTGAATAATATGTGCTTTTGGAAAAACAACTTTAATACCCACAGCAACAGTTCAGTTTGCGATACGACTTTCAATATTTTTTTTTATTGTTTCAATAATACTCATTTTGAAATCAGCTTCATCTCCACTCGGTAGTTTAAAGTTGATAAGTGTAAATAACATAAAATTTGAAACAACATGTGAGTAAATACGGCACATATCGACGCAAACAGCAACAGACCATCCCTAGTGCCCATAAAAATATTAAGCTCGTACCAATTACTAACAGTAAATTAAAGTGGACATCCTATTGTTTTTGGGAAAGCTCGCATTGTAGAAGGCTGTCTCTATCAGTCGCTCAACGCTCATACTTGTATCACAGGAAAGCTACTGCACGCGGCAGCATCGACCATGCGGTCGGCAGCACGCTCTGTTCTGTCTCTCGTTCTAGCAAATGACGGTTATGAGCGCCAGAAAAGAATAGGAGCATGGAAAAATGCGATTCCGTGCTGATAGATGGGGCGCAACCCTGATATTGGCGGCCGGGTACTGCGCTCAGTAACCGAGACATGGATCAATTATAATGAATTGGTTAACAATGGTGAACGGTTTGTGCTCCAAAGATTACGCCTGTTAAGTTTCATTGCTCTACGGAGTGATATTGCAGTGGAAGAAAGTTCTGGTGACAATGAATCTATGAGCGATGAGAAGACGGTGTTTAGGGCCCCAACTCCACTAATTAAATGGATCACTGGTCTGTTGATTGTCTGTTTTCGACCTATCATGTATGGCAATAACAATCCACTGAACCGTTCCCAAAAGTGGAGTTGGAGCCCAGATTTCAAATTAGGAGGAAACAAGCCTCTACAAGCATTTAATTTTACCTACGAAAACCTAGGTCCCAGATTACTGCAATGTAAAATATTAATTCGATTTTGTATCTTTCTGTTTCAGTACAACATAGCATTTACTATGCAAAACTGTAAGGTCAATACGCCGATAAATTAAAAAAAAACTTCAACATTTATGTCACATGCGCGTACGCAGTCAGGTAAAAACCCGTAACGCCTAGATGCAAACGGATAATGTAAATATCTGTACTTGTTTATGCTTGACTAACTCTATGTAATATAGAACGAACTGCTAAGTGCATGTTGATCGTTTGCCGGAAAACAACCGGATTGGCATCCTTGTGGGTTGGAAGTGCGTTATCCTACTATAGCGTTTAAAAGGAAGTTTTTGATTTGCATTTGTTTTCTCTAATTTTCATAACAGCTCGTCTATTTCTCCAAAGGTTTAAACGCAGGTGTACTCTTAGTACCTATTTTTATTCACTGATGAGTCTCGTCACTTGTGTAAGTGTAAGTTTCACACACATCCCTCGCTACTCATCCTCAGTCATCTCTGGTGGAAACGCAGCCTAATAGAGTTTGAACCAATTTCCATCAACCGGTCACAAAATCTAGTCTCTAATTTCTAAGCAAAATACTGTTTACTTCATTTGAACTTGGCGAACCCACTACCTCTTTCATTCACCCTCAGTAAAGAAAAGTGGACGTCTGGCTGGGCGACGCTTTCCACTACACGTAAAGTTTTCTCACGACAAAAGATCGAAACAAAAGATACTTTCCAAGCTTTCCGCGACTACAGACATGCATTTTTACGAGCTAGAACGACTACTTTCGCTTCTGTGTCTGGCAAAGCATCAATTTGACCTTGCGAAAGTCAATCAACGCACAACGAATCTCTTTGGACTAAAGATAAGGGATTTGTCACACCGCCGACGAAGAAGCGACTAGCTAACGTATCTACTATTTTCTCGCTCAAGATACGTACAAAAGATGTAGGTGCCGTATCAGTAAAAGAGCTACATATTTATTTATAACTTCTATGAACTGATAAAAAAAAGTAACAAAAAAAAAAAAAAGATTTCAGGATGTTACCATCGCTGAATATCACTAGATTTGCTTTGTAGGTGTTGGTCTGATTGAGACCCAAAGCGAAATCTCACAACAAAGCAAGCAACATCTAAAATGTGTTAACTAAAATAAAAGGTTAGTTCACATTACAGTTTCATGGATGCGCGTCTACCCGCCGACACAAACCTACATAATAATATTTGAAGACAAGGCATACATTAATGGGGTGCGTTGTCAGAATTCCTCCTCGTGTGCCTGATGGCTGCCGGTCCCTCTCGATACGTCTGGAGGGAATAGCAGCTGCTGGGCCGGTGCACCCTGGGCGTGGGCAGTATCCTTCCCCGAGGAATGGGAAGAGATTCTTATTCCTCGGGAAATGTTACTGCCCATGGCTAATATTCTGACATGGGGGGGTCCCTCATGGACCAAGGGGGCGTTGCTCCGCGTGATCCTCTAAAAAGCAGAGGGCACAGCGGAGGAGCAAGGGCGGGCTCGGTGTGCACTTACCCTGCCTCCGAGCAGACAGTGAAGGACGTGCGTCCTTCACTGTCTCTGTCGATATCGTAATCCCACCGTCGAAGTGTCGTGGAACACGTCTCGCGGCTTCGATTGGGACCGAGGGTCTTGGCTTAACCGCCCGGATCACGAGGTAGAAAACCTCTATAAAAAGTTACCCCGAATCTCAAGCGGCGGCGCACCGCGAGGAGATGTATGGCTGACGGGTTCCTTTGGAAAATCAGTCTCTAGTGCGAACCACTGCCGGGCCTGGCTATGGCTTATCTGGGTACAGGGGGCACTGCCCAGATGGACTATTTATTTCCCCCATACTCGTGGGAACAGTATGGAAAAAGCTTTCAAAACCCAAAAAACGGCCGATAACGGCGAAGGAAGGGAGGAGAGGGATGAGGGGTCGGAGTCCGGCGCCGCATTCAGCGAGGTGAGCGCTGGCTCAGTGAGCTCCCAGCGCGGGAGGCCCGGGGCTGCTGCGGGGAACAGGGAGTTCCTACGCAAGCGGTCCAGGCCGGTAGGCGACCGAGAGTCGTCGTCAGATGGGGAGCTGGCTTCGGCTCGCAAGATCCCCACCAGCAAGCGCGGCGGGATCCGCGGCAAGGGGGGAGGCCTCTCTGCCACCGAGAGATCGGTGCGGCTTGCCGAGGAGGGGCGCCACCCGGGGGTGGCCGCCGGTCACGAGGTGGCCCGTTCGGGCTATTCTGGCGACGAGGCGGGCGCAGATGGCGGCTCTGATGCGGAGCGTAAGGCCGGGCTCGCGAAGGAGGTGGAGGCAGCGCTGAGGGCTGTCTCCTTCAAACAAAAGCACTCCACCAGGCAAAGGGCTATACCTGCTGCGGTCGCCTCCATTATGGCGGCAGCGGAGGCTAGATTTGCGGGGCCGCCGCCAGACGGCGTGGCCAAACTGAGGGCGGAGGTCGCTCGACTGACAGCCGCCACGGAGCTTCTCAAAGAGGAGAATAGGAAGCTCCGAGCAGACCTGGCCAGTCTGCGCGAGTCCGGCTCTCGCGAGGCGCCCCAAAATGGGGGCCAGAAGCGTTCAAGCCAGCACGTGCCGGTGGAGAACCAGGTCCTGAATCTGGTTCGGCAGGAGCTGGCTGCCTTCCAGGCGCGGTTCTCCGTCCTGGAGGGCATTGTCTTACGCCCCCCCCTGGCGGCAAACAAGGCGCCCCCGGGCCTGAGGGCGGCCTCATATGCGTCTGCTGCGGCCTCCGCACCGGGGCCGTCCAGCCAGCCCCCCGGCAGGGTTATGTCGGCCCCGACAAAACCGGCTCCGGTTAAGAAGGCGGCGGCCCTGAAACAGGGCAAGGCGGCGGCCCAAAAGAAGGGCAAGGTGGCGAATATGCCAGCGCCAGCCGCGAGACAGCCGCTATCGCCGCCCCCCCCGCCCCCTAAGCCTTCCGTGGCCGAGACCGGGTGGCAGGTGGCTGGAGAAAACGCGAGGGAGCGAAGAGCGGCCAAAAAGGCAAGGAGGCAGGAGCAGAAACGCCGGCAAAAGGAGCGGGGCGTCGCGGTTAGGCTCAGCGCCCCGAAGACCGCAGCTGTAGTGATTACACTACAGCCGGACGCGGAAAAGAGGGGCGTGACCTACCGCGACGTGCTCGCTAAGGCGAAAGCAACGGTGGATCTCGGAGCGCTCGGGATCACCAGGGGCCTCCGGCTTAGAGTCACCGCAACAGGGGCTCGAGTGCTGGAGATCCCTGGCGAAACCCGTGGCTCGTCCGCTGACGCTCTGGCTGAAAAGCTTAGAGCGTCCCTAAATGCGGACGAGGCCAGAGTGTCCAGGCCCGTCAAATGCGCAGACCTGCGCATACTGGGTCTGGACGACTCGGTGACCGAGAAGGAGGTGGTGCCCGCCGTCACCAGGACCGGTGGGTGCCCTGCCGAGCAAGTCAAGGCAGGCACCTTGCGTCCGGACCTGTCGGGCATGCGAACCATAACGGTAAGCTGCCCTGTGACGGCGGCGAAAGTCATTGTGGAGAGCCGAAGGCTCTTGGTGGGCTGGGTTTCGGCGCAGGTGAAGCTGCTGGAACCCAGACCTCTGAGGTGCTTCCGCTGCCATGTGGGGCACCACGTGTCGGTCCGGTGCACTTCGGAGGTGGACCGCAGCGGCCTGTGCTTCCGCTGCGGCCAGCCTGGTCACATGGCCGCGGCTTGCTCCGCCGCGCCGCGCTGCGCCGCATGCGCGGCAGCTGGCAAGCCGGCCGATCACCGGGCAGGGAGCAAGTCCTGCGGTACTCCCGCTAAGGCCAGGGGCAAGGGAAGGCCCTCCGCCACCACCGCCAAAACCCCCACCGTCGCCACCACCGCAGCTGCCGCCACTGTCGCCGCCGCTGCCGCTACTGCTGCAACTTCCGCAGCGGGGCCCTCGCAGGGGGCCCGGGAGGGGCTGAAATGGAGTGCCAGTAACGGCCCCATTACGCCTTCTCCAGGCGAATATCAACCACTGCGCCTGCGCTCAGGATCTGTTGCTCCAGAGCGTGGCGCAGTGGTCGATTAACATCGCCGTGGTCGCTGAACCGTACTTTGTCCCGCCCAGGGATGACTGGGTGGAGGACCTTAGCGGCTCAGTGACCATAATTGCGTCGGCCGCCGCCGGTACCCCGACCCCTGAGAGTGTCAGGAAGGGTCAGGGGTGCGTAGCAGCACGGTTCGGGGAGATCGTTGTAGTGGGAGTCTACTTCTCCCCGAGCCGAACTCTCGCCGAGTTCCACAACTCCCTCACGGAGTTGAGTGTCGTCATCGGAAGCCATTCCCTCCCCGTGCTTGTGCTCGGGGACTTCAATGCCAAGAACTTGGCTTGGGGTTCTCGTTACACGGACGTGCGGGGTAGAATGGTGGAGGACTGGGCTCTGGAGTCAGGCCTGGTCGTCCTAAATCGGGGTTCTGTCCCCACGTGCGTGCGGATGCGGGGCGAGTCGGTGGTGGACATCTCGTTCGCCAGCCCCGCTCTGTCGCCGCGTGTCGTTGACTGGCGCGTCATGGACGGGGTGGAGACCTATTCCGACCACCGGTACATCCGGTTCGACGTCTCCACCCAGTCCTCAAGCGTGCCGGTCTTACAGGCCCCGAGTGGTCCGCGATGGGCGCTGAAGCAGCTGGACCGGGAGCTCCTCCTGGAAGCCTCGATCGTGCAGGCCTGGGTGTCATCACCAGTCAGGCCTGCCGACATCAACAACGAGGCGGGTTGGTTCCAGGAGGCCATGTCCGAGATTTGCGACGTGGCAATGCCCCGAGTTCGGCCAGGAAGCGCCCGGCGTCAGGTGTACTGGTGGTCGCGAGAGCTGACGTCTCTGCGCAAGGCGTGCGTTGCCACGCGGCGCCTGTACGCCAGGCATCGCAGGCTCCGCATCCGCCCTCCGGATGCGGCAGCCATTGAGGCGGAGCTGTACGAGGGGTACAGAGCGGCGAAGACCGCCCTCCAAGAGGCTGTCCGGCGGGCCAAGAACTTGGCCCGCGAGGAGATGCTGGAGTCTCTGAACGGAGATCCGTGGGGGCGCCCTTACAAGATGGTGCGGGACAAACTCCGCACCCGGGCCCCCCCGTTGACGCAGAGTCTCCGGCCCGAGCTCGTGGAGGACGTGGTGAGCGCTTTGTTCCCTTCGCGAGAGGAGCATCCTCCCCCGCCTATGGCTCCGCCGCCGCGTGCGGTGCCGGAAGCGGACCACACCGATGACGATGACGACGTTCCGGAGGTGACTGGGGTAGACCTGAGAGTGGCGGTACGCAGGCTGAAAACCAGAAACACCGCCCCGGGACCCGATGGCTTGCCTGGCAAAGCCTGGGTCCTGGCCTCTGAGGCTCTCGGGCCCCGACTGGAAGGGCTCCTAAGCGCATGCTTGGAGAGAGGCCAGTTTCCGCTTCGTTGGAAGACGGGGAAGCTGGTCCTCATCCGGAAACCAGGGCGCCCTGCGGACTCTCCGTCCGCATACCGGCCCATCGTGCTGCTCGACGAGGTGGGCAAGCTCTTTGAAAGAGTCATTGCCAACCGCCTCGCCGGGCACCTTGCGGGGATGGGGCCGGATCTTGCGGAACACCAGTTTGGTTTCCGCAAGGGGCGCTTGACGGTGGACGCCATCATGCGCGTGAAAGCCCTCACGACGGGGGACGCGGTGTCCCGGGGCGGGGTCGTCTTGGCGGTGTCTCTTGACATCGCCAACGCCTTCAACTCCATGCCCTGGAGCTGCATTAGGGAGGCACTCCGGTATCACCGGGTGCCGACCTACCTTCGTCGTGTGGTCGGGGACTACCTGACGGATAGAGCCGTCATCTACCCTGGTCGAAGCGGAGAATGGAACCGGCGAGAGATGTCGTGCGGTGTTCCACAGGGATCGGTTCTGGGGCCGGCCTTGTGGAACATCGGTTACGACTGGGTGCTGCGCGCCGACCTCCCTACCGGCGTCAGCGTAGTTTGCTACGCTGACGACACGCTGGTACTGGCACAAGGGAGGTCGCACGAGGCGGCGGCCGAAAACATGACACGCGGGGTTGCGATAGTCGTGGAGAGGATCCGGCAATTGGGTCTCGAGGTGGCACTGCACAAGTCCGAGGCCATGTGTTTTCATGGGCCTCGGAATGCTCCACCGTCGGGATCCCTACTGACAGCAGGAGGGGTTTCCATCGGCGTCGGGTCGACGTTGAAGTACCTAGGACTCGTCCTCGACAGCCGGTGGAACTTCGTGGAGCACTTCCGACGTTTGGCTACCAAACTGGAACGGACAGGGGCTGCCTTCAAGCGGCTCTTGCCCAACCTGAGGGGTCCAAACGCCTCCTGCCGGAGGCTATACGCGGGGGTCGTGCGGTCCATGGCCCTTTACGGGGCCCCGGTGTGGGCGCGTTCTTTGAGGCGGCAAGCCGCCCACTACCTGAACGCGCCCCAAAAAGTAATAGCCATAAGGCTAATCCGGGGGTACCGCACGATCTCCGGCGAAGCGGCTAGCCTCCTTGCCGGATTGCCGCCATGGGATCTGGAGGCGATAGTCCTCGCACGCCTGCACGAATGGCGCGCGGAGGCACTACGTCTGGAGGAAACTCCGCTGCCGCGGCAAATTGCTGCTCAGCGGACAGACCTCCGGCGTGATCTCATGGCGACATGGAGAGAGCGACTGTCGCAACCCCGTGCAGGGCACGCCACCATAGTGGCGATAAGTCCCCTCTTTGAGGAGTGGCTAGAGAGGCGCCACGGCGCCCTCACCTACCGCCTGACGCAGGTCCTCACCGGACACGGTTGTTTCGGGAGGTACCTGCACCGAATCGGGCGGGAGGAAACGCCCGGGTGTTTCCACTGCGAGGATCGTCCGGAGGACACGGTGGAGCACACCGTGGAGGTCTGCCCCGCTTGGGCGGAGCACCGCCGTGTCCTCGTAGCGGCGATTGGCGGCGGCGATCTCTCGCGTCAGGCCTTGGTTCAAGCCATGGTCCGGAGCGAGAGGGAATGGGAAGCCGTCACCTCCTTCTGCGAAGCAGTCATGCTAGTGAAGGAGGTGGCGGGACGTGAGAGAGAAAGAACCTCACGTCCCAGTCGCCGCGGGAGACGCCCTGGGCGTTGGGGGTCACGTGGTGGCTCCCGGCCACCGTAGGCGCGGGCCTGTGGACGGCGAGTTATGGGCCAGCTCGCCGTCCAGCCGTCTTATGACGACAGGCCGTGTCGACGGCGCGTTCGTGTTCCACGCGCGCCTCAAAGAGATGTCAGCAAATAAGTAGGGGCCCGCAAGGGCCGATGCCTGCCAGGGCTGCGGGACTGTTCGAAAGAGATACCGTGGCCCTGGAACACAAAGGGCAAAGAAGGAACATGGATGGGTTTTAGTCAGTACAAGTCTGACACTCCCTTCCGCTCCGCCCAGAGTGGGGGGGGTCATTTGATGATTTCCCATCCGGAAAAAAAAAAAAAAAGGCATACATTAATAGTTGACTGCCGACTGTGTTCACACTGCTAGCCGAACTCTCTCCGAAAATTTTACTCGTTATCTAGTTCTACTCTCTTTTCGCAAATCGTCGACGGTGGGACAGAAACCTAAGCCTGAATCCGTTTGCTCTAAAACTGCTCACAAAGTCAAGTTCCCCACATCCGTCTAACCACACGCATAACACGTCACTCGGAAATGGACATGTGTTAGCAATTTAGATATTACGCAAGCGGCATAGCTTTCTAAATCAACGGGGCCCGATGGCTGACCGTCATTAGTAGACATTCCTTCAACGACATGTCTAAGTAGATAAGTACTGTGAATTACTTCGGACTCGGGCGTTTCCGGTCGTTTAAGGGTTTTTTTTTGCTTTAACAGAAACTAATATATAGTTATCTATGCTGGTTGCATGTTTTTCTCATGCGAAGTATGATGCAAGGCTCTAACTCTGTTTAGAACCTCTTATATATGCTCCTAGTAAGTTGCAGATGTTGCTTAGATCTACTATTTTATCAGTTGCTGTAATTGATCAAAGATCTTAATAAGTCGGTCGTAGCTCAATCTTGAGTCTTGTAGACCAGAAGTCTGATTCTTAGGGGGTAAGAGAGAGTTTCCGAGATCACAGTTGCGTTTTCCAAAATTGAGAAAATTATTCCTAGACGATCAATCACTATAATAATCGCTTTGTGCTTGAAGTTTTTTGGCCAACGTTGGATATGCTAGCCTCTTGAGAGCACATGAAAAAGCAGCACACCAAAAGCTCTCGAAAACCACTCCAGAAAGCCATTGAATGCTGTCGTCGTGGCCGAAATCGGCTAGATGGCATCATCATCATCATCACCATAAAAATCAATTGAAAACACAACTTTCTAATAATATCTATGAATGATAACAGCACACTTGACAATGTCAAGCTCAAGTCTACTTCCCAACCGCAGGTAAGTGAATATCTTCCGTCTATTATACTTCAACACAATTCACTATAAGGAACTAAAGCCTGCCGACGGTTTCGCTCGCGCGGACATCGATATTTCCACAGGGATTAACAGTCCTATATCCCAACCTAGATCCAACCATGGTCTACCTATGTGCCCAATGTCATCGAATTCAGTTCAGGGGGAACACGTTACACACAAAATGAAAAGTCATTTAATCAAACTAGGTTGAGATCCAGTACTTGTATAACGTCGAAATTACAGAAGCCAGTCCCACAAAACACCTGCCCTTCACCATTTTCTTCTGTTTTAGCTGGAGAGAAGAAATGGCGAAACAAATTACTCGGCAACACAGACAGTTTGAATTGTTCGTATGCATTAGTCAGACTCAGTCGATAAGAATGCTAGGCCTTGCGGTGCATTGCGGTGAGCTTACAATACGCATCCATTACGACTTATCTGTTTACCTTCAAAGGGATGATCGAACATTCTTGGAGGTAGAAATGGAATTTCATTGGCTCTGTGGTTTAAATTGTTAAGTGAATTGGCTGTATTGGACGATTGCAAAGAGACATTATGGTAAAATATGTAAGAAAGAGGACTTGTTATTACGACTATAACTACATAAATACCGAAGTCTAAAAGACTTACTTGGCAAAAGAGAAATAAAGAGAAGCAACGAATTAGCATGTAAGGAGGTTTGATGCCCCAGTCAACCATTTTTATGATTTTAAAGACGTCGACTGCACTAAGGAAGCCACTATAGACGATGAAATAACCTACTTAAGGAGATGACAAAATAGACTACATGAGGCTTTCCTCCTCAAACCAATGAAACCGATATTCGATCTACCTTCCAGCCAAAACTATCACACAATTAGATCTCAAAAGATTGAAGTCTTCGTAATATAATATAGGTCAAAATAGATTGTTACATAGTAGTTTAGCTTGCGCTTGCGACTCTGCCTGCTTCTAATCGATACAGCCTTGGATCGAAACTATCGGTGTGTTACCGATACCTATGTTTTAACAGTGACCGGATCAATTGTTAGTTGTATGTGGTATTGGGATTATTGGGCTGATTGGAGGTCATGGCTTATGATCTCTATTTATTTATTACTGTGTTTCATCATGGGACTTATAGGATGTTGTGGAATGTTAGATAATCTGCTTACGACTGAATATTATATTCTTTGGATATACGGCCTTTTCACACTACAGGGCTAATGCAAATTCCTTTCATAGCTAACACGCCAACACCTCAAAAATGCCTAAATAAAAGTACGTTGTCGGATTTTCGACTTTCGGCACTGACCCGAGCGTTTTTCTTGGTAGCTTTAACCTTTACAATTTTTTTTTCAGCTGCCTCCGGTTTCCCATCAAACAAAAAATGATTGGCATGTTTATTCGTCTACACCCATATTTACACTGCAGACATGAGACAACCTTACTAAAAGACTTTCACTGGTTGAAGCCATAACGCCACCACAACGAGGTACGTAACATCACGCAATGCGCAAAAGGGGTCACGCAGCTACAAAGGTCACTATATCGCGTCAACGAACTACTTAGACCACTTATGTTGTTAACTAATTTCGACTCGTTTCTACACGTGTTCCCCAAGTTTTAGTTTATCTGGGCTTAAAAATACCCCAAATTCGCTGTATTTTAACCAAGCTATCTTTTCTAATGGGCCTGCTCTTGATCTCGATTTCGCCTGATGATGGAAGGTGATGGACGCTGTTTACGATAGAATGAGCATACCTCAAAAGATGCCTGTTTACTCCTGGTTTGAAGGCTGACCAGTTAGTTATAGGAGGGTTTTTTGAATGACATCAAAATCTGTACCAAAAGTAGTTTTGCCGTAAAGCCGTGCTAAACCAACACACGTACTTTCGCAATCGTTATACTGACGTGGTGCAAAAGTTTAAGGTGTTTTTGCTAGACAATTATGTCGAAACTGCTGAACGGATGTAGATGGTATTTGGGGTACAAGTAGAATGTATGCAGGATTTTCAATGTTAGGTACTTTTCATCTCCAATGCCGATGTTCTTTTCGCATGGATTACATGGATGATACCGCAGGAATAATTTTTTCAAATCGTAATCATCGACTTCCTAGACTCTTCCCAAATATGTTGGAGTCAGCTTCCAGTCTAAACGGATGCCGCTGAATACCAGTATTTTGAGCGACTGCCTTTCTGAACTCAACAACCCAGCTACTGGATAATACGATACTCCTTGTTAAATTATAATATTATGACTATACACAATATAATGATATGTAACAGCTTTGTAACAAGACAATGCTGTTTGTTTTGACGTAACGACTGCAATGGTATGAAAACAATGTGTGGCCGATATTATTGTATAATAATAATGAGAGAGGTGGATAACGAAGTGTGAATCATAAGGACAATGACCTAAAAAGAATCTGAGACAATGTCACTGCAGATCGGACATTTGGGGTAATAATGAAACAGAAATCTGGTGGTGCATAAAAAGGATCCAAACAAACGATGGATAGGCTGTGAAAGGCTTAAATCGAGCAAATCTGTATGCACCTTTAGACTAAAACGGATACATCAAATAATATCCAGACAAACAGTCTTGCCATAATACCTAGAATTTTGGCAAAACAAACGAAAACCGCGCCAGACCCAGATACAGTTATATTTAGCGGTATCTGACTGTACCTGCTTGTGTGGTCTCGCGGTAAGAATAGGATATCTGTTCATGTGGGTGTTGAAGTATGCTAAGGTGCGTTTTGGACCGAAGAAATGGCGGAACAAAACAGACCTATATATTTTACAAGGCAAAGAAGAAGTAGAGGTATACAGTACAGGAGACGTAAGCAAGATCCACACAGCTATCCCAGAACCCATAGAAATATTTGTGCCTGAATCTCTCAGATCGTTCCTACAATTAGAAGTAATTCGATAACTACTTGGTTTACTCGTTTTAGACCTGGGCTGCAAAAGCATCAATAGCCCATGGTTAGGAATGACCTTCCAAGAAGACATAAGTTCGATCTACCGTTGCAGTAACGACGAAAACAACCTCAAGACCCAACACAAGCATAATTGGAGCGATTTACAGGAAGAAGCAACGTGCTATATTAAATGCAAAAAAGGTCTGATATCCTAAGACAACTTCAACCATATCTAGTACTGAATTTCTGCTTACTAAAGCTTTTAACTCCTATTTCCACCTGTTACTCAGCATATCAGTAGACTCTACCCATCATTATCTAAGTAGTAAAAGCCGATTGTCTGCATTCTAACAAGAGCATGACCCGACCTTTACGCAAGTGGACCTTGGCAGCCGGCCGGCAACCACAATAAACTGGGTTTGCAGATCACTGCCGCATACGTGGGTTTAGGGAGATGGTCTAATGGCAGATAAGAAGGGATTTACATCAGGTCTTCTCGGTTGTGTCCATGATTTTTATATTTCAGTTTTAATGAACGATTAGAATAGTCCCACATCGACAGCGTAAGCAGTGGCTTCGAATAAAGCCCTCAAGTGCAGCTGGAGTAACGCAAAGAGTAGGACAGGAAGTGAGCCATCATTTTTTAGCTTGCAACTAGTCTGTAATAGCATCACGAAAAACTTGTGTCAGATTTCAGTAATGTTTGTTAGTTCTTAAGAGTATTTAGATGACCTATGAAATAAAATATTCAGTCATTAACTTAATGGTCAATCGAAATCTCCCTAATTAAAATCTAGCTTTAAATAACGTTATTTTGAAAAAAAAAAAAAACACGCAATAAAGAAACAGACGTCTAGCACAAATTAAAAGGGCATTGAACTAAACAACTACTCATATTTATTTAAAACATTAGTTCGTATTGTTAGTACTAATGTGGGCTTGTAGTGGGTGTGACAAACCTTGAGTTATATTCAGCGACAGATTTACACAATTATTGCGAGATAATGAGACAGATATTAGCCTCCTATGGTGAATTATGGGATTGGAATAAGGCGCGCTCTGGAGTCGGCAACTACGGTACTCTGTGCATGAATGATAATAACGTCTTAGTCTATGGTATGTGCTGTGTGGCAATTTGTCATTTGAATTGAATGCACCCAGTAAGTATAGGATAAGAATATACTGATTCTGGATTATTTATTCTATGTTAGTTGATATTATGAATGGATAACTGTTTATGGGTTCATGGCCCTTGCAGAATAAATAGAGCATGATTAAATACCTAAAATAATGCAAACTATAACTATATGCAAACTACATCTAGAATAAACCCAAACAAATAACAAAGATAAGCACAAGTAATACCTACATTTTTTTACTTCATCTATCTACTCAAAATAATACTAACAAGTTTATACCTAAACAAAATTTAATTATTTAATGTTGGCAACAAGATATGGATAAAAACTAATAATAAGATACCGGGCGATACAAAAAACTGACTCAAAACAGGTATTACTGCTTGCGTAAGCTTTTTTGTATTAGAAACGACTGGTTAAAGTTATACATAGTTGGACCAACAACTTGTGTGTTAACTATGTTCTATTAAATTTTGCTCTGGAATAGTAAGTTCCTATTTCTGGCTAGAATTTTTATTCTCGTTTTTCCCAAGTCTAGTTGTTACTTTAAACATGCTGACTGTGATTATAAAGGGACAAATAATTAATGGATGACATATTTCGTGTGCTTAACTTTGAATTTATGCTGTAGCTAGTAGGTATAAACTCAATTTGGAAATAAATTAAGAAAAATATGCCTGAAAATCTAACTTTTATTTAAATATGTTAGATATTCTTCTTCTTTGCATGTAGATGGACTCAAATAATATTCAAGCAGTATGATAGTTTAGCCACCTGCACAGCTCTTTCGGTTAGATATTGATTCCACTCTATGACTTTACATTCATAATGATTATGATGTTTCAAACCGCCCAGTGTTTGTGAGTCAGCTAAAGTTTAAGGCCTTATGTCATGAGTTGCACAATTCTTACATCAATTTTCACAAATCACATTGATGCAATCAAATCAAAAATTACATTATATTGGGTCACATGAAACCAGCACTAAGGTATGGAATAACAGGCAAAGGTTAGACATGTAAACAAAAAAAAATCAACATAGCCATTTCGGATATCTTATCTGCTGATTATATTACTGTTGTCAGTTGCAGATAAAGCATTAAACACACGACATACTATGGTCAGAGATAATAGAGGCTGAAAATAATGATGATGGCTTATTAAATTTGGCGTAGGTAGCAGTTTCACAGACAACAAATAACTTTACCAGGTATTGGTACCCATTATTACTGGACAAATGTCAAAGAAATAAAAGTAGACCATATAAAAGGTGGGAGAAGCCAGAAAGATTGCTGGAAAACATGAGGTAGAGTAGACCAGAGAGGAAAGGCGGTTGGAGGTCTCCTTTGCTGGCTGGAAAAAGGACATAAAAAATATAAACAGACATCTAATTGGAGACTGAAGACCAATGATATGTTTGTGTTCAATTAAAAGGCTAATAAATAAGGTATGAGTTTGTTTTAAGTTTGGCTAAGGAATTAGGTAAATTGTCTGGCTGACAATAACGTTGTTTCAGTTACGACAACATAATGGTATATCAATGCATGTTTACGACAATCTATTTAAAAACATAAGAGAATGACCTTTACGAGTTCAAGGAACACTGAGCACGTAAATGCTAATAACCATGGCACAATGGACTTATGTACAAATAAAATAGTATATAACACAATAGAAGTCATATGTGTAAGTAAATAAACCTTGGTCATATTTGTTATTGATAAGTTTTAACTGTTTTTCTATGCTTTGCAATTCTGTATTAGTTTTGAGTACACAAGAGAGGATCCTTATTAAAACCTTGCTTTGGATGTGGAGTCGCAAACCCCATCTTGATAAACTATACTAAAAAGCACATTGAAACAAAACCTAACTATTTAACAAGTGTAAGTGAGTAGGTTAATATTATTATTAATGTTTTGAAAGAAGATGTTTCATTGTAATATGCTAGGAAGATATTGTTTAAAAACATTGATGTTTTAGAATGGTTTCCTGCCAGCTATGGTCTTGGAAGATTATGCTAACAATGATTAATTGAATGGTTTATGTAGACTATATTATTTATCAAGAAATATGTACATCTATATCAATAGTAAATTAAGTTATCAGCTAGAAAAAAAAATGATAGTTATGGAGTTTGTGTCAAGTTTACTCAGAGATTGTTGTCAAAATAAAAAAGTCAACAACTGTACAAAAAAAAAACAATAATTATGTGACTTTGTTTAAACTCTACAGGTAAAATAAATAGAAAGTGAAATTCAGCTGTATGGTAATATGTATCAACAATGGACAGCTTTAATCTTACTTATCAAGAAAGTATAAAGAAAGGAAATCTTAATCTTCAGGTGAAGCTACTGTAACAGTCACAGGCACTTCAAACACTTGTAGAGCTACGGTCATTAAGAATTTATCAAATAACTGTTATGATAACGCAATAATCATTAACAAAACATTTCAAACTTCATTATTAGCAACTTTGAAATCAGACTCTTTGTTTTAATAACTAAGTGCTCATCAAATCAAATGTGTATGACTTGACAACTCTTAATGACTGGCAAAATACCAGATTATGATTGTTCACACACTGTGAAACATTCTAATTGGACAAGAAAGGAAACAGTTGGAATAATTAATGTTCATGTTGTGCTAACAATGCAATAATAACAGTCGACGAACGAGCAAAGTTCAACACGTCGCCTAAGGTTAACCCCGCGCAAATAAACAACATTAATTACGTTCCAGCGCACTTAACCTTAGCTAGTATCGAATATTACAACAAAACAATGTAATACCTGAGTGGAGGCTCCTGTCCGCGCCCCCGGTCATGTTCACTAAGTCCGTGCGACGGAACCACTCAACGCGTCAGGCGGGCGGCGCACTTCGCTCCTGGCGGCCCAGCACCACAAATCCACGCAGCAATTATAAAAAGAACCCAATTTCAATGTCACAAAGGTAACACGAGGGTAACGGGGCTCGGCGACGCAGCCGATCCGCACTGACGTCCGCGATACTCACTAACCACACGCTCTAACCATAAATATCATAACATAATTTACCTTCTGCCTCATGGTAATTAGTTTCTCGATGTTTATGTCCTTCGACTTCAGCCATATTCAATTTATTTATTTCGAGATCTGATTGGACTGAACATAGCGACGTAAAATTTTTCCAACACGACGCAAGTTGACAACCTTGCGGAGAAAAAAAGACGTGTCATACTGTCAAAGTCAGAGGGAAGATATTTTTAAATAATTTATCTTAATTTTTGCAAAGTAAATTAAGGTAATTTTTAAAAACATTTTTCGCGTGATATAACTGCTAAATTGCGAACATTTTTCAAGCTTAATAATTTATTTATCATCACTGTAAATGTTGTTGTTAGTATTCATGTTCAAAATGTTAAAAACACCGTCGTTAGTTATGTACCAAAGTTCATGTAACAAAATAAAATGAACAAGAAAAAAATCAGAAAATCAATAAATAAAATACATCTACTTTTGTAGATGTATAAAAAAAAATAAAATAAATAAAAAATAAAAAAACCTAAAATTTTACGTTGTGATTTTTCACAACGTAATATTTTTATTTCCTAAAATTTTATTGTTGGATTTGAATCGAATACATTACGCTGGCAAGCATCCTTGTCGTTGTCAAACTAAATCGATTGATTCCATGATTCGATTTCAAACTCGATTTATTTGATAGTCTCGAGAAAAAAACATTGAGTGACCGGCCATCCGATCCAAACACAGAGTACTTTTAGGCATCAACCATACTTGACCATACTTTCAATAACTTGACTATACTATCGGCACAGAGTACGGTAATATTATCTGGTACTATCGGTAAAACTACTCGAATTTAGACTCTATCAACTACAGAACATTAATACTTTATGGAGCAATTAACACTCAACCAGCCAGGGTAGATTATTGTTGTTACCTTACTTATTTGAAATGTTCTTTTCAGAAATTACATCACAGCACAGAGCATCACATCACACTAATATTATAAAGCCGAAATTTTGTATGTGTGTATGTTTGTTACTCCTTCACGCTCGAACGGCTAAACAGGTTTGGATGAAATTTGGTATCAAGATAGCTTTTAATAATTAAATTATTTATTCAAGTAACATAACACATACTGTTAGTAACAATTTGACTTAAGTTTATCAATATTAGTAACTTAATTATACAAAAATAATGAATACAAATAATAATAATGAACAAATACCTATTTAAAAACATAAATAATTTGTATGGAAATAAATAAACGAAACGAACAAATACCTAATGAAACATTAACGAAATGAACCATAGCATATCGTTATTATACTGCAAGTCCAGCAGAAATTTTGGAACACCTGTTAACGAGTGCGCAATCCAGTCGGCCTGAGATAATTTTTAGGATGCTGTTGGTGCTGCCCCGCACCCTGCGTACCAGGGATGCGCATCTCTTACGCATTACTTTATTAAAGCATTCTACGCGGGCTTCTTCAAACATCTATGAAGCACTACAGAAACGCGGCAACCCCATCAGCACCCTAAACGAGTTGTTATATTGGACTCGAAGGACGCTGTATGCCTGTTGTGTAAAATGAGCCCACAGGCTACACGCGTAGAATGAATTACAATATGCACGGAATGATAATGCGACTTTAACTTCACTCGAACAGCGTGCAAACCTGCGAGCTATCATGTTAGCACGTACAGACAGCGCCCTTCGCTCCCGTTCGATGTCATTATCATCCCTGAGGTCGGCAGTCAGATTGTGCACTAGATATTTAAATTGGTTTACTCTCTGTAGAGGAACATCGTTCAGTTTAATGGTAGACATCTCAATAGGTACACTACTGGTGCCGGTCTCAAAGACCATAACTTCCCTCTTTTTCACATTGTACACAAGTCCATGTTGTAATGCATTCCTTTCGCAAATCCCCAACAGCTTGCTGAGGCCACAGGGGGACGCATTCAGCAGCATCATGCCGTCCGCATAGCTTATATTATTTAAACACAATCCATCTATATAGCAGCCTACCCTGGTGCTGCTGAGCTCCTTCACATACAGGTTGAAGAGCGTGGGAGATGTCAACCCTCCTTGTCTCATCCCACACTCCGACCCATACGCGTCAGATCTGACCCCTGCCCATCTCACACTATTGACCTGGCTTCCATACCAGAACTTAACGATATTAATAAGTTCTCTTGGCAGTTTAGCATCATCTAGCTTTTTCCAAAGTATTTCATATGAAACCAGGTCCAGTCATCGAGAGGTCGAGAAATCCTGCGTATACGGGTGTTTTCCAATCCGTACAATATTTGACCGTCTGCAAATAGACAATCTGGGTCTAAATCCGAATTCGTTGTCATGTGGTCTCATATATTTATTTAGTTGCGTGTTAAGCAGACCGTCAATTATCTTTGAGAAATATATCGCCATTTTTATTTTTAACTACAGGTGCTACCAATGTTCCCAACATCTCGACAGGCGGATAACATGGACAATGTCCTGGGGCTGCAGTCTCGACATAGATAGCGACAAAAATTTAAGTCATAACGATGTCAAATTTCTTTAATAGATTTTCAACCTTAATGTTTCGAAATAAAGTTGAAAATCTATTAAAGAAATTTGACATCGTTATGACTTAACGACCGATTTTTGTCGCTATCCATGTCGGGACTGCAGCCCCTGGGCAGAAGGGGACCCGCGTATCGCAGGTGCTCAATGCTGAGGCGATCATGGCCGGGTGACTTTACATGACTGTGAACAGAACATGTGTTCTAAATTAACACATAAGACTACTTTTGATCCCGGAAAAAGGCAGCGTTCCTGTGGGAAATAACTCCAAATATGTTTTCCCGAATTTAGACTACATTCGTCTCTTTGGCGACCAAAAGTACTAGGTTAGCATAAATTCAAGGTGTTTATTCAAACGAGGTAGGTAGGTAGGGTAGGTAGTAAGTTAGGTAGGTAGGATAGAGTAGTAATAAGTATAAGGAGGAAGGAGGTAGTAGGTAGGAAAAGTGCATTGTACTTTTCCGACCTACTACCTCTTGATTGGATTGCAATGCACCTTGCATTGAAAAGCATGGCAGCGGCACAGATTACTTTTACCAGCTTTAAGCATAAAAAAAACGATCTTGCAATGTCATTCTTTTTTCCAAGAGTTTCAGTTCATGTATGTACATACATATGGAAATGTTTTCACCGCAGGTGAAGCTAATCAATCGCAATACAGGCTGAAATGGTGTATTGCACATTAGAAGTAAGACTCATAGAGATAGAATATGGTATTATATTTTTTTATTTGCAATTACTTAACATGTTCACAAAAGCATTTTGTATCTGATAAAATACAGAAGTCCTAATCATTAAACAAAGTTGTACAGTCTACAGTATAGCTCTACACCATTATTTCCTCGAAAGTTATACAAGCTAAATCAGTTCATCTTAGAAGGTCTAGATTTTAGAACTAATCATCTTAAGGAGCTAACTTACACTTATATTTAGGCTGAATTTATTGTTAGATATACACATATCTAACAAACTTACTGCTAGATATCATCAGAGTTCTGCAGAGTCAATAAACCCTGGTATTCCATCTCCTTGTACATGATGTCTTGGTTCAGAGTATGTAGAATGTCCTGGAACCTCTGCCTCAGGGCCAAGTTCTCCATGCCTGCAATCTCATGCTGAGTCCGCTGTCTCCTTTGCTTCAACTCCTCAAGTTCTGCCCTCAGTTGCTCAATCCTGAATGTCATATTGTCCTTAGACATGTCTCTTGGTTGATAGTCACCATCATCTTCAGAAGACAGACCTCCGCTCTTAGACATTCCAGAAGTTGCAGGGGTAGTTGCCCGACTGTGTCCAGCAAATGATTTTGGAGCATGATCTTGAGGAGATTGGAACATGTGTGATCTGAATTGAGTTGGTAAAGCATCTCTTTTTGACGGGCCTTCCCCATGCATTGAGTTGGTGTCTGACAAGCGGCTGTCATAAGCTGAGAGGCGGCTATCTTCCATCTCCACATTGATGTTGTCATCTTCTAAGTCAGAGTCACTGACAGCTCCACCGAATATGTCCACAACATTGGAGGATTCATGGTTAGACACATCAACAGATACAGGTTCTCGTTTGGGATTACGTTCAGCCTTAGTCTTCTTGTCTGGTTTGCTGTGAGCTGCGCCCTGGTCCTGTTTGGGATGGTCATCCTCCTCTTTCATAACCTCCCAGGTGACGCTGACAGCTTCATTGTCAGCTCTAAGCAACCTCTTTACCTCCTTTTCAATCTCTGGTGCTTCCACATACTTCTTCTTTAGGGTTTTTCTGAATCGTCGTTTCCGCACGTTTTTAGTTGGCGGTGTGATACCGTGCGGCCAAAGAAACTTTTTGTCAACTTTGTAAGGATCTTTCTTCTTATTTTTAGCAGGGGATTCTTCTTCTGTTGATGGTATGTCAGGTTCCTCTTTACATATCATCATCTGGCAGATATCTGCTGTTTTGTAAAAGCTCTTGTTGTCAATTGTTTTCATTGATTCTATTACTGTCGGCAGGTCGACAATCTTAGCGTGCATCAGCCAGTGGTCGAACCTTACTTCGCCCGTGCGCATATCGTTCTCAATCGCTATCGTCAGTCTGTTCTTCAGGTTCTCGCCAGACTTCAGCACTTCTCTCAATACTTTAGAAGGTTCCTCGGGCAGACGCATCACGAACTGGGACTCCAACTCGGTTGGGTAGTCCGGTTCCCTTTTCTCTCGATTCATGGTGGTTAGTTAACGATATTTACGAGTTGAAATGAAACTTATTTGCATTGTATTCTATGTCTAAGAGAATGAGAAAAAGAAATACCAGGAGAAAAGCATGAAAACGTAAACATGTCACGAATTTGACGGATTAGCAATTTTGACGTTGCGAGAAAAAAAAAGGGTTGCTAGCACTACTTTAAAATGTACTCTGTTCCTGCCCGTACATGAACTAAAATAATTATGAATACCATACTGGATAACACATGAAAAAGATATTCGTTATTCTCAAAATAAATTATGCAGTCTATGTTCTTTTTGGAAGCATTTATCAGAAGTTTTAGTTGAAATCACATGATTATTTCATATTGAAGCCACAGCAAGGGCAACACTAAGTTTCAGAAAAAAAAAGTGAATCTGAATCATCTGTCGTTTCATGGTGTCAAATTTCTTTGTATTATAGCCTTTAATTTCATGAAAATAACAGAAACAAATAATTCTTATACAAAATGCAGGTAAATTACTGCGACTGCTGTAATACTAAACGTTTTAAACATGCGTGTTTGGTTCTTAATGGTGTTAAACATGGTGTTTATTTTTAGAATCCAAATGAGGATACAGAATGGAACGATGTCCTTCGCGCCAAAGGTATCATACCTCCGAAGGAGGCGGAGATCTCAGAGGACCAAATAGTTAATATGATAGAGCAAACTATCCAGCAGAAGCAGGCTGAAAGTTAGTATAAACAAAATAATCTTCTAGGTTAAGGTGACACCTGTTGCAGTAACTGTAAAAAAACCTATTATAATAATTGCTTTCACCACAAATTCTCTCAATATCTAATGTATAACTTCTAACTAGTCTTTCTACTTTATCGTGTGGTTAGTTCCTAACCTGGTGTCGAGAGTTTTTATGCCGCCCATGGGCCTCTGACTTGGCTTAACATGTCGTCAAGAAATATCTCTCAGGCATGCTGGTTTCCTCACGATGTTTTCCCTCACCGAAGCAAGTGATAATATACAATACGCACATGAACAATGCGCTCTCTCTAACTAGTAAAATGTCATAACTGTTTATATCATAAAAGTAACTGTTCACATGATTTGGTTGGTGTTCTACTTGAGAGACAACACATACATACTCAACTAACAGTAAACCTTAAACTATTCATATGTTTCTCAAACTTAAGTTCATAGTTAGCACACTCCTCAAAACACTTTCACCAGTACACCAAAATCATTTCTCCCAGCTCTTTTACATTATATTAAATTCTCTGGTAAAATACTGGTCTAATCACTGATTGCAGTGATATCTATAATTCCAGTTTCTTCAATTTAATTAAGTTACAAATGTTTTTACAGAGGACAAACAACTATCAGAATTAGATTTAGACGGTCTTGATGAACTTGAAGATTCAGAAGACGAGGCAGTAATAGAGCAGTACAGACAGAGGCGCATCGCTGAGCTGAAAAGGCTATCGGAGAAGCCCAGGTTTGGGGATATCCGGGAGGTGTCAGGACAGGACTATGTGCAGGAGGTCAACAAGGCTGGTGAGGGTATTTGGGTGGTTATACATCTGTATAAACAGGGGTGAGTTGAGTCTGAGTGATAGAAATTGGGTAAAATTGTATGAGGAAAAGGAAACTACTAGGTGTTGTCAATACATAGGAAAGGAGATTGAGCACTTATAGATTCACTTTTTGACGCATATGGCCATTTGAGTTAATGTATAATTCATGATATTATTTTAATCAATTTTTGACTTAAATTCATTGAATTAATATGTGGGGTTTCTATTTTAATTTTAATTAGTATTTAATACAATAAGTAGTAATTTCTTACATTATAGTGAAGCGACTCCTTTTTCAATTATAATCGATCGATTAAACATTAACATAAATCGTGGAACAACAAAATAATCTACATTTGCAACTAAAAAGTATGAGTAAGAGTTGTCATTATTATTATTCTTTAATTATGTTACTATTTTTTCGTTAAAAAGCAATTTCTAGGCAAAAATAAAACAATTAAGATATAATCGATAATGTTATGACGCCGTAGTCTATTGTCGTGTCACAACACTATTCGATGAAATGTCAAACAAATTGGTGTTTTCTGTTTACCGTGTACTGTTTGCCGAGAATATTGTTTTTAGCTTTGACTTTTTGATTGTTTTGATGTAACATAACCTCAATAGGTAGGTATTCAACTTATGTTTTTTTTTCAAAAACCCCACAATATTTAATTTTGAATTTAACCTTGTTTTAAAGTATGACACTACCCCTTTTTTGTGTCTAATTTTCATTACTATACTGTGTCAAAAGTTGCGCAACCAAGTGCTTGTTCAATGTCCTTTCCAATGGAATACAGGGAAAATAAAATCCTATTCAAAGGCCTACAAGACTCTGTACCAAGGAATTTGTGCATTGATTGCTTAGAGGCATCTAAACCATATAAAAGCATAACCAGCTTATAATGTTTCCTGGGACACAGGCCTCATCTTTGCCTCTCTGTCTTCTATTATGTATTAGCTAAAAACAATCACCCCTCATACTAGTAGGACTGGTATCTACATTTTGCAGCACTTATAATTAGTTATATTACATACATATGTAACATCACACCTGGGATTGGCTGAGGTGTACCTAAATTAATAGTACACCCATATTTCGTCAGTTACTGTTTTTAAGCCCTATATAATAGAGGGATAAATTTAGACTCCAAGGCTACTACTCAGAAATTCCTGCTGGAAGAACCCTATAACACTGCCTGACCTGGGAATCGAACCCAGGTCTTCATGCTCAGTAGTTGCACTTGCGACCACTTGACCAATGAGCTAGTTCTATTACCCTGTAATCATTTAATTTAATTATCTTCCAGCATCCAGCAGTGTGCCCTAATCAACCAATACATGCGCCAGCTCGCACAGAAGTTCCCATACACAAAGTTCATCAAGGCCATTGCTCAGACGTGCATCCCCAACTTCCCGGAGAGGAACCTGCCCAGCGTGTTTGTGTACTTCGAGGGGGATATGAAGAAGCAGTTCATTGGGGGTACGGAACTGAGAGGGACATCTTTGACTCTTGATGGTACGTTTCACTGGTCCTATCAGTATAAGCATTATGGTACAAAATTTTGTTAAGGTATTACCATCTGTGGATGAAGAATTCATTTTATCTGCTTGACTTTCGTAGATTTCCTATCATAAAACCAACAGCTTTACCATAGTCAGATTATTTGACAATGCAATTGAATCAGTTTCACTTAGTGCTTCCAGTATCAAAATAGGTGATAATTAGATGGTGCCTGTGGTAGCTGGTCCCCTACCTTACACACCTCTTCTTCATCCTAGATGAGGTGGGCTCGGCACTCTTAATTTTTTTGGCGCCAGGACAATCTTGGGATTTCCTGGGTTGTTGGGTCGGGTAGTTCTTCCTACAATAGGAGTCGTAAGTCCACCACGTAACTGGAGGTCGGCCTCTACTTCTCTACCTCAGACACCATTTCAGTTAATTATTAGGCCAAAAGACAGGTAGCCTAAGAGTTAACCATCATCAAATCATGATGGATCTAAAAAGAACTGCTCTTATTATAGCAAAATAATGAAAAAATAAACACCATCTTCTCTTTTCTAGAATTCGAATACATTCTCGGCAAAGTGGGAGCAGTGGACTCGAAAATAACAGAAGACCCCAGACCAAAGATTAAGGACAAAATGTTCACCGACCTCGGCTCCAATGACTGGTGATGAATGGTCATATAATGAATAATGGTGTTGTCACCAGTGTGAACTGTCAGCTTCGGTGCGGGTTTATGTGCTTTACTTGCAAATTATTTATTTTGTTAAGTATTATGTTATGAAATTATTTTGTGTAATAATTTAGAGTACTTACTTATTCTATTGTAGCAAAATGATAAAGTTTCTTATAAAATGACTGTTTAAATTATTGTTTGTCATTTTCATTTGTACAAAAGTGCATTTTCAAGCAAGTTTAAATTGAGTGTAAATTGTGTGAATGTCACAAGTTCTAAAGGATTAGAACAGCATTTTTTGTATATTGTACATCTAATAAAATGTATGCAGTACGTTTTCAAAAACATTTGTTTTATTACTATTAGTTACAGGAAGTACTTAAAAGTAGATCCAATTATTAATACTAAGGAATTCGATATATACAAAAGGATTTCTTGAAATAAACAGCCACTTCATTCCCCAAACGGGTAGAGTATAACTCGGCATTTGGAGGTGTATCTGATACCTCCAAATACCGAGTTATAAAATACTAAAGTATGCAAGTAGTTTGCATGCTTTTGCCATAATAATAGCTTCTGATAGATGATATCATAAATATCAATAACATGCAAGCAACTTTAATACTTATTTACAAGTTACTGGCAATAAGCATTACTGGTTTCAGCCATTTAGAACTTCTTCAAATCAAAAGAAAAGGAATAAGAATGATCAAAATAGTGTCTTTCACAGTCAACAAAGCTGATATAAATGTTTCGATACTCGAACGCGCGTTATTACATTCCAATCTATACCATACGACAACGACATAAGTCACATGATTCATGAATGATTGGGGTTGGTTTCCGTAGCTTCGTCGCGACAGAGCGCCGCGCCGAGTGTTTGCTATGTGTCACAAACATTTTGAAAGATAAGTTACCAATCAGCGCCTTGACCATGCGAAGCGCCATCTTCTGGCAAAAGTTCATAGCAACTGAATGATAGTAACAATCACTTCGCACCATCTATGGAGAACTTATTTGTCAGTTTTCCGCCCACCATATCCATAAATCTGTTAACATCCTCGATGCAAGTTGATGGTGGTGACGCACTTGGCGATGCAGGGCTCCACGGGGTGGCGCGACTTGAGCCCCAGCTCGAACACGCGCACCAGCACCTTGGCGGCGTGCTCCTGCATGCCTACTACTATCTCGGGCAGCTTGTCTAGTAGGGATTGTGTTACTTCCGGTTGGTGGGAGTCGAGACATTCTAGAACGGCTTGGAGACCTGGAAAATGTAATAGAAAATAAGTAATTCAATAGGAAATGTTTATCAATTTCTAAGATTGATTCATTTTGTGTAATTGAATGTTTGATGATATACGGTTACTCCGACTAATAATTGTATTTTATGACAAAAATCATTCTTCAAAATCATTAAAAAACGACTTGGCATGTACAAGTCATGGCCGGTTTTGGGAAAGAAAATTATCGACGCGTTCAAAAAAAAAAATGCAATGATTGGATTTACTCAATCATAGCAGTGTACGCGTACTTATAAATTTTTTAGTTTTTTTTTGTGGTGATCTTCCTGAAAAATTGGGGTGTTAGTCATTTAGTTATATTCGCTTACTGTGGCGATTCGAGCTATACTTTTGTAGTAGTGACGTACCGGGCGTGGTGTCAGTGACGGCGGGCAGCAGCTTGGCGAGCAGCGACAGCGCGGTGTGGCGCAGCGGCGCGTGCAGCGCGGCGGCGTGCGGCGCCGCACCGCGCAGCACGGCGCCCGCCCAGCCCGCGCCGCCCCACGCGCCGCCGCGCCGGGAGCCCCACGACTCGATCTCCTGGAACATACAGCATTGGCTTCAGAACAACTTCACACAATGGTTATGTTCCTAGAAAGCGTAGGCGGAGTTGTACACATAACGCCCACGCAATTTGTTAACTATGCAAAAATCAAAACAAAAGTCATGAGGCACTGTAGTGTGTGGAAACCACGATGTGCACAAATAAAATGCATGTGTCTGGGTCGCATTACTGTGGGTTATGTCACTTATCAGTCTCGAAAAAAAAAATGTCTTGGAGTCAATACTATTACATATGTTGGATTGGATTCTATAGGCCTGCGCAGCCCAGCTGCCTATAACATACTCAAACCCTTGTTACCAACTGATGTCTTATCCATTTAAACTAATATCAACTTCACAACACCGTTCAAGACGACTTATACATACAAGCTATAAGATTATAAACGGAACCTTCACGAAGCCATCACCCAATCATTTTCTACATCAACTAATACCGTTGCGCAAAAATGATTGCTAGGAAACGGCTTTAAAGTGCAATACGACAGTTTTCGGTAGGACTCAATGTAATTGCGTAGGTATGGTTAAGTACAAAAAATAATCGCAATGATGGGGAGAAAGTTTGTTAAAGGTCATTTTACACCCATTATAGGATCTATTAAGAACTCAATAAGGTAAGCGACTACAGCTTACCTGTAGTATCCAGTGCAAATTTTCGGGCGAGTCGTAGCGCCGCTGCAGCGCTTGCAGCGCTAGCGGCGGCGGCGCGGCAGACGCAGGCGCTTGTACTTCCGCTGCCTGTAGCGATGACAGCGCTGGCGTGTTCCTGTACAAACACACGTGTTTTAAATGCCATTTAATGGCATTTAAATTCGTTTTCGCGCTTTATACTAAAGCAATACAGACCGAATAGACAAACACGGCGCTTTTGTGGGTAAAATGTAAAGAAAAATAAGCCAAATAATTTACCATTCTCTTTCTTCATGCACTTATTTAACTTACTTTGCGGCTTATTTCACAACCAGTCCTTAGTATTGTGTTACCTTCTAACTGCGTTGAAGCGTTCGGCTAGGCAGCCGCTTCATGTAAAATACAAATTTTCGGTTGCGGTCTACACGCGTGGTACTGCCGCAATATGCAGCACTCAGTAGTGCCCTTACGCGGTGGAGCAGAGAACAGCGTAGGAAACATTCTAGGATTAGCGCGTATAGGTAGACGATGACGTATACTCACGCGATAGTCTCCTTGTGCGCATGTAGCAGCGCGTTAGCGAGCTGCGGCCTGCACGCCAGGTACCGCCGCAGCAGCGCCCCCACGCGGTGCAGCAAGGAACACACGCCGCTGCCTTGTTGCGTACGCGCCATTGTGAGGAAACATTCTAGGATGCTGTGTATTTCCGTGCTGTACGAATAAAGAAAAATTTGATATTAGAATATGTTCAGATAATCTTAACAAAAGGAAAAAAAAAACTTTCCAAAATATGTGAATCAAGTAATGTAATCGTCGAACTAAATGTTTGAGTGGTATAATCAATCAACACGAAAATAAAAAGAGGAATGTTGAGGTGGGACTGTTCATTGGACGTATGTAATACATACGTGTTGGCGGGCGCGAACAGCTCATTGTCGGGCAGCACCTCCAGCGCGGCCAGCACGTGCGTGTGCTGGCGCGTGGCGGGCGGCGTGGCCCCGCGCAGCAGGGCGGCGGCCAGGGTCAGCGCGCGCGAGCCCGCGCCGCCCACGCGCGCCCACACGCCGCGCACGTCGGCCTCCATGCGCCACAGTCTGGGGGGACAAACACATGTGAAAAGAACTCGTACATCGACCTGTCTCTTCGTAAAAATGAAGAAATACTGCGTTTGTCAAAGGAAGTATTTAAATAGTTTGGACTCACTGATTACGTCTATTATTTTTTGAGTAGCGCCACTGTTACCCGTCATCTTTCCCTGAACATCATTTCAACCGACCGAACCAGATTTTCACTCACTGAAATGGGCAGACTACTTTAAAAGAACTAAGGGACCCAAGTTCGTCAAAAGTAAAATTTGTCGGTAAAGACTTTAAATTCATAATGAGTTACCAAATAGATTACAATTTGATAACACTTCTAAACGCGTAATACCGAACCTGAGTCAATTTATTAACAAGTCAATGGCAGTTTAAAATTTGGATTTGTGCCACTCAAAATGCAGCTATTCCGTACACTGCCTATGACATTAACGGTCCTAGCTCAGCCTACCAGTTCGGGACTCGCTGGCAGCATGCCGTGTGGCTTGCTGGGAGGAGTTAGCTTACTTGTGCTCCAGCTCCTTGCTGTGCGGATGTGGCGCGGCTATAGCAGTGAGCAGCGCGTGCGACACGCGGTCTGTGGCGCTGGTGGCGCGCGCGGCCGCCAGGCGCAGCGACGCAGGCGCCGGCGGGATGCTGTGCGGCTTGCTGCGCGGCCCGGATTGGTTCAGGAGCGGCAGAATCTTTGGCACCTGGGGAGAAGAGCGCGTCATGTGACTCTATGTCTGTGTAGCGATTAGGCAAGTAAACTCGCCCACTAGAACGCAGCATGGACATCACGCTAGCGCACGCCATATGGCGTGATGTTCGCAAGCGCCGCCTGAGCCGGGCGCGCACCAGTGAGCGCGACTTTACGCACACACCAAAAATCGCAAGGACGAGGACAACAAGTGTTTTTCGGTTTCGTTAAGAGTGTTTTCACACCTATTATTATACACTAGGTGTTGCCCGCGACCTTCGTCCGCGTGAATTTTTATAGCCTATAACCTTCCTCGATAAATTGACTATCCAACACTTAAAGAATTTTTCAAATCGTACCCGTAGTTCCTGAGATTAGCGCGTTCAACCAAACAAACAAACTCTAGCTTTATAATATTAGTATAGATAAGTTACATACCTTCATATACAGCAGCAGTAACAACAGCGGGTCGTGCTCCTCGGCCGCGCTGGCCACGGCCAGCAGGCCGCGCGCGTGCGGCGCACAGCGCAGCAGCAGCGCCAGGCGTGCGTCCGCGCGGCGCCGCCCGGCCTCCGCGCCGTCTGCTGCTTCTATGATCCGGGCTTCTTGGGCTACGTAGCGGACTAGGACTCCTAGCTGTAGGGGTGTTCAGTAAGCTTTAGGCCTGGTTTCTATCAAAGTGTAGAGGAACAGAGTAGAGACGTGCCAGATTTGACCATTCACAAAAAAAAGGAGATTAAAAAAAAAAATCCGCGGGTGTTCGTTCTGCTCATAGATTCCCAAAAACGACTTCAAAAGTACTGTTCGACGGATGAGCTCTCCAAGTTACCGGTTAAGCTAGACGCTCGCTGATACATGCGTTTGCCGGCTGGACGGGTTCGCTCAAATCTGTGTGGTTCTTGTGTGAGAACAGGCTCCAATCTGTATGGTCGTCGTTTGACTTGACCAAGATTATGATGTCTGGACTTGAAAAGAGTCTGACCTCTGAAATGGTGGTAAATATGAAGACTTTTTCTCGATAAACCCTTCCTTACGGTGGTGTCATGGTAATGTAGAACAAACTCTGATCTCATCTAATTTAAGAAAAAAATGTTAATGTGTAAAAATGTTTTAATGGGATTTTCAATTAGGAACTTCTCAGTAGCAGCCACGGAGTCTGGATTTGTGCCAGATTGATGGCAATAGGCTCGCCCTCTATTGAATCGGACTTAAACAAAACTGGCGAAATGTGGATGTACTGTAAGGTACAACTTTGCCTAACCCTTCGGGCATTACGGGGATAATAGTAGTGTCTAACCTGCTGGTGATCCAGTCGCAGCGTATCATCGGGCACGTAATGCTTGGGCGTGGTCTTGTCCCGTCCCTGCCACACGCGAGGACTCTCTATGAGAGTCTCCGCAAAGTCTAGTACTGCGCCCGGAGACCAGCCACTGGTAACAACCAATTTCAGAGCTATTATACTGTATCATGGTTGTTTTTGATTGCTGAAATTTCAAGAGCAGTAGAATTTAAGGAGTACAGTGGTGGATCTGTGATAGACATACCCTTCGGGCTGCAGTAGCGTGGTGAGGCAGTAGTGCAACGTTCTCCAGGAGGCGCGGTGAGCCAGCAGAGTCACCAGCAGCGGCCGCCAGGGGGCGCAGCCCGAGCGGAACATCAGCTGCATCTGTATATATAAGTGTGATTAGAGCAAAAAAACTTACAATGAAAAGTGCCTCGTAGACTACAAATCGAATTACGATTAATACTTATTGATCTTTTGACAGAATGAAAAATAAGGTAAAGATACGCGAAACAAATATTTAAACCAAAACTGAAAAATTCGAATTTTGTTAAAAATCTAGTAATGAATACCATGGAGAACAAATCATCACCACACAAAATATCCATAGACAGTGGTCATCTATAATCTAGAGGTAAAACCGTACCTGTCGTTGTCTCTGGTCGCTAGGCCCAAGCGCCTCACGCTGCAGCTCTGACATCCAGTCCAGCAGGAGGCCGACGCCCAGTCCACCGCGGGAGAACACGTGGACAGGGCCTGAGGTGCCGTCCTCGTGCTTTATCTAGAAAAGAGAACGGATTAAAGTTGTTGTTCATGGTAGAGCCGATTTTACAGAGCCCGAAAAATTAGAACGTAGGTACAAGATATTGGAATTGGGACTGATGACACATTTTTTTATTCTGTCAGAAAAAAAGTACTTTAGCTGTGGTGAACTGCCTTAAACTTCAGAAAGTGATTTTTACTTACTTTTTATCCCGGTATTACGATCCCGTGCGACAATTACCGAACTCCACACAGGCGAAGCCGAGGGCATAAGCCAGTTCTATACATGTATATTTTTTGACTTTTCCACCATCGTTCGCGCTGATGCAATGTCACTTTGGTCTACGCTCTCTGGATGAATATTTCATGAAGGGCTCCACTACCATTTAAGACTTACTTTGGATTCGTAGTGCCCCTCTTGGTTCTTCTCCAGTATGTGGGTGATGACGTCAACGATGACGCGCGTGTCCTGGTTCGTTATGATGCGGTTGCCCAGGGCTTCCAGTGTGCTGGGCGTTGCAGATTCCAGGGCTAAAGAAACGGAAAGTACATCATTGTTATAAGGAGCAAGGATTCCTGCTGGACAGGAACACAAAAAGAGGTCCTAGAGGCAGTTTTTGGGTTATCTGATAAGGCATCAGCATGTGCAGCCTCAAGATGTCTTCTGTCTGAACGCCAATTCGAAAGAAATACAACACAAGTTCCAACAATGAAAATTCCATTGGAAAAAAAAACCTTTAAAAAATGCTGTTTTAAGCTTTCACGGTTTAAAACTAAACTTATACTGTCACTTACGGGATATCTTCCGTTCTTGCGTGTTCGTTCGCGTTGGTGAGCTCAAAATAATAAACAATCACGGAAGATATCCCGTAAGTGACAGTATAAGTTTACTTTAAAAAAATGTTTACACTAATTTATATTCATTGAGTTAAACGTTAAACTGAAGGTTTGCCATACAATTCTAGAGTGAATATAATGTAAATATTAGACAACAGTTAGGTAACAAGCGAGTTTAACGCACGTGACAGAGTGCTTGTGACAGTGCATTGAGTGTCACTTTCACTTGCCATGCCAATTAAGTACTCCGTCCCGAAGGTCCTTGCATAGTCATCATTTGTCTTTTCCCAACTATGTTGGGGTCAGCTTCAAGTCGAACCGGATGCAGCTAAATACCAGAAATTCAGCATGCCTGAAAGATATTTCTTGACGGCATGTAAAGCCAAGTCAGAGGCCTTTGGGCGGCATAAAAACTCTGACACCAGGTTAGGCACTAACCGTACGATAAAGAAGAAAAATAAGTAGACGTGGAACGACTGCTAATCTGACCTCTACAACCCAGCTACTGGGTGACATAATATCCTTATATATTATAAACTATACCTGCAATAAGTTGCTGTTTGGTAGCTCCAGGCGGCACGTGGAGTGCTACCTCGCGCTTGATGCTGCTAGAGCTGTTCCTCTGCATCATAGCTCGCAGTATGTCCACTACAGGGCCGGTTAGTAGTTTGCATTGCATGAGCAGTGTGTCTGCGATCTAGAGGGTAAAGATATATAGTTGAAGTTAGAAGGTTCTGGAAGATCAAACAGTCTTGTGACGGCTATATAAGGAGTTACACGTATCGTGACGGAATTGGCTGTAGCTTTATTTTTATGCAACAAACGTGGAAAAGAAGGCATTCGGTTCGCTATGGTTAGGACGACGCGATTCTATTACTTCTTTTTTATTTCAACAAAAGCCATCACATTACAATATCCATAAAACTAAGACTCTTACACTAACTAATTTGACACCTAGTCAGACTATTCGTTTTGATTGCATGGACATAAAGGTCTTTTTGATCGGCTAAAGTCGATTCCGCATCGTTATGTTGGTTATATATTAACGATATTGGGTGTTGAGGTAGATTTGGCTATTCTCGTTAATTAAATATATCGTTTAATAAAATTCAGGGTAGTATTTGGAAAAGCCTTTTGAAGAAAGTTCCCGATAGTTTGGCAGTGGTTACCTGGTCCACATTGTGGTCCTGTGCCGTGTTGAGCGCGCGCAGCAGCGGCGCGGCGTGCGCGGGCGTGCGCACGAGCCCGGCCGCGCCGCCCGCGCTGCCCGCCAGCGCGCGCAGCCACGCCACGCTGGCGGGCACGTAGCGCCCCGGCGCGCGCAGCGAGATCTCGCTTGTTATCAGCTGGGAGACAAAACACACATATGAAAACTTATTCCTGCTTCGCGTCGATCCCAATCATCGGACAGCTCACACAATCACAAAAAAAAAAACATAATCATCGGCTTTAGGACGTTTTAAATACTGAAGAAAAACTCAAATATAAATAAAACCAATAATTTACCACCCTAATAGGCAGAGTTCGTAACACCACAATCTCTCGCTCAAAGTCAACGATGTCGATGGAGCGATACTCTTTAAGTGACATCGAGTAGGACACCTGGTACTCAAGTCAGACCGATCACTGACATAGAAATTGTTGATTTTGACAGTTTTGGTAATCTCATAACATAATATGACTTTCGACAACGGGCCTCTAAAAAATATTGGTCTGGCAAAGGCATACTATGCTGAGGGTATAGAATCATGCGCTGGAATTGTTGTTACTTCTTTTACATTCTGTATGCTGTCAAGAAAATGTAAACTTACCGATACAAGCTGCGTGAAAGCAGTATCCACGTCTCCGGGGAAGCTGTTGGCGGAGAGGAACACGGTGTTGAGTAGCGAGGAGACCAGTTCGGGTTGCAGCGGTGAGGGCACCGCAAAGTTGTTCCAGTCGTCTTCAGGCTCCGTGGGGAGTTCTGGCTTGTTGAATAGTCCGTCATCTGGGGGTGAAGGGACGATGGGGTGTTAAAACACCCTTATCGAAGCCGAAAGGCACTTATTCTTCCCGTCATTGTGATATTTTTTTGTTCTAGCTGGACCATATTTCGGAACCTCCTAGTTACGGCGATATTGAAGATCAAACTTTTCTCATTTTTTAAATGTTGAAATATGAGCCTTCTTTGTTCAAATGCAAATGTGTTAAAAAATACTGTTAAATAGCGTTTCGGAACATGAACGGATTTCTAGAATGGTGACTGGGTAGGCCTCTCCAAGATGGACCTATTATTTGGTGAAGGTGTCAGAAAGCCGTACGACGTGAGCAGGACACTACTGGGCATTGAGCGGTGCTTGTGGAAGACCTATGTCTAGCAGGGGACCATTTTTGGTACAATGATGGGTCTCAGATACACATATACCTGGCCCCTGTACACACACACACACACACACACACACACACACACACACACACACACGTACCTGGCGGGTAGGTGACGGGCGCGAGGCGCAGCGTGGCGGCGAAGGCGTGCCCGCCGGAAGCTCCACGCGCGCGTGCCACGCCCAGCAGCGAGCACATGTAGGCGCGCTCCACGCCCAGCCGGTTCACTGCGCCCGCTGGGCACGAGTCTAGCGCTTGCAGCAGCGCGCTGGGGAAATAATAATACAACTTATACCGTAGGAAAGTCAAGACATGGCGTTTAGAAACATAGACATGAAACTATTCATTGCGATGTCATCGAAAACCGATACAACTACGGCAAAACGGTCTTAGGGGATCTTCTGACAGCAATGCCGATCTACATTCACAGATTTTGGGAAAATTGTATAGCCAGCAAGAAAATAGCAAATTTTCACAGAAACAGATAAATAGAGCAGTATTCATGAATTCTTCCACTTAACGTACACTCTCGGGTAGGGCGCACATGTTATCTCACCTCATAGCGTTCACAGGCATGCCGAAGGTCTGTATGAAGATGGCCAGCTTGGGCGCGGGCAGGCCCCTCATGCCCGCTTCCAGCAGCGGCGAGCGAGCAGAGCGCACCATGCTCAGGCGCAGCCAGTCGGGCAGGATGTCGGCCTCCTCTTCCGTGTCGATCTTGTAAGCTTGCGGGGAGTCGTTGCCTACCCACACTGACATCAGCCACGAGAACATTTCTTGGTTGGTGTCGTCTGTGGAGGTAAGGGATCATATTGGTAAACATAACATCACGTGTCATTGTAGAAAAGTTCCCTTAGTATCCGATAGATGGCAAACGGCTCGTCCCCTATCAAATTAACTGACGAAATGTAGATGTGATAATTATGGTTTCTCCTTATACAAAAAAAATATTGAAACACAAGTGACTACTGAAAATAATAAAATACTATTGGGGTCGGTTTCCAGTCTATCTGGCAGTATTTTACATAGAGCGACTGCCTATCTGACCTCCACAACACAAATACTGAGTAATACGAAATCCCTTGGCAAGATTGGTTGTCAGACTTTCGTACCACTAACAACCTGTAACGACTGTCAAAGATCTACAAATGACAGTCGGGAACAACAGCTTTAGCCACGAGCTTCTCGAATTAGAAATGAACAGTCATAAAAGTACTCACAAATGCAAGGTCCAATACACAGCAGCTTGATATAAGCGTGTGCCAGCACGACGTGCATGCGCGCGGACCGTCCGCTGGGCCACTGCAGCAGCACGCGGTCGCCGAAGGCCCACGCGTTAGCTGCCGCCTCGGCCTCCTCGGGCGTCCGAGCACGGACCTACGAGTCATGGTGGACTATGTCACTTGTTTGCTACGGCGTAGTCGACGTAGTGCTACGTCGTAGCTGAGTGCTAGATTGTAGCTGCTGTAAGTGCAGAGTTGTGGCCGATCGAACCTTTCGCCTTCGACCACTTTCGGCCAATTTGAAAATTCTAATCAAGTAAATTAATACGATATTTGTCAATATTTCAAAATGTCATTTTTGACAATTTACAAGGTAATTTTAATCTATTGATTTAGTTGTTTATATTCATTCATATATATAAAAAAATTGTTGTACTATCCACTTTTAGCCAATGTTAAACTGAAGTTCTTAGGGTAATTAAACCTTCGGCTTCCGTCGAAGGTTTTGGCGATAGCCGAATGGTTAGCTTCGACTTCGGTCCGACACTCCCAGCCAAGCCGTTGTTGTTTTGAACGCTACGCCGTAGCTGAAGTCAGTGCCACGCCTCAGCCGGAGGAAGAAAGTGTAACTCCGTAGCTGACTTAAAGACTACGGCGTATCTGACGTAAGTGCTACGACATACCTTTCTTTGGGGAAAGGATTTTTGAGACAGCAAAGGCAGTTTTATGTTTTGCACTTGTTTTTTTTGCTTCCATTTGATTTTACGTCCAATTTAATAAATACCAACTTTATGCAAGAGTAAATTAAGTTGGTATCAGACTGACTAGTATCTTTATCTAAAGCCTCACCTTCTGCAGATGGTTATACAGCATCTGTGTGACGGCGAACAGGGCGCGATGCTGTGCCCGCTGCAGCTCGTGTATCTCGTCCGTACGGTCGCCTGTGCCCAGCACGTTGCCCATCACTTGAGAGCGCTCCATCAGCACTTGAGACAGATCCTGGATACAGAGAAAATACACTCAAACTAAACACAATAATATACTCAGTATAAGTTGTGTCACTGTCCGCTATTAGTGGACAAAGAGTATGGTCATGTTTAAAATTGTGTCACTGTTCACCAGTGGGGGATCGATAAGTGGTGGACATCAGGAAGTAGGTGGTGGACATCGAGAATCAACGTTTTTCGTAGTTAGTTTCCATCTCTTCGCCCCGCCCCCCCCACTCACCAGTGCCAGCTCGGTGTGGTCGACGTGCGGCGTCTGGCTCTCGTACTTGTGCAGGAAGGCGATGTAGGCCGCCATGTGCTTGGGCACGCACTCCACCATGCAGGCGGCGCGGATGCGGCACACCACCTCCTCGCGCACCGCGTCCCAGTGCGGCAGCTCCCACAGCAGGGACAGCCACTCGCTGCAACATTCACAGACAGTTACAACAAAAAAGGACAGAAGAAGAAATATAGCAAACGAAGGATTAACACTCACTCGGGGCTAACTTCAGCGTTGTAATCAGTTTCCGATGTATCATCTGATTGTAGTACCAGTTTCAGACCCTGTTAACGAATATTTTCAGTCAATTTTACACCAGTCAATGTAACTGGCCTAATGGTTTTTGAGCTCACCAGATGGCGCTTCTGGGGAGTAAGGTCCTGTCATTAATTATATTGTATACTTTAAAGCAACTTCATAACATTTAAAATCATTCTTTCCCCAAATACTAACAAATTAGATTCTAACTTGCTACTTAAAATCTTCACGCTATAATTAATCAGGAATGGCTCTATTTTGACCACAATCGTAAGTATTAGCAAAAATAAGTGATAGCGCGCAGCCCGCGAATACTATGACATCTGACATCTCTGTAGACCTTACTCAACACGAACGCTTCTAGCGGTGACTTTATGAGCGATAGCCCCCATTGTTTCATCACACCATTTTACATCGGAAAGACACAAGGATTAAGAGGGAAAGTCATATTTGGCTTTGGCGCGATCAAGAGTTGAAAACTTCCAGAACATTGAAGCAAAGGGCGATTTTAATTACGCTACCACAAGTTTTGGCCTTATGTTTCCGTCTCCCTCTTGCCTACCTGATTAACAGTGATAGGATAGGTATTAGTCGAGTCATGGTAATTATTATTAGGATTCTCGTTTTTAATTTTGGTATTTGTTAAAATATGTATTAGTTTATTTTATTTGTATATAAGTATTAGTATCATTATAAGTGCCTATATAAATTTTCGATAGCAAGAAGTTATTTTTATATATTTATTTTGTACCCTATCACAATGTTTTCTTATTTAACCCAAAGGTTGACTGGTGGAGAATGCCTTGTGGCATTAAGTCCGCCTATGTATCACTATTGTACATGAAGTTTAAATAAATAAATAAATAAATAAATAGGAGTAAGCTAAGTCAAAGACAAGTTTACAAATTTCTGCCGGGCTCCAGCAAGGAGTTCTCGAGACAGGCAACTAAAATCAATAATATTTCGTTGTAAAGTTTCATTTTAATGGCCTAATTGATATAAATGGTTTGACTGACCCTGCTGGCACTGGCCCTGGTGGGCGCGTGCGTGTGCGCCAGGCGCTGCATGTAGTAGTGCAGCACGGCCCGCGCGCCGTCCTGCGACTCCGCCACCGTGCGCCGCAGGTGCGCGCACAGCTCGCCCGCCTTGCCCACCTCGCCGCCCGCGCCGCCCGCCCCGCCCGCGCCGCCCGCCCCGCCAGCCGACAGGAACTCGCACAGGCACTGTACGGGGAGCACGCTGCGACAGAACAGAACACGGTTGTACTACATGGGGTATGGATTACCATACGTCCGGATTTTTTAGGATATTATGGAGTTTTTTATTTCAAAGATAGAAAGACACATTAGTTTTAAATCTGAGGAATCGGTTGACACAAGTATCGTATTTTTTTGCGGCAAAGCTATTTCACCCTAAAGCATCCACCATCCTCCACCAGGACCAGCAGTAAGGCAAGCTACCAGCACAGTGCACTCACTTGAGCTCCAGCTGGTCGTGTCTTAGCAGCTGATGCAGCCAGGGCATGGCTCTTCTAGTGCCATGCCTCTCCACCAGGTCCAGTAGTAAGGCAGGCTGCCTGCACAGCAACTTGCCCAGCCGCATCTGTGAGCTCATCGCTTGGAGGGTCTCGATGATTGCTTGAGGAGGCTTACGCGCAGGGCCGAGGGGTTCTAGGGTTGTGAGCTGTAGGAGAAAACATAACAACAAAGATAGTTAGAAACCGTAGCCTTTAAAACGATATCTGAGGCGTGCTACACATTTTTTCCGGTCAGCTTGTTTCGGCACAAATGGCTGTCGAAGCACACATTTGATTTTGTGCCGACTCGGTCTTGTGTAGCCCAACTTATATTGCAGTGTTTGATAAAGTTGCTGAATACCACAACGTTCCAGTTTAGGTATCCATAAAGATGGTTTTTTTTGTATTCTGGAAATGCTTTATACCTGACTGAGCAGCCTGGAAGAGTGTTCGCTGATGGGCAGCTTAGCGTTGCTGGCGGCTGCCAGGTGCGTCTCCAGCTGTAAGATGGTAGCTCGCTCGGCCTCCGCCCGTTCGGCCTCGGCAGCTGATGAGCTGTTCGTCCATTCTATACTCGGCTTGCTATAAAAAGAAATCAAGGCATATTATAAAATGATGAAGTAAAAATTATCGAGTGTATTTTAAAATCAATTGATTAGGACCCAAAGACATGAAAGGACGAATTATGGCAGCGGTGGGTCTTGGTGGTTGTTTCCCTGTTTGGCTGGTAAATAATTTCAACTCACTTGGTGATACAGCACTCGCACAGCGCCCTGAGCGTGGGGTACATGGCGGCGGCTCGCTCGGCGAACTGCTGCGGGTTGTGAGCCGCCAGCATCGTCAGCAGGATCCAGCCGCGCCAGTACAGCGACGTGATGGCCAGGGCGGGGGGGCTATAGCTAAAGATATGACAAAATAATAATCAAAAATTTAGAGCGCTCTATACAGCCGCATATGAGCTATAATAACACATCCTACATCGCGATATTAAACTTACCCGCGGAATTCATTAACAACACAACTAAAGCGTGTCATTAAAATTCGTCCACGCATTTCTAACTTAATTCGTGGAAGGAATCGGGGGAGGGCTTAGCCCAGCAGTCGGAATGTAAAGGCTAAATAAAAGAACAGAACCGACCAAGAAAAAGGTCCACATCTGCCTAGCCTTTTCCCAACTATGTTGGGGTCGGCTTCCAGTCTAACTGGATGCAGCTGAATACCAGTATTTAACATGGAGCGACTGCCTATCTGACCTGCACAACCCAGTACTGGGTAATACGATACCCCTTGGTAAGACTGGTTGTCAGACTTTTTGGGCCACTGACTACCTGTAACGACTGTCAACGGTCTACAAATGACAGCCGGGACCAATGGCTTAACGTGCTTTCCGAGGCACGGAGGAAACTCCTTATGTAATGGGTGGTCACCCATCCACAGACCAGCCTAGGCAAGCGCGGCTTAACTTGAAGATTGATCCGAGCGGCTGTTATTGTTTAGCCACGAGCTCCTCGAAAAAGGTACACATACTCTCTTAAAGATGCTACTAATTAAATAATTTAATTAATTTCCCTTGAACTGTCCCGCGGCAGGGAACAGGCCTGCTCCAAGTCTTTTCAGGAATTAAGTTAGTAATCAACTTTAAAAGAAATTAAATAAGGTACAATAATCTCTGTAACTCACCCAGCAGGCAAAGTGATATTATCAGGCGGGTTAAACTGGCACAGCTGGAAAATATAATCAGCGATCTCCAGCTTATCCACCTGGAGAGGGTTCTCCTCGGCGGGCAGCGCGCATGCGCGGCGGACCAGCTGCTCCACCAGCTCGAACACTTCCGCTGGAGAGACGGGGATGTCCTGTGAAGGGGGTGAAGTGTGTTAAGTGTGGAAGGGGTGTAGAAAGATAGGCTACCAGGATACCAGATAGGTTCATATAATATTAGGTGAATCTTTTTTTTTGGAAAAAAGTCCAGATATAAGTAGTTTCAACAATTATTAAAGTACAATGGAGTCATTAAAACAAGTATTATTGTTGTAGTGAATTTTGTTCACTTATTTGACATGTTTCTAAAAGTTTTGTTTCCTAGGTCATTAACCTTTTGAACGCCAATGTCATACATTCGTGACAAAAAAGCGCGGTGCACTGTCATGAAATACAAATAATTTATTGCGGATCACAGGTTCATAAGATGTTGCGTTATAAAAAATAAAATAGTTTTGGAATCCCTACTCTTTTTGTAGGTATTTGCGGTGAAATTGTGTTTGGTGTAGAGGGCACGTGCGTGAGTTTATGCTGTGGCGTTTAAATAGATGGGTATTTAAAAAAAATAGCTTATTTGCCATCGAGGGAAATGTACAGTCACGAGCAATGAAATGGAATTTTCTCTTTGAGATAAGACCTATTTCGTAATAATATGGCTTCCAAAATACTATGTTCGTGAAAACGTAAAACTTTTAACCAATACAGTAGGATAATCGCTTTTGGATTTTGCTATGCGTATAAATACATTGCTCGTGACTGTATATGTCTTATTCTACAATAACCAAGTGCCACCATCATTGAATACCAATAATATCTAAACATTAAACAGTTAACAAGCAACACAACAGAAAATAAAATTACCGAAACGAGAAAGATCATAGAAGAAAAAGCGGTGCCTCAGTACAAGCAGAGTGACAGAGACAGGCATATATCTTTGTTCTTCACTCACTTGGCTTACCTTGGAGAGGCCGATGAAGATGACGCGCAGCAGCGTGTTCTGGGGCAGGGGAGCTTCGCAGCACAGGCGATAGGTCACCGCGCGTTCTGATTCTGGGGGCCAGTTGTCGGCCTTGCTGTAGGATTCAGCTGGTTCCACGAACATCACCTAGAAGACACATGATATGAAAGAGTTGTTGCTGTTGTGCTTTTTGGGGTGGAAGGGATATATTGTATGTAGAATTAGTGTTGCATATCGTACGAAGAAGTCTGTCTCTGTAATTACCCACAGATGTGTATATAATATTATACTAATTGACCTGTAGTCACACACTACGTAGAGTGCCTTGTTCCCAAAGGGAAGCCAGGAATCGGCTTCTTATGTGTCTTCAGGCCTGCTGTGTAGAAGAGTACGTAAAGAAATAATGTTGAATATCAACAGGTGTGAGTGTTGAGAGAAGAGAGAGTGTTTGCGTACACACTTTTGCACTATAATATCTTGTGGGTCTGCCTAGTTTCCACTGAGATTAGTTGCCAAAACCGGATATCGGTTAAGAGGACTTTTATTATTATTAATGGCTCTTAGTGATACGCAAATATTTCGACACACAAAGCTGATGTTATTCTACTTTTGTAAGGCTTCCTGCTACTGACAAAAATTATACGTTACGACACTATTTGTAGGACAGTTGGATGCGATCCGGTCGTTGTGACTTCTATCCTGCATTTATTTTTCTTGCTGTAACCGTTATTTTACTGTTGTTTTTTTTCAATCCTACCTTGTTGAGCGCCAGCAAGTAGTCGTGTCGGCTGGGCCTGTAGATGGGCATGGCGGTGTCTAACAGCCAGCCCAGCGCCGCCGCCTGGATGACGCACACCTGTTGCTTGTACTCAGGTAAGTGCTTGCTGTGTGAAGCTGTGACAAGGCAGCAGCAGCAGAATAGGTCAGCTAGCGATGAGAAGGCGCGCTCTCGGACCTGGGCAAACAAAGAATATGAACAGTAATTTTGTATTCAAATTAGGGTGTGAATTAGGACTTTTATAACACTCCAAAAAGTCACCTAAAACCGGCCCTTCTCCACTTCTTAGTGTTTTCGCTATGGAGTTCAAAATCGCGTCCTCAAGATAGAAACTATAGGTGTTGGAGGCCTTTTTAAGACGCTTTTATTAGTTTCAACTGTAACTAATTATGAAAAAAAATCTTACAAGTTAAATTTGACCCATTTCCCGGTTTCCAATCAGTTAAAATTTTGCATATATGACAATGTATGGTTAGCTAAGTGACTTTATTTTAAACCCAATATGGCGGACTAGTTATTTATGTATCAAATGAAAGGGTTTGCTGACTTTAACATTCTTTATAGGTCTCAGTGAGGTATCCTGCGATCGCAATTTAGTGTTTAAATATGTGCTCTTGGAACAAACTAAAAAAGAATACTTTACCCACGTCTAAAGGCTTGTCTGCATTACAAATACACGCTTTTGATTTTTATGACCAGTTATAAGTTACAAAAACATATAAAAACGCAATGTAAGTAACATTGCGTTTAAAAATTAAAGAAGTCATAGCACGATTTTAATAACATTTCACTTTCTTTTGTACTAGCAATTCTGAAATCTACTTAATAAACCCTGACATAAAGATAGTATTTCATCATCACCCGGAAGACGTCCGCTGCTGGACATAGGCCTCCCCTAAGTGTCGCCACATTGACCGATCCCGTGCGTCTCGCATCCAGCGGATCCCCGCAACCTTTACCAGGTCATCGGTCCATCGGCCCCATCGGCCATCCGTTCTGCGAGCAATATGCCCTGCCCACTGCCACTTAAGTTTGGCTATTCTTCGGGCTACGTCGGTAACCTTGGTTCTCTTACGGATTTCCTCATTTCTGATTTGATCACGCAAGGAAACTCCGAGCATAGCCCTCTCCATTGCCCTTTGGGTGACTTTAAGCCTTCTGATGAGGCCCATTGTGAGCGACCACGTTTCGGTCCCGTATGTAATCACTGGCAACACACACATAGACTTTCGTCTTGAGACACTGCGGTAAGTCGGAAGATAGTATTTAAGTCACATTAGATACAAGAATTTCAAGGCAGAACAGTCCAGCTCACCTCCGTTGGCGGCTCGTGCGGCGGCGGCTGCGCCAGCGCGCGCGCCAGCGGCAGCAGCGCCGCCGCGTCCGCCCGCGCCGCGCGCACCAGCTCGCGCGTCAGCGCGCGCAGCGGCCGCAGGTAGTCCTCCGGACGGAGCACCAGCTCCTGCACCACGATATAATAAATATTAATTAAAAAGATGGCCTTTATTATTCCTTAGTCACAAAAAAAAAGTTCCATATTCTTTTAAGTAACAATAAATTAATGAATTAAGAATCCCTCGACGGATTTAGGCCACCTCCAGTAATTTCCAGCTATTCCGATTTTATATTTTATTTTTGGTATAAAATAAAATTAGGAGCGTGTGTTCGGATGTGTTTAAAATCGACAGGATTCTGTTAATTCCTCTATCTCGTCTTGGTAACTGCTGCTGATCTGCATCTTCGTCATTATTCCGGTTGTTGTAAGAGTTCATTTGTGGTTTTTTAATCACGAGCGTAGCTTCACTATACTGTACCTGGTATGTGTCCGCCATAGCAGCGGGCACTTGCTGCGGCTGAGCTTGGATGAGCGCAGCGAGCACGGCCATATTGTTCGGCGAGCGCACGTTGGACAGCTCGTTGTAGATCGTGTGCGTGACCACGCTGCGCAGGAGTGGCGGGCTGTCGGAGACCATCTCTCTGGAAGAAACCACATAAGTTATAAAGCGCTCGTGATAAAAAAATGTGCTTTTAGGAAAAAAACAACTTTCATAGACCCACATAAAGTTGCGCTGAAATTTCAAACATTTTTTTACTACATTTACACTGATATACAATTGATATTCGTTGGTATGTAATGACCACACAAGGATTAAAGTCTAATTGTAGTATTGTTGTTTATCCGAACTATTGGTTCTACGACATGCTGGTTTCTTCAGTTATTATGCAGTACTTTCTCAAGTTATTATGCCTTGTGACTGTGACTGTAGCTTCGCTTCTTTTTGTTTTTTTTTTGACATTTAAATGTGCCTGTGATGGTATAATTAAAATAAATGCTTATTACTTTTTTTTTTGACTTCACAATATGTTCCTTTACAATTAGCAGGATGAGACATTTCGGGATATATTATTATAGACTAGCTGTTCCCGGCATGCGTTGCAATGCACCTTTTCCTACTACCTACCTACCTATCTACTACCCACCTAAGAACCTTCTCCTGACAATAACAAACACAACAAAAAAAAAAAGTGAAATCGGTCTAGTCGTCCACGCGTGATGGCGTGACCAAGGGAAGTAGAGATTCATTTATATATATATATAGATTATGCGTTATAGCATGGTAATAGCAGTCTCTAGCGTCAGTGAGCCCGCATGAAGGTGTGCCACCCATCTCACCTGAGACAGGCTTGGTATGCGGCCTGCAGCGGCTTGGTCTTGAGCCGCATGCGGGCGAGCTGCGCCAGCACCTCGTGGTCTCTTGCAGCGGTGGGCCCGCACGCGTCGCAGTTGCAGCACACATACGCTAGCAGCTCCTGGGCACACCGCCACAGCTTGCCCGAGTGCAGCCACGCTTCGAGACGGGAGGCGGATATCATGCGGATCTGGAGGATCGAAGATATTTTTTATAAATCTGTTTTGATATTTCAATGTGATTTATGTTCCTTTTTAGTACTAATCAATACCTTAATAAATGCTTAAATATTATTTCACTGTTAAAATTTCAAAACTCGATATTATTTGGTATTAATGACTCGTGTGGGTATGTCGACCCCTAAACGAACTTACGCCGCTATCGTCGGCACGCACAAATCTGTGCCGCGGACCCAGAAGGGGATTAAGAAGAGCTGCTGTGAACCTGGCAACAGGGATTCGAAAGAGCAAGGCCCAGCTACGGGCATGTGTGACAAGGATGGCATCGTGAAGGTGGAGAGAAAGAAGAGGAAGAAGCCCCCTAGTCGTAACCAGTGCGGGACCGCGCTGGCAGGACCCAATGTGCTGCGTCCGGCAATATCAACGACGCAGCTTTATGTGTCCCGGCTACATCACACCACGAAGGTTGAGGAGGTCGTGGAGTATGTCCGAGCGAAGACCAACTGGATCTTGAGGGTTGAGAAGTTAGAGTCGCGCCACAACACGAATTTCAAGTCGTTTGTGGTGCGAGTTCCGACTCATCATATTGAGACCTTCCTCAAGGAAGAGTTTTGGCCGAAGGGTGTCATATATCGGCGTTTCCGCGGAAGGCTACGCGACACCACGCAGCGCAACACGACGCCGTCACTTCGTGTACAATAGTTTATATTTTCTTGTTTTTATAAAATATGTATGATAGTCTGTCTATAAGGTATATATGTTATGGGTCTTTGTTACCTGAAATAAATGATATATATTATTATATTATATATATATTATTAAATATATTAATTTCCATATGTTCCATTCTTTTACATAGGTTGTTTAAGAGATTTTTCAAATCCCTTTTAATTTTTTTTTATGTGGACCTTGAATGTTGGGCCGAGTGAACTAACCTCAGGGAATCCACAAGTAGCAGACAGCAGCTTGAGGAACCCCTTGCCGATGGCATCTGGTGCTGCCGACCTCCTCTGAATCTGTTCCTTGATGGCTTCCAGCACTAGAGCCTCCACAGCTTCATAGCTGCTAGAATACCTGGGAAATAATAATAAATAATAATTAATTTATTCAAAAATATAAAGTACCACTTTTACAGTTTTTCTTAAATCTATGTCAAGTTCACCCATGATTTGTGCCTGAACTAGGTAATCCTGTGTTTCAGGCGATTGGAGGTAACATTAATTGATAACATAATCACATTTGCTTATTAATCTTATTGGTACCAGTAAAGAAGATCCAAAGAACAGGTATGAGTCATATCCAAGTCGTTTTAGGTAGTCAGTGTTCACACGCGTCGTATGTGAAGAAGGAATGATGAAGAAGAAGAGGTAGTCAGACGCCCGAAAATCTGGCGACCAGTCTTTCCAAGGGATATTCTGTTACCTAGTAAGTGGTTCATGGAGGTTAGACAGGCAGCTGCTCCATGTAAAACACTGGTATTCAGCTGCATCTGGTTAAGCTGGAAAGCGACCTCAACATTGTTGAGAAAAGGGTAGGCAGATGATAAAGTGCTCAATTAAAAATCAAAAATGATAATTGCGTCATCTTACCTTGGATAAACTGAGTATTCCAGCTCCATATTGTCAGGATCTTCTTCCGTGCTGCCCATCAGTGGGGATCCAGACCCTGATGGCGACATTGTACCTGTGGGAATGATAATGAGGCTTTTACTTCTACAGGCAGGTGGCAGTTTTATATGACTGTTACGGTGTTTCTTCTCAGAGTAGTTGAACAGGAAGTACCAAATTGATCTAGTTTTAAAACATAAAGTATTTCTTTTGTTTAAAGAGTTGTTTGAAACCAATTTACAGAAATAAATTTCATAATTATTAATAACGTTGACTGCCTCGTTGGTCTAGTAGTCGCAAACGCGACTGCTGAGCATGAGGTCCTCGGTTCGATTCCCGGGTCGGGCAAAGAGTTATTGGGTTTTTCCATCAAGAATTTCTCAGTAGCAGCCATGGAGTCTGGATTTGTGCCCGGTTGATGGCAATAGACTCACACCCTATTACATGGGACTTAAACATAACTGGCGAAATGTGGGTGTACTGTTAGGTACACCCTGCCTAACCTTTCGGGGATTACAGACGTGAAGTTATGTGTTTTATTAACTTATTACTATGGACAAAAGGATTTTTCTTATCAGACAATCTACAATATGGCAAGTTACCCAGTGTATTGTCAGTGGGTATCAGATGCGACGGCGGCTGCTTGGTGCTGAAGGCCGTCACCACGTTCTCCACAAAACACTTGCACCACGAGCATTCCACCCAGCATCGCTCGTTCAGAGCATCCTCTATATACACCTGGTGATGCAGAATTGGGAGTTAGTTCTTCTATAACTCATCAACGGTTTAAGCAAAAGGACCCTCCCGCTCTCAGGCATCCACCGGTTTAAAACATGCGAGATAGAGGTCAAGAGCAGGTCCATTAGACAATAAAGAAAATATTTAACTACTAACAGAAAACACACAATAATTTAATTAAAGTCTGAAAATCTACTATATCCAAGATAGTTCTTGAAATCATCCCTTGAATTGAAGCCCCCAGTAATGAAGTTCATAGCACACATACATAATATAAGCATTGCACAGGATCAGCATCATCTCTTCTCATTTTTACTGGCACTTCATACATAGTATGTTTAATTCAGTGCAGTGAGTGCTTTAATGGTGTGTGTTGATCTTTATACTGAACTATAAATACATGCAGTTATCCATAAAATTTGGCTCTATAGCTTTTCACGGGCCATTAGGAAATACAAACATCATTGTCTATGTTCAAAAATCACTAATTACCTTAATAAAAATGTCCGGCCAATTATTACTGTCTCTATGTCCTGCGTACAGCATGTTACAAGCCAATATATAAACCAGCGGGTTCCCTTTATTCTTGAACGCAGCCCCTTGTTCCCTCTTCAGCAACGTACAGAGGCTCTGTGTGACCGTCTCATGAGCGAACATGTTGGGACGTATCTTTGTCAAGTACAGCAGACTCATGCATAATATTGGGTCTGGTTTTGAACGCTGGGACTTGAGGAGGCGTATTGAACCTGTCAGGAGGCCTAGCTGTAATAGAACAAAAGATAACTTCATTTTGAGCATTAAATTGCAATCAAAATTTAGTTTTCAAACAAGTGTTTTTGAAAAGAATATCTTTACAGCAAACACATAGAGGTCAATTTGCATTACAACTTTAAACATTTATAAACTACACATAAAGTTAATATTATCAAATGCTTAACAGGAATCATAAGGCTTTAAGTAAGCAACTAATAGCAGATTAGATACTTAGACCAAAACTAAATACCTACTGACTTACTATTGACTTACATTGTGTCGCCATTCATAAAACCACATTAAGCTATGGAGGATCAGGAACTTTCCAGCCTGATTCTAATACCTTTTCAGAATACATATTAATGTATATTTACTAACCAGTTTATCAGAATTGTGTGTATCCAAAGCCTGCAGGACATTTGGCACAAGATCCACGGGATCTATTTCCAAGGATGTTCCTCCAACTGCCTCTGCTGGAGAGCCAATCCTAGCCCTCTTGCTGGGTGGCTGGCTGCCAAACCCAGAAGTTTCTCTTTTGCGTTCCACATCTAAAACATTTTGTTTATATTTTTAGTCAACTTTGAAATGCATAAAATTAATGTAATACCAATATTTAGATGTTTATTTAAAGAGAGGTAAATATGCAAGAAAATATTAACTTTCTTGATTGGAAAATAGGTATGCAAGGAAATATCAAACCTTATAATTATAAGAGCAAAATAGTTTATTTATATGAGTAAATCATGCAAGAGCATATAATAAACTTTTTAGTGCTTGTTTTAATCAACCAACTAAAACTGTAAAACCCGATGATAAGTCTAGTCTTTACTTAACATGTTGGAAACAGCTTATAGTTTAACCCGATGCAGCTGAAAACCAATATCTTACATCAAGCGACTGCCTGTCTGACCTCCACAACATAGTTGCTATCTTCTCACTCTACAACTTACATATTGTAACCATACTAAACGACATGCAAAGCTTTGACATCCTCAAACTGAGGCTAGTAAAAATGGTGGAGGCGATGGTCATACGTACTACTTGTAGATGGTTTATGGATGTTCCTCTTCTCGGGATCTCTTTCTCTGGAGACCACCACAGTGGACTTGCTGCCCAACGCGAAGATATCCTGGGGATGCTGAGGCGCCTTGCTTTTAGCACCTCGACCCGCCGACGGCATTTTCCCTCGTTCCATTCTTCAATTGATCATAAGTTTTAGTTCTGGTCTCTGTAGCACTTGAAAATAGTCGCAGGTGTAAGCTGATTTCTGTTATAATCACAGTTTTATTTGCAAAATACTGCGGCTAAGCTAACCAACATCGAATTGACAACACAAATAAACAGTGACGTACAGACGTCTGTCTGTCTGACAGCCACAACACCGTTCAAAATCAAATTATTGTGAGATCAGTCAGATTTCTATCCCGAATTTAGTTGTTTCTGTTGAATGAAAATTATAGAAACGCTCATCCTAAAAATTTCAATTATAATTTTCACTTTTTTGCCTAATAATTATTAAACAAAAATAATATGATTTTCAAGCCATCAGAGGAGCAGAGTAGTTACCAGTGCCTTAAAAACAGGATTGTCGTAATCAATAAAAGAAATCGAACTGTCAAAATTGTCAAAAGGACCTAGACAAGCGAAACACAGAAAGGTACCTTTTTCTATTTTTATTACTGATTTTAGATGCAATCCACTATTAATCTATTGATAAATACTTTATAAACCGGGACAATAATGATATCTGTTAAATTTGATTACCAAAGTTATGTAACTGGTGTAAGAGGTTATGTTGGTTTCAGATGCTCACTTCCAGACTTTTGGGCGGTATGAAGGTGGCGCAGACCTCTGTAATGGTCACCAGGAACCTGGCGGCTGCGCAAACGGCCACTGACCCGATCCAGCAGCTTTTCCTCGACAAAATTCGCGAATACAAGCAGAAGAGCGCGTAAGTTCAAATAATTCTGACCTTGCTAATTAATTCGCTTAGTTATGTCATATTTTACTATAAGTAGAACTTCTGATGGTTTTAAGAGTCGTACAGAAGAAGTGGGTTACATTTACAATATTGACATGACATAGTATTGTTGGTTGGCCTACCAACCATAGTGAATGAACACTTTTCTCTTTATTTCAATGTATGTGAAACTAAATTCAACCTCTGCATACCATTGTAAATTAAATAGATTCAACTTGGATCCAAAACATAACTGAATTAAGTACCATTCTTATTACAAGAGGGTAGACAAAAAATAGATGTTCCAAAGTAATCCTTACTGAAAATTTAAAGTTTCCTAAACTATCATTATAATCACTGTTAATTTTGAACTTAATTCCTAATATTCCAGTGGTGGCAAACTGGAAGTCAGTCCCGCTATCGCCAAGGAGATGAAGCAAGAGCTGGAGAAACTAGAAAAACAGTATGGCGGTGGTTCCGGAGTGGACATGACCTCATTCCCTACATTCAAGTTTGAGGAGCCCAAGCTGGACCCCATCAACGAACAGCCTCTTTCCAAGTAAACAACCAAGTGATCGCCTCGTCATGGTATATTTATAAGTGTATAATAAAGTCATCGGATTAGACAGTCTGTATTTGTAGTTTCTTTATCTTAGGATTTTCCTGCTTATTAAAAGATGAGAAAGTTAACTGGTTATTGAATCACTAATTACATTATATGAATTTTATCAAAATTGAAGCTAACCTCTGAAAAACTAAATGAAGTTTTACCATTATAATGTTGAGTAGGGTTCAAACTTTAAATAAATAGTGAAATGGAAAAGAGTTTTAATGTAGCTCCTACACTTCTCACACATTTCAGCTGAAGAATAGAACCTCATCGTAACTTAGTATACTCTCCTGCATCCCCTGCACGCATAGCATGACCACCGTGGAAACTGGTTTTGTCGATTCTTCCGGTGGTCATGCTACGCGTGGTGCTGGAAGCGTCGCCAGACTGCTACGGTATGCTTACGTTTGCATGATACACTATTACTCTAGCAAGGGCAAGTCTGATCATCAGGCTAGCTAGACGCCTAGTAAACTGATAATAGCAATATCGCATTACAACTTTGTGCCTAATTTTTTCTTCAGGAGCATTTTCGGCTTCCGCAGCGGGACAAATTGTAGAAAGACGGTTTGTTTATTCATGCCGGGAACCTGAACCCGTTATAGTTTATTTTCCTACACTATAGTAAATCTATTGCCTTTAATACCACGTAGACAGCACTCGCGTGCGTGTTATCCGAAACTGTAACGAAGGTTGTCAAGAGGACTTTTCCCTGAACTGTTCTTCTAGGCCCACTGGACCAGGAATATACAAGATGTAAACAGACCCTTCACATAGCCGTCAACCAAACATTCTGTACATCAAACTAAGTAACTTTACGCAAAAATTATTGCTGGGAATTGACTTTTTTTTTGAGCTGAAAATACAAGTTTTACGGTAGGACTCGATGGAAAGCACTCAAAGCATTGTGCTGATGGATGAATTGAATAGTACGGAGGTCGTGGAGGTGTTTACAGTAAAAATCTTACATTAAAAACATGTATTTTAAAAAAAAACTTGTGAAAAAGTTTGAACTTTTAACCCCCATTATCTCCGTAACTAGAAGGTTTCCAGGTATGGTCTAAACCTAAAAAATGATCGCAAAGACGGGGAGAACAAGTACCTTTCGGTTATGTTCAGGGTCTATTTACAGCCTTTATTACACAAATGAACATAAGTGACATATCATATCAAAGACGATAAATAAAACCGTGATTGGATGAAAACGTGGTTAGGTGCTTTATTAGAAACTCAACAACTCTGTGACCTACGCCGAAGCGGAGGACGCCTGGAAAGTGGCATGTCCGGATACAGATCGGCCCGAGAACCTGTTTTCCCGGAGACAGTGGAATGAACCGCTCTGCAGATTGGTCCACTCTATTCACCACCCAGGAAAAATGGGAGGTCTGTAACAACTAGGATAAATATTTAGGTTCCGCTTTCTGTAATCAGTTGTTGGGAATTGGTATTTCATGGATTATCTTGACATCAAAGACCTAATACTGATCTTATTACACATGATAGACTGAAGTTATCAAAACACTTGACGTTTAAGAATTTGCTCTTATCTTCTTATTTTAGATTATTGAGAAAGATTTGTCAGTAGCGAGAATTTCCTTGGGGATTTTCCTCCCTGGATCTATGTTTATTGCTCAATATAACTAAGCACTTTATTCTGATAGCCTGTTTATGATCATTATTATTTACATCATTCATTATAACATTTTACTGCTCGTAAGTGTTCATCTCGAGGCGACAGTTAATCATGTGTGGTGAAACATTGCATAAATTCGCGCTCATTCATTCGCGTCGAATTTCCTTTTGATGTTGACTCAGCAAGCATATCAAAAATATGAAAATACGCTGAAAACAGCGGACAAAATCTACCAATAACGTGTTAGATGTGCGCGCTAAAATACACAGCGATTGGTATAATTTCCGTCAAGCGCTTGAAATTTTCCCGCTGGTTTCGTGCGTCGCTGTTTCCAGCCAGTCACATCGGAGAACCGGAGAGTTGTCGACGCATGACGCGTGTTTTCAAGTGATATTAGTCGTTATGGCGACCGGTTTCGTGGGGTCTACGAAGAGTTTTCCATTCTCTTTCGACGTGGATGTGGAGGAAGAGGAGCAGGGAAGGGGGACCCCACGGCTGAACAAGCGCATCGGTAAGTACTTGGCATGTGTTTCATTATCTGCCTTAAAATAATGTTTATATTGTTCGCGTTAGAGGTTTAATTGCACGGCTAGTGGCCTTTATGGTTTGATTACACTTTTATTTGTAATGGAATTTGATTTTGGAACGAGACAAGGTGATCATTATACCGCCACGGAGTAATTACGCCCTAAAATAAAACAAACTAAAATCTAATCAATGAGCCGACGACTTTAATTCTTTTGTTTGTCAATTAAAACAAATACGATTTTCATCAACAATTTTCCGTGTTCTTTGTGTAACAACGAATCTTGCATGTAATGTAAGACTAACAGAAACATTCATGCATACCGTGACCAGGACATCAGCTGTAATAGCCGGTTGTAATATCACGCTTGTTCGGTGTTCGGTCTCAATTTGCATGACAGACATAATATTTCTCCGGTCTCCGGAACACTTCAATGCGGCATTCGCTTGTTTTGTTGATGTTACCCGACCGAGTGCGGAAACCTCTGGACCGGGTTACTTGACCTAGCAACTGGGAGCTCCTCACTTTTCCCGGGTTATTCGATCGATAGTCGCCCAGCTGACTTGTATTGCGGACCACATAACTACCCATATGTCTACACCTATGCGTAGGTAGCTATACATGTAGGTTTAATGTCCCTTCCACGTTCCTACATTTGCGTGTATTGGTGGATTGAACAGCGTTCATAAAACAGCTAAAACTGTCGCAAATTACAGATATGGATTTTGGAGGACGAAGTTAGCAATCTAATTTATATTCGGGCCGCGCGGCCGCGCCACGAGCCAGTCAATTTACAGGATTGTGGTTGCCCGTTTAGTTGAAGAGTCTTGAAAATTATAACATTGTATGAAGTTTTCGTGCACGTTTGTATCCAGGTGTTGTTAAGGCACCTACAAGTCAGGATAAAGCAAAGTCGGGTTTTTTTTTGCGAAGAGTCTCATAGTTCCTATTGCCCTCTGTGCGTCCTCAAAAAAGAAAAAATAAACGTAGGGTACCCCAGGCTACAGCCGACATAGCGTAGTATTAGCCAATTGTTATTGTAGGCGGCCTCCATTAATTCTGGGAATAAGTCAAGCCTTCGCAGCCTACTTTATATATTGATTTCTTTGTAGAAATGGGAACTTTGAACGTATCCAACACTAGGTTTTATCCGCGGCTTCGCTTCGATTGTTTTAAATATAGTCTATGCTATGGCATTCGAGGATATTTGAAAAATTGTGCTGTCTTGCCTCAAAATAAAATTAATTGGCGTAAAGACAAAGAAATAGGATGAAGAGGATAATTCAGGATAGTGTTCTTGTCTAGAAATAAGTCACAAACGTAACCTGAATTATTTTATCCTCCTACAATATTTGTTATGTATCGCCACTCATTCATAGCCCGACTTCACCCTGGCTGGGTATAGGCCTCTCTTTTCCTGTGCTAATCTCCACGTTCCAGTGCCAACCCCATCCAAGATTTACCCGGGATAGTAACAATGTCGTCTGCCCATTTAGCCGCTGGATGAATGAATGAATGCGCCACTCACAACTTTATCCCACCTATCACCACCTCGCCCTGCTGGGTGTCCCGAACGGCTCCATTTGAGTTCGAAGACCTTCGATATTTTTAGTTAGTTAGTTTCGACGCTGTCTAACAAATTAAATTATGTCTACTTATCTTGATGAATTTCTATCCTGTATTCCACATGGCATCCTACTCAGGTTTCGAAATAATTTAGACAATTTGACAAGTCCCCATTGACATGTTATCGGCTTTTAGCCGAACTGATATCATCTGCTGATAAGATAATATGGTAATGTTAATGTACCATTATATTGAAAGGGAACTGTTTATCTTTATAGGGGAACATTAATAGTGTCCATTTAGTTTATGAGCTCCTCTTCGATTTATGACCAGATGACAGATATCTGGAGTGCAAGAGCTTAGTCTTTACCAGTCGCGAATAATAAAAATAAAGTATACAACTAAACACATTGATAAGTATTTCCTAACCCATAAATTATCTAATATCCAACATATGACTGCAGCTATGTAGTTAAAATTCCACATGCAACGATGACGCATTGACCGTGAACTGCTCTTATTTCTAAAGATTTCTTTGGAGAAGGTCTGTTTAACTTAATACATAGGTAGCATGTCTTATGTCTTCACAATCAGATATTTCGGCTATTCTGAAAACTTCATGTTTCATTGAATGGTCAGAATTTCCGGTTACAACAAAAACACTATATCTCCTTCATATCGGTGTTAATTAAAATAATCTAATCTATATATAATAAAATATGCAAAGATAAGTCTGTACTGTAATAATAGTGATTGGTGCCAATAATGATTTTATTGTCTGTTTCCGCAAGCTGTCTTTTAACTGCGCCTACGCTAATATTGTGAGCAATGTTATCTATCCGTGGATCCGTAACTGGAAGCTGAAAGAAAAAGCACATAAAATCAGTGCTTCCTGCATTTTTGCAATGCACAACGAAGTTTACTAAAGTAAAACTTAGATTTGATGAATTGTGGTGTAACCAAGATTTTCCTATATTTACGGAAAATGCTGGTGTAATACATAACCTCCTACTTTAGTCGGTAAAAGGAATCGTTCAACCATTAAAAAAAAGCTTTATAATAAAGACCAAACACAAGAAAAAACTACATTAGCCAGCCCGAGGAGTTTTTCTAAAGTTTCAAATGAACAAAGGTGACCGAACAGCGAGTTATAAGCGCAGGCCACACCGCGGCACCGCCAGCTAGCGAGCGAGCGAGCCGACCGAGGCATCGTTTCACCTATTTTCATACTTTGGTTGTGCTTTGGTTCACACCGCGAACGACGAAAGAGCCGAACCGAAGGATAAAAAGAACCTCGCTTGCCTCTCTCGCTCGCTCGCCAGCTGGTGGCGTTGCCTGCGCTTTATACCTACTTTTGTCGATAAAGGTTTCTTAATATTTTGTGTAAAAAAGAATACGATTATGATTACACCTATTATAGTCTTGAGGGAATTCCAGTCTTGTTTATATCCTGCTCAGAATGATACGGCAGCCGTGATGATAATGAAATAAAGTCTAATCTTATCCTTATCAGACCATTTTATTTACATAACTTAACAGTTAGGTATTCGTGGAACAAAATTAAAGTAGCGGAGAGATAAGCACAATATAGGCTGACACGCTTGAAGGACGAAACTAGGTTAGATTAGGTAGGGATCAGGCACCCCCCCAAACTGTTAGGCTGGGACCGCCTAACAGTTTGGGGGGGTGCCTGATGGGCTCACGCAGGCAAAGCCGTAAGCCAGCAATTTGGTTGAGACGGGTTACCCCGAATAAATAAAGGCAGATGGGGGGGAGGGGGCTTTGAAAAACTAAATTATATCAACCATTTCTGGATTTACCTATACATAACGATCATCTTCAGCTTACCAAAAAGAGCTTGTACTTCTCCACGAATATGTTAGATTTTCGTGTTTGTCGTTGTCGATTCACGTAAGAAAAGTCAAGATTCAAGGGCGATCGCAGCGAGCTCCTTTAATGCAGCACCCAGTTCGAATTTGAATTTTAACACTACATCGGGTAGGTTACATTTTCTTTTGACCATTCATACAGGAGCTATATGTATAGGTACTTAGACGCAAGAGCGAGCGAAGGAAGCTCGAAAATTTTTGCACCCATTCTTGGATAAATTAAGTTATTTTTGTTCATTCATACAGGAATGAAAATAGGAGGAACTCTATCAACTTATGGAGAATTGAAAAAGTACAGGATGTATTACTGACGTGTAAATCCAAAACACTGTATCTCAGAAATACCAATTTCGTGAAAAGGGCTTTTTAAACTTTTTTTGGTTTTTGGTACGTTTTGTAAATATATTTATAACATAGTATATAGTGGCAGGTACCAAAAGATAGGTATTTTTACGTCTTATCTAACCATCTAAATTTTACAACCGTACGATCCATACAATAAGAATTAACCATGTAAACGTGTATTGCCCCTATAAGACTTAAAAAAATGTATCCAATTGTTTGTGCAAAACACTGTATGTTTTGTTACAGTGTATTGGTTTTATGAGAACAGAGCTATTGGATCATACAAGAACACTGTATTTTCAAATACAGTTTATTACCTTAACAATAATAGGTATTTAAGAGGGTGTCCGAATGAATTTACATTAACAATTCTAATTACAGTTGGCAATAATAAAGTTTTTTTGCGTGTTAAATTTTATTTGGGTACCTACCTACTTCGGTCAAAGATAAAAAAACTTAATTTATATTAAAAATATATATTTATTAAAAATAAAATCAATTTTCTTAATTAACTCAATAGTTACCTCTTCGAATCAAATCGTACAATAAATCAATAAAATAATAGCAATCAAGTCATAATGAAACGAAAGATTACAAATAAAATCAAACATTTAAAATTTAAAAAATTAAAAACTATATAAACAAAAACTCAACTTAGGAATGACTTCTCCACACATTCTTAATCATTTCTTCGAATCAAATCTTAGTTAGAACAACCGTAGCAAGCAAAAGTAAAATTAACATTCACCAAGTCATTAATTATAAAAATTATTCTTATAAAACTAACAATACAAATCAAATGTGAAAAATTTAATAATGAGATCAAGTTTTTATTAATAATCAGTCTGTAAATTATTTTGAGGTCTTAGGGTTATATTAAATCAGTATCAATGTGTTCGTCAAGATCGGGTGATTCCGAGACAACAAGATTTTCATAAAAAAATGTTCTAGTTCGAGGTATTGACTTACACAGTGCTAATAACTCTTTTTTTTTTATCTCGCTAATACCTCTAGGTTCAGTCTCCCTAGGTATGTCTTCCAAAAGATCAGTTACACCGGTCGTTATTTTTTCCCGCAATACAATTTCTATTTTCTTTTTCAAAAAAGATATCTCCTTAAATTCTGCGTTATAATCATTCTTGACAAATATTGTTAATTCATTTCTTCTGAATTCTATTACTTTAAGGTTATGTATATTATACCCTTTGGGGAATACTACTTTGGAATCATTACTAAATATGATCATATGTGTGTGACTTAATAAGTCGACTTGCATGTTTTTTCGTGAACTTTTAATATTAGATATAAAATCATCTATATCGTAGACTTGGCCCTTAGATTTCAATTTCTTTGTAATTGCAGCGTGTACAGCATCTGCGGCCATAAAGGTGTGTCCTGGCTCGAAGTATTCCAGAGTAATTTTATCTATATTTGTCATTTTATCATTTATTACTCTTATTAAAGCAGACAAAAGTATCTTGTTTTTGTTTTGAGCATTACAGTTATCTAAGAAAAATGTTATAGACTTCAGGTCTCTGCAATATTTTCTAAGAAAATGGGTGTATGTAGAAGCAACATTGTGAGCTTTTCTACCACTTTCTCCCTCATGCCAAACTGCACAGACAGCCTGTTTGTTTTTTCCCGGGGGCACAAATGATTCGTTGAAAAGTACGAGTTTTCTTGAGAAAAAGTATTCTTTTGTGGTCAACAGTGGCATACAAATAGCTTTTTGCATATCTACAGTATATAGCATGTCTCGTCCCTCAGAATTTTCACACTTTTCTTCTATTGCTTTTAAATCTCTTCTTGATTCTCTTTTGTTTTCTAGATGTTTGCCTAAGTCTATACAGTCATTACAATTACACGGTAGAGGTAATATTTTATGCTTTAACTCGTGGTTTCTACATTTCGTATAAATGTCTTGAGCTGGCTCTGCTGTAGAAAGATTAAGCTGTTTGATCATGTGGTGAAAATGTGCCCAACTACAAACTTTCAGGTTTTTCTCTTGACAGTATATTTGGAATTCTTTGTACATGGATGTAAAATTCACGCCTACTGGCAGATATTTTCTGTTTGGCGCATGTTTTATATTATAGTGTGATGGCATAGGGTTATACTTTAATATAAAAGTTTTCATTTCGTCTTCTTACTCCGCAGAAAAAGCATTATAAGGTGTGTGTCGACCTCTGGGATCAGGAGCAGCACTAATTTTAGGATTTTTATTTCCAGTCAAGTGATTTTGCTTTAGAACAGCCTGGACTGCTTCATCGTTACTGTACCCTAAGGTATTTAAAAAAAATGTTTTGCATACTTTGAACTCATTAAGAGTCCATGTCAAAGTATTGTGTCTCCTTGAGTTAGGTCCAGCCGTTTTGGTTGCAGTGGACATTTTGTGCACCTGCCTTGACAAGAAATCCCGTCGTCTCTGTCTGTCCATACTCCAAAACTGAGTGTGAATAATCTCTCTGTCCGTTTCGGAGATGTTAACGGAACAGTTTTTTTTGCAGTTTTGGCAGGGAGGTCTCATGGGATGCTTTTTTGTTTGATTTGCTAAAATAACTTTAGGATCTCGACTTCTTTTGACTGGTGGATAATAAGATTCTTCTAGTGTTTCACACGGGAATACAGCACTTGACGTATCGAGACACTCTACGTTAGAAGTAGAAGAGGACACCGTGTCTACATTAATTACCGGTCCAGTATCAGAATGCAATGATGGACCCTCTGGGCAGGGTTGGCTACTTAATTCCTTACATAATTCTTGAATGGTACTAGAAGTAGGTACGGGTATTAAATCAGCGTAGTTGACGTCGCCACCAAGATTATCAGCAATACACTCATTTATTTGAGATTCACTAAGGGGTATCAAAGGGCTGATATTACGTGAATCGAATACATATGTGGAACAGTCATATTCAATGCTATCACAATCGTATGATGTATTGATACCAGGACGCTCCTTATTACTGCCAGTGATATTTTCTTTTTCATTCAACACACTGTTCAATTCTGAAGCCATTGTGGTACATGATGACTTGTTGTGATGTTGTATATTGCTTTGTGACAATTTCACTAATAATCTATTACGGTATCCACTCATTGTTATTATTTATAAACTCGTCAAAACGCACAAATCTAAACCGATTAAAAGTACGCGCTTCCGATCAAAACACCGTCCAAGCAAGAGCAATGATTCACGACTACTAACCGTTGAGCTCCCGCTCCACCCCCCGCGCGTCTTTTACGTATCACGCGTAGGGAAGTTTCGCCGCGCGCGACGTACCAAGATTGTTTGGTTTTCGAAAACACTGTATCTCAGAGTTTCGACTAATCGCGCTTAAACTTTTTAGCCAACACACTGTAACTTCGGTTACAGTGATATGCCATACCAAACCATAAATGTAACTAAAATACAGTGTTTTTAGGTGGTCATATTTCCTTCTACATACCATAAAATGCAAAAGTAATAATATAGGGATATGTAACTGCCCCGAAAAAATCAAATGAGCGCTATTAAGGCAAAACACTGTAACTCGAGTTGCAGTGTTTTGGATATACACGTCAGATTAGTGAGTGAAGCAAGCTCGAAAATTTTAGCACCACTCCTTTTGTTAATTTATACAGAAATGAGAAAAGGAGGGACTCGGACAACTTTTGCAGAATTGAAAAAGTATAGGATGTAGGCGATACGTGTACTATATTGTGTAACAAACATGAAAACTCCAAAAATATGAGAAATTTTGAACAAATTAAAGATAAGAATAAAATAAATAAAGAAAAAGACTGAAAAAGAAAAGAGTAAAGAGTATGACGCTCGTAGGATAGATTTTAACTTATTTTCGGGCATAGAATTAAAATTTAATCATGAGGAAATAAGTAAATAACGTCTATTTATGTTCTTGATTCGTCCAAAGGATTTTTATTTATTTATTTATTTATGGACACACAAAATACTTAACAAGACATAACATTAAGATAGAAGAGCACAAAGGTACTGCTTATTTCATGCGAAATCTCTTCCAGCAGACCTGCGAGAGGAAAGTAGGATTAGAAATGTAGACACAGTGTGTAGAAAAGACAAAACAGGAAAATTGAAATTGGAACTTAAAACAAAGTTTTTCAACTAGACTGCGAGCAAAAACAAATCAAAATGGACTTGCCACCTTTTGGAAAAAAGTTAGGACAGTCTATTGTTAAAATAGTTAAACTATTGTCCAAATATTTTCGTAAAGTTGGTCTATTGACTGTTATTACTTTGTGTGTATATCATAAAACTATGAGTAAACAGAGCCGTTGAACTTGGCTGAGGTTACTGGTTTCCGTGTTCCGTCGCGCCCACGCGAACTCGTGGATGACATGCTATTATTGTCTGGCATGATAAGAGAATTTGTCTTTTAAAAAGTAAAATTCTTTGAAGTTTAATTTAAATTCAAGTCAAGTTTTTAGAGAAGTTTCGTCTTTTCAAAATGGATAAGGAAAGTCAAAAGAGAGATCGGTTGCTAACACTGCTGACGTGTATATCCAAAACACTGCAACTCGAGTTACAGTGTTTTGCCTTAATAGCGCTCATTTGATTTTTTCGGGGCAGTTACATATCCCTATATTATTACTTTTGCATTTTATGGTATGTAGAAGGAAATATGACCACCTAAAAACACTGTATTTTAGTTACATTTATGGTTTGGTATGGCATATCACTGTAACCGAAGTTACAGTGTGTTGGCTAAAAAGTTTAAGCGCGATTAGTCGAAACTCTGAGATACAGTGTTTTCGAAAACCAAACAATCTTGGTACGTCGCGCGCGGCGAAACTTCCCTACGCGTGATACGTAAAAGACGCGCGGGGGGTGGAGCGGGAGCTCAACGGTTAGTAGTCGTGAATCATTGCTCTTGCTTGGACGGTGTTTTGATCGGAAGCGCGTACTTTTAATCGGTTTAGATTTGTGCGTTTTGACGAGTTTATAAATAATAACAATGAGTGGATACCGTAATAGATTATTAGTGAAATTGTCACAAAGCAATATACAACATCACAACAAGTCATCATGTACCACAATGGCTTCAGAATTGAACAGTGTGTTGAATGAAAAAGAAAATATCACTGGCAGTAATAAGGAGCGTCCTGGTATCAATACATCATACGATTGTGATAGCATTGAATATGACTGTTCCACATATGTATTCGATTCACGTAATATCAGCCCTTTGATACCCCTTAGTGAATCTCAAATAAATGAGTGTATTGCTGATAATCTTGGTGGCGACGTCAACTACGCTGATTTAATACCCGTACCTACTTCTAGTACCATTCAAGAATTATGTAAGGAATTAAGTAGCCAACCCTGCCCAGAGGGTCCATCATTGCATTCTGATACTGGACCGGTAATTAATGTAGACACGGTGTCCTCTTCTACTTCTAACGTAGAGTGTCTCGATACGTCAAGTGCTGTATTCCCGTGTGAAACACTAGAAGAATCTTATTATCCACCAGTCAAAAGAAGTCGAGATCCTAAAGTTATTTTAGCAAATCAAACAAAAAAGCATCCCATGAGACCTCCCTGCCAAAACTGCAAAAAAAACTGTTCCGTTAACATCTCCGAAACGGACAGAGAGATTATTCACACTCAGTTTTGGAGTATGGACAGACAGAGACGACGGGATTTCTTGTCAAGGCAGGTGCACAAAATGTCCACTGCAACCAAAACGGCTGGACCTAACTCAAGGAGACACAATACTTTGACATGGACTCTTAATGAGTTCAAAGTATGCAAAACATTTTTTTTAAATACCTTAGGGTACAGTAACGATGAAGCAGTCCAGGCTGTTCTAAAGCAAAATCACTTGACTGGAAATAAAAATCCTAAAATTAGTGCTGCTCCTGATCCCAGAGGTCGACACACACCTTATAATGCTTTTTCTGCGGAGTAAGAAGACGAAATGAAAACTTTTATATTAAAGTATAACCCTATGCCATCACACTATAATATAAAACATGCGCCAAACAGAAAATATCTGCCAGTAGGCGTGAATTTTACATCCATGTACAAAGAATTCCAAATATACTGTCAAGAGAAAAACCTGAAAGTTTGTAGTTGGGCACATTTTCACCACATGATCAAACAGCTTAATCTTTCTACAGCAGAGCCAGCTCAAGACATTTATACGAAATGTAGAAACCACGAGTTAAAGCATAAAATATTACCTCTACCGTGTAATTGTAATGACTGTATAGACTTAGGCAAACATCTAGAAAACAAAAGAGAATCAAGAAGAGATTTAAAAGCAATAGAAGAAAAGTGTGAAAATTCTGAGGGACGAGACATGCTATATACTGTAGATATGCAAAAAGCTATTTGTATGCCACTGTTGACCACAAAAGAATACTTTTTCTCAAGAAAACTCGTACTTTTCAACGAATCATTTGTGCCCCCGGGAAAAAACAAACAGGCTGTCTGTGCAGTTTGGCATGAGGGAGAAAGTGGTAGAAAAGCTCACAATGTTGCTTCTACATACACCCATTTTCTTAGAAAATATTGCAGAGACCTGAAGTCTATAACATTTTTCTTAGATAACTGTAATGCTCAAAACAAAAACAAGATACTTTTGTCTGCTTTAATAAGAGTAATAAATGATAAAATGACAAATATAGATAAAATTACTCTGGAATACTTCGAGCCAGGACACACCTTTATGGCCGCAGATGCTGTACACGCTGCAATTACAAAGAAATTGAAATCTAAGGGCCAAGTCTACGATATAGATGATTTTATATCTAATATTAAAAGTTCACGAAAAAACATGCAAGTCGACTTATTAAGTCACACACATATGATCATATTTAGTAATGATTCCAAAGTAGTATTCCCCAAAGGGTATAATATACATAACCTTAAAGTAATAGAATTCAGAAGAAATGAATTAACAATATTTGTCAAGAATGATTATAACGCAGAATTTAAGGAGATATCTTTTTTGAAAAAGAAAATAGAAATTGTATTGCGGGAAAAAATAACGACCGGTGTAACTGATCTTTTGGAAGACATACCTAGGGAGACTGAACCTAGAGGTATTAGCGAGATAAAAAAAAAAGAGTTATTAGCACTGTGTAAGTCAATACCTCGAACTAGAACATTTTTTTATGAAAATCTTGTTGTCTCGGAATCACCCGATCTTGACGAACACATTGATACTGATTTAATATAACCCTAAGACCTCAAAATAATTTACAGACTGATTATTAATAAAAACTTGATCTCATTATTAAATTTTTCACATTTGATTTGTATTGTTAGTTTTATAAGAATAATTTTTATAATTAATGACTTGGTGAATGTTAATTTTACTTTTGCTTGCTACGGTTGTTCTAACTAAGATTTGATTCGAAGAAATGATTAAGAATGTGTGGAGAAGTCATTCCTAAGTTGAGTTTTTGTTTATATAGTTTTTAATTTTTTAAATTTTAAATGTTTGATTTTATTTGTAATCTTTCGTTTCATTATGACTTGATTGCTATTATTTTATTGATTTATTGTACGATTTGATTCGAAGAGGTAACTATTGAGTTAATTAAGAAAATTGATTTTATTTTTAATAAATATATATTTTTAATATAAATTAAGTTTTTTTATCTTTGACCGAAGTAGGTAGGTACCCAAATAAAATTTAACACGCAAAAAAACTTTATTATTGCCAACTGTAATTAGAATTGTTAATGTAAATTCATTCGGACACCCTCTTAAATACCTATTATTGTTAAGGTAATAAACTGTATTTGAAAATACAGTGTTCTTGTATGATCCAATAGCTCTGTTCTCATAAAACCAATACACTGTAACAAAACATACAGTGTTTTGCACAAACAATTGGATACATTTTTTTAAGTCTTATAGGGGCAATACACGTTTACATGGTTAATTCTTATTGTATGGATCGTACGGTTGTAAAATTTAGATGGTTAGATAAGACGTAAAAATACCTATCTTTTGGTACCTGCCACTATATACTATGTTATAAATATATTTACAAAACGTACCAAAAACCAAAAAAAGTTTAAAAAGCCCTTTTCACGAAATTGGTATTTCTGAGATACAGTGTTTTGGATTTACACGTCAGACTGATGAATGATCAATATAAATATTTGTATATCTATGAAATATTAGATCACCACTTCTGGTTATTAAAATTAACTCCACGAAAAATCAATCTTACATGTAGCTACAGATGTGCGTATGTAGAAGATATAGATAGACTCTTTTTCTTAGCGTATCGATGGCAAAAAGTTCTAATGTGTTTAGCCCAAAACTCAGCCACGCGAACTCCGCTCACTGATACAGTTAATAGATTTTCAAATTCGCAGGTGACAGGGCATGAATGCAAGATGGATAGAATAACTCACATAAAAAAAAAAACTGAAACGTTTTAAGAAGAGAACAAATTCTTATGAAGCACTAAATTTTAGACTGAACCGAAATAACAAAAGGAATTATAAGGCAACATGAGACATTTCAAAGTGAAGCCAAGTGTCCAATAACAGCTTGCAACTGAATAACCATCAATCATCTCACTATCAGTCACAAACGAATCTTCAAGAAGATATATGAAACATCAGGGTATATTTAACAGATCTTGGCATGCCAACTGAAGAGAGATGGCTGCCTAGCTATGCGTCATCAGCTCGCTAAACGTCGATTCAGTTTGTCATCACCCGTGGTCATCACTGACGAAGGAAACGGCGCCAAAAGACTGTTGGTCTACTTACTTACTTAGTCAAGAAATATTTGGCATATAAGCTTTGGAATTTAAACGACAAATCAAGCGGAATGTTTTATATCCTGAGATTAAGTCGTCAGAACATTGTGTGTTTCTTTTTTGAGTATTCTACGTGTGAAATTGAATTTTAAAACGGATGACGTACCTAGGCTGTTACAGCATTTCTGAGAAAATTTATTTAGGGAATAAATGATAATGGAGAACATAAATAAATGTCTCATTGGTCTAGTAGTCGCAAGCGTTACTGCTGGGCTGCTGAAGTCTTGGGGTATTCCCAGGTCGGGGCAAATGTTTAAAGTTTATGAATTTAGAGTTTCTCAGTACCATACCAGAGTCTGCATAAATAAAATGTCACATCATTGAAAAGAAACAGATCGCGATCCAGTACTGAAACTGTAACAAAGTATACAGAATAGGTGGAAGCGCCGCTCATTTGGTGGCGTTCCTCAGGGTTCATTGTTATTTATGAATAGTAGTAGGTTGTAGTAGTACATCTTCAAAACAAGGGTGCTAATGCTTGGTTACATCAAGAACAAATAAAGGAGATAGTGATGACACAAATTAGAGAAAAGTGGTCAATGACAAGAGCGTGCAGTCTCTTACGTTGGTGACGAGATTAACTTTATTTCAGAAAATGTTCTGGAAACTAATTTTCGCCCGAGTAACAGTTAGGTATAAATAGCACACATGTACGTCTTCTATCAGATGTGGCACGTTCAACCTAAGGTTGCCACTATAAGCCTGAAAATAATGTCTTTTTGAAACGCTCCCTGGCAGAAACAAATTGCCCATGATTATATCGCTTATCACAGGTACTAAACTGTGTTAATACACACCCATAAAACTCAATTCCACTGCATTTTAAACTCTAAACCAACACTACTAAAATACAGAACGTTGTACCTATCTAACAAGCTGACACTCTTAGAGTAATTTACACAGTAATCTTCGAGCGACAACGCATAATAGATCGCGCGTGACGCTTCACTGAAAACTGAACGAACAAAAGAGTCGAAACGAACATCGTGCCAAGCTCAGTCTTGGGCCAAACATTGCCACAATAACATAGTGTTAGTGTTCAGAAAAAATAGTGGAAAACATTATCTGATCAAGTGTCTTGAGTACCGGAATTTTCCAGTTCAAAATTATATGTGACAGGTGCATAGTGCTCCATTTTGAAATGGTTTGACAGCTGCAGTGTTCCATAATATTCTGTTTGACGTAAATAGCCAGTTGCGTCCAGGGACATAATCACGTAAACTCGGTCAATTAGAATGAATTGATCATCTAGCACCCTTTTGATAAGGTATTTTAGTGTCGTTTGAAACCGACATTGAACAGCACCAGGTAACACGACAACACTTTTAAAACTGTCCTTGACGTCATCGATTATAGAGCTTTTTGGCTTAATAAAAGTAGTTGTTATGTGACGACACTATTAGAAGCTGGTCAAACTCTACGGTCATTTTCCTAATATACTTTCTAAGGTTTAAGTAAATATGTATATGTTATTGAGGGAAATCATGCCAACCACAGGTTAGCCAATTTAATAGCTAGCCGTACGTAAACAAACTGTAGAAGAACTGAGGTTTTCATACCAGATGTAATTTTCTGATAGAGTTCATACGATCGATTTAGTTGATAACAAACTTTACGTGAGGTCTCGCTTGATTGCAGTTCGTGCAATGACTGGACAATTTGAGAATGAACAAGAGATGTTGTGAATAGAATGTTTTGCTCCAAATAGTTTTTGTCAAGTCATGAATGTTCTGGAAGTATACGAAATAAACGCATTTCAAGGGTATTTTCCTAAAGACAATGCTACTGTAACAGTAAGTAAGCATATGACTACAATTAATTATAGAATAATTAGAGAAGTACTGGATACTTACCTAAGCCTTAGAAAGAAGGAGGTACCAATACATCAAATGTGGAGATTAGTGATATTACGAAGCTAAACAATAGCGTAATAAGTCATTCATATTTTAAGGATATCTCATATAATTAATTATCATTCTAAAGCTACCTGTAAATTCATAAACACCTCATAATAACTAAGTTCCCACACATAACATCCACGTTGTTATTCCAAATCATTTGACTTTAAATCTCGATTTAGAATCCTAATTGATATTTATTTCGATCACAAAGAATCATCTGTTTTCTCTCAAAACGAACGGTGTTTCTTATAAATCGCGTCTGATGAATTCTGATAGGTCTTTGACTTTCAGTACTTACTCGTGGTGCGTTTCAGTGGGTGTTTGGCAGCTTTCCCGCTAAAAATAGCTTCCATTTTGTTGTCAATAAACTCGACTGCTACCTGGCAATTTGGCAGGATAATTTAAGATGGCGCCAAAGGCAAAATGTTTGTTTGTGTGCGCGCATTGTGAGGTGGAGACAGTAAATAAGCTTCATACGAAGATTGATTGGTTGCTTGGCCATTCTGTCAATCAAATTAGCTATGCAGGACATATTGCTTCATCTCTTTACCACACTAAAGTTAGATTAAATAAATTCGCTGTTGTAAGAGGTGGTTGTATGCCCGCAGAACTGAATATTTTTTACGTAAAACTTTCAGTTTCAGCCTGTCGACTAAAAGACGACAGATAATCAAACTTTACCACTTAGATTGTAAAAATGATGTCAAACATTTCCCAAAAAAAGTAAAGTGACATTCCTACCATACACGATTTCTACAATAGATAATGTATTAGATACAAAAAAAAAAGTCTTTCAACAGGACTGGCAATCAATAGATACATATGCGATTCTTGAAAAAAAAAACAAACAAATTCTCATACAACAATAGACAGACTACATACAGACTATCTCGATGCATGCAGATGCATGTCTGAAGACCTTTTTTTTTCCCGAATATATTCTGAGTTTCTTTTAGAAAAAAATTACAATCTGACAGGCCTGGAGGGTAGGCGTCCTCCTTGACGGATGCAGCTGACTTAATCGCCACCTACAGGGTGGCGATTAAGTCAGCTGTATGTATAATACGGTTATAGGTTTTTCATCATCTTAGATAATCGCTGATAGAATGTTGCTTGTCTAGGCTATCACTTGTTTGAATCTCAAAATGCCTAAATTCCCAAATCTGTCCGCACAGCGAAACTCGGTTGAGTTTAGTATTTGCAAGCATTTGATCTACTCTTTCCTTTCTATCTGGTGGTGATGTCTGGCAACCAGAAACCACTACATGACGACCACAACACAAGATTAATTGCCTGTGCTAATGTCGTGTATGCACATCATTTATAATAATCATTATTTATTATTCTGCTTGCATATTATGTATATGCAACTCCGGCAATGAGGCATATAAAGGGTGTAAATAGACCCCTAACATTACCGAAAGGCACTGGTTCTCCCCGTCTTTGCGATCAAAGTTCCAACTTTTTCACAATTTTTTTTTTTAATATACGTGTTTTTAATGTAAGATTTACTTTACACACCTCCAGACCCCCGTACTATTCAATCCATCCATCAGCACAAGGCTTTGAGTGCTTTCCATCGAGTCCTACCGTAAAACGTGATGCCCCAAAAAAAAAGTCGATTCCCAGCAATACTTTTTGCGTAAAGTTACTTAGTTTGATGTGCTTGGTTGACGGCTATGTGAAGGGTCTGTTTACACCCTGTATTGTAAAGAATGATAATATGGAACAACTTATACAACATTATTTTTAGTAAATTGCGAAACCTGAATACAGTTTGTTCAGAATAAGTAAATGAATTGATTCCAATAATTTTAAACCATGTTATATTTTGTCCCAAAAATATTTAAAAGAAGTTACTAGTTGGACACCGAGCAATATTAAGTACCTATCGCAATAATATAGGTACCTACTGCCAAATTATTATTATCAATGAGCTTAAGACGACGCTGGAGGCGCGCGCTCGGGCTCGTTGCGTGGTGACCACGTTTTTGAGCGGACGACCAGGTAACAGAACAAGATTATAACTTGGTGATTTTCCATGATACAGTTTTGAAATTTTGTACATGGATTCTTTACATAAAAATACTTGACGTATTTCAGGTTTCGCATATACTAAAACTAATGTTGTATATATCTTTAATTTGAATCTTCCTCTTCTTCGTATCGCTGGCTGGACAGATCTTTTGTTGGCCCAAAGCTACGCCACTTCCACGCAACCAGCAGCAGTTACTTTGACTGCAAGTTTGGAAGTAGCAGCAGTCTTGTTGTCTCCTTAATCCTTTCAACACGATGATAGGGGCCGGTCTTTCTGGGTTTGTATCCAACGCCTATACGTTCACAAGATTTTAGGGAAAAAAAAGGGGTAGTTCGACAAGTTTTAGTTATGAGCGAGTCATTGATGAGTTCGATTCTTGCGAAGGCACAAGAGTCTCGGTGGGATATTATGACCTTGGTCAGCGCAATACAATGTTCAACCTCGGTTCTGGAGGTTTTATCCTCTTCATTGTTATTTCAGAGACGTCCATTCAGTTGCGTCTTTCCAAACATCGAATCAGGAAATCTGTCGAGAAGTTTAATAGATAAGCGAATTATTTATTTCATTAATCAGAGATTTCACTTAACATTTTAAACATTATCGTTTCTCGATTAAATGCGAAAGATTATTTCTGAAACGGACACAAATGTCACGCTGATATAATCTACATTTCACGTCGTAAACAACATTGACATGGTTCCAATCCCGTTTTATTAATTAATATAAATAAAGGCGTCTGCAAGTTATTACGCTTCGCCCACGACCTCAGACGATGCTACGTGTGGTGTGACGCGAGTACGCGACACGAGCGAGCTTCACTTGTTTCATTTGCGTGAAAGCCATCGCGTCTACAATTCGCGCAATTTTGACCCGACTGACCCAGAAAAAGAGTAACGTTTTTCACGCGTTTTTACAGTCGCGAGCACCAATATGTAAACACTTTCCTAAATGTAAAAGCCATTTTCGCAAGAAATAACAATATTAACTTGGAGATAGGATCTTTTTCATCAAAATATGAGTCCAAGAATACTATGTGCGTAACAACATGATATTTTATCGTAACAGTAGGAGAAAAACACTTTTAAAAGTTGTTAAGTTTTTACATATTGATGCTCGTGACTGTACTGCGGAGTCGGACATTATTTATGTCTGTAAACGGATGAACCGATTTGGATAAATTATACATCGTTAGATTGGTCTTGGTGGCGCAAGTTTCACTGGCTATATAAACAAACAAGGAAAAATGGCCGTTTTTGGGCGCCATAATATTGTAGAATTCCAATTTTGTTTCCTCCAAACCCGTGAGTGGGGTATCAAAATGAAGGGTTTTAAACGGTGATTACAAAAATATACTCGTTTATATATTTAAAAAAGTAATTCGAAAACACAGATCGTTTAAAAATATTTCACATTAATAAACTAAAAAGTCGGGCAAAAAAAAATCTAAAACACCCCACTGTTTTTTTATTTAAAATGCTTGAGCGAGTAGCTCGTGGCCAAGCCATTATGCAGTACACTTTGGCGCTAGACACCTTTAGCTTGCTCGTATGTATTATTGTATTGTATTGTATTGTATAACGGGCTGGTGTCCGCAACTCCACGTTAAAGCGCGTATTTTGCGTGCGGGTGGGAAATCTATTCGATCCACCCTAACTCCCCGAAAAAGGCCAGCAGCGCCTTGATGTTGCTGACAATCTCGCGGAGAGTACCTGGGGTACCGAAGTACTTTGCCCTGTATGTTGCAACCACTGGGCAATGTTGAAGCACGTGGGCTGCTGTTTCGTCTTCCTCCATGCAGGCTCGGCACAGGGGGCTGTCTGTGACTCCTATGACAAAGAGGTGTTTATTAAAAGAGCCGTGTCCAGTGATGGCGGCTGTGAGTGTGCGCAGCTGTAGTTTGGACAGCCTAAGCGCTCGTTTGGTGAGGCGGCCATCGATAGTAGGAAGTGCTTCCTTGGCCTGCCTGCACTCGCCATGGTCCAGCCACAGCTTGTGGTGTTGTTCGCTGGTTCGTTTCCTTACCAGTGTGCGTAGGTACCCGAAGGGGAGTGGCACAATGGGTTCGGGACCCACTGCTGCCATGCTCGATCCCCTTCTAGCGAGTTCGTCCGCTGCATCATTGCCTCGGGAATCGCTGTGTCCTTTGATCCATTGGATGGTTATATTATTGTGATTACCAACCTGGTTCAGGCGTTGGTGACACTCGCGTATTAACCCAGAGTTGACTATATGGTTGTTTAGTGCTAACAGAACAGCCATGCTGTCTGAGAGTATACGAATAGAGTGGTCCACAACCCCCCTGGCTAAGATGGCTGATGCCGCCAGGGAAATGCCCATGCATTCTGCCTGAAAAACCGTGTTGTGGACCCCCAGTGGTGTGGCAATATGGATGTTGAGATCTTCCGAGAAGACTCCAGCTCCAGTGCCAGTACCTGTTTTAGATCCATCTGTGAAGATCCGTAGTTCCGCAGGGCTCAATCCCTCGCAGCGGTGGTCCTCATGGAGTTGGATTTTGTATTTTTTGTCGAATACGAACTGTTTGGGTATCCGATCGTTTGTTGCTTTTGCCAGGGGGAACTCAATATAGAATCCCTCCAGTACGGCAGTGTGCTGTGTTTCTTTCTTACCCCAAAGTTTAAGTGTATTAAGGCGTACTGCCGTCATCGTCGCCTCCTGCTGTATAAACAGATGGAGCGGTGGGAGGCCCAACATGGCTTCGAGAGCTGCGGTCGGAGTAGTCCTCATGCAACCTGTAATCGCCATGCAGGCAAGCCTTTGCATGCGTTGCAGTTTAATGGAGGCCGTGGCTAGTCTGGTGCGGTGCCACCAGACTACTGCCCCGTAGGTGATCATGGGTCGGATCACCGCGCAATATAACCAAAGTATAATTTTAGGGGATAGGCCCCACTTCTTACCTATCATCTTTCTGCATTGCCAAAAGGTGATGCAGGCCCTGTTTAGTTTGTTGTCTAGATGACTACTCCAGTTTAACTTACTATCCAGGATGACTCCCAGGTACTTGACCTCGTCGGCTAACTGGAGTTCTGTATCGAAAAGTTTGGGTAGGCGATAGAGGCCTAGTGTTCGTTTTAGGGTAAACATGACTAGTACCGTTTTCGTGGGGTTTACTGATAGGTCGAAATCTCTGCACCACCGTTCAACGATGCGTAGCGCCTGTTGAGTGAGATTGCAGATTGTGCCCGTCACTTTCCCCGAGATGAGGATGGCGAGGTCGTCAGCGTACCCTATTGTGTAGAAATGGTTCGCGTTGAGTTTAGTGATAAGATCATTTATCACCAGATTCCAGAGGAGGGGGGATAGTACGCCTCCTTGGGGACAGCCTCTGGCTATCATGGCCATCTGCTGTTCCTCTGCAAGACGAACCACTCGTTTACTTAACATGTTAGTGATCCAGTCAGTCAGTACCTGTTCTACTCCGTGTCGAGAGAGGGCGGTGCTAATGCTGGAGAAGTTTGTTTTATCGAAGGCTCCTTCGATGTCTATGAAAGTACCCAGACAGGTGCCCTTCTGATGTATCGCTTCTTCTATCCGGCCGACCACTAGATGGAGAGCGGATTCAGTGGACTTACCCGTTGCTCGTATGTATATGTAGGGCGCTTTATTTTCATCTAAAGCGTGGGTTGCGTTTGTATTGATTCACTTTAATTAAATTGGTTCACGTAATCTCTCACTGGTTGCAATCGAGGGTCGATGCGTGGCTTCGTGGAAAAGCCTTTGATATAGGTAGGTAGGTAGATAGTAACAAGTTCACTGACGGTGTCCCACTTTTCACCCAAAGCCCTAAGTAATAAGGTTGAGAAGTGGTCGACCCTCAGCTTAGTGCACTCTTAAGCAAATTGCGATTATGTACTACACATAATCGCAATTTGCTTGATTAGGTTTTTAATATGGTTGCTAAGTTTAATAATAGGATGAAATAAATTAATCAGCTACGATGACGTATTTTTGCTTCATCAATGCTCGTGTAATGAGAAATAGGTTCTTAGTACTTACCTAGTTATAGGTTTGTCCAGAGTTGAATTTAGTCTCTGAAAATGACCTATTTTTTCGAAAAACTGTCATAACCGTCCATAAACTCATGTCTTTTTCATGGGGCTAAGTATAGTTCTGTTCAACTTTAGAACGTCACCAATTCTTAAATTTGGATTAAAAAAAAGCAATATTTCTTTGTTCGAACTCAGAAATAAAACTCTCACATAAAATATTTAGGAATATTTTCATTCAATAATTTAATTTTAAAAGGAATCTCTACTTTGAATAGAGCGATAAATATGGGTAGACAGATAACAGTTATCGCGTATTGTTGTCGATACGTGCAATTTTCCGGATAGCAACATAAGCCGCAAATAGCCACAATATGAGATAAGGAATAATCATCAATCAATGTTGGTTATATGTACATAATATCTTAGCGGATTATCTACATAATAGAACCTAGTGACGTCCTGTGGTCTTGATTCTACATATTCCTTTTAATCGACTGTCCTAGGAACTTACTTAGCTGCATTCGGTTAGACTGGAAAACGACCACAACATAATTATTATGTAGTTAGCAAAAGGTTTAGCGGCAATATGGGTGTACTATTAGGAACACCTCTGCCTAACCGTTCGGGGATTACAGGCTAAAAAAGTACTACAGCGCCATCTATGCCACCAATGCCGAAGAACTAACAATAAATTCCCTAATGCCAATATTAAAGTTCTCCGCGACTTAAGGCGAGGTTACCCCGAGCGCCGTATGCATCAATCGCTTACCCCAGCCCCCGCACAGAGAGGCGATACGTAACAAATTACGCGGCGCGAAAACGCGGGCGCTTAGCGCACTGGTCAAGAGTTCACGAACTCGGATAGGTACTAAGTTGCGTTACAGGGTAGAGCGATGCAGTAAAACAACTTGAATTGATATGTATAAGTTCACTTTGTTTTATTTTTATAGAAAGTATTGGTTATATATAGATTAGGAACCTACGTATTCTATGAACGTGAACCTAATTACTAACAATTAAAATAAGTAGATATAATTAAAAATAAGAAGGTATACTTATTTATTTTTGTGAATAAGGTGAATTTAAAATCTGACTGACACTAAGATCATGAATACGGGTATGATTCAAAACTACACGCCACGCGCCATTCGGTTTTAAAAAAATTATGCTTTAATTTTTTTTAGGTTTTGTTGTCATGGGTTTCGTTTTCGTGGTTTTTGGGGTCGCTGATAACTAAAATTAGGCCAAAATGAAAATCCAAATTGCTGGCGACGAAAATTTTCTATTTTTTCTTCATGAATGTCATTTTCGTGGTGTTTGGGGTCGCTGATAACGAAACTGAGGTCAAAATGAAAATCCAAGCTGGCGCCGACGAAAATTTTCGGTATTTTCGTCATGGGTGTCATTTTCATGGTTTTCGTGGTCGCTGATAACGAAAATTTGGTCAAAATTAAAATTCAAGATGGCGCCAATGAAAATTTTAGCTTTGTCGTCATGGGTGTCATTTTCGTGGTTTTCGGGGTCGCTGATAACGAAAATGAGTACAAAATGAAAATCCAAGATGACGCCAACAAAAATTTTTGGTTTTTTCGTCATGGGTGTCATTTTCATGGTTTTCGGGGTCGCTAATAACGAAAATTAGGTCAAAAAGAAAATCCAAGATAGCGCCGACAAAAATTTTTGGTTTTGTCGTCATGGGTGTCATTTTCATGGTTTTCGGGGTAGCTGATAACGAAAATTAGGTCAAAATTAAAATTCAAGATGGCGCCAATGAAAATTTTTCGGGGCCGCTGATATCGAAAATGAGGACAAAATGAAAATCCAAGATGGCGCTGACAAAAATCTTTGAATTTTGATCTCATTTTCGTTATCAGCGACCCCGAAAACCATGAAAATGACACCCATGACGACAAAACCAAAAATTTTTGTCGGCGCCATCTTGGATTTTCATTTTGTCCTCATTTTCGTTATCAGCGGCCCCGAAAACCATGAAAATGACACCCATGACGACAAAACCGAAAATTTTCATTGGCGCCATCTTGAATTTTAATTTTGACCTCATTTTCGTTATCAGCGGCCCCAAAAACCATGAAAATGACACCCATGACGACAAAACCGAAAATTTTCATTGGCGCCATCTTGAATTTTAATTTTGACCTCATTTTCGTTATCAGCGACCCCGAAAACCATGAAAATGACACCCATGACGACAAAACCAAAAATTTTTGTCGGCGCCATCTTGGATTTTCATTTTGTCCTCATTTTCGTTATCAGCGGCCCCAAAAACCATGAAAATGACACCCATGACGACAAAACCGAAAATTTTCATTGGCGCCATCTTGAATTTTAATTTTGACCTCAATTTCGTTATCAGCGACCCCGAAAACCATGAAAATGACACCCATGACGACAAAACCAAAAAATTTTTGTCGGCGCCATCTTGGATTTTCATTTTGACCTCATTTTCGTTATCAGCGACCCCGAAAACCATGAAAATGACACCCATGACGACAAAACCAAAAATTTTTGTCGGCGCCATCTTGGATTTTCATTTTGTCCTCATTTTCGTTATCAGCGGCCCCAAAAACCATGAAAATGACACCCATGACGACAAAACCGAAAATTTTCATTGGCGCCATCTTGAATTTTAATTTTGACCTCATTTTCGTTATCAGCGACCCCGAAAACCATGAAAATGACACCCATGACGACAAAACCAAAAATTTTTGTCGGCGCCATCTTGGTTTTTCATTTTGTCCTCATTTTCGTTATCTGCGGCCCCAAAAACCATGAAAATGACACCCATGACGACAAAACCGAAAATTTTCATTGGCGCCATCTTGAATTTTTATTTTGACCTCATTTTCGTTATCAGCGACCCCGAAAACCATGAAAATGACACCCATGACGACAAAACCAAAAATTTTTGTCGGCGCCACCTTGCATTTTCATTTTGTCCTCATTTTCGTTATCAGCGGCCCCGAAAACCATGAAAATGACACCCATGACGACAAAACCGAAAATTTTCATTGGCGCCATCTTGAATTTTAATTTTGACCTCATTTTCGTTATCAGCGACCCCGAAAACCATGAAAATGACACCCATGACGAAAAAACCGAAAATTTTCGTCGGCGCCATCTTGGATTTTCATTTTGACCTCATTTTCGTTATTAACGACCCCGAAAAGCACGAAAATGACACCCATGACGACAAAACCAAAAATTTTTGTCGGCGCCACCTTGGATTTTCTTTTTGTCCTCATTTTCGTTATCAGCGGCCCCGAAAACCATGAAAATTACACCCATGACGAAAAAACCGAAAATTTTCGTCAGCGCCATTTTGGATTTTCATTTTGACCTCATTTTCATTATTAACGACCCCGAAAAGCACGAAAATGATACCCATGACGACAAAACCAAAAATTTTTGTCGGCACCATCTTGGATTTTCATTTTGACCTAATTTTCGTTATCAGCGACCCCGAAAACCTTGAAAATGACACCCATGACGAAAAAACCGAAAAAAAGTAAAGCATAAAATGCAGAGGAAGTAAAATAAAAAAAACTTAAAGTGATTTTATCTTTAATATGGAACTAAGTCAACAAAATAAAAAAACTAGTAGGTACACACGGCGGCACATGAAGCTGTCATTTCCAGTATAAATTGGCCTCGCTTTGTATAGATTTCCTATACAATGAGAGATCGGCATAAACTGGTTTTGTACAGCTTGATCGGTCGTCGTGCGTACAAAATACGATATCGACCATTACTCATTCTATCTCGTTCTCCCCTACATACTTTCTTTTTCTGCCCATGTCGAACTCGATAATCTTTGGCTTACCGGGCTCCCTACAAAACTTTTTTAGAACTCCTTACAAAAAAAAAATATTGGAATAAATGTTTTGATTTTAGTAGGCCAGTTACAGGCAGTTTTGAATTTTCGAAAAAAAGATAATAAAATGAAGCTACAGTCCCATTCAAAAGGCATAATAACTGTGAAAGTACTGTAGTTGCCCATTCCAAAGTTACCAAAATTTATAAATAATATTGCGAAATCATAAATAGCTACTTTTGCTACGACACAATAAAGTTCAATTCAGGCCGTGCAGCGCTAATTATCTACAGTTATATTCTCCTAGAAGCTGCCTCTCTTTCTAATGCGTAACTCTTATCTTATACCTTCTGACTACGTTCCCTATTAGGTACCTACTGTACTTTTGTAAACAAATGACATTTCAAATAAACCTAGGCTCGGTGTTTACTAAGTATTATTTTTTACAAACTATTTTTGGCTCAGTTCGTAACAGAACTTAGCGGGGGTGGGGTGGCGGGTTCGAAAAATTGGCACACGTCCGACCTCCAACGCGTTCCGCTCGGGACTGAAGCACGCGATGCGAGTATGAAATGATGAAAACAGCACATTTTGGAAATCGTGGGATAGGTTTTTTTAATATTTCAAATTATGATCGCCGTGTACTGTCACATTTTTTACGACCTTTATAATGGTATAAGTTTTATTGTTAAAAACCTAATATAACTCAAATAAAGTAATATTAAAAACCATCATTTAGACTTGTCTTTGCGATTTAATTGGATGCAACAAAGTGCAAGTAATCGTGTATCGCTGTGCCGAAATATCTAGATCGAAGTGTGAAATATGTAATATATTTTTTTCAGAATTTAAATCCGTGCCATATAGGAATAAAGCACAATCCAAAACGACGTTTATCTGGATAACCTCGCCTTAAGATCGAGAAAAACCCGACAACAACTGTCGGACAGTAGCCCACTAGATGCAAAACCTGTCTGGTCGGAGGATCCTCCTTTCTCTATGGGAGGTGAAGAACTTTACAGCCTGTTTTTCATAAACTTTTAATAGGCTAGGCTGATGATGATGCCCTTAGAACCTTATTGTTGTCCTAAACAGTCACTGTTTCTGGTAGCCAGAAGCCCGAATGTCTGACAACCAGTTACCATGGGGTGTCGTGTTATCCAGTAGCGCCATGTAACATACTGTTATTCAGCAGAATCAGGGTAGACTGGAAGCCGACCCCAAAATATTTGGGAAAGGACTAGGGTGATGATTCGTCTCACTCACAGCTTGGCAAACTGCGAATTATTACTTGTTCTCGACTGGTTCATGAAATAGACAAGCATTCGTGGAAGTTTCCAAATTCATTTACTAGTAGGTAAACAAAAGTTTAACAAAACCTTATCACTCGGGAAGATTCCGTTGAAAATTATATTAACGTTCTTATACAATATTATCATAGGTATCGTAGCCTGACTTCACGGCCTCTCTTTGGTGCCTATATTAACTTGAAAACGTCACAATAAAATGTTTTGAAATAGGAAACTCAATTTTATTGCCAATGTGACACGGTTCAACAACTTTTTTTTTCATTTTGGTTGAAACGCACAGAATGAAAATGGCTAAAATGTTATGCAGTTTTAGTCATTTCTATACGAGTATTTTGTTCTATACGCGAAATTAAAACTATATTATGGAATTGCATATAAATTTTACCGTCATAGAATTCCGTAAAGAGGAGCTCGTGGCTACATAATAACAGCCGCTCGGGTCGATTTGGTCTCTGGTGTCATTTGTAGATCTTTGACAGTCGTTAGGTAGTCAGTGGCCCAAAAAGTCTGACAACCAGTCTTACCAAGGGGTATCGTATTACCCAGCACTAACTGGGTTGTGGAGAGGTCAGATAGGCAGTCGCTCCATGTAAAATACTGGTATTCAGCTGCATCCGGTTAGACTGGAAGTCGACCGCAACATAGTTGGGGTAAACTAGGCAGATGATGAGAATTCCGTAAAAAAACACCTCCTGATTACATAACTTTTCATAACAACAGCTGTTCAATGTCGTACTTCATTGTTTTCCTTATGACAAACAAACACACGAAGGACCTGTAATTTAAAATAACATATCTACAACTGCCTTATCGGCTTACTCAATGTAAATCTCACAGTATTGATAACAGCTAGATTGTTATAACGGACACAAGACACTTGAATCGGACATTGGACATTGTATTTGCAAGCTGTTACCTCTACAAATTCCCTTGGTCTAAATATAGTAGTCTAATGTCGGTTTTCGCTAACATAGTGTAGCAATACTTAAGTGGTTGTCAAAATAAAAGCGCGCTATTGGAATTTAATCGTTCGGCTGAGTGCCGATAATTTAAATACCATCAGCTCAAGAATACATTGTTAGGCATTCATAAGTGTTACTTTGCGTTAGTGGAAGCGAATAGCTCATTGAGACTATATTTTATCGATTAAATCGGGTTTAAAACAAAGTGCAGTGGAATGTTGTAATGTGAGTGACAATATAAAGACGTGAAATGTCAATAAGAGGCGTTCAAGATGGCTCCAGATCTCCGAGGATCATCACTGATTCGTTCTTCGATGAATCTGGTAAGACAGCTCTTTTGCTAACTGTTTGTTTAACGGTTTATTTATTTTACTAACAAACGAGACGATAAAAGCCAATTTAGATGGATTGTGAAAATGATACCGTGAATGTAACATCTTGCATGCCATGTGTGTGTATACTCATGTTTTACAAAAATAAAAATTATCTTAATGTTGACAGGGCAGAATGGGACGAAGAATACGAATCACGCCTAGTCGCCCATCCAACATTTGCACTACGCATGAAGATGATAATAATGACTATTACTAATATCTATTTCTTGTGTATCGCTGTCGACACTATCTGCAGTGAAAATATGTAACGAATTTTGCTCAAATTCTCCTCAAATATTTATCTGAAGCAAGACAGAAATCGAAATATGTATAGGGAACAAAATGCGGGTAGTAATGAAAGAAAGAAGACTAGTTAAATAGAAACAAAGAATAAAGCTATTTAGGTATTCACAGTTCCACCCCTATCCTAGGGTAGTGTAGCGTTATAAAATATATTATAAGCCTTGCACACATGGATGGACTGACAAAGGCACCCACGTCTTTCGTTCACATCAGTTTGACGTAGGATAGCTAAAGGGCAAATATTTAAAACCTTAGCTCTGTTTATATGAACTTTGTAGGTACAATGTTTTTTTTTTCTCTGAATTATACAAAATTTCAACCATTATTTTGGATGATCCGTGTATTATAAAATTTATAACCACAAACAATGCTGTTCATTTGATAAACATAGCCTAGTGCGAGTTTTAACTGAAGTAGCGCCGTCTGGTGACAAAAATGGGAAACACAATTATTTCATACACATTAAATATTATGTGACTGAATAGGTTTTGTCAGTGATAAAAACACACACTACTTATAGCGTATTAATCGAGGCTTTTTCTAATAAACCAAAATCCAGTTCAAAAGTTTAATGACCTTATCTTGTTGCCTAATGAGAAATGTTCCGACTTTCTCACAGCCTCGAACACAGTTGATAATACTGCAAGGGATGACCTAAATAAAAGACCGTTCCCAAAGATTCAGGGGAGATAAAATGGGGAATGGTTTTGCATTTTTTATGAAGAGGCTGAATGGGAGGGAGAACTGAGGCGGTGTTTATTAGAGAACTAGCTTTTGACCGCGGCTTACCTATCCCATAAGAATGTTTTAAATGTGGCCTATGACACTCGGCGATAAAATAATTTTGGTAATCGGATCAGTAGTACTGAAGATTACGCCCTACATCCAAACTTACAAACTATACTTCTTTACTTATACTGTCACCGGATATCTTTCGTGATTATCAATTATTTTGAGCTACCGATATACTTCTTTATAATATTAGTGTAGATGTTAACAGTAATAACAGTGAGCTACTTTATAAACTACCGTAGGCCGTAGGCTAAGTATATACAAACCTAAACTATCGTAAATAGAAGGGCATGTAGGAACTCGTGCAAAATGTCAAAGTTAACCAAGGACGTTATCAAAACTTCAAGTATAAATTCAACCTATGTTTTATACATATAATTGGCATGCTATTGTATTATGGCGGAATGAGTCCGCAGTAAAAATTACTGTTATAAAGATAAATATTTAACAATAAAAGCAAACAGGCAAAGAATCATGTAAAAGAGTTCACACAAAAATTTGTTGAGAGGTAAATAAATGTATTTTTAAATTTAAACTGCTACAAAACACGAAAAAAATATATCAATAAAAGAAAAAACGTGATGCTAAAATAAAAAATGTTACAAGGTAAAATACAAAAAGATTCCTTCGAGCCGGATTTGAACCAGCGACCTATGGATAACAATGCTTTTTACTCTACAGTCCACCGCTCTACCAACTGAGCTATCGAAGGCTTGAAATAAGAGGCGAAATTTTAGACCGCGTTGTTATTATTATTACGTATGCAGTAAATTAGTAGGGTGACAGTGATGTTTTAGTTAGATGATCTGTATGATATTTATTATTCCTACGTTCAATATTATTGTTTTATTTAGATGTTTTATAACTAATTAGAATGACCGGTATATTCAGCGTTTTATTTTTGCTATTTTTCCTCATCGCAACAATTAATGTTATTCTATGCGACTATTAGGTATTTATATAACACTATCAGTAACGCTCTTATCGGATCATTTTATTATTTTTAGAACAACAAAGTTTTTTTCTCCCGTTTATCTCAAATGTAGCAATATGTTGTTTGTGTTGCGCGAATACGTGAATAGTAAAACAATAGCCGATCAAGGCTGCGTAAAAAAGTCACCTCAAATCCTATCTTTTGTTTACAACGCCAGGTCGCGTGAACTCGGTCGTGTGGGGCGAGTGTGTGAGACTGTGAAGCCGGTCGGGTGTGGGGTCCGTGTGGCTTGAGTCCGTCTGTCAGTCCGCGTTTGTCGGCCCCGTCGCCGGCCGCTACCGAGGACGCACTGGCGTGTGGCGCTGCGATCGCTATCACGCAGTTCATCGCGTGGCGTTCCATATTGAAGTTTGACTGCATATTTTCTTTTTTAAATGGTTTGACACTGTGATAAGACGGCCTGTGATGTTTGTATTCGGACTCTTTTAGAAAGTTCAAGTTTAGTGTTAAGTTTTGCGTCATAATGCGTCTCATTAAGAACAAGTTTCCACCTAACTTCAATATTTGCACTATTTGCAGCGCAGTTAGCACTTACAGCTGCATCGACTTAGAATTCTTTGTTGTCCGTTCTTTCCATTACAATTATAATTTAGTGCAGACAGTTAAATAGAACGTTCCACTTGAGTTGTTTGTTAACAGAAATAGGTTAATAGAATTAACTCGTTCTCAAATATAATGACGTGTTACTGATAATAACATGCAAATTTATAAGTTTAATCGTGTAGCTGCGATAATGAATCTGACGCAATTAGCGTAAGTTCAAACGTTAATTAGTGGAGAATTTAACAAAGTTGCATTACAGTTTTGGGCTACTTTAATATTTACGTGTTCCAATTAGCCAACACGCGAGGAAATCAAAAGTCAAGGAGCAGTGAAAGTTATGAAATTCTTCCGTTAAAACTCGTTCGCACATAATTCCAATAAACATGTTTATTGGATGCCTTTTTACGAGAATATTGGAAACATTAACCGTGATCTAATATTTACGCTACCGTGCAATGAAATAACGGAAAATAAGCAGGTCAAAAATTCAAGAACTGTACAGTAAACTGATTTAAATATCTGAAGTCTCTAAATATCTGGGATCCCTGTGATGGCAACGATAGTCGCTAGTTATAAGTTCAGAATAGAAATACTTAAATGTGTTAAACACTTTTGTACCGTTAACTGACGCATTAGCTGCTGCAATTATGTATTAAGTAAAAACTTGTCACGAACAAATCAATTTTCTTTTACAAGATTTGAAATTGTGGAATAATTATCTTAATTATCATCTTTTTTTATTTAATTACAACTAGGTAGGTATTTAGCTGAATACCTTCACGGGCTTGATTTAGTACTAATAATTAATAACTAAATGGTTGCCTTTTAATCCTTTAGTAAGTCAAGCTGGTTTCAATACAAGTCTGTGTTTTTTCGGTCATGAATTATGCATTATTATAATGTTTTTCATACACAATATGTCTGCTCTCAATCTATGTCCATCGCTTTATTTGTTTTCTGCTGGTCCAGCACTTCAAGAACAATCTTTGAATGAATAAAAATATTGTAGGTACTAAGCATCTAAGTCTGGGTCAATCAGCATTGTTATTTTATTTAATTTGGACCTCGTAAGTATTTAACGATTTACATTCTAAAATCCTTTTTTTTTTCCTAAACTGCTTCTGAACTACCGTTATATGACTGTACAGTATGGCAGTCTGACGAAAATGATCATTTAGTAGGGGACCAGCTCCGAAATACGGAAAAAAAATCAGAGCTTCTAAAATTTCTCATCGATTTTGTATTACAATGTTATAAGAAACAGCTGATTATTTGTCACAATCACGACTGAATCAAAGCCACAAGTCGTTCCAAATTTTAATGGGAATTGTTTTACGATCACATCAGTGACATAGTCGCAGTAATTGCAATATTCTTCCACACCTAATTGCGCATTAATGGAAAAATTCCTCAGCCGTGTTTTGCCATTATGTCGCACAGACTTTGGATAGCATTAGACTCATAAATTAGCTATAAGTGGGTTGTTAGACGCCTCGCCTTAGGGCTGACGGTTCAATAAAATACGTGCCTAATGGGTCTTGACTCCCCTCTAGTGTAGTTATGACTGAATGTCTTATACTCACAAATGTTTCCTCCTTCGTCTTTGGCTTTAATTGTTTTAACAAATAATAATACCTATACAGCGTAAGGGACTTCGTGCAAACTTTCTTTAAACTGATTTGTAAGCTGGGGTGTCTAAAATTATCTGCTTAATTCATGGGAACAGTTTGCGCGTCGCTGTCAGCCTATACAGTTACACCGAAACTTTATTTCCTTTTATATCTAATAGAACCACTATATTTTATTAGGCGATGAGGCCGATCTTACTGTCACCTCAATGGGCGATAATTTCTTGTTACCTAGTTTCTACACCAGCAGTTAGAATGGAATCGAGACGGTTTTTCAGTTATCCATTGCTACTTCTGTTCTTTCCTAATTCACCAGATTTAATATACCAGCGTAAAGATGGAATTATAAATAATATGCATCATAGCTATATGTACAAGTACATATAAGACGCTAGGCCTTCCTCAGCTAATTTTACATAAGTTTGGAGGAGTAGAAGAGGAATATGGTGTTGTTTTCTAGAACAAGGATAATTCTAAGTGTAACTATAAAATATATTTACCTTTATTAGGGACGTTTTAAACAGGAAGAAAAGATGTTTATTTGATTTTCATGATTCATATGTTAATATTAGAGCCCAAGCTAAATTAAGAATCAAACGTGTAGCTTATGCCTGGTACTAAAATAAAGTTCTCCATCAAATACTCTGGAAACTACCTATAACTGCGTGGGATTTGTTAGGGTTTTCATTGCGCTCTCATTACATTAGAAGCGTACCTAATAGCATTATTTATATGGAAATATTTAAACGAAAATGATTTTGATGAAAGACTGCTTTAGACCACATAGGAGATAAATTTGCCGTTGACCACATACGTGATTTGAAGAGTCATGGTTTTACGGAAGATTCTGATTTAGCCCGAATTTACTCTGGCTTGTGAGCTATGCCATTACCAGCGAAAAGCCAATTAAGGGCCAGATCACCAGACAAATGACGTAATACTAAAGCATACATAATGCGACATTTCAAACATTCCACTTATAGGTTCGGCGCTAACAAACACAAACCAAGCGAAATTAATGCTAAAAATGACGTATAATGGCGTTAAAAAGCTTTTAGCTGATTACTAGTGATATTGTGTATCGACGACGACTTTAATAATGAACTATTTAAACATTTTAAAGTAACGCTCACTACTGTTCATATTACTAATTCATTAGTTAAAGTTTCTGCCTTTAACGATATGCCTGCAAGTCCAACACTAAGTAGTGCATAGCATAGTTCATGATTCGACATGGATGTCAATTCATCGACAGAATTTTCACTTAAATACGTCAAAAGCTAAATTCGTGTCGCTTCATAATCGGAATATCCTAATAAGAAACTGCACTTTATGAACAGCTGTCTCAGTATGTTTAGAAGGTCATCTTCATCCGCTAGTAGATCAACAGGGCATGATGACGTCGCGTCGCAGCTCAGCTGTTCGCTGTTCGCTCGTCGCCATTGCGGGCATCGCTACACAAGGGTCGTATTTGGGTCGAACATAATCTGTTGCTACGAGCCTTGCGATCTCTGTGACGCAATAGCGCGATTTTTATGCGTTCTTGTTTTAAATGTTTATAAACTTATTACCTACTTACGTTTTTATCTTCTGTGATATGACTATGAGAGTCTTGAAGCGACGTAGTGGGGTAAAATGTTTCAATAGTTTCCAAAATTATGGTCAATACGTTCAGAATGATAGAAAGCTTTTATTTGTAAATGCATTAGCTAAATATAAATATAAATGCGTTTCTTTCTTTCCCAACAACAAGGAATTTCGTAACTTTATATTCATCCTCATCTTTAAGATAATTTAATTGGTTTCAAAATGTTGATATAAATATAGTATCAATCGTGTAAGAAATAATAAATGTTCTGATACAATTTCATAACTAGCAGCAATTTCAAAACAACATTATCTCCAGGTATATGAATCATTTATCAGCCACATTTCACCACTTCCGTTAAAGAAGTGCCCATACGGACTATATTACCATTTATCACCAAGATTTCCGGCCAGTCAACTTCGAGCCGCTTAACATTCATATTTGGAATACTCGAGTCCATTGAACAACAACACGTCAACGCAGGCGGTCGTCTTCCACAGTGTCATAATCTCTCAACTTACCGATAACCTTTCAGTGATAATGAGTTAGAACTTAAAAGTTATGCCTGTTAAGTAATATTAATAGTGAGAACAAAGTGATACAAGTGCCTTCTTGTGAAGATGTATAGCTTCGATAAGGATTTGTGGCATGTGAGGAGACCTTCGGAATCACAGGAGTCGCAGGAGACTGCGAATAGCAATGCTAAGGAGAGGCAGCGTAAATATTTTTAATATTTTTTTATTCGTTGGTGTGGTGGTCCATTGTTCATTGTCAAATCCTGGGTTTATTCCTGGGTCAGGCAAAATAGTATGGAGCCTGGATTGTCAAAAGGCATATTCAAGCAAAAGGCTCTCCAGCTTCTACATGAGATAGAACATGAGGGTATCAAAGGACACCTCGGCCTGACCTCTCATGGAATGCAAGAATGATGTATAGTTGTGCTGTTTTTAATGAAACTTGGAGCACAAGATAATGAGGACAACATTAAAAGTAAATCTCTGAAACCTTAATTAAGAAAGAAGAAAACTGTAGCTATCGACGCAATGTAAAAGTTCCTATTATGGAACACTAGTTCGTTAATATTTTTCCTGGGAAGCCAACATAGTGGTTCGTTTCATGATTGGTTTTCTAGAAATCGGGAGGTTTGATATTTACGTGTTTCGCTCAAAGCTAATCTACAGGGAATTTGCTTTATTTATTGCCGAAATCTGTACTGAGTTTTTATGAAAAATTTCCGAGATTCTTCAGATTTATATTTATACTTTAGATTTTAGATTTATATTTATACTTTGACAAAATAAATGCCTACTCTTAGTGAATACAATCCACTGGTAAATATAGATGGAGCGTGAGTGCGGTAAGTCAAATAAACAAATTTATTTTAGTTTTCATTTTGAAAGATTTACCTACTTGCGAACAGATGAATAGCATACCAATAGAAAACTTAATTAAATAGTGACTCATGAGACTTCAGAAAGATGAGACCATTTTAATCTTTCCCAGGAATAAAACAGCAGCAGTATTTAACTTGACAGCTTTCGTAAGCTTAGGCAAGTCGCTGGCCTTGTTGTAATAGTAAACTTAAGACTAATCTTTAGTCAAATCACATGTCAGATGTTGCAAGGTGATTGAGAAAAAAAAACAACTAATCATAAATATCTTGACACGATGTCATCAGTATAAACGAAATATGTATTTAACAACCCGAAAAACAGCATTAAATTAAAGAAATACTCCACAAATCACGTTAATACCACGTCTGGATCATAAAATTGGCGTCCCTCGCATCCTGACCGAATAAAAAATAAAATATATGGTCTTACGCATTGCGCACAACGGTACGCTTAATCGCGTGCTGGCAGGCCGGACTTTAACGACAAGCACTAAAACTACTCACTGCAGATTTTCTACCATAATTTCTAACCATATGTTATTATTACTGGTTTGATAGTTTCATAATTACGTATGTAAGTACATCGTTACTATAGATAAGTTAGCGTTACTTCATGAATTTGTAGGGTATCAATTTCTGAATGGGTGGGTATAAACAACATCAAAAGATGTAAAAAATCGTACCTGGCAAGGTTTGGTTCCTATTACTCGGGACAAAGTTTTGAATTTATGTTACCTGCAAAGAAGTTTAGTTATTATTGGTGGATTTTATAACAACATACTCGCTATTACCATTCCATTTACAAGCTCATCTCTCGCATTATACATCAACATTTATTTGGGAATGTAACGCTTGGTCACCCTAGCTAACTTTTTATGTCGTTGCGTTCTTATTTTTTCTTTATTTTTACACGGCTGCTCAAAAAGGAGTGTTATGTTTTCAGGATTGTTGTACGTGTGTGAGTTTCTTTAAATTCTCATGTATTATTATAAAACTACATATTCTGCCGACGAATTCGCGCTCGTACTTTTTTTTAAAAAGATTATTGGACTATGCCTATCACCTTCGCGAAAGTGCAAGCAATAATACGTTGAGAAAGTTTTATTGCAATCCGATGAACGGTATGGCAGCGCATAAAATACAATCACCAAGAAAGAAGATAATCACAGACAGCCCCATGACAAACAGATTACAATTCGGTGACAGCAGACTGAACAATTAATTAGGTTCTGTTGTAAGCGGGGAGAAAGTTGGCCAGCTCCAGGGGATAGCGTGCTTTGTATAACAACGTAATCATTTTCGACGCTCCTCTCGTCCGCTAGAATAATCTTGTCTTACAAAACCCATGGGGGTAGACGGGGTAGCGAATACCTAAGGTAGAAGCGCTTTGTAAATTTTATTTTATGCTTCTAGGGTTGGTAGCAAGATTTACTCATGTTATTTGAATTTTGTGACTGCCTTGTTGGTCTAGACCTAGAGTGGTCGCAAGCGACTGCTGAGCATGAGTTCCTGGGTCCGATTCCCAGGTCGGGCAAAGTGTTATTGGGTTTTATCATTAGGAATTTCTCAGTAGCAGCCACGGGGTCTGGATTTATGCCCGGTTGATGGTAATGAGCTCGCCCCCTATGGGACTTAAAAATAACTGGCGAGATACGGGTGTTCTAATGGGTACACCTCTGCCTAACCCCTCGGGGATTACAGGCGTGATGTTGTTAATGTAATTTGGTTTTTGGACTGTTCTTCAACACAATAATCTACATTTCAACTTGTGCTCTAATTTATTTCTTGCGTCAATGTCTGGTCTCCACTGAGAGTGGCCGCTATAGCTTATGTGCGAAAATGGTTGGGGGGATTCTCTATTCTAAAGTGCATTCTTCAAACGTAGATAGACCGTACTTAGACATCCACTGCTGGACATGGTCTCGACGCCTCGCATCCAGCCGATCTCCGCAACCTTCACCAGGTCATCGGCCGTATAAGTAAATGTCCTTAAATGTTCTAAGAACGAAGTACCTTGTTCTGAAGCCCAAGTCTGTCACCCACTCAATTGTATTAAAATACAAGTCGGTATTTCAAGAGCTTCTTAAAAAGGAGAAAGAGCACCTACAGTCGGATTACTTCAACTGAAAACAGAAGTATCTTTGTCCTTGTTTTGTAAGGTGATCTCAAAGTTTTTTAAACCAAAGCCTTTAGCTGTTAACCGACTTACTACTATTGACCACACGATATAATGTCCTGCAAATTAAACGTAACCATTTCATCATCTGCTAAGCCTTTTCTCAGTCAGTCTAATCGGATCATCATCTGCCTAGCCTTTTCCCAACTATGTTGGGGTCGGCTTCCAGTCTAACTGGATGCAGCTGAATACCAGTATTTTACATAGATTGTCTATCTATCTGACCTCCACAACCCAGTTAGTACTGGGTAATACGATACCCCTTGGTAAGACTGGGTGTCAGGTTTTCGGGCCACTGACAACCTGTACCGACTCAAAGATCTACAAATGACAGCCGGGACTAACGGCTCTTTCCGAGGCAAGGAGGAAATTAGTATCTCATGGGTGGTCACCCACCCGCGGACCAGCCCAGGCAAGCATGGCTTAACCTAAAGATCGATCCGAGCGGCTGTTATTATTTAGCCACGAGCTCAATGAAAACCATTTACAAGCTCTATTAAACTCACCTTATCAAAATGTAAAACGAAATGTTCACATAGGTACCGAACGGTATCCTTGTGCGTCTGTTTCCTAGCGAGTGAGCAATTTTGTGCAAACCGTGTCGTAGGGTGAGGAGCAATCAATAGGTATCGGGCAATTCACTGAGCTATATTTGGCTATATTCCTTTCAATGTTGGGAACTTGGCAACTATTCCCCAGCTTGCTACTCGGGGAAGGCATTATTAGCTAGTTCACTGTTTCTGGGTTCGTATTGAGCGCAATCGAATATTTGAAAGCTTTAGCAATGTTAGCGATTGTTTGTCAATTTATGAGCATTGCAGGCCTTGTAGACTCCTAGATGCTTTTAATCTTGTTTTACGTTTTTTTGTGTAGTAAGCAAGGACTTATTGTCCGGCCTACGCCCTCCCCCATACTAAAGTACTAATGCTGTAACATAATAATATTATAAAAACAAATAGTTGTAAAAGAGTAACCATGGAGTTTCTTGCCGGTTCTTCTCCATAGGACATTCCGAACCGTCGCGCACCTTTTCCAGGCCCATGTAGGCCTATGTGGTTTGATTTTGTTGTGGGTATACTTAGCGAAGTTTATAACTGTAGGCTAATAGATTTTCATTTTAGACTCCTCGATAGAAATATTATTACTTAACATTACATAGCGCCTGTAATCCCCGAAGTTTTAGGCAGGGTGTACCTAATACTACATCGAGATTCCGCACAAATCCAGACTCCGCGGCTGCTTCTAAGAAATTTCTAGTGGAAAAAAATCAATAACACTGCCCAACCTGGGAATCGAACCCGGGCCTAAACCTCGGCAGTCGGGCTTGCAACCAGTAGACCAGAGCACTAACTATTTATTAATATTACCCAATCGCCATATTTCCACATCTATCCTGACTGAGCTCATATATTGTCAAGTACAGGTATAATATTGTTGTGCTCAATCTAAATGAACAATTTATCAATTATACCTGAAATCGATAGCAGCGGGTTCGTGACCCCTGCCCACCCCTACCTGTCAACATAATGCCAAACGAGTCAAGTTACTGCCTTTAACCAGAAGTGAATTGTTAAAAGTTTCTTAGAAAGTGGATAATGTTTCAATAAGTGAAGAAAGAAGTGGTTACTTACTACTAAGGGGACATGGTAGACCCTCCATTGCAGGAGAATTCCTAGGTAATGGTAAAAGTTGAAACCCATAGCTTGTCCGATCTGGGTCGGACATCGGACCTAGTAGGTACCGTCTGCTTCCGACTGACTAACGAGGCAGTCACTCACAGGAGATCACAAGTTATAAACCACAGCTGAAAAATTCATAATTCGATGTTCAATTCTTAAAATAAATTGCAAGAATCCATCTGAAGTGATACAGGAATTGAATTAATTGCAAATTATGAACCGTCTCAACACTCCAACAAGACCCATCTATGCTCCATTTTCAGTCCGCGCGCTTCAGTAAACAACGTATCTTAATATCTACCTTTATGTACCTACTTACGAATACATAGGTTTACACAGCAAAGCTCCGCAATTCACCGTCGCGTCGTCCGCTACTAATATGATCGCTATAACTTCGATAAAGGAATTACTTGTAAGCTCCTTGACTGGGAGTAGTCTCAGTAAAATTCGCATCTTTTATACCTAAGGAGGTAGTGATTTTCCCTTATGCTCAATAAAGGTAGGTATCGGAAACAGGCCATCTTGGAAATAATAACAAGGTAGAGGAAGCAACAACGATCGATGACGTTTTTTTCTGTGGCATGACCAACGAGAAGCGGCGAAAGATTATTTATACATACGAGCACGTTTGCATATTTCTGATAGCCTCTCCAGTCTCCACACAGACCACCTATCATAATATTATATAGATATAAATGCGCATTTGTATCAGTACTGTATGTGAATAGTTTTGAAAATTGGGATCTCCATTAAATTCATGACAACGACGTTAATCAATATGGGAGATAGCTCTCCTTAATGTTCTTCTTCTTCTTACATTCTCAAATGTTAGAACTGCGCGCCTATCTATGTTGTGTTCAGGAAATGTCAGAATTATAATGATCTTATCTGGCTGACATCCTGATCCATTAGTTCCAGTAGATTACTCCTGATTGACACAAGCTTTATCGAGATTACAACCTTATGGAAGCTGCTTGCTGTCGACACGCGTGATGTAATAGATTAATTCGTGTTGACGTTGATTTGATTGCGGTTTTGTCCTACACACATAAACTTACGGCTTTTTGCCATGGGTTAGGGGAAATAACGGAACGCCAACTGATGCGATCCTTACTCATACTCCTTTCGCCTCGTCCATGTTAATGTATCTGGTCATATTCCATCATCTTCCTGCCTTTGTCCCATTCTACGTGAGGTCGGTGCAACACGTTTTCTTCTTACATTCTCCCCGTCAGACGGCACGGCATCATTTACTCCTGTCTCTTGCATATCATTCCTCACACAATCTGTTCATCTTATCTTTGGCCTTCCTCTCCCTCTCCATCCATCAACATTCGTATCCATCACTCTTTTAGTCACATGCGTTTCATCCCTCTTCATTTCATGTCCATACCAAGACAAACGATTTCCTTTCATCTTTTCTGTAACAGGCGCCACTTTCAAAATGCACTTGATCCAATGTAAGTCTTCGGCTATTATTGAACACATTTTTTCGGAAAAGGTTAGGCAGATGATGAATTTTTATTTGGCTACTAGATCTAGGATATCTACTGAAATGCGGGCACTTTCCAACTGTAATTATGAATAGAATTAATGTAGATAGAAACACTTTTGTACCCGTATAATAAAAACCTAATCATTTTAACTTAGTCACCAATGGTGCTGCAGTAACATTCACAGCATCTACCCACAGCAAGTTGTAATTTAAAAAAAAAGCAGGCAATATGAACATAGAATTAAAAAAAAAAACAGATTAAAATTTTAGGCCAACACTTCATTCGTATCGTTTCAAATTAAAAATAAATTAATGTACACACGGCGACACATCAAGCTAGACATTTCCAGTATAACATGGCCTCGCTTTGTATAGATTTCCCGTACAATGAAAGATCCGCATAAACTGGTTTTGTGTAGCTTGATTTTACGTCGTGCGTACTGCCTAAAAACGATGGATATGATAGTAGTAGATATAGATAATATATACATATATATAGTCAGAATCTACGCCTACTCCTACTATTGTTAATATACGTAAGTGTAAGGAAATAATATTATAATATCAATTGCTTGGTGACTCAAATTTGTTCGTTGCTATGCCGATTTTGGCACAGTCGCTCGTTTTATATATTCCCTTTGATCATTATATTCACATCTATAACTTTTGTATTGAGCGCTATTTCATTGTGTATTGTATTATTTTCTCTTTTTACTGAAGTACTTTTTAATTAAGCTCTCGCCTCTTTGTGGGGTTTTTGCAATATCCAGTCTCCATCCAGACCGCATTGATTAAATTTATATTGATGGAGGATTCTTCATCTTTATGAACTAGTTTATTGAGTACTGTATCTTCATAACTTTTAACCGTGACTTCATTGTTATCGTTTTGAATACATTTTTTTAATGAACCTTTTCAATTGTGGAGATGAAAACACTCTTATAGCAATCAATATGTCATTGGGACATACAATACATTGTATCGATGCATTGTATTCCCGTTGGTCATGTGGTCGCAAGTGCGACTGCTGGAAATGGGGATCTGGGTTCGATTTCCGGGTCGGGCAAAAAGTGCTATTGGGTTTTTCCATTACAATTATCTCAGTAGCACCCAAGTTAACGGTATGATACCCCCGTGCCTCGGAAAGCCTTTGTCCTGATCTCTCCGGTCGTGTCAGATTGCCGCCGCGGATCTCCGCTGAGATAAGGTCACCATGCTATAAAAACGATTCTAAACGTAATCGTTTGTTAAATTGACTATTATGTTTTGGACAGCACTATTCTCTCTTCATCGTTAGGTTAGCTAAGAGTCATGAATTGCTGTATATGTGTAGTCCCTACCAATTTAAGATTGTCACGCCACTAAATCGCCACAACGAGCGATCCTTTGCTGCCCACATCCAGCCAATAAACTAGTTTTATTAAACACCAGAATCTCTAACACCACTGACTCGTTCGTCTACTTGTCGCGCTACTGCTGAGGGTATAAGGTCCTGGGTTGGATTCCGAAGTGTTATTGGGTTTTCATTAGGAATTTCTCAGGTGAAGGCCGGAGTTAGGATTGTTGTGTGATGGTAATAGACTCGGCGAAATGTGGGTGCACTACGGACGGGGACACCTCTGCCTAACTAACTCATGGGAATTACGCGATATTATGTTAACATTGAAATAAACTTTAAACTTTGTACTATTAAAAATAAACAGTATTTATAACACCATATTCTTGTTCACAGGGAGTGAAAGCCCCACCAGTGCTGTGGGTGCTGAAGCGCCCCGGGAGCTGCCCAACGAGCTGTCAGCCCCCTACGAGGTCCCACAGTTCCCCATAGAGCAGATCGAGAAGAAGCTGCTCATACAGAGACAGCTTAATGTCAAGTGAGTCTTAGATCATAACAATTTCAGCTTAGACGGCAAGACATTTTCAGAGGCACGCCTGTTGCTATAGCAACTACAGAAAAAACAAAAGCGAAGCGAATGCCACGCGACTTGCGACGCTATGGAAACTAGTGACTCAAGCGAGTCGTATCGTCCGAGGTCGTGAGTGGGGCGTATGACTCTAGTTAGGGTAAAACGTTTCGAAGAAGAAATAAAACAGTGATTTGTAAAGCCACAAGCCATCACATAGATGTGGAAATATGAAAGATAACAAAAATTCAAATGATAAAGAGTCCACCCTCGATTGTTTTGTTATTTGGGAACCCCGATAGACGTTAGGTGTCCGAGAGCATGGCTAGGTTGACGAAACGATATTATTTTTGCCCTAGTAACATTGTCATCCATGTTGAAATGTTTTCTTCATTCAAAGAAAACCAATGCATTCTAAAATCACTACCGACTAAGCACCAGCTTTATTTCAAGACCGTAGAAACACAAACGTACTTACATTCTATTAGCACCCCGTAGGTACCTCTCAGGAAAGAGTAGCTCCGTCTCAGAGTAAATAGAGGTGTTCACAGTGAGACAGCTTAGTGTCGAGTAACTGTTTACTTTAGCTCTAGAGGGCAGCACTGTTGCTCCCGGCTCGTTGAGTGGCTGGCTTATAGCAAAGAGCGGTAAGAAGGAAAGTAATAAACATTTTAGACAAGAAATGGATACAAATGATTAAAATGGGTATTGTGGTTGACGATGAAGTTCGCATTAAGGTTGATAATTATGAACATTTTAAAATTAAAGCATAGAATAGCTTATTAAGCTTCCTTTCCCACTTCTGGCTTCTCGTCTGTAAGAAGGTATGCCACGCGGGACCAGTTTCGTAGATTTTATTCGTAGATGTCTTTCTGGAAAATTCTGAAGAGAACATCGTCAATCATGTAGGATTCATTGTTAATGATAAAGTTAATAACAATAAAGATATAATGGTAAACTTAGTTTGGTAGGTATGAACAATACTGGAAGTAAAACTACCATCTCAGAGTAAATAGAGGTGTTCACAGCGAAACAGCTTAGTGTCGGGTAATTGTTTACTTTAGTTGTAGAGGGCAGCACTGTTGCTCCCGGCTCGTGAGTGGCTGCTTATAGCAAGGAGCGTTGGTTGGAAATAATAAATAGAAAGTGTCAATAATGGATAAGAGAAATGGCATGGTGAAGATAACTATAAGATACTTTTATATACAGAAAAGTGTGATTCTACCCATCAAATCGAATTCACTTCGACTTATAAAAAAGGAGGTTAAGTATTCGGCTGTAGTCTTTCTTTTAAATGTTTGTACATCGATTTTTCCGTGATTGATTACTGGTCCGATTTACCGGAACTTTTTTCATTTAGCCGGCGCGGTGGTCCCATATAAACATTTTGCTTGATTAGTTATGGGTTAGCTCCTATAAATTACGTATTTGGATGCTAGTGTCTTTTAAGACGGCTGTGATCATTTTGAAGAAGAAAACGTCAGAAATGGAGAAATGAGAGTTGTAGATGATAACATTAATTACAGAAAATAAATAAATGGTAAACTTAGTTAGGTAGTAGATAGGTATCAACAACCAATCGATATTGAATGTAAAACTAAATAACGGGTGATTTTTTAAGAGGTATAGGATTTGATTTTCAAAAAAAACACAAAAAATTTGAAAAATTTGATGAAATCTTTATTGGAATTGATAGAACTATCAATATAATTTAATGTTTGAAGATGATTTCATGCAAATGCTGGCCGCGGCTCCGGTTTAGATGGCCCATTCGCAAGGCCCAATTTCGGCACACTCTCTCCAACATATCAGCCGGTATATCACGAATAAATGCTTCAATATTGGCTCCCAGTGCGTCAATCGTTGCTGGTTTATCCCGGCTCTCAATTGGGCCATTGTTTCGCGTGCCGTGTGGCATGTGGCACAGTCTTGTTGAAACCACATGTCAGGCATGTCCAATTCTTCCATTTTGGGCAAAAAAAAATAAACCGCCTTCGGTGAACAGTTTATCTCACGTTTTGGGCCCGTCAATTGGCCGCCTAGATCGTGTGATCTAACGCCTTTGGACTATTTCTTGTGGGGCCATGTTAAGGCTCATGTCTACAGGGATAAACCAGCAACGATTGACGCACTGGGAGCCAATATTGAAGCATTTATTCGTGATATACCGGCTGATATGTTGGAGAGAGTGTGCCGAAATTGGGCCTTGCGAATGGGCCATCTAAACCGGAGCCGCGGCCAGCATTTGCATGAAATCATCTTCAAACATTAAATTATATTGATCGTTCTATCGATTCCAATAAAGATTTCATCAAATTTTTCAAATTTTTTGTGTTTTTTTTGAAAATCAATTCCTATACCTCTTAAAAAATCACCCGTTACAAGACTTACATAAAATGGCACGTTTTAATTACCCTTTCCAACAAAAGAAAGTAATATAACACACGAGCAATATACTTCAATGATTCGGGGCCATATTGAAAGTCTTATAATATCTTATTGTTCGATTTAAAATTATTTTATAGGTAACAAAAGTTTTGTTTGAATAACATTCAAAATGTTCTGGTCTATTCTATTTTGACTCAAACAAAAAACATGTTCGAGTACAGACCTAGTACCTAGGTGTATCTACAATACAATTGAACTTCTGAATACGTTGGCTGAGGTTCAATGACCACTGTGTCACCAAATACTAAATAGTTTTTATTCTGTCTATTGTGTGCTTTGTAATTTTCGACTATATCGTTTGGATCGTGTGCATCAGGTATATTTTCATTGAATGTCTGATGTCCGTTCCTGGAAACTTTTCGGACTACTTATTTCTCACTTTTATGCTTCCTTTATGTGCCTATACCCCCGTGTTGGGCATTAATACCCTTCCTATCTCCTTCAAAACTTCTCTATTTGGTGTGTACCTGTGTACATACTAACCATTTATACTCTACACAAATATTTTTCTACCGAAACCCAAACTAGTCCGAGATATGACTATGTTACTTACATAATTGAAAAGATGTAAGTTAGTCCGATTAGCTTCGATTAAAAACTTCCTGAATTACCTAATCATTCAAAGATATCATCCCTTTAAACCTTATTAGTTCAGAATGCCACTGATGCCTCAATCAACGTTGACCACGTTGGTTGAGGCATCCTACTGGGCTCGAACATTCTAAAATACTTTAATACCTCATCTTTCTCCCAATTTATTTGAGGTCTCAGTTATCTCCTTTCTAGCCATCCTTCACATAGTCCATCCATTTTTTCTTTGGTTTTCCTCTACTCTTATCTTTCCAATCGACATTTTGCTCATTCCGTAACAAAAGAAGAGCTTACTGTGTCTCCCTTGTCACCGAACGTCTCCGGACAAAAGCCACTCTTCGTCTGTCGCTCTTGACTTCCAAACATATGGTATTGTAGAAATCCAGTTACCTAGCGACTAGCGTGTGTGTGTATTTGTGTAATTCAATTTGCGTGACCTTGGTTAGAGTCAGGGTCAGCCGCGACACGTGCCGGCTTCACTTTAGAATTCAGAAACTGTTTTTGTTTTGTTGCCAAGGACGTAATATTATATTTATAATATAAAACTAGTTTTTGTCTTCACGTGGAGATAGTTAATTAACCTACTAACAGGTCCATATCCAGGTCATGGTCTATGGGTGCCAAATACCATCAAAATCACACAAGGAATTTCTCCTGTATCATGGGTGCGTTTACAAACATTTAAACTCACAAACAGCCAGACCCGCAACAGGTACCTGTAGGCCATAAAAATAGTTGTTCCGTGCGGGAATCGAACCCGCGACACGTTGCGCAGCAGTCAATCTCAGCCACTGCGCTAAACGTGCCGTCTTTCGTTTGGCTACGAGCCACACGCAAGAGACACGTGTGTTGCCACAGCGTCTGAGGAAAAAACCAATGAAAGAATTGCTAAGAGCATGCTAGAAGTAACTGCGAGGCCAATTTAGATTACGACGCGACGACAAACGCTTGAGGCAAGTAGCGCTTGGCGCAGTTACTTTCCTTTTAATAAAATGTATTATAGTATGGATATTTGTGAAGTAGTTCTACATCTACGTAGGTCTACGGCTCCTATCTGTCCCCCATTGCGATCCGCATTTCAATTAGCTGTTGACTGATTTCTTTTTATGCCGTCTGCGTTCCGGAATTAGGTCACAGTTTTGTCGAGCAAATTGGCATAATAATTGCAAATGCAGAATCCTTTCTACATATTTTATTTTTGTCTTCGTTATTATTTTCATAAAAAATCCTTTTCCGTTCTCTGGTTGCAAATTGGAAGTAAAGATTTTGCGTATCTTGGTTCTTTAACTTTAAGTGCTGTCGGGCAAGTTTTTCCATCAGCCCTTTTTACATGAGATTGGAGGTTTACAGCATCTCTGTCTAATCCTTCCGATGATCTTATGTTAATTAGGTAGTGCAAAATCGGGATGATCTAGCTGATTTATAAATGCGGGGTCCAAAAAGGGGAAGGGGTGACCAGATGCTTTAGTGCAGCTACTTCATAGAAATCTTTGAGCCAGTTAACGACTATACACAGGAGAGCACGGATCGGTATGCAACTCACGTGTACTCTGGGGTATTACTTATTCAAGTCAGAATGTGCTGCCCTAACCGGCTTGAGTACCTGCGACTGAATAGTCAAGTATGCTGTGAGCTTACCGTTACTGCTTCAATTTCCATTTGCAACTTCAGTATTTGTCATTCTAATCGAGACTCCTCTGTGTCTTCTCTAGAAAGCGATGTGCGAGAAGACACAGAGGAGTCCTTTCATCGGAGTCCTGTCTATCATTTGAAGATCTTTGACAGTCATTACAAGTAATCAGAAGCCCCTGAAGTCTGGCAACCAGTCTGTCCAAGGGTTGTTGCTTTATGTTTGTCCATGTTATGTTGCTCCATGTCAGATACAGCTGCGTACGCCTAGACGACTCCAACATAGTTAAAAAGAGTTAGGCAGATGATGCTTGATGACATTCTCTGTGTTTATTATCTTATAATTTACTGTGTAGCTTGAGTAGCTCGGAATCCAGCAGGCTACTAACGTTGTTCACCTGAAAATGTCTGAAAGAAGTTTGCAGTTTTTAAATAAGCCAGTGGTATTTCGAGGTAGAATTAGGTCGACAAGATGTGATTTCGCCCACAAAATGTGATTTCGGCCACAAATTAATATGTTTCTCCATCTCAAACTGATCATCCCGTTCACAATTAGCAGTTATGTAAATCGATAAGCATTGTGCGTCGCGTCAATTGCTATCGAGTCGTAAACATCGCCTTGCCTTCTCATAACTTTTACGAGCTATTTCATCTGCTCTAGCTGATAATAGTGCTAATAAAAGCTATAGAGGCGTTAAGGCGAGAGTTAGATGTTGATCGGAGTCTTGCGTAGAGGCTGTAATGGATTTTCTTAGTTAGGCCCCTTCCACGGCGTCGGGAGATGCGACTTGCATCAAGCAAGCGACACACACGCACGTCCTTTCGTTCGGCTGAGTACTATCGCAAGTTTCGACGCTTTTACTCGTGGCGTTCTTAAAGCATTTTCTTCTTTGTTTTGTGTGTCGCAAGGTGGCTGTCGGTTGTGCGTAGCTCGTGGCAGAGTGGTTACACAATATGTTGACATTACTTGCGTAAAGAAATCCTTTACGCAAGTAATGTAATAGTCTTATTTATTGTTTTGTTTGGGAACAAGATCGGTCTGAACCTTTTGCCTACTGCCTAGAGGCCCTACTTCAGAATCTGAATCAGAATGTTTATTTGTTAACATAGGTAGTTACAGAGTATGCGAGATGTTACATTTTAATATGTTCTGTATGTTCTTTATGTTTAAGTCTGGTAAGAGCCGTAGGTACCTACTGACCTTTGAAGCCTTAATTTGCTTAACTTACCTAGTACTTCGGGGAATACTGCGTGATACTTTCCTATAATCATATATAACTGTTTGTGCTCGAGGTACCAAGATCTACTGATCTCCGTACATTTCTAATGGCAGTAGCTTTTGATTTGCCGAACGCGTGATAGTGGGTCCCCTCAAGTCTTAGTGTTAATAAAGGATGACCAGGAAATCGTGATGTGTGGCTATTTTATGATCGACCAACGATACATTCATTCAAGTCAGGGTTGACTTGAATGAGTCATAATCCCATCTGATGTCATCATCAGCATCTTCGCCTTTTCCTTTAACGTTCACACGTCACAAATGTAACGGTGGCCGTATAAGCGCTGTATTAACTGCCACCATTGTGTTCAAGAGGCATGGAGGCAAGTCTTATGCCGCCTCCAGTCTATAAATATTCTCAGCTCCTCTCTAGTCTCTAAAGCCATCGATAAACCTCTTTTTGCGTTCGCCACGTTTACACGAGCTCGCGGAGACTCGTTATTATTAGTGGGAAAAGTAATTGGATTAACCTTGGAGCGACAGTAACCCTTACCGCGAGGGATGCCGCCATTTGTAATTTGATTGCATTGCAACGCGTGTCGCTGGCTGAACGCGGCCGTTCCATTGCCACTGTTTGGGTTATTCAAAAACTTGTTACGTTTTGGCGGGAGATGTGATTGTGACAGTTCGTCTTTTTTTTGTCTGCGGTGTGGTTTTTGTATAATGTTTGGAAGCAAAATCGATTGCCAGAGATGGACGTCGACGAGGAATTCATGGTATTTTTAATTTCAAATTGTTTTTAAAACCTGAATAATGGTGTGAACAATTTTTCGAGGGTATCGGTTAGGTGCTGTTGGGATACGGATATCCGAAGTTTTGTATTTGTATGGTTCAGATTCCGATGCGAACTAAGTACGATTGTTGTTATAATTAACATCTGGGTGTTGAAAGGGCACGAATACTTACGATGAAATTTCAAAATTAACAAAAAAAATCGTGGTCACACACTTTTACCGAAGAGTTAATTTCTTTACATAACCAACGATCGACTTAGATCAGTTTTTCATAGTTACGAATATCTACTAGAAATTAACCTATGATCAGGTCTATTCGCGAGTTTGGTCTGTCTTTTATAATGTTTGTGTGGTGAAAATACGTATAATATGATGGTATATGTCACATGTCTTAAAATTTTCAATTTTAGAACGTTATGCTGGTTTCCTCACGTTGAAGTTGTTGAAATTTAGACTCGACTAAAACAAACTCGATTTTTGTGTATGTGTGACCGTTTAGTTCTTCAAAACTGCGCAACGGATTTTGATGCGGCATTCATTATTATGTTGAGTTTTATTCCGGGAGGTTTACGGGTCATTCAAAGAAACTTTACAAGAAACGTTTTCATAAAAAAAAACGATGTATTGTCACGACGCGACGTAAAACAGCTAAATATTTCAAACAGAAATTAGGTAATGTGAAATCACGACATGAATCAGTAGTGTCAGATTCCAAAGCCTTTAATACCTGTGTAACATAATGCTATGTATCAAATTCCACCCACTGTCAGATATTTAATTAAGGCTACTAATTAACCAGTATCGAATATAACTTAGTAAGCAACTTGATATGACTGGAATGGCATCTCAAACGCCCACTGGCTTCCTCTGCATTGCATTCGGAAAGGTTCTATCATAAGTTGTTTGACATTCTAATTTTGAATAAATAAAATAGTTTAGAAAACCCAAACACCAGACGTGTCCGATTTTTAAGACACCCAACCGGACTTTTTGAATCAAATGCAACGAAATTTTTAAAATTATAAGGTGTTCTTTGAAAACTTGTCAGGACTTTTCAAATTTCGAAATGGTAATCTTAATCATAGTGCTCTACGTGGTATAAGTATTCTACTTTTTGACTACTTCCGCGTATATACACATATTGCTGGTGGATTGCTGTTGGCAGAAGGAAAATGGCTGTGAATAGACTGTAATTAGCTACTCCGAGTCAGTCAATAATTTTACTGTAGGTGGTCGGAAAATTACTAGATATCCGTTTCCAACACCAACCTCTAAGTAATAGTAGGTACTCTAAAATTAATAATCTGTCCATATCGAAAGCATAGTAAAGTATCTTTTTACAATTTTGTCAAATTTCATAATATTAGCAAAGTAACTCGACTCGATGTTGAGAATCACCCATCGTATCCAATTGGTTGCTACATGACAAAATTAGTTTACAAGAAAATGATAAATTGGGCTTTTAAGGAGGCCTCATTTTACTTAAATAATGTGTTTGCAAATATTTTTAGTTTGGTGTTTATGTTAAATCTATTTACATATAATAAAAAAAACAGGCTGTACATTGAAGATATTGAATAAAATAAATAAATGGAGGGTCTTTATTAGAGCAACACAAGCCAACAGTTTTTATAATTTTTTCCTGTCTGTATGTTTGTAAGCGCATCATGCAAAAACTACTGCATGGACTTGAACGCAGTTTTCACCGCTCTACTGCTTAAAATATAGACTACATTAGATATAGTTTGACCCGATAGGTGGCGCTGTGCGAAACAAGGGCGGGTCGCTAGTACTACATAATTACTTAAATTGCTAGAATCCGAAATAAAAAAGTAGATAGCGCACAATTCAAGATGCAAGGGAACCGCACTGTTCGGGCGCCCACGCAGTTGTGGACGCGCCTTAATTCAATTTTAAGGCAGTATGTCGCAAGTGTTACCTATTTTAGGATCTGGTGAAATGACGAATCTAACAGCTTTCATCAGTAAGGACATTTTCATGGACAAGAGGCAAACAAACATCGACACTGAAATCAAACTCACACCACGCAAAGAGAGCACGCTCTAAAAGCCAATGTACCGATCACTTTATTATTTTGAATTTTGTATCAGAGCGATAGCCGCCTGACCTCCAAAACCTAATTACTGGCCACCGAACAGAGCAGTACTATACACAAATGTAATTAGCAGAAACACCCCAAACGGTAATGACTGAGCTAATATTTGAGCAACAGAGCAATATTGCGCGGCTAATGGTCCCCGACGGGCTATTGTCTCATTTGTTTGCTATCTATCATTTGAGGGTACAATTAGTAATGTTACAATATTGACTTTAGATGGTTATACAAATTGCCGATTCTTTACTTGTTAATTTATAAAATTAGCTCATTAGTTTGGCGGTGATTAGGCAGTGGTGTCCCTGTGTCTGGTGACCCTAACATCGTTGGGAAAAGGCTAGGCAGATGATGATGACGGGTGACTACGATAAAATAGTTTTCTATTAATGGTGAATCAGTGATGACTATAGCTTTCCGACCCCATTTTACACTATTTGCTGCACATTCAGAAAATGCCCTCCAGACTTTTCTTTCAATATGTCTTTACATATCACAATTTCTGCATATGGTCTCTAGGCTGGAGTCAAAAAGCTTTACCCTTCAGCACTAAGACGTAAGTATCTGAGGCTATCTACAATTCCTGCTCACCATTCTTGTTTCCATCGTCAGGGCAGCAGAATGCGGTCAGTCCGTGCGGTCGTTCGGCGGCAGCGAGGCAGGCGGCGCCGGCGCAGTATTCGACGAGCGCATGCGCATGGCTGATGATGACGAGACAGACTTCGTGCTTCCGCACTTTCAGAGAGTCGCCATCAGTGGGGAGGATACTTCTGGGGTGAGTTGTGAAGATAAAAGTTTACTCAATGATTTGAAACCATTTGTAGAATCTCCATCACATCACACGGCGACACTGCAAGGGCCCCACGACCACTGCAGTCATGGGTTGCCTGCATTCAGTTGATCCAGTGGGTTGCGTGTGTGTGGCTTGTAATTTTTTATCAAGGTTCTAGGTAACCCCAAAATAGAATTAAGATCCATTGTCATATAACCTCACATTCTCCTCCTAGGTCCCGCTAGAAGACCTCCAGCAGGCGTCCTCGTACCTGGTGCAGGCGCTGGAGCTGCGCAAGCGCTACATGGAGATGTCGCAGCAGAGCTACGCGACCATCACGGCGCGCTTCGTGCGGAGCACCGACGCCAACGCGCCCGCCTACGTGCCCAGCGTGCACGTGCAGAAACATATTGCAGGTATGTAAGCTTTTGTAGACCGCACTTGTTTTTATAGAATGATGAAAAAACCACATAACATCACGCCTGTAATCCCCGACGGGTTAGGAAGAGGTGTTATTACAGTACACTCACATTCGCCAGTTAAGTACTGTGTAATAGAGAGAGAGAGCGAGTTTATTGTCATCAAGCGGGCAGAAATCAAGACTCTGGCCGGCTAATGGGGAATTCCTCCTCCCGGGTTTGTCGATTACCACCGAGAGAAAGAAAAAATTAGAGTGAGAAAACCATTCAAAGTCATAGAAGCTTTTTTTTTTTTTTTCCGGATGGGAAATCATCAAATGACCCCCCCCACTCTGGGCGGAGCAGAAGGGAGTGTCAGACTTGTACTGACTAAAACCCATCCATGTTCCTTCTTTGCCCTTTGTGTTCCAGGGCCACGGTATCTCTTTCGAACAGTCCCGCAGCCCTGGCAGGCATCGGCCCTTGCGGACCCCTACTTATTTGCTGACATCTCTTTGAGGCGCACGTGGAACACGAACGCGCCATCGACACGGCCTGTCGTCATAAGACGGCCGGACGGCGAGCTGGCCCATAACTCGCCGTCCACAGGCCCGGGCCTACGGTGGCCGGGAGCCACCACTCGACCCCCAACGCCCAGGGCGTCTCCCGCGGCGATTGGGACGTGAGGTTCTTTCCCTCTCACGTCCCGCCACCTCCTTCACTAGCATGACTGCTTCGCAGAAGGAGGTGACGGCTTCCCATTCCCTCTCGCTCCGGACCATGGCTTGAACCAAGGCCGGACGCGAGAGATCGCCGCAGCCAATCGCCGCTACGAGGACGCGGCGGTGCTCCGCCCAAGCGGGGCAGACCTCCACGGTGTGCTCCACCGTGTCCTCCGGACGATCCTCGCAGTGGAAACACCCGGGCGTTTCCTCCCGAAGTCATAGAAGCTTCATCATGAACTCAACGAGGCGTTTTAAAAGCCGTTAGTGCTAAACAGTTATTTATCAGGTTTTTGATTGTTATAAAAAACCGTCCCTGGTTTATGGAATAGAGCATAGCTAGTTACGGAACTGGTAAAGATCGAGATCGTATAAATATTCCACCGCAGAAAATCTGTTTGTAAATGACCTCTAATAAACATAGCTCCTTTAAAATATGTCCTGAAATAGTGATGGTTGGTGTCTTACAATGCTGCAGTTCAAGTCATCATGAACCAGCGATGCCATGTAGTAGTCCAATAATTGTAACCCCTAACATAACCAACTCAAGTCTATAAACTTCAACGCTTGTCTCCAGACCACATCGTCCACCCTCCATTCCGTGCCGGCAAGGACCCCTGGGAATGCCACAACCCGGAGCCTAAGGACTACATCATCAGGCCGGACAGAGGCGTCTTCAACCTGTACAAGAAGGGCGAGGATGGGCAGGAGACCAGGCTGCCCTATGAATACATCACCATGCATCAGTTCATGCAGGATAAGAATATCATGTGCAATATGATGTCTGATGGACCACTGTGAGTAACTTAACCTTGTTTTTGAGGTTCACAGAATAAAGATTCTTTATAAATCGTGCCGGAAAGAATCATTCTTGCTTTTCATCAAGGATTTTATTACTTTTCATAATATAGAGTGGAAAGAACATCGACGCACAAAAGGTTACCACGTATTCAGTACATTATAAGAAACCCATAAGTAAGTACTAAAGGTACGCACAAATTGCTGACCGGCTACGGACACCGACAGACACTTCAGTATATGAGTGTCTGTGAGTGTCTGTGAGTGTCTGCTGACCGTAGCCGTTTCCGCAATATGACCGCCCCTTAAGGACCTGAAAGCAACCCCATCTTACTTAACCTGGGCGGCCAACATTGTTGTTTCCTAACCACCGTTGCCTTGTTACAGCAAATCGTTCTGCTTCCGGCGCCTGTCGTACTTGTCGTCCAAGTTCCAGCTGCACGTGCTGCTAAACGAGCTGCGCGAGCTCGCCTCCCAGAAGGCCGTACCGCATCGGGACTTCTATAACATCAGGTTAGTACCTTACCATATGATCATCATCATTAAACTAAAAAACCAGGAAACCGGCATGTCCTAAAAACTAACAGAGACATGTAACAACCACAAACTGGGCTCGCGTGGTGATTACTTATGGCCCATTCTCTCTCACAGAGTAGTGGTCCCTGTCCCAGTCCCACTGTGCGACCGTTATAAGCCGATTATGTATTATCATTCACTTGAATGACGTGAACTGCTGGATATAGACTTCCCCCAAACGTAGCTACATTAACCGGTCCTGGTTTTCCCATATCAGCGATTTCGCGCGACCTTCACTCAGTAATTTATTCATCTTCTGTGTGGTTTTACGTTGCGCCTTCAGTTTTGATTATTTCTACAGGAGTTGCGAAAAGGAAATGGTCTAATCGATTAATGAATGACAACATGATTTACTATTCAGTACAGTCTTCAGTGTGCCAAACAACCAATGATCGATGCGAATATAATTTTTTTTGTCCTTTAGGAAAGTGGACACTCACATCCACGCGGCGTCGTGCATGAACCAGAAGCATCTCCTGCGTTTCATCAAGAAGACCCTGAAGAACCATGCTGACGAGGTAATTAATGCCATATTTCAATATTTCCCAAATTGTTCTGATCCTATAGCAATGTAAAGGCGTTTTTATAATCTAGCTTGGACTCTATAAGTCGGTTTATAATCTTCAATAACTTCTTCACTGTCATACCTTAACAACAGTCGAAGACTCGAAGCTTATCTAGCACAAACAAACGAAAAATTATAGATTTAGTCTTAAAATCTTTTAAAAATTTCTTCAGTTAGCTTTATTGACTGGTTCGTCTGCTAACATTTAATGTTTGTTGTTCAGGTGGTGACCCTGCACAAGGGAACCCCGATGACGCTGAAGTCGGTGTTCCAGTCTATGAACCTCAGCACCTACGACCTCACCGTCGACATGCTCGACGTACACGCGGTAAGTTCTCACTAAGCAAATATATTCTTATGAAACGCAAGCAATTGCAATTTTTCTGCTAAAGAGCAACGTGTCTAATCTGTCCAATTCGTATGATACCAGACTGTTGAAAGACTTTAAAAATGAGTTGCTGATGGCAACTGAGAGGATCATGGTTATAATGTGTATCGCGCATAATATTTTTCTGTCTTATTACCACTCAATTTTATTTGCTGTGTTAGCTGCATAACTTAACCGGTCATATTTTTTTATTGACTGTAGAAGTCTATGAATATGACCATAAGAACTCTAATTGATATTAACATAATATTATTGTTTACCAGGACCGCAACACGTTCCACCGTTTCGACAAGTTCAACGCTAAGTACAACCCCATCGGCGAGAGCAGACTGCGCGAGGTCTTCCTCAAGACCGACAACCACATGAACGGGAAGTACTTCGCCAGGATCATCAACGTAAGCATCTTCTGGTCCTTGTTGATTTTTTTCATAAAATGAACTGATGGTTCCTAAGAAAATTTCCGAGTATCTGTTATGATTTCGGATTTTCCGCTACCATCCCACTTCACAGTTAAAAGCACTCGTACGCCTCTTTTTGAAAACTACGAAAAACTACTGTAGTTGCAAAACATGTTTCAGTGACAAAATGTAATGCTATTTTCTTTATCACAGGAAGTGGCAGCAGATCTTGAAGAGAGCAAGTACCAGAACGCGGAGCTTCGTCTCTCCATCTACGGCAAGAGCCCCGGCGAGTGGGCCAAGCTCAGCAAGTGGGCGGTGCAGTACAACGTGTACTCGGACAACGTGCGCTGGCTCATACAGATACCGAGGCTCTAGTGAGTGACCATCATCATCATTATTTTAAATATTCTTTTGCAGTTTTCTCTTTGGAAGTAAGACATTGTCATCTCTTGGTTTACAGTGTTTGCACCTCCTACTTAAGTGGAGAGGGGCGTGTATTTAGGGTATAAGCATAATAGCATAATCAGCCTATTGATGTTCCCACTGCTGGGACACAGGCCTCCTCTCCATGAGAGGGAATGGGCTATAATCCACCACGCGGGCCCAGTGCGGGTTGGTAGATGTCACATGTCTTCGAATTTTTGGTTCTAGGACATGCCGGTTTCCTCACGATGTTTTCTTTCACCGTTAGTATGTAGGGGCTCGTGGTTAAATAATAGCAGCCGCTTGGGTCGGTCGCTTATCGGGGTAAGGAGCCTAACGTGTGACGACTAGTCTTACCAAGGTGGATCGTGTTGCCTACGAACTGGGTTTTAGAGTGTGCTATTTTTCAATAGTCAATGTGTACCTCTCTAACTGTGGTCACAGTTTTTGTGTGCGCTGGACGGAATACCTCCTAATCGAGTAGTTGGTCGGAAGGGACACAATAAAACATTATTTCTTTAAAAATGTAAACTACACACTTATTGTGCCACCCAGTTGGTTAACGGGGAAGCAGGCCATATAATAAAAAATAATATAGGCCGTCGCTCCATGTTTTCAACATGGCTGAGAAAATGTTAGGCAGATGAATAATTGTGTGTTTGCGCCTCTAACTTCGTACAAGTCTATTTCTCCCTCCATACATAAACGTTCTTCTCTTACAGCGACATCTTCAAGTCGAACAAGATCATGAACAACTTCCAGGAGTTCCTCAGCAACATCTTCCAGCCGCTGTTTGAGGTCACACGTGACCCCAAGACAAATGATGAACTGCACAAGTTTTTGACTGTAAGTATTAGTTTTGTTGGCGTATTCTGCAACCACGTTTTTTTTCCAAAAAATTCGTACAAAAATTTATTATAGGAAAAATTCGCTCTTTGCACTGTATCGGCATTTATATCGCGACACAACACTCGTCTAGTCTGTAAATCCTCCCTCTTCTATGAAGGTGGAGGAGGAAATCGAGGAGAAACACAGACTTCATCATTCAAACTCAGCTACATGCGAATCGCAAAAAATAAATCAGTTGTCCTATACATTTGGATCGAGTAGGTATTGAAGTTTTGTACTGAATTTTTTTGTGGTTTCTGCGCTGGTCTCATAGAGAAAGTTGTTCAGTTTGATGGTCTGAATCACACCCTGAAATATGAGCACACCTTTATTACTATTCAGCCCTGTCAGCCTTTCAGCTAACTCTTTTTTAACTTTTAGCACGTAGTCGGCTTCGACAGCGTGGATGACGAGTCCAAGCCGGAGAATCCGATGCTGGACCCTGATGCGAAGAGCCCCGAGGAGTATGACGATGAGGAGAATCCTCCTTACGCGTACTACTTGTACTATATGTACGCCAATATGACCGTGCTGAACCACTTCAGGAAGTAAGTAGAAAGATCACTTCTGAGTTTTCTTTTGCATATTTTTCTGGTATCTTGTGTTTATTGAGTTAACTGTTAGATGAGGAAACGAATCTCTTCCAGGACTGTAGTCCTCAAAATATTAACCAGTATTTTGTTGAGAACATAAATTTTTCAAGTGTCCTGTGCTGATCAACTTCTGTTTGTCTTTAGGGAACAAGGATTGAACACCTTCGTGCTACGTCCTCACTGCGGCGAGGCGGGACCTGTGCAGCACCTCGTGTGCGGGTTTCTGCTCGCCGAGAACATCTCGCACGGCCTGCTGCTAAGGAAGGTAAGCATATGCTCTTCATCATTTTTTACAACGGTTCCATCTTGCAAAGGATAGGGAGAGACATTCAAAGTTGATAGCCAATTTTAAGTAATTGAAGAGACACAAGGACAAGTAGAATATTCATTTATAGCTTGACTTCATCCACTGCTGGATATAGATCTCACTTGTATTGAACTAGGCTCCAAATTTCAACAATTCACCATTTGTGTTCCTATGACAACCTCGAACCGCAAGTAAATATGTTGGTCCTGCGTTTGGACTCTTCCCGGTTGTCCCATCGAACTATGAGTAAACGAAGAGTGCACCTGTGTTTGCGTGCTCACACACACACACACACAATAATAATATGTCCTACGTACTTGGCTAATCTTCATTGGGATTGAGCGCCGTGGCCGTGACCGAATTGTCATTCGATAGTCAAAATTTTACCTGATTATCAATTAAGTACCCTAAAACCATTTTTTCTCCCCAAAGGTGCCAGTTCTGCAATATCTGTACTACCTGGCTCAGATCTCCATCGCCATGTCGCCCTTGAGCAACAACTCACTGTTCCTCAACTACCACCGCAATCCTCTGCCCGAGTTCCTCGCGCGTGGACTCTGCATCACGCTCAGCACTGACGACCCGCTGCAGTTCCACTTCACCAAGGTAAAGATATCCTAGGAACCTTCTAGAAGTTTTCAGTCTTTTGGCCTGCGAAGATCACTAGTGACAACTACATAGGATCATATTGCAACTTTTATACTTAAACTTCATCTGAGTCACCCTGGCGGCCTAAACAATGAGATAGATCAGCTGTAAAAAAATGGAAAAGTTAACCGGCTTGACATTGGCCATATACTGAAAAACTATAAATGAAACTCACTGTGGAAATACGAAATGCTATGAAAGCCATGGCCACTTGCCTGTTCCCTGTAGTCAGCACCAGTCTTTTAATACTTTAAAACGTATTTAGCCAGGTGGACGAAGGTTAGAGCCTTTTGTGATACCCATATCGTTAATGTGACATTACTGATTCATCTCACGATTGCAGGAGCCGCTGATGGAGGAGTACAGCATTGCTGCTCAGGTGTGGAAGCTCAGCTCATGCGACATGTGCGAGCTGGCCAGGAACTCCGTGCTTATGTCCGGATTCCCGCACGAGGTAACCAAGATTTCCACTTAAGTCTTTACATTCCTGTGCTATGTATCTGGAGTTGCGGACACCAGCCCGATATACGATACAATTTCTGAAATGATTTGATCACTTCTGCCGTCGAGTTCAACTGTTTCATGGTTCTCTCGGAAAAGCTGCATTGACCTTTTTAAAGTAATTGACGACCTCAACGGCATCTTCTACATCCTTATGAGTTTATTGATGACTGTTGGGCAGTAGCCCACCAGATATAACACCCGTCTGGTTGGAGGATCCTCCATTTTCTATGAGGGATGAAGAATTTTACATCCTGTTCTTCATACCCCTATAATGATGTAGATGTTAGACTCCAATGGCACGTTGGCCTAAAATTCCGCAGTCTGACCTCACATTCTTGTCAAACAGATGAAGCAGTACTGGCTTGGCCCCAACTACATGAAGGAGGGCGTCGCCGGCAACGATATCACCCGCACCAACGTACCGGACATCCGCATCTCCTTCCGCCATGAGACCCTCCTCGACGAACTTACCAACATTTTCAAGGTATATTAATGTTACAAGCAAACCACGTTTCAATCACACAAATATTTTGAAAACTGCACTTATCTTAGCTCACTTTTTGGTTATATTTGATTTCTTGTACACACTTTGAATTGCACATTTTTTACCCTTGTATTGCACCAGGGTCCGGTCGTAATTGTGGTTTGATCCTTTGCAACTGAACAGCTTTGCCATCTTTGAATATTTCAGCCCAAAGATCAAATCATAATGCCGATTGCCTGCTAAATTACAAAATTCGCACTCGCTTCAACGCTTACAAACATCACAATAATGAAAACCTTAAACTGGATACGGCTAAGGCGTATGATCAAGTAGATATGGAAGTCTATGTAAAAGTAAAACCACAAGTGCTATAATTATTTTGGTGCCACCTACACACTTAATACAATAAATACTTACTATTCACAATAGATAGCTAAATCAAACAATTAGGTAGATCGGTTACATAGAAATTACGATTTAATAAGCTTGTTTACCTAGATGACTTGCTGGTAGGTTGTTGCAATACTAAAAATATTTTATTACAATGCTATTGGATTATTATTCTAGTGATCGATTAAATAAATGTGATGATGGTTTAAATCACAAATAATGTGTGTTTTACGTGTTTCCTCAGTTTATCTGTTGCATGTGCGTCATAATTTCAATGTTCCCATATTCCTCATCTTTTTGTTTATCATACTCACTTAATTGTGTAGGCTTATCTCGCTATAACCATACCTGTCTAACTGTCGTTATCTTTCATTCTTTAATATCAGACTACATTGCAGATTTTGAAGTGACACAACTTGAGGGTAAAGTTTTTGAAACGGTTCCATTAATTACCGAGGATTCAATAGACACTATGGGTGGAAGGAACACTGGCGCACAGACGGTTACCACGTATTCAGTACATCATTCTAAACCCCATAAAAATTTTTCACCGGTAATTTAAAAAAAAATCTGCTGTTTCCTACAAAAGTGCAATACGGGACGGTCCAAATGTATGGAACAGCTGATTTCTCAGGGTTAAAATGATGTACTGAATACGTGGTAACCGTTTGTACGTCGGTGTCCCTTCCACACCCTGTATAAGAAATAACCAATTCACATAAAGCAATGTATTCTGGTAGCGAGGTAAAGTAAATAATCATAGTCAATAACTAAAAAAAAAAACTGTAATTTCAGGAGGGTATGTCAGCTCGGAGATAAACCTACATCCACCGACTCGACTGTGGATGTTGACGACAACCGTTAATATTAGACTTTTACTAATTTTTAACATTTACTAAAATCAAGTTAGACTGTATACCTATTAATCAATAATTGTTTTTGATATATATAATACGTAAATCCAGGGCTATAGTGCCTCTAAATAAAAAAGTTTATTATATTAAGAATAGGTCCCCTTGTGATAACTAGGCGAAAATGAAAGATTTAAACTATTGAAAGTGCCATTTGGACGAAGCTTGTTGCTCTTGAATTTATAGAATTAGAATAGATATTATGAACTGTGAATGTGGGTGATGGTGACCATTCGTTGTTGAATGATGATAATGGTCATTTGTAGAAAACAATACTTTTCGTCTTTGTAAAAAACCCCAATTATCATATACTACTATTTAACATGAAAGAAATGAGACAAAAGACGGATAGAAATTTAAACATTTACTAAGCTAAATACTATATTCTTACTGCCATGAGATTATCTATTTCAAATTGTTGTTGCATTTAAAGAATTTAAAATTTCTGAAAGACTATATTTTCTAAGTAAATATGTAGGTATAATATCGTTAAAATACTGAGAGAGATTTACCCTTCAGTCACATTGCACATTCATAGTTCTTAATCATTTTCAAATCTTATCTTACTTATTAAGTAGAATTTATCGTGAAGCTTTTCAATTGTACAATTTTTATATATCATACAAACCACAGCTCACGTTACGTATGTTCATTTAAATGTTATCAATATCGACTTTCTTTCGTTTCTATCTAAAAATACTTTTCTCAAACAAAGTAGTTTTGTCTACTAATATTATAACTAAGTATCAATATCAGGTTTTTAAATCAATTAATAGTACTTTTAAATTCAAAATTCTCTACACATTTGACTAAAATTGATTATTTTGTAGGTACTGCATTATTCCTTATAATGAAATCATAGTATTTTAAAGAAATTTATCTCAAATAAATCTTTATTTTTTAAATCGTCTTATTGAAAACAAGTCATTGCGTCTTTCTCAATATTCTTCTGCTGATTTACAGTATGAACATTCTATTTCCATGATAGCTTAGCTTTTAAGTGAGCTGTTGGCGCAAGCTTAATACTGGTTGTATCGTTCTAACTGTATTGTGATCGTTAATCTTGTGTTATTGTGACTTTATATTTGTTAATGTTTCTACTTGTACATTCATCATTGCTGAAACTATACGAGAGTCTTTTTGCTCCGAATCATCATTCTCTTGCCGTTCTCCCATTTTATTTGGGGTCTGCGTAGAATGTCTTTTAAGTTCGCGTAACTTTGGGACACTGTCTAGTGTCACGAGACTTATCATATTTCAATGTACAAAACCGATTTTATTGGTATTAAAGTTCGAAGGATTTGGGTATAGTTTCAGTGATTTCTTATGCATTTTTTGTTTCCGTTCAAATGGTATGGGATTGTGACTTCTGTTTCCCTTTCATCTCATGTGTTTCTTTAAAAAATATTAGATCGCATATTTTTCGAACACCTCGTAAATCAATTTGACAGTCTTTTTTTTAATGTAGGTTTTTTTTAACTTTTGTTCTACCTACCTGAATTGCAAAGGTCCCAATACAATCATAATCCGCATAGCATTTGCATGGAACTTATCTACCTTCGTTTTTATGTCGTACTTAACCATAAAACACGACCTGTGAATAAGTTTATACCAATATTTATAAATTATAAACCATATTATAATATAATACCTATACATGTTATCATTGTTGAAAATAAAAAGTCTCATACTGAACCTGTTTTCTGATTACCCTTACGTAATGATAATGCTTTTTATGAAGTTATTGAGTATGTAGGCATACGAATGGTTACTAGTAACATAATCGTTGGATTATGTAGGAGATGCTAATATAAAAACCGCAAAATACATCCCGTTGACAAATAGAATGATCACAATACTTAGGCACACTCTAACAATGCAACACTTACTTTAAAAACGAAATAAAACAACAGCTATACGATTACATGCAAAGCTTTCCTGCTGATTTTGAAAACACACTACACACAATTCTTTGCTCATACAGGTTGTTGATTTGATTGCGATTTGTGAAAAACTCAATTCTTTTCACATGAAATTCGTCTTTACTGATGGTGGTGACAAAATCAACAATCTGTGGGCCTGGACAGACTGGCATTCGATTGAAGATAAAGATGATGAAAAAGACAAAACATGTAATGATTGATATAACGGGAGCAAAAAGACCCTTGACCCTTAGCCTTCCCGTCTTTGCGATCATATTTTTGTTCTGGACCATACCTGGGAACCTCTAGTAGGTTACTTAAATATTACAGGTCAAAGTTACAACATTTTCACAAGTTTTTAATGTCTTAACTTTACTTTAAATATCTTCATGAACTCTATTCAATGCGTCCATCAGCACAATGTTTTGAGTGAGTTTAGAACATTGAGACTTACGTGATTTATCTCTCCAAAAAAATTCGTTTTTCAGCAATCTTTTTTGCGTAGAGATACTTAGTATGATGTACAGAATGCTTCAGTTGAAGGCTTCATGAAGGGTCCGTTTACTCCTTTTAAGCTCCCGAAAAGCTCAATACTATTAAGAGTCGTAGTAAATAAATAATAAAAGCTTTCAAAACGATTGTCGCTTGTCTAGGCCTTATTTCACATCTCATTGGAAAGGCAACCGCTTTCTATTCTATCTGCTGACAAGGACACCAGTACTGCAATACTGGCTGTTATTACACGGGTACTTTATAAGGTAGCTGACATTTAAATGGGTAGGTAGTGTTTGGGTCGACGGCAAATTTGTCTTTTGCTCTTTATAGAAATATTGTGTTTCAAGACCTATGTTTTTGGTCCCCTCACAGAATACCTGTACAGTTAGTATAGTATTAAACAGTCGGTTACCATGACGTCTTAAGCAGTATTGTTTTTAATGTCACTACAAGGGGGTCTAAAATGGCTGCTTTAGCAGAATCATAATAGGATGATAATACGAATCATGTTACAATTCTTAAAATTTTAAATATTTTTATACGCCAACCCTGCGTAGGGAACTACAGCTGTTTTTGATATGGAAAGAAAAAATCGAGTGCGAGCAGGGTTTGAATCTGCGACCTTCCGATTCTGTACACCGGACGTCTTAACCAATTAGAACATCGCACCCTGCTCACGATTTCAATTCTTAAAATGGTCACAGACGTAGACAAGTTTGTGGCCATTTTACGAACTGTAACGTAGGTAATTCATATTATTATCCTATTATAATTCTGCTAAAGCGGCCATTTTAAGCCCCCTGTGTGGAAAAGAAACGGAGCTATAGAGGACGTATAGCGCTATCCCTTTCCCACTCTGGATAAGAATAAAACAATACTGCTTTAGGACGTCTTGGTAGACCACCAGTAGTTTAATTGTTGTTCTAAATATGTCAACTGTTTGCCTGTAGATACAACTGTGTGCCACACCTCTCCTCTTCTAAGGTACCTACATACACCAGTGTGTGAATGCGTGTGACAGTTACTATATCCGTTCCTTCATCATCTTTATCAACCACATTACCGTTTCCTTGGGACGAAACGTTCGATGGTTTTTGTCCATCTGAGTGATCTGTGTCGTAACAATTTGCTGCTTTCTTTTTGTTTTACATCAGTGATTCCTACTTACTACTACAGTAGGATAATCATCTTGGATTTATTTGTGTAGTATAGTTCTCTTCCTTATTTAATAACATGAAGTGATTTCATTGTCTTCTTTCCTTTAAAAATTGTAGTTATGAAATAGCTTAATGTTCATTTACCTACCGCAGTGTCTTTGATAATTTAATTAGACATTAGTACTTCTACCTACTTATAAAGTTTTCAAATTCTTATGGATACACTTATACTTAGGTAAGTATTGAGAAATCTCAATAAACATATCTAAGGAATCTGTCTAATTATTTCTGCTTCCTATCGATGGTTTAAAAGACAAAAGTTGTATCATAATTTGGAAATACAGGATACAAAATGGCGCTAGCATTTACGTCAAAAGGTCGTAGAAGAAAAATAGGAATTGCAATTTTCACGACTGTCTGCTAAACCATCGATACTTGTGTATAACTTATAACAGTATTGTTCAATCTTACTTTCACAGTGCCGTTTCACCGTGGCTGAGGCCCCTATGACCTTCAGCGGTACCAACAATGGTGGAGTGTCCCCCGCTACCCCCAACTTCGCGGCTCCCACCGTGAGCCTGAAACGGCCATCGCTTGTTTAGACCTACAGAATATTAACGACGATATAATTCTACACATAAAGAATGTAATCCTACATTTAAAGAATCCTATAATCCTATATTTAAAGAATGCTGTCGTACAGTAAAGTATTAAACAGTATATATTACAGTATAAGAAAGTGAACTAGCATGTAATCTTACAGCAAGCGAAAGTAACCAAAAAATTTTATCCAACAGTAGGTGTAAGAAACGTAACTACATAGACATCGCATGTCCTCTAAAAATATGTCATCATCATCTGCCTAGCCTTTTCCCAACTATGCTGCGGTCGGCTTCCAAATATAGTTTAATACCAGAATTTTACATGGAGCTACTGCCTATCTGATCTCCACAACCCAGTTAGTGCATCAGACTGCTGCGGTAGTTATTATCCTCTAAAAACTGTCAATACATAACACAAAAACATCAGGTTTTTAGATAATACCCCACTCAACTTTAATTATCCTTGCTCTACAATAAAAGAAAACGCCATAAGTTTACTGTACTGCGAAAATAAGTGACCGAATGGCACAAGCGAATGTTTTTTACGGAAAACTTTGATAATTACACAAGAATCTTTAAAATTGCGTCGTTATGTCACAAAACTGCTTTTCCTGTGTTAGGACAGTTTTTTTTGAGGATGTGCGATATTATCACTAACGTAATCCGCCGGTATAAAAAGTTAACTACCTACAGAAATCCTACAATATAAGACAGTTAAAGGAATGTAATTCTATAGACTGGTAATACTACAGTTACAGGTAAATATATCTAAGCAACTCTCTCTACAAGTGTCTTAAAATACTACCTCAGAAACTCATGTTAGCAATTTGGCATATTTAAATAGTTTATAAATAAAATAATGTAGTAAAAAAGAAAAAAAAAGTAATATTTATCTATTCTCTATTTGAAGTTATTATAATATTTCATTCAGCCAGTCATCACGGAGCAGATATGATTTAACTTTGTTACAGTTTTCAGTAAGTTTATTTAAGATGTTTATGCCGTAAACTGCATTTTATTTGATAAGTATTTTTCTACTTTTTAAGTCAACATCATTTATCCATAATTTAAGTGTATACGAGTATTCTTTCATGTTATCGTTTGTAGTTAATCAAAAGTTTTATCTAAAAAAAATACAAAAAAACATACAGGGTTTAAAAATATATATTTAAAAAAATAAGGATTCTTGATATTTTTTAGGCATGAATTTTCATAAAATTCGAAATACATTACTTAATTTAAACTGTGGTAATATTCCTTTTGGTATTGTTTTACTTTTATAATATGTTTAATTTAAGTTATAATATTTTTATTCAATTAAACACTACAACCCCGAAACGAGACTTTTATTTAAAAAACTCTTCGCTATTTCATCCAAATTCAAGTGACGTAAGTCCTCATCATCTTAGGGGTCGTCCATTAATCACGTGATGTTTTAAGCAACTTTTTCACCCCCTGCCTCCCCCATGCTGATACGTTGTGGGTACGGGTGAGGTTTTAGACCCCTCCCGCCTACCAAAAATCACGTGTATTTTTTGGTACAAAGTATCTTAAAAAAAAAATCTGAATATTATAAATACAATCATGTTAACAGGTATAATCTAATTTGATTCTGGAAAATTAAGCACCGTGATAAAAATGGTAAGGTTTCGCACCACTTTCGGTTTAGTGATCTCACCTACACCCCTTCCGCTAGTGAAATTTCGTGTTTTTTCCGAACCCCCTCCTCCCCCTTTCAAGCCTCACGTGATTAATGGACGACCCCTTATGCCTAGCCTTGTCCCTACAATGTTGTGATTGGCTGACGACCGTCTATCTGACCTAGACTGTCGATCTGATGTGGAGTAAGTAATGAGCCTGAAAGAGGAAGTTTAAAAATGGCGCCTGTTACAGGAAATATGAAAGGGTGTCGTCTGTCTTGGTATGGACGTGTGCTGAGGAGGGATGGAATTCACGTGACTAAAAGATTGATGAATAATAAATGTTGATGGATGGAGAGGGAGAGGAAGACCAAAGAAAATATGGAGTTATTGTGTGAGGAATGATATTATTTATGAAGGTAGATAAGAAAGTAAATGATAGCGTGACGATTGACAGGGGAGAATGGAAGATGTAGGGACTACAGGCAGCAATGTGCTAACGCTGCAAATGGTAATGTTCCCCCGCGCATTTGGTTTAGCCGGCAGTCGTTTGCGGCGCGCCGAAACTGTAACTTGTGTAACACTGTATTAACCCTGTTAGCGTGAATATCGAATAGACTGGTTTTACGGACTTGTGCATTTTATTTACTCTCCTTACTACAACCACCCAAGTGACCTCAACATTGGTGACCCCGACGTGATCTTATTAGCGACGTGGGTGTGTAAAACTAATTCGGACAGTGCGTTAGTGTAAACGAACAGTAAGCAGCAAGTTTATAAGTTTAGTGCGGGAACAGGCGCGGCAAACGACTCCCCGTGGACTTGGGATCTATCCACCGGAATTTCAAGGGTCCCACGATGCAGACACCACCACCAGCAGCAGGCCAAGTGGCCAGCATAAACGTCACAGACAGGATTCCTATGTTTTGGACCGACATGCCGCGGATGTGGTTCGCTCAGTTCGAGTCCGCCATGGAACCACAAAAGCAGGGGGACGCAGCGAAATTCCACATGGTAATAGCAAGGCTGACCAGGGATGCACTGCAACAGGTTAGCGATTTGATTTTTAAACCCCCCACCGAGAACAAATACGGCGCACTAAAGCACAGACTGTTGACGGCCTACGAAGAAAGTGCCGAAAGGCAGTTCCAAAAATTAGTCGGAGAAATGGACCTGGGCACTCAACGCCCTTCACATCTGTTACGGCGTATGTCAGAGCTGGCACAAAACACCGAAATATCTCCAGAAGCCTTACAACGCTTATGGATTGCGCGCCTACCGGGATCATTAAAGGCCGTTCTTTCGGTATGTCAAGACCAAAAATTGGACAAGCTGGCCGAAATGGCAGACAAAATCATGGAGAATTTAAATAATGGAGAGGTAGCCGCCATATCTGCGACAACATCATCATCAGCGACGGACGTAGCACATTTGATCAGCGAAATGACCACCGAAATAAAGGAGCTACGAAGAGAAGTAAACGAGATACGTGGACGCAGTAGGGGACGAGGAAACCGGCGCAGATCGCAGTCGAGATCAAGAGGTCCACGCCGCACCCCAGAGAGTCCAGATTGGTTGTGCAGCTACCACTATATGTACGGGAAGCAGGCAAGGAGGTGCACGAAACCGTGCAATTGGAAAGAAGGCTCAACAGCGGAAAACTAAGGTCGGTGCTGTCCTGTTCGGTGGGAGACAGCGGAGCCGCAATGCAGAACCATCGTTTGTGCGTAACGGACCGGAAGTCGAGAATCAGTTTTCTAGTGGACACAGGTGCGAATGTTTCAGTTTTACCAGTGCATAGGGTTAAAAATTGCATGCGTTCTGAAAGCGGTTATAAGCTGTACGCTGCAAATAACACGGAAATTAAAACATTCGGTATAAAGGTACTAGAACTTAATTTTGGCTTACGCAGAGTTTTTAAATGGCCATTCATTGTAAGCGATGTCAAACAAGCAATCTTAGGTGCAGATTTTATAGAGTCGCAAAAATTAGTTATAGATTTACATAATAAGAGGCTTATAGATAGTTTGACTAATTTAAGGGCAAATGGGTCAGTCATACGGTACGACGAAGCGTCGGTTAAGAGTATACAAGATAATAATCCCTATCGGGAGTTGTTAGAAGAATTCGCGGAAATTACTAAACCAATGTCGTTCCGGGAATCGCCAGCCCACGCAGTAGTACACCACATAATAACAAACGGCTCCCCGGTACACGCGCGTCCAAGGCCGCTACCGCCGGACCGTTATAATAAGGTAAAGGAGGAATTTCACCTAATGCATGAATTAGGGATATGCAGGCCGTCGCAAGGCGAGTGGTCTAGTCCGTTACATGTCGTGCCTAAAAAGAACGGGCAATTACGCCCGTGTGGAGATTATAGAGCGCTAAACGCGATAACAAAGCCGGACCGTTATCCCATTCCCCGAGTAAGTGACTTCACATACATTTTAGCAGGTAAAACTTGGTTTTCGCGACTCGATTTAAATAGGGCGTATCATAACATAGCAGTTGCGGCGGAGGACATCGAAAAAACGGCCATAGCAACCCCTTTTGGTCTCTGGGAGTTTCCACGCATGACGTTCGGATTGAGGAACGCAGCACAAACATTTCAGAGGTTCATGGACCAACATGTTCTAAGAGGTATAGAGCGCATAGAGAATACAGATGGTAAGTCAGCACTTTTTTGTTACATCGATGACGTAATTGTAGCTTCAGACAATGAAAACATACATAAGGAGCATCTCCGTAAGCTATTTAAACGGTTCAGCGAAGCGGGAATAACCATAAATTTAGGAAAAAGCGAATTAGGTCAGTTTAGAGTAGAATTCCTAGGTTTCGAAGTCACGCAGAATGGGATCAAGCCGATACCAGACAAAGTTAAGGCAATTGCAGACTACCCACGACCGGATACAGTAGAGCAACTCCGTCGTTTTCTAGGTATGGTAAATTTTTATAGGTCTCATTTACCACACGCTGTGGTGCACCAAGCAGAGCTCAATAAGTTTTTACACAATGCAAAAAAAAAAGATAAAACAAAAATACCATGGGATAGCGCAAGTGTAACAGCTTTTAAACAATGTAAAGCCAACCTACAAACAGCAGCTACACTGAGTCACCCTAGTGCGGACGCGCCCTTATCCATTATGACGGACGCGTCAGACACATGTGTAGGGGCAGTATTGCAACAAAAGGTAAGCGGAACGTGGAAACCAATCGGATACTTTTCAAAACAATTATCAGAAGCGCAAAAGAAATATAGCACGTACGACAAAGAGTTAACCGCGATTTACATGGCCACGGTTCATTTTCGTAACTTGGTAGAGGGGCGGCAAGTCACTATTTTTACAGATCATAAGCCCCTAATGTACGCGTTCACAAAGGTAGGGAATAATAAGGAAATCCCAAGAAGGGCTAGACAACTAATGTATATTAGCGAATTTACAAGCGACATACAATACGTTAAAGGGCCAGAAAATATTGTTGCTGACGCATTATCGCGTGTAGAGTCCATTGTTTGTCCAACGGCGCTAGATTTCAACGAATTAGCACAAGCGCAGGTACGCGATCAGGTTACAACCGGACGCGACGTTAGCAGTAAGTTAGCATTTAGGTATGTAGTTATGCCGGACGGCGATAAGCAAATATATTGCGAAATGTCAACGGGTACCGCCAGACCGTACCTACCAGATAAGTTTAGGAAACTAGCATTCGAAAGCGTTCACAACATCAGTCACCCAGGAGTACGTACTACACGTAAGATGACAACACAAAGATATTTTTGGCCGGGAATGAACAGAGACATTAACGAATGGACGAAAACATGTATTCAGTGTCAAAAAGCAAAAGTTAATCGACACACAATTTCCAAACTAACTAGCTTCCCGCCATGTAGCAGATTTGAGCACATACACACAGATATCGTAGGCCCCTTGCCCACATCACAGTACGGGCACCGTTATTGTATAACTATTATAGATCGTTTTACGCGCTGGCCTGAAGCAATACCAGTTTCAGACATTACAGCTGACACGGTCTCTAAAGTTATCTACGAGCATTGGATATGTAGGTTTGGGTGCCCAAACAGGATAACTACTGATCAGGGTAGGCAATTTGAGAGCGACCTTTTTAACAGTCTTATGAGATATTTAAGGAAACAAAGAATTAGGACATCCCCTTACCACCCACAGAGCAACGGGTTAGTAGAGAGGTGGCATCGTTCATTGAAAAGCGCATTGACCGCACGTTTGACAGGTAGCATGGATTGGGTAGATCAACAGCAGACCGTTATGTTAGGGCTTCGTGCAGCGTGCAGAAGTGACACAGGTTTTAGCGCCGCGGAGATGGTATACGGCGAAACTATTAGGTTGCCAGGAGATTTTTTCCACGTGGAAAATAAGCAAGCCAACGACCCGAACACATATGTAGGGCAGCTTAGGCAAACGAAAAACAAGCAACGACCCGCGTCAAGAGCGAGTAGCGATACACGTAATATATTTGTGAGTAATGAATTAAAAAAATGTACACATGTTTTTGTAAGAAATGAGATAATGAAAAAGTCCCTTTGTCCTACCTATGACGGCCCATATAGAGTAATAAATAGAAATGATAAAATTTTTAGAGTGCAGTTGTCAAATAGAGAAAGCGATTTATCAATAGACAGACTAAAGCCCGCGTATTTATTACAAGACGTTGATCAGAACGTTGACACAGATTGCACACAGAAACATTTAAACAATAATAATGAAAAAACTAAGGATAAATCGCTTCCGCCTATAGAACGGACCACGCGCAGTGGCCGCCGTGTAAAGCCACCGGTGCGATTTTTGCTACCATAGCATACTGTAATTAAATCTATAGCAACGTTTAAATCACTGTGCCAAATTTTGCGAATCTTTAGAATAAACGAAACATAACACTAAGTGCCGGTCGTATAAATAATAAAATTAAAATTTAACAAAAATGGGAAACTATAACACTAAAAACGAGGAAGTCGTAATCACCCAACAGGGAGCTAATAACGCGAAACATGTCGGAGACTTAGAAGCTAAACTAGAGAACTATGGTATAATAATTATAGTGATCGCCATCGTCCTGTCCATAATGACGATTTGTTTGTGCGGAAGACAATGTTGTACCGGCACTAAGAAATGGATAAGAAAAGAGTTGACAACTATATGGCCTGCAGGACCCGCGACCACAGCGGCCCAGCAGTCGGCCGTCCCACGAGATTCGTACGCGTAATACCAACAGTACCGGGAACGCAAAATACGGCACAGGGGTTGCAGTGAATAACAAACGGTTACACAATAACTATAAGTTTTAGAGTTAAGTGAACATTGTATTGAATATAGAAACGTAGCAGTGGTATATATAAAAAAAAAAAAAATTTTTGTCATGTTGAAAGAGGCTATTGTATTTCAAAAAGTGCTAGCGATATCAATTATTAGCGACATAATTAAGATTAACAATGTATAACAATGTATAAATGTAGGTCTTGGTCAATTATATTTTGCTGTTCGATCGGAGGTCGGACCGCAGGGTTTGTGTTGTTGGTGACAGGCCACAATGATGCCAAGACAGGACAGCAGGATATAAAAAACCAACAGTTATTATTTTTTTAAAGGGGGGAGGTATGTAGGGACTACAGGCAGCAATGTGCTAACGCTGCAAATGGTAATGTTCCCCCGCGCATTTGGTTTAGCCGGCAGTCGTTTGCGGCGCGCCGAAACTGTAACTTGTGTAACACTGTATTAACCCTGTTAGCGTGAATATCGAATAGACTGGTTTTACGGACTTGTGCATTTTATTTACTCTCCTTACTACAACCACCCAAGTGACCTCAACAGAAGAAAAATCGTGTTGCGCCGATCTTAAGTAATATGGGACAAGGGCAGGAAGATTATGATGACTGTCTATCTCACCTCCATAACTCAGTCAGTGGGTAGCACGACACCCCTTGGTAAGACTTGTTGCATCGTCTTCAAGAATGCCTCGACACCTGTGCACACCAATCTACTCACTGTGCAATGGGTCCAACATTTTGGTATGTCTCGTGGCGTTAACTAGGTATAACATGCTCCAAAGGGTTACTAATTGCGAGTTTATTGCCAGGCTGCTACCACGAAATTCCTGTAGAAAAAACCCAAAAAGTAGGTAGTACATTCTAGCAACTTTTTAAGGTTCCATAAAATGGTAACAAAAAGTAAAGAAAAAAAAAAAATTCATAGCGTGGAAACATGCAACCTCAGAGCCATTGGCAGGATGTGTAAACATATTTTCTAATGACTCTGGTGTGAAATTGCAAACTTGTAATGCATTGAAATTTGTTGCATGGCCATCGCATGTCATTGCAACAACATCAATGTCAGCTTCAAAACATTTGATTAGACATAATTTTATCAAATTCGCTTTCTGTTCACCTCTTAAAGAATTACTAAGGAAATATCCCATTGGAAGTTTGAAACGATTAAAAAAACTAATGTTTGCGATGCTAAAGGTGCACCTTCCTCAACGCCCGACCCCATATCCTGATATCGTCTAGGCGTCCATATTTCTTCCCATCAAAAATCTTCTGACTTCTAATAGCAATTTCGTCAAAAAGTAAAGTGCACAAAGGCCGATGCTGACTTACTTGTGCTTTTGCTTTCAATGCTTGAAAAGATTCTTCAGTTAATCCTGTCTCTCCATTAAAACGCCCGTACCACTTGGACAGTGTGTTACGGTGAGGAAAAAAACGTCTGTATAACAACAATAGTAAGCTGCTGAAAAATAATAATTGAGGGTTAGGCAAAACTTTTTCATAGCCGGTGAGTATTTAACTTTCTTATTTAGTTATTTTCTGTAATAATTATTAAAAAGGTCAGCAGCGACAATGTTTTCATTTAGCCTATTATAAATAGATCTGAATCTACATAATTTTCTTCTTTTAGGGTCTTTAAAATACCCTTGAAAGATTTAATTCTATCTTGGAGGCACCTTACTTTCTGGTTTAAGGTTATTATATTCTTTTTTTGGTGTTACAGTTCCGGATAACTCCTGTCAAAATATTTAATATATTAAACCTTAAGTCTTAATATTTTATGAATTTTGAAAAATAAACTCGAATAAAGACTTGTCTTTTACGAGATACTTACCTACATGTGGAAAGTACGAATTTGTGCTTATAAGCAGGGCTGTTCCAATGCCACTTCTTGCAACGCAAATCGTCCAACCAGAGATGAAAAATATCTGCATCACTGCTTTTTATTACGATACTTTTAAAAGACGTACCACTTGCGCAGCACTTGCGAAGGAGATATTTGCTTCAGTAAGTCGATCATCTCTTCATAGGTGGATAAGATAAAATCTAAAATGGCTTATAAAAATCTAAATAAAAATGCATATAAGGGCGTTTTCATTTTGGATAACTGCAAACTGTAAAAAAGCTAACATATTATCATTTGTATTTCAGTAAATACTAACTTGTTGTAAAGTCGTGGATTTTTTTTGAGAAAAAGTAAATTCCAATTGATTTTGTTGTCCGGAACCTTAGGCAACTGCTTCAATAATTAGTGAGTTCTAAAAGAAAAGAAATATGTATTTCTTTTCTTTAAAAACATCGGTTAAAAACATTGTAGTATAACCTATTCAACTAAAAAGCAATTGTCGTAAACGGTTCACGATTGTTGGTGTAACTTAAAAAAACATTCAGTCGACTTGAGAACCTCTTCTTTTTCAAGTCGGTTAAAAACTATTCTGTCCTTAATAGGTTTTTCTATAATGATACTTTATTAGTTCGTACCCCATGCGAAGCACTAATATGTTAAGCTTATAATTGTAAGAGGAAAATAGATATTTATTGTTCTTTACCTTTTTTGGGACGGTGTAAGTAACAACGCGAAGAACTCCACCTTTTGTTGTGTATAAATCATTCTCCTCGAAATGTTTATTTTATTTTATTGTGTTTGGGTGGCTTACTGCAGATTACACTAGATTCCATTTATTCCAATTGTTTTCATTTCTACAGTCTCTTAGTATTTGCACCCAGTCATTCTTCTACACATCATTTGCAGAGGGAAATCTATAAAATGTAACATTGATATTATTGATAGTTTAGTATCTAGGTAAGTAGGTAGGTAAATGAATTAAGGAACAATTCAAAGTGAACAAAAAAATACTAATCTCCCATATTTAAGGTAACTTACAAATTGATTAACTGGCAACACTGATTAGTTTCGTGTTTTGAAAAAAAAATTGAAGTAAAAACGAGAAATAAGGTGAATAAATTACTAACTTGCCTATGAAAAGTGACCCTGGCTTTTTTGAATGGACCCACTATAATGGTTTCTACAGGTTTTCACTAAATAAGACGGCATCTTTTATTTTTCAACTCATAACATTACGCGGGCGCGGTTTGGAGCATAGTAGTCTATGATTTGGAGCGTAAGAGCGTAATGGCGGGCGGTAGACTTACTATGGTGTGCATGTGTTCTTTGTATTAGCGAGCTGACTTAGGGCGTTTGTGCACTACAAGGAATTTTACTGTCCGGTAGTCCCATGTTTAGGGTCCGATGTGGTATAAAATTCGGGCGATTAGCTTGTGCACTTGTCCGTCTTTACTCGGATCGGTACGGCGCAGTTTAGGGTAGCTCTCTTTGAAACTACACACCACGCACGCGTAATACGCTAGGAATGATGAGTTTCTTGGAACGTCGGCAGTTGCTTGCTTTATTACTCTACGTGCGAAGAGTTAGAAGACAAAAAGAATTTTGGGTTCATCCCCTTATAAGTGAAAGGTATCTGACAGGGTCATTTTACAAAAACCACAATAAATTAAGGCAGGACAAAAGAATTCATTTTAACTGCTATCGGAAGTCTACAGCTACTTTTGATTTTTTTAAAAACGGTCCGGAAAAGTAAAATAACGGAAGATAAAATTACGTCAAGTGCACAAACTAGTACCTATACATATACATTTATGGCGTGGCAAATCGGACCGTAAAAATGTGACAGCCGGACAGTAAAATTCCTTGTAGTGCAGAAACGCCCTCTCTGGGTGTATCAGTAATTGTTTTAGGAGATCATCCGCCCTTTTTTACTACTTTTTTAGGGTACTACTTTTTCTGGGCACAAATAAATTAATAAAACTTCTTTCGTTCACATCTTATAAACCTCTCCGTCTAAACATAGATTCAATAGGATAATAAAAAAAAACACTGACAGTGCTGCATGGTTCCTTTGTCATAAGTATTCTACTCTTTGCCTTTGTCTGTTTGCTGTGTGCTTGAAAGACATCGTGAAGAGGGCGCTGTAGGTAATCATTTGAGAAATTGTCTGTGGATATTGTATCGAAAATACAAGATGACGGCCTTAGTTCAGACCATGGCCACGCGCCAAAATAGCCATGCAGCGCTTTATCATATTTAAACTCATGTCATTGTGGCGTAGAATCTGACGCTGAATAATTTCATAGACCACTAATTTTCGAAGTGCCGCGAAAAATAGGATAAATTTTTTGTGTTTCGTGTACAATCAAAAACTACGAAAATGAAGAAAAGATCTAAGATGAAGATACTCGCCCAACCAAGCACATCCAGGGTACATATACGATCCCCGGAGGTCCGTGGGCCGCACAAGGAATACAAGAAATGGACCAAACAACATCAGCCAGGGTAACCGAAAACTCTGACGAATCTAGTTTTAACTGATTCTTGGTTTGTTTTGTAGTGCCCTCAATAGGCGTCGGTTTCTCGGAGAACTAGTGTTCAGTTCATACATAAGACAAGTTGTATATTATACTCGTATGTCAAAGAAACGATGGATGGACTGTGTGAAGGATGATATGGCTAGAAAGAAGGTAACCGCCCCTAAGACGACCCACTGACGGGTTACCGCTGAGATGACGAGTAATAGGGAAGTATGGAAGAAGAAGACGTGCTGCGCCGACCCTAAAAAATTGGATTGATAAGGGCAAGAGAAAGATGTGGATACACGTATGTACTTATGAGCGCACGCATGTAAACACGACTCTATTTGATGAGTCTTAGAGAATCGATTAGAAGAATTTATTGTAAACGGGCTGGTGTCCCCAACTCCACGTCCAAGCGCGTATTTTAGAAGTTTTAATATACACAATTAATTGTGTACTGTTGCGAGATCCATGGGGGTTGCTTATTTAATTCTATGGCTTCCATTGCCGCATTTCAGTAAACACATAGGTAAATCGGGAAAGCCGCGTTGACACGGTCCGAGTATGCTCGGACCGAGTGGACTCGTACGAATAAGCTTCATACGAGTGTACTTGGGTAGCTGTTGATATTGTCATAGTTCACTCGGATCATTTTCTTCATTCTAAAATTATTTTTTATAGACAACATCGAAAAATTTCGGATCTTAACTACTACATCGTCGACAGAGATATCAAATCAAAACATAGTATCAGACCTGCACAGCCGCGTTCCTGGCGTCTTTATTTTTGTATTCCTTTACCTCACGTTCCAGAGAACCTCTTCTGCTTCGTACAGTTCCACAAATAGCTGTTTCACGCTCTGACCACTTTTGTTTGTTACGAGACGCTTGTTTGTTTTTATTATTCGCCATTTCTTTCACCTAGTAGTATCCGAGATAGCTTGGAAAAGTAGGACGCGATCCGAGTCTACTCGGATCTGACGCCGTCATCCGAGAACTATTCAAATTCAAATCATTTATTTCTTTGCAAACATGGGTAATAGGTACATAGACGTTATCTTATAATAAGTTTCTCCACATTTTGCCGTCACATGGGCATGCAAATAGTTGGTTTACAATTATTATAAATTTAAAATAAGTGGCATGTCATTGGAATTATATAAAATAAAAAAAAATAAAAAATGTCAACTTGGTCAAAGTAATAAAAAATTAAAATATAATCAATAATGTCAAACGGAATAACATTATGCCAACTAAAATAACAATATGTCAATTAGAGTAACAGTATGAATAGTTTTAAATCAAAACTTATCTAAAAACACAATTTATATTATAAAGATAGACAAAAAATCTTTTTTTCTTCAAAATTCTTTCTCGGTAAGGAACTCACTAACAGTATAGTATGCTTTATCCGTTAAAAAGCTTCGGAGCCTGCTTTTATATAATGATAGCGGCAATTATTTCCATTGCTTAGGTAATTTATTATAAATGAACGAAGCCATGCAGTAGACGCTCTTGCGCATTAGTGCCGTTTTGGCGGGATGGAAACACACTAGGTTATTGTCGCGTCTATTACGTGGAACTACGTTTGAAACGATTTTGGTTCGACTTCACAAACACAGCTATATCCATTATGTACAGACTAGGTAGTGTTAATATTTTGTGCTGTTTAAAGTATGGCATACAACTATCAGTGGATTTAAGCCTGAACATCGCCCTTAGACATCTTTCTGGGCTTTAAAAACTGTTTCTCTTTCAGTAGAATTTCCCCAGAACATAATACCGTAACGTAGAAAGGATTATACTATTTTTTGTATTTTCTACTTCTTCTACTAGTTCATTTAGTGTATATTAGGGATAATTTTAATAATCCGTTGACTGAAATGGACGTTTTTTTTTCTTTTTTTTTTTAATTACTTGCCTCTAACCAATTAACAACATTTTTTTAACAATTATTAATGTCCCTTTCATATGTCTCACACTTTTACATGGTATTGTCACAGTACTATCGTCCGCAAACGTCCGAGAGCGCTCGGATTATTGGTTGCCACAATACGAGTTGCGTCCGAGTAGATATCCGAGTCCACTCGATCCGAGCAAACTCGGACCGTGTCAACGCGGGTTTTTATTATATGATTCAAACGTAGAAAATTTAAGCCACATTGCACAATCAGCTGTGAAAATAACAACATTACATAATCCCCGAAGGGTTTAGACTGAGGTGTACTTATTAGTACACTCACATTTCGCTAGTTACCTAAGTTTAAATCAAACTTATTTGAACCTATGTAATAGAGGCACATATCGGGACTCAGACCTGCTACTGAGAAATGTTATTACATAACTGTTAAAAATGGTTCACTATAGTGATACGGATACTTACTTAGCTGACCACAAATCCTCTGTCTCCGGGTGCTACTGAGAAATTAGATGTCGATTGAAACCCCCAATACCTGATTCTTTTACCGATCGGGGGATCGAACCCAGGAGTTCAGGACTGCGCGTTTACGCGTTTTCGCTAATCGTCGATGGTGTGGTAGGTGTCTGAGATGTGCCATCAATGTGTGGTAATTGTAGGGCCAGCTTGGAGGGCCCGTCCGCCAGCAACCTGAAGGAGATGTCCATAGTTTCGGCCCGCGACCACAACCGCATGCACATTCGCGCGCCGGGCGACATCAACGAGTCCGGCGCCTCAGCCGTCGGCGCTGACGTGCGCTTCCAACGAGTCTCCGTGAGCGGGATACACGTCACCGGGGTTCGTAGTTTCCTACCTCGTCATCATCATTCACATCCCGACTTCACCCTCTGCTGGGTATAGGCCTCTCTTTGCTTGTGCCAAGCTCCACGTTCCTGTGCCGGTCAGTCATGTTTAAGTCCCATGTAACATGTCCATGTGGATGTATGGGTAAGGTGCGAGTTTTTTTGCCATCAACCAGGCACAAATTCAGATTCCAGGCTACTACCCGTCAAGATTTTCGATCTGGGAGTCATCCCAACTAGCAATATCTTGCATTATATCAATACATAAAAGCCACACACAGAATATCACACACATTCACATCAGAATGCTGTTGTGATGTCGAAAAATCTACGTGACGTTAAAATCCGGCCTGAATTGGATTCACACTTTTTATCATGAAGCGTCATTATTTTGGAGACAACATCGTATCCTGGTGGTGTGCGGTGGCAAAGTTTCAAGCAGTAGTGATAATTATTTTTCAATACACTTTCTCGAAAACTGGTTCTTATCGCACTACGATTAGACTCAACATGCAATGTATTAAACACTGTTTTAAGCTTGTTTGCTTTGGTGTTTTTTATCCGCATTCTCCAGTCAACAGTCAACAGTGTCGAAATATCGGGAGCTCAAACGGGACAAAAGCTGAACAGAACTAAATAAGTAGGGTTAGTCCCTAAAGCGTGTAACTATTCACATTAGCCTTTTTTCCAAGAAAATTGCCAACACTCTAACATAGTTGTAAGGATTGGCTTCCAGACACAACCTGATGCAGCTGAAGTTGAATACCAGTGTTTTATGGAGCGGCTGCCGATCTAACCGCCGCAACCAAGTTACTGGGCAACACGATACCTCTGTAAGACTGGTTGCCGTCTTACCAAGGTGTATCGTGTATCGTTCTAGTTTGAATGTTGATGAATAGGTTCCTCTCGAGGACCTGGTCCGCTCGGCGCGTCTGCTGCTGGAGGTGCTCAGGGAACGGCAGCACTACATGACCATGTCGAACCAGCACTTCCCTCCGATGCTAGACAAGTACCTGAAAAGCCAGAAACTCCGCGAAAGGTTCTCCGCCGTGAAGATATCGTTCAATGACTTTGATCAAAGCAACGTAAAGTTCGACAGTAAGTTCATCACTTTTCCGCACTAATACCTAAAGTTTGTAAGTCCCCAAGTGTTATGACAATAATATATAGCCTATGGGCTTTATTTAGAACGTTCCTGTGGCATAATTTCCTCTTTTAGTCAGCCTATGTACCACGATGTACATGAAGTTTAAATAAATAAATAATAATTTCAGACCACATAAGTATATAACGCTAGCGAGGCTGCAGGCAAAACTTAAATATTTATGACTTATTTTCAAATGCACATCATAATCTTATCACCCGTCAATTTATTTACATCAATTAAATATTTTTACCATCAAAATTACGGATTGCAAATCAAATTTGCCAGAGCGTACTAACATAATACTCACACATACTAACAAAATATTTTTGCAACATGTTTTTCGTAACAAAGGCAGTGCGGCAAGGATAACATAGGACGTAAGACCGAGCGAAGCGAGCTCGGGACTTGTGGCACCCCGAATCGAACAGGTTAGGTTCGAAGGGGATAGCGGAGTCTAGTGAGCGAACTAAGACCCCGTCATCTACTTCGTGTTAGGTTACTTTAAACCCTGCAGACAGAAAAAGGAGACCCGCGTAGCGGGGCTACTATTTCGGTTTCACTTAAATATGTGTTAAAAAAAGAAACTTTGTTTTAAAAAACTGAATTACAAAGTTTGTTGTGAGCATTTATAGTTATTATAATTAGATACTGGGTGTGAACAAACAAAGTAACTTTACGCAAAAATTGTTCCTAAGAAACGAATTTTTATTTGGGGTGAAACATCACGTTTTACGGTGGACTCAATATAACGCACTCTAAAAATATTACATTAAAAACATGTATTTAAAAAAAAAACTTGTGAAAAAGTTGGAACTTTGACCCCCAATATGTCCGTAACTAGAAGGTTCCCAGGTATGGTCTAGGCGCAATGACAGAGAGAACAACTGCTTGTCGGCTTCATTAAGGGTCTTGTTACACCCTTTATAATATGCGTTCATAAAAAAGCTCCGCTTTTCAATTAAAAGGGGTGCATCACAAACTCAATTTTTTTCTAAAATAAAAAAAATAAAAAAATAAAATAAATATTTTGAGTTAACTATTTTGCTGTGCAATGCAATCAGTATTTTTGATTAGCATTGGAATAGTTTTAATACAATAAAGGAAGATTTTTTGATTTACAGTTAAATACTACCTAGCTCTGAATGTCGCAATATGATTAATTTTCCAAACCTGGGGTAGTTTTGGAAATTTGAATGACCACCCTGAACAAGGTGGAGGGGAGTTTAAGTTTATGGCGGAAAGTATGAAATCAGCGCGAAGGAAGTAGCGAGCAGAGTACTGTTCTAATGTTGTAAATAAATAAAATTAAATCATTGATAGTCGTCGTCGTAGAGGGAGACCTAGAAAATGATGGCGTGACGAGTTAGAGGCGTTTGTGAGAGATTGGCCGGAGAAAAGAGTGGAAGTTTATGGGGGAGGCCCAGCAGTGGGACAATATAGGCTAAAGAAAAAAAACATTGATAGTCACATGAGACATTATCACACACCGTTTCTGCAATGTCCCTGCTTGGTACCTTGCAGATGACCACAGGTTGCGTTGACCATTGGGCAGTATTCTACCCAATAACATGAACACATGATAAGTACTTATATTCAGTAGAACTTCTCGGGTCTTCCGTTGGGCACTATGGTAGAAAAATTGAAAATTAACTCTTTTTATGCAAGGTTAATAAAAATGAAAATCATTAGATATTATTATATAGATTCGTTATACTATCGTATTTATTATAATGGGTGTAAAAAGACCCATAATGAAGCCGAAAGGTTAGTTCCGGAGTTCCTAGTTTCTAGTTACGGTTATATTGGAGGTCAAGTTTATAATGTTTAATTCCTTTTGATCCCTATTTAATCTATAGCCCGGTCAAGTTAGACATGCAAGGTTACAAAAATTCACATGGAGCTGAAAATTGGTACGAATGTTGGGAACACCATTACAAATGAAATGTGTAAAGTCCGCATCGATCCGACATTTCCTGATCCAAATTTCAACCGGCCCTCTGTTGTGTTATTGTGATAAAAGTAAATGAGTATTAAAAAAAAAAGTTTGTTTGGGAAAGTTGTTTGATAACATGAGTACAATCACGTGTTTAAGTATCGGTCACTAATTACCAGACACCCTATACACCGAGAAATTATAATGGTTGTTTCCCCGCAGCGAAATGGTTTTGTCTCGGTAATACAATCGTTTTATAAACAAATAACATATTGGAAACATACAATGGCAGATTTACAATTGTGATAAACAAAACTCAAAAGCAACCACGAACCAATAGTAATACTTCCCGATACCTACGCTCGACGCAAGTCCGGCGCCGACAAGCCGCGCGGCCGTTGACCCGCGTGCTTTTCAATCAGCTGATAACTTATGAGTTAATGAAACACAATAATAATAAGCTTTTTTTTTTTTTTTTTTTTCCGGATGGGAAATCATCAAATGACCCCCCCCACTCTGGGCGGAGCAGAAGGGAGTGTCAGACTTGTACTGACTAAAACCCATCCATGTTCCTTCTTTGCCCTTTGTGTTCCAGGGCCACGGTATCTCTTTCGAACAGTCCCGCAGCCCTGGCAGGCATCGGCCCTTGCGGACCCCTACTTATTTGCTGACATCTCTTTGAGGCGCACGTGGAACACGAACGCGCCGTCGACACGGCCTGTCGTCATAAGACGGCCGGACGGCGAGCTGGCCCATAACTCGCCGTCCACAGGCCCGCGCCTACGGTGGCCGGGAGCCACCACGTGACCCCCAACGCCCAGGGCGTCTCCCGCGGCGATTGGGACGTGAGGTTCTTTCCCTCTCACGTCCCGCCACCTCCTTCACTAGCATGACTGCTTCGCAGAAGGAGGTGACGGCTTCCCATTCCCTCTCGCTCCGGACCATAGCTTGAACCAAGGCCGGACGCGAGAGATCGCCGCCGCCAATCGCCGCTACGAGGACGCGGCGGTGCTCCGCCCAAGCGGGGCAGACCTCCACGGTGTGCTCCACCGTGTCCTCCGGACGATCCTCGCAGTGGAAACACCCGGGCGTTTCCTCCCGCCCGATTCGGTTCAGGAACCTCCCGAAACAACCGTGTCCGGTGAGGACCTGCGTCAGGCGGTAAGTGAGGGCGCCGTGGCGCCTCTCTAGCCACTCCTCAAAGAGGGGACTTATCGCCACTATGGTGGCGTGCCCTGCACGGGGTTGCGACAGTCGCTCTCTCCATGTCGCCATGAGATCACGCCGGAGGTCTGTCCGCTGAACAGCAATTTGCCGCGGCAGCGGAGTTTCCTCCCGACGTAGTGCCTCCGCGCGCCATTCGTGCAGGCGTGCGAGGACTATCGCCTCCAGATCCCATGGCGGCAATCCGGCAAGGAGGCTAGCCGCTTCGCCGGAGATCGTGCGGTACCCCCGGATTAGCCTTATGGCTATTACCTTTTGGGGCGCGTTCAGGTAGTGGGCGGCTTGCCGCCTCAAAGAACGCGCCCACACCGGGGCCCCGTAAAGGGCCATGGACCGCACGACCCCCGCGTATAGCCTCCGGCAGGAGGCGTTTGGACCCCTCAGGTTGGGCAAGAGCCGCTTGAAGGCAGCCCCTGTCCGTTCCAGTTTGGGAGCCAAACGTCGGAAGTGCTCCGCGAAGTTCCACCGGCTGTCGAGGACGAGTCCTAGGTACTTCAACGTCGACCCGACGCCGATGGAAACCCCTCCTGCCGTCAGTAGGGATCCCGACGGTGGCGCATTCCGAGGCCCATGAAAACACATGGCCTCGGACTTGTGCAGTGCCACCTCGAGACCCAATTGCCGGATCCTCTCCACGACTATCGCAACCCCGCGTGTCATGTTTTCGGCCGCCGCCTCGTGCGACCTCCCTTGTGCCAGTACCAGCGTGTCGTCAGCGTAGCAAACTACACTGACGCCGGTAGGGAGGTCGGCGCGCAGCACCCAGTCGTAACCGATGTTCCACAAGGCCGGCCCCAGAACCGATCCCTGTGGAACACCGCACGACATCTCTCGCCGGTTCCATTCTCCGCTTCGACCAGGGTAGATGACGGCTCTATCCGTCAGGTAGTCCCCGACCACACGACGAAGGTAGGTCGGCACCCGGTGATACCGGAGTGCCTCCCTAATGCAGCTCCAGGGCATGGAGTTGAAGGCGTTGGAGATGTCAAGAGACACCGCCAAGACGACCCCGCCCCGGGACACCGCGTCCCCCGTCGTGAGGGCTCTCACGCGCATGATGGCGTCCACCGTCGAGCGCCCCTTGCGGAAACCAAACTGGTGTTCCGCAAGATCCGGCCCCATCCCCACAAGGTGCCCGGCGAGGCGGTTGGCAATGACTCTTTCAAAGAGCTTGCCCACCTCGTCGAGCAGCACGATGGGCCGGTATGCGGACGGAGAGTCCGCAGGGCGCCCTGGTTTCCGGATGAGGACCAGCTTCCCAGTCTTCCAACGAAGCGGAAACTGGCCTCTCTCCAAGCATGCGCTTAGGAGCCCTTCCAGTCGGGGCCCGAGAGCCTCAGAGGCCAGGACCCAGGCTTTGCCAGGCAAACCATCGGGTCCCGGGGCGGTGTTTCTTGTTTTCAGCCTGCGTACCGCCACTCTCAGGTCTACCCCAGTCACCTCCGGAACGTCGTCATCGTCATCGGTGTGGTCCGCTTCCGGCACCGCACGCGGCGGCGGAGCCATAGGCGGGGGAGGATGCTCCCCTCGCGAAGGGAACAGAGCGCTCACCACGTCCTCCACGAGCTCAGGCCGGAGACTCTGCGTTAGCGGGGGGGCCCGGGTGCGGAGTTTGTCCCGCACCATCTTGTAAGGGCGCCCCCACGGATCCGCGTTCAGAGACTCCAGCATCTCCTCGCGGGCCAAGTTCTTGGCCCGCCGGACAGCCTCTTGGAGGGCGGTCTTCGCCGCTCTGTACCCCTCGTACAGCTCCGCCTCAATGGCTGCCGCATCCGGAGGGCGGATGCGGAGCCTGCGATGCCTGGCGTACAGGCGCCGCGTGGCAACGCACGCATTGCGCAGAGACGTCAGCTCTCGCGACCACCAGTACACCTGACGCCGGGCGCTTCCTGGCCGAACTCGGGGCATTGCCACGTCGCAAATCCCTGACATGGCCTCCTGGAACCAACCTGCCTCGTTATTGATGTCGGCAGGCCTGACTGGTGATGACACCCAGGCCTGCACGATCGAGGCTTCCAGGAGGAGCTCCCGGTCCAGCTGCTTCAGCGCCCATCGCGGACCACTCGGGGCCTGTAGGACCGGCACGCTTGAGGACTGGGTGGAGACGTTGAACCGGATGTACCGGTGGTCGGAATAGGTCTCCACCCCCTCCATGACGCGCCAGTCAACGACACGCGGCGACAGAGCGGGGCTGGCGAACGAGATGTCCACCACCGACTCGCCCCGCATCCGCACGCACGTGGGGACAGAACCCCGATTTAGGACGACCAAGCCTGTCTCCAGAGCCCAGTCCTCCACCATTCTACCCCGCACGTCCGTGTAACGAGAACCCCAAGCCAAGTTCTTGGCATTGAAGTCCCCGAGCACAAGCACGGGGAGGGAATGGCTTCCGATGACGACACTCAACTCCGTGAGGGAGTTGTGGAACTCGGCGAGAGTTCGGCTCGGGGAGAAGTAGACTCCCACTACAACGATCTCCCCGAACCGTGCTGCTACGCACCCCTGACCCTTCCTGACACTCTCAAGGGTCGGGGTACCGGCGGCGACCGACGTAATTATGGTCACTGACCCGCTAAGGTCCTCAACCCAGTCATCCCTGGGCGGGACAAAGTACGGCTCAGCGACCACGGCGATGTTAATCGACCACTGCGCCATGCTCTGGAGCAACAGATCCTGAGCGCAGGCGCAGTGGTTGATGTTCGCCTGGAGAAGGCGTAATGGGGCCGTTACTGGCACTCCATTTCAGCCCCCTCCCGGGCCCCCTGCAAGGGCCCCGCTGCGGAAGTTGCAGCAGTAGCGGCAGCGGCGGCGACAGTCACGGCGGCTGCGGTGGTGGCGACGGTGGGAGTTTTGGCGGTGGTGGCGGAGGGCCTTCCCTTGCCCCTGGCCTTGGCGGGAGTACCGCAGGACTTGCTCCCTGCCCGGTGATCGGCCGGCTTGCCAGCTGCCGCACATGCGGCGCAGCGCGGCGCCGCGGAGCAAGCCGCGGCCATGTGACCAGGCTGGCCGCAGCGGAAGCACAGGCCGCTGCGGTCCACCTCCGAGGTGCACCGGACCGACACGTGGTGCCCCACATGGCAGCGGAAGCACCTCAGAGGTCTGGGTTCCAGCAGCTTCACCTGCGCCGAAACCCAGCCCACCAAGAGCCTTCGGCCCTCCACAATGACTTTCGCCGCTGTCACAGGGCAGCTTACCGTTATGGTTCGCATGCCCGACAGGTCCGGACGTAAGGTGCCTGCCTTGACTTGCTCGGCAGGGCACCCACCGGTCCTGGTGACGGCGGCCACCACCTCCTTCTCGGTCACCGAGTCGTCCAGACCCAGTATGCGCAGGTCTGCGCATTTGACGGGCCTGGACACTCGGGCCTCGTCCGCATTTAGGGACGCTCTAAGCTTTTCAGCCAGAGCGTCAGCGGACGAGCCACGGGTTTCGCCAGGGATCTCCAGCACTCGTGCCCCTGTTGCGGTGACTCTAAGCCGGAGTCCCCCGGTAATCCCGAGCTCTCCGAGATCCACCGTCGCTTTCGCCTTAGCGAGCACATCGCGGTAGGTCACGCCCCTCTTTACCGCGTCCGGCTGTAGTGTAATCACTACAGCTGCGGTCTTTGGGGCGCTGAGCCTAACCGCGACGCCCCGCTCCTTTTGCCGGCGTTTCTGCTCCTGCCTCCTGGCCTTTTTAGCCGCCGATCGCTCCCTCGCTTTTTCTCCGGCCACCTGCCACCCGGTCTCGGCCGCGGAAGGCTTAGGGGGCGAGGGGGGCGGCGATAGCGGCTGTCTCGCGGCTGGCGTCGCCGCCTTGCCCTTCTTTTGGGCCGCCGCCTTGCCCTGTTTCAGGGCCGCCGCCTTCCTAACCGGAGCCGGTTTCGTCGGGGCCGACATAACCCTGCCGGGGGGCTGGCTGGACGGCCCCGGTGCGGAGGCCGCAGCAGACGCATATGAGGCCGCCCTCGGGCCCGGGGGCGCCTTGTTTGCCGCTAGGGGGGGGCGCAGGACAATGCCCTCCAGGACGGAGAACCGCGCCTGGAAGGCAGCCAGCTCCTGCCGAACCAGATTCAGAACCTGGTTCTCCACCGGCACGGACTGGCTTGGATGCTTCTGGCCCCCATTTTGGGGCGCCTCGCGAGAGCCGGACTCGCGCAGACTGGCCAGGTCTGCTCGGAGCTTCATGTTCTCCTCTTTGAGAAGCTCCGTGGCGGCCGTCAGTTGAGCGACCTCCGCCCGCAGCTTGGCCACGCCGTCTGGCGGGGGCCCCGCAAATCTGGCCTCTGCTGCCGCCATAATGGAGGCGACCGCTGCAGGTATAGCCCTTCGCCTGGTGGAGGGCTTTTGTTTCAAAGAGACAGCCCTCAGCGCCGCCTCCACCTCCTTCGCGAGTCCGGCCTTACGCTCCGCATCGGAGCCGCCATCTGCGCCCGCTTCGTCGCCAGAGGAGCCCGAACGGGCCACCCCGTAACCGGTGGCCACCCCCGGATGGCGCCCCTCCTCGGCAAGCCGCGCCGACCTCTCGGTGGCAGAGAGGCCTCTCCCCTTGCCACGGATCCCGCCGCGCTTGCTGGTGGGGATCTTACGAGCCGAAGCCAGCTCCCCATCTGACGACGACTCTCGGTCGCCTACCGGCCTGGACCGCTTGCGTAGGAACTCCCTGTTCCCCGCAGCAGCCCCGGGCCTCACGCGCTGGGAGCTCACTGAGCCTCCCGCGCTCACCTCGCTGGATGCGGCGCCGGACTCCGACACCGCATCCCTCTCCTCCCTTCCTTCGCCGATATCGGCCGTGTTTTGGGTAATTTTGTGCATACTGTTCCCACGAGTATGGGGGAAATAAAAAGTCCATCTGGGCAGTGCCCCCTGTACCCAGATAAGCCATAGCCAGGCCCGGCAGTGGTTCGCACTAGAGACTGATTTTCCAAAGGAACCCGTCAGCCATACATCTCCTCGCGGTGCGCCGCCGCTTGAGATTCGGGGTAACTTTTTATAGAGGTTTTCTACCTCGTGGTCCGGGCGGTTAAGCCAAGACCCTCGGTCCCAATCGAAGCCGCGAGACGTGTTCCACGACACTTCGACGGTGGGATTACGATATCGACGGAGACAGTGAAGGGCGTGCGTCCTTCACTGTCTGCTCGGAGGCAGGGTAAGTGCTCACCGAGCCCGCCCTTGCTCCTCCGCTGTGCCCTCTGCTTTTCAGAGGGTCACGCGGAGCAACGCCCCCTTGGTCCATGAGGGACCCGCCCATGTCAGAATATTAGCCATGGACAGTAACATTCCCCGAGGAATAAGAATCTCTTCCCATTCCTCGGGGAAGGATACTGCCCACGCCCAGGGTGCACCGGCCCAGCAGCTGCTATTCCCTCCAGACGTATCGAGAGGGACCGGCAGCCATCAGGCACACGAGGAGGAATTCTGACAACGCACCCCATAATAATAAGCTTTACCCAACAAGTTGTTCAGATTTTCCCTTCATACTTTTACGGGCTTAGGACCGTCAAAAATACTTTTTTAGTTGCCATTTACTGAACAAATTTCTTTAATAGATTTTCAACTTTATTTCGAAATCTTAAGGTTGAAAATCTATTAAAGAAATTTGACATCGTTATGACTTAACGACCGATTTTTGTCGCTATCTATGTCGAGACTGCAGCCCCTGGCGCTTGAGCTCAGACCACAAGTAAAGGTCTAACGGAGTTAGTTCCGGGCTTCTTGCTGGCCAAGCCAGTGGCCCGCCGCGTCCGATCCAGCGCTGGGGAAACACCGAGTGCAGGTGCTCTCGCACGGCGCGCTGATAATGAGCCGGGCACCCGTCATGCTGATAGTACAGGTTTTCCACGGGCGCCGCTAGCGGAACGTCGCCCAATAAGTCCGGGAAAAAGTTGCGTAACATTTCCTGGTAGGTTCCACCTGTTGCACCATTACGTACCTACTCCATATTGCAATAACTGTAATGTTGATCCACATCCACCGCAATAAAACAATAGCAAGCCGGCGCGCGGTTTCGTTAGTGATTGTTGCGCGCAGGCTAGTTTATCGGTATCACTACATGCGAGAACTTATTTTGCGTTGAACATTTATAAATTCGCCTTTACTTTGTCGGCTTTGCGGCTGTGTTTTGTGTTATTGCGTGCAAACTAGTTTATGCGGTATCATCACGCGAGACCTTATTTTGCTTTGAACATTTATGCATCGCTGTTACCTTGGTCCGGCTGGATCGTGCAATTCGAGTAGTACCTACAAGTTACGTCTAGTGTTACTATCGTTTCTCACGTTTTCGAGTTGACGAATATTTTTTTCATTATCTATACAACGTGTAACAGAATAAACGCAATTCCTGAAAGTAGTTGGTTCAGAATCGGCTTCTGAATCAATTTCCGTCATAAGAAATAGGTGTTAAATTTTGACGGAAAAATCTTTTAAATAACTTAGAAACACAGTATCATGACAAATTAATACAATCCTTAATTCAAGGAAATTGAAACCTTAACTCAGAGCAATAAAGGCAACTAAAACGCACGACATTATTTGTAGTTCGCTTATAGCTCGTAATACACACACTTAAATAATATCGATGCATTTTACAATAAAAGTAGGGTGCGTCAAATAAATAGGTAATTTAAAGGAATTCCAACTTTATCTCCAATGAGTAAGGCTTATTTGAAAGCACGACCAAAGTTAGTTGGTCATCAGAGTATCCCTACAAACAATTTTTAGGCTTTTTTACAAAATAAAATTATTTAATTTGAGATCTTATTGCAAAGAGATAAAGCATTTGTCGGCAACCTCTTTGACGGTTATGCGAAATGCCGACACACACGCCGCCGCTACCGCCGAATACCACGAGTACCTAACATTGCATTACTAGTCATCCGCCGGCAGTGATCTAGTGTAGTTGTTCTTTAATTTACTTCTGTGACATTTTTGTTTCCGCGCGCTATGGCTTTCCGGTATACCAACATACAAAACACGGAGATGGTGAAGACACTGGCTCTCTGTCTTGATAATGTCGCGTTAGCTTGTCGGGAGTTCAATGACCGTTTTGGCTGCAGTGTGAGCGCCAGGACGATGCTGGCTGCAACTCAGCGACTGAGGCATCTGGCTGCGTAGTAAGGCAGTCGTTGGATAGGTCGCGGAGGACCTGTGCCGTGGCCTCCCAGATCGCCTGACTTAACACCATTAGACGTTTATTTGTGGGGTCGCATAAAATCGCTCGTGTACGTCAGTCAATCTACAAGTGTCGAGGAACTAAAAACAAAAATTGAACAAGCATTTGTGACGGTGAAAAGTGATATTGAAGTGCTTACAAAATTGAAATACAATTTAAGAAAGCGTGCAAATAAGTGCACAGAACAAGGCAGAGGTATTTTTTTTTTTTACAACAACAATTTTTGCGTAAAATTACTGAGTTTGATGTACAGAATGCTTGGTTGACTTCGTGAAGGGTATACACCGCGTAAAATTAAGTTCTTCTAACTTGCTTAACTGGTGCTGGGGAGTTTGTTCTAGGTCTTCTCTCCAGCTAACATACTAGGGAGTCATGAAGGGCGAATTACATAAGACAGTTCCCCGACTGTCTTATGTAATTAATAACGTTCAAAAAGATTTTTGGAACATGGCTGTTAGAAAAACATAACTTTTAGTAAAAGTTCGGCATTGTATTATTGTACAGCGTCGTCTCTCTGTGTATTCCTCTAGCGTCGTCTCTGAGTGTAAGAACACTCGATGCGCCATATTAACGCCCACACCTTACAATGTTCCAGATAATTTTGCTGATCAGTACATGAAGTTGACGACGTGTTCTTCCGATGAGCTGGTGTTGGACCAGGTGCATTTGATGAGTCCGCTGATGTCCGAGCACATATGTAAGCAAAACTTCATTTACTTTTTACTCCATTCAGTTATTGGCAGTCCCCCGGATGCTGAGTATAAGCCTCTTCCCTTTTGCTTCTTCGTCCTTCCCTGGTCTGACCACCAGCCCTCCTCCGTTCGCCACTATCCGTAGTTCGACATCTTAAACCTTTGTTATTGTAGTATAATTAATAAGTTCATTGGCCCAGTCAGTGAAGCGATTTTGTTGTACTTTGGGTTCTTCGACCAAACGTAGAAAACATTTTTTTTGTTCATTGTGTTAATTTTCCTCCCTAGTATGCAACACTGACCGACCCAGGCATGATCCTATGAGAGGCGTCACAGACAGCTATGAAGACTTCCCGAATTTACACAGTACGATATTATATCATTTATTATTACTACCCCGTGTCGCCCCACAGCTTGACAGAAACTCTTTCCACCTCTCTCTTTGCCCAAAGCTACCAAGGACATACTATGACATAAGCAACCAAAAGCTTATGGCGATCCAGTTGAAACATGTTGTAGAAATACGAAACGCTTCGACAGTAGCCGAGTTGCCACTAGAGTAGGCTCTCTGTTGTTATCTTGTCGCAGCAACATTAATTAAAATGTTGACACTACGTGACACAATCACTGACAGACATGATGACGCTGGATCCATGGGCGTGCGTGCAACCACGTGACCAGCCGTACGTGTACCAGTGGGAGGACGGCGTGATGGCAGTCTACCACGACCAGAACGATCTGGACTCCAGCCAGCCGGCCTACGAGTTCGTTTCCTTCAAAAAGTATGTGACGGATCTACAGCATATACAGAGCATAGTCTGTGATGGACCGCTGTGAGTTTTTAACCTTTTCTATTAAGGGATACGATATTTTAAGTGCCTCGTTGTTCAAGCATCAGTCCCTCTGTTGGCTCTAGTTCATTCGGCGCAATTCATAGAGAATAAGTATTTTATCAGGCGTTTTATCTTACTATGTCCTTGCTTTCTGTTTCAATGTCATGTTCAAAAAATCAAAGTTGGCTCACTGCGGGCTACATCCTGAGTTTTTTAATTCCCTAAACTCCTGCGAAGTTTCTACATTTTTATACACTCGTTTTTGTTACTCCTCCGTGGTTCTTTTCTGATTAATTTAGTTGAACTTGTTGAACATCACGCTGGTTGCCCGAAGGCTTAGGCAGAGGTGTACATATGGAACACCAATAATGTTATGTGTGTTATGTCTAAGTTCCCTGTAATAGAGGCGAATCTATTGCCATCAATCGGACATAAATCCTGACTCTAGAATAGGCTGCTATCGAGAAATGATTGATGAAAAAACCCAATAAAGTTTTGGGAATCGGAGCGAACACAATTATAGACCAACGAGGCGGGTTTACTAAAATTGTTTGCAGCAAGTCGTTCTGCCACCGCCGCCTGTCTTACCTGTCGTCCAAGTTCAGGATGCACCAGTTGCTGAACGAGCTCCACGAGCTGGCGCTGCAAAAAGCTGTGCCTCATCGAGACTTCTACAATGTCCGGTGAGACTTTAATCTCACCCTAGTATTTTTTAAACCTAGCAGACTCATTCGAGGCTGTTCAAAATAGTTTCGCACGAATCAATACGCGCGTTGGTGAGGTACTGGGCATTACAAACATAGCGCGAGTTGAAAATTCATGTGTAAATCGCGTGACTTCGCAAGACTTTTGAGAGTCCCACATGCTCGCACGTTGTACACTTCTGTTTCTGGACGATACGGAAGCACGTACTACGCACAAGAGAATCTCGGCAAGTTCGCCCTTTCTGGAGAAGGCCTCAGGGCCGGACTTCACCGAAGCGGAGACGAGACGAAAGGAGAGGAGATGTATTGTAAGCCATCAATAGAATTTCGTTAATCACACTTTTCATCGTCTCGTATTCGCGTAGCTTTAGTGGAAACACTTGAGCAGGGAGGAGAGATGTCTTGAAATTGTTTAGGCCATCCTCCGTACACTCGGTGTGCTGTGAGCGGCGTGCGGTGAGGAGTGTGCCGAGATTGGATACACCCTAGCTCTTACGCATCTCTCCGCTTCGCACATCTCCACTCGTCTCCGCTTGGGTGGAGTCCGGGTCTTGAACACAAAAATCACGCGCTGCCGCGGCCCGCGCCTTATTCTCCTCAATTCGGCCTTATTCTTTTTCATTGGGCTTTTAAGTGAGTGACTTTTTGCTGTTACGACATACTGGGACTTTCATATGCCTCCAATACGCCAAGCATAATTGCCCACGTTCATACCTATTTCTGCCACCAGGCTTTACTTGCTGGGTCCGTGTGGTGTATTATGGCTCACCTTTTCTCTGAGAAAGGAGACATGTATCCCATTAGTGGAGCAACATTATAGGACGCTAATATATTTGCTAGTCCTTTGTATAGACAGGCAAATAAACTTGAATGCAGAATTGACCTTGCCTTGCCTATATCCACCAACAGGAAAGTGGACACCCACATCCACGCAGCGTCGTGCATGAGCCAGAAGCATCTCCTGCGTTATATCAAGAAGATGCTGAGGACTGCGGCGGATGAGGTGGTGGATGTCAAGGATGGCCGCCCCGTCACTCTCAAGAACGTGTTTGAGGAAATGCAGCTAGACGCATACGATCTTAATGTAGACATATTGGATATGCATGCGGTAGGAGCATATCTTTTCTAGTGTTTTAGTCATAAATTAATATAAACATCACGCCTGTAATCCCCGAAAGATAAGGGAAGGTGTACAGTCACGAGCACCAATATGTAAACACTTAACAACTTTTAAAACGTTTTCTCCTACTGTTCCGATTAAAATTTCATTTTGTTACGAACATAGTATTCTGGAGCTAATATTTTTGAAAAAGATCCTAACTCCAATTTACAATCGTTACTTCTCGCGAAAATTGCTTTTAAATTTAGGAAAGTAGTTACATATTGGTGCTCGTGACTGCACTCACACATTTCACGAGTTATGTGTAAGTATCAAATCCAACCGCAGCTGTAGTGATAACACTACAGCCGGAGGCGGAAAAGAGGGGCGTGACCTATCGCGACGTGCTTGCTAAGGCGAAGACGATGGTGGATCTCGGGGAGCTCGGGATCGCCGGGGGCCTCCGGCTTAGAGTCACCGCAACAGGGGCTCGAGTGCTGGAGATCCCCGGCGAAACCCGTGGCTCGTCCGCTGACGCTCTGGCTGAAAAGCTTAGAGCGTCCCTAAATGCGGACGAGGCCCGAGTGTCCAGGCCCGTCAAATGCGCAGACCTGCGCATCCTGGGTCTGGACGACTCGGTTACCGAGGAGGAGGTGGTGGCCGCCGTCGCCAGGACCGGTGGGTGCCCTGCCGAGCAGGTCAAGGCAGGCACCTTACGTCCGGATCTGTCGGGCATGCGAACCGTAACGGTAAGCTGCCCTGTGACGGCGGCGAAAGCCATTATGGAGGACCGAAGGCTCTTGGTGGGCTGGGTCTCGGCGCTGGTGAAGCTGCTGGAACCCAGACCTCTGAGGTGCTTCCGCTGCCATGTGGGGCACCACGTGTCGGTCCGGTGCACCTCGGAGGTGGACCGCAGTAGCCTATGCTTCCGCTGCGGCCAGCCCGGTCACATGGCCGCGGCTTGCTCCGCCGCGCCGCACTGCACCGCATGTGCGGCAGCTGGCAAGCCGGCCGATCACCGGGCAGGGAGCAAGGCCTGCGGTACTCCCGCCAAGGCCAGGGGCAAGGGCCACCACCGTCAAAACCCCCACCGTCGCCACCATCGCAGCCGCCGCCACTGTCGCCGCCGCTGTCGCTACTGCTGCAACTTCCGCAGCTGGGCCCTCGAAGGGGGCTCGGGAGGGGGCTGAAATGGAGTGCCAGTAACGGCCCCACTACGCCTTCTCCAGGCGAATATCAACCACTGCGCCTGCGCTCAGGATCTGTTGCTCCAGAGCATGGCGCAGTGGTCGATTAACATCGCCGTGGTCGCTGAGCCGTACTTTGTCCCGCCCAGGGATGACTGGGTGGAGGACCTTAGCGGCTCAGTGACCATAATTGCGTCGGCCGCCGCCGGTACCCCGACCCTTGAGAGTGTCAGGAAGGGTCAAGGGTGCGTAGCAGCACGGTTCGGGGAGACGTTGTAGTGGGAGTCTACTTCTCCCCGAGCCGAACTCTCGCCGAGTTCCACAACTCCCTCACGGAGTTGAGTGTCGTCATCGGAAGCCATTCCCTCCCCGTGCTTGTGCTCGGGGACTTCAATGCCAAGAACTTGGCTTGGGGTTCTCGTTACACGGACGTGCGGGGTAGGATGGTGGAGGACTGGGCTCTGGAGACAGGCCTGGTCGTCCTAAATCGGGGTTCTGTCCCCACGTGCGTGCGGATGCGGGGCGAGTCGGTGGTGGACATCTCGTTCGCCAGTCCCGCTCTGTCACCGCGTGTCGTTGACTGGCGCGTCATGGAGGGGGTGGAGACCTATTCCGACCACCGGTACATCCGGTTCGACATCTCCACCCAGACCTCAAGCGCGCCGGTCCTACAGGCCCCGAGTGGTCCGCGATGGGCGCTGAAGCAGCTGGACCGGGAGCTCCTCCTGGAAGCCTCGATGGTGCAGGCCTGGGTGTCATCACCGGTCAGGCCTGCCGACATTAACAACGAGGCGGGTTGGTTCCAGGAGGCCATGTCCGAGATTTGCGACGTGGCAATGCCCCGAGTTCGGCCAGGAAGCGCCCGGCGTCAGGTGTACTGGTAGTCGCGAGAGCTGACGTCTCTGCGCGAGGCGTGTGTTGCCGCGCGGCACCTGTACGCCAGGCATCGCAGGCTCCATTGAGGCGGAGCTATACGAGGGGTACAGAGCGGCGAAGACCGCCCTCCGAAAGGCTGTCCGGCGGGCCAAGAATCTGGCCCGCGAGGAGATGCTGGAGTCTCTGAACGGAGATACGGATCTCCGTTCAGAGGGGTCGGCCTTACAAGATGGTGCGGGACAAACTCCGCACCCGGGCCCCCCCACTGACGCAGAGTCTCCGGCCTGAGCTCGTGGAGGACGTGGTGAGCGCTCTGTTCCCTTCGCGAGGGGAGCATCCTCCCCCGCCTATGGCCCCGCCGCCGCGTGCGGTGCCGGAAGACGACACCGATGACGATGACGACGTTCCGGAGGTGACTGGGGTAGACCTGAGAGTGGCTAAGCGCATGCTTGGAGAGAGGCCAGTTTCCGCTTCGTTGGAAGACGGGGAAGCTGGTCCTCATCCGGAATCCAGGGCGCCCTGCGGACTCTCCGTCCGCATACCGGCCCATCGTGTTGCTCGACGAGGTGGGCAAGCTCTTCGAAAGAGTCATTGCCAACCGCCTCGCCGGGCACCTTGAGAGGATGGGGCCGGATCTTGCGGAACACCAGTTTGGTTTCCGCAAGGGGCGCTCCACGGTGGACGCCATCATGCACGTGAGAGCCCTCACGACGGGGGACGCGGCGTCCCGGGGTGGGGTCGTCTTGGCGGTGTCTCTTGACATCGCCAACGCCTTCAACTCCATGCCCTGGAGCTGCATTGGGGAGGCACTCCGGTATCACCGGGTGCCAACCTACCTTCGTCGTGTGGTCGGGGACTACTTGACGGATAGGGCCGTCATCTACCCCGGTCGGAGCGGAGAATGGAACCGGCGAGAGATGTCGTGCGGTGTTCCACAGGGATCGGTTCTGGGGCCGGCCCTGTGGAACATCGGTTACGACTGGGTGCTGCGCGCCGACCTCCCTACCGGCGTCAGCGTAGTTTGCTACGCTGACGACACGCTGGTACTGGCACAAGGGAGGTCGCACGAGGCGGCGGCCGAAAACATGACACGCGGGGTTGCGATAGTCGTGGAGAGGATCCGGCAATTGGGTCTCGAGGTGGCATTGCACAAGTCCGAGGCCATGTGTTTTCATGGGCCTCGGAATGCGCCACCGTCGGGATCCCTACTGACGGCGGGAGGGGTTTCCATCGGCGTCGGTTCGACGTTGAAGTACTTAGGACTCGTCCTCGACAGCCGGTGGAACTTCGTGGAGCACTTCCGACGTTTGGCTCCCAAACTGGAACGGACAGGGGCTGCCTTCAAGAGGCTCTTGCCCAACCTGAGGGGTCCAAACGCCTCCTGCCGGAGGCTCTACGCAGGGGTCGTGCGGTCCATGGCCCTTTACGGGGCCCCGGTGTGGGCGCGTTCTTTGAGGCGGCAAGCCGCCCACTACCTGAACGCGCCCCAAAAGGTGATAGCCATAAGGCTAATCCGGGGGTACCGCACGATCTCCGGCGAGGCGGCTAGCCTCCTTGCCGGATTGCCGCCATGGGATCTGGAGGCGATAGTCCTCGCGCGCCTGCATGAATGGCGCGCGGAAGCACTATGTCGGGGGGAAACTCCGCTGCCGCGACAAATTGCCGCTCAGCGGACAGACCTCCGGCGTGATCTCATGGCGACATGGAGAGAGCGACTGTCGCAACCCCGTGCAGGGCACGCCACCATAGTGGCGATAAGTCCCCTCTTTGAGGAGTGGCTAGAGAGGCGCCACGGCGCCCTCACCTACCGCCTGACGCAGGTCCTCACCGGACACGGTTGTTTCGGGAGGTTCCTGCACCGAATCGGGCGGGAGGAAACGCCCGGGTGTTTCCACTGCGAGGATCGTCCGGAGGACACGGTGGAGCACACCGTAGAGGTCTGCCCCGCTTGGGCGGAGCACCGCCGTGTCCTTGTAGCGGCGATTGGCGGCGGCGATCTCTCGCGTCAGGCCCTGGTTCAAGCCATGGTCCGGAGCGAGAGGGAATGGGAAGCCGTCACCACCTTCTGCGAAGCAGTCATGCTAGTGAAGGAGGTGGCGGGACGTGAGAGGGAAAGAACCTCACGTCCCAGCCGCCGCGGGAGACGCCCTGGGCGTCGGGGGTCACGTGGTGGCTCCCGGCCACCGTAGGCGCGGGCCTGTGGTCGGTGAGTTATGGGCTAGCTCGCCGTCCGGCCGTCTTATCACGACAGGCCGTGTCGACGGCGCGTTCGTGTTCCACGCGCGCCTCAAAGAGATGTCAGCAACCACGTAGGGGTCCGTATGGGCCGATGCCTGCCAGGGCTGCGGGACTGTTCGAAAGAGATACCGTGGAACACAAAGGGCAAAGAAGGAACATGAATGGGTTTTAGTCAGTACAAGTCTGACACTCCCTTCCGCTCCGCCCAGAGGGGGGGGGGGTCATTTGATGATTTCCCATCCAAAAAAAAAAAAAAAAAGAGTATCAAATCCAAAATTCCGTCGCTACTATTCAGAAATTCCTCATTGAAAAACCCAATAACACTTTGCACGACCTGGGAATCGATCTCAGGACCACCTGCTCAGCAGGTAGCGTTTGCGACCACTAGGCGATCAATCAAACACACAAACAATCGAAACATCTAGAAATGCCGAACATATCCTGGATCTGGCGGGATCAAAAACATTTGTATTGCTCTAGTTTAGTTTTTTGAAATGACAAAAGGTTTTCCGAGCCACGGAGACGATATGTACTATGTGGATGATCCCTCATCCGCGGACCAAGCGGCAAGCGTAGTTTAACCCTAGCTATGCTGCCTTTAACCTGTTACTGTTTAGGACTATATTTCTAAAACAATTATTGTGAACAGGATCGCAACACATTTCATCGTTTCGACAAGTTCAACGCCAAGTACAACCCCATTGGAGAGAGCTCCCTGAGGAATGTCTTCCTTAAGACTGACAACTACATGAACGGGAAGTATTTCGCTGGCATCATTAAGGTACGAGCGTTTCATTGTTGATTCTATTGCAGACCACTGAACACTCCAATACTACCGTAAAACGGGTTGAATATCGACGCAAAGGTGAATCGAGACAACTCTCTCCCGATCTTTTAATTTACTCGGTAGATATTAGACGTAGGTCTGTGTCGAATATTGTGCCGGCACTTCCGATCCCCCAAGCTATGTTTGTAGTCCGGCCAGCATCATCATTCTCTTGCCCTTATCCCAATTCCATACTTCTCTCTTCCATATTACTCGTCATCTCATCAGACACCTCCTTTCTTGCCATATCATTCTTTACACAGTCCATCCATCGTTTCTTTGATCTTCCTCTACTCCTATGTATCCACATTCATACTCAAAACTTTCCTCACAACATTTTCCTCATTCCTCCGCATCACATGCCCATACCACGACAACCGATTACCACACAACTTTTCAGTCACCGGCGCAACTACAGACTTCTACTACGTCAGACTTCTTCCTATATGCTCATTTCTTATTTTATCCAGTCGCGTAACACCACACATCCTCCTTAGCATTCTTATCTTCGCCACATGCAACCGCCTTTGATTCATCCCTTTTGTGGCCCAACATTCTGATCCATACAAGACAGCAGGTTTAACCATTGTTTTATAAATCCGTAGACCGGCCATTCTACGAAATTATTTTTTTGAAATAAAAACAAATTCAATGATTAGGTATTTTTATTGAGGTAGGAAGTATTAACATTAACCTTAATTTAATCTAAAAATAGTTTTAGAGATCATCAATCACAAAATTAGCATTTATGGCACTTTTGAGATTTTTGCCTGTCGACAGATGTGACGCCATTATCGACAGAATAGACAATATTACGAAATAACGAAAATAAATACAACTTTAGAAAAAATCAACGTTTTAAACTCAAAATTAAGTGTCTTCTCACTTGCTAAGGCATAATTATCATAAAAATAACCAACGAACGGGTTACAAAATAAAAAATATATAGGTACTATGTCTAGAGATGTGACTTCATTTCTGTAGATATTATAATGAGTAAAGGAGATTGAACACTTATAGATTCACTTTTTGACGCGTATGGCCATTTGAGTTAATGTATAATTCATAATATTATTTTAATCAATTTTTAACTTAAATTCATTGAAATAATTTGTGGGGTTTCTATTTTAATTTTAATTAGTATTTAATACAATAAGTAGTCATTTCTTACATTATAGTGAAGCGACTCCTTTTTCAATTATAATCGATCGATTAAACATTAACATACATCGTGGAACTACAAAATAATCTACATTTGCAACTAAAAAATATTAAGAGTTGTCATTATTATTATTCTTTAATTATGTTACTATTTTTTCGTTAAAAAGCAATTTCTAGGCAAAAATAAAACAATTAAGATATAATCGATAATGTTATGACGCCGTAGTCTATTGTCGTGTCACAACACTATTCGATGAAATGTCAAACAAATTGGTGTTTTCTGTTTACCGTGTTAACTCGGTAAGCCGAGAATATTGTTTTTAGCTTTGACGTTTTGATTGTTTTGATGTAACATAACCTCAATAGGTAGGTATTCAACTTATGTTTTTTTTCAGAAACCCCACAATATTTAATTTTGAATTTAACCTTGTTTTAAAGTATGACACTACCCCTTTTTTGTGTCTAATTTTCATTACTATACTGTGTCAAAAGTTGCGCAACCAAGTGCCATAGTAACTTGCTCAATGTCCTTTTAGCTTAATAATATTTTTTTTTAAAAATCAGTAAAGTAGGATAAAGAAAAAAATCGATATCATCATCGCCGTCCGAAAACAATCCTTTTCCATATTTATTTACTCTATGAACCAGCGAGTTCTTCTCTTCATCATCGTTCTTATCATCGTCAGAGTTGCTTCCCAAACGAATTCGTTTTCCACTCTTCTTCTCAATCACCTCACATGGTAAATTAAATTCTATTACTGGTTCAGCTTCGGTACCAGAGGAATTGCCGTAGAACACTCTATATAAGTCGCGACCTTGCAAAGTGAACATTCTGGGCTCTGAAAGCTCTTCTTGAATCGGAGACGGTGGGTTTGACTCATTCCGATTCGAGTGATCGTCTGTATTAGGTTCCACAGGCAAGGGGGTTGCAGAGGTATCTGGGCTCTCAATCCTCACATATCTATTTGATGTTTCTTCTTTGCCTTTAACAATAATCATGCCTATACCAAAGTGGAAGAAGAAAGGGGAGGCCTTTGCCCAGCAGTGGGACACTCAAACAGTAAACAAAAAAAAAACCAAAGTGACGACAAACTTGGCCTTTTGGTCAATTGTCCACCACAATTATTATTAGTACAGCTTAGTCGCCTCGCTTGAATGATGTTAGGATCTTTACGACTCCATGCAAGTTGGTGGATGCTAAGAGTCCTTTTAAATAGCCAAGTAGTGCTGGTACTCAGTATGTCTGAGATATAATTGAAATGAGTGTCATCGATTGGGAATATGCGTATCCCTTTATAGTTTTCTTGCAAGCAGTTCACAAAGGCTTCGAAATGAGAAACATCTTTACCATTTGCAACGAGAGCATCTGCAGTCTTCTTTAAGCACCCTCCAACTTCACCAGGCGCTCCTTTTCCGTGCCCAGCCTCACTGAAGTGTCATGAAATGTTTTCGATCTCCGGTTTTTGGCTTTTGAATTTAACAATCAAGTAAAACATTGATTTGTTTCGATATTGTGTTGTCGAGCCATCACTTTGAAAATGCATTGTCTGCAAGCTAGGTACAGAACGTTTTATCTCTTCAAAAACTGGTTTTAGATGGGCGCAAATCAAAACAGGATCATGTCTCAAATATTCTGAAATCGAACAAAAGCATTCTCCTGATGTTTTTTTTCCTTTGGCATTTTTCCAGTCTTTTCTGCGCCTTTCCTCTAATTCAGCTTACGACATTTTCTGTCTTCTTTTTGGTATAATTATTTCCTTTATTGTTCTTTACGGCGCTTCTTGTTTTCTTCTTCAGTCAATTGTTTTTTGTTTCTTGCCATTTTTGCGATCAAAATCGACCTTCTGGTAAAAAAAAATTAAAGCATCAAATCACATCAGTAGGCAGACGTCATTTCTGTAGACCGATGTTAATTTGCAGATTGTTTGCACAAAATTAACTTAAAGATGAATAATGCTTCAGGAAAACCAAGCAGGGTCAGTTAAAAGTAAAATTATGATATTTTTTAGAAAACTTTAGTAGTATCATAAAATCACATCATTTCTGTAGAAATACGTCACTTCTGTCTACAAATTTGTATTTTGTACTAAACTCAAAAAACGCGCAAAAGCGTGAGCTAAAAAATAAATTATTTTAACATCATAGGTTAATTAAAAATTAATTTTAATCTTTATCAAATAGCAATAAGATATATTCCGCAAAAGTCTCACATCTGTAGGCATGTTGTCGACAGAAGTGAGTTCGATAGAAGTGATGAACAAATACTTTAGTCTATGCCAAGGGGAATATTTGAGGATATAAAACGCGGCTTTCATTTCGTTTGATCATTTTACCGCTAATTAACAAGATCAAAGTTAAATTTTAATTTTAAATCAAGAACTTACCGTTTTTGGCGTCAATAGAAGTGACGCACCAACTTTTACACTTTGTAGAATTACTTTTATCTTATTAAAAACTAGGAAATAACGTCTTATGGCCAGTAATAACAGACAGACGATGCCAACTACGTGGTTCAGTGTTGCTAGCAAAGCTAAATAGTGTTGTTTTACAAAATATTTAAAAAAATAGCGAACTGTTCATGTTTGTCAACAGGAGTGATTAGTTTTTCACGAACACTGTAGAATCTTTTGTAACTTATAATGTTAACGCCTTAATTTTTTTAAATTATACTATATTATATTTGCAATGTAATATGTTCACACAAGCTACTTCAAAATATGAGAAAGTATTTTTAAAACGTTTCTGGATCCGGCAACCTATGTCGCGAACAGTCTACAGGACGTGTTACGGTCTAAAGGAAACGCGCAAAATCTTAATAAATGAAAGATATTATGTATTAATTGAAATACGTGATGATAGAAAACATTAAATAAACCAAAATACACACTATCGTTAAACTGTAGCTATATTAAAAAGGAGATATATAGAACGAACAGGATTTTGGCCGAGGAACAATGGCATCAAATTAGTGAAACATAGATCAGACGAGTACAAAACATGCCGCAATCATCGTCATTTTAAAATAGGGTCTTAGCCCTTTTCATAGCCTTTTTTTCACTTTCGCTAACGTAAACTGACTAAATAGCTTTGTAGTGTTTATATAACCCATAACTTTGTTGTATTGGAACTGTGGAACATCACCTTCAACCTATTTCATCCATAGGAGGTGATGTCTAGTCTCCAGGAGGGCAGGTACACGTACGTGGAGCCGCGGATCTCGATCTACTGCAAGAACCCGAACGAGTGGAACAAGCTGGCCACTTGGGCACTGAGGCATGATGTCTACTCACCGCATGTTCGGTGGCTGATACAGGTGCCGAGGCTCTAGTGAGTATTAGCATCATTTGCATATATATATGCACATATACAACGTGTAACAGATTAAGCGCAATACCTCAGACACCCCAATTAGAATATTAAATTATAAGTCTTTAACAACATCCGTAATTAAATTAATTTAAACCAAACCTAGTCATTTTTTATAAAATAGTTATCCTTACTAAACGCAAAACGTATGTGCATCGCACACACCCTCATGCAATGTTAGCGGCCGACACGACACGCACACTCGAGCGCCCGCCAGCTGACCATAGCTGTAGGCATTAGTTCAATGAACGAAATTTTCTAGTAAGTGAAATTATCAACACGAATCTAAGACTTTAGGCTTAGTAACGGGGATGCACTTAAAACAGCGACTTTATCTTTCGAGATTGCACCACCGCGAATCCCTCGATCCTTCTGATAAGTTGTGTTTAGGTACAGTTTATTGTTTATACTACAAAAATATTCAAAGACGGCGTGTTTAAAAGATTTGAATCATAATATTTACAGTGATAAGAATACAATCGTATTGATAGGTAGAAGTAGGTAGGTACTTACAGAACTGGACTATTTACACTTTACACTTAGGTTATTAATTTGTATATTTCTGCGATCCACTTTCATTAAAGTTTCAAAATGACCACCGCCTTGTTCTATGCACTTATTTGCAAGCTTTCTTAAATTGTATTTCAATTTTGTAAGCACTGCAGTATCACTTTTCACCGTCACAGTTCCTCGACACTTGTAGATTGACTGACGTACACGAGCGATTTTATGCGACTCCACAAATAAAAGTCTAATGGTTTTAAGTCAGGCGATCTGGGAGGCCACGGCACAGGCTCTCTGCGACCTATCCAACGACTGCCTTACTCCGCATCCAGATGCCTCAGTCGCTGAGTTGCAGCCAGCATCGTCCTGGCGCTCACACTGCAGCCAAAACGGTCATTGAACTTCCGACAAGCTAACGCGACATTATCAAGACAGCGAGCCAGTGTCCTCACCATCTCCGTGTATTGTATGTTGGTATACCGAAAAGCTATCGCGCACGGGAAAAAAAATGTCACGGAAATAAATTGAAGAACATCTACACTAGATCGCTACCGGCGGATGACTAGCAGTGCAATGTTAGGTACTCGTGGTTTACGGCGGTAGCCGCGGCGTGTGTGTCGGCATTTCGCATAACCGTCAAAGAGGTTGCCGACAAATGCTTTATCTCTTTGCAATAAGTTCTAAATTTCTTTAAATTAAATAACTTTATTTTGTAAAAATTGTTTGTAGTGATACTCTAAGTTAGGTCGTGTATTCAAATAAGCCTTACTCATTGGAGATAAAGTTGGAATTCCTTTAAATTACCACTTTATTTGACGCACACTACTTTTAATGTAAAATGCATTGATATTATTTACGTGTGTGTATTACGAGCTATGAGCGAACTACAAATAATGTCGTGCGTTTTAGTGGCCTTTATTGCTCTGAGTTAAGGTTTCAATTTCCTTGAATTAAGGATTGTATTAATTTGTCATGATATGTGTTTCTAATTTTTTATGACGGAAATCGATTCAAAAGCCGATTCTGAACCAACTACTTTCAGGAATTGCGTTTATTCTGTTACACGTTGTATTGGTGATGTTCTTCAGAAAGAAAAACAATGGCGTGGCGTTCTGTAGTTTAGGGCTACCCGCGTGGGAAAAGACGCAAGTTTATGTATGTATCTGCCAAACATAGGTTTAAAGATATTTATTCTCAAAAAAAAAAAGACACAAAGTCACTTACATGAGAACAATGCTTAATACGAGGGCGGGTCAATAAGTCCGTGACTTTTTGAATTTCTGACCTCTTTACTGAAACAGCAACACTGCTCCTGTCAACAGGCATCTGTCAGTTGACTCCTGTCAAAATTTAAACTTGCTGCGTCAGTTAGTTTGTGTTTGACAGCTATTTTTATCAGACTACTCACTAATTTGAGGAGAAAATGGAAAAAAGTGAATTTCGTGTGCTTATTAAGCATTATTTCTTGCGAAAAAAAACCATTACCGAGACCAAGGCTAAGCTTGATAAATACTATGGGGACTCTGCACCATCGATTTCAATGGTAAAAAAGTGGTTTACTGAATTTCGTTGTGGCCCTACAAGCACTGAAGATGCCGAACGTCCTGGACGCCCAGTTGAGGTCTCTACACCCGAAACAATCGAAAAAATTCACGATATGGTGTTGACCGACCGAAGATTGAAAGTGCGAGAGATTGTGGAAGCCGTAGGGATCTCGCATGGCTCAGTGGTTTCAATTTTGAATGATCACTTGGGCATGAGAAAGCTTTCCGCAAGATGGGTGCCGCGTTTGCTCACAGTCGACCACAAACGCAATCGTGTAACAACTTCACAGGAAGCTTTGGCGTTGTTTAATCGCAATATGGAGGAGTTTTTGCGCCGTTTTGTAACCGTGGACGAAACATGGATCCATCACAACACACCAGAAACCAAACAACAGTCAAAACAGTGGGTTTCTAAGGGTGAATCGGCGCCAAAGAAGGCCAAGGTGGGTTTGTCAGCCAATAAAGTTATGGCAACTGTTTTTTGGGATGCACGCGGGATAATCCACATTGACTACCTTCAAAAGGGAAGAACAATCAATGGGGAATATTATGCCAACTTATTGGACCGATTCAATGACGATTTGAAAAAAAACCGACCTCATTTGGCCAAGAAAAAAGTTCTTTTCCACCAAGACAATGCAAGGGTGCACACATGTGCAGTTGCCATGGCAAAAATCCATGAATTGGGCTATGAATTGCTCCCTCATCCGCCCTATTCTCCAGATTTGGCTCCGAGCGACTACTTCTTGTTCCCAAACCTGAAGAAATGGCTTGGTGGAAAAAGATTTGACTCCAATGATGAAGTCATCTCGCAAACAAAGGCCTATTTTGAGGACCTCGACAAATCATTTTTTTTGGAAGGGATAAAAAAATTGGAGAAGCGTTGGACAAAGTGTATAGAGCTCAAGGGAGACTACGTTGAAAAATAAAATTATTTTTTTATCAAAAAATCTGTGTTTTATTCCAAAAGTCACGGACTTATTGACCCGCCCTCGTATAACTTATTTATTTTTAAAGTTCGTCACAGACGTCACGGTAGCACTTATTATATTATAATTTATTACACCCATCCAATGAATTCAGATTTTAGGTTTTGTGATCAAATGTTCCGCTAACAGAGGTTTGAATGCATTGAATGAGTGTAACCTTTTAATACATGAGGGTATTTTGTTGTAAAATTGTGCTCCTTCAAATGTTAACATTTTTTTGCCAAACTTAGTTCTCATCTTCGGCAAAATCAGAAAACTAGCTCGGCGAGTGCTACGTTGGGTTACTTGTTTCACTTTCATAAACGATAAATTAGTCTGTATGCTTTTGTTGAGTGCCTTACGAATAAAAATACATGTATTGTAAATATATAACTGTCTAATGTTCATTATTTTGGTTTCTTCATAAATTTTGCTAGTTGATGTTAAATAGGGGTAGTTAAATATCATTTTTATTATTTTGTTCTGCGCAACTTGAATACTTGCTAGCTTCGTCTTGGCCGCACTGCCCCAAATTTCAACCAGATATAGTAGGTGTGGTTTAACTAAGGCGTTATAGATAGTGTGACGCAATCTATGTGGGATACATCGAACTATGTTTCGGAGGGATCCAAGTAGTGACGTAAGCTTTGTTTAATATCATCATAAGTATCATCATTAGCAGTCTTATTCCACCCACTGATGAGTGTGACCTCATCTCTTTTGAGCCATGATTCCCTGGTCAGTGCAAGTCTCGTGTAGGTGTTTCAGTACTCTTTTTATGAGCTACGATTCCGTAAGGGCGCTGCCTACCTGCAAGCATAATCTCAAGTTCTCAGTGCTGAGACACAGGACTAATGTCTGTGAGCGAGACTGCCTGCCTTTTTCCAACTATATTGTGGTCGGCTTCGACCGACTAACTGCATGAGTTAAATATAAATATTTAAAATCAACTAGTCAGGTCAGGGGGGGACACTTTTGCCCAGCAGTGGGATGACACAGGCTAGCAGTAACATGGAGCGACTGCCCATTTAACCTCCAAAACCAAGTTACTGGGTAACACCCAGTACTGGGTCAAACTCAAACTCGAAGCATTTATTTCAATTAGACCGTTACAGGCACTTTTGAATGTCAAAAAAACAAAAAAAAGACACAGTCACAAGGCATAATAACTTGAGAAAGTACTCTAGTTTTGCCCAGCAGTGGGATGACACAGGCTAGCAGTAACATGGAGCGACTGCCCATTTAACCTCCAAAACCAAGTTACTGGGTAACACCCAGTACTGGGTCAAACTCAAACTCGAAGCATTTATTTCAATTAGACCGTTACAGGCACTTTTGAATGTCAAAAAAACAAAAAAAAGACACAGTCACAAGGCATAATAACTTGAGAAAGTACTCTAGTTGCACAATCCAAAGCGTAGATCCCTATGTCTCGTGTCCTTCGCAAAATCTTGGTTACATTTCTGTTGAGATTCAGAGTCAGTCAGCCAGTCAGCCAGTCAGTCAGTCAGTCAGTCAGTCAGATGAAGATCTACATTTAAGTTAGTTTATGCTATTAGACAAGTATAATTAGGAACAACTCACGAGCCGGGAATCGATCACAAAACACGATAATCGTAATTATAATCAACAGCGAAATAAATAAATAATTTAATAAAAATAGCCTTTATTTACTCTGACCTTTGTATACACTAATTATAGTATATAATAATTTTGAAAAATAAATATAAACTACACTTATTTGTTTTCTACATCTAAACTTAAATTATAACTTAACTAACCTTAGATTATACATATTTCATTTATTTATCAACTACCAGCTCAGGCTGTCTTGCGACATAGACCTCCTCAAGTTCCCTCCATATTTGTCGATCCCTCGCTATATTCCTCCATCCCTTAGGCAGATTATCCTCCCATCTTTTTATCTGCATTCCTCTGCGTCTTTTTCCGTCCCTTGGGTACCATTCAGTAACTTTTTTGGTCCACTTTTCTGTTTGTGTCCTCATCATTTGACCTGTCCATTACCATTTTAGGGTTCGTGTTTTTACTTTAACATCTGCTACTTTTGTGGTGTTCCTAATTGTTGTAGCTTTCCTTTTGTCTTTCAAACTTAGATCCATCATGCTCCTTTCCATTCCTCTTTGGCTTACACCTAGTTTGTATTCAATATTCTGTGTTAGTGGCCAGGTCTGGCAGCCGTAGGTAAGGCATGGAAGTATGCAGGTGTTGTAAACGGTTCTCTTTTTCGAGATGGGCACAGATTTATTTTTCATGATTTCCCTGAGTGTCCAGTACCTTTGCCAGGTGTTGTTTACTCGCCTTTCTACTTCTTTCGTCAATAAATCGACAACAGCGAAACAGATCACAGCCAAATCGAGCGCTTGCGCAACACACTAGCTTGCTATTCACTGGGTTTTGAGTAGAGTAGATTTTGCTTAAAAAAACACAATGGGGCCTCCTGCACACAACCACAGCGCGCGGAGAGATATGCAACCCTTAAATTCGCGCTTCGGCTTTTCACCCGTTTCTTTCTCGTACGGTTCTCGAGATATTCGCTTTGTTTCAACCGTCCACCGTTTCAAACGTACCCAGTGTACCCTACTTTTTTGTCTAATCGCACTCGGCTGTTTCAAAAAGTAACCGTCACTGAATGTTATTGTCACTGTCCCCGCCTATGATGACATTAGCACGATTTGATCCCACTTCTGATGTCGGATTTGTCAGGATTTATTTCGTAGGCTCGTACATCATGTGGGCAGACGATGGGTTTCGTGAAATGAAAATACACTAGGTTCGAAAGACTGTTTATAATAAACTAACAAATTACTGGACATTACAATTTAACACAATAACACGGGGCACACTAAATCTTAACTCCGCTACGATCAGACATTCAATGTCCTCCTCGCCTCGAGCTGTAACATCAGGGCTCTGTAGAAGCCACGCTGTGGTGGGGGTAGACTTGTAAGTAGGTCGCGTGACGTCACCACCAGCGGACTTGCGATTCATTTTATGTCCGTACTATTGACCGGTTCCAACATATTATTATTATATCCTTTATTCGTTTATTTTTTTATGCCCATTGCATCTTTTGCCTCTTAAAGATGTGTAAAGTGACACCGGCGTCAGTAGTGCAACGATCTTTGGTGAAGCCATATTGTTGATCATGCAGGATGTCATTTCGATTAAAATGATTGAGCATTTGATTTAGCATTCTTTTTCAAATACCTTGCTGAAAACCGGCAAAATAGATACGGTTCTATAATTATTTGTGTCTTTGCTGTCTCCATATTTAAAAAGTGGTATAACTTTACTAAACTTCATTAAATCTGGAAATACCCCTTGGTCTACACATAAATTAAACATTAAAGCTAAATACTGTCTCAACAATTGATTGACAGACTTTAGTAGTTTTTTACTTTAATTTGCTTAAAAGCCTTCATAACGATCACAGGGTTTATGTGTTTAAATTTAACAAGACAGGCTGAAACATTTTCTCTTAATAAATCAATGGCAAGGGATGGCGAAGAATCTAGCGTTTATGCGGTTTCAATTGGAATATTAGTAAAGAACGTTGCGAATTCCTGAGCAACATCGACATTTGCGGTAATGAGCCCTCGGGAAGAGTCCAGTGTGTAATCAGTGTTGTGTCTTTTGTTTCTATTTGTTTCATTACTTATGGGTATCTCTTGGTGACAACAATATCAGGATAAAAAAAACCTTCTCTTTCTTTTCTCAGTGATATCTATCGGTTCAAGAAGTTGTTGAAGAACTTCCAAGAGTTTTTGACGAACTTGTTCGAGCCACTGATCCAGGTCTCCCTGCAACCCAGCTCCGATGTGGATCTGCACAAGTTTCTTAACGTATGAACATTAACTTTATTCAAATAAACTTCAGTATCCTATGAAACGGTACTAGGCAGTTTGCTTGAGTTTAATCATAGTTCACTCTATAAGATCTCAGCCTATGGGCTCTCTCTTGTCCAGTATCGGGTTTTACCCAGAGTGGCGCGGGGCCGCCTCAAGAACATGGTTGCTCTCCGGAAAGAGGTACCATTTTGAAGATCTAGTGGATTGAAGTGGTTTAGGTAGCGTCGGTTCAGGTCAACAAGCGATGATAGACCGTCATACTTGACCATGCACCGGCATTATGAACATTTGAACAAGCCTCCTGTGTGCTTCATACAAAACTTTTGACTTATCCAACGCTGTGGCGAGCAGAAACCTGTCGTGAACTTAGACTGAAATCAACAGAGCAAACTGAAATTTGACGAAATACACGCCTATCTGCCAACAATTATCATGAATCAATCGTGATTTTTCACGTCAAAAAACATCTGCTACATAAGCGGCCTAAAACAGGTCCTGATATATTTCAGCACGTGATAGGCTTCGACAGCGTGGACGACGAGTCTAAGCCGGAGGAGACGATGCTGTTAGATAATATGAAGACTCCGGAGGAGTGGGACCACGAGGAAAACCCGCCCTACGCTTACTACATGTACTATTTGTACGCCAACATGACCGTGGTTAATCATATCAGGAAGTTAGTATCAGTGCACCTACGTCATCATCATCGTCTTCCACAGCCTGACTTTACACCCTGCCGGTTACAGGTCTCGTTTTACTTGTGCCAATCTCCAGGTTCACGAGTCAGCCTTATCCAGGTTTTACTCGCGATTGCAACAATGTCGGCAGTCCATCTCGCCACTGGACGACCAGCGCTTTCTCTCCTAGTAATTTTTAGTATACTCGCCTACTGTTTTTTGGAGAGGGTGCCTAAGGTACTGGTTTGGCGATGGAGGCGTGTACATGCCCATCAGCATACGAGTGAATGAACTGAGCGACACGTCACGGGAGTACCCAAAGCTAACGAGGGCACTGTCTCAGTTAAGTTTTCTGGTAGGGGCCAGTTGTTCTTCCGGAGTTATGAAGTGTGGAGGTGCGGGCTATATATATCAATCGTTTAAATCTGCACTGTTTTCTGAAGAGTTCGTGTGTTTCAGGAAACAACTATGACTCACGAAACCTCAACAAGAATTTATGTGATACACAACAACTAAAAAACCCGACTACTGAAAATCACACTTTTATTAAATTTAGGGTTTACACGGTAAAATCGACTCCTGCTATTATTGAAGTCGGTTAAGATGTAGCCTATGTTACGCGTGCTATAATAACGAATCAATTGACACTTCATTCATCAAAATCGGATGAAGAGTTTAGGCGGTACGGAGGAATATACACAAAGACTGCTAAAATTATAACCCTTCTAATTAATTCAGTTGGAGTTGATTAATTTTTCAGAGAACAAGGCCTCAACACGTTTGTGCTTCGCCCCCATTGTGGTGAAGCAGGCCCGCCCATGCACCTCGGAGTCGGCTTCTTGCTCGCTGACAACATTTCTCACGGACTCATGCTGAGGAAGGTAGGTCCATTATGTAATAGAATCTCGTAAGATCTTCAAGGCGAAACTTAAATGGTGCCAAAACAATCAGGATCAGATTCGAATGGATTTGTTAGCAAAACGCCATTCGAATTCAGATTTTGGGGGTTTTTGGAACAGCATTAAATAGTTTAATTGCCTGTGAGTGTGGATGGTGTTTCTGACTCGAAAGACGTTGCTGATTTATTTAGAATGCATTTTGATGTAAAATCGCGGTTAGGGCCGCCTTGTCGGGAGCTTGATGCTGGGGACAGTGCTACTTTTAACGATAGTCATTCTGGCAAAGGGCACTAAGACAAAAATTAGAAGCATGAGCCTCATGCTTTTAATTTTTCCCACCATACTTGGTGGGATGCATTTGCCATGCATGTATGCTCGCTCTACCGTGTAATCTGTGCCTAGGTCATTCGTACTTTCCTCCGGATATGGTGCGGGCTCTGGTGGTACCAGTGGTCAAGAACCGGACCGGAGACGTCGCGGCAAATCGACCTATATTTAGACTTGTGTCTAACAAAAGGCTGATTTCTTTGGCGATCATCGTGGCTAAAATACTTGACAGTGTGCTTAACTCTCACTTGAGTACCCACATCAAACGGCTGGGTTGTCAACAGAAACCGCAATTCTTAGTTTGAAGCATGATGTCAAGTATTACACAGACAAGAAAACACCTATCTACGCATGTTTTCTAGACCTGGCCAAGGCTTTTGATCTTGTCTCATTCGACGACCTGGCAGAAACTGTCTGATGCTGCGGTGCCGACGGATCTCGTCTCATTTCTGCGGTACTGGTACATGAAGCAGGAGAGTCAGGTGCACTGGGCAGGAGAGCTCTCGGAGCCAAGTAGGCTAGAGTGTGGCTTCAAGCAGGGTGGCCTGAACTCACTCTTGCTGTTTAGTCTGTACGTGAATGCACTGACCGAGCGGCTCAGCAGCACACATGTCGGTTGTTTTATTGATGGAGTTTGCTTCAATAATTTACGCTATGCAGATGACATGGTGCTGCTGGCCCTCTCAGTCCGTGTGCTCCGTAAGCTTTTCGGTCTTTCTTGTCCAGTGCCAAGTGATTGACACCTGGTACTGGACTTGAAGGCCATGTATTTCACCGTCCCTCCTGTGTTACTGAACGATGTGGAGCTGCATAGGGTGTATTTTTTTAAATACCTGGGCCACTTGGTGACGGACGATTTGAAAGACGACGCAGATATGGAGAGGGAACGCAGAGCATTGTCGGTTCAGGCTAATATGCTAGCACGCCGTTTCTTCCGATGTACAGCCGCAATCAAAGTAAATTGTTTAAAGCACATTGCATGTCACTGTACTCGGGGAGCTCAGGGCTATAGTCGGGAGGCATGACCCGTTGGTGAGGTCACTAGTCACACTGTCTGTGTTTTTAGTTAAGCACTAACATAGGTTAAGAATATTGTTACTAACCTAATGGAGCTTGGTTATCTGAATAAATGCACGAATTATATTATTATTCACTCAAAAAGCTCCTACTATAGGGACAACGGTACACGGTCACTTTTCGATTAGACAACTCCTAGTTTTCCGATTAGGGAAGCGTTGAAATATCGCATGCTCATAGAACAAAATCATACCGCAAGGACAAAGGTCCTAGAATATAAACTAAATATGAGCAAAAACAGCGTGGGGCACCCCGAATCTAGACAGCCCTGTGGCACTTAAAAGGTGTGTGCGACAGACTGGCGCGGCGAAGAATCGAGTATTGTGATGACTGGTTTTCACCCAACTTTCCTTTGTACAGCAGTGGGCCGCCGCATCTGGCTCAGTTTATTGTTCTTACAAATTATTCAGATATAATAATAATAAAATGAGGTGTGCTTTGGAGGGTGCGATTCGAGAATATCGGTTCATGCAACCCGATCTTAGACCACGCATACCTCGTTTGCCCATGCATAACAAAAGTAGGGTGCTGGTGGCTGTTCTGGATTCGCAGTTGTCAAACTATTTTGATAACTGCGAAGACCTCACCGATGCTCACTCAATCCTGTATTGCGCGGCTGTAGCGGCATGTCGTGTAGCTCATGTCAAATTTTCTGATGACAGAGCTACACGACCTAAACCAGCCGTACCGTCATGGCAGTACAGGATTGAACGACGTATTGGTGAGGCTAGAGCACTCATCGGCAAACTGATCTGCTTCAGGGAGGGCAATACTCGCCCTAGAGTGATGTGTTTTGTGAGACGGGTGTTCTCGGGGACTGAATCAGTGCTCGAGACTACATGTCCCGTGTCACAGAGCGCATCGACTTCCTGAAGCAGAAAGTTTATGCATGGGCAAACCGTATTCGTAGGTATAAGCGGCGGGTGGACCGATACACTCAGAATCGCACATTCCAAAGAGATGAAAGGTGGGTTTATAGGGCTTGGGAGCGACCGGACCAAGGTGTGGCTGGCATGCACCTGCTGGATGATGATGCCATGTGTTCATTCTGGCGCAGCATCTGGTCGGTGCCTGTTAGCCATACCGAGGGTGAATGGACTCGGGAGGTCGAGCGAGCGTGCGATCTAGTACCAGAAATGGGGGCAATCACTATCAGCCCCCAAGACGTAGTTCGTGCAGTCCGTCCGTTGCCTAACTGGAAATCTCCAGGGCCGGATGGGCTGCACAACTTCTGGATTAAATGGTTTACAAGGTCGTACGCTCGCCTGGCTATCCTGTTCCAGTCAGCCTTAGAGTCAGGGTCGCTGCCAGAGTTCCTGACAACAGGGATAACCCACCTGCTCCATAAATCGGGTAGTACTGCGGAGCCCAAAAATTATAGACCGATTACCTGTCTTCCGACAGTCTATAAAGTTCTTACATCCATTTTGAGAGCTAAAATTAACAAACACATTGATGACAATTCTGTAATGTCCGCTTCTCAGAATGGATGTATGAACGGGTCCCGCGGTACTAAGGAGCTACTCCTCATTGATATGGCCATTAGTCAACAGGTTCGCCGTTCCCGAAGGGATCTGTCGACATGTTGGATAGACTATAAGAAGGCCTATGACTCGGTGCCACATACATGGCTCATGAGGGTGCTAGAGTTGTATAAAGTTGATTCAACTCTGCGCATCTTCCTGATGTCATGTATGGGGCAATGGAGGACAGTCCTTCGCTATCCAGGATGTCGGCAAATCCAGAGGAATAGCGAACCGATAAGGATAGAGGTATATTTCAGGGCGATAGTTTGAGTCCACTTTGGTTCTGCTTAGCCTTGAATCCTCTTAGCACGTTGCTGGAGGATTCAGGTCTAGGCTACCGGTTGAGGAGAGGTGGTCAAGTTATATCTCACCTCCTTTACATGCATGACCTGAAACTCTTTGCCCCCAACGATTTGCAACTGATGGAGCTACTGAAAATAACTGAAACTTTCAGTAGCGCCATCAGGATGGAATTTGGTGTGGGCAAATGTGCGGTCATGCAAGTAAAGCGAGGGGAGATTGTGGAATCTGTGGGAACCCAGCTCTCTGATTCCATAAATCTTAGATCCCTCTCAGCAACCGAAACCTATAAGTATTTGGGTATGTCGGAAGCGCTGGGCATTAATGTTGCAGACATGAAGCAATCGTTGAAAGAGCGCTTCTTTAGCCGTCTGAAAAAAGTATTTAATAGTCTTTTATCAGGCGGCAATAAGGTGCGTGCCTTCAACGGTTGGGTCATGCCGGTTCTGATGTACTCTTTCGGCATACTCAAATGGACTCAGACAGAACTAGACGCCCTGGATAGGAGGGTCCGTACATTGTTGACGGCATATCGAATGCATGACCCGCGTTCTTCTGTTATGAGACTGTATATCCCGCGGAAGTGTGGGGGTCGAGGCTTTTTAAACGCTAAGACTCTTCACAATCGCGAGATATGCAGTCTCAGGGAATATTTCCTTGAAACCAACGTGGGGATGCATCGAGATGTGGTCGCGGTGGACAAGGGGCTCACCCCGCTCTCCTTGGCTAAAGAGAACTGGCGCAAACGACGCGACCGCATGGAAGTATGGCAGAGTAAGGAGCTTCACGGACGCTTTTTCCAGGCCCTGCATGGGCCCGTGTAGACCTATCAGCGTCCGTAGCCTGGCTACGTTCCGGGGACCTCTTTGGAGAAACCGAAGGTTTTGTCTGTGCAATTATGGATGAAGTTATGATGACGAATAACTACCGGAGATTTATTGTGAAGGACTTGGTTGACATATGTCGGGCATACCACCGTCCAGGCGAATCAATCCGTCACATTATCTCCGGGTGTTCTCGTCTGGCTAACGGAGAGTACTTGCATAGACACAACCTTGTAGCCAGGATTATCCATCAGCAACTTGCTCTAAAATACAACCTTGTGGAATCGGAAGTACCGTACTATAAGTATGTGCCCGACCCAGTTCTCGAAAATGGCAGTATCACATTGTACTGGGATCGATCCATCGTCACTGACAGGACTATTGTAGCCAATAAGCCTGATATAGTGGTGGTGGATCGATCAGAGCGACGTGCAATGATTGTTGACATAACGGTCCCGCATGATGGGAACCTCGTGAAAGCCGAGAAAGATAAGCAAATCAAGTATCTTGACTTGGCTCACGAGGTTGTCGACATGTGGGATGTGGACTCAGCGATCATTGTGCCGATAGTTGTATCAGCCCATGGCTTAATTGCCAAGAGCCTCGACCAATACCTGAGGAGGCTCTCGTTAGGCAGCTGGATATAGGGTTTGATTCAGAAAGCGGTACTCCTGGACACGGCTCGTATTGTCAGGAGGTTCCTCTCTCTGGAGCCCTGACCGCCGGTAGCTTGGACCCTGTTCCCGATACCGGTGGGCTACAATTTTTTATATTTTTAAATGTTTTTTATATTGTTTTTAGTTTAAGAAATATTTAAAAATGTATAAGATTTGTGTAAAAATAAATAAAGGAGAATAATAAATTTTTATTTCATAAAAAAGAGATCGTAGTACATACACAGTAGATGAGGCAAACACAAAGTTATACATATAGTTAGTACCATGTCAATCACAATCTGGTGGGTGAAGTTCTGCTTTCCTAGCTAGGTTATAGAATAACCTGTATTAAGGAATAACAGTCCCTATCCCTTACAAAAAGTTACAAAAAACTAGTACAATTATTATAATAAACTTTTTTTTTTATATATGTTTCACGTTTGGTTCCCCACTCGACGCTGATACAATAAATTTCAAAGTTTTCTCACGTTTTCAGGAGCCAGTCATTCAGTACATGTACTACTTAGCGCAGATCTTCATCGCCATGTCGCCTCTAAGCAACAACTCGCTGTTCCTGAGGTACCACCGCAACCCCATGCCGGAATTCTTCTACAGAGGGCTGAGGGTCACGCTCAGTAGTGACGATCCGCTGCAGTTTCATTATACTAGTGTGCGTACAACTATTTGATGTAAAGACTTGTGTTCTAGTGCTTAGAAATTGACCAGAAAACCCAACAGATGGTAAGATTGTAAAGCATGTTCTTCGAAGCGGCAAACGTAATGTAGGATAGCCTCAGCCGCAGAGGGTAGGGCGTGGGGTGCTCTTCACAGGATGACTGAAAGTAGCTAGATGAGATGGCTACCTAGCCAGGCATAAAATGGGGAAGAAAACTGTGAAAATAGTGCCGCGGAGATGGCCTTGATGTTTATTACTGTTACAGCAATCAACAGAGTTCCTTGCCGGAAACTTTGGCGATTCCGTTTACTTGACAAGACGACAAGATGACTAAAACTCGACACTCTCGCGGCATAGCTTCCAGTAGGTAACCAAACCCATTGGATAGCTTGCCTAAAGGCAAGTCCCCGTAGTGGACCGCAAGCACATGTGATGATCATTTATGAGTTTGTGTGTTGTTTTTGTTGACAGGAACCGTTGATGGAGGAGTACAGCATCGCGGCGCAGGCGTGGAAGCTCAGCTCCTGTGACATGTGCGAGCTCGCGAGGAATTCTGTGCTCATGTCTGGATTCCCACATGAGGTGGGTTCCAAAATGTTTAAGTATTAACAGTTTTGACCAACTGTTATAGCCGATATAAAAATAAAAATTACCTGTATTTGCCTACTACCGTTCACTTTATAATTTCGTAATAAGTAACGGGTCTTTTATTAAACGCTTCCTATCTTTAATTAAAATAAAGTGTGTGTGAGATATTATCGAATTTTTGTATTCGTTTGAAAACCTTATCGATGCCATTATGTATAGAATATGACATCGTTCAAATGTTCGCCGCTTCGCTGCGGGTGGCGCGCATCCGAAATGTCCAATTTTCCATAAAATCCACGCGAAATCAACTGTCTCGGATTCTCCAGCACACTCTCACGGCCAGCGGCGATGATTTCGGCAGATGTTGCGTTTCGTCGACGTACGGGTGTTGGTTGATTGTTTACTGAACCAATGTACTCAAATTTATCCACCACACTGCGAATAGTCTTCTCGGTGGGATTATGGCGACCACCATAAAATGGGCGAAGCGCGCGGAACGTTGCCCGAACTTTGCACGTGTTGTTGACAGGCGCGGTCCTGGGGGGTGGGGGGTCACCGGGGTCATGACCCCCCCAAATCATACACGCCAAATTGATAAACCTTCTTAAAATAGCCTTTTTCGGATTTTAATTATTACCTGCTTAATCATTCGATAAGAGAAACTAACCTTTTTCGAGGCAGAGTTCAAAAATTTTCCAGCTCGCTTCACTCTCTAATACATCCTGTACTTTTGAATCCTCCATAAGTTGACAGAGTTCCTCCTATACTCATTCCTGTATGAATGAACTAAAACACTCGATTTATCCGAGGAAGGGTGCAAAAATTTTCGAGCTCACTTTGCTCGTTCTGGCAATTTGCGTGCTTTTCAGTATATCTTTATAAACTGACACAACTTCTGAAAGCAAAAGATGCACCCCCCAGAAATAGCGCCCTTGATTGTTTTGTTTATTTAAATCCAGAGATAGTTGTTCTTTTCCCAAAATTTGATGATAATAGTTTAACACCCGCCCTCCCCCATCGGCCCCCAACCAAATTCCTAGCTATGGCCCCTTGTGACCAAAACTTAGGCTGGGACCGCGCCTGGCTATATCCATACGCTATATCCATCCATGGATATAGCGTGGTGACTTGGCAAAACAGACTGAATAAATCACAGCCAATTTGACAGATGTAGCTTCAATAATGTGGCCGCTATCTTAACTGTTAAAGTTCAGAAGTCCCTATTGGAAGACCCTGTATAATTATGTATGTGTCGGATATGTCAGGATTTATTCCGTTGGGCTCGTACATCATGTGGGCAGATGATGGGTTTCGTGCAATGAAAATATACTGGGTGCGATACACTGTTTATAATAAAGTAACAAATTACTTGAAATTACAACTTAAAACAAGAACACGGGGCACAATGAATCGGGTACAGTTCCAGGACGTCTCAACTCCGCTGCGATCAGACATTCCATGTCCTCCTCGCCTCGAGCTGTAACATCAGGGCTCTGTAGAAGCCACGCTGTGGTGGGGGTAGACTTGTAAGTAGGTCGCGTGACATCACCACCAGCGGACTTGCGATTTATTTTATGTCCGTACTAATGACAAGTTCCGACATATGTTTAACAAAAATAATTTATATTAGTACTAGTCGCCTCTACATATGCCTCTTCTAAACCTTTCTATACCACTCCTTCCCGCGCCTCGTGCATCCACAAGGGTCCACTCTAGTTGAAGATGTCTCTCCACCTTCAACTTGGTCTCCCTTTTTCCTTTTCTTGTCTCTTGGTACCCATTCTGTTAAACGTTTGGTCCACTTGTAATTATTCATCCTACAAATGTGTCCTGCCCGCCATATAGCCGATATACTTACCCAGATATGTCCGTTTCTTAGTCTAAAACCGCTAATTTAAAAACTAATCGGTTTGTTAATCTGATAGTGAGTAGTTACTGCCGCTTGAACAATCAGACCATGGCCCACTTGCTGGAGTGTCCAAAACATCACCACACCTGCACAATAGAGGACTTAAAAAACGCTACTGACACCGCAACTATCGTAGTCACCATGAAATTGAATAAATGACCGTCGTTTTGAAAGAAGACGTTGAATATCTGCAAAAGCAGACGCATTCTGTTGCGTTTCCAACCCAGAGACAAAGCTGAAATGTCTCATGCCCTTGTACCTTACTTATACTGTCTTATTTATATCGGTTCGGAAACTATATCTAATAATAATAATAATAGTGTAATAATTAATATATTTTTTGGAATATACCACCAGCGGGCTTGGGACCTCGAGGCCAACAGGCCCCGAACAGGGTCCCCGCTGCCGGTGGAAATGTGTCGCGCATGCGATGGACTCAGTCCATTAATGAGAACGTCATGCGCGCATATTATGGGGCTACTGAGGGGGGAAGCAACTTGACTGCGTACCGTGGTCGGATGCTCTCTCTGTTTCAGGTGCTTGAGCCAGGTGTCAGCGTGTCGGCGCAACGGCTGTCGGATCAAGTGCGGGTCATACAGCGTAACCACATGTTGGATGACACCGTACTTGAGCGACTACGCTTCGATTCACGGAGTAACCTAGTTATACCTGCTTCGCCAATGATTGCGGTACAGCTACAAAATGTATCCAGTGCTCCACCGCGATCCGAACACGATGGTGAAGAAGATGATGACGAAGTTATATCCGTGAGTACCCAGAGCAACGCACAATTGAGGAGCGCTTTGGAGGGTGCATTCCGGGAGTACCGATCCACACCGCCTGAACTTAGGCCACGTCTACCTCGTTTACCTATGCACAAGAAAAACAAGGCGCTGGTGTGTGCTTTAGATTCGCAGCTGTCAAACTGCTTTGACAGCAGCAAAGGCCTCACCGATACCCACTCAATATTGTACTGTGGAGCTGTAGCGGCATGTCGTGTAGCTCACGTCAAATTTCCCAACAACGACAGAGCTACACGACCAAAATTTGCTGTTCCAGCTTGGCAATGCAGGATTGAGCGGCGTATCGGTGAGGCTAGAGCACTCATCGGCAAGTTAATCTGCTTCAGGGAGGGCAATACTCGACCTAGAGTGATGCGCTTTGTGAAGCGGGCGTTCTCGGGAACTGATGTTAGTTTTCGAGACTACTTAGCCCGCGTCACAGAGCGTATCGACTTCCTGAAGCAGAAGATCTGTGCATGGGCAAGCCGTATTCGTCGGTACAAGCGGCGAGTGGAGCGTTACACTCAGAATCGCACATTCCGAAGTGATGAAAGGTGGGTATATAGGGCTTGGGAACGACCGGACCAAGGTGTGACTGATACGCGTCTACCAGATGATGACGCCATGTGTTCGTTCTGGCGTAACATCTGGTCGGTGCCTGTCAGTCACACTGAGGGTGATTGGACCCGGGAGGTTGAACGAGCGTGTGATTCGATACCTGAAATGGGGGCAATTATCATCAGCCCCCAAGATGTAGCTCGTGCAGTCCGTCCGTTGCCTAACTGGAAATCTCCAGGGCCGGATGGACTGCACAACTTCTGGATTAAATGGTTCCAGAGATCACATGTTCGCTTAGCATCCCAGTTTCAGTCAGCCTTAGAGTCAGGGTCGCTGCCCCAGTTCTTGACGACAGGAATTACCCACCTGCTCCATAAATCAGGTAGTACTGCGGAACCCAAAAATTATAGACCAATCACTTGTTTACCAACGGTCTATAAAGTTCTTACATCCATTTTGAGAGCTAAAATCAATCATCATATTGATAGTAATTCTATCATGTCTGCCTCTCAGAATGGATGTAGGAATGGGTCCCGCGGTACTAAGGAGCTGCTCCTTATTGATATGGCCATTAGCCAACAGGTTCGCCGCTCGCGAAGGGATCTGTCTACATGTTGGATAGATTACAAGAAGGCCTATGATTCTGTGCCTCATACATGGCTCATGAAGGTGCTGGAGTTGTATAAAGTTGATGCAACTCTGCGTACCTTCCTGATGTCATGTATGGGGCACTGGAGAACGGTCCTTCACTATCCAGGATGTCGACAGATCCAGGGGAACAGCGAACCGATAAAGATTGAGCGCGGTATATTCCAGGGTGATAGTCTGAGTCCATTGTGGTTTTGTTTAGCCTTGAACCCTCTCAGCACACTGTTGGAGGGTTCAGGTCTAGGCTATCGGTTGAGGAGAGGTGGTCAGGTCATATCTCACCTTCTTTACATGGATGATCTGAAACTCTTTGCCCCCAACAACTTGCAACTGATGAAGCTACTGAAGGTAACGGAAACTTTCAGTAGCGCCATCAGGATGGAATTTGGTGTGGACAAATGTGCAGTCATGCATGTGAAGCGAGGGGAGATTATGGAATCCGTGGGAACTCAACTCTCGGATTCCATACACCTTAGATCCCTCTCCTCAACAGAAACCTACAAGTATTTGGGTATGTCGGAAGCATTAGGTATCAATACTGCCGACATGAAACAATCATTGAGGGACCGCTTCTTTGGCCGCCTGAATAAAGTACTAAGCAGTCTTTTGTCAGGTGGAAACAAGGTGCGCGCCTTCAATGGTTGGGTCATGCCGGTTTTGATGTATTCTTTCGGCATACTCAAATGGACTCAGACGGAACTTGATGCCCTGGATAGGAGGGTCCGCGCACTGCTGACCGCAAATCGAATGCATCACCCGCGGTCGTCGGTGATGAGACTGTATATCCCGCGGAAGTGCGGGGGTCGTGGCTTCTTAAATGCTAAGACCCTGCACAACCGTGAGATATGCAGCCTCAGGGAATACTTCCTAGAAGTCGACGAGGGGATGCACCGAGATGTGGTCTCAGTGGACAAGGGCCTCACGCCGCTCTCTCTGGCTAACGAGAACTGGCGCAAACCTAGAGTATTAGACACTAATGATCGCAAGGAGGTATGGCAGGGCAAGGAGCTTCACGGACGCTTTTACCGGGCCCTACATGGACCCGATGTAGACTTCTTAGCGTCCGTATCTTGGCTGCGTTTCGGTGACCTATTCGGCGAAACCGAAGGTTTTGTCTGTGCAATAATGGACGAAGTTATGATGACGAATAACTACCGGAAATACATTGTGAAGGATGGCACGGTTGACATATGTCGGGCATGCCACCGTCCGGGAGAATCGATCCGACACATTATTTCTGGGTGTTCTCGTCTGGCTAACGGAGAGTACTTGCATAGACACAACCTCGTTGCCAGGATTATCCACCAGCAACTTGCTTTAAAGTACAACCTTGTGGAATCAGAAGTACCATACTATAAGTATGCGCCCGACCCAGTTCTCGATAATGGTAATATCACGTTGTATTGGGATCGATCTATCATCACTGACAGGACTATTGTTGCCAATAAACCTGACATTGTGGTGATAGATCGATTGGAGCGTCGCGCAATGATTGTTGATATAACGGTTCCGCATGACGAGAACCTCGTGAAAGCAGAGAAAGATAAACAATTCAAATATCTAGATCTGGCTCGCGAGGTTGTCGACATGTGGGACGTGAGTACAGCAGTCATTGTGCCGATAGTCGTGTCGGCCAATGGCTTAATAGCCAATAGCCTCGACAAACATCTGAGGAGGCTCTCGCTTGGCAGCTGGATCAAGGGCTTGATTCAGAAAGCAGTACTTCTGGACACGGCGCGTATTGTTAGGAGGTTCCTCTCTCAAGAGCCCTGACCACCGGTATTTCGGACCCTGTTCCCGATACCAGTGGGCTACTATTTTTTATATTTTTAAATGTTTTTTTATATTACTTTGTATAGAAATATTTAAAAATGTAAATTATATGTATAGAAATGAATAAAGGAAATAATAGTGTCAAATTGACAGCACGAATTTTTACGATACTTAATTTAAATTTATTAATTTTTTTTATTTTTTTTTAATTTTTTTTTTTATTTATTTTTTTATTATTTTTTCGAATTTTAATTTAATGTTTTTATCGATTTAACCCATATTTAAACAATAATATATTAATTACATCAATAACAATGATAAGAAAAAAGAAAAAAAAAAACAGAAAACCTATTTTACAAAACCGGACCCTAAATTTTTGGAATATACTTTAAAATATACATGAATGCTGACAAGAAGCCGGGCAAAACATCAGGCACACCCACCATCTCCGGACTCGTCGCTCAGCTCCGCCTCGCAGCCGCCGGGACGCGCCTCAATCGTGAGTGCTGTGTCACCAATCGCTGCAGTTGCGTCGAGCTCGAGTGACGAGTTTTTCTCCCCGCCGTCGACCCCATCACCACCACGACGACGAGGAAGAGGACGGCCACCAGCGGGCTTGGGACCTCGAGGCCAACAGGCCCCGAACAGGGTCCCCGCTGCCGGTGGAAATGTGTCGCGCATGCGATGGACTCAGTCCATTAATGAGAACGTCATGCGCGCATATTATGGGGCTACTGAGGGGGGAAGCAACTTGACTGCGTACCGTGGTCGGATGCTCTCTCTGTTTCAGGTGCTTGAGCCAGGTGTCAGCGTGTCGGCGCAACGGCTGTCGGATCAAGTGCGGGTCATACAGCGTAACCACATGTTGGATGACACCGTACTTGAGCGACTACGCTTCGATTCACGGAGTAACCTAGTTATACCTGCTTCGCCAATGATTGCGGTACAGCTACAAAATGTATCCAGTGCTCCACCGCGATCCGAACACGATGGTGAAGAAGATGATGACGAAGTTATATCCGTGAGTACCCAGTGCAACGCACAATTGAGGAGCGCTTTGGAGGGTGCATTCCGGGAGTACCGATCCACACCGCCTGAACTTAGGCCACGTCTACCTCGTTTACCTATGCACAAGAAAAACAAGGCGCTGGTGTGTGCTTTAGATTCGCAGCTGTCAAACTGCTTTGACAGCAGCAAAGGCCTCACCGATACCCACTCAATATTGTACTGTGGAGCTGTAGCGGCATGTCGTGTAGCTCACGTCAAATTTCCCAACAACGACAGAGCTACACGACCAAAATTTGCTGTTCCAGCTTGGCAATGCAGGATTGAGCGGCGTATCGGTGAGGCTAGAGCACTCATCGGCAAGTTAATCTGCTTCAGGGAGGGCAATACTCGACCTAGAGTGATGCGCTTTGTGAAGCGGGCGTTCTCGGGAACTGATGTTAGTTTTCGAGACTACTTAGCCCGCGTCACAGAGCGTATCGACTTCCTGAAGCAGAAGATCTGTGCATGGGCAAGCCGTATTCGTCGGTACAAGCGGCGAGTGGAGCGTTACACTCAGAATCGCACATTCCGAAGTGATGAAAGGTGGGTATATAGGGCTTGGGAACGACCGGACCAAGGTGTGACTGATACGCGTCTACCAGATGATGACGCCATGTGTTCGTTCTGGCGTAACATCTGGTCGGTGCCTGTCAGTCACACTGAGGGTGATTGGACCCGGGAGGTTGAACGAGCGTGTGATTCGATACCTGAAATGGGGGCAATTATCATCAGCCCCCAAGATGTAGCTCGTGCAGTCCGTCCGTTGCCTAACTGGAAATCTCCAGGGCCGGATGGACTGCACAACTTCTGGATTAAATGGTTCCAGAGATCACATGTTCGCTTAGCATCCCAGTTTCAGTCAGCCTTAGAGTCAGGGTCGCTGCCCCAGTTCTTGACGACAGGAATTACCCACCTGCTCCATAAATCAGGTAGTACTGCGGAACCCAAAAATTATAGACCAATCACTTGTTTACCAACGGTCTATAAAGTTCTTACATCCATTTTGAGAGCTAAAATCAATCATCATATTGATAGTAATTCTATCATGTCTGCCTCTCAGAATGGATGTAGGAATGGGTCCCGCGGTACTAAGGAGCTGCTCCTTATTGATATGGCCATTAGCCAACAGGTTCGCCGCTCGCGAAGGGATCTGTCTACATGTTGGATAGATTACAAGAAGGCCTATGATTCTGTGCCTCATACATGGCTCATGAAGGTGCTGGAGTTGTATAAAGTTGATGCAACTCTGCGTACCTTCCTGATGTCATGTATGGGGCACTGGAGAACGGTCCTTCACTATCCAGGATGTCGACAGATCCAGGGGAACAGCGAACCGATAAAGATTGAGCGCGGTATATTCCAGGGTGATAGTCTGAGTCCATTGTGGTTTTGTTTAGCCTTGAACCCTCTCAGCACACTGTTGGAGGGTTCAGGTCTAGGCTATCGGTTGAGGAGAGGTGGTCAGGTCATATCTCACCTTCTTTACATGGATGATCTGAAACTCTTTGCCCCCAACAACTTGCAACTGATGAAGCTACTGAAGGTAACGGAAACTTTCAGTAGCGCCATCAGGATGGAATTTGGTGTGGACAAATGTGCAGTCATGCATGTGAAGCGAGGGGAGATTATGGAATCCGTGGGAACTCAACTCTCGGATTCCATACACCTTAGATCCCTCTCCTCAACAGAAACCTACAAGTATTTGGGTATGTCGGAAGCATTAGGTATCAATACTGCCGACATGAAACAATCATTGAGGGACCGCTTCTTTGGCCGCCTGAATAAAGTACTAAGCAGTCTTTTGTCAGGTGGAAACAAGGTGCGCGCCTTCAATGGTTGGGTCATGCCGGTTTTGATGTATTCTTTCGGCATACTCAAATGGACTCAGACGGAACTTGATGCCCTGGATAGGAGGGTCCGCGCACTGCTGACCGCAAATCGAATGCATCACCCGCGGTCGTCGGTGATGAGACTGTATATCCCGCGGAAGTGCGGGGGTCGTGGCTTCTTAAATGCTAAGACCCTGCACAACCGTGAGATATGCAGCCTCAGGGAATACTTCCTAGAAGTCGACGAGGGGATGCACCGAGATGTGGTCTCAGTGGACAAGGGCCTCACCCCGCTCTCTCTGGCTAACGAGAACTGGCGCAAACCTAGAGTATTAGACACTAATGATCGCAAGGAGGTATGGCAGGGCAAGGAGCTTCACGGACGCTTTTACCGGGCCCTACATGGACCCGATGTAGACTTCTTAGCGTCCGTATCTTGGCTGCGTTTCGGTGACCTATTCGGCGAAACCGAAGGTTTTGTCTGTGCAATAATGGACGAAGTTATGATGACGAATAACTACCGGAAATACATTGTGAAGGATGGCACGGTTGACATATGTCGGGCATGCCACCGTCCGGGAGAATCGATCCGACACATTATTTCTGGGTGTTCTCGTCTGGCTAACGGAGAGTACTTGCATAGACACAACCTCGTTGCCAGGATTATCCACCAGCAACTTGCTTTGAAGTACAACCTTGTGGAATCAGAAGTACCATACTATAAGTATGCGCCCGACCCAGTTCTCGATAATGGTAATATCACGTTGTATTGGGATCGATCTATCATCACTGACAGGACTATTGTTACCAATAAACCTGACATTGTGGTGATAGATCGATTGGAGCGTCGCGCAATGATTGTTGATATAACGGTTCCGCATGACGAGAACCTCGTGAAAGCAGAGAAAGATAAACAATTCAAATATCTAGATCTGGCTCGCGAGGTTGTCGACATGTGGGACGTGAGTACAGCAGTCATTGTGCCGACAGTCGTGTCGGCCAATGGCTTAATAGCCAATAGCCTCGACAAACATCTGAGGAGGCTCTCGCTTGGCAGCTGGATCAAGGGCTTGATTCAGAAAGCAGTACTTCTGGACACGGCGCGTATTGTTAGGAGGTTCCTCTCTCAAGAGCCCTGACCACCGGTATTTCGGACCCTGTTCCCGATACCAGTGGGCTACTATTTTTTATATTTTTAAATGTTTTTTTTATATTACTTTGTATAGAAATATTTAAAAATGTAAATTATATGTATAGAAATGAATAAAGGAAATAATAATAATAATTATCATGACGAACAACTATCGGAAATATATTATCAAGGACGGTACGGTTGACATCTGTCGGGCATGCCACCGTCCCGGTGAATCCATCCGACATATTGTTTCTGGTTGTTCTCGTCTTGCTAACGGTGAGTACTTGCACAGACACAACCTAGTAGCTAAGATTATTCACCAGCAACTTGCCTTGCAATACAACCTTGTGAGTTCTGAAGTACCATACTACAAGTATGTGCCCGACCCAGTTCTCGAGAATGGTCATGCCACATTGTATTGGGATCGATCTATCATCACAGACAGGACTATTTTAGCAAATAAACCTGATATTGTGGTGATAGATCGCCGAGAGCGCCGTGCAATGATTGTTGATATCACTGTCCCTCATGACGAGAATCTCGTGAAAGCTGAGAATGATAAAAAAATCAAGTATCTTGATTTAGCACACGAGGTTGTCGACATGTGGGACGTGGACTCTGCAATCATTGTACCGATAGTCGTTACGGTTAATGGACTAATAGCAGAGAGCCTCGACCAACACCTTAGGAGGCTCTCATTGCGCGGCTGGGTCAAGAGCTTGATTCAGAAAGCAGTACTCCTGGACACGGCACGCATAGTGAGGCGGTTCCTCTCTCTGGAGCCCTGACCACCGGCAACCTGGACCTTGTTCCTGATGCCGATGGGCCATCTATTTTTTATATTTTTAAATGTTTTGTTTACTTTTCTTTGTAAAAATATTTAAAAATGTATGAGATAAGAGAAAGAATGAATAAAGGAAATAATAATAATAATATATCATTTAATTCAGGTAACAAAGACCCATAACATATATACTTTAAAGACTATCATACATATTTTAAAAAAACGAGAAAATATAAACTATTGATACTTGAACTATCTAATGTAGCCTATATTTCAGTAGAGCGGTGAAAACTGCTTTCAAGTCCATGCGGTAGTTTTTGCGTGATGCGCGCACAAACATACAGACAGACAAAAATTATTCTTCTGTTGCTCTAATAAAGACCCACCTTATATATTTTTTCAATATCTTCAATGTACAGACATCGGCCTGTTACAATTTTTTGTATAGATTATCTTTCCCATAGATGAAGCAGCTCTGGCTGGGTACGGAGTACCTGCGCGAGGGTCCGGAAGGCAACAATATCACTAACACCAACATACCCGATGTTCGCATCTCCTACCGGCACGAGACCCACTTGGATGAGCTCGAGAACCTGTTCCGGGTATGATTATAAATGATATATCCTTTCAACCGAATTTCGGTCATATAGCGGCCAATCATCACGGAGATAAGCCAGCATCTACCTTCAACTACCTAGCGGGCCGTGCCGGGTGGTGCGCCTCAAGGGGACCTGGGCAGGACATCAGGCTAGACGCGGAGATGACCGATGGAGCAAGGCTTTGACCGAGCGGTGGCCAAGCTCGTTGGGTCGACAATATCGTCAAAGTCGCGGAAAACACCTGGATAAGGGACGCACAGAACCAGGAAGTGTGTCAGAAAAAAGGTGAGGCCTATACCCAGCAGTGGGTGATTCCGGGCTGATATGATGATGATGACTTGCTTATAAGACCTCCAGTTACTGGATAACACGATACCCCTTGGTGAGACCGTCGGACTTTCATCCTAACAGATCAAAGCACACGAATTGCTCTTGGTTAAGGTATCTCAATAAGTGTGATGGATAAACGGTTCTTAGTGTAATATACTTGTATATTTGACAATTTTTTTTTTAATTGATAAACTCTCTATTTTCAGGCACCAATTAAGTGAAAGGATAACATAAAAACGAAAAAAAAAAAAAAATACAAACTTTAGGTACTGTTTGTCATTTATTAAAATAAGCAGTAGTGGCACGTATTACTAGAGCGAGATCCCAGGGCCGCCACACGTTACTTATTTTCTCATTTACTTTTTAGGCAACCTTATCACCTAACATCTAACAATTGGCCGTCGACACAAGTTAGCAAGTACGCATTTCACGATCACTCTTTCATTTGTTCACAGTACATACAAACACTACTTGATGCCACACATTTTGTTAATGAGAAAATAAGTAAAATCTTGCGGCCCTGGGATCTTGGACCAATACAAATATTGTGATAATCACTGTTTATATAGAACAAAATATAATAAATATGTTACAAATTATTCGTTTTATTGACAATATCGACGATGGAAATTTGAAATGCTGTAAGAGGGGCGGGCTGTGGAGTTTACAACTTTTGGCTCTGTGCAGAAGAATGCAATTCAAATGCGCACCAACGTCCCTTGTCAATATAGTATTTAAATAATCCCTTTGAACTTATTCACACGGCACAGATGACGCGCGTTTAATGCGCTATTCAGTTGCAGCTAGTAAACCTTAGCACACGTGCAGGTTCAGTGGCGCCATAAACGCGCGTACATGAAACGCACGTCATTTGTGCGTCTATATTAATGCACCGTATGTAAGCGAAGATGCGGCAATACAGACGAGTGAATACTGACGATGGCTGCGACTGAATCTTCACAACAAACACAGGTGAAAACAGGTGTGATGTTATGTTTATTTGTAAATTGTAATTATTTGGCCATATTTATTTATTTGCCATTCCAACGCGTTTAGCCAGCCAAACGCATAGTTTAGTAATACGATTCAATATAGTAGAACCCGAGGACCCAGAAAAGAGAAAATCACTTTCAAATCGCTTGTATTTCTACGACTTTTAACAGAATGCTTAGGGTTGAGCCACATCTATCACCACGGAATCTGCGGAACACATCGTCGATGCTGTCGCGTGCGATATAGTTTCTCGCTTTAGCAAATGACGGTACTGAGCGACGGAAAAGGACAGGAGCATGAAAAACTCCGATCGCGTGCTGATAGAGGTTAGCGGTTGAGTGCGACTAAGTATACAGTGTGTCTGACTACCGGTTACTGATACTTTAAGGGCATATTATATACTCATTTCTATCAATAAATACACGAAATACTCCTAACCCCACACCCCGCGAATGGCAGCCATTTTGTTTTTTTAATCGGCTGATCTAGGGTATGTTCAATGATCTTTGAATGTAAGAGACCTAGTGACGTGCAGATGATCTTATTGCAAGGGTAGACGCCGAGGCTATCTAATTATTAAATAAATTTTCCTGCAAAATAAACAAAAAGAGCCTAAAAAAATAAGAAATTACAAAATTTTACAAAAGAATTGCTTATATTTTTTGTCTTTGTCTTTTGTTGAATTATTTAAACTTCGTGTACACGAGTGGTACATAGGCGGACTTAATGCCACAAGGCAATTTCTATCAGTCAACCTTTGGGTCAAATAGGACAGCGTTGAGGTCACTGAGATAGTGCAGCATTGATTGAGTTTTTATGCTAGTGCTGCAATATAAGGAGTTTAACTTTCCAAGTACCTACTTATCTAGTTACCCTTGAGTTGTTTCGTTAGCCACACATCAAGAATAAATATCGTAATGAGGTAAAGTGACGTCACTGTACCAAACGCAACTTTTAAAGACTCATAACTTTTTCATTTCTAGAGATATTTTAATGAATTAAAAAATATATATATTCTTATTTAAATGATTTAACTTAATCAAAAATAATATGGACACTCCATTGTAGGTATAAGGTTTTAAAAGGCTTAAAACTAAGAGCAATCGTGGACCAGGGCACAGCAATTTATAAACATTTTTTACAATTCAAATAGTGAGAACTTATACAATTCTAATTACTTAATATTATGTAAGTACAATTAATTATAGACTTTTCCAAGGTAAAAGCGAAGCAGGGGCGGGTGGGTACTGTGTAGGCAGGCATAATTAACTACTGCTATCTATACGGGGTGGAACGGACACTGACGATAAAATGGTTACTATGTATTCAGTACATCATTCTAAACGGCTACATAGAAAATTTTCATCGGTAAAAAAAAAAATGCTGTATATAAAGGGTTAATAGACCCTTAACATAGCCGAAAGGTACTTGTTCTCCACGTCTTTGAGATCATTTTTTTGTTCTAGACCATACCTGGGAACCTTCTAGTTACGCAGATATTGGGCGTCAAAGTTCCAACTTTTTCACAAGTGTTTTTTTAAATACATAATTTTATGTAAGATTTTTACTTTACACATCTCCACGACCCCCGTACTATTAAATCCATCCATCAGCACAATGCTTTGAGTGCTGAATAATTTTTGCGTAAAGTTACTTAGTTTGATTTACAGAATGCTTGGGTGACGGCTATTTGAAGGGTCTGTTTACACCCTGTAATTATGTATGTATGACATACATTATGACCGTGTAGGTATTGCTTCGTTTATTGCTTTTACTAACAACATATGGATCTTGCAATTTGATCTGAAATAAAATAATTAAATTATTATTATCTTTTTATTTATTTCTATACAAATTAATTATATTTTTAAATATTCCTTAGAAAAAACAATATACACCGGTATCGGAAACAGGGTCCAAGCTACTGGCGGTCAGGGCTCCAGAGAGAGGAACCTCCTAACAATACGAGCCGTGTCCAGAAGCACCGCTTTTTGAATCAAACCCTCGATCCAGCTGCCTAACGAGAGCCTCCTCAGGTATTGGTCGAGGCTCTTGGCAATTAAGCCATGGGCTGATACAACAATCGGCACAATGATCGCCGAGTCGACAACCTCGCGAGCCAAGTCAAGATACTTGATTTGCTTATCTTTTTCTTATATTATTGCATTTTTGTAGGAAACAGCTGTTTTTTTTTTAATAACCGGCGAAAAAATTCTGTTGGGTGTTCAGAATGATGTACTGAATATGTGGGACACGTTTTAGCGTCGATGTCTCTTCTACCTTGTATAGTGTGTATTTAATTATTTTATTAAATTTAAATTTAACATCTTCTTTGGCATAACTGCAATTTTTTTTAATGATATTTGGTACGTAGGCAAAGACATATAGATTTTATATAAATACGATCTTAAAGACACATAGGTAGGTAACATGGACATATTCAGAGTAAGAGCCAGCGATCTTCACTCATCTGTTTACCGATTTTTTTTTTAATCTCTAAAACACGAACAAACAATATAACGAATGTCTGATTAAGTCGAGACTGTTGACTGCCAGGACTCTTGATCGATTTTACTCGGCCTAATTTCATTGTGTTTGTAATAAAATTATCTGTATATACTCGTATTTCATTCACAAATGTAATATAAACTGCCCTATTTATAACTGACAATTCAAAGCCAAGTCAGAGACCATAAAAACTCTGACGCCATGTTGGGCACTAACCACACGATAAAGAAGAAGACCTGTAAATTCTGTGGTAAGAAAAGGACAGACACCCAACAGTTTCTTGTTCCTTTTGCTTTGTACATTGAATCAATATTGATTTCGTTTGGTTAAACCAATACTGAAAATTAAAAAAAAAACATAAATTATATATTTTAAATAGTAGACGACTTGGTTTCATCAGGCGACGTATTTACTATATGTTTGCAGATTTCTAAAAAGTATTTATTCGGTTAGGTTAGGTTCACAGATAAGTGAAGGTGAATCTTAGGCGGGCTTTTAGAATATCACAACAAGATACTTACTGATATAACATTTATAAAAAGATTTATTATCCAAAAGGATATAAAATTGCTCAACTATTCGTAGTTTCACACACATTCACGTACAGTATTGCCAGCGTAGTGCAAAGATGTTTATTTTTTATTACCTATGGCAACAACCACTTTTTGAGCTCAGAAATATAATATATTCCACATTGATAGGTATTAAAATTCTAATGACATCAAGAAACACAAGAATACATGCAGGTTTAAACAGTTATACAGCGTAGAGTTTTGAGATAGGCAGTAAGAGCAGGTGCCGTCTTCGTTGCAGTTACATGAAAACAGTCTTAGGAGACTAACTATACGTTTTTAAGAAATTTCAACGTGCATTCTCAGGTACGGTTGTAGGTACACAGATATTCAAGAGAGGTACGTAAAGGTACGTAGAAGGTACCAAATAACTGCAATAAATTTAGGTAAATCTGAAAAGTACACCCGCGGTTCTGACACACACGATTTTTGGGAAAAGTGTACAGTCAGCAAGAAGTCTATCATCAGACGAGCAGGGATACTGCAAAGCGTCGCTTCGATATTGTTGAAGTTCCACGGACCCGATCAAAGCGCTATGCTTGATGAACTGACGTCAAATAAACTTAATTCTTCCTTTCTTTCTTTCATTTCATTCATTTCATGTAACAATTTTTAAATTGTATCGAAATATTACACAAAATTAAAAAATTACAGTAGCAAAAATTTCATAATTATAACAGTAACCAAAAAAATAATTAAAAAATAAAATAAAACATTTGCAATTCCCCTATTATTATGTTAAATAGCAATCTTTCTTTCTTTCTTTCACATTTATCGAGCGAACCGCCAGTCTGTGGAATTCACTGCCGGCTTCACTGTTCCCCGGTCATTATAATCTGGATCTATTTAAAGTTCTAGTGAATCGATTTCTTCCAGGCAAGCGCGCTGCACCCTAGGCCGCGTCATAGCTTCACTTCAGGCGAGTTGCGGCCAAATGAAACGTATTTAGTGTAAAAATATTTTAATACTTTATTTGATGCCAATAGATTCTGTGTCTAATAATGATCAAAAAAACTCTGTGGGACCAACTGAGGTTAGAGTACTAGAAAAGTCAGAAAACGCAATAAAAATTGTCCCATTCATTCTTAGGAAGTGGTTAAGGTACAGTCGCTAGCGCATCAAGTTACTACAAACTGTCAAATTCTCTCATTCGATTTTGAACTTAACCATCAACATCTCATAGTTTAAAATCATTGGGAGTTGTGGTAACTTGATGTGCTGGCGACTGTACTTACTCTTACTGCCCCGTCTCAATATTCCACCCCATAATTTGTTATTTAACGTAAGACCCCACAGGGGTCATAGACAGATCACCAACTCGAATGAGCAGCGCATAGACATCTAATGACAATGATTGATTATTATTTAACTAAGTTAAATCTCTGTGTACGAGGCCATATCACGAAGTATCAATAGTATCTTCATTCCGTTCTAACGCCCCTCCTCACGTATAGCGCCATCTCATTCTTACACAGGATTAGGAACAATGACGGCATTGATATTTCATAATACAGTGCTGCATGGCTACTTTTGGTGCACCAAAGTAAAATACCACAGATAGAGACATGGACACATCAGGCTCATAAAAAATATTTGAGCGTTTTCAGACTAGCGAATTATTCTGCGCGTATAAGCTCGTCTCGGCTGACGCACTTCACATTTTGTGCTACAAAAAACCGAACGCGCGTACACACGCTGCGGCGAATTAGCGAAACTACTCAATTTAACTTTAAGGTGCAAGCGCCAGGATAGCCCGCGAAATTCAAGTTTTCTTACGTTTATCGCAGTTTGCCGGTCAGTGTCAGGTTGTATTTTGAACAAAATATGATTTGCGGCCGTAATACGCATGCGTTTACAGAATTATAATCATTACAATTGTCAATACAACTCCTAAGTTCAAATTGAACTTTTGTTTACTCCACCAACCACATTTGTTACGGCCGCAAATCATATTTTAATCAACATACAACCTGACACTGACCTGCTAATGCAAAAAACGTAAGAAAATATGAATTCCGTGGGTTATCCTGCCGCTTCCACCTTAACGCCTCCTGTCACTCGTCATTCAAGTGCCCAAAAGAACCATACAGCATAAAGGGTCAGGCCACTTGTTGCCGTTTAAAATCCGGTGACGCTCCTGATGGCCTTCTCCTCGTCAATAGGAGACATCTGCTGGTGCGAGTGGAACTCCATGGTGAACGTGGCCAGCCCGGAGCTGAGCGAGCGGAGTGTTGATGAGTAGCCCAGGAGTTCGGAGAGCGGGGCAAGGCATTCTATGACCTAGGAATGAGAGGATTTTTTGTGAGAATGCTACTTGATTTTAATATGGCGTATTTATTTTGTCTTAACTCCAGGTATACGCGTGTTTGGGTCCATTTAGCATTATTTGTAACCCAAGCCATCATAACATATATCCGGGTTTTATTCGGCTCTGCCGATTTCTGAAATAACGGGTGTAAAAGTACGTGCTTGCCTAGGTTGGCTGTGGATGGGTGACCACCCTTTACATACCGAGTTTCCTCCGTGCCTCGGAAAGCACGTTAAGTCGTTGGTCCCGGGTGTCATTTGTAGATCTTTGACAGTCGTTAGGTAGTCAGTGGCCCAAAGTCTGACAACCAGTCTTACCAAGGGGTATCGTATTACCCAGTACTAACTGGGTTGTGGAGGTCAGATAGGCAGTCGCTCCATGTAAAATACTGGTATTCAGCTGCATCCGGTTAGACTGGAAGCCGACCCCAACATAGTCGGGGAAAGGCTAGGCAGTTGATGATGATGATGATAAGTGTAAAAGAACCCTTAACGAAGCCGAAAGACACTTGTTCTCCCCGTCATTGCGATATTTTTTTGCTCTAGACCATACCTGGGTACCTTCTGGTTACGGAGATATTGGGGGTCAAAGTTCCAACTGCTTCACAAGTTTTTAATTTAGTTATTGTTTTTTTTACTTTAAATACCTCCACGACCCCCATACTATAAAACGCATACATCAGCACAATGTTTTGAGCGCGTTACTTAGTTTGGTGTACAGAATGCTTGGTTGACGGCTTCGTGAAGGGTCCGTTTACACCTTGTATTTATGATTTTTCTTCTCTTAACCGGGAACGTAGAATAAGTCATCATCTGCTTAGCTTTTTCCCAACTATGTTGGAGTGACTTCCTGTCTAACCGGATGCAGCTGAATACCAGTACTACTTATTACGGTACATACCTTGTTCCTATGCCTGATGTGAATATGTTGAATCTGCGTGCGCCTGCGGGCCAGGTCTGCCAGCACCCGCGAAGAGTGGCTCTCCGGACACACCACCTCTAAAGACATGAGGGGTTCCAGCAGCAGGGGATCAGCTTCCTCGAAGACCTGGGTAGACGATATTTGTGTAGAGGTTCCGTCTCATATCTGTGACGATAATAATAGCTCATCCCGAACTGTAGCAGCTCTACAAAACGCACTACAGCAACATAGTACAAAAAGTACTACAGTGCTATCTATGACACAAATGTAGAACTAACAACCGACAGCTTCGAGCTTCTTGGCGCGAAGTTGAGTGCGATCTGAACTTCGGTGCCTACATTGAGTCGAAAGCTCAAACTGTGGCAAAAAAGCTGGGTATCCTTAATAAGGTTAAGCGTTACGTCAAGCCAGGACAGCTTTTAGTCTTATATAAAGCTCAAGTTCGGTCCAGCATGGAGTATTGCTGTCACCTTTGGGATGGCTCAGCCAAATACCAATTAGCCACACTCGACTCTGTTGAGCGCAGAGCCAAGAGGCTCGTTGGTGACGATAAGCTGGTTGGTACCAGGCTTCATAGCCTGGCCCACCGGCAGTGGCGGGGCAAGACCACAATTTTATGTGAACAAGGTACATTTAGCGAGGCCCTCTGGTGGCGCAAGAAGCAATGTTATAAATTAAAAAACAATTGAAAAATAGTTATCCCAATTTTTCTAATGGGTTTTTGAGGTGTGACGCGGCCCTCGTAACGCGAGGCCGTAGGCGGTGGCCCACGTCGCCTCTGCCCACCGGCGCAAAGTTGCATGTTTGTCGGTCTTATACAGATTGTACTTCGGTGAGTGTGCCCAAGAGCTCCACGAGCTCATTCCACCATCTCCCTTCTTCCATCAGGAGTCCAGACGTACTGCAGGTTATCACCCTTACCTTGTCGATGTTCCACACATTCGGACGAAGCGCATTGCTACATCATTTATTATGCGCACAGCCAAGGAGTGGAATTCCCTCGGTGTTTCCAAGTTCATATGATCCCAACCTATTTAAGTCGCGAGTCGACCTCATCTCTGTCCTCGAGGTCAAGAGTAGGCCCATTTAGTTTAAAAACAAAAAAAAAAAACTAAAATCAAATTCCTAAATGGCGATGTTAAAGTTATCTGCGACTTAAGACCTTGTAGAAAAACCCGACAACTGTCGGGCAGTAGCCGACCAGACACTACACCCCTCTGGTCGGCGGAACCTCCCTTTTCTATGGAGTATTGAGGAACTTTAGACCCTGTTCATCATACTCCTATACCGTACCAGTAAGCAAAGGGATCTTACCTTCCGAAGGCACTGCGCGACGGTCGCAGTGACGACTGAGTCAGAAGTCCCGCGACCCAGCTCGAACCAGTGCAGCGTCACTTGCACGTCAACCACCTGTTGAGACAGAACGTTACGTTTACTTTACAATATGGCTACAACATCATGCTCCAGAACTCAAATTGCTGACGTAGCTAATAAAGCTGCAAAACTAAAATGGGACTGGGCAGGCCACGTCTGCAAAGCTGAGGGCCCGCATATCGCAAAACTGGAGCCCTGAGACAGATGGACGGGGTCGCGCCAGACTGAGAACATGGTGGGACGCCTTGCTTTCTCGTTAATTGGCGAGAAAGTGGACGGAATGAAAGGAGGTCTTTGCCCAGGAGTGGGACAATTCAGGTTAACAAAAAATTATATTACCTAGGAATAGGACCACCGATAGTAATTCTTCTCCTCCGAAACGGCTTCATCGATCTCAATGATGAATGTTTTGTACTTATTGTGTCACCTCGCTGGTTTTTAGCTATACTTAGTTCATAAGTAGACACAGTAGGTGGCGCTGTTGTCGACACCCGGAAGTATTGGGGCAGGAAAACGTCTGTATGTCTTATTATGGACTTTGAAGATTGATTAGCATACCGGACAGCCGAGCTTGGCACCGTGCATGAGCGCGGTGTTGACTCCCTGCTTGATGGCCTGCAGGTGACGAGGATGCAAGTGTGCCAGGTTGGCAGCACTGTCGCCACTTTTGTCCAGCCTAGAAGAAAATTCCATGTAAAAATGTTATTTGTTAAGTGATATTAAAACTGACTCACTTTCTTTCCGTCTCTTGCTGTTGCATCGAGTCAATGTTATTAAAAATATGGTATAGTATATTTTCCACTTCTCAAGATGATTTTTGGCTCCTAGAAGTGTTGCATGGCCAGAATTTTACAGCTATGAACGCCACATAACAAAATCAGAAACCAAGTATTTAAATTAGGCGTTTCAAAGGTCAAAATAACATTAGACAGTCCTTCAAAACACCTGTCCTTCACCACTTTCCCACTGTTTTTTTTTGAGAAGTGAAGAAAAACCCAATTTGCCCAACGCAGGAATCCAATCCAGGACCTTATGCTCAGCCAGCAGTCGCGATTATGACTACTACACCAACGAGGTAGTCAGTTTAACTTAATAGTGTTAAAAGATGTTCTCTGTAAGACAGGCCGATATACGACGGCAGCGGAGACTCTCTTAGGACGTCCAAGTTTTAAGAGTTGTTCCTGACAGTGCAACATCATCTCATTCTATTAAAAGATAGTTAAAACGAGCAAGAGAGCAAATAATGGCTGTAAAAGTACTCTTAACGAAACCGAAAAGCACATGCTCTCCCCGTCATGGTGACTTTTTAGTTCTACGCCATACCTGGGAACCTTCTAGTTACGGAGATATTGGGGGTCAAAGTTCCAATTTTTTCACAAGTTTTTTTTTTAATCTAAGTTTTTAACCGCGTACTATGCAATGCATCCATCAGTACAATGTTTTGAGTCCTACCGTAAAATGTGCGTAGAGTTACTTAGTTTGATGTACAGAATGCTTGGTTGACAGCTTCGTGAAGTCCGTTCACACCCCGTAGACAACTCACTTCAAAATCTTGTCCTGCGCGATACCCTTGACCCCCTTAGCGGACATGGTCAGCTTGCACAGCTGTCGCGCGCCGCCGATCTTGCGCTCGGTGCTGTGCAGCCGGCGCGCGGAGCCGCCCAGGGTCTCGCGGTACGCTATCTGCAGCGGACCCAGCTCCACGTCGATCTTGTACTCGCGGACGATACGCTCTTTTATTATCTCCAGGTGGAGTTCGCCCATGCCTGGATTAAAAACTAGGATTATTATTTAATAGTAAGACCCCAACATAATTGAGATTACTTTGTCAATTTATTTCATCACCACTGCTCTCAAAACGGTGAAGGAAAGCACCGTGCGGAAACCAGCATGTCCTAGAGCAAAAAAAAAAAAAGAGACGTGTGACACCAGCAACCCACACTGGGCCCGCGTGGCAGAAACGTTTTAAGTTGTTTAAGCTACTCTCTGCTGACGATGGAGAGCATAGGTACGCACCCGCTAGCACAGTATGGCCACTGTCGGCGTCGACTGTGACCCTGAGGCTTAGGTACTTTCGCTGCAGCTCCGTCGGCGCAGTTTCCAGGGCTCTTTGCTGAGGATAGCTTTTGATGGAGAGCATACGCACCCGCCAGCACAGTCTGGCCGCTGTCGCCGTCGACGGTGACCCTGAGGCTGGGGTCCTCTCGCTGGAGCTCTATCAGCGCAGTCTCCAGGGCTACTTGCTGCGCCACGCTCGGAGGCTCGATGGAGCACAGGAACACTGGTTCTGGGACTGTGTTCCCTGATTATGGAGAGGAATTTCAGAATATGAATAATAAAAATTCGCATAATAACAACAATAATTAGACCTTAAGAGACTGTCCACACCTTAGCGTCGCGAAAGACGTTTATGCCCATGGAAAAAAAAAATAAGGACGTCACCTTTGGTCTTGGTACACTTCTAAGTATGAAGATCCTTAAAAATTCAGCACTATCCTGAAATATTTTCCTTTAACGAGATCCACTTACCAATTCCCAGCAACATTTCAGCAAGTTCCTCATTGTTGGGCTGTGCGTCCAAGGTCTGCAGACGCTGGCGGGCGCTGGGCAGCACCAACTCCTCCACCTTCGCAGTGTCTTGCAGCAGCTGGGCCAGTTGCCCTTTGGCGCGGGTGGCAGCTGCTTGGGTCGAGGTAATGAGGTCTCCAGTCATGGTCGCCTGCACAGCACTGGGTTATATTACTACGGCAGTATCATTGCCACAGGGGAAAAGATTATGACCCTGCGGCTTGATAGACATATAAATAGATTTTTTGAGTTAACACAAATATCACGCCTGTAATCCCCAAAGGGTTACGTAGAGGTATACCTAATAGGACACCCATATTTCGCCAGTTATATTTAAGTCCCATGAGGGCGAGCCTATTGCCATCAACCTGACACAAATCCTGACTCCGTGGCTGCTACTGGGAAATTCCTGATAGAAAAACCCAATAACAATTTACCCGACCCGGGAATCGAACCCAGGACCTCATGCTCAGTAGTCGCAATTGCGACCTCTCGACCAACGAGGCTGTCAATACACTTAGCAGATATATAGGTTAACAGCACTTGAAAAGACATGCAAAGCTTAAAATATTACCTACAGTTAGGTTACAAAGTATTATTTGGCAATGAGTCCCAAACTGGGATAATAGACAGTTAGTCTGTATGTTGAGGGTCTGGTTGGATCGCAGGTTCGGTTCCAGCACGAAACAAACCATTGTATGGTGTATGATGTGTAAAAAAAAGTGGTTAAAAAAGCGACTTCTTTTTTGAAGTCGGTTTTAAGAACAACTAGTTACCTTCAATGAGCTTACGACTGCAATATTCCCGGCGGTGACTTTCTCAACAGGACGGTACTCGTCAGCTAAAGCCACGTACAATGCTCCCGTCTGTTTTAAAAACATAACATTAGAAATCACTACTTTAGGATGTCTGAGTTAGACTTTTGTGTGCGAAATTCTTATAGAAATATTACTTTCCATTTGAATCAAATTTTGTAAACAATTTCAAGGGTTTTTTTGCACGGAACGCTATCTTTTTCTAAAATTAAAGTAGCCTGTGTTACTACTTATATTATCAGCTATCTGCCAGTAAAAGTCCCGTCAAAATCGGTCTAGCCGTTTTGGATATTAGACGGAACAAACGGACATTTTTTTTTATAAGTACCGTATATACTTTCTTATGCATTCAGTAAAAAGCTGTTACAATACAAACCGACACTTTAATTTTATTTATTTGTATAGATGTGACACGATTCTATCGTGTCTTTAAGTACATTAGCTAGGTAAAATTAATTACCTAATAAATTACTGTGTTCTAAGTTACTAAAACCACACCAAAATACCAGTAGATATTGCTTACCTGCTCATTCCTATCCCTCGCAAGGTTATAGATCTTCTGTCCCTTACAGATCTCGCCGCTGTACAGCCTCAGGAAGGTCAGCACTCCTCGCTGGTCATCGTGCTGTACCTTAAAAGCCCTGGCAGCCAGCTCGGAACCGAAGCTGTGGTACAGCCTGAACAGAAAGGAATGATTTTTACTAAGCAAAGACAAACGAGTTGAAGGTCGTGGTTTCGAAGTTAGGCAGCTATGGTATAAAGGGTGTAAATAGACCCTTAACATAACCGAAATGCACTTGTTCTCCCCGTCTTTGCGATCATTTTTTTGTCCTAGACCATACCTGGGAACCTTCTTGTTACGGAGATATTGGGGGTCAAAGTTCCAACTTATTCACAAGTTTTTTTTTTAATTCATGTTTTTAATGTAAGACTTTTACTTTACACACCTCCACAATGCTTTGAGAGCTTTCCATCGAGTCCTACCGTAAAACGTGATTTTTCACCCCAAAAAAAAAAGTCGATTCCCAGCAATAATTTTTGCGTAAAGTTACTTAGTTTGATGTACAGAATGCTTGTTGACGGCTATGTGAAGGGTCTGTTTACATTGTAGATACCTTGTTAAACAAATAATTCTAAGATATTAAGACGTGCGTACATTTGACAGCCCAAACTCGCCTGCGTGGTGGATAACAATCCACTCCCTCTCGCAAGAAAGTCTGTATCCCAGCACGCGTAGCATGACCACCGTAAAGACCGGTTTTGTCGACGAAAGAATCGACAAAATGACTGATCATCAAAAGAAATGTCATAAAACCCGTTTCTATCGCTGGTCATGCTATGCGTGCAGCAGTGTGGATGTAATAGACAGAGCAACGTAAGGTGTTACCCACTAATATTATAAATTCAAAAGGAATGTTTTTTTTACTTTGTTTTACACAGCGACAGAGCATTGCATCAACTTAATTTTTTTAAGAGATATACTTTAGAGAAATTTTTGTCCCGAAAAAAACATGTATTCTATGGGATGAGAAACTGAAGTACCGTGGCAGCGAAGCTACGGGTAAAAGCTTATTTTTAATACCAGCTCATACTATTCCACCGGCATGTTGTCCTCACAGCTGTTCGCTGGGTCTAGCGATATTATAATACAAGGTGCAACATAATACACGTAAGTAGTGTGGTCTCTCGGACCATGAAACTGAACAACTTCTATTCTACGAGTTCCTGAAATTCGCAAAAAAAATATAGGACTTTGTATAGGAACTGACGCGATCAGTTCATCAACATTAAATATGGTAACACTAAAGAAAAAGTTGTGAATTTCAAAAAGTTCACTACTATAAATGTCCAGTTTTACGTACTTGTGTCCCTCAGCCGGGCTGGGCAGATAGGCTATGATGCCGTCCATCAGCGTCTGCACTCCAATATTCTTATAGGAGCTGCCGCACAGGATGGGGAACCCTTTCATGGCGAGCGTGCAGCGGCGGATCGCTTCCTCTATCTCCTTGCTGCTGATGTCAAGGGTTTCCTGTCAAAAGAGCAGGAGTTTTTATGTCAAACTCTAGTCCGACCGCTTTATTGAGTCCTCCGCCTCGCCCCATCAAAGGCACATTAAGCTTCCACAAAGTCCTAACCACAGGTTATTTGCTTTAAAATAACCATAAATAATCCACGTAGATATTACGATACTAAACCAATACGTGATCAACTTTCAGAATATTCCATTTAAATTGATACCTTCGCGAGGACTCATTATAGCGGTCGGTCTATAGGTGTTGCCCGCAACCTTCGTCCGCTTGAAATTATTATAAAAATATTACTTCCCTATTTGAATCGGATTTTGATAACAATTTCATGGGTTTCTATTTTTTTGCACGGAACCCCAATCCTTTTTTCTAAAATAAAAGCAGCCTAATTACTTCTTATAACATCAGCTAACTAAGTAAAGGTCCCATCAAAATCGGTGGAGCCGTTTCGGAGTTGTTCAGTTTGATAAATCACACCCTAAAATATGACCACACCTATCTGATACACTCACTCTGTATGATTACTGAACTACTTATCTATGAACTGTTTCGTTGGTCTTCCTGGATTCGACTTCCGGTTCGGGCAAAGTGCTATTGAATTTTTCCTAAGGAATTCCTCATTATCAGCCCGGTTTTTGGTAGCTAGCGGTAGGGTGTACCAGAGTCTGACCGCGCCACTATGTCCACAGGTAAGAAGTCTTACCTGCTGAATGATATTCTCAGCGAGCTGGTCATCTAAGCTAGACAACAGATCCACCAGCTCCTTGAGGTCAGACATCGCGGTCTCCCAATTGATGCCGTCCACATTGTCTGTTACTTTCCGACTCACCAGGGTCTGACCGTGCCCCAGTGCTTAGATAAGCTACTTACTTGCTGAATGATATTCTCAGCAAGCTGGTCGTCCAAGCTTGACAGCAAGTCCACCAGCTCCTTGTGGTCAGACATGGCGGTTTCCCACTTAATGCCGTCCACATTCTCCGTCAGTTTCCGACGCACCAGGGTCTGACCGCGCCCCTGTGTCCATATCACTTCTTCTAGTGTTATCAGGTCTATAAGGCCTGGTGAGAAAAATATGATAGTTTTGATTTGTTTTGTTTTGTGGGATTTCATTTAGCAAAGAATGATGAGCGTTAGGTCAAGACTAGTGGTATTGTGCAGTAACACAGTACACAGGAACCACGTGGACTTTTCAGGTAACCAAAGGACTTTATAAGGTCCCGAAATGTCACAATCATTTATTAATAACAGATATTATACACAGCAAGTCCTCTTCATATTTAAAAATTCAATTCTAATTTTATTGTGTTATTAGGTCTGTCTCGAGGCCCATGACGGTTACAGCTATTCAAGAATGTAAGTACTAGTTAAAAAAAGGGTAGCCTGCAACTATGGGCCGTTTTATACCACAAGTTTCGCTTCTATAGGAAGCATTATATCTTTTCCTAAAACAATATTAATGCTGTAATTTTTATTATTTATTTTACGATTTGTGACTACTATCTATGCAGGAATTAAAGTTCTTCCTGACCAGCTCAAGCAGACTTCTCGTAGATAGATGTTGCCACTCGCTTACTGCCATTAATCGTCTTACTTCATCCCCACCACTCACCTATAAGCCTGCCCTCCAGCCTCACATCAGTGTGCAGCAACAGCGGCTGCGCCTGTAACTTGTCGGCGACGGAGCGCGCGCAGGCCTCCGCGCTGGCGTCGCCGCGGTCCATCTTGTTGAGGTACAGGATCCGGGGTACGCGGTACCCGTTGGCTTGCTTCCAGACTGTTAGGGTTTGAGCTTCGACGCCTGAGGGAGAAGTGTTTTGTGAGGAAAAGATCTGAGTCGATGCTGCAGCAGTAACTAGATGAGGTTGGTGAGCAGTTTTCTATTTGACTTCTCTGAAAAAAAACAGCGCAACTAACACAGAAGTCACACAATCAAGTCCTGGCATTGCCTTGATCAGATCAAGTGAAGACCATGCAAATTAGTGTCTGAGATGGTCTTTTATGGAAAAATTAAGGACGCGTTTGCAAAATTGATAGGTATAGTATCGAACTACTACATTGACACGGGGTATAAACACAACTGTACGCACAGCTAACGGCGAGAATAGTAGTCAAGTGATCTCATTTTGATACTTTGAAAGAATTTTTTTTTTTATGTATTTCTCTGTAATAAAATTATGGTACCTACAACAAATATTTATTATTGCTGTTTATATTTTTACGAATTACGTCCGGACTTGATAACGTGACCTGAAAGTGTACTTCAGACACTGCTACTGGAACTCCTTGACGAGTAGAACTAGGTGAGCCGAGATTGGACTCGTTTTGTTAGTTATAATGAGACCTTACCTCCGGACATGATAGAGTGACCTGAAGGTGTACTTCGGTGACTGTTAAAAGAACTCTTCGACGAGTAGAACTAGGTGTGTCGAGTTTGGGCTCGTTTTGTAAGTTATGATGAGACCTTACCTCCGGACTTGATGGAGTGACCGGAAGGTGTACTTCGGTAACTGCTACTGGAACTCCTCGACGAGTAGAACTAGGTGAGCAGAGTTTGGACTCGTTTTGTTAGTTATGATAAGACCTTACCTCCGGACTTGATGGAGTGACCTGAAGGTGTACTTCGGTGACTGCTACTGGAACTCCTCGACGATTAGAACTAGGTGAGCCGAATCTGCGGTCGTTTTGTAAGTTATGATGAGACCTTACCCCCGGATTTGATGGAGTGACCTGAACGTGTACTTCGGTGACTGCTACTGGAACTCCTCGACGTATTTAACTAGGTGAGCCGAGTTTGGGCTCGTTTTGTTAGTTATGATAAGACCTTACCGCCTGACTTGATGGAGTGACCTGAAGGTGTACTTCGGTGACTGCTACTGGAACTCCTCGACGTATTAAACTAGGTGAGCCGAGTTTGGGCTCGTTTTGTTAGTTATGATAAGACCTTACCGCCTGACTTGATGGAGTGACCTGAAGGTGTACTTCGGTGACTGCTACTGGAACTCCTCGACGATTAGAACTAGGTGAGCCGAATCTGCGGTCGTTTTGTTAGTTATGATAAGACCTTACCGCCTGACTTGATGGAGTGACCTGAAGGTGTACTTCAGTGGCTGCTACTGGAACTCCTCGACGTATTAAACTAGGTGAGCCGAGTTTGGGCTCGTTTTGTTAGTTATGATAAGACCTTACCGCCTGACTTGATGGAGTGACCTGAAGGTGTACTTCGGTGACTGCTACTGGAACTCCTCGACGATTAGAACTAGGTGAGCCGAATCTGCGGTCGTTTTGTTAGTTATGATAAGACCTTACCGCCTGAGTTGAAGGTGTGACCAGAAGGTGTACTTCAGTGACTGCTACTGGAACTCCTCGACGTATTAAACTAGGTGAGCCGAGTTTGGGCTCGATTTGTTAGTTATGATAAGACCTTACCGCCTGACTTGATGGAGTGACCTGAAGGTGTACTTCGGTGACTGCTACTGGAACTCCTTGACGTATTAAACTAGGTGAGCCGAGTTTGGGCTCGTTTTGTTAGTTATGATAAGACCTTACCGCCTGACTTGATGGAGTGACCTGAAGGTGTACTTCGGTGACTGCTACTGGAACTCCTCGACGATTAGAACTAGGTGAGCCGAATCTGCGGTCGTTTTGTTAGTTATGATAAGACCTTACCGCCTGAGTTGAAGGAGTGACCAGAAGGTGTACTTCAGTGACTGCTACTGGAACTCCTCGACGTATTAAACTAGGTGAGCCGAGTTTGGGCTCGTTTTGTTAGTTATGATGAGACCTTACCGCCTGACTTGATGGAGTGACCTGAAGGTGTACTTCAGTGGCTGCTACTGGAACTCCTCGACGTATTAAACTAGGTGAGCCGAGTTTGGGCTCGTTTTGTTAGTTATGATGAGACCTTACCGCCTGACTTGATGGAGTGACCTGAAGGTTTACTTCGGTGACTGCTACTGGAACTCCTCGACGATTAGAACTAGGTGAGCCGAATCTGCGGTCGTTTTGTTAGTTATGATAAGACCTTACCGCCTGACTTGATGGAGTGACCTGAAGGTGTACTTCAGTGGCTGCTACTGGAACTCCTCGACGTATTAAACTAGGTGAGCCGAGTTTGGGCTCGTTTTGTTAGTTATGATGAGACCTTACCTCCGGAGTTTGAAGTAGCGACCTGAAGGTGTAGGTACTTTCGTAACTATTAAAACAACAAATCAAACGTTATCAATTCTTTATTGACAGAATATTTTGGATATGTAAAAAATTCACTCTTAGCTCCATATTTCTTGCCTGTTTTGGATCAATCAATTCTGGGAGGAAACAGTATTTATAAAATCGAGTTAAATATGTTTCCATTTTCTCCTTCCAAAATTGTGCATCTTTTTCTATGCACTTGTACTTTATTTTGCCAGGGCCTGTCCAAATAGCAAACACACAAGTGTCTTCCCTAGTAATGCGCAGCTGTCCTTGAACTTGGTAATACCATTTTATTATGAATGTATTATTTGCCGCAGGCAACCAAAAATTAACTTTTTTAAGTTTAATGGCGTCGTCTGGCTCCATCTTATATGCCGAAGATGGGCATTTAATTTCAATAATGCCAAGCTCACATTTTCCATCTGGGGTTGCTCCTAGATAGGGAAATTCTTGGTCTAGGAATAACCCGCACTGTTCTATCCGGGTATTCAAAGCCTTTTCTAAATCTCGAATTGCTGCCTCTTCGTTACTTCTGCCATGTTTGATGGACGGCACATTGCTTAGATCTTTTCCATACAGTATTTGTTTTATCAGTGGACCACATTCAGAAGTTGGACGACGTTTGCATACTGTTGCGAACCAAGACGCTGTCAGAAGCTTTCTCCGCGTTTCTAACCATAACGGACTACCGCTCTGTAGAAGTCAAGTAAAGTAAAGTCTTGTCATAACTATCAAAACGAGCCCAAACTCGGCTCACTTAGTTCTACTCGTCGAGGAGTCCCAGTAGCAAGCACTGAAGTACACCTTCAGGTCACTCCTTCAAGTCAGGCGGTAAGGTCTTATCATAACTAACAAAACGAGCCCAAACTCGACACACCTAGTTCTACTCGTCGAGGAGTTCCAGTAGCAGACACCGAAGTACACCTTCAGGTCACTCCAATGAGCCCGGAGGTAAGGTCTTATCATAACTAACAAAACGAGCCCAGACTCGGCTCACCTAGTTCTACTCGTTGAGGAGTTCCAGTAGCAGTCACCGAAGTACACCTTCAGGTCACTCCATCAAGTCAGGTGGTAAAGTCTTGTCATAACTAACAAAACGAGCCCAAACTCGGCTCACTTAGTTCTACTTGTCGAGGAGTTCCAATAGCAGTCACCGAAGTACACCTTCAGGTCACTCCAACGAGTCCGGAGGTAAGGTCTTATCATAACTAACAAAACGAGCCCAGACTCGGCTCACCTAGTTCTACTCGTCGAGGAGTTCCAGTAGCAGACACCGAAGTACACCTTCAGGTCACTCCAACGAGTCCGGAGGTAAGGTCTTATCATAACTAACAAAACGAGCCCAGACTCGGCTCACCTAGTTCTACTCGTCGAGGAGTTCCAGTAGCAGTCACTGAAGTACACCTTCAGGTCACTCCATCAAGTCACGTGGTAAAGTCTTGTCATAACTAACAAAACGAGCCCAAACTCGACACACCTAGTTCTACTCGTCGAGGAGTTCCAGTAGCAGTCACTGAAGTACATCTTCTGGTCACTCCATCAAGTCAGGCAGTAAAGTCTTGTCATAACTAACAAAACGAGCCCAAACTCGGCTCACCTAGTTCTACTCGTCGAGGAGTTCCAGTAGCAGTCACCGAAGTACACCTTCAGGTCACTCCAACGAGTCCGGAGGTAAGGTCTTATCATAACTAACAAAACGAGCCCAGACTCGGCTCACCTAGTTCTACTCGTCGAGGTGTTCCAGTAGCAGACACCGAAGTACACCTTCAGGTCACTCCAACGAGTCCGGAGGTAAGGTCTTATCATAACTAACAAAACGAGCCCAGACTCGGCTCACCTAGTTCTACTCGTCGAGGAGTTCCAGTAGCAGTCACTGAAGTACACCTTCAGGTCACTCCATCAAGTCAGGCGGTAAAGTCTTGCCATAACTAACAAAACGAGCCCAGACTCGGCTCACCTAGTTCTACTCGTCGAGGAGTCCCATTAGCAGTCACTGAAGTACACCTTCAGGTCACTCCATCAAGTCCAGAACGAATAGGTATTTATAAACTCTACTTACCTTTCTATAGCGAAATAAAATAGAATAAAAATGTAACCTTGTCAAGTATCAAATTTGGTTTATCGAATATTTTGTGTGTGTATAGCGATCTTTTTCAATTCGAGCCGCTCCAAACATGCGACACGTGTCCTCTCTCGACGGCGGCCGCGCGCAGACTGTAGTTTCACTCGAAATGCATGTGCAATAAATCAAGACGGGGACCAAAAATAAAATAACCCTTATTGCAATCGATTAAGATTCATCCGGAAATAGCAAGAAATGGGAAAACATTAGTTTTGGTTTTCATTTTTTCTGCGACTATTTATAGCATTTAGATAAAAAAAAATTACTAAATTTAAGAACTGGATATGTTTGCCTACATACAGTATTTTTATAAATAGTAAAATATGTTAGTAATAGCACAAAAAATGTACCTAAACTGAACCCGATATTGTTAATTTTGTGTAAAATGGCAACGTAAGATCGATTTTACATTATAAAAAACTAAAATTTTCAATAGTAAAGTTCCTTTCAATTTAAGATGAAGAACCAATCTATACGAGGTAGTTATTAGTTACTTTGTTTAGTTATGCCATAAAATGTACTGAAAAACAGCATATTTTTGGCTGATTTGCAAACGCGACTGAATCGGTCCAGTCAGTAAAAGTGTAGCTCAACTGAAAGATACATCTCCCAAGTTGCACCGCTATACTCACGGTCCTCGGAATTTCGCAGCGAGGCTGAAGCTTCAGACGTGGGGCAGAATTTCGCAGCGAGGCTGAAGCTTCAGACGTGGTGCGGAATTCCGAGCGAAGGCGTTAATCTTGTCATTATCGCACATCTGGGAAACTCGCAGTGCAAGACAGAAAGGAGTACAAGTCTTAGCCTAGTACGTGCTATGTAATGTTTATAAATGTCGGCCTTAAAGCCATGTAGATAGACCGGTTTGTGAGGTTAAACTTGCACTTCGTTGTTAACGCAAAACTGAAAAGCCTATGAAAACACGCTGATCACATACAAAGACAACACACATACTTATCGCGGGCAGTACTTATCGCGGGCAATACATATCTTAGTCGCGGGCAACAGCTCTTATAATGATAAACTCACCAGCTGACGCGTCCAGCACTATGACAGCTCCGTCTAACACGGCGAGGCTCTGCTCCACCTCCATGGTAAAGTCTATGTGGCCCGGAGTGTCTATCAGGTTAATCTGACTCTCCATCCATGGGAATGACACGGCAGCAGCTATGAGTTGGATGTAAAGTTCAAGTCAAATCATTGATTAGGACATTAAAAGGCACTGTTGAACGTAAAACTTTACAAGGAATAATTCTATTTCCCCATTCTCAAAGGTAGTTTAAACTAAATCTTTACATAAGTAGGTGCTAGGATAAGAGCAGGGTCTGTACAGCATACACTAAAGCCAGCTTGTCAAATTCCGTTCGCGTTCAGTTGATATGTCGGCGGCTTTTGTGTAGACTCCATTTAGAAGTTTTTAATATCACTAGTGATTATCCCTGATTGTATTTTATTAAACTTAATTAATTTTTCAACTGTTGCTACACAAAGTATAATAATTGAAAGTGAGTTGGATTGAACAGTTGCCTGTTCTAATTGGAGTCCTTCTCACTTATTATTCTAACCAATAAATGCAGGTTTTTCATCATAATATGTCTGATCAAATGCGACTGCTGAACATGAGGTCCTGGGTTTAATTTCCATGTCGGACAAAGCATTATTCGGTTTTACGCCCGAATTTGTGCCCAGTTGATGGCATTAGGTGAAATGTGGGTGTACTATTAGGTACACCTCTGCCTAACCTTTTGGTGATTACAGACGTGACGTATTAAATTTTATTAAATGAAATAATAGTGATCTTGTGAAATTCAAATATATACTACATTCACCAAATGAAGTACAGTCAAATTATAATTTGCTTAACTTAAAACAACTTACAGGTTATAGTAATTCCTCGCTGCCTCTCCTGCTCCATGTAGTCAGTCACTGTATTGCCATGATGGACTTCCCCCATGGACCTAATGGTGCCTGAGAAGAAGAGCATCCTCTCCGTAGTTGTAGTTTTACCTAAAAACATAATTATATTACATCCATGCTAAAACTTTAACATAATGAATAAGAAAGTAACTCTGAGACTGTCTTGTTTGTCTAGCACAGGCGTGAATTTTATGGAGGGCCAAGTTTAGTATTTTTATAACCATAGCAGGCCAAAATAAAAGCAAAGTGACCTCTAACATTTAGGTAAAACAAGTTCCGCCAGACTAGACTGCGACAATGAGGTCTGCATTCTTGGATAGATAAATATAGCACGAAAATAACTGACTTAGGGACATTTCTTAAACAATGTTCACAGAATATTTATTGATTTCTTATAAAGTTTTAAATAGCTTGCAGGCCTGATGAAAGACCGATGCGGGCCACTAGGTGACCCGAGGGCCGTATGTTGGTCTAGCGGTCGCTCAAAACAACCACCCCGACCAGTGCAACCCTAGAGCACCTCACTGGAGGATTTGGATGAAATTTGGCATACGGGTAGACCATAACCCTGTGTTAGTACACAGTAGTTAGCAGTGTATACTTTCTATCTCAGTACTTTCTCGAGGGTTAATTTCCGAAAAACAAACGGGCGTAGCAAAGCAAGTAAAAATTAACTTGAATATTTTTTGGAGGCCTACTTCTTTAATTGAATTAGTGATTGGGATCAATATTATTTAATACAGGAAACTTACTACTTCAGTTTTATTCACGTAATTCAGTAATTTTGAATATTAAGTTTTACATAATTATTAGAGTAATACTAACCTGCATCTATGTGAGCCAAAATCCCAATATTGCGAATATTTTCAACACTATTTCCATCTCTGCTACTGCTTGAGAAGTATCTTCTAGACCAGGAAACTTTAAACAACTTCCAGTAACGACTCATGTTGTTAAACGCCCTTTTATTACATAAATAATGAAAATAAATAAAATCCTAATAATTTATGTCCAAACAGCTGACCGACCGGCAGTAATCTGCATAATCATTCGTTCAATCAATTTCATTCATTCATTTGAAAGAAATTGCTACGTTTGGAAATGGCAGTCCAACGTGGATTGAAAGAAAATCTGCCGCGCTCAGCCATGCTGCCAGTGCTATTTGCCAGGCCGGTCATATAATAAGAGGCGAAAATACACTAAATGTCTGGATTCAATAAACACAATTGAATTTAGCTGTATCATCATTAGCATATAATGTCCCCACTGTTGGTACACAGGCCTTCTCTGTATGAGAGGGAATGGGTTATAGTGTAATCAACCACGCGGGCCCATTGTGGAATGTCACAAGTCTTCGAATTTTTGGTTCTAGAACATTCCGGTTTCCTCACGATGTTTTCCATCACTGTTTTAAGAGTAATGGTGATAAAATAAATTACATAAAGTAATGTGTTTGCCTGGGCCACTACTCACGACCTACAACGGCTACAGCTCGTTAGTCCGGGCCGTTGTGGGACCTTTACCACTGGGCCACCACCGATCTTTCACCGATTTTTTCTGACATTCAAAAGTGCCTGTAATGGTCTAATTTAAATACTATGAGTTTTAAAGGCTGTGCTATGAGTTTAAGTTTGATTTGTTGCCTTGAATCATGCTGCACTTAAAAACAGTATATTTTCTGGAGCTGAACATTTATATATGTTAGTCTATGGAGCTCTACGCGTACTGTCTTAATTTCTGAACGTCATCCATATGTTCATCTCTTTCTTTTTCTCTCTCTATCTCTCTCATTTCGAAATGGCATCTGCGTCGATTTGTTTGTGTTGAATACGTAACAAAATATAAACGAAGTGTTGAAATCAGACCAGAACTTCAAAGTGAAACCTCAAGATGGGAGTACCAGCATTCTTCCGCTGGCTGAGTAGAAAATACCCGAGCGTCATTGTGGAATGCGTTGAACAGAAGGTAAAACATAACCTAAAAATTTATGTTTTGTACTAATTCCAATGATTTGCTTATTTTGATTCGTTACCTGAATGAAATACTAATGCTCTTAGCCTCTTATTTTGATTCCATCTCTTGAGGAGTACTATTTCAATGGTTTTATGTTTTGGCCTCATTCCTCTTGTTTAAATCCTGACTAGTGGCAGTTGAATCATATAATTATCAATAAACATAACTCATTGTTTCGATATAGAGTAAGCAATAAAATCTTTACCTCGCTCTGTATCTCGTTCGTAGAATGACATGGCCTTAATTCAGTGAGAGAGTCAAGAAATTTAGAAATCTCTTACTAACTTTTATTAGATCACAACCAGCAACAATACATTACCATCATTATTTTGATGACATCAACAAAAATGAGTTCAACTTTTGGCAAAAATAGTAATTAAAAATGATGGTAATTTTAACAGAACAACATGACTGCTCTTGAAGGGTTAGGCAGAGGGGTACCCTATACAGTAGTCAGATTTTCCAGTTATGTTTAAGTCCCTCTTAGTAGGGGGCAAGCCTGTTTCAATACACTCAAGCCCAGTTGATGGCAACAGGGCCTAAATTCAGTCTGGACTGCTACTGACTAACAATTCCTTTTGGAAAAACTCAGTATCACTTAGTCCAACCTGGAAATAGAATTCCAGGATATCATGCTCAGCAGTTGTGCTCACTACAAGGCAGTTTATTTTATTAAAATTATGATTATTATGAAAAAATTTAGGCATGCATCCAATACAATATATTGACGATATCACGAGTTTTCCAATAAATCGGAATCGGCGATATTACATTTGCTGGAACACTGATACTTTTTCAATTTCGTGCTATACACAACCCATGTGAATGTGCCATCACCATTACCAAATAATTTAAGAATGTTGTAGTGATCATGACAGTATCAGTTTAAATAAAACTAATTTGTTATACAAACTGCCAGCAATGCCAAGCAATGGTTGAATGTTTTAAATAACTAAATTCAACCTAAATCTTACATCATTCCAGCCAACTGATGTTGATGGAACCCTCATCTACATAGACTCTTCGCTCCCAAACCCCAATGGGGTGGAGTTTGACAATCTATACCTGGACATGAACGGCATCATCCACCCATGCACCCATCCAGAAGACAAGCCGCCCCCGAAGGATGAGGATGAGATGATGGTGGCTATCTTCGAGTGCATTGACCGCCTGTTCCGCATTGTCAGGCCCAGGAAGCTGCTGTACATGGCTATTGATGGAGTGGTAAGTGAAAACTTGTATCATTTATATGATTAATCATCATCTGCAAAGCCTTTTCCAACTATGCTGGGGTCAGCTTCCAGTCTTAACTGGATGCAGCTGAAGACCAGTATTTTGCATGGAGCAACAGCTATTCCAGCTATCTCACCTCTACAACCCTGCTACTAGTCTTATCATATTATTACAACTTCCTAAACAATGAAATTTAATATGTACTTTTAAGTATCATTATTGAGAATATTGGTCAAAGTGAATTACTGTCAATAATTCATGATTGTTTCAAAATGTTTGTTGTAGTAAGTTCAATTGTTGCTTTTTATTCTAGTTATTCTATCAAAAAACTAGATAAAAACTATAACATGCACTCTATTGAGAGTTGAGACACAGTCTCTTTGTATAGGGGAGTCTTTGAATTTTAGTTTCTACGGTTTTCTTACATTATAATTTTCACCATTTTGATGGCGATGGATGAATGAGGATGGATAAATAACAGAAAAGTTAAGTCCCTGCCTAAGTTCGAACCCACAAATCCGGACACGTACAGGCAGTTTTATATTAAGACAGCGATTGTCGACAGCGCTAACGTAAGAGGCTTCATGTAAACAAATTTTTGCGCAAGTTCAGCATTGGCAGATAGCACTGGATCGTCTACTGTCTCACTAAAAAACCTGCTTTGAGTCGCTGTGCCACCACTGCTCAGCTCCTAATTCTAATGGCTACCATTATTAAACTTACCCTCTCCCAGGCCCCCAGGGCAAAGATGAACCAGCAACGCTCCCGCCGTTTCCGAGCCTCCAAGGAAACCCAGGAGAAGATAGACGAGATCGCGCGCATCCGTGACGAGCTGCTCGCTAAGGGCGCCTACCTTCCCCCCGAGAGGCCCAAGGAAGCCCACTTCGACTCTAACTGCATCACTCCTGGAACGCCCTTTATGGATCGGCTCAGCAAGTGTCTGCATTATTATATTCATGACAGGTATGTGAAAATTCTTTCTTGATTCATTCCGCTGGGTTCAAAACAAGAAGTTGTTGTGATCTATCTGTCTTCAAAGTAAAAAGTTCTCCTTATGGAATAACTGTTACCAGCTGACGACGCAGGAGATTATAGTGTACAAATGTGTGCTGCACACAGTCCTGACGAATGATATAGGTTAGGTTAGAATAATCCGAAACAATTGGTGAAAGATGAGACGCAAGAGCAGAGAAAACAGCTTATTGTAGTTTCTGTCAAGGACTCCATTGCTTCAATATCCATGTAGCAGCGCTACAAAAAGTACAAACAAAAGTACTACTGCTGTAGTACTTTTGTTCAACTACAAAAAGCACTACTGCTGTAGTACTTTTGTTCAACTACAAAAAGTACTACTGCTGTAGTACTTTTGTTCAACTACAAAAAGTACTACTGCTGTAGTACTTTTGTTCAACTACAAAAAGTACTACTGCTGTAGTACTTTTGTTCAACTACAAAAAGTACTACTGCTGTAGTACTTTTGTTCAACTACAAAAAGTACTACTGCTGTAGTACTTTTGTTCAACTACAAAAAGTACTACTGCTGTAGTACTTTTGTTCAACTACAAAAAGTACTACTGCTGTAGTACTTTTGTTCAACTACAAAAAGTACTACTGCTGTAGTACTTTTGTTCAACTACAAAAAGTACGTCATTTATGACACAAATGGACAACTAACATCGAACATCCACGACTTAAGACCATATAGAAAAACCCGACAACAGCTGTGGGGCGGTAGCCCAACCACAACAGCCGTCTGGTCGGAGGACCCTTTTCTATGGGGGATGAAGAACTTTACACCCTGTTCTTCATACCCTCAAAACCTCAACAAAATAATCACCCTTTGTCAATACCACCCCTTCACCAAATGAATGTACTGGACTGGAACATAGTCTATAGTATATCAATCAGGATGATCCTCTTCAGGTCATCTATCAGAGATTTTTTAAAGCAGTTACTTGATGAAGATAATTAAGTATTTTTATGTTTGTACAGATTAAACAGTGACCCAGGATGGAAGGGCATCAAGGTGATTCTGTCGGACGCCAATGTGCCCGGTGAGGGAGAACACAAGATTATGGACTATATTAGGAGGCAGAGAGGTAAGACACATTTATTTCGTTTGGTGTTCACCTTTATTTTTTTATAAAGGATGTATGAAACAAGAAAATGTTCATCTGAAATTGTTATGTACCTACAAACCATTCAATATTTATCGTCGTATTAAATAAACAACATACGTGTTATGTATTTTAATATATTTAATAAATATTCATAGTGATGTTTCTGAAATATCATAACCTGTATGCCACTTTGCCATACAGTTTATGATCCCTTACTGCTGTTAAAATGGTTTGTTTTCTTAGAGTAGGCAGCAAACTATGTTACAATGACGCAATTTTGTCTATGATTCGCGGTGATCAACAAGGAATATTACCACAATAATCATTTTCCGACTGCATTATTATGACTCCGCTCGATGAAGATCTCCCTATTCCCTTTTTACTACTATTACAGCGTCTAATAATTAGACGCATAATTAGACTCTCATTATTGAATAAATCTTATGTTTCCAGTGCAGCCCGACCACGACCCAAACACCCAGCACGTGCTGTGCGGCGCTGACGCCGACCTCATCATGCTGGGCCTCGCCACACACGAGCCCAACTTCACCATCATCCGCGAGGAGTTCAAGCCCAACAAGCCGCGCCCCTGTGACGTGTGCGGACAGCTGGGTGAGTTAGCATCAAGGCCGGTTCCTACCATGATCATTTGTAGGGCAGTTTAACTACAAAGCAGAACAAATTGACAGTAATATTTAAAACCCTTCGCATCTTGTTAGCGTATCGAAGGGAAACGTTCAAATATGTATGCCCCAAAAATCAATTAAACAGGCATGCGGTGGAAGACCGACTACGCATTCAACAGTCGACTCCGATATCACCTGCTTCTGATCTACAGAAGAATACGAATAGTACTAGTAGAAGTTCATAAGAGAGAGACAGCACAAAGAGTGCTCCTCTCTCCCTTTTAATTGTAGTTTTGTGATCAACCTGCTAGTTTTCCTGATAAATAGAACCTAAACCAAATTTATTTGCGATTGATTTACAACAAGAAATATTTGTTTCTCGTTCTAGGCCATGAAATGAAAGAATGCACAGGCAGCAACCCAGAAGCTGCGCTCGTCAGATCAGACCCCGCCTTCGGAAACCAGGACAACTTCATATTCGTCCGTTTGTCTGTCCTCCGGGAGTACCTAGAGAGGGAGCTCCAGATGCCAGACCTTCCGTTTCCGTATGACTTCGAGAGGGCGCTGGACGACTGGGTGTTCATGTGTTTCTTCGTGGGAAATGACTTCCTGCCACATCTGCCCAGTTTGGAGATCAGAGAGGGAGCCGTAGATCGACTTGTCAATTTGTATAAGAAGTGTGTTTATAAGACTAAGGTGAGCCAAATCCTACTTGACTTTTTAAATGATAGAAACAAAATAGTTATCTATAATAAAATCAATGATCTTATTCAGACTTTTTTTTCACTAATGGGAAACTACATTATCCCCGAGTGTAAAGGCTATTTTGAGTGTATTTTAAAGTTCCAAGGGGTAATTTTCACCATGAAAGTCGGACTCAAAAGCTACTGATCAATTATCAAAATCATGTACAGGGTACGTGACTTCTGGAATTGGTACTGGAAAGATCTTCCATGCGCAAAATATGAATTACATATCAATAATCATAAACACATAAGACAGACGCAGACATGCTACATACATAAATAAACTCACGCCTTCTTTCCATGGGGATAGGGATAGACCTGCTAAAAAGACAGTCTGTTCAGTTAAATATTTCTTAGTGTCCATGCAAAAGTTTTGGCCAGTAAGCAACCAACAATTTCTACCTATCTCACTTCTCATCATAACACCTTAACTTCTCAGGGCTGGATCACAGACTCCGGCGACGTGAAGCTGGAGCGGGTCCAGGTCATCATGACGGAGCTGGGACACATGGAAGACGAGATCTTCAAGCGGCGTCATCAGAACGAGATCAACTTCAAAGCTAAGGATAAAGCGAGGAAGAGGCAACAACAGAGGGTCAACTTTGAAATGCTGGAGAGGACGCAGTTTGCACCTATGGTGAGTAGTTGTTACAACATTTTGGAATCTTCGAGATTATCGGTTTATTGTGCAAGCGAAATGTAGACCTAGATAATCGGCCTATAACATTCCCACAGCTGAGTTACAGGCCTCCTCTCTATGAGAGGGAATGGGGCGTAATCCACCACGCAGGCCCAATGTGGGTCACATATCATCGAACTTTTAGGACATGCCGTTTTCCTCACAATGTTTTTATTGACTGTTTTGAGAGCTATGGTGATGAATTATATTGCTCAAAGTAATACGCCTGACTGGGTTCCAACACACGACCTACAAACCTGTAAGTCAAGTCCGTTACCACTGAGCCAGCACTGCTCACCACCGTGTGTAGAATAACATACAGAAAACTGGTATAGTTTTTGCAATCACGGAGTGTATATAGAATAAATTGTAGTTTGCGCCTTATGTCGATGTTTTTAAAAGCTATATGATGCGCGATCGTGATAATACGAATGTTTATGCTAGAAAAGGTATAAGAGAAATGTCTGGAAGACTATGAAAGAGACCTTTGCCCAAGTCATGGAAAAAAAACTTGTCTTTCAAACTGTCGAAATTACTGTATGCTTCACTGCAACTTACGTGAATAAACAGATAGGCAATCATTTCGCTATACCATCCTAATTTATTATTTAATTTCTGCTAACAGGCAGTAGGTCAGAACCAGAACCCGGCAAAGCCACTGGAGAACGTTCGTAAGGAGGCAGCTGACATGCGACTAGCGGGGATGCACCGTGAAGCGGCTGTAAGTGTTCAATATAGTACCTTTTCATAGTCAAGTGATAGAATGATCAGACAGACTGGCTGATGTAGAGGTGACGAGGACTAAATACTAGAGGTTTAAATGTCTAAATTCTAGAAATTGTCGAAATTCTTTCCAGTTTATGGGCTGCTGTAGGCAAGTATTGAGTAAGCGAACGACGATGTTTTTGGAGAACCGGACTTCTAACTGACGATATTTTGTTGTGAAAAATTGAATAATAAAATATCGTATCTTTGCATTGGTTTTTAACCGTATAAGCAGTCGTATATCGACTTGCGATCTGTACATTTTAGATCTCTAAAGGAACCCCCGTGTGAATGGGTACAGAGCCTCCATAAACCGGTAATTTTATACCATAGTGAAAGCCATTTTAAAGCTATTAGAAATTTTATTTCGAGTAAGAAAGCTTACGAAAACAAATATTTTTTCCAGCAAGATGATCAAGACGGCCGTGGTCGCAAGCGCTCCGCCCAACAAGCCGGACTTGATGAAGATGATGACGACAAAAATGATGAAGTGCGGCTGTGGGAGCAGGGCTTCAAGGAGCGCTACTACGAGAGCAAGTTCGAGGTGGCGAGAGATAATCTCGAGTTCAGGTCAGTGATGATGATAGCGGTTTAATATGGATTCCACTATGCATGGGCCGCAGTGAAGTTGTGGGGAACCAACATGAAACACTGTGGGTCCTTCATAGGCCATGGGGGGATCCTGGACCATAGTAGAGGACTATTATGGACCACTTTTAGCCCAACATGGGCCACAGTGGAGGGCCATGATGGACTACTCTGGAAAGTCCTCATGGTTCAAGGTGGAGGACCATTACGGGATCCCTTAACCTCGGATTCCATCACCCATCGCCATGGATTGCGTGAGGAAGTTATATGAAAAAAATAGGAGTACAATTATAGCGTGATTGGTTGAGGGAGACGTATTGCGCCGACCCCAAGTAACATGTAACCAGGGTTGGAATATGACGATGACCCTCGGGTCATATATGTACAAATTTCAATACCTACTCGATCCAAATGTATGACGCAGCGGATAATCTTTTCGCGATTGCGGTGTTGGTACCATGGAGAAAGTAGGAAAACATCTTTCTGATATAGGCTGTATCCAACTAGTGTACCTTTAAAACAAAGAATCTATCTAAACTTAGCCCCCATTCCCCCAGATACCGCGTGGCGCTGCAGTACGTGCGCGGGCTGTGCTGGGTGCTGCGCTACTACTACCAGGGCTGCGCCAGCTGGAAGTGGTACTTCCCGTACCACTACGCGCCCTTCGCCTCCGACTTCGTCAATGTGTGCGGCCTGTCTACCAAGTTCGAGGAGGGGACGCTGCCGGTAAGCATCATCATCTGCGTAGCCTTTAGCCAACTTTACAAGGTGGAAACACCGACGCACAAACGGTTGCCACGTATTCAGTATATCATTCTTCATCAACCCCCCACATAGAATTGTCATAATTTTTTTTTTGTCATTTAAAAAAAACAGGTTATTCCTACAAAAGTGTAATAACTACACGGTAAAATATATTCAAATTCCCATCAACCGGACAGATCCAGACCTCAAAAAAAAAGTTAGTGTGGTTGCTACAGAAAAAATCCTGATGGAAAAACTCAATAGCACTTTGCCCGACCCGGGAATCGAACCCAGAATCTCTTGCTCAGCAGTCACGGTTGCGACCAGTAGACCAACGAAGCAGTCTAAAATAAAGCAAACATTTACATTGTGATGATATGCTTACTCTTGCTTGCAATGTCAAACCTTCTTTAACAACGAGGTACACTTCCTTACAGTTCCGTCCACTGGAGCAGCTGATGGGCGTGTTTCCGGCCGCCAGCTCGTCCCACGTGCCCAAGCCCTGGGCTCAGCTCATGAGCGATCCTGTAAGTATCGTCTTATTATGAACTCATTACTGATGACTCCATAATAAGGCACAATAGCTAAACGCGCAATCTATTTTAAGAGAAACATTTGGCATGTCCTGTCGAATGTAAATATGCGTTCGGTTCGAATCCTTTCGAGCCGACAGGAACATGATTCAGCGACGAGGACTTCCAATCGGCACGAGACAAATGAAAGCCGATTATGTTTAGTATATTGCTTCGGAGAGACTTCGACTGGCTTCAACAAATACTGCCGCATGTGAAAGAAAACCAGTTTATCTTGCATAACTACAACACACGCACATCTTACTTCTATTATAAATGCGAAATTTTTTGAAGATGTACGGCTGTTTGTTCCTCTTTCACGCTAAAACGGCTAAACGGATTTGGGTGTTTGGCACTCAGATACTTTATAACCTGGATTAGCATACAGGATACTTTTTATCCCGGTACTACCAGGATAAAAAGTAGATCCATTGATCCCGTGGGATGATAACCGAATATGGAGCGGGCAAAGCCACGGGCATAAGCTAAGCAAATATGGCATAAATAAACATCTTAACATTCGTTTAAATATAACAAATATTTGTTTCCCATAACAGTTCTCGCCGATAATCGACTTCTACCCCACGGACTTCAAGATCGACCTGAACGGCAAGAAGTTCGCGTGGCAGGGCGTCGCGCTGCTGCCCTTCGTGGACGAGGAGAGGCTCTTCAAGGCGCTGGAGCCGTTCTATCAGGAGCTCACTGAGGCTGAGAGTAAGTTAATACATTTTTACTACAAACTGACATATTTTTATTCATATCGTCATGTATGTGGGAATTGTCATGAAAATTGGGCGGGAAAGAGATAGCAAGAGACAGAGAGAGAGATGGGATGAGAAAACAGAGAATTAAAACCACGCGTAAGTGGCGCCAAGTGTGTTACTTTCATTCAGCATAGCCGGATCGTGGCTGAAAATTGCTGCGCGATACCATGAGTGTTTTGTATGGCAATTGGTCGTTTTGCATTGAAAATTACTTTGACAAAGCATTCTGCCGCGGCAAAGCTTTCAACAAGTAAAATAAAACTTTTAGAATAAGACGGAACGAAAAAAAAGTATTTATTAGACTTACAATGGATAAATAATAAAATAAAAGAAAACGTCAAAGAAGTCCTGTATAGGGTATGCGGAACCGGGTTGCGGTCCCATAGAAAACCGTTTTTCCCGGGTTTTACTATGGACCAAAACCGGGTTTCACATGCGCTAGTCCTGTACGAGGCCAAAAGATTCCCCCTTTGTCTCAGAATGGTGCTGCAACATTCAAAAAATATAATTCTCTCTCTCCACCCAGAACTACGCAACATCCGCGGCCACGACCGCCTGTACGTGGGCACCGGCAACAAGAGCTACGAGTACCTGCTGGGGCTCTACACGGAGGCAGGCGGCAAGCTCCGGGTTCTCATTGAGAAGCAGCAGAAGTATCCCTACATGAGTGAGGGGGTGACGAGCGAGGTGTTGCTGAGTAAAGACTGTGTTGTTATTGGGGGGTGAGTTTTGATGTCGTAGTTTGCATAATTTTATGGTTAATCATCACTAATTGTGAAGTCTGCCATCACTAGTAGGAGGATTTAGGATAATCATCATAAGATGATGTGTGATGTCCTTTTCGTTTTTTTCTTCTCACCGGCTTATGCCGATTCTGCGTTGATAAGTGTAATCTCCCTTAACCTTTTGAATGCCATTGTCACACATACGTGACAAGCAAGCGCGTTTGACAAAATCGATCAGGTTACTAGCTGAGACTGAAATTTATTTCGATTACATATAACCTTAATTAATTCGGCAAAAGTCAGGCGACTTTTCATAGACCGAACATTCTCGAACCGTTAGAATAAAGTTAACTGGACGTTTTGTAATTCTCGGGATCTTTATTTTGTGGTCCCCGGTCTAAGCCACAATAGCAACAACAAATAAATGATTTCTGATTTACCCATTACAAATGTACATCAACTAAGCCCCCCTCTCCCCCCCCACAGGCAACTCCCGTCCCCAGTGATCGGGTTGCAGCCCGTGCTGGGCAACCACGTGGTGTGCGTGCGCTTCTTGGACCCCTCCTACGACAAGGAGTTCCCGGCGCGACGCCTGGAGGGCGCTGTGCAGCCCGAGAGGGTGCTGAAGCCTGGCAACATGGGGCACGAGGAGAACAGGAACTGGAGGCCGCAGATTGGTGAGTTGGCATTGTTATAACATCATATCTGTGGCTAAAGGAGTACAATATCTAAAAAACTATATACAGTACCTGACCCAGGAGAGATCCTACAACTCCACGCTGCCCACTTTTGCTTGATTAACCAGATAAGTTTTTAACCGCCTTCTAAAAGGAGGAGGTTATCAGTTCGTCTGAATGTTTTTTTTTTTGGATTAAATATTCTAGGTTAAACAAAGTGTTGGACTGAAGATCCTGACTGGATGACGAAAGGTTGTCATGAATCGATTTATTTAAAGAACGAGGTCACTTGGCTCAAGTATTTCCTAGAAAAGTTCTGATTGAAACTTCAATATATGGAGTGTATTAATTTTATATTTTAAAATAAAATTTTAATGTTTATAACGTAACATCACGCCTGAAATCCCCGTAGGGTTATGCAGGTGTACCGAATAGTACACCCACATTTCGCCAGTTATGTTTAAGGGCCCAAATAATAAATAATAAAATTTTGCCCGACCCGGGAATCGAACCCAGGACTTGATGTAGTTTATCTAATAAATAAAGTTAATAAGTATCTTTTTCGTCTACATTTTGTTAGCTTAATAATATCCTTTCTCTTAGTTGGTAACTTTTGACAACGACGCCATCTTCTATAATTTTATGTTTTAACCTATCCTCCCAGGCATGGTGCGCTCAAACACGATAGCGTCGATGGAAGCAGCAGGTCGCCGGATGTTAGGGCACCACCTGCCGCGACAGAGCCCTTACGGTTCAGTACCACCGCCACAGCAGCATGGACAGCACAGTGAGTACCCTTCTCCTGATAAACTTCTTATATGCCTTTAATTGTGTCCGACCGCTACGTAACCTGGACAAATTTGAAGCTGGCCTCATTGAAGACTGGAGAGTGTAAGTAGCGCGAAGGGCAGGACAGAAGGCGGCATGTCTTGTGACGGGGCTCCACACTCACACTTTTGGCAGCGACCAATTAGAACCTGAGTCGTGAGTCGATTCATGGACTCAAACTCATGCTAATACTAAGCTAACTAGCAACATGGTCAAGCACTTTTTATCAAGGAGGATGCACTATGGTAACACGCGAAAGTCTGTCAGGTTGTATGTTGATTAAAATATGATTCGCAATCGTAACACATCTGTCTAACAATGGCTAAATAAAGGGTGTAAGTAGACCCTTAAAATAACCAAAAGGCATTTGTTCTCCCCGTCTCTGCGATCATTTTTTTGTTCTAGACCATAACTGGGACCTTCTAGTTACGGAGATATTGAGGGTCAAAGTTCCAAACTTTTCACAAGTTTTTTTTAAATACATGTTTTTAATGTAAGATTTTTACTTTACACACCCCCACGAGCCCCATACTATTCAATCCATCCATCAGCACAATGCTTTGAGTGCTTTCCATCGAGTCCTGCCTTAAAACGTGATTTTTCACCCCAAAAAAAAAGTCGATTCCCAGCAATAATTTTTGCGTAAAGTTACTTAGTTTGATGTACATAAAGCTTGGTTGACGGCCATGTGAAGGGTCTGTTTACACGCTGTATGTACAACCTGACACTGACCTGCAAATTGCAAAAAATGTAAGAAAATTTGAATTTCGCGGGTTATCCTGGCGGCTTCCACCTTAATATGAACTAAATTACAACTTAGTAGAGTTGATAACTGCCTTCTTTTGCAAACTGCGTAACGTGCAAGATTTAATCCTCCGTTTAATCCAGTGTGTTCCCGCATGCTATTTTTAACAGTATGGCTGCTGACAGAGGAGCTCGTGGCTAAATAATAACAGCCGCTCGGGTCGATCTTTAGGTTAAGCCGTGCTTGCCTAGGTTGGTCTGTGGATGGGTGACCGCCTATTACATACCGAGTTTCCTCCGTGTCTCGGAAACCACGTTAAGCCATTGGTCCCGGGTGTCATTTGTAGATCGTTGACAGTCGTTAGGCAGTCAGTGGCCCAAAAAGTCTGACAACCAGTCTTACCAAGGGGTATCGTATTACCCAGTACTAACTGGGTTGAGGAGGTCAGATAGGCAGTCGCTCCATGTAAAATACTGGTATTCAGCTGCATCCGGTTAGACTGGAAGCCGACCCAATATAGTTGGGAAAAGGCTAGGCAGATGATGATGCTGCTGACAGTCGGCAGCAATTTATGGTGACTCTCACCGTTCGGCAAATCGCAGTGAACGTTTTATAATTTGTGTCATTCGATTTAACGTGGTCAATGTTGTGTATCTTGCAGTGGAAAATTACTTGTTTAGCGATTCGCTACTATAGTTGCTGTTAGTTAAGATGGTAATAGCGGTCATTGAACCACATACATTTATTGAATCTCTTCTCTCTTTAAAAAACGTAAACAAACCTGTTAATAGCCCCTGAATCGACATTGCTTGTGATCCTGAACATTAACAGAAGAAACGATAAGTTACACGGTTTATGGTTTCAGTTCGTGTAAAGGGATATCAGGGAAAGGGCAATGACCGCTATTGCCATCTTAACTAGCAGCAACTATATCGGTTGTGATTTTTTGTATGTAATACTAATTGTCGTTGGATGTCAACATGCTTAACAATTATTATTCCTAATTGTAATATCGACTTCAGAAAAAAAAATGGCTGTACTGCGCAGTCTCCATCACTCATACCCGAGTTCTAGTCTTTTGTTCAAGCTCCATAAAAATCATATAAACGCCCTGTATACACTGTAACATCGCCGTGTAATCAACCTCGTTTTAACAATGATGAAACAATACGATTCGTCAATCCCGAAGACAATGATTTTAATGTTAAAATATAGTTGCCAAAGTCACCGTCGTTAAAATAAAAATACAACATATAAATGCAAATAAAATATAATCCTAAACACAAACTAATAACCGTCAACACAACTTAACATAACAAACACGGTAGTTTATTAAAAATTAATTCGGCCGCACGTCACTTCCGCCGACAATAGCGCGGCCGTGCGATTTAATTGCGTCACGTGCCTGCCCTCCCACTCCTGCCCTCCGCACCCCTCCCCCCTCGTGCATACCGCGTCATTCGTTAATTGGCTGGCGGAGGGAACGCACGCACGTGAGCTCCAGGAGGTTAATACGATGGTGATTGACGGGTAATGCTTACTTAAAATTGATGATTTATTATCGAGAAAAGGGTCTGATTTAATATTTTCGACTTTTAAACCGATCATCCTGGAAATTTTGCAAATACGTTGTCAGGTGTACAGAAACGGACATAGAGTACCTTTCATCCCGAATAAAACTACTGTTCCCGAGGAAAACAACAATAACGTTCTTATGATAATACGTGTCTTTAACACAAGTCAATTCGATTTTGCAATCGCTTATTCATAATTCCAATACTAATATTATAAATTCAAAACTGTAACTTCGACGCCTGATAAAATATGGCCCACACATCGACCAAGACCTACTTCGGACACAAGGTACTCTTATGCCGATAGTTTGGTCTCCAGGCGGGCGAAGTTACGATTTAAAGCTAGTCTTTACAAACAAATAAAATTGAAGTGTCTGTTTGTAATTTCAAAATAACACCTTTTTACTGAATGCATATACTTTTGATAATAAATCATCAATTTTAAGTAAGCATTAGCTTACTTAAAATTGATGATTTATTATCGAGAAAAGGGTCTGATTTAATATTTTCGACTTTTAAACCGATCATCCTGGAAATTTTGCAAATACGTTGTCAGGTGTACAGAAACGGACATAGAGTACCTTTCATCCCGAATAAAACTACTGTTCCCGAGGAAAACAACAATAACGTTCTTATGATAATACGTGTCTTTAACACAAGTCAATTCGATTTTGCAATCGCTTATTCATAATTCCAATACTAATATTATAAATTCAAAACTGTAACTTCGACGCCTGATAAAATATGGCCCACACATCGACCAAGACCTACTTCGGACACAAGGTACTCTTATGCCGATAGTTTGGTCTCCAGGCGGGCGAAGTTACGATTTAAAGCTAGTCTTTACAAACAAATAAAATTGAAGTGTCTGTTTGTAATTTCAAAATAACACCTTTTTACTGAATGCATATACTTTTTAAATTTTTGTCAGTCTGTCTGTCTGTTCCGGCTAATCTCCGAAACAGCTGGGTCGATTACTGGCAGATTTTGGCTTTATTTTAGTTAAAGGATTAGGGTTCCGTGCAAAAAAAAACCCTTGAAATTGTTAATAAAATCCGATTCAAATAGGGAAGTAATATTTTTATAATAATTTCGTGCAAGTCGTGGGACAAGCGGGCTAGATCCCAAATAAAATTACCCATACGATAATCTACACTACAATTTAAAAAGCTGTTATTGTTCCTCAATTATTTTAATACACAGCCACATATCCCAAATCACTCATTAAATCAAATTATTATCACCCAATTCCCTCACATAACAAACATCTCGCTTCACGCCCCTCACAAGGTGTAGGCAGTACTACCGCCGCAGGCTAGAGTTGTCCTACAAAGCCGACATGATCGTCAAACAATCGTCTTCTCTAATTGGACACCCCCTATTGCCGTAGGGATGATGTCGTTGGGCCTACTACCGGTTGTTTTACATGACACTTTAGGCTGTTTTTTTGTGTAGTTATGAGGGATGTTGGTATAAAAATTGTAGAGAATTCTTATTGTTGACTAGCGTATGCCCGCGTCTTCGCTTGCCTGGAGTTCGATAATTGTCCAACGGGATCATACTACCGGGATAAAAAGTATCCTATGTGTTTATGATGGTTATAAACAATCAGTGTGCTAAATTTCATCCAAATCCGTTCAGTAGTTTTTGCGTGAAAGAGTAACAAACATCCATTCATCCATCCATCCTCACAAATATTCGCATTTATCATATTAGTAGGATGTATTGGCACGGCCTGGTTGCAAGCACGACTGCTGAGCATGAGGTCCTGGGTTCCCAGGTCAATTAAGTGTTATTGGATTCTTTCTATCATCATTTCTTAGCAGCCAGCCACGGAGTCTCGATGTGTGCCCGGTTGATGACTATAGGGCCGCCCCCTATTACATGGGACTTAAATATAACTGGCGAAATGCGGGTGTACTATTAGGTACATCTCTGCCTAATCCTTCGGGGATTACAGGCGTGATGTTATGTTATTCAGACATAGATCTACGCATGATTACATGTTTTTCACAAATCACGACCAATATGATATCTATGATGACGGCATGGGGAAGCATACCTCGTAATAAGCTCGATTGTATTATGATAAGCTCCGGTTGAGTTACGGCGATCAAGTATGAGATTACCCTAAGATAAGATTACCCTTATTATGAGATTATTAAAAGAAAAAATCTGTACCATTAGAGGAGCATTTATTTTTACTACTAGGAGCTCGGGGCTAACAGGCGTCGTGGTTATAACAGCCGCTCGGGTCGATCTTTAGGTTAAGCCGTGCTTGCTAGGTTGGTCTGTGGATGGGTGACCACCCATTACATACCGAGTTTCCTCCGTGCCTCGGAAACCACGTTAAGCCGTTGGTCCCGGGTGTCATTTGAAGATCTTTGACAGTCATTAGGTAGTCAGTGGCCCAAAAATTCTGACAACCAGTCTTACCAAGGGGTATTGTATTATCCAGTACTAACTGGGTTGTGGAGGTCAGATAAGCAGGCGCTCCATGTTAAATACTGGTATTCGGCTGCATCCGGTTAGAGAGGAAGTCGACCCCAACATAGTTGGGCTAGGCAGATGATGACACAATTTCTAGATGATTTTGTTTGACACAAAAAGTATGTTTACTTCCTCAATTACCAAAATGTACAAAATACCATCATAACAAAGACTACAACAAGACGCCCAGTGCACTAAACAGTTAATAACTACCCATCACTAGCAAAAAGAACTAAATTACACACCAATAGACGCCAAATGTATTCCATTATACGACATTCCAAATTCAAATTGGCCAATCACTCGCATTCACGTTAAATAGCGCGCGAGGGCAAACAGGAAGTGCGTAGGGACGCCATTGTATGCCCCGGTGTCGCCAGCTACGAAAATAATAATTATAGAGGGTTGCCAACAATAGGCACCGGTTTTTTTTAAATATCGAAGCTCAAGTGCTTCCTATAGAGGATTACCGATACAATGTCGGTTTTTTCTACTCTTTTTCTTTTTGTAACCTTTAACCAGGTGTTTTAATACCAGGTTTAGGTTTTTTTAGTAATCGGATAAAGATACCTCGTGATCTTTAAATGTGGGTTATTTTGCAGTGTTAAGTGTTAGGCTTTCATCTTTTTTGTGTATTTTAAGAGTGGGTACATCAATACTTTATTGAAAAATCAGTTTTTAATGGATATTGCAATCGTATATTGTCTAAAAAATGCGTTGTTGTGGGGGATAAGTGTATTTACTAGTTTAGAAAAAAAAATCGTATAGGCATCATTGTTAGTCTAAACTTGTATATATGGCACATAATATAAAAGTGGGTACTGCTATGGTATGCAAACATATTAATACTGATACTGTTAGCCTGCGTCATCCCACTGCTGGGCAAAGGCTTCCCCCCATCACTTCCAACCAATTATTTCGATCCAAGGCTAATGTAGGCCACTGGCGGTTGGTTTTGTCTAGCCCGTCCGACCATCTTCTACCAGGTCTGCCGCGACGCCTTCTAGCCGTATCAGGGCTCCAGAAAAGAGGCTATTTTGGCCTACAGCTCATTGGGCATGCGGCAGACGTGGCCTGTCCAGCCCCACTTCAGCTTAGCGGTTTTTTGAGCATCGTCAGTAATTTGTGTTTGGGAGCGCAGTGTGGTGTTGCGTACGCAGTCGGTTAGTTTGACGCCTATTAATAATGCTGCGGTCCATGACAAATGCAAACGTGATATTATGAAAAACTTGATTTTTATACACACAAGTATCTTCTAGAAGTCTAAGAGCTATTAATTTTCACTAATGAAACTGAACGCTATTAGAACATTGAAAACTGCGTTAAAGAGCCATCATTATCATCATTGCTTTGGTATGCTGACAATCATAGCTCTTGAACGCAGATCAGATGTTCTAATCGCGTTCAGTTTCATTCGTGAAATTCTTTACTACTCAATTTGCATTTACCTTTACTAAAAACTTTTATTAATAAGTCAGTTCTAATTTGGCGAGACTTTTTTTTTCTTATTTTGTTCCGTGTAGTTAGTGCCTAACCTGGTGTCAGTTTTTATGCCGCCCATGGGCGTTTGAGTTGGCGTTCACATGCCGTCGAGAATTATCTCTCAGGCATGCTGGTTTGGTTTCCTCACGATGTTTTCCTTCACCGAAGCAAATGATAATTACACAATACGCACATGAATCCGAAACATCAGAGGTCTTGTGTTGAACTCCAGACCCATGACTTGGCAGTCCGACGCGACGGTCACACCAAGCTTTTTATTTAGAGACCCATTTTCGTACCATCATCATCATCTGCCTAGCCTTTTCCCAACTATGTTGAAGTCGGCTTCCAGTCTAACCGGATGCAGCTGAAATACCAGCATGGAGCGACTGTCTATCTGACCTCCACAACCCAGTTAGTACTGGGTAATACGATACCCCTTGGTAAGACTGGACTAAGAGTAAGACCCTTTTTCGTACCATCCAAAATAAACTAAAAAAAAAGCTCATTGGACTCCCCCGCAACCTGCTCAAGTTCGCACTACCTCAGGCGGTTTCCATGTCATAATATCGGGTGTCGGTGTCAATACAAATACGCCCACGTATTGCTAACGTATCAATTACAAAATAAGGCTAGTTTGTGCGTTGGTGGCATTCGTTTAATGCGGTGTTAAGAATTTGTAGATAGTCCCATTTTGTAGAACTCGTGTTGAATTAAGTATTTTAGTTTTTGTTCGATATAGGGATGTAAGGGCTCGTACACATAAACACGATACGACGTCGCATCGTGCTAGGACGCGGCAAAGACAAACAAACATTAAAGAATTATCCGCGTCGTAGCAGGATACGACGTCGTACCTATCATGTTTATGTGTACGAGCCCTTATAAATACGTTATGCATTAGGAGCTCGAAGTTAAATAATAACAGCAGCTACCGTCGATCTTTAGGTTCAGCCCCGCTTGCCTAGGTTTGTCCATGGATGAGTGACCACCCATTACTTATCGAATTTCCTTCGCGCTTCGGAAAGCACGTTAAGCCGTTGGTCCCAGCTGTCATTTGTAGATCTTTGACAGTCGTTACAGGTAGTCAGTAGGCCGAAAGTCTGACAGCCAGTATTACCAAACGGTATCGCATTACCCAGTACTAACTGGGTTGGGGGGTTCAGATTTTATAAACCTTGATCACAAGAATCACAAAATGACATCCCACTAACACTACCAGAAAATTGATTTGAAGCCGTACTTCAGATTCACTCTGCCCTCCTACATCGAATACATCAATAAAGCAATGAATTCCCAGTTCAAACGCTGACAACCCATCAAAAGTCACTCTGAAAGACTTCCAATTATAATTCAATTAATTTACAAGAAAAAATCTAGTAATTGTCATTCGTATTACAATCGTATAAGGCAGGTTTTCGCATGATTACAGTGGTTGAAACAAGGGGTGGGCCACGCGGCCCAATTATGAGTTTCTACCCTCAAGCCAGGAAGGATTTAATTGAACACGCTTATTTTATTTTAAGATTGACGTGTTTATAAATAGTGTATGTGTTGTCGTGATGTTGTAGGGTAGGTAGAAGTATAAGCTTCCTATGAACTTCCGTTACTTACCTATTAAACATAGCAAAAAATCAAGGAAAAATCATTCGCAACCGTATTTATAAAGTAGAAATGGTATGGGAATAACCTGCCAAAAAGTAACTCGACCTTGTGCATATTACTCTCTCTCGAAAATGAAGTAGAACAAAAATCCACGCCTGCAACTAAAGTTCACACTAGAACTTACCCTACTTAATCTACAACTTGATGGTGTGGTAAAAACGTGATCATGGAGTTTTTTGCCGGTTCTTCTTCATAGATGACGTTTCATAATAGCCCAGAAGGTTTATTTATTTAGGTTAACCAACAATTGATTACACTATATACATTTCTGATTGAATGACTACAGTAACATTTACAAGTGCAACAATTAGTCAAAGCCGAAGCCGTTTTCTGTGCATGTGGTGTTAACCTGTAAGGTTAACACCACATGCACAGAAAACGGCTTTACATAACATATTTATAAATTATTCAAATTAGAACCTTTACATGCAATGAATAAGTAATTTAAAACAATAATAAAGAAAAAATATCATAACATTCAATGCTATAATTATACAAAATATCAAAATAAAAATTAAAAAAAATCATGCGATTACTGATTAAATTATAAATTATAATTGATTAAATTGATTACATTATTATTAATTATTAACTGAATTTTGAATAAAGATATTTACCATAAATTGATAAGAAAAAAAAATTAAAATAATAAAATAAAAAGAATAAATTGAAAACAGGTGTAAAATTAAAATGAAATAAGAAGATATTAATAATAAGATATTTATAAGAAACAAAATATTTAGAATTAACGAACCTTAAATAATTGGTTATCAACAGACAGAAGAGGGCTGCCTAAGAGAAATGCGCGTGGTATCTTCTACATACAAACGCTCTCGCCTGTTTTCTTTCTGGTTTATGACTTTAAACCAATGATTTTTTACAGTTAAATAAACATCAACTTCTTCTATGTCCCTATGTTTTATTTTTTTATAATAAGTACATTATCTTTATAAGCACTAGAACCCTTACAAAATGCTCAAAATGGCTTATTTGGACCGCTGTCAACTGAGGCCTTGTGTACAAATTTAACATCTATTAATGAAAAAAGCACACACAAATCTTAAAAGACACCTTCATAAAATAGGCAGAAGAGCACAAATGTACTGTTTATATATAGATAGCACCTTATATAGCATCATTTGCTGCCACCGTCACGGAAATCCCAAAAAATATCTTCCTCCGCAATAACATCCCACGCGTCACGCGTAACGAAGCCCTCGACAATATCAGGGGGTAGATAGAGAGAGGAGCGAGTCTGCACCACTCCACATTGTCGCCGGACGGTAATTAGAGGCAGCGCCCGCCATCGCCCGCGCGTGCTCAAGTGCGACCTGCTAGACGCGCCCGTACACCCAACAGAGTTCCACAGGGTTTCGGATTTGCTTTTTTTCAGAATTAACAACGTAAATCGAGTTTTAAATGTTTACAAATTTTATCTTTTTGGTGGCAATTTTTGAAAACAACAACCTTAGCTTTCTTTTGTGCAAAAAGTGAAACTTTCAAGTCCCAGCGATTTAAGCCGTGCGTTGTCTGACATACGCCTGATTTCCCCAAAGCAGGCAGAAGGGATCGACACTTGTGCCCTATTTTCGGCAGTCACAAACAACATTCCTTTTTTCCAATGCTGTATGTTGGCCAACCATTAGCCAAGCTTCTGATGTTTCTGTAAAGTTGCAACAAATGTGTCAAGTTCGACTTGGAATTGACAAAATCTCAGCTAAAAATGTAACGTGAAAAAAATGTGTAGTTTTGTGGGTTTTTCTTCCACATTTGATTAGGGTTTGTTTTTTTAAGGCTTATGTTTAACTTACCACCAGATATAGTAACAAATAGCAGAAAAAAGTAGTAAATGATCACCAAAATGAAACTCGCATTTTAATGTAAAATTATAACCAAAGTTTTAACACTTTGCTATCCTATTTAAGTAAAATGACTCCAAGTAAATCATGAGTAACCCAAAAATAGTAAATGATCACCAAAATTAAACCAACATTTTAAAGTAAAATTTTAACCAAAGTTTTTAAATTCTGCTGTCCTATTTAAGCAAAATGAGTCCAAATAAATCATTGTTATCCCAAAAGTAGTAAATGATCACCAAAATTATACCAGCGTTTTAATATAAATTATAATCACTAACCTAACCTAACCTAACCTATCACAGTGATTTATTTAGGCAAAAATAATACATTAATTTGGTCGTCAAGATTTGGTGATCATATTACTAAATTTGGTGGTCGAATACAATTTAAAGTGGAGTCGTGACTAAAATAGGGGTCGTCCATTAATCACGTGATGTTTTTTAGCAAATTTTTAACCCCCACCTCCCCCATGGTGATTCGTGGTGAAGTTTTAGACTACCCCTCCCTCCTCCCACCCAAAATCACGTGTATTTTTTTTAGTACAAAGTATCTTAAAAAAAATCAGAATCTTATCTTTAAATACAGGTTAACAGGTATAATCTAATTTAATTCTGGAAAAATAAGCACCGTGATAAAAATGTCAAGGTCACGCACCGCTTTTCGGTTTAGAAATCGCGCGTTCAAAGAAAAAATAAATACACGTGATATCTCACTACACCTGCCCCTCCCCCTAGTGATATTTCGTGATTTTTTCCGAACCCCCCTCCCCCCCTTTCCAGCCTCACGTGATTAATGAACGACCCCATAGCTGGTACTATTGTATTTTTAGACTTTATTTTTCTGGTGTTAAGTAGATATTTTTGGTTACAAAACTAAGGGTATCAAAGCATTTTATGGTGGTCATTATATTTATCCCCTTTTTTTAATCAATCCCAGTAACATACGTTTCCGTAAACACATTTACAAAATCAGCGGGTCCCTATAAATGAAAAGCGACTCGCGCTAGGCCGTTTTCTATTTCTGTAAAAACTATTTTTGTTTTCTTGTCACTATCATTATACAGTTGGTTTGACAATTGTCAGATTTATACTCAACAAAGCAAGAAGTTTTAAATGTAAAATGTTTTGTTTCGCTACATGCAATTAGTGCGGTAGAACAAAATGATTCCGCTGTAGGTACCTCCATTTCTCGTTAAGATAAGGCACAATCATTAAGCGCTATTTTGTTCATTAGGTATTAATCCGGTTAGACTGGTAGCCGACACCAGCATAGCTGAGAAAAAGCTCGGCAGTTAATCATTTATTTATTTAATTTTGAGATGGAAAGTATTTTATGATAACAAGAATATCTTTCACTTCAAGGCTATCTATATTGTTTTCATGCCCTACTCAACGATAAAAGTTGTAACCTTATTTTCTATCCAAGAACAAGTACTCATGTACTGTGTCCTCTTTTATAAAAATATTTGTTCGGCGTGAAAATCAAACGCCAGCAAAGCCGACTCTGCATCCATCAAGTCGTCAAAGATCGGAAATCTGTAACCAAAAAAACCGCAATGACACAACATCAACAGGATTAAAATTTTGGCAAAAACTTGACAATTTGGGAGACCTTTTTTATTATACTACAGAAATACATACGGAATTCCGTCATGTTCAACCCCACTTGATGTTCCCGGGGGTGTCTTTGCGGTGCGTTACCCGGCCACAGCCGCTTGACATTCGAGTTGTTCCCTCAAAGACATTCGCAGTCGGTGGCAATCTTCATCCCTGTTCAAAATAAATAAAAATACGCAAGATGTTTCTTAAAAAAATGTTTGATATAAATAATTTTGTCGTGTTTTGAAAACCTTAGGACCTTATTACATCCACTCGATAGAGCGTTGATAGCCGTCTACTGATCTCACTTTCAATCGATTATAAATTCCGCCAATTTGTTTTCGTTTTTATAAGTTATTTCACACAGCTGTACAACTAGTTTCTAATGTGATAATTATCGTTGCTAGAAATAAACAGCGTTGGAAACAGTTATCCATTAAGTTTTCTAAGGCCCCTTGAACGGACTTCACAAAAAAAATCCGCTGTTGTTTATTAATTTTCTTAATACCCATATCCGCATACAAAACAACTGTAAAGTCTTCCAACAAACCTTCGCCATATTCTCAAAATAGCTACCCACTACAGATAGTCAGCGAACGTGCTATAATTTGGGCGCTCGGCATCGCTCGCCGCTTTCACCTGAATGTGTCGCCGCGCGACCATTAGGTGCCTATTATGTCTCCCTGCCTCCGAGGTTTTATATTTTTTAGTTTTTACCACTGCTCTTGGTAAAGGTTGTGTCCTACCACAGTGTAACATTTGCAGGAAATGTTTCAATATTTAGTTAGAAATGAGAATCATGAGTTTAAATCATTGCCCGTATTTGAACATTTGTGTACGGTCATCGACCTTCAGTATAGTTTAATAATGCAAAAATACGACTCCATCCAGCGTGCAGGAATTAGAAATGATTATAATATAGAACAAACTTCCATCACTAAGACATAACGACATCAAGCTATGTAAATCAAGTGATTCAGCGTGGTATCGCATCAATATTCCACAACTAGCTTCTGTCCGCGACATCGTGGACCCCGTCCGCATGGACCCGGATAAAAATTATCCTATGAGCTATTCCAGACTATAATCCATCTCTGTGTCAATTTTCATCCAGATCAGACTCCTGATCAAAAGAGCAAAAGCTCCTTGCTCTCAAGCTTGTTACGTCATAGTGAAGCGATACCTTGACGCGAAGTTTCGAGTTTGCATGAAAAGATCTTGTGGCGAAAGTCCTGAAAGAGGATTTTTTGACACTCGCACCGCCTTCAGCGTGTTAGCGTCTTTCAAGACAGCTGAGATTTCGGCAGACGGTTTTGTACGTCCTTAAATTAAAATATAAAAATAGCCAAATAAGCACCATACTTACATCACGAGTCTTAGGAAATGCTGTTTTTTGGACGTGGACCTAATTTTAAATGGGAAATTATTAATCAGGCGAATAAAAATTGTATTGGCGACCAATATACTGAATGGGCGACTATTGTACCAAGTAAGTAACTATTTATCCGGTCATTGCGGCAAGGAGAATATAGGAAGCAAGAGCGAGCGAAGGCTGAGAGACTTGTGGCACCCCGACTCGGACAGGTTAGGTTCGAAGGGAAGCCTCCGGAAGACCTCGGAAACCGCTTCGTGTTAGGTTACTATAAACCCTGCAAACAGAAATAGGAGCCCCGCGCAGCAGGGCTACGTCGACTACGCCTTATCTATAATCTAGTGGTTAATAACCTTGTTTTAGGTTTTTTTTCAGAGTTCTTGAATTACCACACTGATCGTATTGAACAACTAGTAACTGAAATTTGTATTTTCAAGTCGCTGTTTTAAACATTTGTATTCGCCCACTGTTTATTTATTTATTTATTTAACACTTCAAGCACAGAAGTACAGAGGCGGACGTAATGCCATAGGCATTTTCTTCTATTTTCATTTTCACTGTTTGTCGCTCACTTAGTATTTCAGTAGCCCATTTTCAATATTTTTGACACCTTTAATTTGAGTTTATTTTCGCTCGTTTAAATACTACCCATTTTAAATTCTCCTGGTGGCAGTTTTTTTTTAAAGCTTCCTTAATTTTTTAAGGTCTCTCCTCCTACTCCTTCGAATTCGCTACATTTTCAGCCTATAACGTTCCCACTGCTGAGAGAGTGTGCTGTAATACACTAAGCGGGATCTAGTGCGGGTTGATGACACATGTCTACGATATCTAGGTTCTAGGACATGCCGATTTGCTCACGATGTTTTACTTCACCGTTTTGAGACCTGTGGTGATGAAATAAAACGAGCCGTTTCCACTAGGCTCTCTCAGTTTTTGGTGGCCCTAATTTAAAAATCTTGTAAGTTCTGCATTTTAGTTTTTTATTTGAACAGTAAAGTTTTTGAGTTTTCTTGCTCCCTAATAATGCTTAAACAATACCTATCACTAATTCTAGCCGCTACAAGCGCTAAACATGTAGTGCACCCACAATGTCCCACAATCATAAACTTGGTCTGAACAGCGCGTTGTACGTGCCCCACGTTGGGCGCCAACGGCCCCAACAATGGATGCTAATGGCGACGCGTCGTTACGCACTCGACTTGCCGCCATTATTAATGCTTTCGCTGCTACGTGTGACAGGTACGGATAGACTATTCTCCGGCAAATTACGGTTATACGCGGGTGTTTTCAATTGCTGTATGGTTAGGTTAGGCGGTGGTTGAATTTTCAGATAGCTTCACAGATTATAAGAGTATCAATTATTACTGTTTATTAAAACACACAACATTTTTTATTATGGTACACCGCATAAAACAATAATGACAAACACATTTACAACTAGTGGGCAAGAGACAGTCTTAGCAGTTGAAAAGATATTTTCATTTCATATCGAGATCCAAGTGTAAAGTCAAGAAGTTAAGTTCTACGAATAAACTTGCCATTAAAAAACTTATAAGTAGGACAGTATTATGAGAATTTTAACCTATGTCAACATACACAACGTTTTTCCTTCGTACTATTGACCAAAGACAAAAGACTATCAACACCACTTCTTGAAAATCCACTTCACGCTACAAAAAAGTTTCGAGTACCAAATACCTCGAAAAATCAAAGGCATTACTTTGAATACAAAATGTAAATATTCATAATCTATTTGCGATGAGACTAAGCCCCTGGAGGCCGCTCTGAGCCACTCTTGCGCCTCGCAATCGCTTTACGCGCCAAATTTTTGATGTACGAGACAGCTCACAGTTACTTAGACCTGCAAGGATTATGGTCGTGTAGTTTGTGAAGAAGTTGGAGTGCTGGATGTGGCTAGGAAAAGAGAAATGAAATAATGCCGTTTATTTTGTTCTTGTCAAGCATTTAATGCATCAACAATTCAGCATGTTATACTATCTGTGAACATGTTTTGCACTTCTTCGTCGTGTCGATGATACCCAAGATTATTTGAGTCGAATCAGCCTAAGTAATTGGCTTAAAGTATCCAAGTGGTGTGATCTCATAACGTGAAGATATGAGAAATCCTGACACCATCCGTCTTTGATTTAACATAACTTATACAAAGACAGCAAGTACAATAATTATTATCTAGCGACTATTTTCAATTTTGAAAGGAAATATAACGGCTTAGCATGAGTTTTCGTTGTACAGTAGAACCTGCTGTATTCGCTGGTTCTCTTCCAGTCCTACATAATCACAGTCGGCATTACATCTTGACAAAGCGAGCGATTAAACACTCGAGGTGCGATTCGCGCGGGGCGCGTCGCTGCGACTTTTAGCGGAGTGTCGCAATACGCGAGTTTTGTGCTCAAAGGGAACGTTTATATTCACGCAAGTGTCGGATGAAAGATGGCGTTTGATTCCCGCACTAAAGCTCTAAAATAAAGAACGGTTCTGTTGCTAGGTGATTTGGAAGTAAAGCCTCATTTGCCAGGCGCATTAAAGCCTACTGGGTTTGCCCTCAGAGTCCTTTTTTCTATTTTTATTTTGGTAAATTCCATTGACATTATTATATGCGGCTTTCATGTAGCTCGAGCATACAGCACACACGTTAAACATTCAATAGCCGTTTAACACCTAATTCCTTGTTGCAGATCGCTCACAATCATACGGCCCGCGGCCTGGTGGGTACGTTCCACACCAGAATAGCCAAGAGCATGGACGCAGCTACAGCTCAGGTGGACAGGAACAAGGCCGGGGCTACAACAGGGACCATAGCCAGGGCTCCCGCGGCTACAGCCAAGGCAACCAAGACTATAGCAGTCGGAATTACAATCAAAACCAAGGCTACAACCAATCCAGTCAAGGAAACCGATCAGGGTATGGTTACGGCAACCAGAACAGGTTTGGAAACTCAGGTGGTTCTGGCGGATCAAGTGGTTCAGGTGGAGGATACAACCAAAACAGGAGTCATAGTCACGGCTATGAATCACAAGGTAGTCACCAGAATAAATATGGCGGCCACCAAGGCAGCCAGGGTTACACCTCGACAGGTTCCAAGTACGGATCCCAAAGCCAAGGGTACAATTCAGGATCAAGGGATTCAAGGAATAAACATAGCAGCGACCAATCACAGTCAGGATCCAATAGAAGGTACCAAGGATCGAGTCAGGGTGGAGGAAGTGGATCCTGGCAGTAAGATAAGACATTTTTTGTAATAAAAATTGCGAATGACGGAAAAATGACGTGGTTTTTTGAATGTGCATATCGGTAAAGAATAGCTGTCAGGGAGACGGTGAAAAAAATTGTGAAATGTGCGAATGCATTCACGTGTAATTTATAAGCATTTCACATAATAAAAATAGTATAATATTGGACAAGTCAAGTTCTCAACGATCTTATAAATAATTTTCTATATTGTATTAAATACATTTTCAGATTATTTTACTTGAAAAGTGATTGTTTGTAAATGTTGTATATTTTGGTGACAATGAATGACGTATTACAACTTACCTATAATTTTTTGTCCTAAAAAGTGAATTAAAGTGCTAGTTCCGGAGCTATGTTATCCATTCATAGAAAAATACTATTAAATCCTTAAGGGATCATTTTCTTTAATAAATATCTACCTAAAATTAAAATTAGACCAAGTTTATTTTCAATCTTCAACTATCAAAATGTTTTAAATTATTAATAAGTTATTTAAGATACAATTAAATTCAAAACTGGTTGTTTAATTGGATAGCAATCGATAACAATAGGACTAAGCTACAGCTGTAATAGTTATAACTATGGATTTCTAATAGAGAATGTCAAAGGTATTCAAGGTATAATTCCGAAGGTGACCTTACCCGCACACCTCAGCGACGGGACTGCATAATCAGACAGTCCAATTATATACAACGTTAAAACGGTTACCATGTATTCAGTACAATGATGTACAGACCGAAATTGCTTCGTTCGGAAATGGGAGTCCAACAAGGATAACTGTCTCGCACAGCCATCCTACCGGTGCCAGGCCGGTCATACAATAAGGGGCGAAAATAAACTGAAGTTCTGGATTCAATAAACAGGTTTGAATTTCGCTGTATCATCAGCCTATAATTTTTCCTGTGATGAGGCACAGACCTTCTCTTTGTGCGAAGGGGTTGGTTGTAAATCCACCACGCGGGCCCAGTGTGGGTTGGTCTTCAATTTTTGTCGCAGATGGAAAATGTTTTCGTTCTGCGACGTTTTATGTAAATTTCGTCGCCTCGGGAATCGTACCTTAAATCTGCCTTTCTGCCTTCAAAGTGCATAGTTTAATAAATAAATAGATTTTTAAACACTTCACTCTAACACTAAGACTGCTATTACATTCACGAATATTGTATTATAACTTGTGGTTGGCAATTTTGTGAAAAAAAAAAAAATTTTTTTCATAAATTTGTGAAGTTGACCTTGTAATTGCTTTAAAAGTTTTTATAACAATCCTCTTACTGTTTGTATGGCACACAGATAGTTTATAACCTTGATGAACACATAGGATATTTATTATCCCAGTAGTAGGATCCCGTGGAACAATAACACAACTCCACGCCAGCGAAACTGCGGATATAACTAATCCCTATAAATTGAAACTTAAATTTGGAACACTTTTACACGTCACATCATGTTATGTTTTAAAACTAGATGGGGCCGGTGTTTCGTACCTGACTACTCTGAGAAGAAACAGCCGAAACAAACTCGGAGGTCACTGTCTCTTTGAGTCCAGACGGTCAAGCTATATATGAGATGAGGACCATGTCGATTAGTGTCTGAAATGGTCTTTTGAAGAAAGAACCACACGGATTTGAATTAGATTTGTATTTGCTATCCAGTCAGTTCAAGAATTTGTCGTTTTATGACGTGTAAGTAATATTCAACTTCAGGGTGATAAAGCAATTACATGGTTAACTATGACTTAAAGAAATATCAAAATATTTCTTTAGTAATATAGGACATGAGCAATTAGTAGTAATACTTAAAAAAATCTTTTATATCATTGTGGTATTGCAAAAATTAAAACTGATGTGCGGACTTGGCGGTGCACTGCCGTGCGTCCATATTTATTGTATGTAATAATAATAATTTGTGTGTGCAAGTATTTGGACTTGTTAATTGTATTGTAAGGACTAATTATGATACTGCCTGGCTGATGGCAATAGGCTCGCCTCTATTACATGGGACTTATACCTAACTGGCGAAATACCTACACCGCTGCCCACTCCCTTCGGAGATTGCAGGCGTGATTTATGTATGTTAATAATGATAAATGTCAAATATTCTCGGTGTCACGATTGCCGCAATAGTGCGATGAAGTAATAATTAAGATTAATTTTATATAAAAGCAAATGATTTCAGCGAAAAAATCAAAAATAAATAAAACATCAACACCACTATTTGTTTGTTTTGATCTGACCTACTTTTGCCTTAAACCTATTGAAGTATGAACTATTACGACGAGTAGTTTAGGATGATTATTTTTAACAAAGCTCCAAAAAAGCAAGAAAGTAAAGTCCAGTAACTAAATAAGTTAAATTGAAATTCTAAGTCACGGAACCCTTTTGGCTTTACCGGTTAGCAAGGTAACTTTTGTTTCGTATAATGTTAGGTTTTAAACACAAAAACTACTATGCAGGAATACTGGTACCTCTAAAGTCAATATTAGCGTAGAAAATAAACTTAAACTAAATTAAAACACGTTAGTGCACATGTCAAAACGTTTTCCAATATGGCGGACAAAAGATTTTCAAGTGGCGCGCGCGTTTGTGCTCGATCAATAGTTTTTTTTTATTCTTTCACAATCGAAGGTAGGCAATGAAAGGAGCCTCTTGAAGTATGAATGAAGTTAACGGCGATTTTTTAAGATTTTTTGTCCAGGCAGCGTGTAATGGACTGTAAATAATTCATTGCGTTTAGTTCACTAATGCTGGTTTTATTATGTTAGGAGTTATTAGTTTTTTTTCTGGCCAATTTTACTTGCGGATTGGTAAAGAAAAGGTGCATCTATGGAAAGTGCATGAATTTCATCCTGTCTGCTTTCTTATCTACTACAGACTACAGCTGTGTCCTATATATCCCTCATAACTGAAAAACAGTACCTAATCAATTATTAATTAGGCAATGTTTAGATGAAGTCATTTATTGTATTGATATTTTTGTGAGCAAGTCATAGCAGGACGCTTATATATAACTGAAAGTAAAAATAAAAGTAGTAAGAAAGTAGAAGTAAATTACATAATGAATTCATGACATAAAATATATTCCTAAAAGTCTACACTCTACAGTTAACAAAGTACAAGCTGCCTTTTCTCAAATTTCATCAAAAAAACGATTTCTCCAGCAACTACCTATTTATATCCAGCTTCATATGGTCGAAAGAACTATGCGTGGCAGTGGAGTGCGAGTACTACATTATGAGATCGCCACGTCAGTTTTTCTCCAATAAACATTGGCAAACATGGACGTCTGCAAGGTCACTGAGGATGTCGAGTATTAGTTCCCACAGACAAACCGTGAAACCGTTTTATGGGACACAGTTGTAAGTAAAGATTTTTATAAACTTTGTTTTGATAAGTAAACATAAGTACACATGCATACATCAAAGAGTTATAACTTTATTTATTTAATTATTTTTACTTCAAGCATAAAATGGACCTGAACGGAACGTCAACGTCTTTGAAAAGAGATAAGAGGTCGCAATTGGATACAAAACGTCGTGATGACCTTAAAGCTAGACCTACAACTTACAATGGCATCAATGGTGTTCTGACATGTGCGACCTTTTGCTCGTTTCTGCCAATTTTGATTATACTGGTCACTGGAGAGCACATGAAAAAACAGCACATTTGGTACTGCTGCTCTCTGTAACCACTTTAGAAAGCCACTGAATGCAGTCGCATTGGCAAAAATTGGCTAGATGGCATCATTAACTTCATATAAATCAGTGAAACGGGCGCACTATACCTAAATGTTATTTTTGTATAAGATACAAAACCTTTGTTGTCACACCACACCTAATAATCGATATGAAATTTTATCAACATTAATTTACACGAGTTGATCGTGTAGAAAAGAAAGCAAAACTCCCATGCCACAAGAAACTATCGAACTGTAAACTACTAATGGTTTCTGACAGGATCTGCTCAAAGAACAACGTTCACACAACCGCCGAACAATCAGCCAAAGTTAAGCGAATCGCGGCCACTTGACCTTCTCACATCACAATGACTGATCCGTCAAATTCCCATCAAAACGGGAATTGCTCATTCACACTCTACCGACTTAGAAACGCCACTCAAATTCTCAAGACTCGGAAATCAAAAGTCAAAGTCATCTGTCAAATGGAATTTGAATTTAGAATTCGGTAGCACGCTGCGTCTGCGCCGCGTGACGCGTTTCAGAGTCACGCGAGCGCCGCGGGAATGGTGGCGCCACGCTGGCCTTGCGTCCCCCCGCGTCATTAGTACACCCAAATGACAATAGACAAACCTCTGACACATTAATTCATGGTAAAGTGCACATTCTAGATCTTGGTGCCTTTATGGGAAATGAGCAGAGTTATAAAGTTTCCGGTTCAGATGTGATGTGTGTGAGAATGTGGACATATGGGCGGTATGTCGACTGATTTGTTACATTCCGATGGTTGGGGATCGAATGCCATGCGAAATGGAATAGTTAGGTTTGTTATTTGAAATAAGTCAGTCAGGTGGATTTCCCTTTTATGATGGATATGATTGTGTTAAAATGAAAGATTTTATTTTTTATTATTTATTTAATGATATTATAGTACAGAGGTGTTGCTTAATTCTAAACTCGCCAAACTTTTACGTTTGATGGCGAGAGGCGTTCTTTTACATAACAATAAACCACCTTACTTAAATAGCTACTTCTTATAAATTCTAGCCAGTGCCCCGAAAGTCTGACAACCAGTCTTACCAAGGGGTATCGTATTACCCAGTACTAACTGGGTTGTGGAGGTCAGATAGGCAGTCGCTCCATGTAAAATACTGGTATTCAGCTGTATCCGGTTAGACTGGAAGCCAACCCCAACATAGTTGGGAAAAGGCTAGGCAGTTGATGATGATGATGATGAAAGAAGGTAAAAAAAAACAAATCGCGCCTTGAGCTATTTTATGTCGGGTACATTGAGTGGACCACCTTTGTAAGACGACTAAAAAGTCACGGTGTATAGTATCGCTCTCTACTCTGAAAATGGTATCCGTTCCATGCAATGTTGAAAAAATGTTTTTGGAGATAAATGAATTATGAACCGTGTTAGTCACAACTGTGACGTGTTGACGGCATGGTTGGCGCAGTGGTTGACCGACTGACCACATAGCTGCACTGCGTGTCGCGGGTTCGATTCCCGCACGGAACAAATATTTTTTAGCCTACAGGTAGTTGTTCCGGGTCTGGCTGTTTGTCTATATGAGTTTAAATGTTTGTAAACGCACCCACGATACAGGAGATATTCCTAGTGGGGTTAAACAAACTTTATTATTATTTATTTAGACCCAAGCTTGTTGTTCGAGACTATTTGAGATGGATCTACGAACTATAGCTATGAAAAGGTTTAATTTATTTAGAAGATACAAAGGGTAAACTACACCTGTATTTTCTGTCACTTAGCTAGTTAATCAAGATTTAGATAAAACGCTTTCAAGGCCTTATCTTAAATACCAACTGTAGTTCTTCAGGACATAATTTTTCTCAAATTCCGAAAACAGGACGTTCCCATCCTGAGCAAAATGAATGACTTCAATCGGTATCTAAAGCTCAACACAGTAGATAAAATAACAAACAGATGTAGTATTTAACATCTAACCCATATTCATTCACCCAAAAACAAATTAATTCTCGTCGAGTCAACACAAAAACTTACTAACGGCACCGTTTCCCCCCATATTTTACATTCGGAACACGCGCTGTGCTACGTTCTGATTGGACGGAGCTTTTCGGCGGTGATTGGCTCAGAATTTGACAGTAATGGCGTTAACTCGAACCTTGTCTGTCAAAAATGACGTAAATGTTGCATTTGGTTTTTTGATTTTGAATCTTGTCTTGTTAAGTTAGAGTTGCATTTTGTTTGGCGTAGAATACACAGATTTGAAATAAAGAAGTCACATTCTCCCCTCTAGACAGATGTTGCTACATTTTAGTAACAAATTCGCCCACAACCGGTTTGAAAAAGCTATTGTACAATTTTTTTCGTATTATTTCGCCTAATTCATTTGTTGCGCGGTTGGTTAGACATGGAGGGGAGATATAACTCATTTTAAGCTTTTGTTGGCGACTACCGGTTTTTTAAAAGTTGTTTTAGTAAAAGATATCATGATTAATGATCTGATAGGTATGTTTTATTAGTCTGTTTGAGTGTTTTGATTTCAGTTAATGGTTCTTCAGAAAATATTAAGCCACCTATTACGAAAGGTAGGATTATGACTTCATTAGGAGTTCTAAATTTTTTATAAGTTAAATCACAGTCACAATAACAAATTGTGTGTTGGTTTGTGCATTTTAAGTTGATAGTCTTGTTTGATACGGAAGATATCTAAGAACTCATGGAAGAGGTTTAAAGCATCGTGTCAAAATATCAGGGAACTAGCACGAACAGACAACACTTCACTTTTATTTTGGCATTTAGCTTGCGCCTAGTAGAAGAAGGAGGAGTAGGAGGTGTTCGTAGCTAAATAACATCAGCCGCTCGGGGCGACCTTCAGGTTAAGCCGCGCTTGCATAGATTGGTCCGTGTATGGGTGACCACCCATTACATACAGAATTTCTTCCGTGCCTCGAAATGCTAGGCCGTAGGTCCCGGCTGCAATTTGTAGATCTTTGACAGTCTGATAACCAGTCTTACCAAAGGGTATCGTATTACCCAATACTAACTGGGTTGTGGTGGTCAGATAGGCAATTGGTCCTTGTAAAATACTGGTCTTCAGCTGCATCCAGTTAAACATAGCTGACCCCAACATAGTTGGAAAAGGCTAGGCAGATTATGATTTGGTTGCATCTAGTGCAAGTGAGAAAGGGCCTAAGCGTTGACTGATACATTACGTACTTGATTATTATTCATGATTATCGACATAATTCCTAGTCATTTGTCCGCGAGTAAGCTGGCATGTTATATTTCACAGGCGACTTCACTCTCAAGGGTCATATATTTTTATTTTTTTACTTTTTAATAATTCGCGCGGCGCAGCGGTCGAGCCTCAAGCACCCCACTCGAGCACGGACCCAAAAAGTCTCAAAAATCCACCCATGTGTTGCTGTAGTTTTGCCTAAATTGATTGAGGTTCTGTACACCTATAGCGACCTGTATCAATAATAATTAATTGTAGATTAAAGGTCTAGTCGTCGCAAGCGCGACTGCTAAGCATGAGGTTCTGGGTTTGATTCCCAGGTCGGGCACAATGTTATTGGGATTTTTCATCACGAATTTCTCAGTAGCAGCCACGGAGCCTGGATTGGACCCGGATGATGGCAAAATCCTCGCCCTCTATTTCATGGGACTTAAACATAACTGGCGAAATGTGGGTGTTACTATTAGGTACACCTCTGCCTAACCTTTCGGGGATTACAGGCGTAATGTTTTGTTTTTAACCCTTAGCCAGGTAGTGATCACATAGCGACCAATAATTAACCTTTTGAACGCCATTGTCACATATACGTGACAAACAAGCGCGTGCCCTGTACGCAAACAACACAAATATGTGTCGAAATGGTACGTAAAATTGTGGTTTGGCATGGAGGGTACGTGCGTGCTTTTATGCTCTGGCGTTGAAAAGGTTAAAAAGAATTTGATTACGTAACAGGGCATCGTGTTACACAGTAACGGATTTGTGGAGGTCAGATAGGCAGTCACTCCGTGTAAAATACAGCGGCACCAATTAATGTGGAAGACGACCCCAATATATTTTGGGAAAAAGCTCAGCAGATGACGATAGAAGTTGATAAATAATGGTTCAACTTAATCTTCCAGCAGTTCAGTGGGCAATATTGTTTTTGTTTACTCTTTCAAAAGTTTATGCTGTCAGGTAAACTATGCCATAGTTAACATTATAGCCCAAATATGCTGCATTTTTTTTGGTAATGGTAGAAACTGGAAATGTTACCTAGGTAGGTACCGAGGTAGTTTCCCATGAACTAAAAAAACCTCGTCGTAATCATGAAAACTGCACCACCTAATAAAAAAAAACGTTTGCACAGTCGACACACCAACCAAGGAACCCTAAGCTCAACAAAAAGCTGCCTCATTTGACGCTGTGAATTATTATGTATTTTGGAAAAATCCATTGTTTCGTAATCTCCCCCCGTCCTCGTCTCGAGTGCCCATTCAACCGGCTGTTGCAGGCCCACAATTATGGCATGTGCTGAGGTGCCAACGCATGTACTTGTGTAATGAGCTACAATGAAAATCGTTGCGTTTTTCTATAGTGGCTATGTATTTAGGGCATATATGTTTGTGTAAAGTTACATTGTGTTAAAAAAAGCGGTTGAAAATTCAGTGTGAGTGAAGGTACAACATTGTTAGGGGAAAGAAAAGGTAGTAAAATAAAAATGAAGTTTGCTTGTCAGATTTTATTTATGTCAATAATATGTTTCTTAAGCAAGGTGGTCCAGTCGCAACAGCTCCGACTTACGGGTCGTAAGTTTATTCTTCTTCTTTGCGCGTCGATCTGACCAATGGCTAGCCTATGTAGCCTCCTTGATGCCCATTCAGTCGACTGTTGCAGGCCCATAATTATGGCACATGGCTGAGGTGCCCAGCCAACGCATCATGTACTTGTGTAATGAGCTATAATGATCACCAGTACTTTTTCTATAGTGGCTATATGTGCTTAGAGGCTGTGTGTGTTACATTGTGTTAAAAAACGGTTGGAAGTTCAGTGCGGATAAAACTGTTAGGGTAGGTAGGCATTGGCTCACGAAATATGGAAGTATAACTACTTTATCAAAGTACATTGTTTACAAACTCCAGAGCTGCTACTGAGAATTCTCTATCTCAGACGCATTTTGCCCAAGACCTGAATCAATTAGTTTTTGTAGGTAGGTACTTACACAAAATTACTTTCAGATTTTCGGACAAAAATGAACCTCACAGAATTGAGATTTAACTCTTCATTGACTACTTAAAGGTACCTACAGAAAGTAGCAGTTACTAACTTTCACAATCATTCACTTATCGGAAAAGCTTTCCGCAATAAAAAATAAAGCACCAATGGCGACCGCTAACCCGATTCATACATACAGCCACAATGGCATTCGACATCAAACGTAAATGTCCTTTGTGTGCAAAGATCGCGATATTTCCCCATTGTTTCGGAACGCGCCATTAGCAGGCAACAATCGTACAAATGAAAGCGCGCCAAAACCTCTCAGCTGTCAGATCGCGCGCCATTTTCCCTCGAGAGGATGAAAGTCGTGCCTTTGCCTTTAAAAGTAATCCTTTACGTCCGTTCTCTTTGTGTTTAACTGGAGTAGAGTATCAAGAGCCGTACGTAAAATACTAGCGTTGAGGAGGCTACAGGATTTTTGAGAACTTTGTAAATAGGTTACGGTATATAAGAAAGTACTTACCGGCTTTAAGTGCTAAGACTGTATTATGTTAAATCTATTACCATAGATTTTACATTATTTTTATACAACTTTCTTTCCCTGTCGAACACCTAACCTGATTATTTTAAACTTAAGGATTCCACAATGCGGTCAGTCAAAAATACTAAACTGACCCGCATTGTTGGGAAATAACCGTTTTCCTAATCCTAAATAATTTTATAATTACGAACGTGAGTTTGTTTATCACGCCTTAGGGGACATGGAATACTTTTCAGCCCAGTAGTTCCTTCGTCTCCGTGGGATAATTTACGCACTCCACGCGAGCGAAGCCGCGAGCAAAAGATAGTGATGGTTATAAAACTGGTAGACTCCCAGGGTAGACTAGATTTGAACTGCAAAACAAAAGAGAGGCTACAATATATTGACCTTCGATTCAAACTTCTTGCGAAATAATTTTGTAGGCTACAATAACAATAGGCTAAAATAAAAAAAATGATAGACACCATAGAACTATAGGCCACAGACAAAGTTCTTGAAATGAAATCAAAACAAACATCAATTTGATTTCGTTATTAGATTCATTAGAACATAATGATATGAATTGTTATAATGAGCGCTCTAAAAAAGATTAAGGTGCGTTCATATTAGTTGCTGCAAAATCAGACATTTAAATATTTTACGAGCGATAGGCGGGACAAGACGAAGAAAATCGTATAATAATCTACTACTTTGTAACAAGTCGGTACCGTATGTATAGTGTGATAGGCCCGCTTGTCAGGTCGCGTTCGTTTGTGTCAAAATAAAACATGTCGCCATTGACGTTCGAGATCAAAATTTTTGTGTAGCAATATTCCCCATGGCCTCTCTATTACACTTTTAAATCTCTTTGTGCAAACTTATTTGATTTTATAGCTATAGGTAAGCTCCAGAGGGTATAGACAAGTGGTCGTGACATAATCTTTCCGTCTGTTTATGTGAATCCAATAAATTGACTGACAGACAATATCACTTTGTCTAGTCCCGTTATGTCGTTCGAATGTCTCGTAAACACATATAATAGAATGTCACTTTATATCTATGTATATTCGATTTGTTTGAAAACATCCTTCTAAGTTTAAAATATTTTCACCATTATGGTTTTTTTTTTCTATTTACATATAATAAACTAGCTTTTAATACTAGAAAATTCTGTAGAATTATTTGGTATTTATGTATTGATAATAATGTAGTAAAAATTATCACCTTTATACATAACTGGTTTGTACATTAAATGCTTAGCTACAGATTTCTGCTTTTGAAACCTAGCAAAAGACTTACGTTCCCTTAAATCTTCGGCAGTGTCAGCTTACGGTTTTTGATAGTCACTTCAAACTAAATCGTCTCGAACAGTCTCCTAATTATTTCAAACAAATGTGAATACACCTTTATCAATATATCGACGCCACCTGTCATCGCTTGGAGGGTTGTCAAAATAACGTTCGATACAGAATGGACTAAAATAAAAGAAGAATTATTGAACATTCGAACAATTTGCCGAGTCATTGCTGTGCGATCGACGGATCGACGATGATGTGGAGATGCTTGGCGCTGTTCGGAAAACCATTTGACATATAATTCATAATATCTACCAGCATTTTACATGGCTTATAACTTACGCCTTTTTATTGCATAAACGAGAATGCTACAATTATACATACTTAGCATACGTTCAAATAAAAAAAAGAGCTATGAAGCGTGGCCTGCCTGACTTTTTTCATTTTATTTTATTCAAAAAATAGCGGCCACACATGAACCTGTATTAGTCTATAGCTGGTATTACTGCAATCTAGTTTTGTATAAGACAAAATCTTCTAAAGCGTCACGTTTCTGAAATATAAGCCATCAAAGTTACAATCTTCGTCATCAACACAACCTTTATAACCTTGATAAGAATTTTTTTTTTAATTTTTGTCAGTCTGTTTGTTCCGACTAATATCCGAAACGGCTGGACTGAATTTGACGGATCTCTTACTGCCAGATAGGTGATGTTATAAGGAGTAACTTAAGCTACTTTTATTTTAGAAAAAAATATTAGGATTCCGTGCAAAAAATTAAAACCCATGAAATTTTTAACAAAATCCGATTCAAATAATAAAGTAAAATTTTTATAATAATTTCACGCGGACAAAAGTCGCGGGCAACAGCCAGTTCCCAAAATTATATTTTATCAATTTCCTGTAACACTACGGAACCAGCACTCACGTCAGATCGCAGCGGTGGTCGTGACAGACAGGCGTGAGCTAACGAGGTGCGCGCCACCGAGGCACACTGCACACCAGCCCCGAATCGTGAATGTGTGAACTGTTCACACTGACTATATTATATGCTGTTGATTATGTACTGGCCGTGTGAAGGGGACTGCGTTTTCCGGGATGACAGGTTCAGTACCTATTGGCAAAATTAGTCTTTCACGCTTCTTTGTACATGTCCGTAAGTTCCTTGTTGGACAACTACCCACCCGATTAACACCCGACAATTAGTGAAATACTAGTATTCAGCTGCATCCGGTTAGAATGAAAGCCGACTCCAACATATTTGAGAAAAGGCTAAGGATGGGCAGATGATGATGATGATGAAAAATAACCAATCAATGATGATGAAAAGTAATCAAATTAATAGTGAAAACTGCATCAAAATCAATTGCGTATTAGTTTATTGGGAATCCACCATATTGGATTTAGAATGACGATACTTAGCTAACCATGCATTGTCATCCAAACTATACGTGTGCAAAATTTAACAGGTCAAATTAAACTTCTAAGATTATTACATAGTTTGTTGGTTACAGGCTAATAAAAGCGTGTTAAAAAAGACATTGCAATGCCTTTTAGCGTTGTAACTAACTACATATTATCTTTTACAAAGCTCTCGTAATCATCACCTTATCGGGCTCCAGCAGTCCACTGCAAGACATGACCTCTCCAATCGCAAGTCATTCCGTTTGATTTTCGGCAACTCCCATCCAGCTGCTATCAGCCACCCTTCGAAGACACCCCTTACTCTCCCGGGTGACCTGAAAGTCTCCTAATTGTCTATCTAAACCCTATGTACCTAATGTTACCTATCTCAATTTGTATGTCTTTAGATATGTCAGAGAAGTGGGGACTTAACATCTACAATCCATATAGATGTATTTTACTAAGTATTCCATCCCTAAGTTATTACCCTGCATAGTACTTACCTACTCCGCTCCGTTACACAGTCTGAGCACAATAAACCCACATACTTATTCTACCTACTCAATCAATGTACTACCTACATAAAGCAGAAAATACCTACCAATTCTATGAAAAGTAGAATCTACTGCGACTGACATAATTAGATCTAGTCAGAATGCAATCAAATCAATTTAAAGAACCTCAAGCATCCTGAACTCTTGATACAGACAACCACAACTCATAAGCCCGGTCCTGAATGAACCAAAGTCCTCGACGCCTCCTAGTTCGGCAGTCGTATAAAAATAAAACAACTCGTCAAAATACTAGGTTCTCTAATAAATTCATTACGACGCACGCCCGTGCTCTATCGATTGTGGCCTCTTTGCCCGAACGTGCCAGAGACAATCGACGCTATGGCGCTTCTCTACGCAGCCATAGACAGCTATAAATGACATAGAAACTGGCTTGTGTCAGCCTGAATTAGATTTTAACGTCGTTGGGGTAGGGTTTGGTTTCGTTCGTGAGAAAAACGAGAAAGGGCGTTCCAAATCCAAAGTAACCGAAAAATAAATGTTCCGGTCAATGTTAAGACCTTATCCCCAAATTCAACTTTACGTTCTCACACAAAGAGTTCCTATTTGCACAATGTTCAAGGGGGGTATAAAACCTTTTTGTTGGAAAACTCCGCGCTCTTTGTCTCTGACTCACTGTCAAGCGTACTTGTGTTTTCCCGCGTTTTTTGTTCTAATTAGTCAGGCCCGCTCTCGACCTCCGCTGCGCTCCTGCCGCGGCTGCCACCGACGGAACTGTCGCCTATGTTTTGTGAAGATATCACAAAAAGTTCACGTGGCTTCGTCGCTTCATTGTGATTCGGAAAATTATTACCTTATGGCTCCAGCAAAATGTAAATCTAACTATTATGCTAGATAGACTTTATTAGAGTGACTGTCTTGGCAATTTGGGTTTTCGTTTAATTTCTTAGGATGTCATTAATATCAACAAGATAGGTAGGTAATATATGATTTTTGAGAATGTTTCACCCAAGCCTATGTCTAAACAATAATATGACGTCAGAAAAGTTTTGACAGTCATTCAACATCACCTACCTAGCCTTTACCCAATAGGTAAGACTGTCACACAGAAAGTCTTATCGGATGCAGCCGCAGATACAGCTCATAAGGTACCAGTATTTAGGTAACTGGGAAACCCGTACCCCTCAGCTAGACTAGTTGTCAGACTTTCAGGCTGTAGTAAGTATAGGTATGCATTATGCATTTTCACTTCACTCAAAAACACATAACAACCTCAATAAAATACCTGAATACAATAATTACAGCAATTACAGGACCCTCTGCAAGTCCCCATGCATTTACAGTAAGACGGTCTCCTTAACCCCATGAATGGGGAATCTTAAGGCGTAATGGTGTCTCACCCCCTTCGTATTCATGGCGTACCATAAATACGAATAATATTCGCAAATTTGTTTACAGATCGCGTACCCACGCACAATACGCGGTATTTCAGCGAGGGGAAATGGGGGAGAACCTTGGCTTGTTTTCATTGGGGACTTTTTGCATGAATCTCCTTTTTTTAAGCGATTTTGATGATGGTTGTAGGCATAAATCTTGTAAAAATCTGGCTGGACAGCTTTTTTGTGAGTTAGACGACAGATTTACTTTTTCTTCAAATACTTACATACCGGTTTCATATCCGTTACGAAGAGGACTTCCACCTGATATTAATCACGTGCATTCAACGACTTAACAATGAAATCAGTTACAGCCAAACTTTTACATCGTTACATTAATTTTATTTTATTTATTTATTTAATTCAGATCCATAGTCTTAACCTGTTGTGGGTAAATAACAAAATTACAATAAATAAACAATACCTTTATTTTAATTGGCGACATGGACGTCTGCGCGCACATGTCTACCCGCCTAGTAGTCAGCCTGATAAATGGCCCAACAATTTTGTCCGCTAGTGGAGCTAGAATATTGTTAGATTAGCCCTAACATGTCAAAACATGATTCTTATCATAATCATGTCGTCTCTTTCGTTACAAGCTGACTAACAGTCTTTCGCGCGACTAACGGTATATCAACGATTGCTTAGTTACTTAAAACGTCTAACTTTGCACTTGCCCATCTGTTAAAATATACAGTTCCTAAATTACCCTAGGCTGATAAAATTTTCGTATTATCAGCCTAAGGTATCATATATCATATTAACATTAATTACATTTTATGCCTACCTCTTTGTGTGAAGGTTCCAGAAGCTTATTATCGCTGCTAAGCTGGGCCGGTTCTTTTGGTAGGAATCAAAGCTTAAAAAGCTACCATACTCACCTTTTCTATAACGATATCTGCAGATAATCTGATCTTTTGGCGAAATAAAACTTCGTTCGAGACACCTCTAAATCACAACACCTAATAATTTCACACCAGCCGCTTCCGAATCTAAAAAACTACCAATATTTATCTAAATCTACCCTTTCCCGCAGTTTGGACAATAGCCCGCGAGCACACGTGCCGTATCTGTCGATCGATGGAGCGCACAATCGCTGCTCCCGCCATCTTTTATTATCGTCTGTTCTACGCGGACACGGAAATATATTCGTTGACAAATCTGGCGAGAAACACACATGCTGTTGGGGGTAATTTCTTAATATTAACATCACATTACGCTTGTAATCCTCCAAGGGTTAGGCAGACTTGAACTAGTACACCCACATTTCGCTAGTTATGTTTTAGTCCTGTCTAATAGGGGGACGACCTGGGAATTGAACCAAAGACTTCATGCTCTATAGTTGCGCTTGCTCTAGAGCCGCTAGACCAACGAGGCTGTCTTTTCTTTATTTATTCAAGTGCTTAATTATACCACAGGTTATCGTGCTACCCAGGGTTGTGGAGGTCAGATATGGGATAAGCAATTCCTATGCATTGTATTACTGGTATTCATCTTCATCCGGTGAGACTAGAAGCAGAACCCAACGTAGTTGGTGAACAGGCTAGGCAGGTGATGAGAATTATGAATTATGCTTCGTCGCTCGTCTTTGCCAGGTTATTACTGCTTTAAGAGTAGGGTTGGCCTTGGTTTAGACTATTATCTTCTATTCTCTCACGTTGGAGTACCTGCGTGGTATGTTTTGTTCAGTTGGCAGGGTAGTAAGGAACCTAACTCTCGGGTGCGCAAGTACACCCCAGTTTTACATTTTCTGCCTACGTAATGAACCCCAATCACCTGAAAAAAGTCAAATAATCCTTGTTAAAGTTCTAAAAATCTCAGTGTCAAAGCGAAAAATCAAAGAGATTGTTTTGGAAACAATTACATATTCGCGACTTATAAGACCCTTGCGAATCCTACAAGAATGTTCATCCCATCCGTCACCTGAGACACAAATCCTAGCAATATATTCGTATAATCTGTTCGAGAGGCCAATAGTTTTCAATTTCGACCCCTCACCAGCTCACCTGTGTGTTTCACTTAATCCATCGTTTTATTAGCGAGACCCGTAACGACTCGCACGTGTACCCTTACCCTGCCTTTGTTCTATCAAAATGACTGCTCGAAGTCCAAGCGATATAACCCCTTTCAAAGTTATACGAAAATCAACTATATATGAACAAACCGAGAGTTTCAATTTCAGAGACACGAGATTCCGTGTGAGCTTTCTCAACGGCGCGAAGAGCCATGTTATTATTTCGTTTTGGCGGGCCGTGAGTCCGTGACTGACGTTCAAAGTCGGTGTTGCCATGCGGAATAAACTGTAATGCGAGTTATGAAAGATTATGGCGTAATCTGGGAATATTGAAGACAATAAGAACGAGCTTACGTTTAGAATAGGGGTGATGTAAGCGTTTGTTACTTTTATTGTTTGAGGGGCGTGATTGACTGACATCGCGATGTTTTTGTATTGTTAAATGTTGGAATTATGCGTCTTTATATGCTATCTCTTAAGATTTTTCCTCCCAAATTAGATATCTTACACAATGTCAATTTATTGTCTTTTTTGAGACTTGAGATTTGTTTGCCATTTAATTTCTTTTTAACCGACTTCAAAAAAAGAGGAGAAGTCGGTGACAAAAAACTTAATCAAACAAACAAAAGTCACCGACTTCTGAACCTCAAGTTATTTTTCACTTTTTTGTGTCTTTGATGTCGGTTTTTTCATTTAAACTTGTCGCAATTTAGTTCCAAGTAAACACTCTTTATTTCAATGTTGAAGACATTTTTTTTATCATTTATTTTATTTACTTATGCCTATTCTAAGTACCTAGTTTTTTGAACATGATTCATTTTGTTGCACTGAATTACTTAAGGTGAAAGCGCCAGGGTAGCCCGCGGTATTCAAATTTTCTTACGTATTTTGCCATTTGCAGGTCAGTGTCAGGTTGTATGTTGATGAAAAATAAATCGCGCAAGTAACTTGTATGAGGTTACAGAAATATAATCATTAAATTCATCAATACAACCCTCTAAGTTCATTTAACCCCATTAAATGTTTTTTTCAGGAAATAGTTATTTAAAATGTTAATCCTAATGTCACAATGACTTATTCTCTTGATTTAAAAGAAATACAAGTCTTTTTACTAAATCTATGAACGACTACCTTTGGCCAATAACGACACAAATCTACCTCGCAGTTAATTTTCTTCAGGAGTTTTTTCCCATTTTTATTTGACCACATTTTCAAGATGTAAAGTAGATAGAAATGACTATGCCTTTGTATGCAAATTTTTCAAAGTCGGTGTAAGCATTTTCTCTTTGAAGCGAGTACTTGAGTTACGAGTGTTCTACCCAGATATATATGTCTATTCTCGTAAGACTTGACCCCATCATTTTGAGGTCCACTTGAGGATCAAAGGGGCTCAAGAAAGTTCTCAAATGAAAGTCCAAATAAAACTCATTAATTTTATTAATTTTATAAATCGAAATTCATTACACCTTCCTTCTTCAGTATAGTTACAAATTCCTTCTCATTAATACTATTATTTATAATTATAATAATAATTATTAACTCCCCCTAAACCTACAAATTATACATCGACCTAATTTCTCAGAACATATAAATTAAGTTGAAAAACGTTAATTACAACTCCATTTTGTTACAACTGACGAATTACTCTAATTTTTATTAAATTCTTATTGCTATTATTTCCTTGCCGGATTGCGCGGGAAAATCCGCAATCTTAGCGCGATGTTGCCGACCTTTTCAATAAAAAAATCTAATTTTAATTAATATTTACATTGCAGCAATACGCAGGTTTTAGTTCGTAAAAAAATAAAAATTGACTTAAGTACACAATAAGATTATAAGTAGTGATCAAAAATACTGAATGAAAAGTTCAAAAGTTATAATCATCGGATTGGCTGCTATTTAAAACAAAATTACCTATTGAATAGACTTAAAAGAAAACACTGGAATGCAGACAAGTAATAGAAGTAGAAATGTAGTAAAAAGGAATGAAAAATCCTGTTTATTATTATAAATTCGTTGTTTGATAGTTTTACTCTTGTAATAAAAAAACTAAAAATAACTACTTGAAACATCAATTTAATGTGTTTAAACTCGGTTGACTTTTACTTAACCTAAAATCAAAGATAGTATCTTTCAATATAACTAAAAATAAAACATGGATTTTTCGGATACTAATTTGTTGTTCTTAACGGCATCGAGACTATTTTAATGTAAAAATAGAATTCAACCAAGTTAAAACCATAGACAGAGATTGCACAAAGGATGTCACCCGTACTCGCTCATGAATTCTACGAGCGATCACAACTATTTACATTAGATGTATCTACACACGCAAACACTGACTCTTTTTTAAAATTATTTTCTATTCACACAACAATTAGCTACTTTTTTATCAGTTATTTACAGTAATGCACCTACAGCTGACGTAGAGATTTTCACCACCGACTTTCAAATAATAAAAAAGGTGTATGTTACGGTAATTATTGCAATATAAGTTCTATTTTTGGAATAATCATATTTTTTTCACAATTACTTTCACCTTCAACTATCCTTCAATAATAAATAAATGAAGGTACTTTAATAAAAAAAAAAAAACAATAGCAACGATATTACAATCAGTTTAGTGGTGAAACACTCTTTAAAATTCATTACGTATAATAAGCAAAACAATTGTGCTTTTATCGCATAAAAACGGAGACATCAACCATGAAAATGTAAGTTTGGCACTCTTATTTGAAACCTGAACAGAAAAATATTTATCCCTACACTTACCTATTAAAAATCTGTGACATCTACTAAAGAAAAACATTTTACCATAACTCGCAAGACACGCAATAGTTATCACTACAATACTAATAAAAAAAAGACAGAAAAAAATATTTTTTTCTTCAGGTTTGTCTGTCAGTAAAAAGAAATATCACAAAGAATCAATTCAAATCCTCACGTGTGCTTAACTAAAGCTAATACTAATTATTTACACATTACCCTCCTCCCGTTTTGCGGTTTTCACCGACTTTGTCCACATTACTCATCAACACTTTCGAAATTTCACTATTTTTCTAATCATTGTTCGTTTTGGAAGCTGCAGCCAGCGACGCTTCACCCGAGACAGTGTTCTTAGAAGAAAGTTGTGGTTTCAGGACTTATAACACAAATACAAACTGACAATGATACATCGAAACCGGTAAAGAAACAGGGAACATTATATATAATACGAAACTGCTTTTTAGTCAATTTCTGAGTTAATAAAACAGATTTAGCAACTTTAAAAAAAATTGCAAGGTACAAAAGTAATTGTCAAACGCAACAATCTAATCTTACCCCAAATTCAGGGAAAATATTTTTAAAGTACAATACCGATGAATTAAGATGATACATACGGCCTTACCACAAAAAAAAAATTGCGGCAAGGGCAGAAACAATCATTCAGCCTACCCAAAAACGAAAACTAACCATAGTTTTAGTTTTTTTGGTTAGGTTACAATTGATTTTAATCAAAATACATCTCTTCTTTGAACATTGTCTCGTGGTAAAGCTGTGGGAACTTCTACCAGGCGCGGCCCTGCAGCGGCAGGTATCCTGAGCACTGCTGTTGGTAGGCCGTTGGCTGGCGGTACGACGACACGAGCGGGTTGCTGCACGCCGCCTGCGACGGCTGCGGGGCGGAGTACCCGGACGTGGGGGTAGCGCAGTGGCTGTGCGCGGGTGACGACGACTCCCCGGAGCCGCAGGGTTTCCCGTCCTTCACTAGGACGGGAACTGCCACTCGTCGGGGCGATGAGGATGACTGTTGGAGGAGATTTGATTAGTAACAGAAAACTCAAAGCATTTATGTTAATTAAAACATTTATACGCGTTTGCAATTGTCAAGCAGTCGGTCAGTTAGTCACAAAATTGAAGCTAGTTGCCCGCTCCAATACTTCGTCCCGGAACGGGTAGAATCCCCATGGACACATTTAAAAAGACGGGACACATCTATTTTGCACTAAACTGATGAAACTAACTGCTGTTTGCGCGTCGTACCTCTGCGTTCGTTTACACATTACATCTCTCCACTTGACCCGTTAGGGCTGAAGTTTCTAAAAATCTCTCGTTAGTCCACCTTTACACACTTCAAAGCTCATTCTAGTAACTATCTTCAGTAGTTTATACTTTTTGTTGTCAGATACGGAATCGTTTTGAAATTGTAAGATTTTAAACAAAATACAAAAGAATCTAATTCAAATTCTCTTTAAAAAGCGATGGATCAGCGATTTTTTTCCTTTCCATGCCCACCTTAACAACCTTTTCAAAACAAGGCACTCTACTATCTTCGGTATAGTATGTGCATTATCTGCCATTTGATAACGGACCTTTTTTTTTGCCAACGTCTTGCAAAATTTGATTTTAAACAAAGTTTCTCTCCTCAACAAAACGACATCAGAATTAATTAAATAACTACAAAATATAAGAATGAAAATCCCATGAAAACGAACAAGTCATTAGTAGGGCGGGCGGCGCCCAGCGAACAATCAGAAGGTTGACGGTACGCCCGCCCGCCCCCGCCGCGCAAATTGAGCCAATGTTCTACACACGACAGGGTTACTACACAACTGTGCTGTGAGTTGGCGTAGTTAGTTTTATAATTAAAATAACTTTTGGCCGTGGCTTCACCCGCTTAGAAGTAGGAAATTATCCCAAGGTAACGTAGTAACTGGATAAAAACCATGCCGTTTAGTAAAAAGCCTATGTGTTAATCCAGTTTATAAACTATCTGTGAGCCAAATTTCATCAAGTTTTTGCGCGAACGAGTAACAAACATCCATCCAGTATAGCATAGTAGTAAGATAATTATAACTTAACGTTAAATTTTACTTCAACTTTTTATGTAGCTGTGAAAATTTTGAGAGTACCAAAATTATTTAAACTTCAGCTATAAACGTTGGTGTGTCGTCGTCTTCATCACTCACTCATCGTTCAGGTTCAGGCCTCCTGCCGTTTGTGCCATTCCTGCCAGGTCTGCGCGAGTCTGAACGATCGTGTCTCGATGTTTTTATTTTATTACAACGAAAACGGCTTTTCGTAAATTACATTACTTGTAGAATAGTATGATATTAGACTAAATTCGTATCTACCACTCATCTCACAGAACTTTAGACATACTGACATGCAAAAATAAAAGATAAATCCGAGCCAAGATGACGACACCGTGGCTAAGTTTTGCCGCAGTGACTACTCTTATAGCTTGAGGTTTATAACAGAAGAAATGCCGCATATAACTTTGTGCATTATTTGCATCTGCATTGAATACAGTTTACTACTTTTAAGGTCTATTTATTAAAAACTAGTGACCCGGATTAACGTTTCGCACAGTTTTAATGACTTGACAAACATCGAGATTTTGTTTTTTGGTGCGTAAGTTAAATATTAATGAATCATTTAAAATGTGTAGTTATACTTGGTGGCTTAGGTAATGGTTTCATTACTTTCAACTGTATCAATGCGTAATGCGTTGCGTAGAGCAGCACAATAACGCAGTAGCAGACACGAAATAGCACTTTACTTCATAATATGTATAGAAGTGCTTTGTAACTCTTTTCAATCAAAATCACGCAATCACGTTTAACAATCACAATGGTTTTCTCAATCGTTAAAAATGGCACAAGATACCATCTCGCAAGGCTTTCGCACGGCAGCCCTATTTCCCGCGAAACATAATTCTAATTGTCACGGGGTTGCCAGATTTGGAAAGTGCGGGTCCCGTATTTTGTTTCCCATTGAGGAGCGCAGCGGGAGATGCTATCGAGTGGGCAAAGTCTATCGCCTTCGCAAACAGGGGTGGCCCCCTGGCACCACGACGCGACGTCAGCGACGATTATTATCGCTTACACGTTAATATTCATTATTCATTAGCATTGTGTAAAGTTTTATGAATTAATAATGTCACGTCGTCGATCAGTTTTGGTTTTTTTGAAATAAAAAATTGTAAGGGGTCGTTAAAAAGTAAATAAAAGATATTACGAAAAGAGAGTGCAACTGTATCTGCGCACATACATGTACTATAACATCCACAGAGCATCATATATAAATAACTTCTCCCGCATCGATGACAGGTCTCAGCTCAGATTGGCCGCCATGATGGTCGAAATTCGGCCTGGCCGACTTTAATAAATGGAATACGAAAAAAAGCTATGAGATTGGAATTACTACCAACGGAATTCATTTACAATTAAACATTATTCATTGTGTTATTTACTTTGCCGTTGACGTTTTTAAGCTATGTGTTTCACCTTCAAAATATTTCTGATTATGATACAAAAGATTGTTACAATTTATTGGCATTGGCTCAATGTGCTAGTCGCCATCGCCTATAAAATGTAAAAAAGATTCAGCCTGACATCCGGCCCGCCATCTTTGTGCAAAAACGGAGCACGCTAGACGCTAGGAGACGCCAAGCATTTTTGTATGGTTATGTTCTAAATAAATTATTTTCTACTTTAAAAAACAGTTTTAAAACACAGTTGAAGTGATGATTCAACTTCCTATTGTCATAAGACTGACAACAGTAGCTACAACATAAGTTTATCAGAGTCATTTTGACTGGACTTACCTGATTGTGTTGGTTCTGTTCCGCCATCGCCTTCTCCTTCGCTTGTCTCTTACATTTGTAGCGGTGATTTTGAAACCATATTTTGACCTGCAACAAACAATATTGCTCAAGAAAACAGTAAAAATAGTTTTAGTTCTGATGATTTTTGGTTTCCGTGAAGATTATACCATTTTGAACTTTTTTTGAGAAACTTACAACACTTTCGAATTTTAACTACTACTACCAATGTAGTGGCAAAAAAATGGCAGCGTATTACCCTCATTGCAAACATATTAATGATACGAAATGATAAACTACCAATTTCTGCATATAATGGCAAGATAGGATAGCATTATTAGGGAGAACTCATAAAAGGAGCCACTAAAACCAAGTAGGTGACACCGCTATTTCAGAAATATCAAAACGTGAGAAGAAGCTACCGACTACGAGTTCTGCCTACCCTATTGAAGATAATAAAAGTAGTTAATTATGTGTAGCACCCCAATATTGTACTTTATATATAAGTAGGTATAGGTAGTTGCACATCGTCAATTGCAGTTCTACGAAAATTGCTAAAAATGGCGGAGTTACAGATGTATTGTTATAAATTCGTGACATCACAAAGAATTTAACGATATTACATGAAACTCCGACTGGTTGATTGAGAGCAGTCCCAATGACTTTCAGCTTTTTAAACCGTTCAAACGTTGCAATGATTGAGAGAACGAAAGCAATTACCGTGCTAATCCCATCCCAAACGCGTGACGAGTCAACAGGCGAAGTCAGTGCCTCCCTGAAATTAGCGCTAGGCCGAGCCCGGTCAACACTCCACCTTAATGACGAAAGAATAAACATGCGCTGTTTGCTCCACCGAGCGGCCAGCCTTTGTCTACGCACGCTCCCGACGCAGCGAAATATACACTTTATTTATTATTTATACATCGAGAGCGTTTCCTCGTGTTTATTCTATGAAATGGATGTGTGTTCCCCTGTACCAAGATCTCCTCCCGTTACGATACCAAACATTCAGTTCTGCGCGCCAACTTATTGTTGATACAACCGTTATAAAAACAAAATCGTTACTAGTTACTAAATACTGGCCACTAGACAGTTTATTGGTCGTTTTTTTCTGTTTACTCTATGGCGCTTTGTTGTGGGAACGTTGGCAGCAGTGACGCGCGCTTTTGTGATGCGTTCAGGAATGATGCTCGCTAGGTTATTTATGGAGGAGGTGAGAGTTAATGAACGGGCCCCGTTGGCGGGCGTCGCTTATTGCACTCCGCCGAGGCTTGGACGCTCTCGTGTGGAGTACTTTCTTTCAATCTCCTTGTGCATAATGCTCGGTGTTGGCTCGCACGCACTCTACGCCCGAGTGCGCCATTCACTTATTTGTTTTACATCTAAACGACTGTTGTTACTCGTCGAGTGATGAGACATTTCGGGTGTGTCCGAGGGCTTTCGTGCTTGAGTTTACACCCACTTAGCTGCCAAGCGTGATGTTTTTCTATTATGCTATGCTAACTATGGACCGGCTTCTGGATTCCGTTGCGGTATTTTCTTAATTATTTATTTATTCGGTAACTACAGGGGACATTCCCACAGTTTTTTAGAACGTATAATTTGATTGTTGGCATTAAAAAAAATTACGTTCATTAAAACGAAAAAGCGGCCACCCAGTCAGCTGTCATCGTTACAATACAAGTCAATTTTGGCGCCGATGCCTTTCCTTCGTCAGAAATGCGTGGCTATCCGAATTAAAACCTAACCCTCAAGTTATAAGGTTGGAAATGGTTTCTTACATCATTAGAAATTTTAATAGTATGGTATATGGATCCCGCGTAGGTGTTCCGTTTCTCTGAACCATGACTCGGAATATCGAGCGACAATTATTATAAATAAAGCTGCACTCGTGTTTGTTTAGCTCTTCATTTGCTGCAGACATTTTTTCCAGCGATGAGTTTTACGTTTTAATATTTGAAACGTTTGCTGACAATGGCTCGTATTTGGGTTCAGTTGCGTGCTTGAGTGTGCATTAGAAGTGTTGGTAAATCAATTCTTAGGATTTTACAAGGAGCAGTAGCCCAAACATTTGACCAGTTTAGTTTTAAAGTAGCCAAGTGAGTTTTTAGGGGGTTTTAAAGCTATTAAATTGACACAGTTTATCTATTTAGAATTTGAAAATATTACAATACCTACATATAGGTACCAAGCTGACGTTGGTGATACTTAGTTGAATCAAACCGGATTGTATTAAGAAATTGCGTTTGCACAAAATACGACGACATTAATAAATATGACAACAAAAATACCGTTAGAATGATTAAATAAACGGCCCCATCGCCGATTCATTTAGAAACGTACGGCGTGTCACTGATTTGTCAGTGCCAGCAGCTTTCACAATGTCTGATTGTCGCACATTATTGTATCAGAAACCTCTGCATCCGACGGCGCGCTGAGTAAACACCGCTCCGCGCCATGACAGAGCATCAATGAGCTTCATTTATTTAGTAACTTATAAAAATATTGAGCAAAAAAACCTACGTGCAACCACAAAACTATTTGACAAACGATTTTCAATCTTATTCGGAAGACGAATTTCAACTTCAACGGTAAAAACTGATTTGACAGATGCAAAATAAAGAATGATACGAGAAGCGAATAGTACGTGAGTGAATGTTGGTTACAAATCAATTCTTGTGGAAGGTGTTTTTTCAGGTGATAGTGAATCTTTTGATTTCTACGTGTATTGTGTACTATTCTTATGGTCAGACGTCAACTTTTTCTAGTAAATTTTTAAACTAGGATTATTTTGCTGATGATCTTTCTAACCTTTACTTTAACGATTAATAGGATTATACGATTAACGGATTCATCCGACCTTTATTCACTGAATGAATCCTAATTTTGGTTAATCCACCCACCACATGTTTTAGATCCTATCTAGTAAATAAAACCTCGAATCGAAGCAATTACACGAACTACATAAGCTTTAAGTATCGTTTAATGTAGCTCCGGCCCCTACCCGTCGACCGTGACTCGTTCCGCTAATATTTACACAACAATCTACCAAATTAATATTTGTAAGTTGTATGCTTATTAAAGTTGGTTTAAAATGTTACTTGTCGAGTTTTGACGACTGTGCGTTTAGACAAATATGCTTTGATGTTGAGATTTAATAATTATTTCGTACTTATCTAAGTTTCGTATCTCTACATATTTATGTTTATTTTGAGGTTAGAAGAACTGTGGCAGCAATCAAATGAACTTAAAAAATGAGCTTACATTCCAAAAATGTGTTCTATTCCTACTTCACTCACAAAACGTAAGCCAGCAAAAATCTGCTCAATATGCCAAAAAAATGCTTCTGTCCGAATCGGTATCTATAATTTGCGATATAATCGCACAAAAAATCCCTAAGATCCTACGCAAACACCGCAATATTAACAATGGGACATTACAATTCAAATAATGCCCCTTACCTGTGCCACAAAGGGCTGTGTCAGGTGTATCATCCGCTTAAGATACTATTAATCCTTCATAATGCCTTGCAAAAACGTTGCCATTCATAAAATTTAATCTCAAATATATTGCTTTGTGCTGGCAACTCAAGCGAAAAGCCAGGCAATAATTTTCGCGGTTATTAAACGCGGGAAACGAATCAAAACTTTTTTTCAAATTTGTTTTGACATGTTGGCCGCATTGAGGCCACGGGAGGCTCTTTTGGTATATTGATAGCGAGGATAATGATGATGAATGATCTTAGAGTTCCTTGAGTTTAATAGAGGAATTAAATCTTCTAAGGTCTAAGAAATACAGCGACTGGTGCCAGTTGTGACAAACACAACAATTTTTATTACAAGGCTGTGAAGAATACTGAGGGTTTTCAGGTCAGCATTTCAGAAATATCAGCTCATTTTGGTTTTTAACCTGGTGTCAGAGTTTCTATGCCGCCTATGGGCGTCTGACTTGGCTTTACATTCCGTCGAGAAATATCTCTCAGGCATGCTGGTTTCCTCACGATGTTTTTTACTAACTCAAGCACTTACTTAAATAAAATCAGTATATTTAAATAAATAGACATTTTAGCAATGCATCGGAAAAACGAAGCAAACAAAAGTACATTTGGCACAAATCAACTTATCCGTATTTCTATTACTTAGCAATATAATTTAATTACGAAAATCAAGCACATTTTACACACACCAATATTATGTATGTACGGAATCATTTAAACTGAAAGCCTGCATTTAATCAGACAAATTTTTAATAACCGAATAGGGCAGATGATTCGGAACCCTTGACAGGAAGCTTATTGTAATCCCACGCCGATTATGGATCATAAAAAAACCGGCGATGGGTTTCAATCAGGTTGCGTCAAATAATTATGATGCGAAAGTAAATATTATTTCATTGAAAAGTACTTCGGGGTTTTGGGAAAAAATCTTTTAGTGTAACCGCAATCTGGAATATGGGTTTTTGTTACTTTTTTACTTAATTTGAATTCAATAGACGAAGCTTGCAGCTACAGTATTGGACCCGATATCATCATCATCATCGTCATTCTCCTGCCCTTATCCAAACTTATTTCGGGTCGCTGCAGCATGATTTGGACCCGATTACGCAGTGGAAAAACGTGAGCGTGTTCTATTACATGCGATAGACTTCTCGAAAGGGTTTTTTCATAACTACACTGGCAATATCCAACGGTAACCTTTTTCAATAGCAAAAGGTTACCGTTGGGGATTGTCAGTGTAATATTCTGGGTAATATCCCAGAATTGCAATCACCTTTATTTTGTTGCTATCGATTTATTAACCACTATTCTCTATCGGCTACCCAGTAGCAAAACATCACCATAACTGTGAAGCATGAACCTTTCGGGGGCCACCTTGTATACCTAGATGATGTCATAATATTATCAAGTTTGGAAAAAGGAGTGTCTATCATAAGATTTATAAAAGTGGTAAAAAACATAAAAACTTCTCTGGACCCATCAACAGTTGTCTGACACAAACATTATAATTTTTCCAGAGGCTACTTGACATCGACCAGTGAGCGAACATCGCTGACAGGCTATTGTTTCATGAAGCACCATTATCTCATTCCTCTCATTAAACGTGTCGGGCGCCCGCATGCGCGCATCCGCCGGAGACAAGACCATAGAGTTCGTGACCATAGACAATGAGCTGAAGCTTTTGTTTCCAACCTTTTTTTGGCAGCTCTCACGGTTTTGATGGTGGTGTTGAAATTTAAACATTTTTTGTTATAAGATTCTTATTTGTGTAACAAGGTTATTAGAGGCGTTGTATTAGAAAATAATTAGATGGGTTAAATCATATTAGCTTTTTTTTTTTATATTCTGGACAATCTATGGACGACTACGAATTATATCATAATGCGAATGTCCCTATATTACTTGTTACAAATTACACTACATTTGATAGAACTGGAATGATGGTAATTTAAATAACTCTGAGCCAAAGCTAAAACAAGAATCAAACCAACATCAATTTCGAAAAATACACAAAATATACAGCAGTCATTAAAATAGCCATTAGCATTATTAAATCAAAGTTTATTTGAGAGAAGCGCGGCCCCGGTGGCTGTGCGCGCGAACATCGAAATTTACTTAAGTTGAACGAATGCGCCCTCTGTTTGCTCCGAACGTCAAACAGACGGGATATTGTGGGCGACTCTGTCTTTATTGCTGGGCTATTTAAATGGCATGAATATGCACGGTTTCAGCGTTTTGGTTTCTATAGCTGATGGCTTTGTTGAGTCAGATCTTGAATGAGTGGGCCTTGATTACAATGCTTGGACTTACTTTCCTCTTTCGCTCATTTAAGAATTAGTTGTGCGTATTTCTAGATCCTGACACCATCGAAATCTTTAGTATCTACCTACTAGTGAGATGTATCTTTTAAATCCTCTTACATCATTACATGAGACTTGGACATAAATAGCGAAATATAGGTACATAAGTGCAGGTACACCTCTGCGTAAACCTTCGGAGATTGCAATTCCAGTTTGACGATATTGTCAAGCGAATCTTTTCATCTTAGTACATTACTCATTACAGTGCTCAGTCACTAGCGATTTCAGTCCCGCGAGCTAGACTGTATATTAAATACTCACAAATTGGTAATAGCAAACATGGATGAAACAAAAATATAAAATGCTTCCTACTCAAACCAACAAAAATCTGCTAAAACACTTACTCGACGAAACAATATAAATCCATAAAGATTATCAGACAATTGTAGTAACTCAATACAGATAATACAGCGCTTAACGCAGGATGCACGCGCCGGGCGTGCGCCTGACAGCGGCCGGGGGCGGCTCGGCTGACCGGACCGGTAGCCCGGTAGCAGAGGATTTAAATTTAAGTTAAATACACTTAAAATGAACAGAAGAAATCACCCGAAAAAAAGCTAGTAGGGTTGGTGCTTTTTGACTGGTGTCTTCATTATTACGGATTCTCCCTCTTTATTTAGATACCTGCGTTGTGAACTGATTAGAATAATTGCGAATGAAGCCTTACGATTTTCTAGATTTCCACAGCATAGCAATTAATACATTTATGTTAATCAAAACAAGTACCAAAGCATAAATTACACCCCCTCGGACAGTTTCGTCTAGAAAATTAATCGTTACACAACTTAACACACTAACAATCCGTGAAATTTTTCACCAAATATTTACACAAAAAAGCGTCATCGCCATTATTAATATAACTGTCAACAGCACGCGCCCTATTTCCCACATTCGTTTACAAAATTCAAATCCTTTACAACAATGCGTCGATAATCCCGGCCGTGTCGATATAAATTTCATAAACTCTACGCGACCCCCAACAATGGTTTAGGTCCATGAATAATCTCCATTTTGGCGGTGTCAGCAGCAGTCGTTTGGCGCCAAAACAAACGTCAACGGGACACAATGGCAGCGCGCGTTAAGCCGAAGATAATGCGTTGTTATTATAATTGGGCCGTGTAGTTCGCATTGTTAGGGCGTGCAGGTTAATTACGTTATTGATTGCAGCTACTTGCACGATTGTGCATGAATTAGGATTATTGTGGGAGCATTGAGAATTGCTATAGGCAGTCACAAGAATGACAAAAGTTGTAGATAAAATGGCAGCCTTACATACAAATTGACATTACAGCAGTGATAAAATAGAAAATGTAATGAATTGACATAATATGTCACAGGATCACAGGATTGACACCCGGATTTAATCCTGTTTGAAAGACGTTATAGGGATATGAAACGCCTTGAAAGAGTAACTTGTCTATACCCTGTGGTAGACGTAATCATTCTGAAATTATAAAAAAAAATCAAAACAATTTAAAGGAACAAATAGTGAGCGATTTTTGATGATTAGGGAATATAAAACAGACGGAGCCAGGTAATCTGAGGCCTGGCATTTTTGAGGAAAAAAGTCTTGATAACACAAAACTAACGTTTTGAAAGCCACAGTCAAGACCAAATAGACATCGTGGCCCTAACTTGTGAAGCCACAATCCCTCTACAAAAGACATCTTTTAACAAACGCTGTTCCAAATTCCAAAGCTTCCTTCGAACCCCTTTACAAGACTCAAACACAAAATTAGCTCCACAAAACGCCGATTCCGTAACACAATCAGCCTCAATTGATCACTACAGCCCCTAAACCAGTGCTCATTCGCTAGTTAACCCTCAAACGGGTACCAGCCGCGGGCCATCACGCGTTTCGTGGGCGTTTTCTGTAATTGACTCCGCCGGTGATGACCGGAGGCGTTTCTAAACGGTTATAGCCAGTGATTTACGATCGCTTGTGGCTGGCACAGCGTGACGCCCATGCAGAATGCTATTGATACGTGTAACTTGTAAGTTATGTCTATGGTCACGGGAAATTATGAGATTATGGGCGTGATTTTTTTAGGGTTTGCGTTGTGAAAAATATCAGTAGTAGAGTTTGGTGGCTCAGTTGAAGGGTTGGGAAAACTGGTTTAAATATTGGGCTTAGTTGAATTATTCATCTTATTGTCTTTTTGGGTGTGGAGATGATTGCGATAAAGGGTGTAGGGATATCTTTTATTCAAGACGTTGACATTTGACAAGTGTGAGCAGTAAATCTGTTTTAATTAAAATACCCATTCGCAAATCAACTTAGTATCAATCAGACAAAAGTGTTATAATAAATCGTTTTTAACTAATCTCAGATTTCCAGTAGGTACTTATTCCCTACCTATTGCTTTTAACCCTGTAACTCCTTAGTTCTGAGTTTAAAAAATATATTTTCTTTTAAAGCTGCGAAAATTCTATCACACGCATTTCTTTTTTTTACTTGGCAACCTAAGACAGCTCGTTACGTCGTGACGTCACAGGCGACATCACTAGTGCTTGAAATGCTTTGATTCTCGAGTGGCGGTACGAATTTTTCCTTGTTTGTTACATTTTAAGTGCCGTCTTTGAATTAGGGGTAGTATATGTGGTAGGTCCCGCTAGGGGACGAATTTGTATGTTTTTACTGTTTATACCTATCTTATTTTTGTATCCTATCAAAAACATGCTTCAAGTCTGGTGAAGGCGACGTAATAACCCTGAAATTTATTTCTTTTTGAATCTTGAAGGAACTCTGCTTCTATGTTTATCGTTCTTGGAGGATAAAGGCGATAAAATACTATGTATCATCACTCTAATCAATCTAACGCATCACGGACTTTCATAGAAACATATTTATAGGTACCCAAGAGTTTCAATGTAATAGCTGAGTCAGGCTGAGTCACAAAGACTACACAAGAATCGATACGAGATCTATGGTCACGGTAAAACCACAGTAGTAAAACAGTTAGTGCCGACGTACTTGTGCCAGCAAAAAAATAATCGTAGTGTAGCACCTAATCGTAGGTACTTAGTCAGCTTTGACTAGACCGAATGAAAAGTGTGCCTTACGATTGCTCCGCCAAGTTATCAAAACAGAAAAAAACTTCGCCAAAAAATTTGTCATAATTTGTCAAAATCGAAGGGTAGAAACCAAAAATTTGTCAAAGTAGAAATAAAGTAGTTATAAGGGTTTTAAGTTGGCCGCGCGAACGTAACGTGGAGGATTGCGCGGCCATGGATATTTCAGCAACTACTTGGGTTAGAGATCTAATTCTTTTTGTCAATTGAACACTGAATTTGTCAAAAATTGTCAAAAAAATAATTATAAGCTCTGGATCAATATGTTACGAAATATTCACCTTAGAAGTTATGGCCGCGCAATCCTCCACTTGTTGTTTCTTTATTGTTGATTATTTCTTTAAACCTAAGACTTCATACATTAAAACTGTTACAAGAAGAAAGGTCTTAATTTGTCAAAACTAACGAAAGCATTAAATACTACTAAAGTTTTGTTAAACAGACGAAATAAGTCCAAAACAAAAAGTACGTGGCCGCGCGATCGAAACGTTATTTTGTATTGCTAGTCTCCAGTTAGAGGTATTCCTAAATCAAGTCAAAATTATGGTTACCCTGCTCGAACGTTGTATGAGAAAACATAATTTTAAAGATTACACGCGTTGTAAACTGTTTTGAGGGTAAAACGATATGTCATTCTAATGAGGTTAAAATGCCGAATAAATGGATGTTCACACCGAAATCCTAGCAATTATAGATAATGAGATATCAGCGTACAAAGTAACGTTTCGATTGCGCGGCCACATACTTTTTGTTTTGGACTTATTTCGTCTGTTTAACAAAACTTTAGTAGTATTTAATGCTTTCGTTAGTTTTGACAAATAAAGACCTTTCTTCTTGTAACAGTTTTAATGTATGAAGTCTTAGGTTTAAAGAAATAATCAACAATAAAGAAACAACAAGTGGAGGATTGCGCGGCCATAACTTCCAAGGTGAATATTTCGTGACATATTGATCCAGAGCTTATAATTATTTTTTCGACAATTTTTGACAAATTCAGTCTTCAATTGACAAAAAGAATTAGATCTCTAACCCAAGTAGTTACTGAGATATCCGTGGCCGCGCAATCCTCCACGTTACGTTCGCGCGGCCAACTTAAAACCCTTATAACTTCTTTATTTCTACTTTGACAAATTTTTGGTTTCTACCCTTCGATTTTGACAAATTTTGACAAATTTTTTGGCGAAGTTTTTTTCTGTTTTGATAACTTGGCGTAACAATCGTAACGCACACAATGAAAAAGTGATGCTAAATTATAAAAGAAAACTTAAAAACTGGATTTGAATGGAGTTTAAAATCTGTCGTCATGATCAATCGGTCTTTAATATTCCCACAGCTGGAACACAGGCCCCCTCTCTGTTAGAGGAGGTCGACCGAAATCAGAAATAGTTACTAACGAGTTCACTGACGGTCTGCCAATTTTCACCCTTATTAATCCTTACTTCCGTACATTATCCTTACTTTAATATTATAAATGCGAAAGTAAGTTTGTTTCTTAACTTTTCACGCCTAGCTACACCACTGAACCATCCTTGGACATTAACTCCAACCATCTTACAAAATTGAAATTGAAATTTAGCATATTCGTTGTCAGGTGTACAGTAACGGACGGGGTATCTTTCATCCCGAAAAAAAGTACTGTTCCTGAGGAAAACAACAATAACGTTCTTATGACAATAGATGGCGCCACGTGTCTTTCGAATCATTATTGAATTATCTATATTATTAACAAATTGATTGTCAAATTTTAAATTAACGCTAGTAAAGCAATAAGGGTGAAAAGTGGTAGAGCTTCAGTGAACTCCGTAGTACACCATACGCCTTCATTTTTTTTACAGAATATAAGACAGGCAAGATAAGACAGGCTGCTTCTTCAAGAAGTTCAAAAAGTTTTCCTTCACCGTTTGAAATCAGTCCATAGCGTAAAATCTTACTTAACCACTTACACAATTTCTAAATTGCTTGCTTATGGTGGTTCTTAGACTTACCTGAGTTGGTGTGAGGTGTATGAGTGAAGCCAGGTGTTCCCTCTCCGGCGCCGACAGATACTTCTGCTGCTTGAACCGCCTCTCCAATTCGTATACCTGCACGAATTAAATTAGGTTAGTCTTCTTCAATGCGCTGTTCCACCATCAGAAGATACAAAACGCCAGCGGAAGTCTTCTCCTCTACGATTGGATAACTTTGCTCACAGGGGCAAATATCGCATATTTTTAAGAACGGTCGCATTCTAAACCTGTCTCTATTCGTTAAAACTATCATGAAATAATTATTTACCAAAATGTTTTTTTTTCTATTTTATCTCTGAAGGCCGCAGACCAGATTGTGAACAATTTAAATACTCATCATCATTCCTCTGCCCTTATCCCAATTTATTTGAGATCGGTAAGTAGTAGCATGTCTTCTTCTTTCAGACTTCTCTATTAGTCGTCATCTCAGCAGTCACCTCCTTTTTAGCCATATCATCCTTCACACAGTCCATCCATCGGTTCTTTGGTCTTCCTCTAGGTACTCTTACAGCCATCTACATTCATACTCAACATTTTCCTGACTACATTTTCCTCAATCCTCATTTTTAAATACTCTTCATACATTAATTAAGAAGTCCAATATTTATATAAATCGTTAAAATAACTAATGTGCTTTTTCCCAGTCAATATAATGTCTTCAACTTTTTTGCTCTATATCAAGGATTTAACATTCCTGTATCTAACTATCCGGTTGCGATTATTAAATGTTCATCATCTGCCTAGCCTTTTCCCAACTATATTGGGGTCGGCTTCCAGTCTAACCGAATGCAGCTGAATACCAGTATTTTACATGGAGCGACTGCCTATCTGACCTCCACAACCCAGTCTGTACTGGGTAATACGATACCCCTTGGTAAGACTGGTTGTCAGACTTTTTGGGCCACTGACTGCCTAACGACTGTCAAAGATCTACAAATGACAGCCGGGACCAACGGCTTAACGTGCTTTCCGAGGCACGGAGGAAATTCGGTATGTAATGGGCGGTCACCCATCCACAGACCAACCTAGGCAAGCACGGCTTAACCTAAAGATCGACCCGAGCGGCTGTTATTATTTAGCCACGAGCTCCTCACGAGATTATTAAATGTTACGATAAAATAATTTAGGTCTCATCCTAGCATTGTATTTTTAAGGATACGAGTGTAGAGCAATGTTATAGAACACAATACAAGGTGTAAACGGTCCCGTACGAAGCCGTCAAACAAATATTCTGTACATCATCTACGCAAAAATTATTGTTGGGAAACGACTTTTTTTATCCGTGAAAAATCACGTTTTACGGTAGGACTCATTATAACGCACTCAATAGGACGAGGGTCATGGAGGTACTTAAAGTTATAACATTTAAAACTTGTATTAAAAAAAAAACTTTTGATAAAATTGGAACTAGAAGTATGGTATGGTCTAGAACAAAAAAAAAATCGTATTGACGGCGACAACAAAGTGCCTGTCGGCTTCGTTACGTGTACTTTTACACCCATTATGTGCCGTCGGGCAAACAAAAAAGTCCGTTCAAACGCCTGAAACAATTAAAAGACACTTGCGTTCACAGTAACCAGTTACAAATCAGTCCCAAACTATCTCAAATGACCGTTGATAAATCACACACATTCAGCATCCCTTTAACCTCATCAAAACTGACTTTTAGTAAACCTACCCCCTCCCCCTCCTCTCACACACACTCTACACACAAACATATAGACACTAACACACCCCCATACACACTCACACATCAACATTGGAATCAAACTGCAACCGGAAAATTCCGTGGAAATAGAATTAATTACATGGTTGATAGCTGGTGGCATGTTAAGAGGGCGGGGCGGCCGCGTGGGCGGGATGGGCGCCGCCCTCGCTCGCTAACGCAATTTTGGCTTTAGACTTTAGTTAGCTTTTGAATGTTATGTTGCTCGTTTGATTAAACAAGATTGAAGGCGGAATATGTTACATTTAAATGTTTTGCAAATTAATGCATCAGCGTGAGATTTTCATGTTAATATACTACACGTATTGCAATTGCTCCTTATTTATTGTTGTGTAATTGAATTGAAGATGAATGAGAATGAATGAGCATTGTGTTGCAAGTTGATGTTGTCTACAGTCTATCCATACAGAATTGTTGCAAATTATGAGATCAATACTGAAATATTTGACAATGTCTCTGTCAAACCTTTATGCTGAACACCAGGATTTAAAAAAAACAATCAACCCTATAACTTTACTTTAAGTACATATCACACATTAAATTGATATCTTTAGCTATTGTCACTATATCGTTCCAACCTTATCATCTCTCATAATCTTTCTGACCTTGTCTCATGTTATTTGTGGTCGGCGCAATACGTTTTTTTCTTCCATTCTTCTCTGTCAACCGTCACGCTATCATTTACTCCTTTTTCCTTAATATCCGCGTTCCTCACACAATCCGTCCATCTTTTCTTAAGTCTTCCTGTCCCTCTCCGTCCATCAACATTTATATCCATCACTCTTTTAGTCACATGCGTTCCATCCCTCCTTACCGTCTGTCATAATGATGCAATAGTAGCTCTCTGCGTTGCAAACTACAGCTCGATTTGAAAAGGCCACGTTTCTATTGTTAGCACTCCTCGCGGCTGAGATTTCGCGTCGACAGTTGACCCGACACAGTCGCGGTCACCATGGCACCGCCCCGCTATGAGCCAGTCATGCTTCACGCTACAATTCACTCTCGTAAAGCGCCCTATTCACTGTGCATGCGATGCGATTTTAATTTCTGATGCACTTATCTAGTATTTGCTAGTATGGTAGTTTGTCTTGAATTTGGGATGAGAAATACCGTAAAATGCTGCAACTTTGCACGGATTTTGACGTTTTTCTTCGATAAATCTTTAATCGTTAAGAAAGTCGTATGTTTTTTCAATTACTGTCCAATATTGGACTTTAAGCTATAGGAATACATTTGCTACTAGTAAAAAAAACACCTATAAAGCACCAAAAAATTGCTTTGAAAACGTAGGCAAAGTTGAGGTAAAACTACAACATGACAGGCAATGTCATGTTGTAGTTTTTATACCAAATAATATCTTTTTAAATGAATAGGTATTTTGGTAACGGATTTGACACCCATATTGCCATGAAGTTCTTTTCCACGTCAGACTTCACTGAATCTTGAATAGCACAAGAATTTTTTTTTTACAATGCTAGGCAAAGTTGTAAAAAGCGGCTAGCCGGTAAAAAGCGAGTATCCGCACTGACAATGAAACTGACACTGACAGTTTGTTAACTAAAATTTGGAGTGACGTATGATCGAATGTTGCCATACAGATTGCCGACTTGCTTTTAGTAATACCATAGACATTAAAAAACATTTCGCAGCGGGAATAATTTAACTTTTTTGAATTTAGGCAATGTTGAGCTATAAAGGCAATGCTACAGCATTTTACCGGTATGTGATTTTATTGTATTATAGTTATGTGGAGGCAGAGGAAGACCAAAGAAAAGAGGGGTGGTTTTCGTTGAACTTTCAATTACAAAATCTATTATTTAGACCTTGTATCACAACATAATAAATTCTCTAAACTTTACTGTCATATAGGATAGGTTGTTGAACAAAGATGACTTTGTCCCATTTTTGTTCAACGTTGTTTGAAAAACGTGTTTGACCCGCGCTCTGCCCGCGTCTTGGACATTTAGTCCAACTGTGTCAGGGATTCGCGCTTGTTTCAGCGTCACAGGACGTTATAAAACGTTTCTGTCATAACTCATAAAGTCTTCAAAACAGCTAATATATTATGCAGCACTACGTATTTAAACGTCATGTCTATTTAGACGGAAATTTATTGTATAATTCTAGAACACAGTTTCAACTGGAACCGTCCGCAAACGTGTTAACTTCACTTTCTTTAATTTAAATCAAGACTTTAATTCCACAGAACCACGAATTCTAATCGCACCGTGCATATACTTCTTTAAATCGCGAATGAAGGCAGGTAAAGTCCCCCAGTTCGTATTTATTTGTAAAATGATCGGCAAATAAAGCTCCCCCTTCGACTCCTGCGAGGGTCGACGATCCAAATGAAATGCGGAGGCTTTGGAGAACAACCGGAGGTACTTTTGTACCGGTAGGTATTATAAGGTCCCTTTTTTTGGTAAATAATAATTTTACCGAAAATTAAAGCAATTGCTGAACATTTTACGTGAGAAATTTAGTTCGCGTAGGTGGTGTACATAAAACTAGTTTTTAACCGCGGCTTCACAAATGGGCGGCAGAAATTAATCCACGAACACGAACTGCTGGGATAAAAAGTAAACATAACATAACATCACGCCTGTAATCCCCGAAGGGTTCGGCAGAGGTGTACCTAATAGTACACCCACATTTCGCCAGTTATGTTAAAGTCTTGTGCGGGGGCGAGCCTATTGTCATCAACCGGGCACAGATCTATACACCATGGCTGTCACTAAGAAATTCCTAATGGAAAAACCCAATAACGCTTTACCGCTTAATCGAAGCCAGGACCTCTTGTTCAGCAGTCGCGCTTGCGACCACTATACTATCTAAAACCGTTCAGCATGAATGAAATACGGTAATATAAGTACTTAATAATAAAAGCTAGTTGGACTCACCTGCGCCTGAGTGAACAGCACTCTTCTCTTCCTCCTCTGCGCGAGAGGGAACTGCATGGGCTTGGAGTCAGGGCCGGCGCACGCGGCCAGGCCCCCCATGTTGTTGACGTGGCCCATGCCGCCCGACGTCGACGTCATTAGCCTGGAAACTAAAGCAGCCGCTCAGATACGCACACTTGGATCTACTAAGCTAAATTATAGAGAATCTTTAGGTTAGGCATTTCTAATGGACTGCACACAGTAAAGCCACCGTCGGCGAGCAAGTATTTCGGCAGCACGTCAACTGCCGCCTTTAGAGTGTGGAGGACATAAAACTAAGGGAGCTAAAGGGTAAAGTGGAATTGTTGGGGATGCTGATAAAGCCGACAATTGTTCAGTATCTCAGATTGCTTCGGAGTATGATCTACTAAGTTCAATGACTCTATTGTTCTCGGCTGTGCGTTTCTTAGATGACGCAACTGAGTGGTAAAAGATGAAATCTAGATCTACCAGTTAAAAAACTAAACATTTATTTAACATAACATCACGCCTGTAATCCCCGCGGAGTTAGACAGAGGTGTACCTACTAGTACACCTCATTTCGCTAGCTATGTTTAAGTCCCGTGTAATAGGGGGCGAGCCTATTGCCAACAACCAGGCACAAATTCAGACTCCGTGGCTGCTACTGAGAAATTCCTGACGGAAAAATCCAATAACACTTTCACCGACCCGGGAACCGAACCCAGGAACTCTTGCTCAGCAGTCGCGCTTGCGACCACTAGACCAACGAGGCAGTCTAGAAGTCTCATTAACAGTTCATTGGTAAAAGCAAGCTATAGAAATAATGACAATTTGCGACTTTCTAGGTGTTCTGCGTTTCTTCATATTAATTCAATGCTAACGACGAATCATTAATCTATACTAATTTATTTCAATCTATGTATTTAATTTAATTTAATTCAATGTAATCAATTAAGTTTTAATAGTTTTTTTTTTTAATTTTTTATTCTTGTTTTAGTTATTTTAATTATTTAATTGTGTAATTATCCGCGCATCGCGCATAATGTAGTGCATGCTGTGCTTTTCTGTAAGTGATGAGGCGCTCAGACTTAAGTTTGCAATGTACAAATTATAATGTAACTGTGTGTACTGTGTACTCATTGTTGAGAAGCCTAATAAATAAATAAATAAATAATGATCTCTTTTCACTCTAAGGCATCCTATTATTGGCGGCGGCGATCTCCGGCGGCGGCGATCTCTCGCGTCCGGCCCTGGTTCAAGCCATGGTCCGGAGCGAGAGGGAATGGGAAGCCGTCACCTCCTTCTGCGAAGCAGTCATGCTAGTGAAGGAGGTGGCGGGACGTGAGAGGGAAAGAACCTCACGTCCCAGTCGCCGCGGGAGACGCCCTGGGCGTCGGGGGTCACGTGGTGGCTCCCGGCCACCGTAGGCGCGGGCCTGTGGACGGCGAGTTATGGGCCAGCTCGCCGTCCGGCCGTCTTATGACGACAGGCCGTGTCGACGGCGCGTTCGTGTTCTACGTGCGCCTCAAAGAGATGTCAGCAAATAAGTAGGGGTCCGCAAGGGCCGATGCCTGCCAGGGCTGCGGGACTGTTCGAAAGAGATACCGTGGCCCTGGAACACAAAGGGCAAAGAAGGAACATGGATGGGTTTTAGTCAGTACAAGTCTGACACTCCCTTCCGCTCCGCCCAGAGTGGGGGGGGTCATTTGATGATTTCCCATCCGAAAAAAAAGGCATCCTATTATCCCGTATTGCCTCTTTATAACATTCAAAGTTGATAATGTAGTTCATGTAGTAACAGTTCACGACCGCACGCCAATCGTTGCAATGTAAATCATGTCAATGACATAAGTCACATGACGCGCGCTCGTGGTTTGCACCCATTATAGGCTGTACTGTCAGATTCCGTTTAGGACGCGATTTGCATCACGGGACACTTTCGTTACTTGCGTCTTTCGGCTGAGTCCGTTGGGTACTGTCGCGTCGCATTTCACAGTAGCTCGTAGCATGCTCAAGTTCTTTCATTTGGTTTTCCCGTAATCGTTGTCGCAAGACGTGTGATGCTAGAGCGTGAAGCTTGTGGCCAGGAGGTCAGTATTTTTATAGGCACAAGTATATTATTACTTGCTTATGACCGTGGTTTCTTCCGCATATAATTTTACCAGGGGAACGTAATAGCGGAATTAAAAAGACCTTTAATCTTACCTAACGCTGGTTATGAACTATAAATTATATTTTTTTAATGCATCAGTAGGTGCCTTTTCAAACTCAAACTCAAAGCATTTATTTCAACTAGACCATTACAGCCACTTTTGCTTTGTCAAAAACAAAAAGATGAAGCTACAGTCCCTGTCACACATGCTTTAATGGCCTAATTGGTATATTACTTTTTAAAGGCCTAATTTAAATATTGGCATGACCAACCCGTTCCGACCGCCCGCGCCGTTAAAAATCGACGGAGAAACAGAGTCCATTTAACACATTTTATAATCTTTTTTTTATTACAAAATGGGCCTGCTCTTGATCTCGTTAAGAGCAGTTGTCTTCTTCTTCTTCTCACTCAGATCTTGTCTGACCAGTACGTGGCAACCTGTCGTTTGTCTCATTTAAGTCCTGGAGGATGCAATATTTTATAGTATTATTATGAAAGAATGGGTTTTATCATAAAACTCCCAATTGCTAATCCCTTTATAAGATTCCCGAGCAATTAACAAGAATTAATTAGGTTCTCAGCCTTAAAAGCTAAGTTAAGTTAGCATTCAATTTTCAGCATTTCAAAATGAAGGTCTTTTTGAACTGAAAGCGTTTGTCTTGAGCAAACTTTTGTTTTAATTAAATCTTTGGTTTTAATTACGTGATTAACTCTGCTGAGGTTAGATTGAAAAGGTTTTTTACCTCGTTTATTATTTTTACTATAAGTTTTGTGCTAAAACTTATTTGAAATCATAATTGAGTCTGAGTCGGAACGTAAAGTTTTAAGAAAAGAGGGAATTGTTTGAGGTTTTTATCAAAATGTTTCTAGTTGGTGGGTGCGCATAATAATATAGATACAGAAGTATCACTAGAAGACACCTACATAAAAGTGCGCTGTTAGATATTCATAGGCACATTGCCGAGCTTTAAAAATGAAACGTTTCGCTTTTATTAACGCATTAATTTAGCCGTAATTGTAACAAAATTAAAAACAAACCTAAGAGTTTAATTAATAGGTCACAAAGCAATTTAGCCCTACCTACCTATATTTAAATGTACCTACTGTTCCACGAGTAAATTACATAAAGCTCAATATTATAATTTAAACATGTTCATAATACTAACAACGAAACAAATGTACTATTTTAATAACTTTTTATCCATCCTTGCGAATTTTAAAAGGGGAGTAGCGTAAAAATAAAAATTAATACTTTCTCGCGGTAGAAATTAATCTCTTAGTGCTGGCAACATTTAAGCTGGCGCCCGCCATTTTCCTAATGACACTAGACGTGGTTATCCGCGGTACTAGCTTTGCAACGTATTTAATATTTTAGTCACTTTGTGGACATACAATTATGTTTAAATGTTTTTATCATTTTATTACAAGGTTTTATTTTAATATTTTATTTTATTTTATTTCGAGAAGAACGTAAAACGTCTCAGTGTGGAAAAATTTGAGCGCAAAAAGCTTGCAAATTGATGATGTTGGTAATAGGCAAGTGTTCTGTCTTTACGAATAATATAAGTAATGTTTACGGTCAAGATCAGATACACACATGACTTTGTAAACTTTATTTTCTAGCACTTCGTTACTAAGAAATTGTGTAGATACCAGGACACGACGAAAGCCACATGAGAATTTACGCTCGTAATCAAAGTCTCAAAATATAACAGAAAACAAACAGTCACCGTTGCGAAATCGGCATGGGAGGTAGGTACTTGTGTAGGTATCTATGAGAGAGTAATAGAGACTTCCAAAGGTTTTTGCTTCTTAATCGCCACATATTTCTCCGTTTACTTGAACACAGATCTTCAACGTCATCATCTGCCAACTAGTATTTGTACTGCACCGTACTATTCTAGTCTAAACAAACAAAACAGTGTACCTATCTACAAGCCTACAAAATGACAGTGGCCAAAACAAATGATTGCGACCATCCGCCATCATGACAATTGGCTATCTACTCGCGTAGGCCGACGACCTTTAAAACACGGAACTGTGTTCAATACAATAATGACACTGTAATAGTACAAATCCCTTGAAACTACTAGAGGTGCCTTTCGAGAATTTACGAAATTGAAAAAAAGACTATTCCAGCCACAACTTCAACATACTCGTAGTAGCTAGAACTTTCAATATGAATATCGAGTTCTAGAAAAAGAATTTCACACAGGTTTGACTGACAGGCTGATACGACTCTTCCAAAATTATAAACGTTTAAGATTTATTTATGTAGTATTCAAAAACTTTTTTTACCGACACAGTCTCACCGAAATAAAAAATACAAATTGCAGGTGTAATCTTAGTCAAGTTATTATGAGGAGCATGCAGATTATAGTGTCTGAGATGGTCTTTTGAGAAAAGAACCACATAGATTCGAAAAAAACGCCGGGCGAAAGCCAAAATTTTCTATATCCCAATGTGCTAAGGTAACAAAATATAATTACAATTCTTCCACCAACAAAGACTGGCAGACATTCGCTAAGTTCGGCACATCAGCATTTCGGCAGCAATACCCCGCACATTACACACGCCGAATCCGCCGCGTATTTACACAACACTCGACGAAAAGGGTCTTTCAATAAAATATTGCTCCCCATTCTGTCTTACTCCATTGTGCGTGTGTGGTTGTATTGTGCGATATCTTTGCCTCATCGATGGAATTGGTGCAAGCTGTGAGTTTATGGGTTCTGTGCGTGATTTTAATAAAGTAATATCGAAGACGAACCTATTAAAAAGGCTCAATCAAACTTGTAGGAACAAAATTACAGACGCAACTCCCGGATGTTGGACACTGGCAGAGACAGTACTGAAGTATCTTTCAGAGTGTGTTTTTTTTTTTTTTTGTCCGGTATAAACAGCTGTTCCGCAATTTGTCCCTACCGTTTGATTGATCCTTTCATAGTTTAGTCTTTTACGAAAATAGCGTGTCAGAAAATAGGACTCGGAATATAATTAAATGGCCTCTCTTTCCTAACTTTAAAAACGATTATGAGACTGCTGGGGTTTGTACCGCCACTTTTTTTTCTCAGCTAAAACACTAGGAAGCGGCGAAGGGTGGTCGTTTTAGGGAGTGTCTTGTGTAGTTAACGTGCAAAAAGTGCTGATCTTCAGCCTAGTTTCAATAAAAAACTTTTGATTTTAATTTGTGCTAGGAGAGCAAAGGCACCGGCATTGGAAAAATCACTCTGTTTTTTCCTACGGTACCCCAAAAAACTGCTAGTACCCGCTCGTTTCAAACCTCCTTTGTGTTGTCAATAGACCACCGGACATTTTAGTTATCTGTCGATCTCTGCTTTAATCGAAACGTAACGCTATTTCCATGGTGGAAGAATGGGCGCGTTTTTAGATCCCAATTGAATCGTTTAATGACACGTAAAGGGATGTTTACAAACATGTCTGAATAGTTTTCGAAGATAGTTGAATGTGATCTTGATTTTATTTTAATTGATTTATTTTGAAGGGCTGTTTGTTTGTTATCAGCGCTTCTGTAGTGAAGAAGAAAATGAGGGTTTTTAATATTTCTTGTACACACACAACTCAGACTCAGAGGCCCTAAAACGAATACGCGGCGTTAACGTAACGTATAATCGAACGAAAATACAAATTTACTAAAGTATTTTGGTTTATTTTTTCCAAAAAGAACAATGTAGTAGTAAGTATGAATTTACGCAACGTTACTTCTGCGCGTTAAATTCAAAAGAGTTGTCAAAACAACAACAAGATAGATACAAAGTTACTTCTATCTGCCAATTTCATGTGTAAACAAGAATCTTCCGAGGTTCGTCGGACAGCGCACCACGGAGGTGTAAAGCAGACCTTAAAATTTCCTAAAAATACATTCACACTCATGTCCCCATGTCTGACAGGGGTCGGACAGAGATGTGCATATATTTTGACAACAAATACGTCGGTAATTGAACCAGGGGCTGGCCACGACGAGGGACGCTGGAGCGTCAAAATATGTCGTCGTTAACGGAACTATTTTCACGGCCGAACGGCGCGCGTCGCGTCGAACAAGTGTTGCTACTAAAATTATTATTTTTGAATGGAGATATATTTAAAAAAAATATTATTTCAGTAAATGTCTGTGTCAAAATTAAGCGTTGGAACTGCTGTATCTACTTAAATTGGTAGCAGAATATCGAAGAAGACTGAGTTCAATGATCATAAAAAATCATAAATCATAGGAAACATTCAGAAAACCCAGTACTCTTATTTCTAAAGCTTTATTTTAGCTACAGAAACTTGATATTTCCAATCTACTGTCAAAACCGTTTTTGAGAAACCCGCAACCTATTCACTATGCACTACCGTATTCCAAAGGATTTTGAGGGGATCCGTAATACATCGTTACATACTCGGATGTTTTGAAAAAATTCATCTACCTGAAAAACGCAATGAATGTTGTTGAAGTGACAAAATGAATATCATTGGGAAAGCGAGTGTGTTACTCCATCTTGCCAATCAACTTTACGAAAATGACATCGTATATTATACCTACTTTGTTACACCCACACGATCAAACAGCACCTAGGGCATGAAACCAAACCATTACGCTCCCATTTCCCCCAATTATCATTCTACCCGCAAAGTCAGAAGAAAAATAAATAGTTGCACGAAACGGACACTTGGCTTTAACGCGTGCATTTGATGACACGATTGGCGTGAAATTGGCCCCAACTAGGAGCTGGGGGCCAGACTCGAGGGGCCAGCGGGCGTGCGTCTGACGGCCGCTGACCACAAGTAATTACCAACTAGACAAAGCTAGTTGAAAATTCAGTAAAGTTTTAATGGACAAAGTAAAGTGGGTTCGCTTTATGTACCTACAGTTGTTATTGCTTTCGAGCCAGTGATTATTTTGGAGGTGTTTTTGGTCAATAACTGAATGTTTTGTTGTCTTTTCTTAGTTTCTTTAATGATTTCTTTGGTTAGTTAACAAATAGTTACTAGACGTGAAAGTGATCGTAGAAATAAATTAAAGTTACGAATTGTTCCTTAGGCCAACATTTTAGCAGAGAACACCGTCAAGAAGCAGATATAAAGAAATGGAAAACAGATATAAAGAAATGGAAATGGGTCAACGGAAAGAAAAATTAAATGCAGACTAGAGATACTTATAGAGACAACTAAAAAAAAACAGGTCGTACTGTGTCTTGTCTCTCTCTCTTTCTTCTTCAATTTGTGGCCACCCAATGCTGAGTAGACCTACACTCAGACTTCCAAATATCTTCAGTTTTAGCGGCTTTGTGTCATGGCTATCCAGATTCTTCCGACCACTTTAATAAGATCGGCAACGACAACCGGCTAGGTGGACAGACCACCTAGCCGGTTGTCTTCCCACATTCTAAGTATCATGTTACCCACTAATTGAGTTGTGGGCATAACTAGATAGATCATGTCATATCGTTACACTTATACATCAATTATCACTATTACATCTTTGTCTCCACATCCGCTTCGGCGTGAAGCATAACTTACATAAACATCACAAACACTTTGCATTTCTACCAGTCGTGACAAATTGACCTTTTCGTCTTCGAATACATTAGGTAACACCCTCTTATTGGTACATAATATGACATTTTTGTTTGTTTATTTTGAATGTTTGTCTTCAAGCTACCTTCAAACTTGAGTATATAACACTTGTGCGTTATGTAAGTAAACCTTTAGTGTGACAAGCTACAAAATTTTACTAGTTTGTAAAATAACTAATTGAATAAATTATTGTGAAAAGATTGGGTAACAATGAATGAATTAGAATGAATTGGGCGATGTTTGGTAGAATTGAGCGTTTCTTTCAAGTAGTACGGACTAGTGGTAAGATTGACCTTTTTTACAATACTGAATGAGACGATGAAACCGCTGAAATTAAAAATATTAATGCAACAAGCTTTACCACCTGGTTAATCTCATCTCTTGCCTTTGCCTCTAAAACAAACATTTAAGCCTGACAAAACGTAAAAACAATGAACCTCAATATTGATTAGATGAATCACAATAATCATGTTTGCTGAAGCACTAAGAATTCAAATCGGCGTACAGTGCGTACATATTGAGCTCGGACGTGCTCGGGCCACTTCGGCTACCGACGACAATGCTCGGCCCGTGCGCCCGCGTCACGGTCGGGTCAATATTTGCTGACAACTAATGGATTTTGCGAGCGAGGGGTCGTGTGTGTGAATTTGAAAGTAAAATTGAGAGATGTGTGTTATAGGATTTGTTTTTGGTGCTGATTCTAGGAATCGGCTAGATAAATAATACTTTTTGAATTAAATCATCTTTTACGTCTAACGTGACCCACGATGGACTTTGAGTGAACTTTAAAATCAACTCAAACAATACCCAACATCGTGATATAAAATAAAATAACTGGAAAGAACCATCAAATGTCACATCCGGGAATTTGCACACTCACGATGATACGTTTGAATTTGAGAATTAAACGTAACAAAATTATCCCGATAGACCAAAAATAATCCATCATTAAAACGCTCATAATCCCCATGAACTGTCTGCAACAGTTCATAATAATCGCATTAAAATTCGCCATACGTACGGATCTCATGGCCCCCTTACAGAAAATGTTGCCAACGTTATATAAACGCGAGCAAATTGTGCGTGGATAAACATTGACAATAATAGGAGCATTGTTGCAACCCCAACCGGGTGTACTGTCAAAATAGAGAAGATCTTATCGCGGGCGGTCGATCGGAAAATGAGGTGGATTGGTATTACATACTTTTTAGTTGGGTTTAATTTGTTGCTTGAAGAAAAAACTTGGTAGTTTGGTAGATTCTTGATCAGTTTGGACGTTTAGTGGTCCGGTTTCTTGTTTGCGCATCGTTACGCCCAATTAGGCAGAGTAGGCTGAGACAATCGGTCGCTAATCATTGTGGTTAATTATTGAAGTAAGTATGTTTATACAGATATTTTGGGCACGCGTTCATTTTTTTCTGAGTTGCGTAGAAAATCTTACGAAAGCGTGTCCATTTATGAAATAGAAAGATGTTTTCAAGTTCACCTACTTGTTTGTTACTCACAAAGGTTACAATATTAATGAAATAGGTCGATGGTCAAGGAAAAGTAGTCTTTTGTAAAACTAATGAATTCCCCAAGTGAATTCACAGACTGCCCCAACAATATTACCATCTCATCTCTGTCCAGCAGAAACGGAACCGTCGCCATTTCTAAAAGTAAACAAACCAACAAAGATGGCGGGAAATGAAATAGCAAACATTTCCGCGGCTATTTCCCTCAGTGTTGCCACACTAAGGAAGATAAACTGCGGCCGGCTGGCGGTGACGCGGCCACTCGGCCCGCATTAGGCGCGCCTGCATGGAAACTAAGTGTGTCACACACTTATTTTTTCCCCGCGGCAATTTTAATTTACCGCTGACCGTGGGTACCGGGTACGTTTGATGTGTCGCAACACTTGAAAAACGCTGTGGATCGAGCGGTTGAAAATTGTGCGGATATTTTTTTCCACTTCAGGTCTAGCGTTTGATAGAGCGGCAGAGAGAAAAATTGCTAGTTCGTAGTGCAAAAATAAACCATTGACTTCATGACCTATAAACGGAGTGGTAACTTACTACAATATTTCAAGTAAGTACGTAATACTGCTGTTTGGAGAATGAGGGCAAAGTAAAATAGTTAGGTATCAACTTTCTTTTAAATGTAGTTAATAATTTTGCAAAGACATAGCTAGAACACAAAATCTTTTTGAATTGCCAACAAAATTCCTACTTAACATCTACGCTACACGTTAAATAAATATTTTTAGTACAAGTATTTGACGTCCTCAGTATTATGTAAACACGCAAGTTACTGTATTTATCCGACATTTACAAACTACCTTTCACACTAAGCAAGAACACAAGTATCGAACACCAATTACCATATTCATTACCATATACTAAAATAATTTCTCCTGACTCGGCTGGAGCCTTCGAATGCACCGACATCACGCTATTTGCGGTCGTGAGGCCTAATGTTTACTCAGTCAAGACTCTAGTGGTGGGCAAATATGGGCCCGATCAAATGGAATTGCTTATTTTGTCTGTCTACACAGCTCCCTAGTACAACAGGTACGGCGAACGACAGGCGTGCCTCAGGGCTCGTTCCTCGGACCGTCTTTAATTTTTCTTTTTACAATAATTCGGTGGGTATTCTTGATGTTTTTTGTCCGTTGGACATCACTCGACAGTTTACCGTTTTAATCTCTTCTCAAAGATACTCGTATGTGCGGAAGCGTGATGTATTATTGTGTTAAATTATTTGTAAATTTTGTTCAACGAGTTGTTGGTTTTGTTTCGTTAGTATTGTTTTTTTTCCTGTTATTATGAGAGATAATAAGCTTTATTGTGTTCAGAGCTATTTAATCCACGGTAGAAAACCGCACTTATGAGATTTGGCTCCACTCTTTGATATTCTTTGTCGGGAAATAAAACGGCACAGCTGTGACCATTTAGTGTGATGTAAATACAAACAATGAAAGCTCTTAAAATATAAAAGTACAAAATATTTAATAGAACATTTAGGAAATTATATTTTTATAATTGAACAATACATGAATAGTATTGGCCAATTAAATTCGATATATAGCTTATTCAACGGCTAATTTCTCGCGTATAACAACTACATCGGCGCCATTCCTTTTGTAAGTGATTATGACCCACACTCAATTATTTCATTGAATACATTGTGAAGGAACTTTGAAATCTATTGCTCTTTTAATTTTCTGCTACATTCTTAAGTAGCTTTTGCATATCAGGTATTATTATTCTAGTTTATCTTATTTTGTTGTTCTAATTATTACAATTTTTATTATTATCTCAAATTTTTGATCTTATTAATTCTCATCCTTCAATTTTGGCAAGTTTAAGAAGCACAATCAACCGTTTTGATTATTAAGAACAATGATCTTTATCACTTTTCCTTGGTAATTTATCATTGGTTTTTTTTATTAAAAAATAATATATACAAGAACTATATCTTTTTATGACGACTGAACTTGGATCGAACTAAAATAATCAAAATATTTCGTCTAGCATTTGTTTTTAAATCCAATTTTGACAAATCATTCGCTCTCGACCCTTTTACCTTCCCTATCTCCAAGTTACTCTTAAACAAACAGTAAAGCTGTACCTACTATTTATACTTTCTCTCGTCAACTACTAGCTTTTCTACAGAGTTTAGATTAAATAACCGATTGTCTATGCTCTGTATTGTCGTTGCGATCACCGTCAACTAAGACTGCAAATGATAGTTTTAGGATTAGTTTAGAAGAAAGCTCAGAAAGCTTAATTCTCGTATTTTTTAAATTATTTCGATGTGTTCATGGATAGATTTACAAACATTTTTCTTAACCGTTATTTTGGCAGTAGCAACTAGCAGAACAGTAGTATAATTCGAACTTTCAGTAATCGCAGCAACAATGGCGACCGGATACCAATGATAAGTATCCATCTTCATTGACAAGCAAAAATTAGAAGAATGTCGTACATAGGTACTAAACAAAATATCATGGTTTAGGTTCTGACTGAAGGCAACTGTAGAACATAAATATTTTTTTCCATTTTAATAAAATAGCCTTGCAACATTGCAAGACATGGAATAGGAGTAATTGCCAATAAAATAAACAAGACGGATGTCATGTATATACAAAGAGCGATTGTGTTAGTTTAATAAGAATCGTCATGATTGTGTCAACGTTAGCATTGATTTATTTATTAAATATTTTACTTTAAATGTCAATATTTTACTTCGAGCTCTTACAGAGTCGTCATAAGCTAGTGAAGACTTACATATAAGTTATTTATGTACTTCAATCATTATTTAATTGAAAAATTCCCCGACGCGCGACAGAACGGTCCGCGTGTTGAAAACAGAACTGTCATACCTTGCCTGTTGTATGATCTGACACACAAAATTGACGTAGTAAGCCAATTTCATAAAAACTAACTTTCTTGACCATTTAATTTTCATATGTATGAAGCTCATTTGTATTTATGACGGCTCACATTGATTTTCAAAACAGACTCGCTCCTAAACGCAGTAGCACGAAAATAATCACCGGCACCACTTACGCAAGACGTCTCTTATGATAAAACAAATCTTAACCAAGTACCTCATTCTTAGAAAAACATTAAAATAAATAAAATACGACTTGTAATCTACATAACCGTTAACAAATACGCCACGGGCCACGATCCCGAGAAACAGGGAGATTCTGAAGAAGAGGTAGTAAACAAATGGTAGTAATATAAATACGAGTCTGTGTACTTCATCACGGGATACTCTATGCACCTGCGCCATGGTAAGCGCTCCCGTTGCTATATCGAATTACCATTGAGCCATAGATTATAGAGGAGATGAGATTATCTGTTGAGATAGAGGAGTTGGTGACTAAGAACTTGATTTTACTTGAACGAATACATTCCGCAATTAAAATTGAAGAGGGTACATAGAGATTAAAAATGCTTTGGATATTGAAATACCCGTATATGTCAATCACCGCCGCGTGAAAACGGTTAACACGTATTCAGTACATCATTCTGAGCCCCCTACATAGAAAAATTTCGTCGGTTATTAAAAAAAAAACATCTGTTCCATACATTTTGACCGTGTAGGTATTGCACTTTTGTAAGAAACAGCAGATCTTTTTTTTTAACCGATGAACAACTTCTATGTATGTGGGCTCAGAATGATGTACTGAATACGTGGTAACCGTTTTCGCGTCGGTGTCCCTTACACCACGTACAAAACAATTGTAACCAATCTCATTAATAAAACCTTAATTTAATACCTAAATAAATGAAAACAAATTCTTCGAAAAATATAACTGTCATCGAACGAAATACAAGCATGCACATTCCACAACATGAGCTTCACGCAGCTGATTGTAGTGTGAAATGAATATTTATTAATATCAAATTCACAACAGAACCTAAAATACCTAGACCTAGAATAGATGTTCCTAAGATCCATTTAAAATAAGTCAGTCATAAATTCAGTCTAATATAACGCACCGGCCGGTAAAGTAAACCAATGTTTTAATGCATTGACGCCTCTGCCACAAATGACGGTTGATCTAGGGCTAAGATGGTGGCTTGGTAGCTGAGCACGTAGCTCGGTTTTTTTGTCACCGACCGTTAATGGTGTTTACTCTGCCAACTCGCAATCTGAGACAGTTTTATTTTGGTAATCAAGAAGCTAACGAGTTAGAAATCGATGGTGTAACTATTGGAGAAGAGGATTTGATGATATCACAGTTGAACTTAAACAAATTCGAGATCTAAACTAGTTTCTAATTGAACTTTGAATGTCTACCTATCGACAACGAAAACCAAAATGTTAAAGGTAATCCAAATGATAAAGCAGATATAATTTAAAAATTCTGCAGAATTAAATAATGTAAGATGGTGTAATCTTGGAAACAATGATTTATTAAAAATACATTTAATACACAATGTATGTTAATAATCATCTCAATCAATAAGTATACAAGTAGGTCCAGAAAAGGTATTAAGTTTCAGAAAAGTTAGCGTAAAGGTCACTTGCGTGCGATTTTAACCATAAAGTTGGCCTAAAATTTTCGTCCAAAGCCGCCATTCTACCTATTCTACTGGCTAGCGAATCACAATATCATGTTCCTAACCAGCCCCATCCCACTTGAACAGTGAAACACCATCCATATCAGTTCTCCGATAAATACCGAATTAGTTAAACGCATCGGGTTTCATCAAATTGGCGTTTGTTACCCGACGCGCTCACGTGCCGACGGAGCTCGCTCCGCGCATGCGCCAACCCATCCGCCATCTTGAATTAGGTACTCGTCAATTTATTGTAATGCGTTAATAGTATGAAATATTTGTGCTTATTATAGCTTCAAACTTTTCTAACGATAAGGGGCATTAACTAACCTACTTTTCCGCAGATATGAGACATTGAAATTATTCATTTTTTTTTTTTTAATAAATTTTGGTTAGACTGAGTACTTAAGTAGTGTACCTATTATATTAGGTACTTAATATAACTATTAGGTAATTTTCACTTTTCTCCAGGTTTTATTATTAAGAAAGTAAAGTGCTACCTAGTTAATAATAACTATCTAGGCGGAAAATTAAATATTGTTTATAAAAATCAATGACCGTCAATGATGAAGACGGTTTGGAAACGTTTGAGTCGGCTCCATACCGTGCCTCCTCCCCTCTTACTGTCGCACGACGGCCTACGTATGCTGCCGTAAAACAAATCAATCTACCTCAAAGGCTATAACTGTGCAAAATACTACTGGCGATCAGCAAATATTTCTTTTCAGATGAGACTAAAAATAAAAGTACACGTAACGCATTGAGTGGTCCCTTGAAGTTAAACATGTCATTATTTCGTGCCCAACTAAACCTTGAAAAGATTTTGCTTGTTACTTCGAATTTGATCACGGTGGTGACTGTTCTAACCAATGGAAGTTCGAAAGATTCTTAGTAAATTATCAACAAGGCAACGGGAGGTTAAATTTTTCTTAAAATTAACACATGGTTAAAAAAAACGTTGCTATAAAGAATATCGCCGACTCACTGGCAAACCTGGGGTCGTTAGACGCGGGGTACCAGCCAGCGCCTCTCATGTCTCCATAGTGGGGCAGGTCCGATGGGGCACAGCCATACCCCTGGACCGGGGCGCCGCCGTACAGCGGCACCGCGTACGGGTTGGCCGCCATACCGCAAGAAGGCCCCAGCGGGGAGTTGATGCTGCTGCCTGATGAGTTCGATCTGAAAGGAAAGGAGACGTTAGACTGAGGAATAAGGCAGGTTATGACAGGAGAAATTATTGATTAGCAACTGGAATAACAACTTTGTTTAAGAGCCCGTGTTTTACCACTGTGTGGCGAAGGTTCCTTCGCTCCTTCCAAATCTCTTTGGCTAGAGTTGCTTATTTTTCCGTAAATTCAAAAGAAAACTGTCATTCGATTTCGTTGTGTCAATCTGCTAAACAAATTAATTTCCCTGAATGATGGTCTACAACGCAGGAGTGTGATTTCCAGGAATAAAGTATAGGTATATATAAGTAGTTTGCATAATTTATATTTAGTTAGGTACAAGAATATGCAAAAAAGGGGACTGATAATATAATATAATATAACACTACGTTGGACAAAACACTAAAACATGAAACTTTAGTTGTAGGTCACACATTAAAGTTTCATGTTGTTAACCCAATGCTGCTCACAATCAAACAAAACAAATTAAATCTTTGAAAAGCTAATGGGCTTGTGAAAAAAGTAAGGAAATTCTCGCACTTTCTGCTTCAGTAAAACGACAAGAAATGGCTGCGCTAAAGAACAAAATAAGAAAAAAAAAACAAATCAAGTATAAAACAAAACAATATCCCGAACATCCCTTTCTTCCGGCATAAGGAACTTCCTATTTTTTATCTGGGAAATTATCTAAAAGATTAAATTTAAACAAAACAGCTTTGACCCAAATCTGCCACACGCAGATCTCTAAACCGTTACCCGACGAGGCGCCAACACGTCACTCTCAAACAATACCGAGCTTATCTGCCTAATCCCTATTTACACAATTTAATCTCCCTATCGAGCCATCCCTGCGTCAAGATAAACAATTTACAAGCAATTTTAAACCTTAACTTTCACAAAATAACGATTAAATCGATCGGTAAATATATCCTTGTCTATGGTACACCCCCAGGGCCGCCATTACGATGTTTGGTTTGACAAATTGAGTTTTGACAGGGCGGGAAATTATGGCGCGAAACGTTTTAGTTGGTTGCTACCATAATTGGAGTTAATTTTAATTTGATTTTAAGATTGTTATCTTTCAATTTAGCGAGTTATGTAAGTTTTAATTGGTTTCGCGGTAATTTGATTAGTACTTTAGGCCTACCTGTGAAATTGGGAGGGTAGAAATAAACTTTGAAGTTAAATCTACAAAAAATTGTACCTGCACAATTGGGAACTTTAGATGTCAAAAGGTAAGCTAGCTTATTATAAAGTCTAAAAGGATTCATTGTAACCGACATCCTTTAAATTCCACACACAAATTCCAGTTCTCATTTGGCTAGAACATCGTTGAATGTAGTGAGGATGATAAACTCAACATATATCTGTATTTTAAACACACGACATCCTGTTTCATCATCACCAGCGGATCAACGGTCCACATTCTGAATTTTTATTGAGTGAATCTTTAATTTTACAACCAATCCTATCTATGAAAGTACCAAAACCGTACCTACCTACATACATAATCATTCTTACAGTTCTATTGTATAAATAAAACATGTCTTCACCGCCCTATCATCCGCGCCTGTGATGATCTATTTAGTGCATCAGTGAGCAGGGTTCGCGTGGCTGAGTTTTTTGCGCTTTTTATTATCGATACGCTAAGAAGACACAATATGTCTACTTTTTACACTTTTCATAAACCTCAGCATTTCCGAACTCTGATTCATCACCTCACCAGAATCACAACAAAGATGACTTTTAAATTCTTACTCAAATGCAGTTTTAAAATCACTTCACAAGTCACAACACGTCCAATCTCGAACTCCATAATCACTATCACTTTCCCACTCCCCAAACTTTAACACGCCATAAAATAACATAATGGCCGTTTATTTATCATGTAAAGCAGTGTTTGTTCATCAGTAGCGGAAAAATCTGTAGGTGTGAATGTGTGAACCACTCCATAGACAAAACAAACACTCGCTCATGCAATGTTTAGTTTATAAAAGGCTAAATTCAATGGTTGTCTCATCGTCAACTGGCTGTCAAATTGTATAGTCACCTACTTTTCATTTTTGGAATATTTGGTGCGCATGTACTGTTGGAAATGGAAGAAAAGCTGCCAGTTTGGTTTGCAGCGCGTTTTGCTGTGTCAAGCTCATCTTGCGTAACAGTCACAGTTGCTTTTGGAACTGTAAATGTATTTTTGAGTGGTTCAGTTATTACGGCATAGCAAAACTCTGAGATTTATATATTTTATTACTAGCTTCTTTTCTTCTTTTCCGGATAAAAATAGCATATGTCTATCCGGAATAATTTACCTTTCAAATGGTAAACTAATTTTTCTAATAGATCTGGTTTCGGAGATTACCCTCCACATACATACAAACTAACAAAATGTGCACCCTCTCTATTAGCATAGATTTAATACACACTTAAATAAACCCTAAGCATCCGGAATATTTTTTTTAAATAATGGTGAATACTGCACTAAGATCCGTTGCGTAGTTGATAAAACCACACGGGAACAGAGAGATGTGGAAAGCGACTCGTCGTTAATTGATTAAAGAAATCTAAAAGACTTCGATATGGAGAAATTCATAAACCTTGCTTTATCTATACAAATAAATAAAATAGAAGTATCTGTTTGTAATTCAATTCAAAATAACAGCTTTTTACTGAGTGAATGCATTAAAGCAATATAATTACGGTACAAAATTTTAACAAAAAACAATATTTTTAATTTTTATTTGTCTGTCTGGTTGTTCCGGCTAATCTCCGAAACGGCTGGACCAATTGAAGGGTCTTCTACTGGCAGTCAGTTGATGTTATAAGGAGTTACTTAGGCTATTTTAATTTTAGAAAAAGGACTAGGATATCGAGCAAAAAATTCAAACATTTGAAATTGTTAACTAAATCCGATTCAATTAGAGAAGATGGAATTGGGATTTTTATAATAATTTCACTCGGACGAAGGTCGCGGGGCACAGCTAGTTTCAGATAAAAATCGATCTTCTTATGGTTATAAACTGACGAAGAAACGATGAAAATTATTGTTAAATATGATTTTGGTAACGACTTTCGAGCTGACATAATTTGGATAGAACTAGAAGAGTTTTAATTGCCCGGAAATTATACCACGGAATCGTATTACCGGGATAGAAAGTATCCATGTTCTAAACAAAGACAGGGTCTATCCTTATACAAAGTTGATCCAAATCCATCCAGACGTGAAAAGGTAGCAGACGGACATACAGACAGTTGCTTTTGCAAGTATGGGTAATATTCCAAATGCAAAACTGTCTGTATGTCTGGCAAAAAAAGGAATCCGGGTGCCGACGGAGAAGCAACGGTTAGTTGTTTAACTAGCTTTAGTAGATCGAAGCACTGTATGGAAGCTCGAACTCCTACCGTATTGATCGGAATACTGGGCAGTGAAGACGACGGATGAAAAAAGATTGCATGCAGAGGAGATGAGAATGTTGGAATGGATGTGTGAAGTGATTAAAATTGATAAAGTAACAAATGAGCATATAAGTGGAATTTTGAAAGTGGCGCCCATTACAAAAAACATGAAAGGGAGTCCTCTGTCTAGGTCTTCTTTATCGTGTGGTTAGTGACTAACCTGGTGTCAGAGTTTTTATGCCGGCCATGGGCCTCAGAGCTGGCTTTACATGCCGTCGAGAAATATCTCTCAGGTACGCTGGTTTCCTCACAATGTTTTCCTTCACCGAAGCAAGTTATAATTATACAATACGCACACGAATCTAAAAATCAGAGGTCTATGACTTGGCAGTCCGACGGTCACTGCTTATGTGTGAGAAATGATATGAAGGAAAAAGGAGTAAATGATAACGTGACGATTGATAGGGGAGAATGGAAGAAAAAAACGTGTTGCGTCGACCCCAAATTTCATGAAACAAAGCCAGGAAGATAATAATATGTAGTGGATCGAAGCAAACAAATCCACTCGTTTGAGTAATAGACGATGACACGAAATTGGCGAATTGTATTGATATTGCGTGGGGCAAATTGTTTATAGTCAACTTGTAAGTAACTTAGTTCATACAAGGAGGCCTACACCTAGAGAAAGTGACATAAGCTACCAAAAATGTATGTCAATTATATTGAAAATACGGAACGAATTGAAAGTGATTTCCTCTTGTCTAGGCCCAAAATGGGGGTTGTAATCAAATCAATTTTAATACAATTCAATACTACAATTATAATACAATACAATAATACAATACAATTCAATACTTTTAGATTTGAGCCGGTCTTGTTAAAGTAGATATTATTGTATGGTTTTAGTTGTCGATCAAGAATTGAAATTACGTACGTATTGGGACTTGTGTAAGAGTAGAGTGGTACAATTGGTATCGAAAAGCATTAAAAAATAAAGGAAACTATAAGTGTTAACAGCAGAAAGGAATGAGTGATACTGATAAGCGGTGCAAACAATAAAGAAAACCCAAGAAGAAATTGAACATCTTTCTTCTAGAAGATGTTTTTTTTTAATAAGCAGTAGAACCTAGTAATGCTTGTACTTACTGAATAAAAGCGGGAAAGATGATGATGCGGGGATGTTTTTCAGGAAAAATATAAATCCTTATTTTACCATTACGGTTTATGACTATCAATCCGACTCTACCCTGTATTATCATGAGGTAGATACCAATGCTCTAAACGAATTTAAACAAATAGTTCCAGTTGTCAAAAAATCAGCATACCCGCCCAAACATGATATTTCACGCTTTTTTTATTAAAACCGCAAGATAACATTGATTCGACAGAATTCTAACTAAGTAAATTCTAAAAAACTTACATTTTAAATTCTGTGTTTAGATAAAATTACGTCAGTCATGATGTCAAAGACTAAACAAGGATGTTCGTTTGCACGTGAAAAAACAATGGCTTGAAATCATCGTCAATAAACACAGTTACGGTAGATTCACATAAATCGATGGAGTTAGAACAATACCTAGTAGTAGTATATAAGGTCTATATTTTCATACACGAAATATTTTAAGAGTAACTTCTATAAGTCGTAAAGTCGAAATAGCAACGAAAAAAAAAATATCTGAGTGTTTTTTTTTACAAAATTATAATAATTCTAAATTTTTTTGAGACGTTTTGCATAAAACCTTTACTCTCATATTCTAAAAATGACAGTAGGTAAATACGACGTAGTATACTACCGTAATGGATGCTTAAAAATAAGGAGCCAGTATTTATTTTGTGGGTCAAGTAATTTTAAATTATTTATTTTTTATAAAAAAATATACTCAGATATTAAAAAATCCCTTGAAATGGCTTTGTTATAGCCGTTAGATGATTCCCTGAAAATATTTCGTGTATGAATAGTTAGACCCTATATAAGTCCAGAGTAAAAAGTAAGAAGTTTTGTAGTTAAACCAGAAACAAAATATTTAACAGTTGAAGAAACGTTATTAAATAGGAAAAGTTGGCTCCTGCAAGCTGATGACATTTTTTCACTTTGTTCCGCCTATCCCGCCTGTCGGAAAACTATTTAAATGTCGTATTTCATAGAAAACAGTTGTCTTTTTTGCGTCACCTGAATAATTCGTGAAACTTATTTCATAATCTATTAGAATGTCAAATATCAATGGTAAATATATACATTTAACCAGGGAACTAGTTTCACAGATCAATGAAACATTAAATGATGTTGAGAGGTTAGTAGACTCGTGTGAGTTTTAGAACCCAATGGCTCGACTAACAAAGAAATTAGTGAGGAGGCTCTCGTTAGGCAACGGGATAAATTGCTAGATTCAGAAAGCGGTACTCCTGGACACGGCTCGATATTGTTAAGATAAGAGGTTCCAGTCTCTGAAGCCCTAACGGCCGTGCCCCCGTAGCTTGGACCTTGTTCCCGATATCGACGGGCTACTATTTTTATGTTTTTTTTTTTTTTAATATTGATTTATTTATTTAACACTTCAAGCACAAAGTACAGAGGCGGACTTAATGCCGTAGGCATTTTCTACCTTGATTTTATGTAGGAATATTTTTTAAATGTAAAAAGTAAGTAAGAAAAATTAATAAATGGAAGTTACTGAAAACAATGGACATCCCATTTGCTTGGAACCATTGCTTAAACCGTTTCTTCGTTGATGAATGATAGTCAATATTAGTGATAAAATATGATGCCAAATATTTTCCCCATTACTTCCAACATTTATGTTTTCCGTCGCTGAAAACTTGACGTCCCATTTCAGATTTTAGCCAAAATTGCTAATTTTGAAGGTGAGTTCAAAAGCTTTTCTGGAGCAGTATTGGAGTTTGCGAAAAGATTACCAGGGTATCAAGCACTATAAATATGTCATAATATATTGATTAGGCTGATGATGATAAATCAGGAGAAGTAATTACTAAGTTTTCTGCAGAGTTTAAATTTATAAGTTTGGAGACTGGAGAACTCCGAACTCATCAGATTGCAATTACTATTTATTTTGATGGAAAACTACATTAAAAACTAATTGCGGACAAAAATCACTATTATGGTTTGTTAGTATAGGTACTATGTGTGATATAAGATTTGGGCCTAGTTCGAACATATTTAAACAAAAAAAAATAAAGACTTTGAAAGAAATAACGCTGCACAATTAATTGGATTAAAATTATAAAAACAATGTGTGAATTAACAAGTTTATATTTAACAGTTATTCATTGTTATGAATTGGTTTAAATCGGTATTAAAAAGGTGCTTAAATTTTTTCTAGCAAAAATCTTTTTGATTGAATTGATTTGTGATTAGGTACCAGTTTGCGTAGGTAGGCATATTTTTTGTTAATATTTTAATCCGAGGGTTAATGAATGTGTTTGTGTTCATTAAGGTTAATTTAATAGATTTAACCTTACAATAGAATTTCACTCTTCTAAATCCTTTTAGTTTAAGTATGACACGACATTTAATTCGTTTCATTTTTAATTATCATCGGTAGCAAACTAGATTTTATAATATATTTTATTTTAGGAAATTAACAGCCGTAAAATATATTTGTCCTAAATTAACAATAAATTTTAAATTTATTTTGAAAACTTTTGAATGTTAGAATTGTTATATCAATGTCACTAACTTTAATAATGGTTGATTTGATTTAGGCCTAAATGAAAAATAATTATATTGAATGTCCAATGAAAGTAATTTATTATTTAATTGTTGGTTTGAATTCAAATTGTTATTATTTTAATTGAATAATCAAATAATATTAAATCATCAAAAAAAAAAATCACCGCCACAAAATCAATTAAAAAATTTGTCGGAAAGCCTTTGATAAAGTCAACGACTGGAACTGAGAGCTTTTCTTGATGATATTTGACAAACACTAGAGTCTAATTAGCCGCGGGCACACTATTAATGTATACCTACATATAATGGTAGTCTTCCACCAGCATGACTGTAAACCGTAGAGCTGAACGATGGCGTCCCTCAGGGTGCTACATTGAGTTCACCAGCATTCATGAATGAAGACGTTATTTTCGAAGAACCGAGTGGAGTAACATCGATCAACAGTCGAGTAGGACCGAGAGGACCGAGCTCGCGCGCCTACAGCACATCGTTGACCGCACACACACCACTTGACCGCTAATCACAACATACCTGCACAAACAAACGTCACAGAACTATATCCTTCGACTACGAACGACGCTCAAGCACTCTCGTCGGGACCTTCGCCACTCGAAAAATCAGCGGGTGGAGGGCGCCCCCCCCTCCCGGCGATCGATCCACGCACCTGTACGGCGACGGCGGATTGTTCGCCAACTCCAGCTTGCGGTACTCCTCTATGGGCGACAGGATATCCGTGACAGAGAACGGAGTGGAGTGCTGGAGCTGCAGCTGGGACAGGTTCTGCTGCAGCAGCGCCGACTTGGGCGACAGGCTCATCGCCAGCTCGGCAGCGCTCAGTTCCGGCAGCGCCTCCGCCGGACACGGCGAGTAGTCGCCGCCCTCCGCGGACATCCGACCGGCCGACACTCGACGCCACTCGACGGCTCAGCCTCTAGTGGCTCTCGGGGCGAGAGTGGCGGCCGGAGCCCCCGGCGCGGGTTACGGCCCTCGAGGAGCCCCGCCCCGCGGCCGACGCGCGCTCCTATGGCGCGGGCTGGGGGCTCGGATTGGCGCGCGGCGCGGCGGCCGGGCGGGTGTGGGCCTGGGCCGGGCCGGGCCAGTCTGCGTCGCGCGGCGGCCCAGTCGCCACGAGGGGGGGGCGCGCACCGCCGCACCGTTACATGTGACAATCAACTTATGTATCCATATTGTTTATGTTTGTTGTCTGTTAGGAATTTGTACGTGTCCCTTTTGTGCGTCTCGGCAAATATGAACACCTTAGTTATTAACACACGTATGAATACTGAGTAACTCTTTATGAACAGTAATGTTAATTGTTAATGAGACGATAATTGTGAAATTAGTGCGATTGAATTGTAACAACGAAGTGTACGGATTCTAAGGGCGAACTTTATCATTGAAACTGAATGCCATAAGCTTAACTAAACCGCGTTCAAAATTCCTCAGCAGTGATGACACTGAACGCTGTTGAACGCAGTTCAGATGTGCTGATCGCGTTCATTATCTTTGCACGGCCCTGAGATGGCTTCTCTAACTTTGTAAATCATTGCTATGCGTTATTATAATGTGTACTAGGTTCCTAATTAGGGATATCTTTTCGTTGGTATTTTATGACATTTACCACCACCACCACCATTTGGCACCAACATGGGTGGGGGTAATACCTATCCAGTAGAAGTCTCCCGTGAAGTTCTTAACTGCCACGATATAGTTTTCATCATCTGCAGAGCTGAATAGCGTTCAATACTAATTTAATTGAATAGCCTTAAAAGATTTGTTACTAATTTGTTTGTGCCTATTCTTATACTTACCTTAACCTACTGGAAACTATTTGGTTATTTTCATCGACTTATTTAGGTTATCAAAGAAAATGCAGATTGTTAAATGTGAAAGTAGTTTTCCTTTTTTAAAGCTAGGATAATAATTGGCGTATAGGAACTGTACCGGATTGAGAGCACTTCACTTCATTTTTACCAGCGAGGCGGAGCCGTTACGATGGTTAGGTATAAGTCAGTGGCGTGCCTAAGGGCCGACAGTACGACAAGAAGCCCATAAGATAAACAGACTGTTCAGAAACCCTAAAATCATGAAGAGTTAGTAGGTTATAAGGGCAAGCCAAGTGGAAATGATGTTTTTCCTACTCCTCCGCTATTCTTTTCTGATTAATTTTGTTGCGGGATCCAAGAAAGTTAAATTATTTCTCTGGAACTTCTTCGAGCTTCATTGTCTCGGCGCTTTTCTGGTGGTCGCCATTTTTGATTCTGGCTTTTAGTGCAGTTGCAGTGATTTGAGAATAGGGTGATGGGCTTGTCCCAATAAAAAAAAAGGGCGCGCTAAGCTTGTGTGAAAGTACCGCCATTAACAAGTTATAGTATGGAATTCGATACAAAGAATAATGAACGACCCGAGTTAAGGCAACGCGGATCCCATGCAGTACTTACACGTGTGCGTTGAGATAAGGTTCTTGTCTTACCTAAGTTAATTCGTCGACTACTGCATACCAAGTCCTCATCATCAGCGTGTCAGCCAGAACACGTTCATCTGCTGGTAATAAGGCAGATTTATAAATCTATGCACTTATGAAGAAGTCAAGTTTACATTTTGAATGTTAGGGTGTGTAATCTTTGGAACTTTTGATACGATTCAGAAAGTTCATTCACTAATGGGTAGTTGCATTAACCGAGTGTCAAAAGTCTATTTAAAACGGTCCAGCGGGATACGTTCCGAATTTAACGCAAGCGAAACCGGAGCAAAAGTTAGTATTTGTAACAAAACGCGTAGCAGAGTGCGCTCGTAGACAATGCATCGTAGACTACGCTACGCTAGAGTTCGTAGCGCTGCGTAGGCGGCTACGAAACGCTGCTACGATTTCTAGGAATATAATGTGCCATCCGTAAGTAGGTGTGTCCCGTGATAGTGAAGAAGATTGCAACTATGAGCTATTTAACTGTAAACATAACATCACGCCTGTAATCCCCGAAGGGTTTGGCGGAGGTGTATGTATAGTACACCCACATTTCGCCAGTTATGTTTTAAGTCCCATGTAATAGAGGGCGAGCCTATTATCATCAACCGGGTACAAATCCAGACTCTGCAATCGACTTGCCCGACCCGGGAACTAAAACCTGGATCTTATGCTTTAATTAAATAGTCACATTTAGCTGTAAATAGTGTTTTTAACGGACTAAAAATAGGAGGAGATTCTCAAGTCGTCGCATATACGTATATCTTTTTTGTATTAATTGAACTCTGCCGTCTAAATAGGGATGTTATAAGTTTATAGCTTATGAAGTTCTGTCTGTGTGTATGTAGCAAACATTTATGCCGATTTCACTGCAGTTACGTTTAATGAAAGGGTGCATGGTTCATTCGCGATGGCTCTAAGCAATATTTGATGGTAATCTATTTAGTCGATTATAAGGTCATTTGCTTTTCCTGCAAAATATGAATGTACTTTAGCATAAATCTCTGCCTAACCTTTCGAGGATAACAGGCGTCATGTTATTTTGTAATATGTGTGTAGACATAACACATGATCATTCTCTTGCCCTTATCCCAATTCATTTGGGGTCGGCGCAGCATGTCTTCTTCCATACTTCTCCATTACTCGTCATCTCATCAGACATCTCTTATTTGTATTGGCTATTATAACAGCCTCTTTATTTCCATAATGAATGACTTATAAAAAAACAAATATATCATATATTACATAATATGCATGCTTAAAATAACAAAAATATTACAAACTTATACTGTCACTTACGGGATGTCTTCCGTTATTGTTTATTATTTTGAGCTTCCGATATTAGCCGACCGTTTTTTTATTCCCTTTATTATTTTTATTTTTTATTGTTAGTTTAGTTGTAAACCGTGAAAGCTTGAAACAGTGTTTAAAAATATAACAATTCATACAATGATTATAAAGTTGCAATCGCTTTACTGCAGTAATGTACTATTAATGGGTATTTTGTTGCCAGGGCTGGAGGACTGTTCGAAAGAGATACCGTGGCCCTGGAACACAAAGGGCAAAGAAGGAACATGGATGGGTTTTAGTCAGTATAAGTCTGACACTCCCTTCCGCTCCGCCCAGAGTGGGGGGTCATTTGATGATTTCCCAAACGAAAAAAAAAAAAAAAAAATGGGTATTTTGTTGTATTTAATAGGCGGGTTACCTAACTACATATTAACGTGCCAGGTGTTTATAAGTATTGAGTTCCGAAGTGGTTTTCAATTCTGATATTCTTTTTCTAATTGCATGGAATTGCTTAGATCAAACTATGAAAGTGTAATTATGGAAATAATGTCAGATCTTCATGGCATTCAAAACAAAATTCAGGTACCTGCCTGCAATGAGTTACGTAGGTAGACATATCAGGGGTTCGTCTATACGGGGGGGGGAAAGGTCACCGACGCACAAACGGTTACCACGTAGTACGTGGACGCGTAGGTACATGGTGAACATTCTTAGCGTCACAGTAATTTGAATCTGATTGATTCAAATTATTGACGGCATGGTTGGCGCAGTGGCTGGGCGATCGGTTGCTGCTCTGCGTGTCGCGGGTTCGATCCCCGCACGGAACAAATATTTGTATGATCTACAGGTAGTTGTTCCGGGTCTGGCTGTTTGTGTATGTGAATTTAAATGTTTGTAAACGCATCCACGATACAGGAGAAATTCCTAGTGTGAACAACAAAACAAAAAAAAAAACACTGTCACGCTAACAATGTTCAGCATCACATGGTTGCTGTCAGTGGCGAAGGTTTCATACAGCTCGATTCCTACCGGATTCCCTTTGAAAAATGGCACAGTCAGTATTCTATAGACAAATAATATAATCACACTAAAGATTAAAGATATTTATTCCGGCTTACTTTTTATAAAACTGACCCTTCGCTACTGGTTGCTGTAATATCTTGCCAGAAATACCAAGGTACTCTATCACGTTAGGTACATGTCACGTCTGAGTGAATAAAAAGTACTTAGTTGTATGATATATGCTAGACACGTAAGTAAACCGGAACATAGCCGGAAATGGTGAACATACCATCTTTTTTATTTTTCATTTTTAGATGTTGATTTAATTATGATTTGATTGGTCTTAATAGGTAACTTTAATTCTCTAAATGTTGTTTCAGTGATAAGACCACCCCTTGTGATTATTTTTAACTGACAAAATTAACTGTGTGAATAATCATTTTATTGTTACTAGTTAGCCTACAATAATGGCTAAGTAGGTACTCATTTACTTTGTAAAAATCATTCAACTCCTAGTTACAATATATAATAGGTCGTGGTAGGTATAGGTAATTTTGTAACATATATATTTAAAATAGCAATGTCGTAGCGTTATTTAGGTACGTTGTCGAAAAGAAAATTTTCAAACTTTCGAAGCTATGATTAGAAATTTCAAATTCAGAAACAATTCAAAATATTTTCTAAGATACCTTATTGTAATTTGTATAATTGTATTGTGTTTGTTGTGTGTGTGTAGTGTACTAGGAAAGCATAAAATATGTCAAGATGCAATAAACTGATCATGAAAAAATATGTTTTTGTTTTATTCGTCACACTTTTTAGAGACCTACAAAATAACTAGGTTCTTATTGCTTATTTACCTCGTAGTAAAGGTACATATATACCTTGTATACCATCATCATCATCTGCCTAAATTTCCCAACAACGTTGGGTTCGGCTTCCAGTCTAACCGGATGCAGCTGAATACCAGTATTTTTCTTTGAGCGACTGCCTTTCTGACCCTTGTTGGATACGTAGGTACCATACTCAGCCGTTCATAAGTCACTTGTATGTTTAGGTAGGTATGAACGTAACTTTGTTGGTTTATGATTTTGAGAATTTGAAGTTGAAAAAGTGTCAAAGTCTACGTTAACATTAATTTTTTTCTCAACTACAATTTCTAAAACGACAGGTCTCACTAAACACAAGTAAGTAGGTATGAGTGATTTCCACCAAAGCAGAGACAAGCGGGCTGAAGCAGATGTGCAAAAGATCACAGGAGAAACAAGAGACGCGATGTGGACGCCACTTTCAAGCAGTGTTATTGGTCTGTTCCAGCACTTTTCTTCTCCGCTCCGCTAGTCGCCGCTTTGTGATGAAACTCGAGCTTTAATATGCTTTCCTATATAACATACGTAGGTATAAGCCTTCGCGGGATCGCGATCATCTCAGTTCATTTTTAGGGTTCCGTACCCAACGGGACCCTACTACAAAGGCTCCACTATCCATCTGAGGACACTTGAAATTTTCACAGAAATTGAAATTTGCATTATCTACTTATGGCCGTTAAATAACAACAAATAATAAAAAAATTAAGGGATCCCGATACAAGAAACGCTTTTTTCTTGGGCTTCTTTCGCGGAAGGTGCCTACTAAGTCTTAAACAAAGATTAGGTTCCAAATATAAAAGTAAGCACCAAATACAAAATTGTATTTAGTTGATTCGTATAATGCATATTCTATGAAAATTTCAAGTGTAGTATCTACCTCAGATGGATAGTACTAGGTAGATAGTAGGCACATATTTAGAATCTTAACTAACTGATTCATTAATTATGTCAATAAAAAAACTTTTTTGCAAAAAATAAAACCGACTTCAAAAACACAAAAAAGTGAAAAATAACTTTAGCTTCAGAAGTCGGTGACTTTTGTTTCTCACCGACTTCTGAAGCTAAAGTTATTTTTCACTTAAACATCCGAATTGATTACCTCCTCCTTTTTGAAGTCGGTTAAAAACCACTTCAATAATTATGTAGGTTCACATGTACCTACTACCTTCCTTGATACGAAAAGCATACCTATTGAAAAAAAAACACAGCTGTGACTCTGGATGAAATAACAAGCTTTTCGACCATGCTCGCGTTGACGATAGACGGACCAGGAAGGGCCCTCTTAAGCATCAATGTGTAGTAAACTACATAGTGGTAACTATGTAGTTCACTCTTGGTCACTTAAGCGAAGAGTGCTAACTGCTAACTCACTTACTATGGGGTTATGGGTAAAAATGTACCTAAAACGTAAAAAGTAAAGGAACAAAAGCTTGTGCAGGTGGCCAGTGGGATCATTAAGGTCGCCAGGATTTCCCTAGCCCTATTCCACTCTGCTTGAATTTTTACAAAAGCATTTTTACTGCCACCTAGTGGCAAGTAGAATTTTGACCAGTGTGCATTTCCCAGTGATACAGTGTTTAGTTATAGCGTCCATTTGTCAACAGATGTCGCTACAGAAAGTCACACGTAATGCCCTCTATTGGGCAATCTGACGAAATCTTATGGCCAGTTTACGAGGGAAAATTGAATGAAGATCTGTCAGTTGCATATTGTTGGTCTGTATCCGTTCGTTCTTTCCTGCTGATTTTAGAATGAAATCAAAATAAACAAATACGAAATGGAAGTTATTGTGGAAATTCATTCCTGATGCATATTTTTGAGTAAATAAAAAAAGTTTCATAAAAATAACTGGACATAAAAATTTCCATTGACATTTAAAACAAAATAGTAGAAATTGAATTTATTCGTCGGACACCCCTGCGCGCAGCTGGCCACATTCTGCTGTCTCCGATTTCAGCAAGTATGTAAATGTCATAGTATTATATTTTACAAGTTTTTACGCTAACAACGAGCCGCGTTGAGTTTTTTTACGATCGTTCGTGTGTTTTGTGTCGGTTTCCGTGACGTAAACGTGGTGATGTCGGCGCTGGGGGCTCATAACCTCCGCGCGGCGCGCACTCGCTGCATCACGTAACGACGGGAGTGCCCGATGGTGAGACAAGACGCGATGGTGCTGAGTACCGAGTGGGCGCAGGTTGAAGTCGTCGATCTCACGAATGACGGAAACGGCCTGGGGTTTAATCTGGTAGGCGGGCGTAGCACAGGAGTCGTGATCAAGTACGTGCTGCCGGGCGGCGTCGCGGACAAGGACGGGCGCCTGCAGAGCGGGGACCACGTCCTGCAGGTGGGTTCCGTGAACCTGCGCGGCTTCACGTCGGAGCAGGTGGCGGCCGTGCTGCGACAGGCCGGCCCCGCCGTGCGCCTGCTGGTGGCGCGTCCTGCAGACCCAGCCACCGCTCTACGCGCCCCGCTCCCTGGCACAGCACTCGTACCAACTAAAATACTCGGTGACCCGGAGCTACTCGACCGACACCTCATAGAGACTGGGTATGGAGCAGTTTATGACCTGTCTCAGTGCTTCACAGACTACATCAATGCTCAGAATGGCGTGACGGGGTCCAGCTTGGTGGCAGCAGCTGTCAGTGTTATTGGTGACAATCCTCAACAGATTCCTGATCACCCCATCATCTCTGACGCCATCTCGCCCACCATCACAATCACTGTACCTGTAGAGATCCCCAAACAGCCGGAGGTAGAGCTAGTTCCTGTGGATTTAAATAAGAATGTGTATGGATTGGGTATCACTGTAGCAGGCTATGTGTGTGAGAAGGAAGAACTCTCTGGAATATTTGTGAAGAGTATTATTGAAGGCAGCAGTGCTGAACAAAGTGGTAAAATTAGAATTAATGATAGAATAATAGAAGTTGATGGGAAATCGTTAGCTGATAAGACAAACCCACAGGCCGTTGAGATTTTAAGAAACACAGGCATATCTGTGCACCTAGTGTTAGAGAGATACCTGAGAGGTCCAAAGTATGAGCATCTACAGCTAGCTATATTTAACGAGGAGCGTCCTACGTCCCCGTCACCGTCTACAACAACCTTATCCTGGTTCCCAGTGCCTTCCCAAGCTGAAAATAGTACCGTAGAAATTGATCCTGAGCCCGAGTCTAACACTACTATAGACTCCAATGTTCTAGAAATTGTTGATACACAAGAACTAACACAAGAACCAACACAAGAAGAGTTAGACAGACGATTTGATGAAATATTAGCAGTTGATAAAGAAGAAATAAAGAAAAAGTGGGTAGAAGAAGTTGGGCCTAGCAAAGAAATTCTAGTGGCTGAAGTGAGGAAGCTTGAAGGTCTGGGTATCAGTCTCGAGGGCACAGTAGACGTTGAAGGAGGTCTGGAAGTTAGGCCTCATCATTATATCAGATCCGTGCTTCCTGAGGGGCCTGTTGGTCAGGAAGGCAGCCTTTCTGCTGGAGACGAACTATTAGAAGTAAACGAGTATCGCCTCCATGGTTTAACTCACACAGAAGTAGTAAATATCCTAAAGAAGCTTCCAAACAGAGTCAGGTTAGTGTGCGCACGGAGTAGCATAGACAGCGGCCCTCGTCCGCTCATCAACTTGGCACCAGATAGAGAAGGTTTTGAAGCAAGGAAGATTATATCTGGCAGCTTGAATAATTTGACAACTCTAGTCAAAGCGCAGTCAGACACATCGATCAATACATCTAGCACGGCTACATTAACAAATCATTCAGGACATTCAAAGAAATCTCGGTCTTTGGAGTGTGTGTCTGGCCTAGCCATGTGGCAGAGCAAAGAAGATATAGTGGAACTGTTGAAGGGTGATCAAGGGTTGGGTTTCTCCATTTTAGACTACCAGGACCCTGTAGATCCTCAGGGCACAGTCATAGTTGTACGTAGTTTAGTGCCTGGAGGTGTAGCTGAGAAGCATGGAGATATCTCACCGGGAGACAGAGTGATGTCAGTGAACGGAGTCAGTATTAAGAATGCAACCCTTGACCAAGCTGTGCAAGCTTTGAAGGGTGCTCCGAGAGGGAACGTGAAGGTTGGAATAGCCCGGCCCCTCCCTCCGCAGGATCCTAAGTCAAAAAGTACCACAACACTGAACACGAAACCAAGTTAATCGTCAAACGTGTTTGATAACTGTACTAGTCAAGTTGAGTCATATCTGTATGCTTAAGGGTCTACATATCGGGGAGTTTGTTGATGGCTGGGGGGAATCTGGCATATTGGATGATGCTGTAATAGTTTTAATGAGCTCTCATAGCTTTAGAAGCTTTAAAACCTGGATTTTTATAGCAGAAACATGTTAGTATTACCATTTTTTTATTTGTTTCATTGTATTTTAAAATGATGTTATTAATATGTCAGATTCCTTCCATGGGTTGTTAAGAAGTCAGTAGACTTAAGTTACACAAAGAACGCACGGCAGAGCTCAAAACTCGTATGATACAATAATAATTAACGCTTTACTAGATAAATAGTATTATGTAAGACACACACATGTCATTTTAAATGCACATTTAAAAATTTTATGTATGGGTTTTGATTGTCTTGAATTCTAGTAAGAGAACAATAAAGTTATTAATAAAAAACTTGATAAAAACTGCTGAAGTACAGTCAGTATCCAAAATATATGGTTATTTTTTAAACCAAGATTTTAAATTAATATAATTGTAGTGATAGTGAATCTCTTACCAGAGGAATAAGTCTTGTTTGTTTATATAAATAAAAACCATGTTTTACAAGAATTCAAGCTAATCAAAGTAGTAATATACCTATGATAATTTTACACAAAATGTTCCCTGTATTGGACAATCTTTTTTTACTCTAGATTGTAATATCACGTATCTTGTAGATATTTACCTAAGGGAGCAATTATATAAAGTAAAATTTAATGTAAATACGAATATTCGAATCTCACTACACCTGCATTGGATAGTATTAACAAAAATTAAAAATAAATATACATATTTATACATAAACAATAAGGATTTGATTGTGAATTGAGTTCTTGCCTTTTTATATTTTTTGTAAAAATGTATTATTATGTTGTAAGTATTGTGTATAGTTTGCAAGTACCTAAGGACATATACAAAATAAAAATTTACAGAAAAAACTAGTTTGAATAAAAAACTAAAAAGAAAAAACATAAATATTTGTTTTAAATCACCTACAGAAAGTTTATCTTACTCTTTATTAGAAAAAAAACTTTGAAAGGTCTTTAGATACAATACCAGTAAGCATTTCTGTATGTTTGTATATTAACGCACTAAAACTAGGCGGGCACATGTGATATGACTGTTAAACTTAGGTTAACTAATCTGTGACTCCATATTATTGTGATGAAGACAGACTACACTGAAACTTTGCGTTGAACAAAGACTTAGAATTAGAACTAAGGAAAAAATAAATCCAAATTAACCGACTTCTTAAAAGTCCACTTGTACCACAAATCGCTAAATGCGTTTAAGGTTAAATATACTTAAAATATCAGTCGCTATCATCAACTGATAGATAGAAACTAACAATGTTTTAATTTCCTTTAGTGCTTAATTTAATTAATTAAATTAAGCAATTAATTAATTTAATTAAAATAATTAAATTAATTAATTAATTTGTGGTGAAAGTGGACTAATACCTGTTTGCCAAAACTAGTCAAATGCGAGGGATGACCTCTAAAATGAGTCTGTTTTCATCCCTGAACTAATTTTAATATTAACTCGCATTTATTTTAACAACTCGCCTACTGATCTCTTTTTTAACATATTTAATATTATTTTACACACTGATCTGTCTATTTAACCGACTTCAAAAAACGTGGAGGTTATGTTGTTGTATACAATATGGTCAAGTAATACATTATTTATAGAAAAAAGGTATCGCGTGTCAGATATTGATTTGTGCAATTCGTGTCTATGATTGCCATTGTTTTTATTTACTGCTTACAAGCCTAAAATATAATTATCATTGGGTAGTGATAGACGTCAATACATTTTTTTTGCGTATTTTTTTACGTGATTGCAAACAGCCATTTAGTTAACATCAAGAAAACGGGCAATTTTACGTGTTATTTTTAGTACTGCATTAGCTATAGTGAAGTATCTAAACTTTTACTTATTTTTTTCATTTCATTGTACTTCGCCACTATTGTGTTGTAGTTTCTCGTATTGCCTAAACCATAACAAATAAAACTAACGGTTAATCGAACCAAAATTAGTTTCCATCAAAATTCTAATTCTAAATTAGGTGAAAAAGCTATTGCCAAACGCTATCGTGAACGACCACATTATATTCCATACAGCAATTTTCTATTTTGATTTATCAAAACTGGCTGTGGCTATTTTAAGAGCACGTTCAATGCCGAAGTTTGGACTTCACGGAAAACGTTTTCTGAAACTATTTCGCATTTCAAATTCCGATATATTGATACTATAAATAAAGATTTCGTATTGATTTTTTAAGGCGATGCGTTCATCGCATTTTGTGGTAAAAAAAAATCGTAGGTACATATCTGTAATATTATTACTTTTTCAATACGTTCAGAATTGGAGATCATCAATTTTAATGATGATAATAAAAGTATATTACTCATTTTTTTTTAAACTCTTCAAAATAATGGAACTTTAATCTCTTATTTCATTGTGGAATTAATACATGCCCAGTTCTGAGCGTTACAGGCTTTCTAGATTTTTATTACTATTAATTTATGTACTCAAAAACAATAAACGTCACTTGAAACTGTATGTGACTGTACCGCAAAGCACGCATGTCATACCTATTGTACTTGACGTGCAAAGAGGTGCGTGACAGAACTATTGTTAAATCTACCTAGTACCCACACTTTACTCGTAAACCCGACCAATATCGTAGATTATAAACACACACACACACTTTTAAAATGAAATAATGTAATCACGGTCAGAAATAACGTTAGTTTTAACGTGAAGTGAGCTGTTTCTTATGCAGGAATGTTTGGCTTCAATATATTGTGTAATAGAAAACATTGAGTAAGATACGAGCTTGTTTCGTGGATTTATAGGCTTGTGTTACATTTATGTACATCATATCATCGCAGTATACTTAAATCTAACGGATTTCCTCAGTGACTTATCTCTTCATTATTTATCAATCAAATCAATACTGCTATGAAGTAACATTGTATAAATAATGTCGGAAACGTGGTCCGATAGCCTTGAGAAACTACAAGTTAGTATAATTATATAATGTTAGTAATTTATCCTACAATGTAGTTGATTAGTCGTACGATGCTCTAAAAATAGGCCTACTGCAAAGAGATTTTAAGATACTAGGAGGCTATGAGATAAAAGGTCATAGAAAAGCTGATCCCTCTGATAAAAATGGCAATTTTGACACGTTAAACTAGAACTAGACGAGAGAGCAATGGCCAGTTGACTCTTGCAAGCAGATTATGTTTTTATTCACATTGTCCCGTTTATTGCAACTTCGCAAGTCTTTGGCCTACTCCCAACCAGTCAGTGATGTAAAATATGATTTATTTCAAATATAATACCTATGTAAGTATAATATCTATGTATAAATAATCATACACTTGCTGTAATAAACTTTCACGACATTACAATGCAGTGCATAAAAACTATACAAGTAATGTAATTTTTATATTTTTTCCACCAACACCTAAAGTTGCACGCCATTGTAATGTTGTCAAAGTTAGTAAAAAGTAATATTTTTGTATTAAGATAAACCTCAACAGCCGAGCGTAAATAACTAGAAAAGACTGTACGCAAAAGGAATTTAAATACCGTGAATTGGCTGATCAACTTCAGAATTTTTGAGGACACATTTTAAAATATGTCGTCTGATCATATAAATAATTTCAACTAAGAAGAGAGAGAAATAGCACCAACGCGTTTATGTGTAAACGCTCAGTTACTGGCACAATAAAAAAGCAGTGCAAGTAATCCAATTGTCCTAGACGCAACAGTACATACTCATGTGTCAAAATCACTACCCGCTTTTAACTTTGATGCGTGCAGTCTTCAAAAACGGTTACAATTATGTACACAGCATATCAAGCTACTACAATCTGTCAAATTTCTTTTAATAGATTTTCAACTTTATCGCTAAAGCGTTAGGTTCAAGGTTGATTGGGAAAATTTAACAGTTTCGGGTAACTTGATGTGCTGGCGTCTGTACATCACCACGAAGCTTCCGTTCAGCCAGACTGAAATAGATATTAAAATGTCTTATTTACCAAATCTAGGAATATGTGATAATTATATTTTGAGGGGTGGTCATTTATTTTGTCACACAGTGTACGGGAGGGATTGCGTGCCTTTACGACATTAACTCGGTTTGTCGAGTACAGAATTCATGATTATTTCTGTTGGAATAATCATTTTAAGCACTTCCTGAATAGGATTTATAATAGAGCTACGTTTATAGTGGAAGCGCCAGGATAGCCCGCGAAATTCGAATTTTCTTACGGTTTTGCAAATTGGCGGTCAGTGACAGACGTAAATATGAAATCAGTCAATTAAAAAAAAACTTGCAGATTTTTATGTCGGCACTGGACCCCTGAATTGATCGGTTTTTACAACTTCACAAAACATCGAGATTACTTTATTATGTGGAAATTAGACACTATTGTATTATGTCAATATTATTTAATTAAAGTCTGAAATGTTGTTGTTCTGTAGAATTATCTTATACACAAATAACCTCGGAATATATTCTCTAAATTATGGTGAAAAATGCATTTAAATCTAGTTGCAAATAAGAACCACGCGTTCAAACAGACACACGGAAAGCGACTTTCTTAATACCAAGTAAAGTATAAATTAAATAGAAAACACACTTTCTATTTTCATCTACCCTTCAAAGAAACATCATCACATATTCCTAGCAACGTAACTACCTAATAAATAAACTAAATAGTTTAGTTACGGCACTTGTATTATATACGACTCACACTTAGCCTTACACTCAGATGTAATATAAAGAGGATAAATATATAAATAAGAAACATACTTTTGTTTGTTTTACTTCACCCGAAACCTCAGCGTATCGCAAACGATGATGATATTGGATAATAAACTTTATTCTCACAGCTATAAACTTGCACGAGATTCGCCAGCATTGCGCTGAGTCATTATTACAGTGATTTCCTGGAATATCTAAAACAGCGTTACTGTGTATTTGGCTTAAATTGACTTATTATAAGTTATACTGAAGGAAAGTATATCTGCCTAAATTCTTCCAAAATATCGGTTTCCAGTCTAACCGGATGCAGCTGTAAAGCTGTTACTCCATGTAAAGTATTTTACATGGAGTAACTGCGTATCTGACCCCCAGTTATAGTGGAGATCAAAGAATATTTCACCTAAAATAGAAAGTGTGTCTATGGACACCCGAAATGACAGGTAAAGAAACAATTTCAGTCTTTTCGCTGTTCGGGTACAGGAATTTCTTTTGAATAATTTAGAAATAAGCCGTCCGCGTGTATCTGCATGTAGGGGACAATTGAAATAAAAACTGTAACGGCATCGTAAACCTTTTATGTTGTACTCGTATGAAATAGAGGACTCGAAGTAGGTAGGGTTGCCAGAACACAAAAACTTTTTTGCAATTTTATATCATTTTTGAATATAAGGCTTAATTTAATAAAAGAGAATATTCTCGTAAATAAATTTACAATTTATCGCTTAAATCGAGTTAGTAATTTTAAAAATTAAGCAAATAAATTTAGAGCGTCTTTGACTCTCCAATTTTGGTATTTATCTGCATCCGATAGATGATGATCGGTCTTTGATTTTATGGCGCTTTTTGCTGCTCGATTCGAATTTTTAGAACGCTTTATATATTTTGTCAAGGAGGAGTTATATTATTCTGTATTTCCTAAATTCAGCAGTTGATAATATACGAACCATCGTCTTCATGAGCCTTCAGCAGTCCAGCGGTGGATAGGACGATTTTCTCCTATAGAAAAAATAACTGTCTTTGTTGGATGGACTTCGGGCAACCCTAATTGCGAATAAAAGCTTGATCCCACTATACAACTGTACTGGAACTGACTACACACACATTTATGATATAAGTGTACGAATCACAACTAGGTCTCGCGAAAAATATAAAACTACCTAGGTATGTACCTAATTGTAATGTCACGAGCACTAATAATGTACACATGTATACACGTAGCAACTATTAAAAATGATTTTCTGTTACTCGTAATCCCCGAAAGGTACAGCAGAGGTGTACCCAATAATACACCCATATTTAATTCCCATGTAATACGTACCGAGCCTATTCCCATCAACCGGGCACAAATCCAGAATTCGTGGCTGCTACTGAGAAATTCGTTATTTCACGAGAAAATCTCTGATATTTGCTATTATTAGTTGTTGTGACTGTACCTCACATAGGTTTAAGAAAACTTAAGCTTTGTAGAGCGTCACTCATATATTGAGCGCCGAATGTGGATAATCCTACAATGCGCCCTTATCCAGGCCTGCATTTAGGTATGACCTAGTGTTGCTAAAAACGGGCATTTTTTTTGCTATTTTCTACCTTCTTTTATGTTCGTGTTTCTAGACCATCAACCATGTGGGTGCCCAATATGCCAGTGGTGATGATATCAGCAGTGGCGGCCACTGCAGGCGGCCTGTGCTTATTCAAGTAAGTTTTACTTTCCTACTTAAACATAATATCACGCCTGTAATCCCCGAAGGGTTGGGCAGAGGTGTGGCTATTACTACAACCGCATTTCGCCAGTTCACGTTTCTCATGTAGGTACCGAATAGGGGGCGAACCTAACTGCCATCAGTCGCACACAAATTCAGACTCCATGGCTGCAACACAATAGTGGCGTTCTTCTCTGTACCTAAGCCTTGGAAAGGCCCAGATATTTTTGTAATGTATCTTGAGACCTGACATTTGGTGTAAGTGTTAAAAATACTTTACCCAGTATCATTTTAATGTATTCAAAGACTATACTACAAAATAACTATATCATTTTTATAGCCAAAAGAACAACCAAAGTTACGTTCAAAGGAAAGATTCGGATCCAACCAACACATAGGTATGAAAAAGGTTAAAAAAAAGAGGAAGCCTTTACCTATCCGGCAAGGAGTGAGTCGATACGAACTAAATAACCTAGTTTAGCCGTTTCTGACTGTTGGTATACTCTTACCCAAAATCAGCAGTTTTTTACAAAGGTCTCACATTAATGGCCCTATGTAACGTACTACTTACCTAATACCCTTGGTGAACTTCCAGAGACTTCTACGGCGGCCCGCCTTACAACAAAGAAGTCAGAGCTGACGACAAAGTCGTCGTCATCACGGGCGCCAACAGCGGCATCGGCAGAGAGGCAGCTTGGGATTTCGCCAAGAGAGGCGCTAAAGTACGTGTGTCTTGAATCCTAGTTCTTAGGACAGCTAGAAGTCACTGCATCCACAGAGCTTTTACTGCGGGGCAAGGGTCTGGACAACAGTTCTATCAACCACTATCAAGGTGCTCGATGAGCCATTGAGGAGTAGAATCGTGCAGATTGATATTATTGAACGTCGCGGTTGTTTCTAGCATTGGTGGTAGGATTAAACGTTATGCAATTATTATTCCAGTTATTTACAGTAGAAATGTAAGTATACCTACTTACTCATACAACAGTTAACTCAGTAATTTTGAGACCAAGAATGCTTTTGCAAAGTCAGATCATTCAACCCCGGTCAGATTCAATAACAAACAAGTGCCTATTCAAACTTTAGGTAACTACAATGTTAATAAAGTGGTGTATCTTCGTACAGGTGTTCATGGCATGTCGTAACATGGAGAAGTGCGAGACTGAGCGTCGCAACATCGTGCTGGAATCAAACAACAAGTTCGTGTACTGCCGCCCCTGCGACCTGGCCAGCACCGAGTCCGTCAGGAAATTTGTCGAGAGGTACGAACTTCTTTAAGCTTCAAGTAACGCTTTCTTAAGTAATACGATACCCCTTACCATTGGTAAGACTGGTTGTCAGAATTTCAGGCCACTGACTACCTGTAACCACTGTCAAAGATCTACTATTGACAGCCGGGACCAACAGCTTAACGTGCTTTCCCATTCATGGAGGGAACTCGATATGTAATGGATGTCCCGAGTGTCATAGGCTATATTTACAACGTTCCCACGGGTTTCCGATCACAAGGCGAGCTGAGCCTCGGGCAAAAGCTAGTCGTCAAATATAGACTTCGCTTTTCTAGTGTTGCTGGTCAGATAAAAAAACGGAAATCAACAATCTTCTCATCAAAGTTTGTAACTTAAAAGTAAATAACCAGAACTACTTTCACAGATTCAAGTCCGAAGAGCCTAAACTACACATCCTGGTGAACAATGCAGGAGTGATGGAGCCACCTGCTAGCGTCACGAGAGACGGCTTCGAGACGCAGCTGGGTGTCAACCATCTGGGACACTTCCTGCTCACAAATCTGCTGCTGGACACACTCCAGGTGAATTCTAAGACCACGGCCCTCGTCGACTTTTTGTAATCGCGACCGTTTTGCGTTGGCGGCACTGCAAAAAGTCCTGATGGGCGGGGGCTCGAATCTTGCAACAAATAAAAGTCGCGTATTCACTGACACCTGCCGTACGACTGGCCCTCGCTACCTAAGACACGTTTTTCAAGTGACTTTGGCGGATTGCAAACTCAAATCTATGGCATCCATCTTGTTTGCTTCTCGCCGCCATTGCATTTCGATCGAGGAGTCGAACCTGCCGACCGATGTCAGTGCCACCTCAGCGTATTCAAAGTGTTCAAAGTGTTAGCTCTTCCTACGATTATAAGTTCATCCTGCTACTTTTATTATTAGCTTGTCTTTCTCGTTTAAATCTAACACAGCCCGTTTCCAGGCCTCAGCGCCCAGCCGCGTGGTGGTAGTAGCGGGCAGCGCGCACTACCGCGGCGACATCAACAAGGAGGACCTGAACTTCAGCCGCAAGTACGACGCGCCCGCTGCGTACGCGCAGAGCAAGCTCGCCAATATGCTGTTCGTTAGAGAGCTCGGGAGGAAGATGCTCGGTGAGCTTTATCTATACTAATAACATCATAAAGTGGTAAATTTTGTAAGTTTGGATAATATATGAAGTAATTTTCGATCCGATTCCAAAAATTCTTTAACTAATAGGAAGCTACTCTATCCCCTAGTGTCATAGGTCCCTGGGCTGTGATGTTTACGACGTCCCCGTGGGATAAATTCGGACTATAAGGCGAGCGAAGCTGCGGGCAAAAGCTAGTTATCGATATTTTAAGAGTAGTTGTCACTATTATACATATATATTTAATTACTAGTTTCTGCCGGCGACCTAGGATTAAAATATTACTCCATGTTCTTCTCCAGAGCCTAGGCTTTATGTCATATTTCATATCGATTCAGAGGTAGTTGCTTTTGTATTTATAATATTAGTATACATTTTTAACTCACTCGCTGGTCCCGTTGTCACAAGCGCCGAGCGAGGACCCCAGTCCTGAGTTTGATTCCCAGGTCGGGTAAAGTGTTATTATATTTTTCCATTAAGACTTTCTCTGTTACCGTCAGCAGTTTGGAAGTTGGCGGTACGATACTCCCGTGCCTCAGAAAGCACGTTAAGCTGTTGGTCCTGCATCTGAGGTCTCTCCGGTCGTATCGGACTACGAGTGTCATGGAACAGAGAGTGCACCTGTGCTCATACTCTTGTGCACTAATATTTCCCCCTGAAATATATATCACTTATCACCATAATTCTGCAGGTACCGGAGTATCAGTGGTAGGGGTAGACCCAAGCCTGACGGACACCAACATAACGCGTCACATGTCCATGATGAAGAGCGTCTCGCGCTGGTTCGTCTACCCGATCTTCTGGCCCTTCATGAAGTCGCCCAAGATCGGGGGACAGGTCATCATTCATGCTGCACTAGATCCTGTCATCGAAGGTGCTTCGGGAGACTATTATGTGTAAGTATTTTTGACCGCCTCGGTCTAAAAACTGATGGCTGCTGAGTATGAGTTCCTAGGTTTGATTCCCAGTTGTTATTGGGGTTCGTCGTCAAGAATCTTTTGAACGCCAGAGCATAAACGCACGCGTGTGCCCTCCACGCCAAGCCACAATTTCGCCGCAAATACCTACAAAAAGAATAGGGATTCCACAACTATTTAATTGTTTATTTCGTGTTAATAATGCACCGCATTTTTTACCACATATTTGTGTCGTTGGCGTACAAGGTAGGCGCTTACTTGTCACGTATATGTGACAATGGCGTTAAGGATAATAAGTCCTGAGAATTTGGACGATAGATTAATGGATGACTTTTTATTTCCGCTCCGAATAATTTTGAATACCTTTTTGAGTTTTTCGCATGCTTTTAAGTAGGTACCAAGTAATAGGAGGCGCTTATTGCCATCAACTCCTAATTACAGTCAATCATCTGTTTCCTCAGTGACATGAAGAAAAAGGCGCCGTCTACAAAAGCTCAGGACTATGAACTCGCGAACTGGCTGTGGAAGGTCAGCGAAAAGTGGACCAAGCTCGACGAGCATAAAGCAGCCATCGCTCAACCTAATGCCGCGTGATTGAGCGCCAACAGCTCGAATAGCTTAATTTAATATTATAGACTTTAAGACCTCGAAAACAGACTGGAAACCTAGCTTATTTGTCCTTGTAAAGAGTCATCAAATTTTGCGCAAACTTTTTGCAATTTGTTTGTTTGTTCCTGGTTACAACAGTGTTTTACATAAATATTAATGTTTGGACAGACATCTTCTGGGCACGCTCGTTCCATCATAGACCTCATCTATCGCTTGCCATCAGGCGAGTTCGAGGTCAAGAGCAGGCCCATTTTGTAATAAAAATAAAATAAATTGGACAAAACAAAAACATTTATTCATAACAATTACCAGTGTTGCCAGATTCACTGAATTTTAAAATGTAACTTGCACAGGCAAAGATAAGTCTCCTTGAGTAAAAATTGTATTTTGAGTGAATGATCAGTGTGTATAAGCATTTATAATGTTATTTAGTCATTAGTTTATTGTTAATAAAATGTAGAATTATAATATTTGCATTTAGTTTTAATAGCATTACTCTTGTTTTCCCAGAAGCGTGAGGCAGCGGTGTAAAGAACACCCCTTTCGTCAGTTATAAAGGGTGTAACAAGACCCTTTACAAAATTCCTTTTTTTTAATGATAGACTTTTACTTTAAACTCCTCCACGACCCCCGTACTATTCAATCCATCCATCAGCACAATGATTTAAGTGCGTTACATCGAGTCTAACCGTAAAACGTTATTTTTCACCCCAAAAAAAAAAGTTGTTTCCCAGCAACAATTTTTGCATAAAGTAAAGCCTCGTATTCATGGTAAACATTTTTTTAGCAACAGTTGATCAACGTTGTTGATGACCGGCGAGAATGCTGCTGGAAACTTTGTTTAAATCAATAAGGGTTGTCCACACACGCCAGTCTGCGTTAAAATGTTGCTCGAATTAATTGCATAATTTTATCGTTGCTCCACACTACCGCCATGTTTATAAACAGTTGCAAACACGTCCACACACGTCAACATTTTGTTGATAAACTGATGTTTTCGCTCGCCGGGCGTCAACTCTGAAACATGGCGTAATCAACTCCGCAACACAAGTGTTGCCCGCAATATGTTGACAGCAACTCGGCAACATGTTAATGCAACCATGTCACATGTCCATAATGAAGAGCGTCTCGCGCTGGTTCGTCTACCCGATCTTCTGGCCCTTCATGAAGTCGCCCAAGATCGGGGGACAGGTCATCATTCATGCTGCACTAGATCCTGTCATCGAAGGTGCTTCGGGAGACTATTATGTGTAAGTATTTTTGACCGCCTCGGTCTAAAAACTGATGGCTGCTGAGTATGAGTTCCTAGGTTTGATTCCCAGTTGTTATTGGGGTTCGTCATCAAGAATCTTTTGAACGCCAGAGCATAAACGCACGCGTGTGCCCTCCACGCCAAGCCACAATTTCGCCGCAAATACCTACAAAAAGAATAGGGATTCCACAACTATTTAATTGTTTATTTCGTGTTAATAATGCACCGCATTTTTTACCACATATTTGTGTCGTTGGCGTACAAGGTAGGCGCTTACTTATCACGTATATGTGACAATGGCGTTAAGGATAATAAGTCCTGAGAATTTGGACGATAGATTAATGGATGACTTTTTATTTCCGCTCCGAATAATTTTGAATACCTTTTTGAGTTTTTCGCATGCTTTTAAGTAGGTACCAAGTAATAGGAGGCGCTTATTGCCATCAACTCCTAATTACAGTCAATCATCTGTTTCCTCAGTGACATGAAGAAAAAGGCGCCGTCTACAAAAGCTCAGGACTATGAACTCGCGAACTGGCTGTGGAAGGTCAGCGAAAAGTGGACCAAGCTCGACGAGCATAAAGCAGCCATCGCTCAACCTAATGCCGCGTGATTGAGCGCCAACAGCTCGAATAGCTTAATTTAATATTATAGACTTTAAGACCTCGAAAACAGACTGGAAACCTAGCTTATTTGTCCTTGTAAAGAGTCATCAAATTTTGCGCAAACTTTTTGCAATTTGTTTGTTTGTTCCTGGTTACAACAGTGTTTTACATAAATATTAATGTTTGGACAGACATCTTCTGGGCACGCTCGTTCCATCATAGACCTCATCTATCGCTTGCCATCAGGCGAGTTCGAGGTCAAGAGCAGGCCCATTTTGTAATAAAAATAAAATAAATTGGACAAAACAAAAACATTTATTCATAACAATTACCAGTGTTGCCAGATTCACTGAATTTTAAAATGTAACTTGCACAGGCAAAGATAAGTCTCCTTGAGTAAAAATTGTATTTTGAGTGAATGATCAGTGTGTATAAGCATTTATAATGTTATTTAGTCATTAGTTTATTGTTAATAAAATGTAGAATTATAATATTTGCATTTAGTTTTAATAGCATTACTCTTGTTTTCCCAGAAGCGTGAGGCAGCGGTGTAAAGAACACCCCTTTCGTCAGTTATAAAGGGTGTAACAAGACCCTTTACAAAATTCCTTTTTTTTAATGATAGACTTTTACTTTAAACTCCTCCACGACCCCCGTACTATTCAATCCATCCATCAGCACAATGATTTAAGTGCGTTACATCGAGTCTAACCGTAAAACGTTATTTTTCACCCCAAAAAAAAAAGTTGTTTCCCAGCAACAATTTTTGCATAAAGTAAAGCCTCGTATTCATGGTAAACATTTTTTTAGCAACAGTTGATCAACGTTGTTGATGACCGGCGAGAATGCTGCTGGAAACTTTGTTTAAATCAATAAGGGTTGTCCACACACGCCAGTCTGCGTTAAAATGTTGCTCGAATTAATTGCATAATTTTATCGTTGCTCCACACTACCGCCATGTTTATAAACAGTTGCAAACACGTCCACACACGTCAACATTTTGTTGATAAACTGATGTTTTCGCTCGCCGGGCGTCAACTCTGAAACATGGCGTAATCAACTCCGCAACACAAGTGTTGCCCGCAATATGTTGACAGCAACTCGGCAACATGTTAATGCAACCATGTTGCTAAACAAATGTTTACCATGAATACGAGGCTTTACTTAGTTTCATGTACGTAATGCTTGGTTGACGGCTTCGTGAAAGGTCTGTTTACACCCTGTATATATAAACAGGTATAAATCAAAAGCATATATATTAAATACTTAAAAACTATTTATTTATAAAACATTATTATTTTAATAAATGCTATCAAATAACAGTCAAAACGGGAAATCCTTCAGGTTTTTTATAAACTTCCTGCTAAAGGATTATAAAGGGCCTAAAAGACCTGAAAGACCTGAAATTTCTCCGCGCGAGAAAGCAATGTACTCGGCAATCGGACAACAAGCCATAATATTTCCAAATTGTCTTTCACATAACATCACGCCTTGTAATCCCCGAAGGGTTAGGCGGAGGTGTACCTAACAAGTACACCTACATTTCGCCAACGCCTATCACAATACATATCAAATTTTACATTCATCAGCTTTGGATCATCAGCATTGGACGGGATCATAAGTCCCATGTAATAGGGGGCGAGCCTATTGCCATCAACCATGGACTTTCATCAGTTCACAATTCACTTCCTAGGAGACGCTCTGATCGTAAACCCTCGTTTCCGACCAGAAGTCAAGGGTTATTCCCAAATGGACGTGTGGTACTCCGGGCGGTCGAAGAGCAGCTGCCTCTGCTGCAGGGGTTCTGCCCGAGGGTGCGCGTGCATCAGCTGCAGGACCCCGGTGCCGATGGCTGCGGGGACCCCGAGGATGATGGACTCGGAGACACCCTCGATACAGTCTGTTTGGCCGTAGTATGCGGCGTCGAAGAGGTGGTCTGCTGTTTTTTCGAACTGATGAGAAAAATTACAGTCACTATAATTGCTAGTAATTAATCTACTGTCTACTTAACTAAAAGTGTTAACCTTTTAAACGCCATTGAACACATATACGTGACAAGCAAGGGCGTGCCCTGTACGCCAAACAACACACATATTTGACAAAATGGTGGGTGAAATTGTGGCTTGGCGTGCGTATAAACGCACTGGCGGTCAAAAGGTTAATATGCATTTGACTTTTTCACCCCTTACGGCTTCAATACACTCTTCACAGAAGTCGAAGCCGCGGGTATAAGCTAGTTCCTAATAAATAAAATAACTCACACTGGCTAAGTTAAGCACGGACTCCTTCATCCTGGCGAGGCCGTAGCGGGTGATGCCCAGGACTTCGCCCCTAGCGGTCATCTGCCCGGCGAGGAGCTCCACGTGCCGCCGGTCCACGCTCATGCCGTGACCTTCCATGACAGCTTGGATCTCGCTGATGATGGTGGATTTAGCTGCCTCGATACCTAGCGTGTGGTATACCTGGGGATGATAAATTTTCTTTCTGAATTCTTTCTTTTCTTATAAATACATTATGTATTTGCAATATAATATGGTATTCATTTATATTATCTTAAAAATGTGGCTGGGCCAGACTCCATCAGGAAGGCGCAGGGCGGGGGCGTTGACTGCGATAAGCATATAGTTTGGTTTTATAAATGTGGCATAAAGTTAATACCTCTAAAATGTTGTTGGACGTAGTTTTAGTGCCATCAACTCCGAAGGTCGCGATGACATCACGAAGACCATCGCCTTCCACGCACAGCTTGTAACTGTAATAAAACAAATTAGCTTAAAATATGATATCTCGTCCTTCCCCGTTACATTCCCCGAAAGAGCAGGCAGACATGCTGAGCCAGCCGCCATGCTTGTGTAATGTAACGACTGTACCTGACTACACTGTCAGTGTCGTCGCAGGCGATGACGGCGCGGGACACCTGCGGCAGTCCCTTGACCACGACGGGCGGCAGCTGGCGCGCGAGCTGCTGCAGCGACATGTTGAGCCAGCCGCCATGCTTACTGGGTTCTGCTGACACCTTGATGGCCCAGTCTGACACTATGTGTATGTTTGCTGGCTTTATTTTCAGTTTTGATGTGCAAATCCTGTTGAGAACAGAAGAGTAACTGTGAGTGAGATAGAAGCTTGACTAAGCTAAAAACGGACTTCAATTACAACACAAAGTTCCGTCCACTTCCGTGGCAAATGAGTTTGGGGTATTATTGAATGCTGTTAGCAAAAAAAAAAAAAAAAAAATTGATGGAAAAAAAAATTGTAATTTAACTTTCAAGCCGTGAAACTACCAAGAGGGTCACAAACTCAAAGCATTTATTTCAAGTAGGCCAGTTATAGGCACTTTTGAAATGCCGAAAGATAACAATGAAATAGCTACCGTCCCAGTCACAAGGCATAGAAACTGTGAAAGTACTGTAGTTGCCCATTCTAAAGCGTAGATCTCTATGGAGAAAAACAGGCAAGAAACTCCACGGAAACTCTTTTAAATCAGAATACTGATACGAAATCTTGATTACATCATTCGTTTTAAAATGGCTCATTAAACACAGAACATGAATTCTCGTTCAGCGCAGAAAAAGTATCTGCTCCAGCATCTTGCTGCTCTTACTCAATGCTAATTAAGTTAATACTCACGAATAGACGATGGAGTCCACGTTGACTTCGAGACACAGCAGTCGTATCCTCTCCGCGTCCAGGCGGATCAGCAGGAAGCACTCGTTCGGTAGGTACACTTCGTCTATGTATGTTGTGATCTGTTGTACGTGAATATTGGTTATTGTATACACGGTTATTTTTTGGTCGTTCTGGAACCGAAAGCCATAAACTCAATCATCGATTTCGAAAAGATTGGGACTATTTTTTTCAAAAAGTAAAAATAAAAAAAATCACGAAAAATTTAATTTAATGTTTTTTTTGTGAAATAATGAGAACTCGAAGTAACGCTTCCATGCGGTAAACGCATATGTGTGTGTAAAACGTATTCACGATCGGCAACACATGCGAACGGTACCCATTGAAAAATCCATTCATCGATCCGTAAGCCACGCCCCCACCAAACGCTTACACAGTCTAGCCGGCTAGTATTGACGCGCGGTTCGCTATGTTCGGTCACTCACGCGCAACCAAATCGCATGTTAAAAATGAGTCGGCAATACTCGTACTCCAACGTGGAGTATTGGGCAATGGTGGATTTTTATGGGATGGCGCACCATAACCTGGAAGAGGCTAGACGACTTTATGCTCAGCCGGAACACCTGAACTCACTGCGCGCACGTGGAATCACCGACCCTCAAGTTCCCTTCACCTCCACCATTCTGGCTGTAACCCAGCGCCTCCTCGATCACGGACAGTTTCGAGCACCCGCACACGCGCAGGGCCGCGGTAGACTACCATACTCGGCGGAATTAGAGGAAGACATACTGGAGTACTTCGAACGCGACCCACGTCAAAGTACCACAATGGCGGCCAGGCGATTCAATGTTAGCCAATATTACGTATGGAAAGTATTAAATACGAATGGATTACATCCATACCATTTTCGTCGAGCGCACGCTATTTACGAAGGCGACGGGCCAAGGAGAATCGCATTAAGCCAATGGTTGTTGGAAAATGCCACTGCCAACATACTGTGGACGGATGAATCGTTGTTTACACGAGTGGGTCTGTATAACGTTCACAACGAACATTATTGGTCGTTTTTAAACCCGCACCTCATTCGCGAAGATAACCATCAGGTTAGATTCAGCGTGAATGTTTGGGCAGGCATTATTAACGACCAAATAATAGGGCCTATTTTTATTGAAGGTCACCTGACTGGCGGTTCTTATTTAGAAATGCTGCAAACCGTGATACCGGAGTTGCTTGAGGATGTGCCTCTGGCATATTTACGCGGTATGTTCTACCAGCATGATGGATGCCCTGCTCATTTTGCTACTGCAGTGCGTGCGTACCTTAACAGTGAGTTTGGTGAGCAGTGGATAGGTCGTGGTGGCCCTGTGGCTTGGCCCGCAAGGAGCCCTGACTTAACACCACTGGATTTTTATTTGTGGTCCGAAATTAAAAGACTAGTTTATTTCGAGGAGCATACTACTCGAGATGAGTTAAGAAGTGCGATAGTGGACGCATTTAATATTGTGAAAAGTGACAGATACACATTAGGAAAATTAAAAGACAATTTGATTAAACGTGCCCGTTTGTGTATCGAGCAAAGTGGACTCCATTTTGAGCAGTTGCTTCGATACAGGGAAGTGTAAATTATTTAAAAAGTGTTTAGCCTTAGTTAGTTATAAGTTGATTATGTTTGTAGATAGCTCCAATTTTTTAAATACGCCTGTGCCTGCAATACCTTTTCTTGATAATAAAAGAGTAGGTACTTACAAAGTTAGTAGGTAGGTACCGACTTAGACGTAAAATGTATTACTGACGCGACGGTCCTAAGCCCGTAAAAAGTATGAAGGAAAAATTAGAGTTATTTAACTGTTAAGTACGTAAACATAAACGCAATTTAGATCAAACAACAAACAACACAATGGTCATGAATGCGGAATCAAACGATTTATTATTGTCGCGGGTAGGTATCTACTGTAGCAACAACGTGGTTGGTAGGTACTGACCACTGCAACCTATAGCAAACTCATGATTAGCAAACCTTCAATACAAAGCTAGAGAATCTATGGCTTGAATAACGAATTGAATTCCTATAATAGGTATGTAAGATGTAAGTATCTATCTAATTAGTTCATCCGCAAGTGTGAAAACCGTCTTGAAAACAAAAGATGCCGATGCGTTAGATACCTACATAAACAAAAATAAAATATTTAGTATGGATTTGTGCCCGGTTGATGACAATAAGCTCGCCCCTTATTACATGGGAATTAAACATAACTGGCGAAAAATGTGGGTGTACCATTAGGTACACCTCTGCCAAACCCTTCGGGGATAACAGGCATGATGTTATGTATACCGTTCTAACCAAAGGATCGGTCGCGCAAATAGGTATTTACGAGATAGATAAATTGGTACACAAATAAAAATACGAAAAGCGAATTTAGACTTTATTTCTTAACCGTAAACGGTGAAAATTAGAAATTTTACCCAAACTAGGTACCTAAGTAAAATACGCAGTTTACTAAAATTATTCTGAGAAACCTATTGTCTCGCGTCCGACCTGACTTACAAAGATGCACAACCGAATTACACGGTTCACTTTATTAAAATAAGGTCTTAATTCCAACCTAATACCTCCAATACCTAAAATACATCCAACTAATAATGAACTCTATTCGACAGACGAAACGATTCATTTTTCTGTGCGATTTGTCTGCGTTTGTAACAGCCGCCAGCATTACCGCAAAAAAAATGTTTTAGGCAGTATTATTTTATGAATCAGGTAGGTTCGATTGGTCGACACTCGATTTAAGGCCTAATTCTTAAGCGTACTGTCTAGTTCAATAGGTACGAGTAGTAGTGATTTCGTGATGCGAGAGTGGTGAATTAAATGCCAATTAATTTCTCTCGTTAACAAAGAGATGTGATAGTGGTAAAAACCGTGCCGTGCTTCTGATACGAACGAGAAATGATGTAGGTAAATGAACTTACACCAACCTAAATCGGACCTGAAATGAAATACTACTTGCAGTCGGTTAATAAATTCGTCCGACGTCCATTGACCCGCTCGACTGACTCGCAGTTGAGCGGGGTCAATGGACGTCGGACGAATTTACGCACAGCTGAGCCGCGCTACGTCATCATCGAGCGGACCGCGTTCGCTATTGCGTTTATGAATGAAATAGTGGGAGCCCTACTAAGATTTAACTCGAATGACAGAAAAAATGTGATAAATTTCTAACTTCTATATTAGACGTCATAAAAAAAAAAAGAATATGCCAATAGTAACTATTACTCGACTGGAGTTACTGTGTTTCGGTTCCAGAACGACCTAAAAGTATTCGTGTATAGCAGAAGTTTTTTTTTTGCAGTTTTTCAGCATATTTCACTAGTTTTGTCGTAATTGTTTGAAATTGCATGTAATTGTTGTCCCAAAAAGCAAGAAAAAAAAACACTCAATACGAGCTAATCTGGGTGTCTCTAATATTATAAAAAAGTAAAGTTTGTACGATTGCATGTGGAAAGTAATCTCATTTAGAACTGACCTGAAAGTCTGACAACCAGTCTTACCAAGGGGTAACCAGGCTGTACAATCTTAGAACATTTTACCGTGCAACTAGGAGAAAATAATGTTACCAAATTGAAAGACTACCGTAATCTAGTTACAGGTCCTTCTCCTAATGCATTTTTAATTTTGTCGTATTATAAAATCATGTATTGCTGGTTTGTGAATACAGATGGTGCTTGCTGACGCTAACCGACTAAATTGAAAATAGATTGCAATATACTACAGCTTCACTGACGAAGTGACTATTTTATTCTCGTTTCTTTATACTCCATCAAATGAACGTCAAATGTTACAATTTATAAAATAAATATTCTCGTTAGTAGTTTATTTTATTATTATTGAATTAAATAAACTACCAAACTTTTTAAATAAATTCGAAATATGCGTAATATATCAAATAAAATCATATAATATGATTTTAACAAATAAAACATTACTACTGGCATACATTTTAATGTAAGTGATACTCTAAAACCTGCTACATTGGTGTCGTAGTAGTTATTTTGTACTTTTTAATTGCGTCAATGAAGCAAGCTGTCAAACAATCAATTTTGCCGGTCGTTTTTGTTATTTTTCAAGAAATTGGAATTGGAATTTTGAATGGCAGACAATATTTGTTACCCTTAAGATTTGGAGATATCACCCAGTCTGTTCTTGAAGGAATTCAAGGTGTTATTAACGACAAACTCGGCATATTATTACAATAATAATATGCCGAGTTTGTCGTTAACACATTTGTTGTTGTTAAATAATAAATGACTATGATTATAATAATATGGGTTTTATTTTCTGCAGCCAAGTAATTCCTTAATTTTATATACGTTAGTCTATGAGTAAATTACGGGGTTAATAAATACAAATTACCTAATTTTATTATAAAAACCTGCTTGGAAGCAAGAATGTTGGTAGACGTATACATCTACACAATTATATCATATCAGGAAAGTTTTGTTTTGAGGTTTGTGGTTACAGATGGCGCCACCAATCGCTTTCCTTCTGAACCCGTTGAGTAAACCCTCTATACCTATATATAAAAGTACTCTGTGGGGGTAACGTAATGCTCAGTACTAACTGGGCTGTGTAGGTCAGATAGGCAGTCGCTCCATGTAAAATACTGGTATTCAGCAGCATCCGCCTAGACTAGTCGGGAGAAGGCTGGGCAGATGATGATGCGGGAAGAAATCTCCGACACTTCTCATCCGATTTCAAACATTCTTTCACTAGTGGAGAACTACTCTATTACCGAGTACAATGGGATGATGATGGATCTTTGGACGCGGGTGAAGCCTTGGGCCCTCCCAACCAAATTCCTGGCTATGGCCCTATGTAACCCACCTCCCGCTAAATGTTTGGCTTGGACCGCGCCTGCTTTAATGCGACCTACCTCTCCAAGAGTAGTCTTCTCCACCCGTCCCTTCACTCTCCTGGCGAACTCCTGGTCCTTAGGATGGATTAGCTCAGCGGTGATGATGGGCGTGGAGATGTTGCGCGAGGCGTTAATGATCTCCTTGACGCGCGGCACTCCTTGCGTGATGTTCATCGAGGCGACGCCCGCGAAGTGGAAGGTTTTGAGAGTCATCTGGGTTCCGGGCTCGCCTATACTCTGTTTAATAATGATATGGTGATAAGTAAGCCTTTTCAACGTCAAATAATACACAAGGTGGAAACGGACTCCTCACGAAGCCGTCAACCAAGCATTCTGTACATCAAATTAAGTAATTTCCAATTTTTGTGTAGAGTTACTTAATTCCTATTGCTGGGAAACGACTTTTTTTGGGGCTAAAAGTAACGTTTTACGGTAGGACTGAATGTAATGCACTCAAACATTGTGCTTATGAATGCATTGAATAGTACGGGGGTCAAGGAGGTAAGAGACATGATATCATTAAAAACTTTTATTTAAAAAAAAAAACTTGTTAAACAGTTGGAACTTGACACCCAAATGATCGCAATGACGGGGAGAACAAGTGCCTTTCGGCTTCGTTAAGGGTCTATTTACACCCTTTAGCCTTATAAAACATGTATTTGCCCACTGCAGGGAAAGACCTTCCTGATCTCCTTCCAATTTTCTCTATCTAAAATTTTACAGTTACTAGGGCCATGAGCTATTGATGATTAATTCTGATGATGATGTTGATAACTACCTGTGCGGCCAGAGCTCCTACTGCAGTCCCCGGCTCGATGACGCTGCGCTGGTACTTGTGGTGGCAGACGCGCAGGAACTGCACCAGCTGCGTCAGCGTCAGCCGCTGCAGCTGCTTCACAATTTCGCCGCAGTGGGAGTAGCGCTGCCGAAGGTTGCGTACCTTGTCTGCTATCGCTTTTAGGAACGATCTAGAAAAAAACAAAGTTTCGTCAGTAACTTCACATAGTTCATCATTATCATCAGCCTTTTACTGTAGTCTGTTGGAAACAGGTGTATCCACCACAAGGTGGTTAGTGATGACAGATTCCATACCCAACGGTTTGTAGAAGTATACTTCAGAACAGGTCAGCACTAGACCATGAGAAATGAAATGGAGAAGAAGGAAGCGTTTGCCCTGCAATGTGACATCACAGGCTAAAAATAAGTATATCAATAAGAAATCAGTTTAAAAATCAGATATTTAAGATCCATTAAGAATATTTATTTATTTAAACTTCATGTACAATAGTGATACATACGCGGACTTAATGCCACAAGGCATTCTCTACCAGTCAACCTTTGGGTTATATAAAAAAACATTGTGATACCCTATCACAAAGAAATAATAAGAAAATAATAATAAGAAAACATTGTGATAGAGTACAAAATAAATATATAAAAAATAACTTATTGCTATACCGCGTAAAACGTAACTTACAGCAACTCATTCTTGAACTCCTGCGTGCAAGTCTTAAAGTCGTCTAACGCGAGGGTCTCCTCAGCTGCTAGCACTATACCGTCGCCGTCCAGCGGGTCCTCGTCTCTGCAAGGTAAAAACCATCATAAACTCACACCTTTTCCCATGAGATAGGCCAGAATTATCCATACGACTTCCTAAGCTATCCTCACTACATCACATCCACACTCTTTTCGCTTCGTCCACGTTCATACATACGTAATTCATTTGTGCAGAAGAAACAATTTTTCTTTTTTTCTTTAGCTATAATAAGAATATTTTTTGACGACAAGGATGTTGTTTCGAAAGAAAGTTGTTCAGTTTGATAATCGGAGTCACCCTGAAATATGAGCACACCTTTCTGGTACACGGTGTATAGATGGTCGAGAGAATAGCTGGATTCCCCTAAGGGTTAAGCAGATGTGTACCTAATAGTTTACCCACATTTCGCCAGTTATGTTTGAGTTCCCTATAATGGGGGCCAGCCTATCACCATCAATCGGGCAGAAATCCAGACTCCGTGGTTGCTACTGAGACATTCCTGATAGAAAAACCCAATAACACTTTGCCCGACCTGGGTAATGAACCCAGAACCTCATGCGCTTGCAACCAGCTAGACAAACGAGGCAATCATTTGTGGACTACTGATGGATATAGACCTCCCGCGAAGGCCCTGATCCTCGGCCCAGCAACCTTGCAGCTGGAGCTCTCACTCCCTGAACTCACCTGGACAGATACTTGGCGCGCACGTCAGCTAGGACCCGCGCCAGGTCCACGGGCCGGTCCTTGCCCTCCATGTAGCTGGGGTCCAGGCCGTCGCTTCCGTACCGGAACTCCACCACTTCGCCCATCGCGTTACGCACTGTCATGTCGTAGTGGAGTACCAGGTCTTCTAAAGACTGGATGAGGAGAGACAATTAAAGAGTTTGTTTATGTAAAAATTTGAGAATGTCGGAGTCGGTTTACAAACCGAACGGAGCAACTGTATCTAACCTGATGCAGCTGAATATCTCAGTATTTTACAAGAGGCTACTGTCTACTTGACCTCCACAACCCAGTTACCAGGATACACTGATTATTGAACTTTTGACTTTCTGACTACCCCTAAAGGCTGTCAACATTTTTTAAATAATACCAGTGTCTAACTGCTTAACGTGCCTTCTGGCCCTCAGGCTTGCTCAGGTACTCAAAGCCACATGTAACCTGATTTTGAATTAAACGCGACCAATCAGACAAAAGTTTGCCTCTTGACACAGTTTATAGAAAGTAACTCCAGTAGTAGCTGAACGACAGTAACAATCACTAACCATAACCACATTGTTATTTTGTTCAACAGATCACAGCTGTTAACTGTTTTGGCTGAGCATAAGTTAAGAAATATACAAGGTGACATTTTATTAGCAAAAATCCACAGACGTGTCAATTATCGATATCTTAACACTAAAAATAAATACAAACTCTAAGCAACAAAAGGGTTATCGAAATCTTTGCCTTCGATCCGCAACTGACCTTGACCAGCCTCCTCTGCAGGTACCCTGTCTCTGCAGTCTTGACGGCGGTGTCCACCAGCCCCTCTCGCCCGCCCATGGTGTGGAAGAAGAACTCCGTGGGGGTCAGCCCAGAGTAGAAGCTGTTCTCCACGAACCCTCGTGCTGCTGGGATCTTGGCTAGGGAGTAATACAGCTACTTCAGTACAGTAACCGACAGAACTTTGTCTTTAACTTGGTATCTGGGATTAGCTTTAATGTTTGCAGCTGAATATTCTTGTATTTTATTCTTTTTTTTTTTGCACGGTATACTATTTTTTTTCTAAAATTAACGTAGCCTCAATGTCCTTATTATGTCTGCCAGTAAGTCCCGTCAAAATCGGTTGAGCCATCTCGGAGATAAGCCAGAACAAACAGACAGACAAAAATTAAAAATATTGATTTTTTTTAAGTCCCGTAAACACTTTCTTAAGCATTCAGTAAAAAGCTGTTATTTAGAAATTACAAACAGACGTTTCAATTTTATTTATTTGTATAGATAAAATTGTTTTTTTTCGTGCAACGATATACCATCTATGTTCGTGAATTTTCGCCAGTGGAACCAAAAACATCCAGTTATAATACTCACAATGCCTCTCGAAGTGCGGCAGCGAGCGGTCCTCGAAGCCGTTGGGCACGCGCTTGCCGTTCAGCGCCTGCTGGCCCACGCACGCGATCATCTGCGAGATGTTGATGTTCGAACCTGAGGGGGACGGAAACTTCACTCATGGATACAAGGAATCTAATAGGAAATTAATACAGACTACAGAGATGAGATTATTATACAGTATTATCAGTTGTAAGGACATCGGCAAACTGTTATCATTAATTCAGAACATGATTCTAAAGGCGTAGATTCCTTTTGTCAGTTATTTAAAAAATAACAGCTGTTTCTGACAAACAGAGATTGCGCGTCGACTTAACTGCTTATAACGTTTCTTAAAAACGGGGGTTTATACGATCGCACAACAATACAGTAGTTTAAGTATTGTTATTTTGTAGTTTCATAGCTCGACATGATCGTTCGTCGTCTCCCCTAAACGACCGTATTTATTACAGCTGTCTCGCCGATTAGGGCGAAACGTTTTAACTCTATTAGGCTACTGATTCACTATGCCAACGTTTTCCCAGCCAGCAAGCCCATCAAAAGTTTAATTGGACAGCGTAAAGAAACACGAATCAAGTGAGTTTTATGAAAATGAGCATTAAAGTTTTGAACGCCAGAGCATAAACTCACGCGCATGCCCTCCATGCCAAGCCCAATTTCACCTACCATTTTGTCAAATATTTGTGTCGTTTGGCCTACAGGACACGCGCTTGCTTGTCACTTATATGTGACAATGGCGTTCAAAAAGTTAAAGTTTTGGGACTTGCAATCAAACTCCAACTTTAAGGTTGTCGCTTGGTTCGTTGTTTCAGAACGCCGTCCAATTCTGTACTTTAAAACTCTGTAGCAAGGAATTGTTTTATTTTTTTATAAAAGCAACTTAAGCTATAATTTAAATGACAACCTTTGGAGCCGCTCTGTGCCATTATAAGAGGCGCGTTAGTCGGGTGCAGCTCTCGGAAGCACGCTTTAGCGGCCAGCTCTCTGAAATACATACAAACTGGTAACTTATAACTGGCGAAATGTGGGTGTACTATCAGGTACGCCTCTGCCTAACCCTTCGAGGATTACAGGCGTGATGTTATGTATAATATGTATATTAATACAATATTTTTGTTGAATTATTGTTTTTCTTATGTGACGTTATTGTCTTATGTGGTTCTGAACAATACCTGATGCTGCTGAGCTCGCTCAGCATGACAGCTTCGAGCGTCTCCTCCATGGTGCAGCCGGGCTGGCACTGCAGTGTGCCCTTCTCCATTTCCAGGATGTAGCCGTCACACTTGGAGTACCTGTGGCATGACGAGATGGGCAGTATTGTAAAGATTAGATAACATTTCAATAGATCGCTGTTTAATTCAACATGACAGTCAGCATTAGAAAATGTTATTTTTGTTTATGGGTGCTTCAAATCAGGTCCAAAGATGAAGGAGTTTTTTTGCCTCATAGAGATTTTTGTGTTGGTAATCTCACGTGCGAGTCGCAAATAAATACTTATTGTTTATTTCTTTAAATGTCGTAAATTGTCTTTTCCCAACTATGTTGGGGTCGGCTTCTAGTCTATCCGGATGCAGCTGAATGCCAGTATTTTACATGGAGCGACGACCTATCTACCTTCACAACCCAGTTAGTACTGGATAATGCGATACCCTTCAGAAAGACTGGTTGTCAGACTTTCAGTCCACTGACTACCTGTAACGACTGTCAAAGATCTACCAATGACAGCCGGGACCAACGGCTTAACAAGCTTTCCGAGGCACACAGGAAACTCGGTATGTAATGGGTGGTCACCTATCCACGGACCAACCTATACAAGCACGGCTCAACCTTAATATTGACCCAAGCGGCTGTTATTATTTAGCAACGAATTTCTCCTCGCAAGTCTTAGATTTTAGTGTATTATTATAGGAATATTGGCAATAAAGCAAGTATTAAATATTCAATCGTGTAATTTAATTAATAACATAAACTGTCACAAGGCAGTTGTTTCGAATGTACCAGAACAGAAGCGACACACAGCGGCAAAAATGTGAACTACTTTATGGTCGCGTTCCATTGCTAACAATTATTATATCAGGCTGGTGTCCGCAATTCCACGTCCAAACGCATATTTTTCGTACGAAATGTCGCAGGATTATGTTGTATTAAACTCACCCTGACTCGAGCAGCTTATTCTTGGCTTCGATGAGTTTCTTGCCGGGCGTCACGTCGATGATGCCGAAACTGAAGCCGCGGTTCATCATGTAATAGGAGGCCATCCGCGCCAACCTGGACACAACCAAATAGGACGTTAATAAAAAACGACTTAAGCGACGTAACCTAAAATGGAGTTTTGAATGCTAGATGCATAACTTTAAAGCTAATTTTACGTTTTCATAAAATTTTCATTTGATTCGTGTTTCTTAATCCCGTCATTATTGTTCAATGCTATTGACATTGAAAACGCCTTTATTACGTGGTAGTAAGGGCGGTTTTAGTTTTTTACTAAATTTTTATAGACTTTGAGCTATTTTTTGTATTTCAAACCTTATTCCAGCTGAAACAAAATTTTTAAATGCAAAACTGAGCACTCACATTCGGGTTTCAAATCATATTAAAAACTTTTACTTTGCCGTAATAAGTTCAAAAATCAATAGATCTACATCTGCTTACCTCCACATGCCTCTGACTGCGTACTCCTCGCCCCAGTCCCTCAGCAAGATGTAGAAGATGCTGCTCTTTGTACCGGAGCCCAGGGTACTCTTGTCCATAGACCCGCACAGCAGCTCAGAGTTTCTTATTATTACCCCTAGAACATAGATTTCATCATAACATTACGCCTGTAGACCCCGTAGGGGTTAGGCAGAGGGGTACCTAATAGAACACCCACATTACGGCAGTTACGTTTACGCAACACAAATATAGACTTCGCAGCAACACTGTCCGACCTAGGGATCGAACCCAGGAACTCCTTTATGCTTGAGACCAACAGGGCAGTCACTGAAGTATATTGCGCTTCGGAGAAAAAGAGATAGAGATACAGGAACACGCTGTCCTAACGCTGCTCAAACATCGAGCATTAGAATCTTTGTTTTTTAGGAATGGCATCTAACAGGTCTACCTAGGAAGTTGTCGGCTGCTTAACCGGGCTATCTTGTAGTGCCTTGAATAAGTCCTCCAACCAGGGCAAAAACCTCAAAAACCAAGCGACTATATGCTCAGGGCACCCCCTGTGAGGTACCAGCCTTGGCTTAGGGTGTCGCTCGTGGAAGAGGTCAGCAAGGGGCATGCTGGATCGGACGCTTAAGATAGCAGTGGTAGTCTTACATGAGTCCTGCACACACATGTCCTGGTTGCCGGTGTAGTTCTTGCCTTTAACCTCCAAGTTAGCTTTGACTTCGCACTTCTTGTTGGGTTTCATTATCAAACTGTAATAAAAAAAACTTATTATAAAATTTAGCATCGTTTTATCGGCTTTCAACACATCTAAATAATCGAGAAAGAGATGGCGCTATAAAAGAAAAGCGTCATCCCTTTTTCGTACAAGAACAATGACGACAGTCGATTGTTTATCATCTTAAATTTAGAATTATTTCGTGAAGGTTCATGCACATTATTAAATTAACATAATGGGTGTAAAAATACCCGTAACGAAGCTAAAAGATACTTTTTCTCCCCGTCATTGCAATCGTTTTTATTTGTACTGGATCATACCTATGAGAATCTTCTAGTTACAGAGATAATGGAGGTCAATATTCCAAATTTTTCACAAGTTTTTTTTATGATTATACACGAGCGCAGGGGCAAATCGCTAGTGTGAAATAAACTGGACTGATTTTATAAGAAGTAAGACGAATCATCATCACCTAAAGATCTGCTTCCCAGTCCACAGCATCCTGGGCTTGAGTATCGCCGGCGTGGGCATGTCGATCCTCATGTTGGTGTCAGGTCCCGACAGCAGGCAGGTGGCCAGCTGCTGCGCCTCGTCGCGCGTGAAGAACGAGTCGCGCTGCGTGATGAGGTAGCCGCCCGTGATGAAGTCCTGCGTCGCCGCGATCAGCAGCTCGCCGTTGCGGGGAGTTACCAGGTTGGATTTGTTCTGCGGGAGGCAAATTGAGACGTGGCTTGTGGTTTCATGGCATTTTATTCATTACTAGCTTAAGCCCCCGGCTTCGCCCGCGTGGAGTTCGGGAAATGTCCACGGGATCGTACTTGTAGCCTATGTACTATTCCAGACTATAATCTATCATCATCAATATCTGCCTAGCCTTTTCCCAACTATGTTGGGGTCGGCTTCCAGTCTAATTGGATGCAGCTGCATACCAGTATTTTACATGGAGCGACTGCCTATCTGACCTTCACAATCCAGTTAGTACTGGATAATACGATACCCCTTGGTAAGACTGGTTGTCAGATTTTTTTGGGCCACTAACTACCTATAACGACTGTCAAAGATCTACAAATGACAGCCGGGACCAACGGCTTAACGTGCTTTCCGAGGCACGGAGGAAACTCGGTATGTAAAGGGTGGTCACCCATCCATAGACCAACCCAGGCAAGCGCGGCTTAACCTAAAGATCGGTCCGGGCGGCTGTAATTACTTAGCCACGAGCTCCTCCAGACTATAATCTATCTCTGTGCCAAATATCATCCAGATCCATTCAGCCGTTTTGACGTGATTGCGTAACTAACATCCATGCATCCAAACTTTCGCATTTGTAAGTAAGAAACATAATTTTTAGTAGTGCCCATAAATAATGACTGGCCTAGAGGTACTTTAACATTGCCCAAGCTGGAGATTTAATCCACAAGGAGGTTAGCATTGCGCTTGCGAGCATTATATCAAAGAGGCATTAAGGGCAAGATCAAGTGATCTTGCCCTTAATGCCTCTTTTAAATGATTCATATAAATATGACTGGTAGAGAATTTCTTGTGGTATTAAGCCCGCCTTTGTCAAACTATTCTACATGAAGTTTAAATAAATAAATATGCACTTTATTCCAAAAAAATAAGCTTTATAATCGTATGAAAAGCCTACTTTACTCAGCAAAGACAAGATGTGTGAATTCGGAGCCTTGATTTGTGCGCAGTTGATAGCAATAGCATAAGCATAATCAGCCTATAATGTTTTCCCACTGCTGGGACACAGGCCTCCTCCCTGTGAGAAGGAATGGGTTATAATCCACCACGCGGGGCTAGTGCGGGTTGGTAGATGTCACATGTCTTCGAATTTTTGGTTCTAAGACATGCCGGTTTCCTCACGATGTTTTCCTTCACCGTTTTGAGAGCAGTGGTGATGAAATAACTTACACAAAGTAATGCGCCTGGCTGGGTTCGAACCCACGACTTACTGCTCGTAAGTCGGGGCCGCCACCACTGGGCCACCGCTGCTCTCGATGGCAATAGGTTCGCCACCTATTGCATGGATCTGAAAAATAGGCTTACCCCCATGAGTATGAGCGCCTCGGCCCGCGCCTCCTCGGTCTGCGGCAGATGCATGTTCATCTCGTCGCCGTCGAAGTCCGCGTTGTACGGAGTGCACACGCACTCGTTGAACCTGCGTACTCACGGCACAAACACAATGAGCTCTCTTATCACGATCGGACACACGACATATTGCATGAAGTGCGTAAAACTAATTAAAAACAAAAAACATTTTTTATTTATTTTAATAACTTGTATTTTAAATGAATTTTGAATAGCGTCGAATAGTATACCTGAAGGTTCTCTGCGGCTGCACCTTGGCGCGGTGGCACATGATGGACAGCTTGTGCAGCGAGGGCTGCCGGTTGAACAGCACCACGTCGCCGTCCACCAGGTGCCGCTCCACTATGTCGCCGCACTGCCAGCAGAATACGAGGTTACGTTAAGTTAGCTAGCAAAACTCTGCTGGCGTGATGGGTACTAACATACAAACACGAAATAAAATGTTTGGATGGTATTTTTGGGGTCCAAACCTGCGTTTGCACACTCTCGGCACATTCGATACAGCAATATTTTTTTAACAATTAACCATCCTTAAGCAGTTGCTTAATGCCGTTCGGCATCAACCATCGCCGATTCGTTCGGTCCAATCAGTGCTAAGCCAAGCGGCTTTTTACCGAACTTCGCCACAGCTATTGGCTGGCTAGTATACCAGGTAACGTCTAGATATAATAGCAATTTGTGTGCACAAGGAGCTCTTGGCTAAATAATAACAGCCACATGGGTCGGTTTCAAGGTTAAGCTGTGCATGTCAAACTCTTCCCTTGGATGGATGGATGGAATCCATTACATACAGAGTTCCTCCGTGGCTCGAAAAGCACTTTAAGCTTGTTGGTTTGTTAAGCTGGTCTCTATGGCTGTTAACTGTAGGTCTTCAACAGTCGATGGGAGTTATCCTTTAATTATGTGAGAAACTACCCAGTTTGAGTGAGTGATGGTGGTCAGACAGACAATAGCTCCATGTACAATACTGGTATTCAGCTGCATCCGGATAGACTGGAAGCCGACCCTAACATAGTTGAGTAAAGGCTCGGCAGGGGATGACGTACCTTTAACTCCTGCGCGATCTTCTCTCTGTTCCCGTACTTGAGATACTTCTTGTGCTTCAGGCCGCGCTGCTGCACGTAGTTGGCGCCGGGGTGCAGGTCGGGCCCGTTGCACACCAGCTTGCGCAGCCACTGCAGGTTGGCCGGGAACACGCGCTCCGGGTACGTCAGGATCTTGGCCACGTGGACTGGTACTCCCACCTGGGTGATAAGGATTTTTCAACATCATCGAGTTTCGAAACTCAAGCAAACAAATTCATTTGTGTAATTTATTTCACCATCACTGGTCCCATACACACAGCATAAAAAATTTGTAAGGGAAGCGGCATATCATAGAACCAATCACCCAAAGACATGTGACGTGAGCCAACACTGCCCGCGTATCGGATTATGGCCCACTTTACCTCACAGAGAGGAGGCCTGTGTCCCAGCGATGGACACGATATGGGTTGCATATGAATCTAAATTATCCCAGAATATCATCACTTCAGCTGATAGAAAAATCGTTCTGTTGGATATAAGGCCTCTCCCAAGCGTTACCACATCGACCGGTCCAGTGCCATTAAGAAAGAGACCGCTCGCCTCTTATTAAACGGGGCCTGTTATGTTTATAATTAGCTAAATACATGAATACTATACAACTCTGCGAACCCTTTCGCACTAATACAGGCGCGATTTTATGGTGCGTTCTCTTATACAAACTCATGATAAGTGACTCCAAGCCAAATGCCCTCACCTCTTGGATCTGCAGGTTGGGATCTGGCGAGATGACGGTTCTGCTGGAGAAGTCCACTCGCTTGCCCGACAGGTTGCCGCGGAAGCGCCCCTGCTTGCCCTTGAGGCGCTGAACCAGACCGCGACCTGGTTTCTTCGGCTGCAACCATGGAAGTAAAAGAATTATAACATAACCTGGTATTTTAAAACTGTAATTATATTTGATAGTCAACGGCAAAATTATTTTTCAAAATGTAAAATAGTGTTTGTTAGAAAACTCAATTAAAAATCTTTGTAGTTAGTATTTTAATTAATATGGTGTAGTTTTAAAATAGTAAGGGTAATAATATTTTCCCTTGCGAAACTCCATGAATCACTATCATATCACCTCGAGTAGTATTTATTTTTTTGTCGGTTATTAAATATGATATCAAAACAATATAGTAGTCATTCTCATTTATTGAATATCGCGCAAATTGCTATAGTCAATGAAGTCAAAGGCTTCTGTCAAGTCACTTTGAAGGGCACAGATAAGCGCAACACTTGTATAGTATACGGTACCTGCATGGACAGCGGTATGCCGGACATCTCGCTGTTGATGTACAACGCGGCATGGAGCTGCAGGTAGTCCCAGTCTTCTTGCACCAGCTCGCTCTTGCCTCCGCTGGCTATGTGACGCGCTATCACGTCATTTATTAGAAGAATCTCAGACTGCTTCATTGTTAGGTCATCTTCGTTTCTAGAAATTAGAAAAACAAAAAATCTCAAACAAATTATTTCACCCCAACTCTTGCAGAGTGGATTTCAGATTTTCTCACACAAATTTGTACTTCTCATTTCAACTTTAAGCCCATGAATGCACTGAAAGGTGGCTTGTTCAGTGCCTGGGGCCCGCGCCTTGCGAGTAGTGAAGTGATGTGAACTTTCTAGAATCAGTGCAGCCGGCTGCGACGATCCTAGAACGTTCGTTTCACTTTGCTACTGCACTAAGCAACCCACCTGTGCGTTCGTAGCCTAAATTATTGGATTAAAAGTATTCTCATTGTCAAAACAATTCTAAACCTAATATAATTTTGGAAATAAAAATTAATAAAATAATAATAATTGGTCATCACACTCATCACCAGATTACAATCCATGGGACAACTACCAATAGTGATCACGGGAATCCCACTGGTTGTGAATGCCAGTACTGGCTGTTGTCACTATGCTTGGGGGATGCCTTTGCCTTTGCCTTGAAGTGGACTTCTTTCGATTAAATGATGATGATATCGAATACAACCCAAACTAATGCGAAAAAGTGGGATTGGGCATACATTCTATTTATTTTCTGGAAACTGAAAATGAAAACAACTGTTCATATTGGCTGCAAGGTCTGATGACTGATGACTTACGTGCCCGCCTTAATCTCGGAGACAACGCTGGGCCGGATACAGAGCGGTGGCACGGGCAGACGAGTCAAGATCAGATGCTCCGGGCGTGTCAGCTTGGCGTTCATGCCCAGCAGTGGGATATCCTCATCTGGGATGCGACGGAACAGGTTCAAAACCTGGGTATTGTTTAAAAAGAGAGGGGTAATATTTTCGCTTTAATTATTTTAGCCTGTGGAATGTGTGAAAAATCGTTACATATGTTGTTGGTTGTCTGCTTCTTATACTTATTGCAAGCGAAGTAGTGGTAATTATTCAAATATTTATCCATTTGTAGTAAAATCTAGTCAACATCTACTGCAGGGCGATTAAAGTCAAGAAAAATTGCCAAGAAAAGTGAGTGAGCTAATATAGAAAAATAAAAAAAACGTTCTCCGGTTACCTCCAAAGGACTCATCTCAATAACAAGCCCGCTGTTGATCATAGTCGCCAGCTCTTTATTAGATTCCTTCGCCTCATGAAAGTCCCGCAGCACCCTCTTCACAATAGGATCTGTAGGCTTCTTTGCTCGGTACTTATCATGTATAATCTTCAGTATGCCAGCGGGACTCTTCTTCACCATACCATTTAAGGCTTCACAGTAATGACATTTAGTGCAAGTCTTTGCTTTCTTATGGACCATAGCGCGTAGATTCTTCTTGTGTAGGTAGGAGAGTTCTGGGTTCATAAATTTTCTTCTGAAGGACCTTTTTAGAGGTTCTGCTAACATCACTTTTGCGCATTCCTGTGAAAGTAGTGTTGTATGAGTTATAGGACAGATTGTTATATGGTTTTCGAAGATGGATATGGCTAGAAAGTAGGTGACTGATTGGATGACGAGTAATAGATAAATATGGATCATGAGGACAAGCTGCGCCAACCCCAAATAACGGAAAATGACGAAGTGTATTAACAAATAGAAAAAAATACATTTGTGCCTAGTATAGCATTACGCCTGTGAGCCACAAAGAGCTAGCAAAGTTGTACCTACAGAACACCAACTTCTGTCAGTTATTTTTAAGTGTCTACTAGTTTACAATACAATGTTGCAACGTGCCATTCAGGCTACTAAAAAATTCCCCACAGAAAAGCCCAAAAACACTGCCCCATTTTTGTGATCTTATTGCGTAGCAAATAAAACAATATATTTAATTCAGACATCATTATCATCTTCTTGCCCCACATTACTTGGGGTCGGCGCAACAAATTTTATTCTTCTATTCTCTCCTGTCCACCTTCATGCAATATCACATATCATTTCTCACACAATCCATCCATTATTTCCTTTGTCTTCCACTCCCTCTCCATCCATCACTCTTTTAGTCGCATTCATAACGTCCCTCCTCATCACATGTCCATACCATTTAATTAAGTAAGAAACAAATTTTAAATATGACTGTCTCTTACCTTACAAATAGTCTGCAGTATGCTGATGATAGACCTGAAGTACCCAACATGAAAGACAGGCAGGGCCAGCTCTATGTAACCAAAGTGACCCACACACTCTGCCAGGCCCAGCCCGCAGGTTTCACAGTTGGCATCCTTCTGGTTAGTTCCCTGCATTAATAGAAGAAACATACATATTAGCCATACTTATATCATAAATGTTGATACAAGTGAGGTACCTACAATCAGTTTTGTTAGAACATTCCTTTGTTCTAACAAAACTGATTGTAGGTACCTCGGTTTTAGTAAATATCCTAGAAAAATAAAACATTGAGCTTTTGTTGAATATTCACTTTTTTATACAATTTCTAATAATATATAATCTTTTTTAATCCACATCTCAGTGTGGCTATGTATCAAAATGTTATAGATTGACATGTATATCGAGCGCAGGTCAGCTAGCAACCGAGGGAGCAAGCCGGGCAAGGCATAGTTTCAGCTCTTTTCGTAGCTAGCTGGTGGTGTGGCCTGTGCTTTACGAAGTGTTTAAATATCTTTGTCATACCATTCTCCTGTCCAGTACACCATACGTCGCCGGAACCCTCTGCCCATCTTGAGCGTATAGGTTCTTAGTGATGACTTGGATATGGGCCGCCTGCTGGATGGCAGACGCACTGTCCACATTGAATGTGACATGCGATCTGAAAATATGACCAAATTACTTTTAACGTCAAGGCAAACACATAAAACTAACGTCAGAGTTTCTAGCAGAATTCCTGTGTAGTGAAAGGTGTATTTTTGTAGTTATCAATGATGATGTTTACAGTTCAAAAATAGTAAACATAACCTTACATTTTTCTTCCAACATAAGTCTCGCGATATTGTTCCTTCGGCATCTTAGACAGATTTCTAGTAAACCATGTTACATAAATTCTACGTTATTATTGTAATATTCCATCAAATATTACACAATATTTTTCACAAATCCATGAACCAAATATGCTGCTCTGTGACGGATGAGCACGAAGTACAGAGCATCAATATAATTAATACCACGAAGCACAGATCATTAATACTCTAGCGCAGTGTTGCCAGCCGGGTCTTGTCAAAAATTACCTTAAATGGATAAAAAAGTAACCTTTTAGTGTGAAAATAAATAATATTTCATATTTTTTTCCAATAGTAAAATTAAAGTTGGATAGACAGGTGTTGGTTCACAGACATATAAATAGTCTGTGTGTTGGTTGTATTAACTTACTAAAATATGGATTATTTTGTCATGTTTTCCATTTTAAGTTACATTTATCAGCTCCTTTTAACGCTTCAAATTAACGACATACACTTTTTGTAATTTCCAAGGGAAATAAAAAGGATAGAAATGTACAGTCGCCAACACACCAGGTGCCAATCTGTAAAATTTCTCCAAATGATTCTAATTAAACAATAAAATGTTGTTGGTTAAGTACACAATCTAAAGGGAAAATTTGACAGTTTGTGGTAACTTGATGCGCTGAGTTGAAGTTGAAGCGTTGTATTATCTGTTTTATAAATAATAATAATAATATACTTTATTGATACAATCGTAAGCAGTGACAGCCTAGTGGTGTGACCGTCGGACTGCCAAGTCATAGGTCTCGAGTTCGAACCCAAGGCACGCACCTCTGATTTTTCGGATTCATGTGCGTATTGTACAATCATCACTTGCTTCGGTGAGGGAAAACATCGTGAGGAAACCAGCATGCCTGAGACATATTTCTTGACGGCATGTTAATCCAAGTCAGAGGCCCATGGGCGGCATAAAAACTCTGACACCAGGTTTGGAACTAACCACACGATAAAGAAGAAGATTGATACAATTCCTTACAATATGCTTACTATCTAGCTAAATTTCACAATATTTAAAGGCGCACAGAAGTTGAAACCCTGACTCCTAAACTAGGAATACCTGTGACTTAGGAGTCAGTGTTCTACTGCCACTTGGACACTATAAACCCTTATGAAAATTAAGAGCTGGTAAGGTGATGTTATACAAAAAGAATATATTATTAAGAAAAGAATGAAAAACAAATAAAAGTAAAAAAAAAAAAAAAAAATTAAAAAGTAAAATTGTGACTGTGTTTGATTTTTTATGGTGAGTGGGAGTCGTGTGTATTGTTTGCGAGGTGTTATTGTGTGTGTGTGTGTAACTGGGAAATGCGTGTGTTGTGTGAGTGTAATATCAGGAGTATAAGTTTGTGAATGTAGTGTTGTCAAGAGTAAAACTGTGCTTGAGTTATTACGAGCTTGGTGTCTACTTTTATTTAAAGATGTGGGTGACTGCATTACGTGTTTTGCACGGAATGTTGTGAGTTATATCAGAGTGGTGAGTAGTTCCTCAGTTTGAGCATAGTCTAGGAGGTACAGCATGTTCTTCAGCTTAGCTTTTGCATCTTGTTTGCTTAGCCTTGCTATTTGTGCGGTCTTATTAATATTTTTGTAAAGAAGAGGGCTCAACACATACAGCTGTCTTCTGGCGAAGGAAGTTCTGTGATTTGGGGTTGGGCATACTATTCATTGACCACGTTTGTTTGAGTCTGGGGGTGGTACTTGTTTATGTTTCCAGAGAGTGGTTCTTAGCACAAATAGCTGTCTCACAGTTAAAAGTTGGAGCTCGGTGTAAAGCTGGTGAGTTGGATAGCGAAAGGGTTTTTGCATCATAACCTTAAGTACTGCCCTTTGCGCACGCTCCAACTCGAGGAATTTAGTTTTGGCCGATCCACCCCAAGCCAAAATACAATAGCCAATGATAAACTGACAAAGTGCTGTGTAAACCATTTTTAGGGTCTCTGGGTCCGCAGAATGCCTTAATGACTTGAAGAGGTAAATTGTTTTCCTGACTTTACTGGCAGTCGTCTCTTTATGCTTGTTCCATCGCAGTCCATCATCGATCATCACACCCAAATATTTGGCAGAAGTTACTGGAGGGAGCGCTGGGCAAGAGCAGGTCGAGTTGTCCGTACAGGTGTGAGCTCTAATTGAGTATATGTTTGGGGGTTTCGTTTTAGCATGAATAGAGAACGGGATGTAGTTTGTCTTTTGTAGGTTCAGGGTAAGTAAATTTTTGTGAAGCCATTCCATGACAATTTGCAAAGATTCTTCAGCGTTATTTTTCACCTCATCCTAGTTCTTCCCATGTATTATGATGGCTGTACCATCGGCATAGGTAAATATACTAGCAGATGGAAGAGTAAGGGTGCATAAGTCATTGATATAGATAAGGAAGAGCGTTGGGCCTAGGACACTGCCCTGCGGGACTCCGTATGACATTATCTCATCAGCACTAATATGTGATCCTATCTTCACACAGACTTTTCGGTCCATCAAGTAACTCTTGAAGAGATCATGAACTATGCCTCGTATGCCGATGCTATGTAGCTTGGATAGAAGGGTGGGAACAGAGACCGTGTCAAAAGCTTTTTTTACGTCAAGGAATAGACCCCAGGCATTTATGTTGATTGTCTAATTTCCTAGCAACAAGTTCAGTTAAGTCTATGACTGCGTCTTCTGTAGATACTCCTTTTTTGAAGCTGTACTGATTTTTTGCTATTATGTTGTATTTGTTTAGGTAGTTTACAAGTTGTTTATTGATAATTTTCTCCATTATCTTCGACATAATAGGTAGTACAGCAATGGGTCTATAGTTGTTTACACAATCTCTGTTTTGCACGTATTAGGGAATATGCCTGTGGCTATGGAACAATTTACTATGTGAGTAATAAGTGGTACGAGGACATGTCGACATAGTTTTATTAGTTTGACGGGAATACCATCCCAGCCAGTGGCACAGTCTTGCCTTAGGCTTGAGATAATGGAGTCCACTTCAGCATTATCCACTCCGAGAAGAACGAAGGAGGTAGCGGGACACGTGCTTGGGGAGAGATGTGATGGGGAAGGTTGGGCCGCGGTATTTATCATGGACGCCAACTTTTGACCGATGTTCGCAAAGTAGTTACAGACAAGGTTAGTTGCATCGCGTTTATCAGGGACTGTACTCAATTACTCGTAGGGGGGGTTCCTTTTCTTATTTGTGCAAGTGATTTCTTTGATTTTGTTCCACAGTCTTTTAGGGTCGTTTTTTGCTTTCCGTAGCTTATTTTTTTAAGTTTAGTTAAATTCCGCTAAATCACCTTAAAGTTAAGTAACAGGTGCCTTTCGGTTTCGTTAAGGGTCTTGTTACACCCATTGTAGTATAGTAAACTTAATCCTTACAAATCCGTGTTTACCCGCACCCTTCCGCCTCCCCTGGTTTCTTATAGCTTTTCGAGTTATTTCTTTATCAAAGTTGCAGCCTAACATTCTGTTTTAGATGTTTTCTTGTTTGATTTAAAATAGTAGATTTCCTTTCTCTTGACAGTGGGGGCTAACTGTCTCTAAAATGCTCGGGCCGGTTTTAGGTCCCAGTCCGGGCCCGGGAACAGTAACTGTTAAAATATTGCATTTGCCACCCCCAAGTCTTGGACTGCGACCGCGCCTGATTACCCAGTACTATAGCGGCGTTTTCACCAGACTTCACCAGAGCTACAGAGATAAGCGAGGATGCGTAGCGATGGGTGTGTGTGAAACTAACCATTATTGCTTTTGAAATGTTTCTTAAAAAAAAACATTGTGCTTAATTTTGAAGGTAATTTAATTTTCGCAATCGTCTCTACTAATTTGGTAGGTTTCGTGTCATGCTCTAACCCTGTTCATCACAGAGCATCAATATGACTGAACTGTTCATGTTTCTGGCATTCTACTGGCGTAGAAGCTTCTCACCACCACAGAGTACTTTTATATATAGGCTTCTCACTTTCTCAGCAAAGAGTAGAATACTTATCCTAAATCACGCAACATTTTTCGCTCGTAATATTTAATCATCAATTCCCTAATGTAGGTGCACATTCACTGAAATGTAGGAATAGATGCGCCGTATATAGTTAAGTGATATTGAACACAAGTGATAAGTTAAAACGGACTGAAAATCGTTTTCCCACCGTACTGTACTCTCGACATGCCTCTGTTAAGAGGAAGACCATTTCAGAAATCAACGGCGGCGGAGTACCTTCCGGATGACGATGAGGTCTTCCACTGCAAGAGCACCGGCGAGATATTTAAAGATTATGAGTGAGCGTAACTACAAATATAAAAATTGCGAATTTTTGCGATGTTTTTTTAGATGCTGTTTGATGAATGTTTATTTACAGGGAATACTATGCGAGAGTTATTCTCGTTTATTCAAATGTGTGGACATGTGAGATAACTGGAAAGAAGAAATTGACATACTCACAGGCCCTACGTAGTGAGAAGAAAGCATGGTGGGCTCTGAAACAACTTCCAAGGGAACTGCGTATAGCAATATTGTATATGGCAAGGAGGACCAAGAGGAGGCGAAGTGGAATAGTGAGGAGCGAGGTGGAGCTTTGGTGAGATGTCTGAGGATGTGTTTAACATTGTGAGGGACCGCTACTTCATTGGGGAGACTGTGGAGGACAATTAGTACAACAAGTGTGCTTTTTTATGGAATTCAGTATGGAAGTTCTTCTTGTGTAAATAAATATGAGCATTCTGGGTTCATGAATTTTCTTCTGGACTTTTTCAGAGGTTCCACTAACATCACTTTTTGCGCATTCCTGTGAAAGTAATGTTGTTGTATGTGGATTGGAGGTGAAATGACAAGTTTGGAAACTATGTTCATGCTGTGTCTACTTTTAAGGAGAAGCTTGGTTAATTCATATTTGAAAACCAGCTGTGTCCCGCGACCTTTGTCTATGTAAAATTACTATAAAAATATTACTTCCCTATTTGAATCAGTGTTTTAATTTCCGAAATGGCTGGACCGATTTTGACGGGACTTACTGGCCGATAGCTGATGAATGGCTTGGACTTTATAATCCAACATGGGCTACTTTTATTTTAGAAAAATAATTAGGGTTCTCAAAAAATTAAAACCCTTGAAATTGGTAACAAAATTCGATTGAAAAGGGAAGTAATTTTTTTAATAATAATTTCATGCAAATGAAGGTTGCGGGCAACAGCTACTTACTATTACATATTAGACTAAAACCAACAGTCTGCCTAGAGCAAGCATGGTGATTAATGCTTCTACCTTCTATGAATGAAAAGAGCCCTTATCCTAATCACAACTTCATTGATATTTTTGAATTTTGCAAATTGAAATAATTCCAATGTTTTGAGAATGTTACCTAATGATAATAAGAAATAATTCTTAATTTAATTTATTTCAACTGTTTTAATTATTTTTAAATGAATTGCATGAATTAATGAATTGTATTGTACTGTCAATTCCATTTTTTATAATTTTACTTATCTGTGATAATAAGGTACAATCCCACATTTTGAATTTTATCCAAAAATTTTATATGTATATTATTAATGAGTTGTATTGTATTTTAATAATCTTTTTTTTTGTAATATACATATGCTAATCGGACTTTTACACAATCTTAATTTTGTTAACATGCATATAATGTAGTGGGCTGCAATACTGTTATAATGAAGCTATATTATTATTTGTAAACATATTATATTATTATATGTACCTGTTCATTGTCCCTTACTAAATAAAATAATCTGCAGTAGAACAACAATAGGCTGGTGTTACTATTATTATTTATTACCTTACAAATGGTCTGCAGTATTGTGCTGATGGACCTGAATTAGCCAACATGGAAGATGGGCAGAGCCACCTCTTTGTAACTGTAGTGACTGACATACTTTGCCAGGACCAAGTTACACTTGCATAATATACAACTAACCATTTCAATGTCTAAAGAGTTTTAGGAAACTAAAGAGAAAACTGTGATTCCATGTCTAAGTGAGGCTATTTGGCAAAATGGCATAGATTCAATAGATTGACATATATCTAACAATGTTATTTGCTGTGGCTCCTCAATGTGGGTCTTCTGCTGGTAGGCGAACCCACAGCCGACATTGAATCTGGCCTGCGATCTGAAAACATCAACCAATTACTTTAAACGTCATGGCAAACACATATAAGTCATTGATAACACATATGCCTTGTGAGCATGTTGTATAATCAAGAGTTCATGGTCTTTCTCTAGTAGAATTCCAGTGAAGTGAAAGGTATATTTCGGAAGTTAACAAAGACAATATTACGAGTCTTAAATCTCTTTAGTAGTCAACAATAATGATATTTCAGAGTTAAAAAAATTTAAACATCTGCCTAGTGGCTAGCCTTTTCACAACTATTTTAGGGTCGGCTTCCAGTCAAACCCAATGCAGCTAAATACCAATATTTTACATGGAGCGACTGCCTATCTGACCTCCACAACCAAGTTAGTACTGACTGGGTAATACGATAACCCTTGATACGATTGGTTGTCAGACTTTTGGGTCACTGACTACCTAGAATGACTGAGATCTACAACCAACGGTTTAACGGAGGAAATTAGGTATGTAAAGGGTGGTCACCCATCCACAGACCAATATAGGCAAGCGCGGCTTAACATGGGGAGTTTGATCCGAGCGTCTGTTATTATTTAGCCACGAACTCCTCCAAAAACATAACATTTTTCTTACACCGTAAGCCTCACGATATTGTTCCATCGGCATCTTAGATAGGTTTATTGAAAACTATGTATCATACATAATAAATTCTATATTATTATTGTAATATTCCATCTTATTATGCACAATATTTTTTCAAAAATATAAACCGATGAGCATTTTTGACATTAGTTATTGCCGCGTTCATAATTAATGTTTTACAGAAGTGTAGCACAAAAATCATGTTTGTGTTTTCTAAACGCATCCAATTTCAGTAATACCAGATTTTTGAAACCGTTTATCTACTATGCCGTTCCCGGTTCCGATCAGGTAACGGTTAAAATAAATAAAATGCGTTTCAAATAAGAGTAGTTTATGTCTGAATAATAACAGCCGCTCGGATCGATCTTTAGGTTAAGCCGTGCTTGCCTAGGTTATTCCACAGATGGGTGACCACCCATTACATACCGAGTTTCCTCCGTGGCTCGGAAAGCTCGTTTAGCCGTTGGTCCCGGCTGTCATTTGTAGATCTTTGACAGTGGCCCGAAATTCTGACAAGCAGTCTTACCAAAGGGTTAGAGATGACTAAGGAAAGATAGATAAAAAGATATGAATCAATCTGTTTCCATCAATCACTTTTTATATCCATTCACATCCGAATGTATCACTGTATCAGTCAGTGTATCTTTACAATTCATTATACTGGTTTTGACTGCACGTGTACTTTGCCTAAATTTTAGTCACTCAAAATCAAGTGGTCTTGGCGCTCTGGTTACAAAACTAAACAAAATATCAATAAACAATTTGCTTCATTCATTAGTTCAAGCTTCAAGTAGTAGATTTGAGAGCTTGAAACAGCAGTCCAATAAATCAGAGAGATACGTAATGTTACGACTAAGCAAAGTGCAAACAGCTTAGGTACTTATCTATCACTCTGACTGATTCATTGGATTGAGTTGAGCGAAGCAAGCCACGCTGAGCAGTACAGAGCTATGTTACTGCGTTTCGTGCGTGGATATATATTATCATATCCCAGCAATCGAAAGATACATTTCAATCTTTTCTTTTCAGTGATACATTTTGCCCATCTCTACAAAGGGTATCGTATTACCCAGTACAAACTAGGTTGGGGAGGTCAGATAGGCAGTCGGTCTATATAAATTACTGGTATTCAGCTACATCCGGTTCGATTGGAAGCCGACCCTACTGCTAATCATACTTTTCAAGTGACAGTTGACAGATAGAGGTAGCCTGTCAACTGTCACTTGAAAAGTATGATTAGCAAAAAAAAAAAATAATTGTTAATGTCTTGTTGTTGTTATCTACAAATTATTATCGTTTAACTAAAAATGTTAAATCAGACGTCATCTTACAAACGACTGTATTTATTCAGCAATCTAATTAAATTGTAGTTTCAAACAATTTCTTAATCTTCTAGCGTGTCTATGGCAACCTAAATTGTGTCGTCCCGAACCTGAGCTACAAGTTTGGCGCCTTGGTAGGGTCCGCATCAGTTCCTGTAATGAAAAAACAAGAGGACAAACAGGACACAATATTAAGGGTCTCATCGTTTGTGGAACAGCACCATATTTACACTTCATCCTTGGCAGAACGACTAATGAATCGCCACCTGAGCAGGTGTGATTTACTGCTACTGTTTCCGGAGTCTATTTAAAGACTTGTAAGCCATGCCATATATGTATATTATGTATATATCTCATGTCTTGGTGGGAAATTTTGAGCAGGTAGAACGAATGGGTTTGGTAGGTATGCACTGCCTCGCAACAGCTTTAATCTTCCTAACACCGCAAGTTTGCCAGTGTGTGGGTACACTTCACAGAGCTGTTTCGGCTTTACAGTATTTGTGACAAACATACTTTTTCAAAAAGAGTTTTGTCTAGGAATACTTCGCAAAAGATAAAATAACCTACAAAACGAAGAAATCAGCGAGTCACAAAAATTCACTTTTAAAAGTGCCAAACTCGTCGCAAAATTTTGGGATGAATTAATTTAGATTGAAGATTGAATATAAATTGAAGAGTAAGGCAAATTGATCAGTGATGTGGGTACATTCATACGCTGACTCAACTGAGTTTTAATATGATCCGCAGGACATACCGTACACCTTGTTTGTTTACCCTAAAGTCTACATACATTTTGAAGTCAATGAGAAAAACTACTCTTTCCTAAATTTTGAAAATCACTTTGTTTCTTTCGAACTATTTCTGAAAAAAAAAACGTTGTGCTTAATTTTATCAGGCAATATAATTTTCCAAATATTTTCTACTAATTCGGTAGATTTTCAGTCATACCCCAACCCTGTTCATATGTTTCTGGCGTAAAAAGAAGCGCCTCAGCGCGCCGTTTTTTGGCTTGTCAACCGAAACCACGCAACATTTTTCGCTAGAAATATTTTATAAAACCTACCAATTTCCTAATGTACTATTCACTGGAATGTAGGAATAGATGCGCTGTACAAAGTTAAGTGATATTGGACACAAGTGATAAGTTAAAACAGACTGAAAATCTTTTTCCCACCGTAGTGACCCGCGAACTCTCAACATGCCTCTGTTAAAAAGGAAAGCATTTGAGAAATCAAAGGCGTCGGAGTACCTCCGGGACGACGATGAGGTCTTCCACTGCGAGATCACCGACGAGATATTCAAAGATTATGAGTAAGTGTAACTATAAACATTTAAACCGCCGAATTTTTGTGAATTTCTATGTTAAGTTGTAGTTATCAGTTTACGGGGACCGTTGGCATTGTCAGCGCGCGGCGGGTCGCGCAATAACGCGAGCGTGACACAATATTTCGCTATTTCTGTCATTCGCGTCATAATTTTTATCATAATTAGATGTTGTTTGATGAATGTTTATTTTCAGGGAATACTGTGAGAGGATTATTCTCGTCAATTCAATGGTGTGGACATGTGAGATGACTGGAAAGAATAATTTGACATACTCAGAGGCCCTGCACAGTGAGAAGACAGCACGGAGGGCTCTGAAAGATTTTCCAATGGAACTGCGTATACCAATATTGTTTTTGGCAATGAGGACCAAGAGGTGTTCCTTTGCTGAGATGTCTGAGGATGTGTTCAACTTCGTGAGGGACCGCTACTTCGTTGGGGAGACTGTGGAGGCCTGCCTGGAGGGAGAGATATGGAGGGAGGCTCACATACTATCAGTGACAGCACAGAAACAGCACCCAGACAAGTAAGAACTAGTATAATGTAATGTTATTACTTCCAAAATGCCAAAAATGACAAAAAAAAAGCCTTGTTAAAAACATTCTAAACTTTCAAATTGCTACTTACTAGGTACATAAAAACAAAACAATAATCCATTACAATTTATACCAGAACTCCAATTATTTACTAAAACTTGAAAAAATTCCAAATTAATAATATATAAAAATCATTGTTTTGCTAATACTACATTGCTACCATTCATAATCTGAATTTCTCTAAACATACCCACATTTAGCCTTGAACCCTGCCTTAACGGACTGCCAACAAAAATCAATTGTAGGTACAATATACCTTTCCAAAAAAACTGAGCAAAAAGTACTACAATTAAATTGTTATGAAGGCCATATGTTTTGGCAGCAGATGATCTAACAAGAATATTAAACTAATGTACATGAAATATCCTTATTTAATCAAAATATGATGATGTATGACTCATACTGTTGCTAAGTGTCAGACTGTATACAATACTAACTTATAAAACTCTTGTATGTGTAAACAAATTCAAAAGTAATATTCAATTTAGGCCGGGAATCAACATATAAAAAAAAAAAAACACTTCCTCAAAATGTCCACCCTTAACACTTGTATGTATAACAGGCTAGTGTCTTCAGTTCCAGGTTTAGAGTGCATAATATTGCATACGGTTTTACCCTTAAGACTTGAAAAGATGTTTTTACATGAATTCCTTCAATACACATGTGACTGCTTTTCAATTCTAAAATGACTGTAAAAGAGGAAAATTTCAAATGTAAATCTAATAATTACATTGAGCACCCCATAAGGACATTATAACATTGATGAAACTTAAAGGGAGTATTATTACAATCATTTTTTAAAATTCGAATTTTTGTGTTGGCAGCTAAAAAACTACTACACAATTTTGTAATTTACAAAAAATTTGTTATCCTTAAAGTATTTTCTCTCATAGAGGCTTGTGTCCCACCAGTGGGAAATTTATACAGTTTTTATTTTATTTTGCCTCTATTGTCCCACTGCTGGGCAAAGGCCTCCCCTATAGCCTTCCACACTTATTTCCATGTGGTTTTCTCTGGCAAATCTCTCGTAAACGGTCGTCACGGCCTACCTCGGCGACGACGCCCGTCTCCTGGCACCAACTGTGTGATGATTCTGGCCCATCGGTCCTGACGGATTCTATAGACATGGCCCGCCCAATCCCATTTTAACCCAGCAGTTTTGTTCCCCTATATTACAACTTTCATCAAAATTGTTAGAGCTGTTTTCGAGAATGTGATTACAAATAAATATTGCTCACTAGCTGTTCCCGGCATGCGTTGCAATGCACCTTTTCCTACTACCTACCTACTACCTATCTACTACCTACCTACTACCTACCTACTACCTACCTACTACCTATCTACTACCTACCTACTACCTACCTACTACCTATCTAAAGCGCAATACACATTGAGCCCGCCGGGCCGCCGACATATGTCGGCAACTTTTTGTCGGCGGTCTAGTTGGCGGCTTCACTTAATACAAGTCGGAAAATTTGGTCGGCGGCATGTCGGCGGCTTGAGATGAGAAATTTATTTGGCAGTCAGTGATTGCCGGGCAACTGAGCGCAGGCGTACCCAAGCCGCCAACATGTCGGCGGGCAACACGCGCGGGCGCATGTTGCCGACATGATTCTTTTCATACAAGCCGCCGGGCTTTGTCGGCGGCCCGGCAGGCTCAGTGTGTATTGCGCTTAAGAACCTTCTGACAATAACAAACACAACAAAAAAAAAATAGTGAAATTGGTCCAGCCCTTCACGCGTGATGGCGTGACCAAGGGAAATAGGGACTCATTTTTATATAGATATATAGATTTAATAGTAAAGGAATAGGATAGGATATCAATGTAAGTGGTAGCTATTATATCAAAGGAAGTACTTGTATACTAAACTAGTACTTACATGTTAGTTACTATGATTAATATAGTTTATCAAAAACTTAAGAGAATAGTAGGAAGGTAGTAAGGATATTTGAATTGGGAAAACTGTGGAGTCAGCATCACAAGTTAATAAATATTTTACAATAATAAAAAAAAAAAACAATAATTATATTTCTGTAATAATTTTTTACTTCAGCTATCGCTATGTTTGTGTAAAATGGTTATATACTTTTGAAGCTGACTGTATGTTAATATCACATTTACCACTTTCAAAGTAAATAACCATTTAAAACATGATCTGTTCTCTATACTCAAAACTATTTAAAACATGCCTTTTCTCTATGTAAACAAAAAATGTATAAATCAATTATTTCAATAAAGAATTTCAATGAACATTATAAAAATCTTCCTAGCTTGAGATTTCATATAAAATACATTTTACACTCCATTATATATTACACACATTTTAAGTCACCATTTAAGATATATCACACAGACAAACTGTAAACTTTTCATTGTATTGTGAATCTTATTCTTATAATGTGCATATTCACATAACTGAATGTGTGCAAGTTTTTCATGTGATTATGATTATTAACCTTACAGAAATATAGCCCACATTAGCATGCAATGCTTACTTAACTCAAGTCAAGTCATAGTTTGGTCTGTGAATTTTGCCCTAAGTCACTATTGCCACCATTTAATATGCTATAACAGAAATACTTTTTAGCATGCAGAGGAATGAGGAAAATGTTGTGAGGAAAGTTTTGTGTATGAATGTGGATGGCTATAAGAGTAGAAGAAGACCAAAGAAACGATGTATGGATTGTATAAAGGATGACATGCTTCGCCGACCCCAAATGAATTGTGATAAGGGCAAGAGAATGATGATGAACACAAATACGTTTTAGTATGTCTTTGTGTTCGCCCCCCATGACATGGGACTTAAACATAAATGGCGAAAGGTGGGTGTACTATTAAGTGGAACTCTGCCTAACCTCTATTACAGGTGTGATGGTCTGTTTATATTATTCAGCATTTGAGTATGTTCCTAAATAAGAAGTTAATCCTATAAATATGTCGAATTGTCAGGATTTATCCCGTTAGACTCGTACATCATGTGGGCAGAAGATGGGTTTCGTGTAATGAAAATACACTGGGTGCGATACACTGTTTCTATTAAATTAACAAATTCCTTGAAATTACAATTTAACACAATAACACAGGGCACAATGAATCGGGTACAGTTCCAGGACGTCTCCACTCCACTGCGATCAGACACTCAGTATCGTCCTCGCCTCGAGCTGTAAACATCAGGGGTCTGTAGAAGCACGCTGTGGTGTGGGTAGACTTGTAAGTAGGATTTCACCACTGGCGTACTTGCGATTCATTCCAAGTCCGTAATAATGACCGGATCCGACAAATATAAATATGAAATTCATTGAAGTCTTAGTTTATTTTATCTTTTCATTCCACTTGAGGTAAATGACCTACAACAACTTAGAATGTTTGGTCAGTATCAAAGCAAGAAATCGTTGTTATCAATAGACACAGAAACATAGTGTTTATCTAGATAATTATCTGTGATATAATACCCAGACAAGTAGACCAAAATTATTTGTTTTTAATTAAAAGTAAAACATACATGCACACAAGATATTCTACTAAACCCCAACTTAAAATCGACTTAAATATGTATGGTATGGAGATAACATGAACGTCTTCATGTTTTATTTTAATACACAATAAAAGTTATGCAACCAAATACAATAGTATTTTATTTAAATGAATTTTATATTCATGACGAAGTTTAATAACATTAGTTAAATGACTAAACATTTTCTAGTACTTGATAACAACTATAACTCAGTATGTAAAGTGATAAATTCTTATCATAATGCGAGTGAAGCAGCCGGCAAAAGCTTATATTTTATAAAATTCTTTCCCTCTACAGTAAAGCCATCCTTCCCGCGGCCTCCTACTGCTACGAAGTCGAACAGTACAACGACGCCGATGTCACTGCTACGGGCACCATCGGCACCGCGCCGTCGGACCGCGTGCGCCGGCGCAAGGGCATATACACCCGCGATAAGAACCGTCTGTTCCTCAAGCAATTTGTTGAGGGCAGTCCTGAAGGTGTTATTGGGATTAAGGTAGGTGAAATCATAGATTCGCCAAAAAGAAGTTCATGTTTCTATATCGTTGACTGTCTATCGTTTAGTGCGGGAGCTCGCTCATCTCAGTGTCAACACTTTTTGCGTGACCTAAGAACGGTGAAGGCAAATCGGTGATATCCAATTCTTCTTTACCTGTCGCTGGCACGACTGCCTTATAAATTTTGTTGGCCCAACTCCTGAAAGATTTTCGCTCCACCTAGCGTGAGGGTATCCTAACCAAAGAGAGAGATAGAAATTTGTGCCCTACTCTAGTTATAATAAAGAACTAACTTAAAATGTTATAACTGTCTCCACAGAAAGCAGCCCAAGAGAAATACAGTATTAGCAAAGTGAGCTTCGACCAAATATTCACGGGTAACCCACCAGCCTTCCCTTCCTCTAAGAAGCTGTTGAAGTCCCCCCCAGTGTCCAAGAGTCAGGCCAAGCCGGGGTCTGCCAGCAAGCTGAACAAATCCGCCAAGAAGCCAAGTCCTGACAAGAAGGGAAGACAGGAGTCTATGGATAAATTTGTCAAGAAGACTGACAAAGCCGAAGGTTGGTGTCGCCATTATTGTAACGTATTTTTCGGGTAGAGATAGAACTGGTCCTTTTATAATTTTTATTTTTCATGTTAGTGCAGTACTGAAATAAACAGGGTGGAAGAGACATTGACGGACAAACGGTTACTATGTGTCCAGTACCTAGACAGTCAATGTATGGAACAGCTGATTTCTTTTTCATTACCAATGAAATATTTCTTTGTGGGGGGCTTTTGGTATGATGTACTGAATATGTGGTAACCATATTTACTTCTAACTAAAGTTTTAAATGTCAATAATTTAATTTGCAATGGTGTGTTTTAGTTTGCAAAACAGAGATCCTATTTCACGGAAGTACTAACTACAAACGAGTCTATGCACATTATCCAAAAAACTAAATAAAAAAAAAGGACAATTGCATTAGATTAGCACCACTTACAAATTGAAATCCCTCTAGGAAAGAGGTAAGATAGTGGTCCTACTAATATTTTAAATGAGAGTTTCTCGGTTTTTCACTCTTTCACCCCGTTAACAGCTCAACGGATTTAAATGAATTTTGACCCACAGTTAGACCATGACCTATGTCTAGACATAAGACACTTAATATCCCAGTAGTATCTGTGGGATAATTTACGACCTTAACGCGAGTGAAGCTGAGGGCAAAACCTAGTAATGAATTAAATCTGATTTCAACAGCACAAAAGAACAAGCCGCCTACCGACCCAGCAGCCAAGAAGAATGCACAGGAGATGGCGGAGAAGATGCGCAAAGCAGAAGAATTGATGCGACAGCGCAAAGAAGAAGAGAGACTGAGGAAGAAGGAGAATACTGCACGTCTCCAGGCGTATATGAAGGAGTGGCAGAAGGTCAAAGATGATATGGAGTTGGAGGACCATAAAGTAAGATGAATATACATATCTTAATTAGATGTATTGGCGCCATGATTGATCTGATGTAGGCAGTGCACTTGGTAATAAGTAAACATCAGTGGCGAAGGTTCCATAGTACTCGTTTTCTATCGGCTTCCTTTTGAAAATTGGCAGAGTCAGTATTCTATAGACAAATAATATAATCACATTAATTATATGTACTCCGGCTTACCTCTTACAAAAATTGACCCTTCGCTACTGGTAAACATTCTGTCAAATAACCTTGTTCAAAAAGATAACTTCCTCGTTTTGAAGTCGGTTAAAATTAGCTTGATCACAATCAAAAAAGGTCTATTATCTCCAAATAACGCAAATATTTTATCGACAAATCCGTCATCATGTAATGCCAACATTACATGTTTTCCTCTTTTTGTTGTGGCTAAGCTGACACCTTTGTTACAATTAAGTGTTATGTACCATGTCCAATATTTAAGCTTTTATGAATTTGTTCAGAGTAATAGAAATGGGAATTTCAGAGGTTTTTGCACTTCATATGCTATAAATCTTGGAATATTTGGTTACTTACACAGGTTTATTAATAAAAGTAAAGCCATTTTAAGTTCTCTTTAGTACACTACCCACTTAGATGTGTTGTACGTATAACCACGGACAATCGAGGTTGATCAATTTTCAACCTTATTCCCAAAAGCATAGGGCTGAAAACTGATCAACCACCAACATGCTGATCCAATCACAACTTTAACCTTGCCATTCCATCCACAGGTCATACCAAAAGGCACTCCAATAGAAGTCGAAGGCATACCTCACGAACACTTCGGAGATTTCCTCTCAGTCCTCGAGTTCGTCCACACATACTCCGAGATCCTCAAAGTCAAAGACGTGTTCCACAACCAGCTGGACCTGGAAACTTTTAGGAAAGCGCTGACTTCAAAGGAGCATGCAGGAGTGTTCAGTGACCTGATACAGATGTTCTTGACGACGGTGTTTTCGTTGCAAGAGGACGAGGCGGAGGAGTACAATGAGAATGGCAGGATACAGCTGTCTACAGGGGAGTTGGGTAAGCGGCCTATTTAACCGCGGTTTTACTTGCTGCTCGGTTCCTCAGGGTCGTACCTTGATGTTAAATAGCCAAGAACTAGGCTTTAAAGTGTAAAACGATTTTTTTAAATCAGACTGGTGCTTTTTTTTTCGGATGGGTAATCATCAAATGACCTCCCCCCCCCACTCTGGGCGGAGCGGAAGAGAGTGTCAGACTTGTACTGACTAAAACCTATCCATGTTCCTTCTTTGCCTTTTGTGTTCCAGGGCCACGGTTTCTTTTTCGAACAGTCCCGCAATCCAACACAAACTCTTTAGATCTCTACCTACCCTTTAATTGAACATAGGCATGATGGTAAAAATATACTACTCTTACAGAAGACCAAGAGACAGACAGCGAAGTGGGCGTCACAAAGGCCATGGAGCTCGCAACCAAAGCCAGCAAGTGGTCACAGACTTACCTGGGCACACCGCTCAGCAAACTGCCGCTGGACCCTACCACAGTCAGCGAAGTCTTGAGGTAAGTTCTTATTATAATGTAATTAAGTGGCGAAACCTCAATAGAATCCGATTCCTACCTTCTTTCTTTTTAAACAACATTACGTAGTGTATACTATAACCAAATAGTATACACATCACAGCTAGACAGATAATACACCATAAGATAAATACCTTAATTTTATATGAAGCCGAGATTATTTGATTGGGGGCATTAGGATACAAGTAACGCTTTGGTTGGTCGTGTCAGGCTGCACCTGCTGTCGTCGGGCGCGGGCCCGGGCACGCGCTGCGCGTCGTGGCGCTACCAGGCGCGCGGCGGGTACACCAGCGCGGACGACGCCGGCCTGCGCCTGCGCGTCACGCGCCCCGCCACGCTGCGCGCGCTGGCCGGCACGCACGTGGCCGACCTGCCGCTCGGTATGAATGCTCCTCGATCATCAACCTTCTTGCAACGTCAAAAATATCACATTCATTTTGTCAGTGACAACAACACAATACCAAAGAAAATAAAGATCACTTTGATTTTGACACTGATGTTAAAACGGAGCTAAAATAATGGACATTACGTCATGTAGAACACATATTATCTATGTCCAGTAAAATTTGCAAATAATCTTGATGTTTTGGAGTTTTGGAATTTGCTTTAACAATATAAATTAGTTTCGAAGTGTTTGACGTGCAAATAAATCAACATCGAACTACCCACAAATGTCTCAACATCCAAAGAAAACATAACTAACAACACACTATTCCACAGAGGACAAATTCCTGGTGCTCCAGTGCCTTATGAACCAGATCCTTAGCTACGCCACCGTGCGTGACGTCATTGAAGAGCGCCTTGACGATCTCAAGAACACTAAGCAAGCACTCAGGTTACTACAGGTATGTATTTATATCTATAAATGCGAATTGAGTGGTATGAAACCTTCGCCACTGGTATCTTGTTTATTGTGTGGCTAACTTACTCAAAGCGTAAATTTTCTAACTTGCACAATTAATATGTTAATATTAAGTAGTTAAAAAATGCTAGAAAACCAAGCTGTGTGTGTGTGACTGTTCTTTAATAATTAATTACAATTCTATATTCCATGTTCAAATCTATTTCCAATTATGTAACGCTTGAATGAATAAAATAGATTTAAGAATGACTACAACTGTTAAAAAGTCTCAAAAATTGCAGGGCAAACTGAACTTGATGTTTTTGATCAATCTCCTATCTTCCTCCACAGACAAACGAACGCAAACGGGAGGCACAACTAATAGCTGCGAAACAAGAGCTTCGTAAAGAGGCCTTCGCGAAAAAAGAAGAAAATAAACTCTCTGGCGACAAGGCCAGAGCGGTCGACGAAGAGACTAAAGCGGCCATAGACAAACTCGTCGCGGAGGGAGAAGAGAAGAAGAAAGAGTATGAGAAGAAGTTGAAGGAATTCCAGGTGGAGCTGTTCGATTATACGTCTTATGTTGGTGAGTTAAAGTTTGGTTTGAGATGGAAATGTTTTAGAGAAAGTAAAGTGGTTAGATTTGTGTGAAACTACGATTTGGTGTATTGAAAATCTTATACCTTTTGTATGCTTGGAATGTAGAACTTACTTGGCTGTTACTTGGTGGCTTAATTCATGCTGCTGTGTATATGATTGCAATGAACAACTGCCGAAAAAATTTGTGTATACAAGCTTCAATGATAATTTAAAGGTGTAGTAACTTCTTCAGGTTTGCTTAAGAGCCCCTTCACACTAGAGTAGGCGTTCGATGAACGTATAGGCAGCGTAGACGCCGTGACAAAACGACGCGTGCGTCGCGTTGTCGGGGCATCTCTGCCGGGGCACGTGAGTGCGCGACGCACTCGCTGCGTTACTGCGGTGTCATGTAAAAGCAAAGCCATCAATAGAGTCTTCTTGTCGGAATTCATTTTGTTAATTATAACATCGAAACGACAACGAAATTGTGTGACGTCTGCACCGCGCTAGCGCAGCGTTTAATTAACTGCAGAGGAATTCACTGCGACAACGCGTTGTCGCGGTGTCTGCGCTGCGCATAGGTTCATCGAACGCCTACGCTGGACAAACGCTAGTGTAAAGGGGCTCTTAAGAAAAACTGCCGTATCGAAATATAATTTAAATGCTTGTAAAAAGCTCGTAAGATTTTCTGTGTTGTTAGTTAGTCTTCGTTGAAATCGATCGCTAGCATCGTGGTCGTAAGTGTTGTAGCATAATATAAGTAAATGTATAATGTGTGCAGGCTCGGACCGCGCGTTCCGGCGCTACTGGGTGCAGCGCTCGCTGGCGGGGCTGTTCGTGGAGGCGGGCTGCGAGCCGCGCGGCGCCTGCGCGCACAAGCCCGTGCTGCCCGCGCTGCCCGCGCTGCCCGCGCTGCCCGCGCTGCCCGCGCGCGACACGCTGGCGCACGTCGCCAAGCTGTTCGAGCAGCAGAAGGAGAAAGGTCGGTGCTGCTACTGTTGTTGAACACGGGACCATTGGCCTGTAGTGTAACAGTTCTGATGCACTTGTTTTGTGCTCAAAATTGAATCTATGATTACATTACAGGCGAATGCTCGCGGTGGGGCAACATCTTTGATTTGGAGTGTAATTTTGTTTACTGACATCGTAAGAGGACAATAATTTCTTGCGGTCCATGGCCCTTTACGGGGCCCCGGTGTGGGCGCGTTCTTTGTTCACTACCTGAACGCGCCCCAAAAGGTGATAGCCATAAGGCTAATCCGGGGGTACCGCACGATCTCCGGCGAGGCGGCTAGCCTCCTTGCCGGATTGCCGCCATGGGATCTGGAGGCGATAGTCCTCGCGCGCCTGCATGAATGGCGCGCGGAGGCACTACGTCGGGGGGAAACACCGCTGCCGCGACAAATTGCCGCTCAGCGGACAGTCCTCCGGCGTGATCTCATGGCGACATGGAGAGAGCGACTGTCGCAACCCCGTGCAGGGCACGCCACCATAGTGGCGATAAGTCCCCTCTTTGAGGAGTGGCTAGAGAGGCGCCATGGCGCCCTCACCTACCGCCTGACGCAGGTCCTCACCGGACACGGTTGTTTCGGGAGGTTCCTGCACCGAATCGGGCGGCAGGAAACGCCCGGATGTTTCCACTGCGAGGATCGTCCGGAGGACACGGTGGAGCACACCGTGGAAGTCTGCCCCGCTTGGGCGGAGCACCGCCGTGTCCTCATAGCGGCGATTGGCGGCGGCGATCTCTCGCATCCGGCCTTGGTTCAAGCCATGGCCCGGAGCGAGAGGGAATGGGAAGCCGTCACCTCCTTTTGCGAAGCAGTCATGCTAGCGAAAAAGGTGGTGGGACGTGAGAGGGAAAGAGCTTAACGTCCCAGCCGCCGCGGGAGACGCCCCGGGCGTCGGAAGTCACGTGGTGGCTCCTGGCCACCGTAGGCGCGGGCCTGTGGTAATAAATTACTATAGTTGCTGCCAGTTAAGATGGCAATAGCGGTCATTGCCCTTTCCCTGATATCTGTTTACACGAACTGAAACCATAAACCGTGTACTTATCGTTTCTTCTGTGAATGTTCAGGATCACAATCAATGTCAATTCAGGGGCTATTAACAGGTTTGTATACGTTTTTTAATAGAAGATATTCAATAAATGTATGTGGTTCAATGACCGCTATTACCATCTTAACTAACAGCAACTATAGATCAAAATAAATTTACTAGCGAAACTCAACAGACGCGATGTGTAATGATATTTTAACAAGTTAAACAAAAACAAAATTTATATGTGATATTTGAAGCCAATAACTATAGAGAGTATGAAGCTCGAGGTTAAGTAATTACAACCGCACGGGTCGATCTTCAAAGCTAAGCAGTGCTTGCCTAGTTTGGTCCGGGGATGGATCCCATCCATTACATACCGAGTTCCCTCCGTGGCAATTTACAGACGTTACAGATAGTCAATAGCTCGAAATTCTGACAATCAGTCTTACCAAAGGGTATTATTATATTACCCAGTACTAACTGGGTTGTGGAGGTTAGATGGGCAGTCGCCCTATGTAAAATACTGGTATTCAACTGCATTCAGTAAGACTGGAAGCTGCCCTATTACAATTGGGAAAAAGCTAGACAGATAATGATAAACCATAGATAGTGTTGTCACTACCACACGTTTTTTTAGATATACTCATCACATCTGTAAAGTTTACAAAAAAAAAAAAAACTGAAATTTCAGGTTTTGGTCATTGATCCCAAATAAATATCGTATAAATATTTTTCGGTACGTATCCAGACTTTCGAGTTTTGCTAGTTAAATTAATTTGCAATATATGCTCTTAAAAGATCCCCTGGTTTCTTTAAAAACGTTACATAATCACTCTCCAACAGCAGGCAGCGACAAAGAAAACGAATCAGGCGCCAACTCCCGAGGCACCTCACCAAAGAAACCACTATCCAGCTTGAACGGGCTCAACCACAAGCTCAACGGCGTCGAGTCCAGCACTCAACAGCTGCGCGAGCTGCTCATGTGCACCGGGGATGTTAGCACGTGTCTCGTGCACGGGAAGGTGAGCTATCTGTGTCATTTCGAACTCAACACGAGCTCAACGGCGTCGAGTCCAGCACTCAACAGCTGCGTGAGCTGATGAGTGTTATGTTATTCTTATATGTCAGTAATGCTATTCTCCCTCCCAGTCGGAGCGTCCCCGCTGGTACGTGTACCACACGGCAGAGCAGCTGGAAGCGCTGACGGGGTCGCTCAACAAGCGCGGACTGCGCGAGGCTGAGCTGCGCCAGAACCTGGAGCTGGAGCGCGCGCCGCTGCTGCTGCACCTCGCCAAGTGCCCGCTGCATCTGCTCAACCCGGCGCTAGCCACCGTACGTATACTGCTCACCTACAGCAAGGGATATTCCCACGAATAAATCCTACATAGTGATATTAAAGTTATCCGCGGGATTAACCTTTATTAATAAAATCCTGATGTTTCCCCGCGAGTGTCGCGAAGTGTGAGGGAAGAAATCTAGAGTGGTTCTTCGCGAAGGGCTTGGCAAAAGAAGAACACCTGTACCTGCGCACACACTTGGTGCACTATATCTCTTGCGTAATTCGCTAGTCTTAGTTGAGATCGTGACCGACATGAAACTATAATAAAAGCTACTTCCGTACATGACAGACCGTGAAACAATAATACTGGCTGTCACTGACAGATCGACGAGACGTTTGTTTTTGTTTGGCAAAAGACTGCCGCGAAATTGAAGTGGAGAATTGCCAGTTCCGTTTTGACACCGCGTTCAGATTTAAAACCGCAACAGCATTTTACCGCAAAGTGGCTGCTGTTTGCGATCGCTTTCGGAACTGTACTTTTATTTATTTATAGTAACACAAACTACCATTATTCCGCAGCCCCCACCAGCGCCATCGAACCACTTCACACGGCACCGCAAGTTCCAGCCGTCGCTGAGCGTGCCGCCCGACTCGACGCTGTGCGAGGCGCTGGAGCTGAGTCTCCGGGACCACATCCTGGAACTGGAGGAGAAGATCTTCCACGGCTGTCTTGGAGCACTCAAAGTGAAGGTATAGTATCCCATAATATTGATCCCACTGCTGGGACCTACTCTATGAGAGGGAGTGGGCTATAATAATCCACCGCGCAGGCCCAGTGCGGGTTGGTAGATGTCACGTCTTCGATGTTTTGGTTCTAGGACATGCCGGTTTACTCACGATGTTTTCCTTCACTGTTTTGAAAGCAATGGTGATGAAATAAATTATACAAAGTAACGCGCCTGTCTGGGTGCGAACTCACGCCGTTTCTTTTCAAGACCTGCACTATCCCACTTTCGTAACTGAAAGGTTTCGGGTCTGCTTGGTTGTTCTACAAAAACTGCCCAATCGACTCTGCCGACGCAAACAAATAAATTTAAACTCCATGTCACTTTACGAAATGTTTAGTAAAAACAAATTGTTTGTGTGGCTCAGGATCGCGAAGCGTGGCGCGGCACAATAATGCTGCGCGGCTACGACAAGCAGGCGGAGTACCTCACGTGGGGACCTGACTCGCAGTACCGAGACGACTATCATCTGCCCAACGGAGTGCTCAAGCTACCCACAGGTAACAACTCCGTCCAGCTGTTTTGTGGTGAAGAGGTAACACGCAGACTTTTTTTTTATTCACGTTTTATAAGGATGATCGTTCGTTACTCTTTCACGTAAAAACTACTAAACGGTAGATAGTTTATAACATGGATCCTGGTTACTTTCAAACTTTCACGTGGGCTAGAGCCTAGAGCTGCAGGTATAAGATTTGTCTTCTTGTGAATACATATATTATAATTATAAGCAGTGAGTAACAGGAGCGTGGACAGAGAGCATGTTGCATTTGCAACATTCGGTTCAAAGACGAAAGTTGCAAATCCAACAGATGACTCAAATTTCTACCGTCTAAGTTATTTATTATACTAAAGTTAGTATTAATAAAAGCTTTGTTTCATCCTATAGACATCGAGGAATCCGACGTGAAATCAATCCCAGTGAACAAGTACCGCGACCCGGGGCAGTACCTGGAGGCGCCCAAGCCCAACGGCGTCAAGCGCGAGCCCAGCGCGCAGCCCGCCGTGCGCGGCCTGGCCTGCGCGCTGCTGCAGGTGCAGCAGGCCATACACCACAAGTACCTCAAGCGGCCGCTCGGTAACTACCTGCTGATTCTTATCTTTTGCTAGAGAAAGCGTCGCTTGAGGGAATAGCGAGTTTGAAATCCCGTAAGGTATAACGATCGGCTAAGTAGCGAAAATTTAAAACCCAAGAAGCTGTTTCGTACGTTTTGACCGTGTAGGTAACGCTTTGTTTTTTGTAGTAAACAGCTGTTTTTTTTACACATTGACATAATATAGATATTGCCTTCAAGGAAATAATATATTATCAACTTTCAGGCCAAGGAATATTTGATTTTCGTGAACTTTCATTATATTATTACACTATATGCGTTATAACAAACAACTTTCCTAAAGAAACTTTTTTACACTCGTTCACTTTTATGCCAAAAACACAAAAGCCGTATGAAATTCGCGCGAGCGCACCTTTGACCTATCAGCTGTTAGCCGCGTGACACCATTCTTAAGTATCGGTCACTAATTACCGGTTACCCTAAATACTCTAAGTGAAAGCAAACCAGGAAGGAACCGATTCTGTCATATTTCCTTACACAAAACCAAGTCGTAATGCTTGCTCACCGTTTACCCACAGGTCTCGACGACAAAGAACGCAAAGACAGAGAAGCTCGCAACAAATCCTTGGACCTGGAAGCTCTCGCTCGCTGGGAGGTCTCCCTCATGGAGTGCCAGAGCTTCTCGCAGATAGTCCTGCATCTGTTCACACTAGACTCCAGCGTGACCTGGTCAGCTAGCATTCTGAATGCCAGCTGCAGGCTCTGTAGACGGAAGACTGACCCGGATAATATGCTGTTGTGCGATGGCTGTAATAAGGGACATCATTTGTACTGTTTGAAGCCGAAACTAACCGTGAGTTCTTTGTTTTATTTATCTGTGGGGTTTTTCAATGTTTTATTAGTAGCGACATGAATAAATAGCCTCAACGGGGGACGAGCCATAAGTGGACATAAAGTCAGGGAAAATGATTGCTTAGCTACTATCAAACGTCCGTAAATTAAAACCACAACTGGTTACCGTTTGACAGTCATATTAAATGGGAAATAGTTTGTGATCGACTGCAGGTAGATCTCTGGCCAAAGCCGAAGGTTTAATAACTGTAAGAAATTCAGTTTAACATTGGCTAGAAGTGAATAATATAATATTTTTTTTACTTTGAAATTAAAAATTACTAACTTAATTAACACTTGAATAAAATTATGTTTTTTTTATTCAAGTGTAACTTGACAAAAAAATGAAAACACTTCAGAATAAGTGACCACTGTCCCCAGCGCGTGACCACTTCTACCGCGCTCTTGCGCATTCAATTTCGGCGCTTGCTAGAAAACTTCGGCTTCGACCAAAACTTCGGCCCATTTCGACTGGAACCTAAGGTGGCCGAAGCCGAAGCTTTAGTCGGACACTAGAAATAGACGTCCACTGTCAATTAATTTGCCTGACAACATAATCCCGGTGCACCCTAGGCAAACATCCCTAATACCGGTTATATTAGGCCACGCTTTGTGCTAATCACATAAAAGTAGGTAAGATACTTCCTGCCGCTCAAGGGAATATGTACCTTATATGCTGCATTTAAAAAAAATACAATTAATTATCTTATGCACTTTTACTTTTCTAATTGCACGCCACCAGTCGGGGTATCGAAAGGTAAACTTTTTACTTACGGTTGTTTTTAAAATGCGTTAATGCAACTAATAATTTTGTCATAATGTAGTTTAGAACTTACCATTTGAATTGACAGTACCCGACCATAAATATGTTTTATTTAGGTTTGAAATAAAACTGTCGTACAGGTCTGATAGAGATCTATAAAACCAAGTATTTTCTAAAACGTGCCATGTTTATGCATGGCTCGTTTTAGAAAATTCTTAGCCAGTTATTTGTTCGGGTATGTACGTACAGAGGCCAGCACATCAAGCTATTACAATCTGCCAAATTTCTTTAATAGATTTTCAACTTTATCGCTGAAGCGTTAGGTTCAAGGTTGATTGGGAAAATTTTAAAGTTTTGGATAGCTTGATGTGCTCAGCTGGCGTCTGTACTACAAAGAATGCGCTTCGAAAAACTTTGTGTCTCCGTTGTCCAAAGATTATTGCGTATAACTTTCGCAAATGATTTGCTAAAGCTACCATAACTATTTACTCATAATTTGGGTTCGAGGCTAGTTTTTTTTATCGTGTAACTGTTTTTATTTTTCCAATAATGTGTTAACAGAAAGTGCCAGAAGGCGACTGGTTCTGTGACCAGTGCAAACCCAAAGAGCGGACGCCGCGCAAGAGAAGGAAACTCTTCTCCGACGATGATGTTGAAGAAGAGTTGGACAACAGGTAGCTTTTACCAGCACTTTGTTAGGCACTAATTGATTCCCATGCCTGTAACTTGCACTACATTTAGCTAGGATCTTGTATGACATAATTTCTGATTCCACGGGACAAAGTGGTATTTTTTCGCCAGGAAGTTCTCAGTAGCATCATTAATAGAATCACCCCGGATAAACTGTGGGTATACATAAGTACACTTCTGCCAGACCCTTTGTTAAGTCGAGTTGTTATGTTGACTTGTATGCGAGCTACATTCATTCTTTAGTGCAAATTACAGGCATGAGTTTGAGTAAATACGTAGTAAAGTGACTCATTATTGGTTTTTCTCTTTGTATGTCTGCCATGAAGACGGACGCACAGATTAAATTATTAGTAAGTGTAGATTTAGTAACTTTATTTTACTTTGAAAACAACCAATTCGAACTGTGTACTTAGTTTTGGAAGTTTCTGTGATGTGTCGTGCATATTGTCACGTTCGAACTTGCGACGAGACTTGCAAGTCGTAGATTTTCACGGCGCTTCACTTCACAGTGCGTCGTATTGTATGTGTTATAAGGGTTGTTTTCATAGTTCAAATGTACTACTGGTTATTTTCAAGTGCACTATTGACGTGTATACAGAACTTCCCCATGAAGAAAGTTTACACTGTAATACCGCACTTTCTGACGGTCGCTCAACGCTCAGTGAATAATAAGGATGAAAAGTGGTTAACCGGCGTCAGTGAATGCGGTAATACATGTTAGACTCTCAGACCGATAAAGTACATTACACAACAAGTGAAAAAAGGAAATTTTATTCGAGGGTCTAAGTTGGATTCCGAGGATTCTAGAGTAGAATCCGGAGCGTAGCAACGGATTTTAGATTAGAATCCTGAGCGGAGCGAGGGATACAATGGCCAGGATGATATTTTTTTCACGAGTTGTACTCTACTTTTTACCATTGACAGCAAGAAAATAAATAGTATTATAGTATTTACATTTATCACTTTATTATATTATCGATAATAAGAGATCAAAGGATTAAATACATATATGTTACCGGCAATCTGTATAATTCAGGTATTCTATACAATACCTAGGCCCTGTATAGAATACCTGGCGTGTCCAGGTGTATGAAATATTATGAACATTATTATCCATTACATTACCTAGGTAATGAATACAATTCCTAGGTATTGTATAGAGTAACCGCTGGTCCACCGGCAATGTGTCAAATAAATAGATTTTGGTCTATTTTTATCAATGATTGACATTGATAAATATAGACCAAAATCTATTTATTTTTAAACACGTTTATTGTCTGCCTCCTTGCACGTCACTTCCTTCTCTGCTCTCGTCTTTTACACACATTACCAGCTGCACATTCGGTATTGTATAGAATACCTAGGTAAAGTATAAAATAAATAATATTTCAAACATTACCTACACGTTTTAGGTATTCTATACATTGCTTAGGTATTGTACAGAATACTGGATTATACACATTTCCGGTAACATATACACAAAAAATTTATAGCGAAATTAGAACAGTTTTGGAAATTCAGTGTTATATTCTGGTCAGCACGTTTTATTTATTTTTGTATGTAATTTGTATAATTTGTGCTTGTTTCGAATTCATAATGTTTTTATTCACTCGGTGCTTAAATAAGAGTTTTATTCACTGTTATCGATGAATCAAATGGCCTTTTTAAGTGGCAATGGTTCGATTTTTTTCTATCAATAAGTATTTTCGGTCTTTGAATCTAACATATAAAAGCAATACACGTTGGGCTACTATTTATGAAAGTACATGCGTAATGTTATGTAATATGTGTTCCGCAGCGAGTCGGAAGGCTTACAGGTAGACTGTGGCGTGTGCGGGGCGTGCGGCAGCGGCGGGCGGCTGGCGGCGCGCTGTGCGGGCTGCGCCGCGCGCTACCACGCCGAGTGCGCGCAGCCCAAGCCCTCGCGCGCCGCCAAGCGCTGGCACTGCGCGCACTGCCTGGCACCCACCAGAGGTATGTGTTATATACACAGTGTCCATTTTACCGTTCGGAGACTGTTAACAGCGATCTTGCTTGACGTACAAGATTGAAATTTAGAACCTTAGATGATTTATATTCTAAGATAGACAGTGGACATAATTTAAAAATGTAAAAGAAAGATTTTCTGCTAAAAACTCAGGTACTTTTTATGATTCTTATGTATTGATAACCACAGGAAGTAAAAGTATAAAATAAAGACCCTGCACTTAATGTTCCCAAATGTGACTAATAAAATCAATGCTATCTACTAATCCTATAATAGAAAACAAAAATTAAGAAACTGTTGCTAAATATAATTTTCCGCAACACCAAATATTTCAACTACTTTATTTATAATACCTAATTTAGACAGACGTGTATCTAATAGTACACCCACATTTCGCCAGTTATATGTGAGAGTCCCAGGTAAAAGGACGAACCAATTGCCATCAACCGGACACAAATCCAGACTCGGCTGCTACTGAGGAATTCCTGATGGAAAAACCCGATAGTATTTGATAATCAGACCCAAGACTCACGTTTAGCAGTTCAGTAAAAAGTTAGTAGTAATAAGTAATGATGAGTAACGGGTCGTGGTTGTTGTGAAGAGACGAGCGGGCGGCGCTGCGCGGCAACGGCCATGACCAACATCCACCACTACACGCGCGCGCTACACACCAGCCACTCCACCGGTGCGTTCTCGCCTAACCGTTCACTGGTCACGGAATGGAACTCTCAGTCTACAGCCTCTAATGTTATGCTGAATATTTAGTGTTCATTCCACAAATAGATCCAAGCTTGGATGCAGGACGCAGCACCGACCTCCTCAAAAATATACAGAAAGTGAATCTATTTGCGGAATTAACACAATATATTTAATTATTGTTTTGTGCATAACAATTCATATCATGAATTCAGTAAAGTGACGCCTGATTCCATAATTTATTTATTGCCTTAAGCAAAAGGTGCGCTTCTGCGGAAAAAAATTACTTACGCCACATCTTTTAAGGCTTATTTTCCCCAATTTCATTTTGTCAGATGCGCCTTTTTGTAACATGAGTGAATCGAACCATGTAGGTGCCCGTATATCATCGGCATCCTACCCTAGTCCTATGTTGCTCGGGGTCGGCGCAGTACGTTTATCCGTTCTCCCTCGTAAACGAGGTTCTTTTTAACAGATTATTAGTTCTAATCCATACAAAAGTGTCTCTAAATAATCTCTCCATTCCATGTTCCAAAAAGTTGTCTACATAATAAGGGGAATTAGAGGGTTTTTGGACAACTTAATCTTATACATAAAAATCTCGTGTCACGGTGTTTGTAGTCGCACTCCTCCGAAACGGCTCGACCGATTATATTAAATATTTATGTATATTTGGTAGATATGAGAATAGGTCGTAAAGTATATTTCACACCGCTAATTTCATGCGGACGAAGGTCGCGGGCAACATCTAGTAATATATAAAATCGGCCGTGTTGCGGTACCACTGACCTAAACAATTGGAGCGTTGGAAAATTAAGGCTACCTTTTCACTAGAGATGTTCTTAAAACTAATCAATCACATAGCTAGCCTAGCTCAAGCTGTGAGAAATCTATTGTTATCACGCATCCTAGCTCATCTCTGTTGGAAACGCAGCCTTAAACACTAGTTCAATACGCCTTGATTCACTCATGTTACGAATTACATCGAATAAATAACAAAACATTTCCGTGACCAATTGACTGATCGTTGTATAAAGTGTGTCATCACTCGGGCTGTGGGCTGTCTGTCATCTGAACTAACTCACCTTCTCACGAGCTTTGCATCTTCATTTGCACGGCATTTCTTTGTTTTATCGTCTCGAGTATTCATTTTGGTTTTATTTAATTCTACGTATTGACAGGGAGAGCTGCAAACACATGTGATAATCATCGCATCAGGCTGCTTCAGACTGTTCTTTGTCTATTTGGTGGGCCTCACTAAATTGTGTGTATTTCTTGTATGACACGATAGCTACTTGATATGTTACGAGCAATAATATAACGTATCGTAATGATAAGTGGATGAATGTGTCATAATTACGTCCATTACAGCCTAGATATTATGTTGCAGTAAAATTTAAGAACAAAAATGTAAATGCGAGAGCATGAGAATATTTATTTAGTGAAAACATTTGAGCGTAAAATTTGAATATTGAGTGCACTTGCATGTGCAATGCAAGTAATCCAACACTTCTTGTTGCATTGTATTATTAGTACTTATGTACATGCAATTATCTTACAAAAAAACTGAAAAAGTTTTAAAAGTGTTGAAAATGTTTCACGCTTCCTAACATCGCTTAAGGCGCTCACTAACAGGTTCATTAAAAATTGCTTTCTCTATCATTTTCTGTACTAACGAACACGGAGTAGCTAATAAATGGAGTTCCAAGGAGAGTTAATAACAAGCACTTTGAGTTCATGGTACAAATGGAATCCAATATCAGCACAGCGCACTGTTTGTTGCTTCCCAATACGGGTTATACCAGTTGTTTTCCTTAAAAAATCCCTCAGACGGATTAATAGGAAGTATGAATGTAGGTACATTGATAAGAGGGCAAATTGAAAGAACTTAAATATTTATTTCTGTTGGTTACCCTGGCTTAGTGGGGTCAACTGGATTAACACTCAAATTCTGAATGGCACCATGTTCTTAAGATTATCTCTTTCGCTAAAATATCTTGTAAAAGTGACCGCATAAGTTTTAGTAGCAACTTGAGTTACGTTCAAGATCTTGACTGTTTCTTATTTTACTCCATTTATAGACTACTCTGTGGCAACTACAACTTAAGGCCCATACTGACCGATATTCGCTTGCAGACTCGGACGACAGTGAGTACAACACGGTGCTGGTGAAGCTGAAGACCAAACGCTCCCGCAGCAGCAAGGAATCCTCGCCACTGCACAACGGAACCGCTAGGAGAGGACGGAAGTGAGTATAGCCATTTGCAAGGAGCTTCTGTGCTTGGAGGTGGAGCTAGGCTGGCTATGTTATGGTATAGTCAAAGCCAGCGGACGGACTCCAGATTGGCTGCGGACACCGAACTGTGACAGATATTGCAGTAAATTATTTGTCGAAATCTGGAGTCCGGAATCCCAGGACCTACCACGGTCAATGCGGCGGAAAAGATTCGTAATTTTAATACTTTCAAGACAATCAACTATTCAATACATTGAGTCCTACCGTAAACCGTGATTTTTACGCCAAAAAAGAAGTCTTTTCCCAGCAACAATTTTGCGTAATTTAGTTTAATGTACAGAATGCTTGGTTGACGGCTTCGTGAAGAATCCGTTTATACCCTGTATTTAGATCCTTCCTTGTCACATTATTTCGCATGGCAGTCAAGAGAGACGGGTCAACGATGACATAATATTTCATCAGTCTACGTCATCTTTGAATCAAAACAAATTGTTTGTTTTCAGACCAAAAAATCACGAACAAGAAAAAGAAATAAACACAAGTGGACACACGTCAGGACGGAGATCTAAGAATTCACTTACAAACGGACATGATGGTACGTATTATCTCTAATAAAATAAATAACCAAGTCTTTTTTGTGTACATCGCGTACTTTTAATCTTGGTCAAATAGATTTGTTTTCGTAGAATCGTTCAAATAGAAAAAGAAATCGGATCAGAACACGATTATCAAAGTTTTAAAGAACAGTTAAGATTGATTACCAGACTTTCGGGCCACTGAATACCTGTAACGACTGTCAAAAATCTACAAATGACAGCCGGGACCAATGGCTTAACGTGCTTTCCGATGCACACAGGAAACTCGGCATGTAATGGATGGTCACCCACCCTCGTACTGACTTTGGTAACCCTGAAGATCGACCCTAGCGGTTATTATTTAGCCACGAGCTCGTGTAGGAAGTGTGAAAGGTCTGCATCATCAAACATGTTGTTACATTACAGAGGAGCGCACGAGCAAGAAGCGCAGCGGCCGGCAGTCGGTGCAGCTGCACGCGGAGGCGCTGCAGACGCTGCTGCGCGACGTCATGAAGCACAAGGATTGCTGGCCCTTCTACGAGCCCGTATCGCCTGACGATGTGAGTACTACTGGAAAACATTATCATATCATACACAAAAGTGTGACAGACTACACTACTTTTTACATGACTTGTGATGTTTTGACTGTTGGATGTCAAATTCTTTGGTTCTAGAACATGCCTGTTGCCTCACGATGTTTTACTTCACCGTTTTGTGTACAGTTTTCCGTTAATTGAGGTGTCTTTTTGACGGGAATATCGCCCGAGCTCATCTAGCTAAGTTCAAAAAATGCAACCAAGCATAAAAAAATCTCCCTTTCACAGGTGCCCGACTACCTGGAAGTGATCGACCAGCCGATGGACTTCACGACGATACGCGAGAAGCTGGAGGCAGGCGACTACAGCAGCGACGACGATCTGATCGCGGACGCCGCGCTCGTGTTCCTCAACTGTTACACCTACAACAAGGACTCACATCCCGTCGCCAAGTAAGTTTTTAACTGCTGGACATAGCCTGCCCACTGCTGGAGTTACGATACCCGAAATTGTTGGAAGCAGGCGGGCAGACGCTCCATGTAAAATGTTGGTATGCATTTGAATTCGGTGTAACTAAAAGTCGGCTTCAACATGGTCGACAGATGATAATGGTGCCTATTCGTCATTCAGCCGAACGTCAAAGGACGTCTACTATTAGTCATTGGCTCCCCACAAGTATCGCCAACGTCCTTCTACCTTTTGGGACTTTACCCACGCTACACCAGTATTCCAGTAGTGGTCGTACTCATATTCACAACTGTTTTGCGCGGAAATCTAACAAGGAGGAAATAAAATGAACGTTTTTCCTTCCAGAGCCGGCAACCGCCTAGAAAGGTACATCAACAAGCGCTGCGCAGAACTAGAGCTGCCTGCCCTCCCAGAGATCGAGCTGGAGGGCTCGGACGCGGCGTCGTGCAAGCGGCCGTCGCCGTCGTCCGACGAGGACGCGCCCGCGCCCAAGCGCGCCAAGCTCTACTGAGCTGCGGCCACGTGCCGCACCGAGCCCGCTACGTGTGGAACTGAGGCTAGTGATTACCCGCTTTATTGTACACTGCATAAGGTTCCATTTACATTGTAGATAGATAGATAGGTAGATGTTTAACGCCACGGAGTCTGGATTTGTGTACGGTTGGTAGTGATAGCCTCGTCCTAATGGCGAAATGTGGCTGTACTATAAGGTACACCTCTGCGTAACCCTTAGGAATTGCAGGCGTGATGCTCTGTTATGTTATTTAATCGTTTATCTATCTATCTACTATGCCCGACGTACTTAACTGTGAGTACGTTTTTGGTATTGAAAATGCAAAAGTTTTTGGTAGTATTTTATAGAATATGGTTGCCGCCTGAAGTTGTATGATATAGGCGATAAGTTTTAGAAGTTAACGGGCCTGTCACGGACTTTCTTATTGTAAATGTTAATAGAAATACACTTGACGAAACCATCGAAATTAACCAAATATACAAAATGGCTGTTTATCAGCGTGTGAATTCAAGAACAATACTGTGACGTCATTCAGAGTGCGTGAAAATTAAAAGTAATTCAGTATAATATCTGAAAACAAAGTCAATATAAGTTTTCACTAAGAGTAACCGACACCTAAACGAATTCATAAATATGATTGCACTGTTAGAAAGTGCGCTTTTATTTAGGAATACATTAAGGACTTGAATTTGTAAATTTAGTCTGCAACAATGTGTTATGTTATCACCCAAAACCATGTAAACTACTGACAAAGCAATTACGATAGCTCCTAAATATATCTCTATCTGTCATGTTATCATTAAAAGTATTCAATTTTGAGACATAATAAAAGACAAAAAAATAACAAGAAACGATAATAAACGTGCGAACAATGTGATGCTTCTAAAAAACGAGAATGAAGAAAAAATATACTAAAAAATCGTGATTTAATTATATAAAGAATTCGAAATATGTAGGGACTTTTAAATAAATTATTTGTAAGCGTCGAGTGCTGGTAACTTTGCGTTAAGATGATTTAAAAGTTTACATTTGCCTCTATGACCCAAAGATTAAAAAAAAAACATTAGATGGTCTCTTACAAGACTTAGGTCTCGCGAAAAAGTGTTCACACTGAGATAAATGGGCTCATACACCTGCATGGAAAGATATCTACGATTTTTAGTGTGAGTGAACGAGATATTACTATTCAAAAGTCAGAAAAATAACCATCTTTAAACGAGGTCGGGCTAATCTAACTATATAAATCTTTGCGTTGACCGGTAATTACTGATAATGACTGGTGGAAATTGATAACTTTATAAATGACTAAGTATTCATGTCAATTGTAATGTGTAGTGTTAAATAAAAGACAAATCTTAGGGCGTTATTCAAAATAACAGATTCAGGACAATTATTTAACGGTAAGACTGTAATCGACCTCGTAACGAACTACCTTAAGGTTCAGATTCAATGTCGATAAGGTCTATTTGTATATACGACCGTTCAATAGTTTCAACCTTAGTGACATTTCAATTTATTTGGAATTGTTCTCAAAAATGGTATAGCTATTTCAAAATTTGTGATAGACTACGCTTTTTGACAGCTGAGAGATACAACATGCAGTACTATTGTTGTATAACATTCCTGTACTTTCTTCCAAGGCTACAAGGCTTTAAATATATAGCAAAAATAATGTATTTATTTATATAATCTGCCTGGCTATTGCTGCCATTATTAGAATGACTATAAAATGTTGATATTAGCCCGAATATGTTATGTTGTGGTTCCTACCGTTTAATGACTAAATAGTATGATATATTATCATTTAGACTCAAAACGGAATATTTGCCATGTATTTTAAATATGGTATATTGTTATGAAAAAGTACAGTTAGTGACATAAGTCGGCAATGTATAATATTGAAACTAAATCGCATTTAAATCTCGATCTGTCAAATATAACTCTAATTTACACACACTTCAACCAACTTATCTCTCTCTACAGGCGGAAAACACAGAACTAAAACAAATGTAAGTTTGACATATCCTTCCAACGCTACCTGCGTTGCTTGTCAAGAAAATTGAACTGCATACTTAAAGTAGTAATACTGTACTGTGTCAACGTTTTGACATCGACCGTCGCCGGGACGAGATTACGATCAGATTTAAATGTTTTTAAATATAGGAACAGACTTACAAACAGTTCTATAATTGATAAATTGCCAATAAAAATTTACTTACGTTTGTCGTTGACTGTACCTATTGTTTTCAAATTAGACCTACAGGACGTTCTACATACTGTAACTTCCTCAATAAACGTTTAATATTGATTTTACCGAGAACTTAATCCATGCTCTAAGTAACGTCAATTTTTCACGATAATAACCAAAATGTCGGTCTACGTTCTTCCAAATAATTTTGCTACTTTATAGACTTAATAAACGAAGAAAGAGCCTTCTATAATATAATATTCACAACGTACATAAGCTAGAAAATATTCCTTTAAAGTTAATGTGTTACAGAATTTGTACTGTTTAGTAAAAATGAGATATTATCATAGTATTGATGTAGGCCTTGAAGCCAAATAATTTTAATAGAAAAGTAGCCAGAATCATACGTTGTTTCGCAAAAATATATAATCTTTTGGAGCGGAAGCCCTAGCACGAGCGCGCGGTGTAAAGGTAACGTAAATATGTACGTCAATTTTAAAATTAAAAATACTAAATAGATCTAAGAACTAAGAACTTTATTCATATCTATGGATGATACTGATTCTGCTTGTTGCAAACAATTAACTAAAATGCTATAGGCTAGGATCATTCGACCACAGTCGACGTTTATACTTTACGTTTACACCGCGCGGTACGTGCTAGGGCTTCTGATTTTGATATCCATGCCTTCCATTCACATATATTTAAAGACGATAAAAACGAAAGAACACACTGCTTTCAGTCCGTACTTCGTTGACCCCCAAAAAAAGGTCTCAAAATATGTTTTCTCTTGTTTAATCATGCTTATATAAGGTCTATCTTTTCATACATGAAATATTTTAAGAGTAACTTCTATAAGTCGTAAAGTCGCCATAGCAACGAAAAAAAAAAGACTTTGCATAAAACCTTTACTCCCACAATGACAGTAGGTAAATACGACTAGTAAACTAGCGTAATGGATGCTTAAAAATAAGGAGCCAGTATTTATTTTGTGGGTCAAGTAATTTAAAATTATTTATTATTATAAAAAATATACTCAGATAAAAAAAAAATACCTGGAAATGGCTTTGTTATAGCCGTTAGATGATTCCCTGAAAATATTTCGTGTATGAATAGTTAGACCCTATATATTACACATATACTACACATAATTGCTGCGGAGTATATATAGCTAATAATATTTCCCCGGCTTCACCCGGTCTTAACCTAACCCTTCTGGGATTACAGGCGTGATGTTATGTTTTGTTAAATACGCTAGCGTTTGAGTGAGACATGTAGGAACTACATTATTCAAGATTTTTGCAGATTTAAGTGTTTATATAAATACTTAGAGAATATTATTGCCCTGAGTTTTCATTCCATCTTAATGTAAATGTTGTCATATTATATTGTTACGATTCTCGATAGTTAAATGTGTATCTATTTTTTTGTTTTGTGGCTTTAAAATAAAATGGAAAGTTTTTTAAATAAATACTAATTACGAATGTCAATTGATTAATTAATATTTAAACTGTCCCTCGAATAAAAATAATGCCCTGTCCTTATAGAACAAAAACTTAATAATAGTTATTCAGCGATTGAAATTTGAGTGAGTTTATTGCATTTGCCATTTCTGATTTTTTTTACTAAGTACTAGGATGATTCCTACAATGTAGTCCGCGCAATTCAAAATGTGTGACGACGTTTTTTCGCCGGATTCCCTTGGAGCATTTTCACAACTCTGTAATTTTCGCAGTTATTTTACCTCAAGTCTTTAAATAACCTTTGTGAATGAATAGAATACCTCCCAGAAACACATTTTTTAAGTATTGTGCTAAAAATATGGTGGTAAAATATTTCCTTTGTCACATTTTTATTTATGTTGATTATAATATTATGAATAAGCCAAGCTCATAATAAAAAAAAAAGTTAGTTTACTAAACAATAAATCACAAAAAGAATAAGTAGGGGGGGCAATATGCGTAATATCCGCGCATGAACAGAAAAAAAAACGGTAAAATATCTGTGAAAAGGACTGTGTAATTGTTAGATACCGCCCTTGATTTGACACGTTTGCATTTAGTTAAACCTCATTAGTGACATTAGTGTTGTAATTAATATCGTGACAGTAAAGGCTTGTGTTTGACGTATTATTGTTATTTACACTTTTGTGCTACATATTTTGTGATGAGCATCTGCCTGGCCTTGGGAACTGATGTCGGGTTCCAATAACCGGATGAAGCTGCCTACCAGTATTTTCCTTAAAGTGACTGTCTATCCGACCTCCACAACCCAGATATACGGTAGAACGATACCTCTTGGTTGTTCTGTTTGATGTTATTACAGAATTTCATGGAAAAAGATGGTTGTTGATCATAATAAATGTCTGTATTGCCATGACTTATCATGTTACTAGTTGATGTAGCACATCAGTGGCCAATTTGAGACTTATGTACACCATGGCTTCTGATGACTCACGACTTTATGGTCTTCCTAGCCGCTAGCCTGGCCATGGTCCACCATACGCTATTGTGTATAAGCCTTTTAGACATTAGTGTTTTAGTTTTAAAATTGTTAGTGCATAAGTTTGAACGTAGCTTTTATTTTATACAACTATAAAATCTCGTGTATTCGATCAATCGAACTCAAAGTTGTGTTTTGTTTTGCTAAATTTTATTTGTTTTTTTTTTTTTTAAGTTGAAACAGCATTGGTTTTTTTTTTATACTGAGGAGGCATAGCCGGTTTTTTGATTTGATATTATTAGGAAAACGAAAAATTGTTTTTCTTGGATATGGTTGCTATTTTTATGTGATTTTAATTGTAATTAATACTCAAAACTTTCACAAAATTATGTAATTTTGTTTGCTTGAAAAAGTGTTTACATTGAGAAGAGCGCGCTCGCACGTACTACATGAAACAATAGATGTGACTTTCAGTGTAAGTGAGCGAGACAATACTATTCAAATGTCATTGTCAACGAAACAGAAATGTAATCATTTTTTTACGTGGCAGGTTGAGTCTAGCAATCTAAATCTTTGGTTTGTTTTATAGCAACTTTGTTGATTAGTACAGTCGGCCAAAGTAATTATGTAACATTGAGCCATTTAATATTTCCGTTAAATCAATACGTCTTGTATCTATTGATTGATGGCTGCAGTTCTGCTCACCCCACGGCAGTAAGCAATGGTAGTGGTCGACTGTACATATAAATCGTATCAGTGCATTCCTACATAAAAAACGGTATTATGTAAATTTTTCTCAGTAATTTGTTTCTCCATAATAATGATCATTTTCTCAGCGATTATTTATTGATGTAATTTATAAGTTTTATATTAATTTATATGGTAGTGAATAAAGCACCCACGTACAGTTGTTGTATTTTTTATTTTCACTTCCTTCCTCTCATTCTTAACTGGTAAAATATGGGTGTAATATTAAATACACCTCTGCCTAAACTTTCGGGAATTACAGGCGTGATGTTATGTAGTTTTATCCTACAGGCACGTGTCCTGGAATGAATACCCTACCACTTTCTGGTATGCGTGTGTACCAGGTAAGACTCGTAGCGAGTGTTCTGCCTCTTTTTTCTTCGATATTGTCGCCGTGAAAAACTGGTGGAGAAAAAATATGTATCTCTTTTACTGATGTGGGACCAACAACTATTGTATGTATCTGGATGAGAAAATATTCGATAGCTAGTAGTTTCTTTATCTGCGCGGCGGTGGCCATGCGTGCACACAATGGGGGTGCACGGCGCGCTGCGGCCGCTAGCCTGTCGCCGCACTGACTACACGGGGAGCGCGACGCCGCAGCGGCGATGAAAAAACTATTGGCTTGCCCTACGTACTAGTCTGTAATAACAGGCAGTTTGTTTTCTACATACAAAAATGTGTTGTAGCCACACGGCGCTGTGCGGTGCCACTCCGGCGCCGCTCTGTATACACCTCTCCCCGCCTCGTCCGGCGAGCGCGCGCTGCGGCGGCAGAGTGCCGCACAGCGCCGCGTAGCTATCGCACATTTTTGTATGTAGAAAAACGGAGCGGTAACGCTCAGGCGCCGCGCCATGTGGTTTGGCTCTTACGCATTGCAGGTCGGTTTCTCTATTTTCCGACTTTATTTTTAGGAACTCAAGGTTATCTGTTTGCTCTGGGCTGCCCTGTGCACCGTTCGTCAACATAGGTCTAAAGCCGACATGCAGGCGGGTCAATCATGCAGTAATGTATATAGTCTTTTATAAATACTGCTTTTAGCCAAGTTCATAAACTAAAAAATTATGCAGTTGTGTGTACCCAAGTGCCTTATACAAAATATGCGCTTTCGACGTGGAGTTGTGGACACAGGCTGTTATACAATCTTCTTCTTTATCCTGTGGTTAGTGCTTAAACTGGTGTCAGTTTTTATGCCGCCCATGGGCCTCTGTCCTCGCTTAACATGCCATCGAGAAATGAGTCGGCATGCTGATTTCCTCACAATATTTTTTTTCACTGAAGCAAGTGATAATTATACAATAAGCACATGAATCCGAAAAATCAGAGGTGTGTCTTGGGTTTGAACTTGAGAAAACTTCAATCATGAGTCCCCAAGTGACAAGATTTAAATTTCACTCAAATAAAATGCAATATGACTATTACATGATTTAATATTCGCTTACAACATAAATAAATCACACAAATTGGTTTCCTTATAACCCAGTACTATTGCATTTACTCTTAATTTAATGGTGCTCGGCAGCCTCCTTCCTCCTGATCTCTGCCCATTTGCTGACGTTGCCGGGGGAGTTAGCTGGAAACAAGATAACATTTGTATCAAATGATGCCCATAACCATAAATCTATGGATTCCGAAGAGAAAGGAAGCATGAATTGTTTGTTTGAGGAATGATATGCAAGAAAAGAGAGCAAATGATAGCATGATTAACAGGGGATAGTGGGGGAAACAACCTGTTGTGCCCACCCTAATTATACTTAATAGAGAGATGATGAAATCAAAATGGATGCTAGTTATAACAATGTTTATTGGTCTCAATGTTGGAAATGGGAAGCATCAATACTTTTTATTTGTTTCCTATCAAATCATTTGGTAAGTTTCAATATTTACCAACTCTGACTCAAGTATTTTCTATAAAACCAGTCTCCCTTCACTGAATGGGAAAAAATAACAGACATTGATGCACAAATTAAATGCCTCAATTCAGTACAAAATAAGCAATCTCTGGGTAGGTTGATTATGTTCTAACTTCTTGGTTACTGTTAGCATTTCAATGTATCTACACCCTCCCAAATTGTATTGATTGTTGTCTACCAATAAGGAAAACTTTTCTGGCTCCATTTAGATAGAAAAAAAGTTGTACCTACAGCCAGAAAAACTTACAATTGAAAGATACAGAAGAGATCTGATATAGCACATTTGTAAATAAAGTGTCCAGTGCTGGAGCAGCAAGACAAAGGCCCTCACGCACTAAGCGACTTGTAGTGTATGACTTGCTGCAATTTTAAACAGAACTGGTTGAATGGCCGCATAGTGCATGAGGTCCATAGCACGTCAAACTTTGCCAAAATAATCTATTTTAGTTATAATCGATAACTAACCCAGTTTGTTGATCTTGTAGAAGACGGGGACAGAGACGGCGATTCCGATCATCCAGTATTTCCAGATCCACTGGTTCTGGACGTAGAACTTCATCGGGAACTGCGCGATCTTGGCGCTGAACGTGTAGGGGAACTTCATAGGGCGGCCTGGGGAGTCCGACATCGTGACGATTGGCTATCTGAAGGAAGAACATACACACATTATTATGTAATGTTACCCAAACTTACCTCCAATGTCAATTACTATTTTATTACTTATTTCATAGCCAAATACATAATATAGTAGAATTTTACTACAACAATGATTAATAATCGAAAGATCCTATCGTATTTACCAAATCTTTTTGTGAAAACCAAATTAAAAAATTCTAACCTTTCCTGCGACAGACAGAAATCGACAGAAGTAGAGTAGTGATAAAAATTACTATTAAATGACTACAACTCGACTAAAAAGTTACGTTTCAAAATTCGAATCTCAGCTTCTCATGCTAAAAAGAATATCCTGACTATATGAAAATACTAAAGATGTTGGTGGTCAAAGTATTATGTTGTCAGTACTTCGAACAAAATTATTTATCGATGACATCCAAAAGAAGAGACAAGCACTTAATTTTATGAAAGCATATTGCTTTAGGTGTTTTATGAGTTATCACCTGCCCAGCCTTTTCCCAACTTTGTAGAGTTGGCTTCCAGTCCAGGACCAGACCAGATATTATATATGATGAGTATAAGGTTTTATTTTATGACACGAGAATCGAATGATTACTATTTTATTTATTAAGTAAACTCAGTAATAGTTTTCCTAAAAAGACTAATTCGCCTTTTTCAATTGAATGTTTTCAATAGATTGTAACCACTCGACTAGAGTTGATAAGCGCAATACCACCATCATCTAGAATAAAAAAAAACAACGCAGCTTCGCGCCTTTTTTTTTTGTATATTACCAATACTATCAACAACATAATATTGTAATCGTAGAAGCAGTTTTACAAATTAATTTTGTAACTTGCATGAATATAACAAAACACGTTTTGTTGCAGCCAGAAAACGAGCACTCAACATAATTATTTTTCCGTATTGCAACGTCACTCGCCAAACTGTCAATCAAACTTAAAAATGTCAACTTGCTTTGTGGTGTCGTATTTGTGTGGATAAATGTAATTTTAAATTATAATTGTAACTATTGACAATATAATGTGTGACAATGGCTTCGGTGAAAGTGGCTGTAAGGGTTCGCCCATTCAATCAAAGGTTAGTTGATACCATGCTCACGAAAGTTCAATTTTTATCCAATGTTTTGGGGTAGTTTACGTATTGCATGTAATACTGATGTTTCACTGATTCTGACGTACTGTGTTGATAATTGGCTGTATTATGTTATTTTGTATGTTCACTGTGATGATATGAGAGATTATTTACGAGGAGATGGTGGTTCTAATTAGATGAGAGCTCCAACTTTTTCATGGCATTTGAAAGTGCAAAAAAACAATGATGTCATGTTAAATGACAATGACTTTCACGGTTCAGTTGCATTTGGAGCACAAACTGTACCTCGGGTTTGCCGTTTAGATGAAAGTTGTCTAAAAAATTTAAAAAAGTCAGTGACCTAAATAAACAAGAAAAAATTGCAGTGGATACTGTATGTGACTGAATGTTGAAATGCTTGTTTAGCATCTCGAGTGTTGTAAACAATAATGCTTGGTTGAGAGTTCCTGTTTACAATCACTTTGTTATTGGTTCTTCACACACTGGGACAGATGAATGAATTTTAGTGCTTATACATATATTACACCTGAGTGCCTCTGCTGGTAACTTAAGTTTGCCATAGCTGTTGTCTTTGAATCTCATTTAGTTTTGAATGGTACGTCATCCTAACTAGAGCATTCCTCAGATGTTTCATATAGGGTAGAACATATTTTAGTAATACTGATGTCTAGAACTGCTTTAAAACATTAGTTGTACTAAATTAATAATATTAAACTTCCTCCTTTCAAATCCACTCTATCCATTTGAAGTAAATTTAATGCACTTGATTACTACAAAAACTTGATTTGTAATTTTAATAAGAATCCATTACATTAGCTGTCCCGTACATTTAGGTTGACTAGGTATTGAAATTATGTATGGGACAGCTGATAATTTTTTTGCATTTACGATAATGGATCCAAGGAGAAACTTGTTCAGTTTGATGGTCAGCAGCGTATCCTTTCATATGACTATACCCTTTCTGTTACACCCTGTTCAAAAGAAACAAAACGAAACTAAAGAAAGAGTCAAATAGACTTGCAATAAATCCTACTAGTCTCCTCTCTAATGAGCTCTTATGACTGTCTGATAAGAAAATTCAGTGTGTTAGTACTGTTAGATCATAAATGGAATGCTTTAAAAATAAAAACAATTGAAAAGACAAACAATAGAATTGTTATCATAGAGTAATTCCTGGCCTTAAATCTAGAATTTTATGGTGTATTATGTGAATGGTTACTTAATAGTTATTTTTTATCATGAAACATCAAATTACTTGTTGTTCACAGGAAATAAAGTATTATACTATGTTTCTTTTATCAAAGGGAGTAAACTAATAGGAAACAAATATAAGGAAAGTGCTGCAACCAAAAAATTGGCCAATAGCTGTTGTATTACATACAATTGTTATTATTGGCAATGGTTATTATTTAATTCATCTGCCTAGCCTTTTCCCAACTATGTTGGGGTTGGCTTCCAGTCTAACCAGATGAAGCTGAATACTATTATTTTACATGGAGTCTCTGCCTATCTGACCTCCAAAACCCAGTTAGTACTGGGTAGTATGATACCCCTTATAAAGACCCATTGTCAGAGTTTCGGGCCGCTGTGTTACTTGTGATGTCCATCAAGCTGTACTGGGCCCGAGTGATGGATTATGGTTCATCTCCTCTCACGGAGGAGAGAGGAGACCTTTGTCTAGGACATGAAAACCCGTTGTGGTCCCAGTAATAAAACCCGTTGTGGTCCCAGTAATAAAACCCGGGAGAAACCCATTTTACTAAGGGACCGAAAACCGGTTCCGCATGACCTGTGTCCCAGTTGGAATGTTACAGACCGAATATGTATAAGCAACTATGACAATTTTCCATCAAGTCAACCTGCTTTTTTGCTCAAAGATAGTGCTCATACATATTTAATCTTGATGTCTTCTTAAATTCTGTTTGTGAATAACGTTTTCAAAGAACAATCAAATTTCGTAAAAGAATAATATAAACTTATAAAGTCATCAACTGACTTAAAAATTACATTAATTATTCATATATTCAACTAAGTATAGTTTTTGTGAAGATCACAGTTATAACAGAAAATGTATTAGCATTGTGTGCATTAATTATAACATGTAACTGTATAACATTTTTCTGTATTTTTTAATAAACTAGCTTGTGCCTGTTGCTTCGCCTGCACGGAAGTCGGAAATTATTCAATAGAAATGTTTTAAAAAACCGACCATGTGGGAGTCGGACTCGCGCATGAAGGGTTCCGTGCCATCGTAGTAAGGGAGTCCACTTTAAAAAAAAAAAAATTATTATTAGCTGTGATGTGCTAGGAGACAGATCCTGGCTCAGCTCCCTACACAAATATTGCACCATCTCTTTACTTATCTTATAATTTTCGAAGAACTCGTTTTCAGGGAGATCAAGCCCCGGTTAAAGCTCGTACAGCGTTCCTTTTGGCCTTTCTTTCTTTCTTCTCGGCATAAAAACTGAGGAGATGGCGACGGTAGGACCCCGACATGTTTTTAAAACCAAAGTGGCTCACAAACACAAATAACAGTTATAACAATAATATTTTCTTGGTCCGATGTGATGTAGACTATTTGACATTGGTTGAGAAGAAACGTTTCTACACCCAAGTGTCAAAAGTAGAGAATAAATTGTCGCCATGCTCGACGTTGTCGATTTTGTTGACAGAAGAATAGAAACTTTTCTTTTCCACATGTCTAACATCGCCATGCTTAGGACGATAAAAATCTTTCTACAATCTGTCATTTTGTCGATTCTTCCGCCGTCAAAACCCGTTTCCACGGTGCTCATGCTACGTGGGCTGGTTGCTGAATTTTATCGAAATCCGTTCAGCCTTTCTGGTTTGATAAAGTATAGACGGTCAGTCTCGCATTAAAATATTTGTATAACATGCATAGTTAAGTAGATACTAGGCTTTTCTTTAGCCATCTAAGATGATGATTTTATTTCTATGTAGGTAATACATATTGGTTGTCATTTTAATACTGTTTGTCCTCGATAATTTGGCCGACCAATTAGGATCTAGTAAATAATCAATAATCTTGATTACACAAGAAAGTGGTTACAAATATGTGTGAAGTCCCAGACTCCTGGGCTAGGTGATAGACCTGTGATACAAGAGCCAGCAAATTAAAGAATATTTTATTTAACCACTTTAGCACATGATCTTTTATAGGTAACAAAATTGTTTTAAATACGTAGTTTTAACAAGGATATAACAGTAGCGTGGGTGAATGTAAAGGAGCTATCGGCATTGAACAAATGCTGAATCACAAAACAATAAAAATAAAACATTCAAACTTCATTAGTAACGACATAATTATGAGTCACTATTGTGGCTAACATATATCTTTTGCTATCTTCGGTTATGTAACTAATGTGTTTACGTGTTTATCTGTTATGTTTGTTGATTAAAAACTAATTGCAGTCGTAATGGGTTCAGTAGAATTTGAGAAATTTGTTGACGTACAAACAAACACACCGCATCAAATATAACGTAAATTCTAAAGAAATTTCAAATATTTAAGTGTCAATTTGAACGATTTCTAAATCGAAAATGCAACAAAAAGACAGGTCTGTAGACATGATTAATGAAGTTGGACCTATGCTTAGTAATCTCTTTCAAATTAAAGTACAGTCGCGCAAGGAAAAGGTTCAGCACTGAGGGCCAACACTATACTTAATGAATATGAAAATGATATTTCGGAAAGATGTCTTTTGCAGCGATAGAAAGGAAAAATACATCTCGTCGGGGATAGTGCAAATCCGCGGATTTATCCAATGCTAGTTAGCATTGGATAAATCCAAATAATTTTTTAAAGTATGGCACGCAACTATCAGTAGGTTTAATTTTAAATATTGAACGAACGTATCTCTTTTGAGCCTTGAACACCGTGTCTTTTTCCGTTGAGTTGCCCCAAAAAATGACACCATAGCGTAGATGAGATTCTGTTAAACCATAGTAGGCTGTAAGTAATGCCTCCACACTTATTATAGACGACAATGTGTGCAGGGCATAGGCAGATTTACTGATCTTCTTGCACAAGATCTCGATATGGGTTTTCCAGTTCAGTTTTTTGTCAATGTGGAGACCTAAAAATTTTGTTGTTTCTACCTCTTCTATAGGCTGGTCATCGTAGTGTATATTTAAATTACTCTTACTATTGATCCGTTGATTAAAATGTATTAATTTAGTTTTTGTCAGGTTAATTTTTAAGTTATTGTCATCTAGCCACTTTACCATTAGATTTATAGAATCATTTATGTCACTTTCATAAGTATCAACACTTTTACAGGGTATCGTTATAGTGCTATCATCGGCAAATAGTGTAAGAGGTTGAGGGATGCTTTTCGGTAGATCATTAATATATAATATAAATAACGGAGGCCCTAGAACACTCCCCTGTGGCACACCAAACGAAACTATACGTTCTGGAGATTGAAATACAATTTCATGTTTACTTTTTATATTAACGTGGTTTGTATTTGTTATTTGGGTTCTGTTAAGTAAGTAAGATTTAATTAGATTATTGACATTTCCTCTAATTCCATATGCTTCAAGTTTATTTAAGAGTGTACCATAATGGACAAAAAACGCCACAAACCGGATTACTCTTATCCACGTTAAATGTAACATTATATAAAAAGACATAAATAGCCATATTAATATTTTTACCAATTCTAAATCCTTTCTGTTCCTCGCAAATAATAAAAAGACATAAATAGCCATATTAATATTTTTACCAATTCTAAATCCTTTCTGTTCCTCGCAAATAATATTATGTCTTTCTATAAATGAATAGAAAAAAAGTTTTTTCTAGAAAAGTTTTTTTATTTTTTATTTCGTTGAAATAAAAAAAAAAAACTTATAACCTTCCCCTTTAAACCTACACGGAGTGCAGATACGCGCATATTACGTATGGTAGATCCGCGGATTTTCACTATCCCCGACGATCTGTTAAAATTGCCCTCGTACATAATATGTCTCTTAAAAGTGTCCTCCTTGCAAAGGGCCTAGAAATGTTCTGAAAACATCACAGTCATAAAAACATCGTTACTTCAACATGTGCCAAGCTGTACTGTGTACTCTGTATATTAGTCACTATGCCGGAAACAGGAAGTGCGATGTCTCCGGTCGTACAAACGCGACGTCGTCGTCGCGTACTACAGGGAAATTAGACCTATATCCGGTTTCAAAGCAAACCACTTTGTGTATTACTAGCCGACCCACACCAACTTCACCCGGTGACCGATTTTCATACATACTTACAACTCCTATTTCACCTGCATAAGGCCTGGAATACACCAAAGCTGAGATGTGCGAAGTGGAGCGAAGAGGAGATGCATAAAAGTTAGGGTGTATCCATCGAAACTGTGCGCAGATGTGCGGAGAGGAGAGAAGATGTGCAAAGCGGCAAGCCGTTCACAGCACACCGCTCACCGCACGCCGAGGCCGCTCACACTCACAGCACACTAATCACCGCAAGATTCTATTGGTGGTTAACAATACATCACCTCTGTCCTTTCCTCTCCGCTTCGCTGGAGTCCGGCTCTAAGAATAGAATTTTTGGATGCCTACGTCATTATAGCTATCTGTACGCGAAATTTTAGCCCGATCCGTCTAGTGGTTGATAGTCAATCAAGACATACCATTTTATAAGTAAAGATAAAATAGCTTTTCTTTGCCGTTTCACTCGCTTGGAGGTCAAAAATTATCCAGTGGAACGACTGGTATAAAAATATCCTATGTGATATCTAGCAACACGCACACGCACAGGGCCCGCGTGGTCTTCTCAAAGAGCGGAGGCCTGTGTCCTAGCAGTGGGAACATCGGATGTGGGTTTCATCATGTAGGGAAATCGATAAATCCACAAAATATGTATGCTTATTTTCTTTTTTTTTGTTACAGAGAAAAGGACATGGGCGCGAAATTGATTGTCCAGATGGAGGGCAAGAAAACACGATTGCTCACTGTGAAAGTAAGTTTTGTCATTCAACTTCTTAATCGATTATAAAATCACATTTTATTGGCTTTAAATTAGCTGTTAAATATTCTTGCATTGTTGGAATTTGAACTCTCGCCGCTGAACCTAGCGTTGAAGATCCAACAGAGCGCTTATATTTAGGCCGCCGTATCAGTGAAAACGGGCATTATTGTCTTAAAATACATAACATCATGCCTGTGCCGAAGGGTTAGGCAGATGTGTACCTAATAGTACATCCACATTTCGCCAGTAATGTTTTAAATCCCTTGTAATAGGGGTCGAGCCTAACCGGACATAAATCCAGAATCCGTGGCTGCTACTGAGAAATTCCTGGTGAAAAAACCCAATAACACTTTGCCTGACCCGGGGATCGAAAACGAATGTCTTAAAATTATGTTGCTTAATGTTAAAATGGCCGTTACAGACTGCAATTGGGCAAACAGAATTTCGTTTCAAAGCGACTTCGCAACGATCTTTGTCAACTTTTACACATTAATAGAATCTGATTCACAATTTTATTCAATTCCTACAGCTTTATATTCAAATTGGTTGCAAACTACTCAAAACTAAAATGTTTATTTTATAAGATTTTTTATTTTTTGTTTTTTTTTTATTTTATGCCTGTGCTCAAAACATGTTGCTGGCCAAAATGGAACACTATAACCAAATGGTTATGTTGTCCCATTTTACGTTACTGCAGAAGTAGTAAGGCATTACGGACACCTATTACATACCGAGTTTCCTCCGTGCCTCGGAAAGCACGTTAAGCCGTTGGTGCCGGCTGTCATTTGTAGATCTTTGACAGTCGTTACAGGTAGTCAGTAGCCCAAAAAGGCTGGCAACCAGTCTTACTAAGGGGTATCGTATTACCCAGTACTAACTGGGTTGTGGAGGTCAGATAGGCAGTCGCTCCATGTAAAATACTGATATTCAGCAGCATCCGGTTAGACTGGAAGTCGACCCTAACATAGTTGGGAAAAGGCAGGCTGATGATGAAAGTGGCGTGCCTAGAACCAACAATACGGCAAGCCCATAAGGCAAGCAGACAGTTCAGAGACCTTAACATCATGAAGAGTAGGTTATAAGGGCAAGCCAAGCTTGTCGGCTTGTATGAAAGTACCACCACTACTTATTAGCTGAGTTATCCCGATCCAAGGCGGAACCGAACGGTGCTTTTATGACAAGTGTGCGTATGCGTAGTATGACGTTACAGTGCTGTGGTAAGTTTATGATCTCGTGTAGTGTTTCAACTGCTCGTTGATCTTAAGCCGGGAGCCCGTTAGGTGTACCTAAAAGCTTTCACATGTACCGGCACAATTTACCCAGTACACTTTGCATCCTGGTTTCTGGAAGCCAGAGGCTGTGTGAAAGCACTTTAATTGTGAAGAAATTGGTTTATTGATTATAATATAATAATATGTGTTTCAGTAGCGAAGGGTCAATTTTTGTAAGAGATAAGCCGGAGTACATATCTTTAGTGTGATTATATTATTTGTTTATAGAATACTGACTGTGCCATTTTTCAAAGGGAAGCCGGTAGGAATCGGGTTATATGGAACCTTCGCCACTGATGTGTTTACTAGCAAAGACGAAACATGCTTCTGTTCTGCATAAAATCATCAAATAATGGATGGACTGCCTCGTTGGTCTAGCGTCCGCAAGCGCGCCTGATCAGTACGAGGTCCTGAGTTTGATGCTTAGATTAGGCAAGATGATTTTTAACGGAAGGCCTCCCGGAAATTTTCAGTAGCAGCCTGTAGCCTAGATTTGTGTCCGGTTGATGAAATAGGTTCGCTCACAATTACATGAGACTTAAATAAAACGAAATGTGGTTGTATGTACTGAACTAGTCATACAACCACAAAATCGTAGCAGGTGGAGATTATGGATTTATGTATCTGTGAGTGTACTCTACTCTGCGCTCTGCCTAACCCTTCTGGGAAAACTAGGCGTGATGTTTTATATTGTTGACTACAATATCGACATAGTTGTAACAGGTTTTCTATTCCACACAAAAGAAGCAAAGAATGTATTCAGAACTATTGTAATGACATCGAATGGACTGACCTTTGTCGAAAGCAGACTCAATGTCGAGCCGTTCTCCCAATTATGCAATAGATATTATGAATTTTATTGGATCGGTATGCGTTTGATTTTCTTAAAACATTTAGATCTTTGGCAGTCGTTATTGGACCAGTCTTACCAAGGGGTATCGCATTACCCACTTATTTGGTGGGTTGCTGATGTCCGAGAGACAGTCGCTCCATGTAAAGTACTGGTATTCAGCTGCATCCGGGTAGGCGGGAAGCCGACCCCAACATTTTAAGAAAAGGCTAGGCAGATGAATTAAATCTACCTACATATAGTTATTGGCCATTTTTTTGGTACTTTACTCCCTGTGATAAATGAAATATGTTTGTTTAATACTTTATTTCCTGTGAACAACAAGCAATTTGAGGAACTAAGAAAAAAAAAAAAAAATAAGTCGCCATTTGCATAACCCAGATGTCATAAAATCCTAGATCGATTCGTAGTTGAGAAAAGGCTAGGCACTGTGGCTAGGCAGAAGATATTACTTCGAGTTCCAAACATACACAAACACACGCCTTTTTCTCATGAAAGGTAGGCAGAGACTGCATAACACCACCTGCTGCACTGCGATCCGTGGTATATTTCTTTTGCTTCGCCCACGTTCACACCTGGTCATACACGCCTGCTGGTTTCATAATAACTCTCAGCTATATACAGTTACAGCTAACTCTTCCCACGGTGGCTGACGATACGTAGTATAACCATGATAAGATCGCCACGAGCCGCTGCATTATCGCTCACATGTTTAACGTAGTAAATCATGTCATTTGAACAACTGAATATAAACTGTTACTTTGTCGTTGTGTTGGTCTTTTGCCCGCGACTTAGCTCGTGTTATGATCGGAAATTATCCCACTGGAATGTTTTAAAAATAACTTTTGACAATCGAGGATAATGTTGTTTCCCATTACTGGAGGAGTTTGCCCCCTACATCTTAACTTAGTTTAGTTCAGTTTATTTATTAATAATTATCAAAAATTACAGGTCATATTTTGAAAAAAGTAAAAACACAAATCATAACACATTAAAAAAAAAACAAGTCATTATACATTAAAAAGAGCATTAAACACAAATTATCACAAATAATAATAATATACAATAAACAGAATAATAGAACCTTACGGTATACTAATCACATAAATTTTCTTAAAATCATTCTTTTAGGTCATATAATGCCTGGTCAGTTAGCCAACCTTTCAGTTTAGCTTTAAAAACAGTGTCAGGCGTCGCGTTCAAAATATTATCCGGTAGCCGGTTGTATACCGATGGACTCATAACATGAATTAACTTTCCAGACTTAGATAGGGTGTGTCCAGCCAGCTAATTTGTTTCTACGACGAGTACATGTCTATCTCCGCGTCTATCTTACAAAAATTACTTACTGTTACTGTTAGCCTGTGTCATGCCACTGTTAGGTAAATGCCTCCCCCATGACATGCAAACCTTACCTGTTTATAATGATAGAAGAACTAGCTCAATCTACTCAGTTTTTTTATTATTCGCGCGACTTTGGTACGCACATCTGAAGACTCAAATCTTTGGTGTCAGTATAAGAACAAACCAATAATAAAAGCAAAAAGAGTTTCCCCAGGAAGGTCAAAGATGTCAAGTTTTTCCGTAACGTGATATACACAAGGTGTATTATCCTTACTACCAAACCAGACTGCATGACTCGTTCTTCGCGTGTCTCAGCACAATTTGGCGAGGGACATCAGTGCGTGATAGTATTTCAAACGCCGGTGCTCCACCGTACTCAGACTAACTGTTATGACATTGTTTGCTTTACTGCTCCGCTGATTTTTCGTTATAAGAAACATATTCAGAATTATCATAACGTCACGCCTGTGTTTTCAATGCAAAGGTGTATAACAGAGGCAGAGAATATGTGTACACAGATTTTGCCATGTTTTTTTTTTTAAAAAAACGTTGCTCCGCACTACGAATGTCTCCTGTATGTGTCCTAGGTGCGTGCACGAAAATTTCAACTCACATGTAATAGGATGCGACTCTATTACCCTTATGACCTAGTGAACCTGACTTCGTTCTACCGCTGTAAACCTATTGGGAAAACCCAATTTCTACTCAGTAGAATCTTAATTCCCTCAGTGGCAGACATTACTCGACCTTAATTCGCTTGGTCTAGAAGCACGAAGTTTTGCACAAGCGTTCCTTTTACAGGGTGGACCATCGACGCACGAACCGCTATGAACAGCAGATTAAAAAAATAAATTCGATGTAAAACTTTTGTGGTTCGGAATGATGTACTGAATATGTGATATTATGTCCCTTCCAGCCTGTGTAAGGAATGTAAACACTGAAAGATTTGAAAATTTATATCTCCTAAAGGAGTTAAATAGGAGACGAATGTTTCTATGAATGCTCGTAATTTTTGCCGATGGGGTTATCCCAAGGCGCACGGCTTGTAAGTTAACATTCACAGCACCACGCCTGTAATTATCGAAGGGTTAGACAGAGGTGTAACCTAAATAGTACACTTACATTTCGCCAGTTATGTTTAAGTCTCATGTAATAGGGCTCAACCAACAAGAGAACTCCTTGTTGGAATAACACTTTGCTCGACCTGGGAATCTAACTCAGGACCTCATGCTCAGCAGTCGCGCTTGCTCCCATTAGCTCAACGAGGCCGATTTAAATGTATCCAATGTGTTTATGAATTTTGGTGACTCAGGCAATACCTTCTTTAGATAATGACGACTTAAACAAATCGGTGTCTGTAGGACAAAGTCAAAGACCAAAGTCAAAGTTTGACGCAAGACGGTAGTCGTATAAGTGTAGTAGTTGTAGTACCTAACCTAATAGTCTGATTATGCTAAGTGGAAGACTGTAGCCATGATTCCAATTTTCATGGAATATTATTTTCTCAGTGATTAGCCAAGCCCATGGGCGGTATAAAAACTCTGACACCAGGTTAGGCACTAACTACACGATAAAAAAAGAAGAAGAACCTAACACCGTGAAGCTTCCCTAAATCACTGCGACCTTGACCATTGAAACGACAAGGTGTTTTGCGAAGGTCACATAGTATGGCATTGCAGTTGTTCTGTAAAGTTACATAATTTCTAGCTGAGCTGTGCTAGACTAGAAATCGACCCATAGGGGTACTGCACTCTTGTTGGGGTCGCCACGTTCGATTCAGCGGTATTTATTTAACGACAAAACTGTCCCGAAGCAATTACAACAAACCTTCGTCCTTTTCTACTCAATCCCAACGAATGACCATTTCATGAAAGTCATTCAATAGGATTAAATGAACTTTGAGGGCTGTATTGATGATTTTAATGATTATAACACAGTAAAGCCATATTTGTTACGGTCGCAAATCATATTTTTATCAACATACAACCTTACACTGTACTGCAAATTGCAAAAAACGTAAGTTTTGAATTTCGCGAGCTACCTTAATGATTTTTTCTTTTGGATATATAATAGGTCTTTACCTATGTAATTGGAGGTTTAATAACCAGCATTTTTAGATTTAATTATCTTTGGATTGGCGCGCAATTCGAAATTCAAATAAATTTTATTCGAAAGCCGTGTTCTTTTAATTTCAATTTCAGTCATTTGTTTTTAGATAGTTTTTTGTTTTTGTGAAATTGTGGTAGTTTTTGGCGCCATGGATAAACTGAAAATTCGTACAATTTTCGAATATGAGTTCCTACGTGGACATACCGCTGCGCAAACAACACGAAACATTAACGACGTATACGGGCCTAACACTGCTTGCATAAACATGGTCCATTATTAGTTCAATCGTTTTAAATCTGGAAATTTTGAGTTGAAGAATGAGCCTCGCGGTCGGCCGGTAACTATTGTCGACAACGACGAATTGAAGGCGGTAGTGGAAACGGATCCAACTCAATCTACGGCTGAGCTTGCTGCGGGCCTTGGAGTTAGTGTCAAAATGCGTCAAATCGGAAACATAAAAAAGCTAGATAAGCTAAAATAAAAAAAAAAACAAAAAAAAAATATTTTCATACAAATCTCCAATTTCAAAGGTAAAGACCTAATATAACGAGTTGGTCTTGTGGGTGAGCTGGTTGTTGGTTTCATTCAAAGTGTTATTGGGTTTTCCCATCAGGAATTTCTCAGTAGCAGCAACGGAGTGTGTATACCCGGTTGATGGCAATATGCTCGCCTTCTATTACATGGGACTTAAACATAACTGGCGAAATGTGGTTGTAATGTTAGGTATACCTCTGCCTAACCTGCAAATCTGCTTAACGCATTCAATGAGTACTGACATATTATAAATTTAAAAAAATATATCCAGACGTTTTCCCACAAGTTTTTTTTAGAAACTGATTAATCTTTTTCCCAGAATTTTTCGAATGTCGAAATAACGTCCCTAAGTAAGGGTTCAGTTTACGTCTTTCAAGTAAACGTACGGACGACCATACTAAAAATAGTCTAAATTACGTTTACGCTCCCACACACACTAATCACGGCGGGAAGCTGATTACTGACGTCACGTGTGATGTCACGCATCGTTTAGAGGCTCTTAACCCTGCTAACCACGGCGTTAGCTCCAATTCGCGCTAACTTGGCACTCAAGGACGTATTACCTACTGAATTATTCCCATTCTACTTGGGGTCGGGGCACGTTTTCTTCTTCCATTCTCCCCTGTCAAACGTCACGGCATCACTTACTCCTTTCTCTTCATTTGTCAAACAATCCATCCATCTTTTCTTTGGCCTTCCTCTCCCTCTCCATCCTTCTACATTTTAAAAATAAACTCTTCGAAAACAGCACGGATTGTCCCGAATATAGGCCTTGTTGATTTTGGTTGTTTTCATTATGTTCCTGGCCTACCTATTTATTTCGTTTCGTCGCATTTTCGCGTCTCTTTCGTATTTTTTCTTCCACACACTACTACATAGACGAAAAGGGGATGACTACTAAGATGACGAGTTATATAGAAATTCAAATTCAAATTCTTTATTGCTAACTATGTGTACATAAATAAAGTTCTTAACAGAGGATATCAGTTCTTAGAACATAGTGGCCCTGTTAGGGCATTGCAATTTCATCATGCATATATGCTTATAATTGTAACAGTAACAGTTGAACAGAAGTATGGTCGAAGAAGACACATTGCCTATAAATGATTGGAAACCAAGTCGGAAGTCTGTGTCCTGGATAAAAAAAACATCAAGCATCTTCCTCTAGTAATTACCTAAAAAATGCTGCTCTTACCCCAGACAAATTGAGGTAAGGGTAGAAGAATGATGGTGATGATGATGGCACTTTACCCAGCCGTCATGTCAGTGTTCAGTCATTTGTTTCTAAGCCGGCCTCTCTTCATCACACAGTCCATTCTTTTTGTAGTGCAATGTTAGGTTTCTATTAATTAAACATTTTTTTACAATCACAAGACAATTACCGTATCATTATATATTTTGTAACTTATTATCTTGATAAGTGTGATTATATAGCAATTAACTAGATATGTGTTGACCAGTGTATGCAGTTTGCAGTCAAAACTTTGTTAGCATCTTTGTATTTTTATTGAAATTCAAATTACTATTATTCTTTATTGTTTTTTCCGACTGTAAGGAAAACAAAACAACATAACATCACGCCTGTAATCCCCGAAGGGTTAGGCTGAGGTGTACTAATAGTGCATCCACATTTCGCCAGTTATGTTGAAGTCCTATGTAATAGGAGGAAACCTATTGCCATCAACCGGACACAAATCCAAGCTCCGTGGCTCCTACTAAAACAATTCGGATGAAAAAACCCAATAACACTCCTTGACTCGGGAATCGAACCTAGGACCTATCGACCACCGAGGTTATTAATTATTTTTACGATTTATTGCCCTTCTGGTTTAGGCACTTCAGATTTATAGTAAGACAAGTACCTAATAGGGGACTGCTCAATAGCAAAACAGATGTGGGACCAGTTAACCATTACCAATACGTATTTAAAAGGGGAAACTAGCCCCCTTGGCTTGGCTTGGACAGGGTCGAGGTTCCCAGCCGTCCTTACGCACAAGACCAAAGAGTTATAGGATATAGTTATCTAAACTATGACATATCCATGTTACAGAATAGCAAAGAGCAAAATGACGGCAGCCGGGAGAAGTACAAGGACTTCACGTTCGATCACTCGTACTGGTCGTACGCGCACGATGACAAGAACTACGCGGCACAGGAACAGGTCAGTACAGTAATATGCCTTCAATTTCTGTGGAATGAGTTATGGACAAAGCTTCGCGTCATATCATACTTTACAGTTCGTCCTCTTGTTAAACTCCTGGTCTTTCCCAGGTGTTCGCGGACCTGGGACTGGATGTGATCGACAGCGCGTTCGAGGGCTACAACGCGTGCGTGTTCGCCTACGGGCAGACTGGCAGCGGGAAGACCTTCACCATGATGGGCTCGGGCTCCAACGTACGTATTACTGATTAGGAGAGACCCGATTATATGCAACTTAAATGGTCGAAATATGCATGCATACATGAATCATAGACGCTCGAAATATGCAACAAGAGTGCCAAAACATGCAACATCAAGTTTAAAGTACAACGAAATAAAGGATTTTTCAAGTTTAATTTTTTTTTGAGAACTAATAAAATCGGTGCTTCATATTTACTGGCACATTTTTCTAATCAGATGCAGTTCAAATTAAAGGAAAAATACCCTAAAATATGCAATAATTTCAAAAATTTCCAAGATATGCAATTGCATATTCAAACATGCATTTTATATAATCCGGGCTCAACTGATCATACTGTATTGTTTGTTAATGTAGTGTGTGGATATTTTGACGGCCCTGTTAGTCTCGGTAGTCGCAAGCGGCTACTGAGCGTTGGGTTCGATTCCCAGGACACAGACCAGGGGACGATACCGACGTTTTGTCATATTTTACGTCATTCGCAGATGCACTTTTTTCTGTATTTGTTTTTATTGTGTTACCGCTTTTCGGTTTAGCACTACGCTACATATATGAGTACAACAAATACATGGAGAAGTCACCTAACATAATCTCACTGTTTTTCCCCCACCCCAGGAGTACCAAGGCCTAATCCCCAGGATATGTCGTCACCTGTTCTCCCGCGTGGCTGCCGGCAAGGAGTCCGGCGCCTCCTACCGCACGGAAGTCAGCTACCTTGAGATCTACAACGAGAGGGTCAAAGACCTCTTATCTTCGGATGCGGGGCACTCCCTGAGGGTTAGAGAGCATCCCAAGCTGGGTCCTTACGTGCAAGACCTGTCCAAGCATTTGGTGTCAGATTATGATGATATACAGGTTAGATTTTGTTAAATTTTTGCAAATTGTAGAAATATTCTCCAGTGAGAGATATATATTTGCAGTTTCTAGAATATAGTGACATTATTTCTATCATTTAACGGTTTTAAGAAAATTCAACAACAATGATTGTCAGTTCGTATGTACAGGCGCTTTAAATCCTCTATTGTATTCCACAAAAAAAATACTACTCGACGAACTACGGAATGAATTGAAATGATGATGTCATGAAACAATTATTTTTTCTTTTATAAATAAGTTGTTAAAACAATTACTCGTCAACAATTTTTATAAATTATATTAGGTCAGTGTGTCCAATCTGAGGAATCGATATGACCATATTCTAATAAACTGTTGTCCATGGTTAGGAATGTATGCACCGCGGCAACCTCCACCGAACGACAGCATCGACACAGATGAACGACGTGTCGTCTCGCTCGCACGCTATCTTCACCATCACCTTCGTGCAGGCCTCCTACCTGCGACACAACAACATGCCGAGTGAGACAGTGTCCAAAGTACATCTCGTGGACCTGGCTGGCAGGTAAGCATCACCACTCCAAACCTTGAAGAGATAGACAGAGGTGTATATCACTCCCAAACATCTCTATTATTTTTTTACCTAAAGTTCGGCGTTGTGCCTTTTTGTAAGTCAAACAGTTTCTTTCTGCAGCTGCATCTGGTTAAGCCACCAGATATGTGCGAGGATGTGCATCAGAGGATATTCGTAAAACTAACCAATCACTTAGCTAACTTTAGCTTGAGCTGTGAAAAGAAGCGATATTATTGGTTAGTTACATCCTTCGCTATGCTTTCTCGCTCATGTCTGGTCAAAACGCAGCCTTAAACAGGAAGCTGATCTAACATAGTGTAAAGGGTAAAGAATCGGCAGATGAGGGATAATGATTTGACGGCACGGTTTGCGCAGTGGCTGAGTGATTGGCTGCTGCGCTGCGTGTCGGTGGTTCGATTCCCGCACGAAACAAAATTTGCATGGCGTACAGGGCTGACTGTTTGTGAGTTAAAAGTTTCTAAATGCACCTACGATATAGGAAAAATTCATAGTGTGTCGCCACATTTTTATGTATAAAAAAATGGTATGGTGTTCTCCTGCAGCGAGCGCGCCGACGCGACGGGCGCGACGGGCCAGCGCCTGGTGGAGGGCGCGCACATCAACAAGTCGCTCGTCACGCTCGGCTCCGTCATCTCCGCGCTCGCCGAGTCCAGCCAGCCGCTCGAAGGTACCAGCACAATATACGTCACAGCTTCCCTCTCTGAAGGGTTAGGCAGAGGTGCACCTTACGGTACACCCACATTCCACCCGTTATGTTTAAGTTCCATGTAATAGGGGGTGAGCCTATTGCCCATCACGGGCATCAATCCAGACTCCGTGGCTGCTACTGAGAAATTTCTGATGGAAAAACCCAATAACATTCTGCCTGACCTGGCAATTGAACTCAGGACCTTGTGCTCAAAAGGAAACAGAAAAAAATAAAATGAAAACTAGCCACTAAACCAGCGAGGGCAGTCAGTATAGTTTCATATTTATTAGATTTTTCACCTCAAAAAAAAAATCGTTTCCCAGCAATAATTTTTACGTAGAGTTACTTAGCTTGATGTATCTTAGAATGCTAGGTTGACGGTTTCGTGAAAGGTCCGTTTGCACCTTGTAGATATTAATATTATAATCCATATTTCAGTGCGTCTTCAAAAGGGCCAGAAGAAAGTGTTCATCCCGTACCGAGACTCGGTGCTCACGTGGCTGCTAAAGGACTCGCTTGGAGGCAACTCCAAGACCATCATGATTGCTGCAGTAAGTAACATTTAATCACTTTACGAACGATTATCGAGTAGTATAGTTCTGTTCAAACTTTATGGCGGCTCGGAAGTTAGCTGCGAGTGACGGTCTGCGCATTACACAGTCAGACGATGCGCTCAGAGTGACGTACTGAATACGTGGTAACCGTTTTCGCGTCGGTGTGCTTTCCACCCTGTATACAGCGTGTACCACAAAGCTATGGTCATATTTCAGGGTGTGATTCAAAACATTAAATTGAACAACTTTCCCCATGGGATCAAGAATATCGCGAAAAAAAATCAGCTGTCCCGTAGATAACTTGAATACCTACTCGACTCAAATGTATAATGAAACGACTGTTTTTAACCGACTTCCAAAAGGAGGAGGTTATCAAGTAGACTAAATTTTTTTTTTTGTGTGTATGTTCAGCGATATCTTCGCCAATTGTGAACCGATTTTGATGATTCTTTTTTTGTTTGGAAGAATATTATTCCGTGGTGGTCCCATTTTTTATTTGGTGAAGATCTGACGCTGGTCTTCGGAGATTAACACTGGAACTCTTCAATAATAGACAGCAAATCTGTCGCGATGGCTGCAATCCCTTTGATATTCATTGTTTACACAAAATCAGGACATAACATCACGCCTGAATGCTCTGAGATGTGTACAGTCTACAGTACACCCCCATTACAACAGTTAGGTACGTTAAGTTCCATTTGTAGGAGATAAGCCTATTACCATGGCATGTATTGTTAACGGTTCAATAATGTTTCACCAAAACTCCTTTGACAATTTTCTCCGACTTCTTTTTTTGCAAAAAATAAAACCGACTTCAAAAACACAGAAAAGTGAAAAATAAGTTTAGCTTCTGAAGTCGGTGACTTTTGTTTGTTTAATTCAGTTTTTTTGTCACCGGGGTGTTCAGTTTAATAGTTTCAGGCGCCAAAAGAATCATGCTATGACTACACTATTTGCTCTCTTGCTCCAGATTTCTCCCGCCGACTGCAACTACGGGGAGACACTCTCGACACTGCGGTACGCGAACCGTGCTAAGAACATCATCAACAAGCCGACCATCAACGAAGACCCCAACGTCAAGCTTATCAGAGAGCTCCGTGAGGAGATCGAGAAGCTGCGCGCGCAGATCGCGCACAATGACGTGAGTACTCGCCACGATACCATCATCATCCGCCTAGTCTTTCGCTATTGTAGGGTCGGCTTCCGGTTGATCCTCACGATGGTTTTGAGGTCATCATCTGCCTAGCCTTTTCCCAACTATATTGGAGTCGGCGTCCAGTCTAACGGCTGAATACTATTATTTTACATGGAGCGACTGCTATCTGATCTCCAAACCCAGTTACTACTGGGTAATACGATAGCCCTTGATGTTTTTGAGATGAGTGGTGATAAAATAAGCACCTGCTTGAGTTCATTAAACAAAGATTTACTCATTTCGATTAATAAATCAAAAGTTGTTCAGTATTATGATCCGAGTCTACCGTTGTCCGAGTTTGTGAGTTAATTATGCTACACTTTGTAAATTGAGCAAATCTTTTTTTTGTTCCCAGGACCCTATAGAAGCCGAAGCAGGCGTGCTAGCAACCTTACAACGCAAAGAAGCCCAAGAGAAGGTGCTCACAGAGAAGTGGACAGAGAAGTGGCGCGAGACGCAGCAGATCCTGCAGGAGCAGAAGGCGCTGGGGCTGCGCAAGAGTGGGCTGGGCGTCGTGCTGGACTCCGACATGCCGCATCTTGTGGGCATCGATGATAATCTGCTGTCCACTGGTGTCACGCTGTATCATCTCAAGGTAACTGTGGAGTACTATTTATCCTGCATACAGGGTTTAAGGGACAGCCCTCCACAAACTGACAGGGTGCAATCAGGTCCTTATTTTGAATCATATTCCACCGGAATTTTTCTCCGGTTTTTTTTTCATAAATTTTTCAGTTAGAATTCCCTTATTTCAATGTAAAATTACGTTCCCTGTACGCAGCACTCTATTTATGTAAATAATACGGCTAAAATAAAAAAAAACAACAATGGATGTTGAAATACTATAACAATAATAACGACGCGTGAAATCAGCTGTTCACTTCCTGCCTAGCTACAGAGTTCATCGAACTCACCGTCGCGCTTGCCGTTCGATACGTGCGTTTTGCCACGGTAACGATACATTGGGTATGAGGAAATAAAACAAATCACATTTATTGGACTTATAAATATGTATATACATACTTAAGGGTGTGTTATAGATATAAACCTAAAAAATCAGCTGCCCCATACATTTGGATCGAGTAGGCATGGAAACTTTGTATGGAGCAGGTGGTAATTTTTTCGTGATTTCGATGTTGGTTCCATGGGGAAAGTTGTTCAGTTTGTTCGTCTGTAGCGCACCGTGGATTTTTACTTAATTTAATTCAAAGGATTAAAGTTGTAAATATAGTTATTGTCAGCAAGAGCGAAATTTTCATGGTCTGAGACACTACACGAGAGGTTTTGCGTTTATTATGTTACATCTTGTATACGCTTAACTCGCTGATAATCATGTAGCGCGATGTATGAATTTTAGTTCTTCAATTGCTTCATAGATGGCGCTAGCGATAATTTTGTGTATGTCGGGACGCCCAGGGCATGAGCGCGCGCCGTGTGCCTGCTTTGCTAAACGCGACGCTGTTCTGCAAAACTGACCTCATGAGGTCTTTAACAACGTAACTATATTTATCGACGAGGAATCAGCTTTACGTTTATTTACATGCTATAAAGACGAAAAAGATGACATTCAACCGTGGTCATGTCACACCCTTAGGGGTCGTCCATAAATCACGTGATGTTTTTCAGCAACTTTTTAACCCTCTCCCGCCCTCCCCCATCTAGACTACCCCTCCCAAAATCATGTGTATTCTTTAGATACAAAGTATCTTAAAAAAATTCAGAATGCTAGCTTTAAATGCAGGTTAACAGGTATAATCTAATTTAATTTTTGGAAAATTAAGCACCGCGATACAAATGTCTACGCCCCCTGCCCCTGCCTGTGAACTGTGATTTTTTTCCGAACCCCCTCGAGCCTCACGTGATTTATGGACGACCCTTTAGCATACAGACGCGGCAGTTAAGAATTGTATAAGAACCTCAATAACTTGTTCGTCTGTTAGGAAGGCGAGACGGTGATAGGCAGCGCGGAGTACTCGCCCCTGCCGGACATCGTGCTGTCGGGCGCCGGCGTGCTGCCGCTGCACTGCCGCGTCAGCCTGCGCGCCGGCACCGCCACCCTCGAGCCCGCGCCGCACGCGCAGTGCTGGCTCAACACCGTGCTCATCGACAAGCCGGCCAAGCTCAGCCAAGGTAACTGACAGCACCAACGGTGATGGATGTGTGCAGCTGTGAGGGAATCGTATAATTAACTGAATATGGATATTGAAATATAGCCAACGGTGCGCGGCGCTGGAGATATTATAATACACAAATGTGTGCGCAGGCACAGATACACTCTGTTCCTTTACTCTCATAGTCTGATGGGACAGCAATCCGACACAACTGGAGAGAGATCGGGGCGTCCATGACTTAACGTGCTTTCGGAGGCACGGGAGTGATAATAATATAGCGATCGTACTGCTAAGGATCCTGCGATCCGTAAGAGTACCGTCAAATTACGGCCTATCGACTTAGACCACCAACTCGAACATGTGCTTAGTTTCCAATAACGTCATTTTAAACATAATTTATTCTGCCCCCAGGGTGCATCCTCCTGCTGGGCCGCACAAATATGTTCCGCTACAACGACCCCGCGGAGGCCGCGAAGCTGCGGCAGGAGGGCAGCGCGTCTGTCATGAACCTGTCGCGTCTCTCGCTGCTGTCCTGGTCCACCACCGACCTGGCTGCCAGCACCGAGAACCTCAACACCACACTATCGTGAGTATAACGTCTTCTCTGCATGCCTCTAACCTCTAACATTACGTGACAAAAGGCCAATCCAAAATACACGGTGTAAACGGACTTTTCGGGAAGCCTTCAACCAAGCATTCTGTGCGTCAAACTTAGTAACTTTTTTTGAGGTGAAAAATTACGGTTTACGGCACTAGCGCACTCAAAACATTGTGCTGATGCATTGAATAGTACAGGGTATGGTCTAGAACAAAAAAATATCGCAATAACGTGCAGGACAACTACCTTTCGGTTTCGTTAAGAGTCTTATTACAACCTTTATTATTTATTATACACTTTCGCATTCATCATATTAAGACGATGAAAATAATTAATAAATTCGACTTACTTGATATTGAAACCCTAAAACTTTAAAAGTAGGTGTTCCCCGTGTCTTATTTACTTTATCTTGATTAAATATCACTTTCGTGCAATACATTTTATAACTTCCGATAAAGTTTGTTAGAAACTTTGGCTTTGTACCATAAAGAATAGAGTTCTTTATTGGTCCATCAAGTATCAAAGGTGACGTTTTCGTTGTAGAATGTTAAGTAGATGTTTAGATAAAATTTCAAGTATGCGAGATTAAGTCTTAATGACTAGCAAATACCGGTTAATACTATAAACTTAGCAATGTAAGGGAACTCCCAACATTTGTCGATACATTCTTGAATTGAATGATTGAAAAAAGGCTTCATAATGCGATAGGCAATTGTCAAGTCAAGTGCAAAAAGAGATTTTCTGAAACATTTCTCATTGAGTTCTTCGGTGTTACACTTTTACAGTCCTTTTACTATTTTGTACCTCTGTCATAAACCTTATGTTAACGAAAATTAAGGTATCCCACAATTGGAGGTACAACAAATATGAAAGGATAGTGGTAATCCGAGAAGTATTGTATTATTGATCTACTGAGGGACTGATTTATATATTGCACGCCCCTGTAAAAGAAGAAGTGCCTTTTGTCGACTGGTAGAGAATGCTCAATGCATTAAGTCCGTCTTTATTATTTTGTGTGCGAGAAGTTTTAATAAATAAGAAGGATCCCACAGACAAAAGCCGAAATGTCTCACATACCTATCACTACATTTCTAAACGAGGAAGCGCTGAGTAAACGTTCATTATCATATTTCTTCAGTGATTTAGAGGGTGAGATCCGCTGTGAGCGAATAGAGGCTCAACGAGCGGAGCTAGAGCGAGAGCGGCAACAGTTCTTGATGCAGCAGGAAGAGCGGCAACGTCGCTGGCACGCTGAGAGAGAGGAGCTGATACAGGCGCAGAGGAAACTTGATGAGGTGAGCGCTTTATTTGTGAAAGGTTTTTGGAAATAGAATGTGTACGTAAATGCGTTTGGCGCTGACATATCATTTCATAAAATTTGCAGAAAAAGCGTCCGATTTTAAACTAACTTCGAAAAAGGAGAAGGTTCTATGTTCGTGTATATGTGTTTTTTATATATTTATACCGATTTAGTCGATTTACATGATTCATTTTTGGTAGAAGAAGACCGCGCGGTGGTCCCATATAAAGGACATAGCTCAACAGCTATACACCTTTGCCGTGGCTTATGATTTCAGTGTGTTTAGAGCCTTAGAGATTTTACGGACTATGGTCGTACAGGAACGCCAGGCCATGGAGCGGGAGTACGCCGCGGCGTGCCGACGTCTGTCCGGCGACTGGCGCACGCTGGAGCGCGGCTGGACGCAGCGCCGCCGCGCGCTCCGCTGCCGCCAGAGGGAGCTGGCGGCGCGCTCGCTGCGCCTGGCCGCGCTCACCGACACGCATCGCACAGCGGTCAGTACCACACGATACATTATCAGCGAGCGCAAGCGCACTCTGGAGCGCGGCTGCACAACCCACTAACTGGGAAACACGATACACCTTGGTAAGACTGGTTGTCAGACTTTCGGGCTTCTGACTACCTGTAACGAAAGTCAAAGATCTACAAATCACGGCTGGAGCCAATTATCCATCGAGCTTTCGGAGACACCGGACCTGGTAAGGAAGGGATGGTTAGCCAATCACGGACCGGCCCGTCCACTACATCATTTAAGCCCAGAATCACCCAATCCTAGCCTCCTTTCTTCTCCCATATTACCCAGTTCCGTGTGTCCAGATGTTTACCGCAACTTTATTGATATCGTGAGCCCAACGCGCTTTTGGACGGCCCTGGTTAATTTGACCACCATTAAGTGAAGGGGACCGATCACTTTTCCTGTTTTATTTTGTTCGAATTTCATTTTACTGCAATGAAGACCCGCCGCCGCGGCTGAAGCTGCGGTGGTGAGTGTTAAAACCATCTGCGACGATAAGCTCGCGTGAGGCCACCCAAACCCCGCAGCGCCGGAGCCGTGACACAGAAACAATGCTTGTTTGCACGCTTCATGCTTCCTTGCATGCTGCATGCCTGCTTGCATGATGCATACCTGCTTACATGCTGCATTGTTGTTTGCATGCAACTTGTCGCAAGCATTGTTTCTGTCACGGCTGCGGGCTTTGGGTGGCCACACGCAAAGCATAATGAATGTTCGGAAACATAATACTTCGAACAAATGGCTTATTTCGGCTAAGTGTAACTTCGGTAAAAAGCTTTTCAATCAAATGAAACGTCGGAGTAACGAAAAAAATCGAATTGGTCAACTACAGATACAGTGGCAGACGTGACTTCGATGAAGTTAAAAAAAAAACGAAAAGATAATAGTTGAAAAGTTTTAGGTGAAATGAAATTCGGTCAAATATTTTTCGAACTTATGATAGATTAATATAGTGAAAATTTTACTCCATACTACGTCTTCAAAATCGTCTACAATTCGCCTGGATTCTTGACTACATGAAGTTTATTCGCTGTTTTACCCTCAATCGGCTCTTGACGGTGGTAGCGAGATGTGAAATATAACCTTTCTTATGAATTGGGCTTTCAAAAATGCAAAAATAATTTTTCGAATCCGACTGATAGTTCCAGAGATGAGAGCGCTCAAACACACATTCTTCAGCTTTATTATATTACTATAGATATAGATCACAGTGTACATCGAAGTTTATTTTTGTAGTAACATTCAGCAACATTTGCGACAGCTTTTTGCTAGCTGTATTAACACAACACAAAAAAAAAAACAGCGAGCGTTGCTCTACAGAAATAAACTTCGGGGTGGATGCATCCTGAACGCGATCGGCAAATCTAAAACGCGTTCACGAACTGTTAGTGCAAAAATTCAATAGCAGCGATGACACTGTACGGAAAACTCTTTAAAATAGTTGCAATATATGATTCGGGTTCACTTTCATTTGTAAAATTCGCCCTGAGTAGAATACTGGCTGGAAGTGACACCGACGCACAAACGGTTACTACATATTCATTCTTCCCCCACATACAGATTTTACATCAATAATTAAAAATATTATTTTATGAGATTTTTTTTAAACACCGATAAATACGTGGTAATCGTTTCTGCGTCAAAGTCGCTTCCCCCCACTATACAGGGTGTAAAAAAACACATCACAGAGGCACCATCTCAGTTTTTGTACATTAATCCAAGTATCATTAAGTAAAAGATATTTCAGGTAAACAAATTTAAGTAATATCATTTAAAACTGGTATCATCGGTAAAAAACCTTGAAAATCTTGAAACTGTGACGTTTAATATCTCCGTAACTAGAAGGTTCCCGGGTATAGTCCAGTTAATAGAAAAAGATCACAATGACGGGAACAACAAGTGACCTTGGCTTCGTTAAGTGTCTTTTTACACCCGTAACGTTATAAAATTAGCTTTAGTTAGATTTGCAACATTGTATTATTTCAGTAGATTTTACTCAATTTAGAATTGCGTTTTTGTTATTGTGTGAGAATCTGCATGTTTACGTAAATCGTAGCTAACTGAATATTATTATGCTTTGGAAGACGTCAAAAACGTTGCATGATAGTCGTCATTCAAGGGTCAGCAGTCAGCTAGAAATATAACTTTGTTGTTTAATTATTCAAACGGATATACAGGGTGTATCAGAAGATGTGATCATATTTAAGGGTGTGGTCATCATATCAGCCCGGAATCGCGCACTGTTCTGTGCGTCCCTCATCTATGTGTCTCCTACGATTTTGACGATATCGTCGACCTAACGAGCTTTAGGACGGCCCTGGGTTCCGTTGTCCTAACTTTGGCCACCATTCCTTTTACACTAGGTGTAATATATATTTCTCAAAACAATTGTTTACAAATTAAAAAGTGAAAGTGCTAAACTCGATTAAATATCTTACCGTACAGTTGTAAAATAATAACGACAGTCTTACATAAACATATGCAATCATAGGCGTCATTGTCCTGTATGCACATACGTCACCCATACTATCGGTACTCGAACATAAACCAACAATCGGTTTGTTTACTCATTACGATAAAAGACAGCCGCCTGAGAAAAATAAATCTTAAAAGGTGTAGCTATTAAGTTAGTAATGATCATTTTTCTCCGTTCCCGTCTTCAGATGATCCCCCGATACTTACAGCGACAGAAAAGGAATTGTGTAGGACACTTCAGTGTGTTATAAAATGAAATGAATTATTTATTTACCAGATATAAATACAACATTCACAAAAAAAAACACTAAAATAAAGTAAATTAAACCTATTGACATGATACACACACCGACGCGCCCCAAATGCAGCGAATTAGGTAATAAAGATGTTCGCGATTTTATCAGTATTTGTGCAGAAATTGATGTTTTTTTTTTATAATATAATCATCAGCCTACAGCAGTCCACTGTTAGACATAGAAAGAAAAATAAAGAAAACACATTTACTTGTCGTCATTTATTTGTCGGAGAGACATGACGTGCACATACAAAAAGAAAAAAAAAAGTAAATAATAAACTATAATTATAAATACAACAAACAAACAACAAATATTTATAAATACTCGTACAACAGGACGGAATAAAAAAACTTGACAGTATGCACGTCGGCCATAGGGGGAACCCTGTATAGTATCCCTTTTACTGACGGAATCAACAATCTTTTACGTACGTGTGTAAGTGTCTTGAGCGAGAATATAGTCTGTAGCTAGTCGCTTCTTCGTCGGAGGGTGGACATGGACAGGTGCCTTAACCATTCCGGGTTGGTCTACTTATATTAATTATGACTTCTCACTCAATACTCTCTCGGAAATGAAATCGAGAACAATCAGTGGTGCTTATTGCTGAGCACAAACAATGAAATTATTGTTTTTATATTTCCCACTATCTGTCACTTCTAGTAGCAACGCTGTACCGAGCGCATGTGTGTGAACCAATTGTTTTTGTGCCTTAAATGTTTATGTGGGTAGGCAATGCTATTTATAATTTTATTTTTGGAGCTCTGGATTCTTTGATTTTTATTTAAAAAAAATTGTTTGTTTATATTTTAAATATTTTTTCGGCTCATGTGATTGTTATGAAGCATGCCTCATTGTCACCGATTTGCAGAAGTTATTGAACAATGAGGTACTGACGCATCTGTGTAGATTTCTGTGATGTGATTATGTCAACTTGTTGCTGGCGAATGACGGGTAAACTTAAGAAGTAAATGTAGTGACAAAGCCACGGGAAAAAAGGCGAATCGTTTTTATTCCGATAATGCGGGACGCACTTATAACAAACTCTAACAACTTTTATGTAGCCCACCTTCGGGGTTCGCAGAACAATAGATGTTTAAAAATATCTCAGCAGCCAAGATTTTGGCAAAAAATCCAGAGCTTCCGTTATAATTTTTCGTTGCGCTGGGGTGTAGGCAGAGAGCGAGGAGGGTCGCGTAGCCGCACTGCGCTCGCGAGTGGACGGCAAGAGGGCAGCCCTCGAAGGCTACGTCGCCGACAGCGTCCACCAACTCGTCGCCAGCGGCTGTACTCTGGATGAGGTAAGAATGGTTTTATTGTATAGCCACCACACATGGAGTAGAGTTGATCTAAGGGGGCTTGCATAAAGGTACAGGTTTTCAGTGCGGACAAGTCGGAACGGATATAGATCCACAAGGGTTAAACAGTTTGGGCTGCGGGACTGTTCGAAAGAGATACCGTGGCCCTGGAACACAAAGGGCAAAGAAGGAACATGGATGGGTTTTAGTCAGTACAAGTCTGACACTCCCTTCCGCTCCGCCCAGAGTGGGGGGGGTCATTTGATGATTTCCCATCCGGAAAAAAAAAAAAAAAAAAAAAAAAAAAAAAGGGTTAAACAGTCTCGCTCGCATAAAAATTGTAAAAAAAAAGACAAAAGCTTATGGGTAATAAAATTTGTATCTACAGGGTGTATCAGAAAGGTATGGTCATAGTAAATGGTGTGATACAATGAAGAATTTCGTCCATGGAAGCCGTACCATAATAGCGAAAAAATTATTAACTGTCCCTTATAAAACCTACTCGACTTAACTGTGGCAGCTGATGTTGGTTCCATGGAGAAAGTTGTTCAGTTTGATGTTCTCTGTCATACCCTTAAATATGACCACACCTTTCAGATACAGTCTGTATATTCATGCACCTTCCAAAATCAGCGTGTGACCGTAAGGCCGTCTATCAGTCATCATGCCCATTCCCCAATGTTGGGGACCAGCTTCCAGTCCAACTGGATGCAGCTGAATACCAGTGTGTTGTCCATCCCGATGGTTCTCTGTTGGTCAGGCACTCCATGTGTGGAAGGCCTAAGGGGTGCTGACTTGCTCGCGTCGGCATAATTCGGCATAGCTCGGCAGTATAATCGAATAATTTGTGCAGATTAATGCTGGGAAACAAGCCACTCGGTTTACCTTTGACACGAACATCGAACGAGGGTTGATGTCCAATGGAGTTCGCGAGCAGAATATGTAAAGTAATTGGTACGGGTTGGCTTTGTTGTTCAACAAATATTGCTAAATCGAATGTGCCGACTCGAACAAATATCCATAGTAGCCTCTCAGGTTGAATGTTTGCAGTTGGTAGCATAAATCTGAAGTTTTTGCAACAGTTAATTTATTGTTTTTAAATTATAATAATAGCAGATTGTTTTTACTATTCTAATGCCGTCACGGTCGAAGTAATAGCTAAAAATAAATCTAATTTATGCTACAAATAGCACAGAGCTATTCGCAATGCATGAATTTACAAAAAAAAATACTGTTATTTGCTGCATTTTACATTCTGTGTTAACTAAATAAGATTCAAATTAGATCGCTTCTCGAAATAGTAAAATGCATCAAAAACTTTATATATTAAACTTTAAATTTTTAGTTGGGCTTGTATGCATGAAAATTTCCTTAGCAGAAAAGATTACTTATCTGAGATTCTACCAAATATCTAAGATCTCTATTGATTTGTCCGACTGCTTCAAAATATAGTGACGTTTCTGTTTCCTTGACAGTGACATTTAATGGTGTTCTCTCGTTCACTCATACTGAATATCGTATCTATCGTTTTATGCCATAGATGTGCCCTCACGGTACGTTGATCGCGCGAAAAAGACGCTACATTGAGATGAGCGAAGTCGCACTTCCTGCACGAAATGATAGGTACGATATGCGATCGTGTCGTATGAGTGATCGAGACGTCAACATATTTTGATGCGGTATGTCGAATCTATAATTTAAATGTGATGTGTCAGCTCACTCCTCTGAATGCGGACACTTTCGCCAGACCAAAGCATAGTGGCACATCTAAGATAAGTTAAATCTTTAGATCATAAGTTTTATGATCAAGGTACTATATTGTAGAAAGCATGTTAGAGTAAGGCTGCCCTGCCCCCGTAGCATGGCGTTTATCTATCTCTATTCTTCAAGAATCGACAAAACTCTTTCTATACAACTCGACATGTCTTATGCCCGAGCATGCGGCGAGCCGTAGACTCGAGTTTTCACGAAGACAAAGACATAGGAATTCTTTCCTTAGCAACGGATAAGTAGCTAGTGATTTGGTAGATGAAGACATGCTGCACTGATCCTAAATGAATTGGGATAAGGGCAAGAGAATGATAATGCTTAATCCACTAATAAGGTTGCCTATTATTTTTACAAGGTAGTTGGAAGGCGTACCTAACCTGAATTGAACTTACTTTAACGAGAACAGGCAGACCCTGTGATGTGCTAGGAGACAGATCCTGGCTCAGCTCCCTATTCAAATATTGCACCATCTCTTTACTTATCTTGTAATTTTCGAGGAACTCGTTTTCAGGGAGATCAAAAGCCCCGGTTAAAGCTCGTACAGCGTTCCTTTTGGCCTTTCTTTCTGTCTTCTCGGCATAAAAACTGAGAAGATGGCGACAGTAGGACCCCGACATGTTTTTAAAACCAAAGTGGCTCACAAACACAAATAAGAGTTATAACAATAATCTTTTCTAGGTCCGATGTGATGTGGACTATTTGACATTGGTTGAGAAGAAACGTTTCTACACCCAAGTGCCAAAAGTAGAGAAGAAATTGTCGCCATGCTTGCCGTTGTCGACTTTTGTTGACAGAAGAATAGAAACTTTTCTTTTCCACATGTCTAACATCGCCATGCTTAGGACGATAGAAATCTTTCTACAATCTGTCATTTTGTCGATTCTTCCGCCGTCAAAACCAGTTTCCACGTTGCTCATGCTACGTGGGCTGGTGTTTTTGAGGTGGGTTGGTTCGTTTTAGCATAATTGGGCCCAATTATATAGCCGATAGTGACTGCAGTTTGGTCCATATGTTATGCGGTCACAACTGGAAACAACAGCCACCGATCGACATAATCATAATCTTAAATTCGTTCATTTATTCATTCACTCACAGACAATGCACAGCCCAAAGCTTAAAGGACTATGGGTAATTTTCTATGAACTCTGGGCGTAAGACTAAGAGTATTGATATATCTAAAAAAGTAGCTTATAGTTAGGACTTCACTTCATACTTAAACAACAAAAACCTGTTACCTACAAAACCTACCGGAGAACAGAAGTAGGGCCAATTGAAAATGCTGAAATTTCCTGTATTGTATCCAAGAAAGAAAGAATATTGTGTTTATTTTGCTTTAAAAACAAAACACCTAAAAAAATATACAAAATAAATGAACAAACAAAACTAATAATGCCAAAAAGGGCCTCAGCTCAGCATTATGCCTGATGGCAACACAAGGTGTACCACCTGACGCTGATATCCAGCTGCAGCACACAAGTGCCATACGCTCGAAAACATAAAAAATACTTATAAAAATCTAAAATATTTAAACACTTTTTTTTTCTTCGAAGATTTGACTATCAGTTATTTGTTTTAAAATAAGCTATATCTTTACAATATAAAACAAAAGGATTGAAGGTCCAAGAATTTCTCAGCAGAACGGAGTCAGGATTTGCGTCAGGTTTATGGCAATAGGCTCATCCCTATCGCATAGAACTAAAACATAACAGGCTAAATGTGTGTGTTAAAGCACACACATATTTAGCCGGTCACCTCTGTCTAACCCTTCGTGGGAAAAGGCGTGATGTTGTGTCTATCATGTTTGGGTATCCACGTGTGCGGAGTTCCGCTTAACAATTTAATTTGATCCTGTATAATGTTCACATGACCTCAGAGCTCGACCCCAAGTCCGGACAGTCCTGCCTCGGAGAACAGTACGGAGAGCCTGATGCATCTGCTGCAGCAGTGCGAGCCGAAGGTCGCGTCGAGCATCAAGGAGACTGTTGACCGACATGTGAGTCCACCATGATCATCCTCCTGCCCTAAAGTTTCGCACTTCTGACAGCACCTTGTTGCAACGAGAATACTTACTACTTGGTCGTTTGCTCGAATTAGATTGCGTCTAGAATTCGGTCAAACGACCAGAGTTAAATCAGGAGTTATTGCAGTGTGGGAAAGAGTCAGAGCTATACAGGTCGTCTAGCGCCATCTCTTTCTCACACTGGAATTACTCCTGCTTTAAGACGTCATAGTAGGCCACCGGCAAGGTTATTCACAAACGCTTCTATTCGATTTCGATTCGACAAGTCGTATGTCTATCTCGCTCGCCTTCGTAATGTCAATAAAAGATGGACATACGACTTGTCAAATCAAAATCGAAACGAAGCTTTCGTGAATAGTTATAAAGGTGTGAATAAACGGGGTTGAGTAACTTACTTCGTAATTCAGACGATCCTGTTCGGTTTCTTGGTTTAACTTCGTTCAAACTACTTGTAGTGTTATAAATGCATCGGGTGCCCGAATTCTAGAAGTCATCCGAGCACCCGAATACGGGCTAACGACCAAGTGTACATCGATGGTTTGTGCCACATCCTTGAACCTTCCTAATGCTTACCAATCAAAACTAATATCATAATGGGAAGGTACATTATCCCTGAGTGTCATAAGGTATATTTAAAACGTTCACTTGGGTTAAGGTAGTTATTAATTTTTGTAATTTTATTTTTCACAGAAAAAAGAGCTGGTAGAATTGGAAGAGGAGTTGCAAAGCCGCGTGGCGTCTGTCGCGTCGCATCGGGTGAAGATCGAGCGGCTGCAGTCGGAGCTGGCGCTGCTGGGCACCCAGGAGCTCGGGCTCAAGCACGCGCTCGCGTCCGACCTCGCGCCGCACGCCGCCCGCGGTGAGCACATTACATACAACGTTTTAACGGACCCTTCACCAAGCCGTCAACCAAGAATTCTGTACATCAAACTAAGTAACACTGCGCAAAAATTATTCAAAAAATCAAAAATCAAAGCATTTATTTATTTGCTGGGAAACGACTTTTTTTGGGGTGAAAAATCACGGTTTACGGTAGCATTCAATGTAATGTACTCAAAATATTGTGCTGATGGATGCATTGAATAGTCCAGGGGTCATGGAGGTATTTAAAGAAAGTTTATTAACATTTTTGTTGTATTTAAAAGAAAAGTTGGAACTTTGACCCCCTTTTCTCCATAACTAGAAGGTTCCTGTGTTTGGTCGAGAACAAAAAAAATATCGCAATGACGGGGATAATACTTTTTTTCACTCGGGAAACGACCTCGGACCTCATGCTCGGCCTACTCGTGTGCAACCTATGCAACTTTTATTTTGTGCGTACACGCAGGGTTCTAACCCATTCAGGCACATTCATCATCTGCCTAGCTTTTTCGCAACCATGTTAAGGTCGGCCAGTCAAACCGGGTGCAGCTGAGTACTAGTATTTTACATGAAGCGACTGCCTATCTGACCTCTACAACCCAGTTAGTACTGGGCACTTTGTACCTTGTTACCACTAGCTACGTATGAATTTACATTAGGAAAAATAAAATGCTCTGGATCTCCTATAAGATGGAAGCATACAGCTGTTATTATTTAGTCCAGCTTCTCCATGATGAGTCAAATAAATAATGTATAGGTGAAGGCGAGGGCGAGTCCCCGCTGGACGGCGTGAAGCGCAGCAAGTCGGAGCTGGTGCTGCGCCGCACGCCGCGCGAGGACGTCATGGAGCCGCTGTCGGCCGACGAGCGCGAGCACTACCGCCACAGGAGGATCAAGTGAGACACACAGCTTGTTAATAATAGTCGTGACAGCCATTGGCTTAATTGCCAAGAGATTCGAATAACACCTAAGCGAGGCGAGGCTCTCGTTGGGCAGTTGGATCAAGGGCCTGATTTAGCCGGTACTTCTTGACACGGCGTGCATTGTTAGGAGGTTCCTCTTCCTTTTGGGGCCCTGACCGGTAGCTTGGACCCTGTTCCCGATACCGGTGGGCTACCAATTTATTATATTTTTAAATATTTTTATGTTCAAATATTTAAAATACTATTTATATGCATCAAAATGAATAACGTGACAGTTTTTCGGCCACGGCGGCCAGTTTCAGCTGAGATTAGCCTCTCGCGCGGGAAAAATTATACTACACTCCCAGACAGAGGTCAGGCGCAGAACCACCTTTCGGGTTTCTGTCTGTTACTACTCTCAAAGTTTTGTAAATGATAGCCGGGCCCGACGGCTTATTTTCTGACGGACAGGTCTCCAGGTATAATGAATGGTCACCCTTCCACGGTCCGACTTCGGCTAACTTAACCTTTGGCCAACCCGTGCGGTGCGTCAGTGTGTAAAATCACTTTTTACGTTAGCGTGCAATGTAAGGTGCTCAAAATATTGTGTTTATGGAGCATGGAAAAGTACAGGGGTCATGGGGGGGGGGGGGGGGGGTCACTTTTTGGACTGTACGATAGACCATTTTAAATCTTATTACGTCGTTTTAAATATGGGGGATATTTAAAATGAAGTATAAGATTTAAAATGGTGTACAGTACAGTCCAAAAAGTTTTCGCAATAACTGGATTTCAGCTTTGTTAAGCGTCTTTTTACACCAGTTATACAGTGTGTATCAGAGAGTTGTGGTCATAATTAGGGGGGTGGCACGCACCATCAAACTGAATTATTTTATCTATGGGACCATCAGTCAAGTGCGGTAACCTTCCGCTCTATTATAACAGTATATATCAATTGAAAATTCCAAATAAAACGAATCAATTTTAATTTACGTTCATATTTATTGTAATTATAATTAAATTACTTATACTTAAACAAACTTAGTTTTTCGTATGACGTACAAAATGGGTTGCTCAAAATTACCTTTCTCCTCGTTACGCTGACCCCAAATAACATGGGACAAGGGCAGGAAGATGATGATGGTTTAACAAAACTCTTAATTTTAAATATCATCTAATTAATCTCTCAAATAGTATTAGAAAACATACACCTATATGTATTTTAACAAATAAGATAATCATCCAATTAATATTATGAAAATGATTTATTATTCCTTGTCTCAAGCGGTTCTAACCTATTGTATTTCTTATTGGGGCGGTGCCGCTAAAATTTAATTGCTGAAAGAGCTCAAAGAACCTCCACCACTGACCTTTACAGAGAAAATGATGACTAACTGTACGTAAACTCTTTGTGCTAGTCTTAATTATGAGACAGCATTCCTGTTTCAAGCTAAGTCCCGCCCGGACTGAAATCTGGGGTAGAAATTATAAGAAGATGTTTCGATCTATTCAAATCTGTAAACTGTAGAACTAGTTTTGATCAAGATTCCAACATGTTTCTAGGCCCTAGACAACATTGCAAATAAACAGTTGCAAATTTTCACTATGACAATAACCCTCGTTTTGGACTTGGCCTCAGTCGGTTAATAGGAGAATTATGATAATTATTATATAAATAATTATTTAAAAAAATATTTACTTTTATGAACAAATTAACATTTATATAGGGCTGTTTTTCGGATTCATACCTTTGCTTTTACTTCAACTTGCAAATTAAATCATAGTTTCCTAATCATTCGTGACAAAAATACTTTCGTTCTCTTATTTTATTTCTTCGAAAATGTATTTATAACATTTGGTACACGTGGACAGTAACAAATGGGTGTTATCCCTTGCCTGCGGATCGGGCGTGAATTCCGCCTCGGCTGCAATAACAAAGTTTCCCCACTTGTATCAAAATGTAATTATTATTTTATATAATACTTCGTTGCTTCGTTGTTCTAGTATTCGCAAGCGCTACCGCTCAGTTTTTCAAAACTTCTCTGTAGCAACACGAAGCCTGGATTTTTACCCTGTTGATGACGATTGGCTTTATCCTTATTACATGGGACTAATAGATAACTGGCGAATGAGTGTACTATAGGTACCTCTGCCTAACGCTTCGGGGAAAAACAGGCTTGGTGTTATATAATTATATCATCATAATGTCTGTCGTCGAAGATGTCCACTGCCAATATCTATCATAAATGACTTGGAAATATTTTGTATCTAACTAAATAAAATATATTTGTCCGCTTAATTCTCTCAAGTTTTCCCATTCTGGTTGTATGCCCATCCGGGTCCACACATGTCTGTGTAATATTTGAACTAATTCATCAGTACTAACTACGTCAATATTCTCAATCATTTCGAAATTCTCAATGTTTTCAAATAACACATTTAACTTACACGGACTAACTTTCCTCAAGGCGTTAATAATAGTGACTACTACCTCTTCAAATTCCATTTTCACAGCTGTTAATAGCATATTTGTTACTTTTACAATTTCTATAAAATCCATCAAATTACTATCATTTAAATTATCATTGATTGTTGATGACATGAGTACTCCTAAGTTTCGTAGATTGTGTCGTACCGCCTCACATAGAGCTGATTTAATTTCACCATGTTTATCTTTTGTGCTTTTTCCCTGTCCTAATAACAAATCAAATATGATTTTACTTCTAAATGTTACTTGGCCAGCCAACTGACAATCAATTTTCATTTTCACATCAAACAGTGCCAGAACGTTCTTGTTACAATTAAAAAACATCACGTTTAATATAAAATTGCTGGTCGACTACCCCATCTTACTGACGTACAAATGTATTCGACGGCGAAGTATTCTTTGAACGTCGAGTTCACAAACACCGGGGTATCGTCGACCACATTAGAAATGATGCCAGTTCTCTGCAAAAGCATACAACTCATACTCGAATGGGTAGGCCCATCCATCACCTCTTTAGGGATTTGTTTCAGATCACACATCATATATTTAAGTTCATTCAACTCATCTTTCTTAAATACGCATTTGTCATAAATGGCGTATGCCGCCAGTTTTTGAAACATATTTGTGACATCCGTATGAAATACCTGAGAAACGTATGTACTATCAGGTTTGTAAATGTCAATTTTGTTTTTTTCTTCCGAACATATTTTTAACACTGCAGTTTCTACAAAACGTCCGTAGATATTGAAGTAATTTGTGTCCAAGTCCCATTCTTTAGGTTGTGCGTTGTTATAAATGTACACTATGCGTGGACCACCAGTCACCATAGATAGTCTTTCAGCAATATCATTTAATTCTGGTACCCTTATTTTATAAAACAAAAAATTGGCCATCATATCCAGGTGTAAAGGAGTCGTTAAGAAGTTCTGTACAGTAGAAACAGGAATTCTTTCGGAAGCTGCCACAAGAGCAGATAAAGTAGCCGTATGTAATTCTCGAGCATGATTAAAATGATCATTATCATCATCAACAACGTCAACGTCGTTCAATCTTTTCTTCAAATAATTTACTAAGTTTAAATAAATTGCAAGAAATGGCATTTCCTTTTTTGACCGACCCGGTAGATCATTTTTCTTCTCTAAGTTTTTTAACATATCATTTATATCGTCGCTTGTGGACATGAACACGCTGAAGTCATATATATTTTGGAGCTGGTCGTAATTGAGGTCTTTTAATAACTCATTTTCATCCCATAATGCAGTCAAATAATCGCGCTGTTCTTCGTCACTTAGCGGCTCTATTCTGTATAAAATCTTAAATTCCAGTTCTAAAATACTAATGGTTTTGTCGTAACCTCTACTAGTGATCCACAGTTTATGCTTTTGGGGCCAATTTTTCACGGCTTTTATTAAAGACATCACTTCATGCGCGTATGTTGGGCAAATTTCGTCGAAACCATCGAATATCATTATTACATTTTTCGTATTGTAGTAATGCAGAAATACTATTACCTCGAAGGCCATCCACGCATCACCTGTACAATTCTTTAGAGATACGAAGCCATTAGATTCTTCTAGTGTTATTTTTAAATCGTCTGTTTTGCTACGCTCCTTACCGAGTGCAACTTGACACATAAATTTCAAGATTTCCAAAGTATCGCCTGCTGCTTTACGAGTATATTTCTGCCACACATAGAATTGTCTCGAGTACTCGAGTAAGTTGATCCTTAGTATCCAAACTAATGGATACTGTTCCTTCGTTTTAAGAGACAAGTGTGTCAGTAGAGTTGACTTACCCATTCCGGGGTCCCCAATGACAGGTACGTCGTCTTCTGCTAAGTCGTATATCGTTGAGAGATGCTTGCTGATGTCTTCTTCATTTCTTCTCTCAATGCTCTTGTTTGAGGAATTGCCTTGACTTAAATTTGAATTTACTGTAACACGTTGTACAGCTCTTTGGATATATAAATTTGGGTTATAATTTGAATTGCTAATCGGTTTCCCTATAATATTTTCATTACTGTGCATAATTATATGTAACAGTTCTCCGCTTACGCAGCTAATCAGTGTGTCGTCCAAGACTTGATCTAAGGTTAGTTTGCATCCTTGAAAGAACACTGTAGTATTTTCTAAGAGTTTATCCTGACATTCTTTGCTCAAGTCAATTAAATTATTCCGTTCATCCTTTATAACGTTATCTGTTTTTGTGAAGTATTTTTTGGCGATCTCAACCGAGTTCTGGTCTGTTATAATTATTACTACTTTGTCCTTTATAGACTGCGATATTTTCTAACTTAATGTTGGTAATTGTGGTAATTTGTGGTTTATCAAAAACAATAACAACAGTTTTCATTTCACCCGCATTCTCTAGTTCTGTACATAGTGAATTTTCGAATCTTGGAGATAAATTATAAATGTGTTCCAAATCTAAAATGAAATAGTTTTTATTATTTGAATTTTGTGTGAACTTAGCAGCAGTAAGTGCACAGTTCTCTGAAACGATGATAGTTCCTGAAGGCTGGTCATCTAACTTGATTGTATCTACGGCAGCTTCATTAAACGTGTAATTCTTATCCTTTAGTCTCTGCATCATTTTGATGTTGCCAATCTAAGGCTGGCCTATAGCTTCTTTTACAGCATTTTTATATAAACTTCCCTCTTTTGTAAGATACGGTGCCTCTTTAGAAATCATCCACCATTTCTGTACCTTGTCATGGTACTTTAGGAATATTGCGTTGGGTGTCATGTCTGCACTGTGTGCCTCATTATCACATTGACTTCTATTTATATTATATATTAAAATGTTCTCTACGTCGTTCTCATTAGATTGAGATTTGTAAAATAATAGTGAGCTTAAAGAGTCTCTAACTACGTTGCCAGTAGTATAGTAGTTGCCGTTTTCAATAGAGAATGAAAGAATCGGAAATATTTCAACTTCTACATCAAATTTATATTTGTCCAAATTACCGATTTTACTTCTTAATTTATCATATAACGTTTTGGCTAGTTTTCCTAGCGATTCGTAGCTATCATTGTACTTCATCAGCCTAGAGCTGTCATCAGAAACTAACAAATTACAAACAGCAGAAGCTATACCACCACTGAGCTGTACAAATCCTTCTCCAAGAGATTTATCTATAATGACAAACTTACTAGTTTGAGCTTTTTCCAACAATCCAACAATTTTTGATGTTAAATCAGTCAATTTTCTTTCGATTCTTTTTTCGCCGCCCTTTATTGTTAAATCTTTATTGCCAAATGAAGCAGCCACTTTAAATTCTAGTGATGGTAAAAACTTCTTAAGTGTCAGTTCAAGTGTTTTTTCTATTGTTTCTTGTGAATTATTAATTTCATCCAGCCAAACACCAAACCGCCAATGGTTTGTTGTCATTTTATCAACGAACTCAAATTTTCCATTTTTATAAATGATATCACTTCCAAATTTTTCAAAAACTCCTTAAGTATTAAAAGGATATTTAACAATAAGGTACTCAAATTTTCGCCTTTTCGAAATCTCTGTGCACAGTTCATCTTTAAATATCTGCACAAATTTTTCGTTGACATAAAAAAGAAGTCTTGTCTAAAGCGTGCTATACGATATCCTTCATTTTGATCGTCGGCAACGTCGAAAACTTTTTGCGCTAAAATGACGTGATATCGTATCACGAGCTCATCCTTCATCAACGTTGGGATATCAGTAATCTCTTTACAAATCCACTTCGCCATGAGTTGCACCAGGGTCGTCATGTCCTGTTCGAAAACTATTTCACTTAAGAGTTCCACATCTTTTTTACCATACGATGGCCATGAACCAACGTCACCTGTTCCTATCAGAGCATTCAAATGTTTAGCAAAACTACTATTGCATTCGCTGCTTGCCTTATCACCTTTAGCTGTTGTGTAAATAACGAAAAAACATCTTGTTTCACTAAACGTCCCCTCGAACAGCACGTCTTTATTATTTGGTTCGAATTTGCGCCGAATTTCCAAGTAACTTTTGAAATGTTTGACCAAATCGCTTTTACTATTGAGCGTTAATACTGAACTGTTCTCTCTGTGTTTCGCTTAGATAAACACAGCAATGGGCATTGATAACCCTCTCACTATTGCCCTGAAACAAATGTCATCGAACGAACCTAAGTTGTCTACATTTGTGGCTAAATTAAACTCTTGAATCCTGTCATCATGTATAGCTCTATAATATATTAGGCTGAGCAGTTTGGTCTCGTAGAGTTGTCCTCGTATGCCTGACGTTCCAGATCGCTTTGTATATTTTTTAGAGATGGTTCCTGAACAGCTCGCCATTTGGAGCAGTTGCAACTTAACATATGACGCACTTACAATCGCTGAAGCTCCCTGTGAGCAGCGACAGGATGGCTTTCCTAATGGCACCACTGACAGACGTGCGGGGTGTTCAAGATTTATTTTCTTCCTGACAGCGAAATGGTCGTTCGACGTGATCTGTAATTAAGCGAATATCAATGAACCTGAGTTCGCACCGTTTAACTTTACGCTCTTAGATAAAGTAAGTGATGGTACCAGCACATAAGGCATTACGTCCCCCGTCATCTCCATACACTCGCGGACAAAAAATGAGGGTCATTACGAAACACTAGAATTACTCTTAAAATAATAGAGCTAACGACATGAATGAAACTCTTGTAAATAATTTACTATTTAAAAAAAGAATACCAAATGTTGGAACCATTATTAGTTTAATTGTCAAAATAACACAAGTACTAAAATAACATATCAATAATTTTGCGACCAAATTCTATACATATTCAGATCATTCACCGCCCGATATCAACACTGAATACGCCTTCAGATTCCATTCCCCCAATAAACGATTATGAAGTACACAAAGCACTTACTACTATGCGCTACGACAAAAATCGGCTCTATCACTTTGCTACCCCACATTGCTAACAAACCTGTTTAACACCATATTGCAATCAGGAAAAAATCCAAAATCAATGTGTAAATCAAGTATAGTTCTTCTGCATAAAAAAGGCGACAAACGTGATATTGGTAATTACGTCCAATCAGTTTAACATCTCACATCTACAAGAACTTTATTAAAGTGGTACACAATCGCATATCCAGTTATAGATGGGAAACTGGATAAACATCAGCCACCAGCACAAGCCGAAGTTCGCCCTAGTTTTTCAACAAACCACCACCAGACCTTGAACCAAGTTCGAAAAAAATATACCGAATTTAATAAACCACTATACTTGACCTTCGTAGACTATACGAACGCTTTCGATACCATCAAACACTCCGAAATATTCAAATCTTTAACAAATCAGGAACTGAAACAGCAATATATAGACCATTTTAAAAATATCTACAAACTTAAAATATAACAGCCTCGCAAACATCAAACTTAATACTGCAGGACCTTCATTTGTCATACAGAAGGGTGTTAAACAGGGTGACCCGCTCTCTCCGAAGTTATTTACAAGCAGTCTTGAGGAGATATTTAGAACACTAGCTGCCTCATGGACAACCAAAGGCATTATAGTCGGCAGTCAAGAGGTTGACGAACCTCCGATTTGCCGACGACATAATCATTTTTGCCCCCACAGCCCTGGAACTACAGACTGTGCTCCAAGAACTGAGCACCGCCAGCTTTAGGGTGGGTCTTAAGATGAATCGGTCTAAAACCCAGCTTTTGACCAACAGCACTAAGCGTAGGGTCGAGGTTGATGGGCAGGAAAGACATTATGTCGATGATGATGATTATCTATTTGGGTCACTTAGTACCTTTCGAAAACAGGCAAGAAAGAGAAAACGATCGCCGAGTCGAAAACGCTCAGAAAAGCTACTGGTCCATGAAGACGTTAATGAAGGGTGATCATCCGATCTCCCTGAAGCGCAAACTTATCGACATGTGCATTCTGCCCGTCATAACCTACCGTGCTCAGACCTGGTCACACACACCGAGGCTCAGAAGTTCCGCCTTGGAGTTTGCCAAAGGGCAATCTAATGCAGCATTATGGGCACCAAAAAACAAGACAGGGTTCGTAACACCACGCTGCGTTCCAAAACGGGCATAGTGGATGTTGGCAAGAAGGCTGCTAGGCTAAATTGGGATTGGGCGGGTCACGTCGGCCGCATGCACGATGACCGCTGGGCAAAAGTCTCGATACGATGGTTGGCGGAAGACGGACGGCGCCGCCGAGGCCGGTCCAGAAAACGGTGGCGAGACGATTTGGACGCGTACCGCGAGGGCTTGTTCGAGGAGGTACGGGAAAAGAGCACATGGAAGGAATAGCGTTTATATACGGCGTAGAAGGGACACCGACGCGAAAACGTTTACCACGTATTCAGTACATCAACTGCTTTTTATTAATAACCGATGTAAAATTTCTATGTAGGGGGCTCAGAATGATTACCACCCCGTATTGTCTGGTTTCTGGATTCAATTAATCTTATTTTAATTTCGTAATCTTTTATTTTTACAAAGTTACCTAGTTTTTAGTTAAATACCTACGTAAAATAAAATAAAAAAGCAAGATGGCGCGTAAAATATAGCAACGAATGTGCACCAGTCCATCGCGTTAGGTGCACCACGTAAGTGAGATTTATAAATAAGTCAGAAATGACTCACGACAGAGATACTTACTCGGAAATCCATATTATTGAGTAATCATTTTATTTTCCTATAGTACAAAACAAAGTTAGTTATTAACGAGCGGTGATTCTTACCTGGTGAGATTTCCATCGGTAATTAAAAAAAACAGTTTTTGCATCGGTCGATGTCCCTTCCACCTTGTGGTTACGAAATATATTAAATACGAGCTGACCTAGCTGTTACCTGCGACTTTCGTTCGCCTGAAATTATTATAAAAAATAAAACTTCCCTTTTTGAATCGGATTGTGTTAACAATTTCAAGGGATTTCATTTTTTTTTGCACGGAACCCTATTTTCCTATAATAAAAGCCTAAATTAGACCTTATAACATTAGCTATCTGCGAGTAAAAGTCCCGTCAAAATCGGTCCAGCCGTTTCGGAGATTAGCCGGTACAAACAGACGGACAGACAAAAATTGAGAAAAATGTGTTTTTTTTTGTAAGCGCCGTACATTTTCATATGCATTCAGTAAAAAGCTGTTATTTTAATATTACAAACAGATATTCTTTTTATTTATTTGTATAGATTTATTAGTACTTACAGCTAACTTCCTTGATCCATGCACTTCAAATAGTCCACGCAAACGAGCGGCAAACAGCCCTCAGGTACCGTACGTCGCACTGTAGCTGTATACATATAACCTGTTTGACTTTTACGCACTGCACTTTTAGACATGAAAAGTAAAAAAAAAAACAAAAATTTAAAAAAAGTAAACAAAAAAAAAACAAATGTTATCGTCTTGAATTTAGAGGTTGAACTGACAACATTTTAATAATATCTATAAAATATATACGTATTGTCGATGTTATCAGTCAGTATCAGTTAACCTTCTTAGTGATAAGGGAATTCTATAGCAATTGACTTTGATAACAGCTCTTGGCCACAGTGAGGGGAAACACGCGCAGGATTGAACGAGAGACTTGAAGAAGGAGCGATATGACTTGACCAATCTTAAACGGGGTGGAAGGGACACCGACGCATAAACGGTTACCACGGATTCAGTACATCATATAAGTTTTAAAACTGACACGGTCACTGGCTAACGGCGTTTGGTAAAGAAAGATAGAAAAAAAAAAACAAAAGAAAAAAAGTCCCGGGTAAATATCCGGTTTTACTAATGACAAAAATAAGACTAATTTAAGAAAATATAAACATCTAAACAACGACGACAATAGGACACTTAGGCGTCAAAGTACTCCTCCGCATCGCTGTCATCTGGAAACATGCCCAGATGACTGGCAGCATTGCCACGCTGAAAGGCAATACTAATTCTTTAGGGCTTATGTTTAACTTACCACCAGATATAGTAACAAATAGCAGACAAAAGTAGTAAATGATCACCAAAATGAAACTCGCATTTTAATGTAAAATTATAACCAAAGTTTTAACACTTTGCTAGCCTATTTAAGTAAAATGACTCCAAGTAAATCATGAGTAACCCAAAAATAGTAAATGATCACCAAAATTAAACCAACATTTTAAAGTAAAATTTTAACCAAAGTTTTTAAATTCTGCTGTCCTATTTAAGCAAAATGAGTCCAAATAAATCATTGTTATCCCAAAAGTAGTAAATGATCACCAAAATTATACCAGCGTTTTAATATAAATTATAATCACTAACCTAACCTAACCTAACCTATCACAGTGATTTATTTAGGCAAAAATAATACATTAATTTGGTCGTCAAGATTTGGTGATCATATTACTAAATTTGGTGGTCGAATACAATTTAAAGTGGAGTCGTGACTAAAATAGCTGGTACTATTGTATTTTTAGACTTTATTTTTCTGGTGTTAAGTAGATATTTTTGGTTACAAAACTAAGGGTATCAAAGCATTTTATGGTGGTCATTATATTTATCCCCATTCTTTAGCCGAAGAAAGGATCAGCCCTCTAGTCACGCGAAGTGTCGACCAGTCGGCGAGAGATTTCCTTAAAAAGGAGACGCGCACTCGGGCCCCATGACCCGAGCGTTTCGACCCCAAACGGCTCAAAACTGTAGTTACCAATAAGGTCAGAACACCATTCTGAGTCCCCTACATACAACATTTTCATCCGTTATTAAAAAATAAAACAGCTGTTTCCTACAAAAGTGCAATACCTACCGGTCGAATGTATGGAACAACTATTTTTTTATATTTTAATGGCTATGAAATATTTAATGGGGGGTTTAGAATAATGTACTGAATACGTGGTAATCGTTTATGAGGAAACCAGCATGCCAGAGAGATATTTCTCGCCAGCATTTACGTACCGAGTTTCCTCCGTGCCTCGGAAAGCACGTTAAGCCGTTGGTCCCGGCTGTCATTTGTAGATCTTTGACAGTCGTTAGGCAGTCAGTAGCCCAAAAAGTCTGACAACCAGTCTTACCAAGGGGTATCGTATTACCCAGTACTAACAGGGTTGTGGAGGTCAGATAGGCTGTCGCTCCATGTAAAATACTCTTATTCAGCTGCATCCGGTTAGACTGGAAACCGACCCCAATATAGTTGGGAAAAGGCTAGGCAGATAATAAAAATGAATATTCGCGCCAGTTTCAAGTCCGTAAGCATAAGCATAGCATAATCAGCCTATTAATGTTCCCACTGCTGGGACGCAGGCCTCCTCTCTATGAGAGGGAATGGGCTATAATCCACCACGCGGGCCCAGTGCGGGTTGGTGTGTTGTCGAATTGTTGGTTCTAGGACATGCCGGTTTCCTGACGATGTTTTCCTTCACCGTTTTGAGAGCAGTGGTGATGAAATAACTTACACAAAGTAATGCGCCTGGCTGGGTTCGAACCCACGACTTACTGTTCGTAAGTCGGGGTCTCCAGTCCGTACTTACTTATAAATGTAAAAAGTCGTTTCCAGGGAATTTTGTATCAAATCCCGCTCGGGATTCCCTTTAGTATCGCCGGTACCTTTGTACGCTATCTAAATATGTAGCAGATAATTACGTTATGTCGTTGAAATTACTGCATTTCCGTGTAGGGCTCCGACCATAAAATAATTAGCTTGAAATCTGTTTAGGTTGGATAATGTGTTTTGTAATTTTCTTGGGAATGTGTACAGAGAGAATAAAAACTTACATAAATATAAAGTTATTTAGAGTTTTACTAACGGACCGATTTTGTTACCAGGCAAAGGCCTCACATTCAGAACCTATCTATATTTGTTTCCTTGAAATTGAAACGCTTTCTTTTTCAGCCTAAGCCTTAGCTTAGACCCGTTGGCCTCTCCGAACTCGACCCTGAACACTGAAGAGACGTTCCACACAGCCAGCTCGTCCCCGAAGCGGTTGCCGGAGTGGGCGGCGACAGCGGAGGACACGCCCACGTCGCCTGACTCCGCCCCAGCGGGCCCACAGGGTAACACCGCCCCCCCGGGCCCCGCGCCGCAGTTCCGACTCGGTCCAGTGCCTCCTGCTGATGATAGCGATGACATGTCCAGTACTGAGGATTATCACAAGGTATGATCATCCAAACTTACTAGTCGTAGCCCGCGACCTTCGTTCACGTGCAATTATTATAAAAATATGAATTCCTATTTGAATCCGATTTTGTTAAAAAAAAAATTGGGTTTTAATTTTTGTGCGCGGAACCCTAATTCTTTTTCTAAAATAAACGTAAAGTTAAGCCTAAGTTACTCCTTATGTCATCAGCTATCTGTCAGTAAAAGTCCCGTCAAAATCGGACTAGCCGTTTCGGAGATTAACCGGAACAAAAAGACAGACAACAACATGTTTTGATTTTACAAGACAAATATGTTCTGAGGATAACAATGTACTGCGCCTGAGCAATGTTTCATTAAAATACTCTTGTTCACAGCCGCGGATAGTGGAAGGCCAGTCATCGAGTTCCGTGGAGCGTTCGCCTGAAGAGCGCCACCAGAGAGCCAAGTACAAGAGACGGGTACCAGGTTAATATAATCACTAATCTTTTGTGTCGTTGGTCTAGGAGAAGTTGTTGTCCCCCGACTTACGACTGCAGGGCGTGGGCGCACTACTTTCTGTAATCTATTTCATTTCAACTGTGTGTCGCGGGTTCAATTTCTACACGGAACAAATATTTGAATGACCTCAGTATGACGGGTAGAACGACGCATCCGTCATCTCCTTGACGGATGCCTACGACTAATTTTAAATCACTTGCTCGACTAAGTAAAAATTCGATATGCCCATTGATAGTTATGGTATAGTTAGTTATACATTGTCATAAACTCCCACGATTCGAGAGTTCACATATGGAATCATCTGTCAAATTTCGGAAAAACCGCCAGTTAGGTGCCCAAGGGTTGCGCCTCGTCTAAGCAGCACGGAATCGCGCTGAAACAGCGAACTGCCGAATGCATCGTCGATTCTGTCGCGTGCGATAGCATAACCGCTTTCTCGCTCTAGCAAATGACGGTTCTGAGCGACAGAAAAGGATAAGGAGCATGGAAAAGTTCGATTCCGTACTGCTAGATGAGGTTCAACCCTAAGAATACGATTTGGTGGGCGATTTGAACTGGTGTCATAACGACTCCTATCTAGCTAAGTTGAGCGATTGACTCCAAACGGGTCTTGGGATATGGGTGTATAACTTTAGCCTGTACCGTGTGTCAGGCGAGGGCAAGCCGGGGCGGCGCCAGGTGACGGAGGTGGAGGCGCTGCGCGCCATGCAGCGGCTGTGCTCGCGCATCGCGGCGCAGAAGATGCTCGTCATCTCCTCGCTCGAGAACGACTGCTCCAAGGAGGAGCTCAACAGGCAGATCGCGGTGAGCATTTCGTTATTACCAGCTAGCATTTCTGTAAGTTTTTGCGTGAAAGAGTAACAAACATCCATCCATCCATCCTCACAAACTTTCGCTTTTATAGCAATATTACTATTTTTATTGATTTTGCCCGCAGCTTCACTCGACTAATGATCGGAAATTGTCCTAAGGGTACGCGATGGTTTAGCGTATTTTATTTTCAATGCAAATGATATCTCAAAGTTTTCAGTGACATGATAACACGCGGCGGGATATTAGCTTATTTGCACTAATTCGAAAACAGAGGAGGTCGTGGCTAAATAAAAACAGCCGCATGGATCTGTCAAGGTTAAGGAGTACTTACAGTGGATTGGATGACCATCCATCACATACCAATCAAGTGTCCTCCGTGCTTCGGAAAGCACTTTAACCCCTGGGATCTTAACGAAGTCAAACTTATCCACAGGTGCTCCAAGAACTTCAGAAGAAGTACGTGCGCCTCGAGATGGCGCTGCAGTACTCATTCTTCGACAACCAATCGCGGAGACCCATGATGGTGACGCCGATACAAGAGACGCCTTCGCTCACGCTATCCGAGAGCGACATGCAGGTCGCAACTGAAGAAGATGCTACGCAGAACGGCCACGTTGAGGACCCGCTGCTGCACAGGTGAGCACAAAATAAAATGAATGGGGCTAGCGACTATTTAACCAACATTGATATTTAACAAAACTGGCGAAGTGTGGGTATGCTATTAGATACACCTCTTCCAAACCCTTCGGTGATTACAGGCGATGTTATGAGGACTATTTAACAGTGGCGAAGGTTCCATACAACTCGATTCCTACCGGTTTCCCTTTGAAAAATTACACAGTCAGTATTCTATAGACAAATAATATAATCACATTAAAGATATGTACTCCGGCTTACCTCTTACAAAAATAAAGAAAACTGACTGTGCAATTTTTCAAAGGGAATCCAGTAGGAATCGAGTTGTATGCGACCTTCGCCACTGATTTAACCAATGTCGCTAGCATCAGCATAGCTAGTTTCAGATTCAGCATATATTATTTCATATTTCAAAATATTTCGACCTAGTTAGTCAGCTTTGGCATAGAGAGTCAGTCTCGGGTGGGGTTTTGGTATTTAAGAGATGGTCCCTCATCCACGGAGCGACCCCGGCAACTGTTGATTAACCTTTGAGCCGCTGTTATTGCAGACACGAGCCGACCCGGTATGCTTACCATTGATGTTTCATTGTAGGTTAAAAGAACAAGAGCTGGAAGGATCTGACAACGTGTCGACGTCGAACGACGAACTTCCGACGGAAACGCACGAGCCGCCGTGGGAGGATCCGCTGCGGTGCCGCGTGCGACCTGAACGTATTGACCGTAACGACCGCAGCGAGCGCGACCGCGGTGACCGCGGCGACCAGCCCTCGATGGACATGCAGATACCTGTCAGTATTATAGAACTTTAAGTTAGTGTAAGCACTAGTTTCTAAATTAAATAACTTTAAATTTGTTTTTATTTCAGGATCCCACGATATGTTCCGGACTGATGCATCCTATAGACTTCAGTAAGTACCATCAATTTAATATTGTTTTTTTTTTTATGAATTGATTTACAAAGAAAACAATTCATGAAAGGTTTTCAATGTCAAACGCAGTACACATAAGGGGTTTCTTCGGATAAAAAGTTGAGTGGGATATTCCCACTTAACTTTCTATCCTTGCTCATAATTTAACAAAAATTTCAAAGTGTTCTGCGAAAATAATTCATCGAAGGGCAGAAGCGGAAGTTTTTTACATCGGTGAGAATGAAAGCATCGGTAAGGACACAAAAGAACATTATCTTTCCATTTCGTCATAGTTGCATAAGTTTTTATTATTAGTTATTTTTGTTGTTTTTTTGTTATTGTTTTTTTTTTTTTTCTTTTCGCAGGTATGCTGGAAGAGATTTCTTTAATAATAAGCATCACCTTTGTACTATTTTCTGTTCCTTTCTTCTTTTCTGTTTTTAGTGTGTAGATAAATTGTTGTTAAAATAAATAAATAAATAAAATTCGTAAATCTCAAGACTGCTATTTCTGTGTTACAATAGTGTTTTTTGAGGACATGCGATAATAATGGGTGTTAAAATACCCTTCACGAAGCCGAAAGGCACTTGTTCTCCCCGTCATTGCAATCATTTGTTTGTTCTACTAGAGCCTAGTTACTTTGTTTTCACAAGTTAAAACAATACAAGTTTTTATTGTTAGTAGTAACTATACCTCCATGTCCTGTACTATTCAATACCAGCACAATGTTTTGACTGCGTTACTTTGAGGTCTACCGTCAGTCGTCACCCCAAACGAAATAGTAGTTTCCCAGCAGTAATTTTGGTGTCGAATAGTTTGATGCTTGGGGGGCTTCGTGAAGGGTCCGTTTACACGATGTATGTTGTGGTACGTGCAGGCTCGGTGGTGAGTATCCCGGGCTGGGTGACGCGCGGCGCGGGCGCCAGCACGCACCACGAGTACGAGGTGCGCGTGGCGCTGGGCGACTGCCGCTGGCTGCTGCTGCGCCGCTACCGCCGCTTCCGCGACCTCTACCTCACCATGCGCCGCGTCTACGGACCCAAGGTACGACCCGGACGTGGGTGCAGCAATGATGACACCTTATTTTTCGGAAGTCACTAACGGATCTTTACGCATGTTGGAGAAAATAACATGACAAACTAAATGTAGTATGGCGGTAAGGGCCGTTACGTATTAAGACTGTCCTTGTGTAGAGGTATTTTAAGGCTGTAATTTAGAGTGGAATTCGGTCAGTAAGTCAAGATTATATTACAAAATGTCTGTTGCCTCTCCCAGGTGTCGGGCATCCCGTTCCCGGCGCGCACGCTGTGGGCGGGCGAGGGCGTGGCGCGGGCGCGGCGTGCGCAGCTGGAGCAGTTCCTGCGCCGCCTGCTCAACGTGGTCTCCAGCGACGCCAGGTGCCCCTTCCGCCACCCCGACCGGCCCCTCACTAGGGACGCGCTCGTCAGCTTCTCGCCGTTCTTCAGGAAGGTCAGTAACAATTCCTGCGCCGCCTGCTCAGCGTAGACTCATTTTTAGAGGATCTCATTTTTGGATGGAGGAATGTGGAAGGAGGGAAGGTAGGTCTTTGTTCTGGAGTAGGACAACATGGGCTCATAATAATAGGTACACGAGGTTGTCGATATGTGGAATGTGAGCTCCGCTGATAGTCGTACTACAATGGCTCTCGCTTGGAGGTTGGATCAAGGTCCTGATTCAGAACGCAGTAGTCCTCGATACGGCTCGCATTGTGAGGAGGTTCTTTTCTCTGGAGCCCTAACCACCGGTAATTTGGACCCTGCTCCCGACACCAGTGGACCACTATATTGTATGTTAATGTTTATCTTAAAACAAATATGATAAAAAAGAATAATAGTAATCGCGTGTTGTAATCGTGTGGGGTGTCGTGCAGGGCGTGTTCGAGAGCGGCAAGTGCGGCACGGGATGATGCTGGTCCGAGCTCGCCACGTGGCGCGCGCTGGGCGGCGTGCTGCGCGCGCTGCTGGCGGCGCTGGGCGCGCTGCTGGCGGCGCTGGGCGCGGCGGCGGCGCTGGCGCTGCACGCGGCCGCGCTGCTGGCGCTGCTGCTGTACCGCGCCGCGCGCCGCCGCGCACGGTAACACGCGCTGAGGCCCGGCCGAGCCCGCCGGCCCGGACTCCGGACACGAGACTGACAGATAACGTATTATATAACAGGCTGGTATCCGCAACTTCACGTCCTAAGCGCTTATTTTGCGTACGGGTAGAAGATTTCATCATCCAATCTACCCCAGCTCCCCGAGAAAGGCCACTTTGGTGGTGTGACTATCATGTGCCTTTTCGGAACTATGTTGGAGTCGGTTTCCAGTCCAACCGGATGCACCTGAATACCAGTATTTCACATGGAGCGACTGCCTATCAGATCTCCACAACCCAGTTAATACTGGGTAACAATGAAATATTTGTTAAAGTCTAATGTCCGCAACCGGTCCGGTCGGTTTGATCGCACCTTAAAGCTTTACGCGCCTGTTGACAAGGCACATGGGGTTTTAAAAACATCTATCACTCGCATACAGCCCTTAATGCAAGTAGCTTGCATGCCACTGAGCCATAACAACTTGTGTTTGGTCAATGTTACAATGATATGCTTGCTACTTACATGCTTCTATGCAAGTTATAGATTTAAGAACTTAAACTATGTATACACATAGCAAACTTCAAAGTTATTCTCTCCTAAGTATTGATTGAAGTTATAAGATATTTCGAAAAATGGCTCTTGAAACCCTTGTTACTTTGAAAACGTCTTATCTCAAAGTTTCTTCTAGAAAATAAACTTTAAACTTTGCCAAGTGTATACATATTTATGATCGGGCATTTTGTCTCTCTCTATGTGCCTTGTCCTCAGCCGTGTACTGTATACATACTAACCCTGGGGTGTCCTATGTCCTTCTCTGTATATTGTCGAACGCCTCGCAGACTGAAAGTGAACATGTAATTAGAGCCAATGTTTTAACAGTTTTTAGTGTAGGGTAGTTGAACATTTTTATTGTTTAATGCGTGTAAGAGGCATTCTGACTGCTAAATATATCATAAATGTACTGCCCGTACTATACTTAGCGTATTTGTGCAATTATTCGCGCATTAATTTTGTATTTCGTTAATACAAAATGAATTGTGTAACAATGAAAATAAGGTTTATTTTGTATGGTTCTAGTAACGCGAATAGTTTAGTTCCGACTTATCGTAAACGTCTTCCATTGCGCACTTGTTTTTGCTCCAACTCATAGATACGACCAATTGTGTTCATTGTTGAGAGGCCTATTTTTAATATTACCCGAATTATGGCCCGCTAGGTAGTAATCATTGAAAATCGAACGTTTTAGGTTTCATCCCCATTTCGCGTCAGATATCTACCATTTTGGTAGAAATTAGGTTTTTTTGGTAGAAAATATGAGATTGGAAAAAAGGTTGATTTTTTTTATAAATAGCATTGTTTTGGGCAGTATAATATTTTGGATAATAAATGACGAAAAAACGTAATAAAATCTTACAGGGAATATCCTAAGTATAGGAAATGACATTATATGACTGTTATGACGTATGTATGACTGATCATTTTAGTCTGCGAGGCGCCTCTTCAACACGTTTTTTGTGATTGCATATCAATGTGAGCTATCAAATAAAAATAGAGTTGATTTTCACCAAGAAATACTATCTCTAACTTCAATGTTATCTTAGACTTGGTGCAGACCAAAATAGATGATTTCTGTTGCTATGAATAGTGTACTCTACTGTCATTATTATAAAGAACTTTGTATTAACATCGACTCGAGACATCAAACACCTCCAGGCATCTTTGGATAAGCTCGTTTGGAGTTTAGAACACTGCTCATATGGTGTATTATTGAATGTCCTTTGCACTCTGGTCTGACTTGAGCCTAAACTGAAGTACAGTTAGTTAAAAAGTCACTAGATGGCGTGAATTTCAATCCTATTCTTATTCAGGTCGCAAAACATAAGATTTCTGTTTTGACTGTATTTCAAACACTAGTTTTTAAAGTTATTCCATTTTGAAAAGACATTGTTTTATTATTTGAAGATTTAGGTAATGTTTTACTTTCTGATGTGTTTAGTTAAAATTATTTTCAAGTATTAGGTTTGTTTTAATGAAACTATTTAAATGAATTATAGATTTTATTTGATGTATTTTGTTAGACGTTCTGATTGATGACTTGTGCAATAAATACATTGACTTATATACAGGGTGTTACGTCAAACAAAAGACGAACTTTAAGGAACCGCAGTACTCATTAAAATGTACAACTTTTGTTGTGGGACCAACTATGAAATATAAAATTAATAGATAAATAATCAGCTGTCATCAACATGAAAGCTGATTTTTCCTGATTTCAGAATTACACTGTTGTGGTGTTTATTTCCATGAGTACTACACCCACATAAAGGGTGTCTCGTTAAACTTAACACCATGTATACAAAAACAAGTTTTCTTGATATTCGAGAACTTAGTTGGGCTAACCGCCCGTAGTACGCCGGACGTACTGAAGTATAACATTTTTTTGGAAATTAAGAAATTGGTGTCTTCTCTAAAGACTGCCTATCCTGCGTTTGCAAGTAACTTTACAATTAATGCGTTTTTGGAAAAAAAAACCACATAAAGTTCCGTATGCGCCATAACTTAAGTTTTGTAGACTTGAAATCAACTTAATTTCAACTTGCATACAGTTGGTTTTAAACTACACGGTCAAAATGTATGGAACAGCAGTTTTTTTATGCTGGGGGAGTCTAGAATCACGTTCTATGTTTAGGCGCCACCTCTAAGAGAGAGTGTATCGCAGCGATATTACATGCTACACTGTATCTTAGAGCCATCGCTAAATGAAATAGATATATTTAATCACCATGAATTTCTTTCAACTAAACATTTCTGAAAGTAACACATTACAATATTCTTTCTTGTAAGAGGTGAACATGCAAGTTCGGGTCGGCAAAGCCGAGCGGCAAAATTTAACATTTGTCCGGAAAAAAAGCCACTCGGCTTAACTGCAATTGTGTCGAGCAGACGCGAACATGATTCAGGGATGTTAGATGCCGAACGGTACTTGCCAATCGGCACGAGCCGAATGAAAGCTGAATATGTATAGTCAGCCGAATCGGTTGTGCCGACCCGAATAATTGTGTACCCCACATACATCGGTTATGCATATCGTTTTTATAATAGTTGATGATATCTGTATATTGTGCAATGATTAGTTGTTAAGTTTCGTTTCCGTTTCCTTAATTTTAGAGGACATACCCCCATTTTACAGTTAGAGACACCTAACGGGGAACCAGAAGCATAAATATGTCAATAAGGCATAAAATGTCCATGTATTTATGCTTTTGATGACCCATAGAGAAATAATCAGTGAAGCAACTTCGTTGGTCACTAACAATGTAATTTAGCCGAGATATTTAGTTTTTAGAAGTTGATTCACTGATTTATTAAACAGTGGACCAATATATAATATGTACCTATATTTTTAATTTAAGTTTTACCCCGCCTCTTAATCAAAGCGATTAACGTGATCGTTGCGTGTTCGCACGATTGCTTTGGTTAGGATGCGGCCATATTGTGATTATGACCCTCAAAGGAGCGAAAAACCTTTTGTTTTTGACTAAAATTTAATTTTGTACCTGTGAAAGTGGTCCAGACCGAGATACTAAAATTACAGGCTTAACTGAGACGGTTCCTGAGATAGCTGTGCGGTGCGGTGCGGGGGGTGTTCAGTAGAGCTCTCGCGACACATACCCCTCCCGTACCGCGAAGGTACTTTAGACATTGTCGCCAGTTAACTAATGGCTTCTAGAAGTCCCTCTTCAGTTGAAGTTGCTGACTTGTATTTAGGTATTAAAATAGTCCACTATCACCCGGTTTCTGAAAGGCTTAACATGTCTCAGCAAATATAATAACAACCAATCGAATCACTTAGCCTAAAGGGTGCTGCTCACTTATCCGGGTCGGCATGATTAATATAAATAAATGTAGCTAAGTCGCTCAGTCTAGCTCGTATTATGCTGTGCCGTTTCAAACAAGCTTCAGCGATGGTAATTGCCGAACGAAGTTTACCGATCGGCACAAACCGAATACTTCAATACTGCCTAATCTAATGTGCCGACTCGAAAAACAAATTGTTGAATAGCTTTTCAGAAGCCAGGGTTAAAAAGGTGTCTCTATATGTAAGAAAACCTGTATAAAGCACCCAAATTGATTAGTATATTTTTTTACGTGGCGAGTTCTAAAATGAGACCCTTTCCCTGGCACGGGAGGGGCGAAGATATAGATATAATATATTTAGACTTATATAAAATTGTACTGAGCGTATGATTCGTGTAGTTTTTATTTTAGTACGCTTACTAATATGCACAATTTTTTAGTTAATTTTTTTAGGGTTATATTTTATTATTCTGATACGCCTAATTTTGAAAACTGTGCAGGCCTAATTCTGATGTACGCTCGCTGTCAGTTATGTATGACTAAGTATATAAGTATTAAGACTGCTGTTCACCTTGGTAATGATTGCCATGCACCATGTACAATATTTCCATACTATAATTATTTTTTAGGGTATAATATTCTGTTTCCGTACTTTTTTAGTCACTGTTGTCTGCAAAAGTTCCTGATTACTTTCGAAAATCTACGTAAATCTATCATATAACAGTTGGTCGGTCTAGTAGTCACAAACGTTACTGACCTTTTGAACGCCATTGTCACATATACGTGACAACCAAGCGCGTGCCCGTTACGCCAAACGACACTGTGACAAAATGGTAGGTGAAATTGTGGCTTGGTGTTGAGGACACGCGCATGCGTTTATACTCTGGCGTTCAAAAGGTTAAACATGAGGTTCTAGGTTTGATTCCTGAATCTGGCACCTCTGCCTAACCCCTTAGGAAAGACAAGCGTAATGTTATGTTATTACACTTACCTGACGATGAAACACGCCTAAACGCTCAAACTTACCTCTTATCTTTGAACGTCACAAATCACATCGTACTGTCGTAAATAATTTCAACTTGACGGCGATCAAGTTGGAATTAACTAAACACTAAAAAGGACTGTAGTAGTTTATGTGCATATCAATAGGTATATAACGTCCGTTACTGTGTCTACAACTGAGATATAGCCGTAATTGAAACTAACACGCCCATCTTGATTTCTCAGTAAAGTTGTTTACTAAAAGCGCCCTCTGTCAACGTCCTTCGAGCACCAAAAGGTTTGATGCATTTTAAGAAATTTGATAATTCGTTCTAAGTTATTCTCTAGAGGATAAGTATTCAATAGTGCTATTGGTCCGATACTCGTACTGCGTTTCGGATTACAAACATGTAAAAGCTTATAATTTTGTGAAAAACGACTTTAAAACACAAAGTTCAATTTGCGCTACAAGTTCACTAACATTTTTATGAGTTTTGTCAGTAGCACAAGTATTTCTACTAAATAATAAAGTTGATATTCGTGATAACGGAAATAACATCAATTGGGAACAAAGGTTTCAATAGATCATAGAAATATTGCATTTGTGAACACTTCATTAATGAAGAATACCCTAGATCATAGAAATATTGCATTTGTGAACACTTCACTAATGAAAAATTACAACTAATATGTCGGAAAAACATCACGACTCTGTAGAAGCGCGCTGTAGGTGTGGGTAGACTTGTGAGTAGTCGCCTGATGTCACCACTGGCGCGCTTGCGACTCATTTTATGTCCGTACCAATGACCGGATCCGATATATACAACATATTTATTATAATTTTGTCGAAACAATAAATACATTGCGATAATTATATCTGACAATCAGAGAGATCAGGAACCAGAAATGACAGATTTTAAGTCATTTAATCCGAAAGATGTGAGGCCTAAGTGAAACATAACCTATTTCAAACATAATAATATATTCATAGACAATAAATATATAAAATTTTATCTCTGTATAAGGTAGGCCATACAAACCATATATGTATATAAATTATTGCGACTTGGACTACCTATAAGTTTTCATCTCGTATATGTATTTTTCTAATAGAATTCTATATCTTAAATAAATCGATGACCAGTATCAAATTTAATAGATGAAATCTATCCATCAAGTCTGGAATATAAAAGCTATTAAGTAGCACAAAGGCACGCTCATTTTGGGCAAATACAGCTTAGTAGAGTTTTTAAGTCGCCTTTATGTTTTTCAGTCTTACACCGTATTCTGAAAGCCTGCCAACCACTTTTAATTAATAAGCGTTTATTTCAGATAAAAATCCGTAAATTGACTAAGTACAGTAATGACTTAAAACTATGTTAGTAAAACTTATCTAAAACAATATTTATTATGCAAATAGGTTTTTACAAACACTTCTACACGTCGTTTTTATAAAAACTAGATGAGGCCGGTGTTTCGTATCTGACTACTCTGAGAAGAAACAGCCGAAAGAAACGCAGAAGTCATAGTCTCTTTTAAAGTCCAGACATAATTTTGGTACACCTACATGACCACCATGCAGATTAGTGTCTGACATGGTCTTTTGAAGCAAGATCCACCAGATTTGAGTGGACCAGTCAGTGCAAGAATTTGTCAGTCATCGTGTAGCTCGAGGAGCTCAACGACACGACGAACAATACCTAAGAAAGGACATTTGGGTAGGTCGCTCATGGTACTCAAACGGCCAGACCATTAAAAACTGTTTTTGGCCGGGCGCCCATTGGCGTCACGGCATGGCAAGGTATTTCTAGGCGACGAATAAAAATATAACTTATTGTTTGCAAATAAAGTTGAAATTTAAATGTTAACGGTCGTTAGTACAAAAACAATACCGTGGTATGTACTTACGACCGTTAACATTTAAATTTCAACTTTATTTCCATACCATTAAGTTATATTTTTAATCGTCGCTTAAAACTACCTTGCTATGCCGTGCCGCCAATGGGCGCCCGACCTGAAGGTGCCTCTGTGGCGTTACGTTCGGGCTTATTCGGAAACACAAATATTACCGAAGCGCATATCTTTTCTGGGTTAACTATATTTAACAAAATGTTATCACACGTTATTAATAGTTCTATAGTTAAGATAACATTATTTCTAGTTGACCGCAACCTGTGACCCTCTAAAGACAATTTAATTTATTTGTTTAGCTACGGTTGTGATTATTGTTTAAATAGCAAACCATTTAGTTGCTTCTCATTTTAAACTAGCTACTAGTCTTGTAACTTCACAAAAGTCCTTTAGTGTTTATTTTAAAAAGTTGGTTTTTCTCTTCGAACTAATTCTTTGCTATATAGTATTTTTATGACCTTCACAATTTTACTTACCTTATAAATGTTTTTGAAAAGTTGGACAGAACAACAGATAGTACAAACACACACATTTACACACACACACTGTTAACAGACAGATAGTAGTTAACAGATAGTTCGCTAAAAGCAGCCTAAAAGAAAAAAAATTAAAAGGGAAAGTTCTACTAACAAAATTAATTTATATTGTTTAAATATAAACCAGTGAGCCGTTATTTGGTATATAAAAATAAATCTTACTGTTTACTATACACCTCTGAACCTATTAAAAAATCCGTGACTTCTGACTTTGCAATATGCTTGCCCCCAAATTACGTGGGACTTTAACATAACTGGCAAAATGTGGGTGTATTCGGTACACCTCTGCATAACCCTTCGGGCATTACAGGCGTGATGTTATGTTAATTGCTTAGGACTGATAATTTCTTCTATCTCGCGACAGTACCGCTTCTGTGAGCTTTCAAACGTTACAGAAAGCCATTACGCATGCGTACTAAACTATCGTGAATCTAAATTCAAATTTTATTTTTTTGATATAGCTATAAAATACAGGGTGTAAGGGACAGCCCTCCACAGACTGATGGGGTGAATTCAGTATATCATACTTACATAACCGGTACAAGACATTATTTCAGGAACGTTATGGAACTCCAATAAATTTAATTTGTTTTATTTCCTGATAAGCAATGTATCGTTACCGTGGCAAAACGCACTTAGCGAACGGTAAGCGCGACGACGAGTTCGATGAACTCTGTAGCTAGGCAGGAAGTGAACAGCTGATTTCACGTGTCGTTCTTTAGAGTATTTCAACATTCATTGTTGGTTTTCTGATTTTAGCCGTATTATTTAAATAAATGGAGTACCGCTTACAGAGAATGTAATTTTACATTGAAATAAAGGAATAGTAACTGAAAAAAAAAACGATAAAAGAAATATAATTTCTTGAGAAAAATTGAGGTGCTATATGATTCAAAATAAGGAGCTGAATGCACCCTGTCAGTTTGTGGAGGGCTGTCCCTTACACCCTTTCTATTTCCAAATACAGAAAGTATATAATGAATACACAAAGAAATCTAAAATTACCGACCAGTGTCGCCATATAAAGTTGGTTCACAAGTCTCGTTCTGAATTTTGATGCTCGTACTATAAAAAAAAAAACAGTTGTTAAAATTAATTACATGGTATTTATTTAGATAAGTAACAGAGTTTGCTGAAATTGACCTTTTTACTTATAGGTTATATTTTATTCAGTGCAGTCTTTTAAATAACTGTGCATTTTACCAAGTAAACTGAACGCGTTCAAGACAACTTAACCGTGTTCAAGAGCTTTCAAAATTTGCGTTTAGTGTTGTTTGTTTTAGGCTCGAGCACGATTTTTGCTTATAAATGACAAGTGACAGTTGAGTGTAGTAATTTAAAAAAATACTTTATCCCTTAATTTCAAGCCTAATTCAGGTCTGCCTAAGACTTCTTTTCGCTATGAGCGTAACATGCAATTGTTATTTAAGTATTTATTTGACATACGTTATGAAAATAAAAAACCTAAAAAAATCGGCTTGTATGCCAAATCAGAATAGAATATAAAGGCCTTGTAGATAGACCCAATAAATGTTAAAATATTAATAACTATAGCTAGAAATCTTTTAATGTGGACCCCCGCGTTAAATAATAATTGATAATTGCAATTTTCTACACGATTGTGTCCACTGCAGAATGGCGGGGCGTCACTCTTAAAGTAGACCTACCTTAAGTGCATGTTTCTGTGTAGCTGTTGAATAAAAACTAAGCTTTGAAGATAAAATATTATTTTATTTTTAGTACAAATTTCGTTTTTTTTTAAGAATATCTTGTAACTGGACTGCTTTGTTAAAGTGCTTTTTGGTTGATATTGATTAATAATAATTTGGAAGATTTTAATAATTTGAACCATTAGATGTTGTATGTATAAATGAATTTATGAGCCCAACCTGCATTTTAGTCTATTGCAGTTCAAAGAAAAAAATCTCAATAGAATTTGAGTAGTAATTTCTTTATAATATTATTTATCTAAAAAAAACTAATAATATAGGTTGCTGTTTTATTTGATAATACCTACAAATTGTTGGTCGTTTAATTTTAATTATAATTATAATACGATTTACATATTATTACCGGAAATTTTCATTTAATTTGCGAGTTACAGTTAAAATGTAAAAATCATTTATTTATTTGATAGTGATAAGTGAAGAATTTATTAAATAGTAATAATAAAAGAGAGCGTCTATTGATATTTTATTACATCACCATGTATGGCCTCTTAGTTATTAAAAAAAATATCGATGGCATTGGACAGTCTTTCTACATCACTTTATTTATATATATGCAAATATAATAAAGCTGAAGATTTTATTTTATTTTAGCGCGCTGTTCTCTGGGGTCCTCCTAAGGGTCGTAAGCTGATGTTAAATAGCCTAAAACCTTCCTCAATAATTAGGGTATCAAATGAAATTAAGACCGACCGATAGTTGTAGAGATTAGCGCGTCCAAACAAACAAACTCTTCAGCTTTATAATATACAGGGTGTAAGGGACACCGACGCTCAAGCGGTTACCACGTATTCAGTACATCACTCTTAACCCACCACAAAGAAATTTTTCATAAGTCGCCGAGCTAGTTTTCTGATTTTGCCGAAGATGAGAACTAAGTTTGGCAAAAAAATGTTAACATTTGAAGGAGCACAATTTTACAACAAAATACCCTCTTGTATTAAAAGGTTACACTCATTCAATGCATTCAAAACTATTAGCGGAACATTTGATCACAAATCCTAAAATCTGAATTCATTGGATGGGTGTAATAAATTATAATATAATAAGTGCTACCGTGACGTCTGTGACGAACTTTAAATATAAGTTATATTAAGCATTGTTCTCATGTTAGTGACTTTGTGTCTTTTTTGAGAATAAATATCTTTAAACTTAAACCTATAAGTAATTAAAAAAATAATAACAGCTGTTTTTGTGGGGCGGTTCAAAATGATGTACTGAATACGTGGTAACCGTTTGTACGTCGGTGTCCTCTCATAGCTACCTACATACTATTATTACTCTATTTTATTTTCTTTGTCCATTTCCATCGACAAGTATTTTATCGCGCGTAAAGCATGTATTGCAGTTATTGTAAGTTTTCAAATGTCAATGAAACTAACTATATTGTTAATGTATGAGTTAACTGTGTGGCGGCTAACTGTTGTTATTTGAACCTCTTTTTGAAAGTATGGGCGTTTAAAATTGTCACGTTAGATAACTACAGGCTTACTGTTTAGCCCGGACGGAGCCTGCGGCAGGTGCGCGGTTCGGGAGGGGTGTTAAAGAGGGTGCATTCTGAAAGTTATCAACATCGGAAAATCTTGATGAATTTCTTTAATATTATCAAATGAAAATGGACTATCTCTCTGTGTTGCACTTAAATATGAAATTTCAATGTCAATTGAAGTTTAGTTGTAATGGAGTTTTAGGTGTAAAAAAAGCATTTTGGAAGATTTTCAAGTGCTTTTTAGAACCTAAAACAAAATATTCAGTGCCACGGCACTCATTTTACATTAGGTAATATTAAACAAATTCATCAAAACAGCGCTTTGTTTGACAGCTATTTGCGACGTTGTCAACTTTCAGGATGCACACTCTTAACGGCGCAGTGTCAGCACATCCTCTTCTTCACCGCGCTTCTACCTCAGGTACCGCATCATATAAGCGGTAGGGCTGTATAACAAATATGTTATACCTTCACTTAGTACCTACATACTCCTTTTTGAGCACCCACATTACACCTAGGGATAAATGCAAGAGAATACTGTTGAGTTTACCGCAAATTAATTATGTTCTCTCTTTCAATATTAACAGTAGGCCGTCATACCAATATAAATGGTGTTGTTGCATAAATGCGCGTATTTTAATCTTAGCAAATTAATTGCATATTATCAAATTGAGAGAATTAATGAAACCAGAATGTTTACCAGCATAATGTAATGTAACAAATAAATTAGTTTTGTTAAGGATGAACAATAAAACGGGAATGTTTTACAATATGTTGTTTTATTTATTTAACATTAACAATAGTATGAGCTTCGTTTATGATTTAGTATACAAATATATGTTTTTTGGAAAAAAACCACTTAATAACTCATAGAACTTGTAAAAAAAATAACTTAATAAAACAAGAGTTGGTATTCGTTCAAGAGACAATAAAACAAATTGTAAATAGAACTTGAACAGGCTTTAGGTTTTACCTAAAATTCTTGTTTTTAAAAACCTAAAAAACATCTATAAATTAAAGCTACTATAATATAAAACGATCTAACATTTGGAACAGCAAACAGTTATACAGTCAAGTCGTTGCGTTCTCTGCGCTCCGCGGATACCTAAAATTGTGTTCTTTATGTTACATGTTCTGTCATAAAGTTAGAATAGTTATACCTGCGCAGACCGTCACTCGCAGCTAACTTCTGAACCGCTATAAAGTTTGAACAGAACTATACTTGGATTCAGGGGCAGTACAACACATGTTTAACCTTTTGACCACCATAAAAGCACGCGCGTGCCCTCCACGCCAAGCCACAATTTCACCTACCACTTTGTCACATATTTGTGTCGTTTGGCGTACAGGGTATGCGACTATAGCGGTCAAATAGTTAAGAGAGTGCGTTCTGAAAGTTGGGAGTAAAGAAGGTCTTAAGACCCTCTTTCATCATTGTTCCGTTGTGAAAAAGGGATAATACTATCCGCACTGTATAGCTCCATCTCTCTCACACTGGATCAATGATGGCTTTAACACTTTATAGTAAAGTATGCCTGTGGTAACTAAATAAACAACTTTAACTTACTTTAAAAGAGGAAGTGTCGCGGCTATGCAAACTATTTAAATAATGCTTAAACCAGACACACACTTATTCACAGAAATACTATTCAAAATGAATAGACTAAATTTAAAGAATATTATTTTATACGAAGTTTATTTATCTCAAGTTGCTTAGGCGTGTTAAACACTATCCGGATCAGCCCGAGTCGGCATTCAATTTTACCGTTCGGCATGTGCCGAATCCGGCCGACCCGTACACTTATGTAGCACCCATTAAATTTACTGACATTAATAAACTGTATAGTACGCGTATCATCTTAAAATCTCGTCCAAATTAAAATTAGCGTAACAAGAAAACTCGTTCGCCAAATTATTTCTATGCTGAGGTCGGAACTCACACAGGTTGAGACCCAGAAGTTCTTTTACATTGTCTTTCATGATAGCTCCAGTACACACGACTATTTTGTCTTTAGCCAAGAGTTTGATCGTCTGCGAAGTCTTGGAGATGCACTCTTCAGAGAGAAAGGGCGGGTCAGCTACTACCAGGTCATAGGAGCCCAAGGCTTCGGGGGGCAGCTTCTCAGGACTATTGTAGTCGTAGAACACGAAGTCAGGAGCGTGGACTTCGAAACGACGGTCGTATTCCAGGAGAGTTACTGCAAATAATGTGTATAGGTGTCAGTGCAGCTCGTTTAGCGCAAGCCGTAAGTAGAGGAAGAGACTTGTTCGACGCGACACATTACATTCTACAGTATTTTTGTTGAACAACGAAGCCGACCCGAAGCAATTACTACACATTCAGCTTTCATTCGCTTCGTGCCGATCGGTAAACTAAGTTCAACTTCTACCATTGCTAAGGCTGATCGCACATCTGACGGAAGCTGCGTCGGGCGTACCGTCGTCGTTAGTATTGATGTACTAACGTACTATCGGTTACATAATTATGTGTGTAAGGTTAGATGTTTTACTATATATACGTGACGCGACTGGCATCTTCAGATTTGCGATCAGCCAACATCATGTTCGTCTAGGCACAATTAGATCCGAGTCGAGCGGCTTTTGCTACCCCTAACTGGGCCGTATGACGAGCCAAACATTGTCAAGCGGCAAATACATATTTTTAATAGTATTAGTAATTGTTAAGTCAACTTGATATAAATGAGCGCAGAAAAGATATTTGTTTAAGAAGAAAAAACTGGTGTAATATACCTGTAGCTCTATCCGCAAGCTGCCTCTTGACGGGCACGAACAGTGTGGGACAGGAGATGAGCGCCACCCTCCCCCCCGCGCCCACCTCCCTGTCTGCGACCTTCACAAGAGCTTGCACCGTCGCCTCATCGTACCAGAACTGACTCAGTTGCTGGAACAAGCATTATACATTGATACAAAAACAGGGTAGTGGACACACAAACCAATTAACATACTTTTGCTGCTGAGCTGTCAAAGCGCGGTTCCCCTTCAATTCATTAGGGTAGATGACCAAAAAAATCTAATTAGTCCGTCAGATAGATTTAAAAAAATATTGGATACGTATTTTTAACTGACAGACTAAATATTATCATATTTTATTAACCCAGGAAATATCCCCATAGCCACATGGTGTTTATCACTTTTGTCCTGGAAACTCCTTCTTTAATGCCTTTTAATGGCTTATTCATTCTGTTATGGTCTGTCAATAATCATTGTAGATATATAAATCCTTAGCTACGGAGCTAACTCCCAATCTGAGCAATGACATCAGGCAATTTTGAAATATAAAAATGCAACGACATTAACAGATTGGGAACACATTTACAGAATTTTAATAATTAAAATCAGCAATACAACTCTTTAAGTGCATTTAATGCCATTGAAAGACGTATTTCAGGGAAATGTCATTCAATGGGAATTAATGTACTTAATAATTATAACTCTGTAAAGCCATATTTGTTACAGCCACAAATCAATATTTTTTTATTCAACATACAACCTGACATTGACTTGTAAATTGCAAAAAACTTAAGAAAATTTTAATATTTGTGGCCTACCATAGTGCTTCCCCTTAAATGATTTTGACTTTGACCTAGCAAATTATCAAAATGGTCATCACTACTGGTAGGTACTTATAATATCTCACCTCAAAAAGATTGAGCTTTATTTTTTAATGTAATATTTATACTAAGTAGTATGATTTTTTTTTTAATGTGGTTTCATGTTTAAATAGAGTGAAATCTTTTTTACTTACCCAATTTTCATCAAACAATATATTTTCTTTGATTTTATTATCAGCTTGCAGCTTGTCCAGGATCTCCTGCCTCTTCTGTTGCTCCAGATAGAACTCTTGGAGGGCTGCAAATGTCTCCACAGACAGGGATGGCGCATTGTCATCATCATCCATGATCTCTGGTGGTTCTCTGTAATTAAGAGATTTAAAAAACTATAAAGAGGTTATCAGAAGATATGCCATATAAAAAATGTGATTTCATAATTGCATAAGTTTGATACTGTTACACTTGTGCCGACAGCAACCAGTTGGCTCTTGCAAGTAGATTGTATTGTTAGTATTTTCATATTTAATTAATATACAACCATTTTATTTGGTAAACAAATTATGGCCTAGGGGGATATAACACTATCATAGTATATCTAGGATCAAATATTTTATCTTATCCAGGGTGTTGTAAGGGAATGTATACAAAGTAAAATAATTATATTGCAACTCAAAAATGAGCCATAAATCATACAAACATTAGGTACCTACAGACAAGGGCACTAGGGTACCTACAAAGCTTGATTCAGGTACATATTTATTAATATCTCTTAATTACAAACCATAATTAAATTTGTAAGATTCCATATTTTTATAGCATATTTAGGTTGGTGCTAGGTCTTGTTTATGGATTGGTCTTGAATAGTTAGTGGTTATAATATACTAATATTAAGTTATACAAAATATTAAGTACTTAGAACATTTCTGTAGGTGTTTCATTCAAAAATCATTGATAAGTAATGATGTTTTGACATTTCATAATACACATAGTATTATGAAATGTTTTGAATAATATTACAGCACTAGTCATCTGCTAATGTCATAATGCTGTAATGAATAGTATTTTTACAATCTCTTAGGAAGAATGCATATTATCTAATCAACCTACATACTTTTAATGTCGTAATTAGTTAGATCATACTAAAACAGAGGCGATCTACTGTTCGGCCTGCTCTAAACATGTGTGTGACAGCTATAAATAGGTTAGTTTGCGCTCGTCGCCGCGGCAAACAATATGTATCAAAAAATTACCAGATAAAAATCACAAATACTGTGCCAGTGTGAAGTATAACTCCAGAAATGGATACAGTTTAGTTTGTAAGTACCATTTGTTCCTATAGAATTATTTATAATTACGGGATTGTGGGAAATAGTTGTAGAAAACAACAAATAAAATCTAAATTCTAACCTCGAACCAAGTTTTTGACGTTAGATAAGTGCCAAAGTTGAAGTTGTCAAGTCAATGCACAATGTCATTAGGACAGTATTGAAGGAAGATTGCCAGCTCAAACTAAAAAAATCTTAATAATTTCTCGTTTCTAGGTAAAAAATGGAATCGGAAAACCTACAAGTATTACGTTTACACGAAAACCCTCAATATTTGAAACCATGTTGCGAGCTAATCAACGATGAGTGGCCACGCAGTGAGACAGCCCGGATGATGTCACTCCAAGCATCGTGCAACCATCTGCCAACCAGTTTAATTCTCATCAACGACATGAAGCACCTCCTGGGACATTGTAAATTAACTTCAATACCCAGCATACCAGAAAGTTGTTTTATAGAAACTGTAGTTATAAGTAAAGCAATGCGAGGTAAAAAACTAGGTAGTTACCTTATGAGGCAAGTTGAAGAATATTGTAAGAATGTATTAAAGTTAAGAATGGTTCATTTATCAACGAAAGGACAGGAAAACTTCTATTCTAAACTGGGATACGAAGTTTGCGCGCCAGTATCTATCTATGGTACCCGTAGTTTTATTAGTGAGCCTACAGATGTTAGCAGTAAGATTCAAAATCCAGTGCCAGTAAATAGTAATTCTTTATTAGGACCGCCACCGCCGCCGCCCCCACCGATGCCTAAACCAGAGAGTTTGGTAAACAATAACACATTGAAGTCGACAAAGACTTTCATGTACAAATATTTGTAAATTATAGTTAATTTAGTAAACATGCGTTGCGTTTTATTTTAAAACATTTTCTATTTTAAGGTTACAACCAATGGTTATACCGGAAAGTGTGCCAAAGAAAAGATTAGTGTAACATCAATTTCTAATCTACTACAAACTGTTGATAATAATTATGTTATCAAGATTATTTTTACCGCGTTTTGAGTTAGTGATTAGTGACCAGCTTGTCATACAATATGGCGGACCGTAGGCCCAGAAATAGCAATGCTGCAACGTATCGTTCGAAGCAAACGAAGAGGGAAACAGTAACAGCTGTGTACATAAAGCATCAAACAAGCTCATCGACCAGCAGAGCAGTAAGCGGTGAGCCGTTTTAACATCATACTACATTATTTTATATTCGTAACCGAGTTGTAGATGTCAGTTATGTCAGTCGCTCTACATATGTAAAATACCTACTCGTATTCAACTGCATCTGGGGCTGCAGTCTCGACATAGATAGCGACAAAAATCGGTCGTTAAGTCATAACGATGTCAAATTTCTTTAATAGATTTTCAACTTTATTTCAAAACCTTAAGGTTAAAAATCTATTAAAGAAATTTGACATCGTTATGACTTAACGACCGATTTTTGTCGCTATCTATGTCGAGACTGCAGCCCCTGGTTAGACTGGAAGCCGATTAGCCGACCCTAACATAGTTGGGAAAGGCTAGGCAGATACTTAGAAAATTTATAGCAAAACTAAGGGTGAAATCACATTTCCACTCGCGGATCAACTTTCTTGCATCTTTTGACCTTTCTGTCAGTCACTTAGAGTGAAAGCGTCAGAATAGCCCGCGAAATTCAAATTTTCTTACGTATTTACAATTTGCAGGTTAGTGCCGCGTTGTATGTTGATTCAAATATGATTTGCGATCAATCCTATCGATCGATTGCGTGCCGTGATCAAATCTTCATCTTTTTTTACCTCTTTGTTTACTTACCCAACATTTTCTTAATTTCAGCCACGGCAACATCTCGGAATAAGGCCCCAGCTCAAAAGAAAACGGTGAGCCGAGTAACAAAACCTCAGCAAAGAAAACAACTTGAAAACAAACTTAATTTACAAACTAAGAAAGTGAATCAGATTAAGAAGCAGATTAACCAGCTAGATGCGGCAAAAAAGCCTAAACAGCCGAAAAAGAAGCAAGCACAAGTGCAAAATAAACAGCGACCAATAGTGGACCGGAGAATTATAATCCAAGATAGAATTTATTAATAATAGTTCTAGTTTTAATCCTAACTATGAAAATACTTATGAGGCTTCAAACGAAAACTACTTAGTTAGGGTTAGTTTTAAATGACACTGACAGCGATCAACTATATACGGCGTTTTAGAGCTGTCAGAGTGTGTAATCAATTACAAAAGTTAACATTTTTATTGTGAACAGTGAACATTGCCGCATTCTGTAACCCTATGATGACAGTCGTAACATGGCAAAAATAGGTAAATAAATTATCCCATAGCTCTTGAACGCTGTTTAGATGTGCTGATTGCTGTATCATTGGTGAAATCTAATACAAGTTAATGTACATAAAAAAAGTGAGTGTTGTGTGTTTTTTTTAAGTATTACCCAGTCCCTAGTCTTGTCAGATAGGCAGTCGCTCCAATTGATACAAATTCAAAAATCAAAAAGTGGTGTTCAGCTTCATCCGGTTAGACAGAAGCCGACACCAACATAGTCGGCAAAAGGCAGGCAGATGATGATAACAAAACGCCTGTAATCTCTGGAGGGTTAGGCAAAGGTAGCTGTAGTAGTAGATGCGCTAGATGGCGCTGAAGTCAACATTTTTAGTTTACTTTGTTTTATATGTAATTGGAACATTAATAAGCCGTAAAAGTAGTTTGAGCGCGACTCGACATTACAGTTCATTGAACTTGATCATAACATTTCCTCAAAATCTACCCAAATCGACATAATCCCAGAATAATACCTGTATTTTTCTTACGGATGGGAAATCATCTAATGACCCTCCCGACTCTGGGCGGAACGGAAGGGAGTGTCAGACTTGTACCGACTAAAACCCATCCATGTTCCTTCTTTACCCTTTGTGTTCCAGGGCCACCGTATCTCTTTCGAACAGTCCCGCAGCCCTGGCAGGCATCGGCCCATGCGGACCCCTACGTGGTTGCCGACATCTCTTTGAGACGCGCGTGGAAAACGAACGCGCCGTCGACAGGACCTGTCGTCATAAGACGGCCGGACGCCGAGTTAGCCTATAACTCGCCGTCCACAGGCCCGCTCCTACGATGGCCGGGAGCCACCACGTGACCCCCAACGCCCAGGGCGTCTCTCGCGGCGGCTGGGACGTGAGGCTCTTTCCCTCTCACATCCCACCACCTCCTTCACTAGCATGACTGCTTCGCAGAAGGACGGCTTCCCATTCCCTCTCGCTCCGGACCATGGTTTGAACCAGGGCCGGACGTGAGAGATCGCCGCCGCCAATCGCCGCTACGAGGACACTGCGGTGCCCCGCCCAAGCGGGGCAGACCTCCACGGTGTGCTCCACCGTGTCCTCCGGACGATCCTCGCAGTGGAAACACCCAGGCGTTTCCTCCCGCCCGATTCTGTGCAGGAACCTCCCGAAACAACCATGTCCGGTAAGGACCAGCATCAGGCGGTAGGTGAGGGTGTCGTGGCGCCTCTCTAGCCACTCCTCAAAGAGGGTACTTAACGCCACCAGGGTGGCGTGCCCTGCACGGGGTTACGACAGTCGCTCTCTCCATGTCGCCATGAGATCACGCCGGAGGGCTGTCCGCTGAGCGGCGATTTGCCGCGGCAGCAGAGTTTCCCTCCGACGTAGTGCCTCCGCGCGCCATTCATGCAGGCGCGCGAGGACTATCGCCTCCAGGTACCATGGCGGTAATCCGGCAAGGAGGCTAGCCGCCTCGCCGGAGATCGTGCGGTAGCCCTGAATTAGCCTTATGGCTATCGTGCGGTACCTTTTGGGGCGCGTTCAGGTAGTGGGCGGCTTGACACCTCAAAGAACGCGCCCACACCGGGGCCCCGTAAAGGGCCATGGACCGCACGACCCCCGCGTAGAGCCTCCGGCAGGAGGCGTTTGGACCCCTCAGGTTGGGCAAGAGCCGCTTGAAGGCAGACCCTGTCCGTTCCAGTTTGGCTGCCAAACGTCTGAAATGCTCCACGAAGTTCCACCGGCTGTCGAGGAAGAGTCCTAGGTACTTCAACGTCGACCCGACGCCGATGGAAACCCCTCCTGATAATATCTGTCATTGAATTCAATATCCTTTACACACACCGACACACAGATGTGGTTGAGTATTCGTTTCAAGGACGGACCACTAGATGGCGCGTATTTAAAATAGTACAAGTTCATATAAGTGGGGAAACTGTTATTGCATTCGAGGCGGAATTAACACCCAAGCTGCAGGCGAAGGTGTTAATTAAAAAAATATGGAGCCGAGAACCGAGAACCGAGAGAGCCGAGGGTTGCCAGCGAAATAAGGTTTTTTACAATTTGCCGATCAGTGTCAGGCTATATGTTGAACAAAATATGATTTGTTGCCATAATACGTAATGTATGTGCTAATATGTATGTTATTGGCTTCCCTTACAAAATACCTATCAAAGATATCATCATCTGCCTAGCCTTTCCCCGACTATGTTGGGGTCGGCTTCCAGTCTAACGGATGCAGCTGAATACCAGTATTTTACATGGAGCGACTGCCTATCTGACCTCCACAATCCAGTTAGTACTGGGTAATACGATACCCCTTGGTAAGACTGGTTGTCAGACTTTTTGGGCCACTGACTACCTGTAACGACTGTCAAAGATCTACAGATGACAGCCGGAACCAATGGCTTAACGTGCTTTCCGAGGTACGGAGGAAACTCGGTATGTAATGGGTGGTCACCCATCTACAGACCAACCTAGGAAAGCACGGCTTAACCTAAAGATCGACCCGAGCAGCTGTTATTATTTAGCCACGAGCTCCTCAAAGACATAAATGTATGTCGGATCTGTCAGGATTTACTCAGTTAGGCTCGTACTTCATGTGGGCAGACGATGTGTTTCGTACAATGAAAATACACTAGATGCGATACACTGTTTATAATAAACTAACAAATTACTTGACATTACAACTTAACAAAATAACACGGGGCACAATGAATCGGGTACAGTTCCAAGACGTCTCAACTCCTGTGCGATCAGACATTTACTGTCGTCCTCGCCTCCGAGCTGTAACATCAAGGCTCTGTAGAAGTCACGCTGTGGTGGGGGTAGACTTGCAAGTAGGTCGCGTGACGTCACCAGCGGACTTGCGACTCATTTTATGTCCGTACTAATGGCCAGATCCGACATGTAAATAAATATAACTAAAGAAGATTAACAGCGGTAGTAAAATAAGATTTATGAGTATTCATGACTAATTCATAAGAATCTAATTTATGCAAAGAAACGATGTTAGATTTATAAGCCTAATTAATGATGCTAGATTATCTGCTTTTTGATTAAATTCATATCGGCTTGTTACGATTTACATCGTAAATACTAATAAGTTTTAGATACGTAACATGTGACGTCATTTCACGGTTCTTCCCCTGAACTGAAAAGAGAAATTAACCCGACAATAGAAATGTCAGATGGACTGAAGAAATAACATTACGAATACATGACGCCTGTAATCCCAAAGGTTTAAGTAGATGTGTATGTACCCATTAGTACACCCACATGTCGCCAGTTATGTTTTGAAGTCTCATATAATAGGGGCGAGTCTAGTGGTCGCAAGCGTGACTGCTCAGCATGACAATGTGGTCCTGGGTTCGATTCCCAGGTCGGGCAAAGTGTTATTGGGTTGTTCAATCAAGAAGTTCTCAGTAGCTGCACGTAGACTAGATTTGTGTCCGGTTTGTTATTGGCAATGTCGTTCAACTGTTTTGGTGGTTCTGACTTTCAGAAGTAACAGTGGCTTGGGAAAAATGTGGCGGGCTTATTGCCCCGGATAAAAAAGGTTGCTAAGCAGCAGTAGACCGCCAATCCAGTAACTACTAGATTGGAACTCTCTGGATCCAGTGCAATCCAGTGACGGTCTAGTTAGATTATTTCAGTTACAATCCAGCGGTGGATTGCACTGCGCTGGAATGCCACTGAAATAATGTGAACCTAGCATTATGTTGGTTACCTTAGTTCTACTGATCATCTTATTCTCTCTGTTAAGATCACGTAAGGAATCTCCTATCCCATAGCCCATCATAGCCCATTCTATACCACTTGAAACGACTTTATAGGGCCTTTCTTAATCTTCAATAGCACTAAGGGGTGCTTAAAGTGTTTCCATTGACGTATATCTGTATGTATGAAAAGATAAAGATATTAATCTTAAGAATGCAATGTCTGCTTGTAAATCGATGATACCACAGTGTCGAAGCTTGTACAGTGTTGCTTAGACGTGTTTTTTGCGGTCATTAGCTAATTACATTGTTATCTATTGTGCACCTACCTGGATCGGCCGCTCGGCCGAACCATCGGTTATCGCTTTCGCGAATCTACACTTTACGCGTAATGAATACGGACGAGAATCATAATGAATTTATCAACCCTATTATAATGGACGACGAAGAAATTATGCATTCAGAAGACTTAACACAATTATTTGAAATGGAGGATAATGAGTGGTCGAAAGACAGATCGCGACCTACGAAAAGAGGGAGAGAAGATGATGAATGGACTGATGTTAGAAGTACAAAACACAGGACGAGAGAAGTAAGAGAGATTACGGAATTGAATGTTACTTGTTAAGATAAAATTCCTAAATAATTCGCCCTAGCAAAATTATTTAAGGAACAAGAAATAATAAATATTACCAAAGTGAAACATATAAACCCGTACAAAATTATTATCGAACTTAATAACGCTGACAGTGCGGAGAAAGTAGCCAACTCAGATTTTAGTGGTTTAGGATGGCGATTTCAGCGGCCTTTTGAAGTTGGATTATCTTATGGAGTCATTAAAAATATCGACTTAGACATTTCAGAGGACGAATTACTTACATGTTTATCAAGTACATTTAAGGTCGTGAATGTAAAACGCCTACAACGAAGAGACAGAGAAGCAGCCACATGGACCGATAGCGAGACATGGAGAATAATATTTGAAGGACCATCATTGCCTCCTTATGTACTTCTATATGAAATGAGAGTTTTGGTAGAACCTTATGTTTTTCCTGTTACGCAATGTCCCAGGTGTTGGAGGTATGGTCACTCACTTAGAATGTGTTCGACAATTAAAGTTATATGTCCGAAATGCGCAGGTAAACACAATGCTGACAACTGTGAAACCGGTTCTCTGAAGTATGTTAATTGCTCAAAGAATCACATGGCATTAGACAAAACTTGCCCTGTATACATTAAGGAAAAACAAATACGCAGTTTAATGAGTGAGTTTAATATTTCATATAGAAAAGCCTTGGATATTTATGTACCTCCTCCTGCAACTCCCTATGAGGCAGATGTCAACCCGCAGACACTCACACCGTCCCATGAGGGACACGCAGTTACGCAAGCACCTACTATGACCTCAACTACACCTGTGTTACATCCGAAAACTACCTACGCCCAAAAAACAGCACAACCTGTACCAACTAAAGAACCTATATCCACCCAAAGACATAATGTACCACAGACGAAAAAGGAAGAAGAAACAATTAAGAAAAATAATAAGAAAAAACGGCAGGAACAACCACCTCAATCCGAAACTTCCCATACCTGGGAATGTGATACGGACAGCCAAGAGGATACGTGCAGGGGAGATGCCATTGAAGGCAACACACACGACGATTCGGAAGACGATAATTCATTCGGATGTCTGGTAGATAAAATTAAAAATATTTTATTTGTAAGGAATGACACTTTTAAAGACAAAATTATATCTGTTGTTCAGATTTGCGTGGAGTGGGCAATATCTTATTTCTTAAAGAAGGTAATACCTAAGATTTGTAGTTCCTTTAAAAATTATTTCCCTATATAATGAATACTGTTAATAAAATAAATATTTTACAATGGAACTCTCAAAGTGTGTTACCCAAAAGGATAGATTTAGAACAAATCTTGTTTTTAGAAAAGTTCACATTACCGCCCTGTGCGAAATGTGGCTGAACTCTGACTGTAACTTCAATTTAAAAGATTATAACGTGTTTCGTTGCGACAGATCAGATTCATACGGAGGAGTTGCAATTCTGACTCATAAATCCATCAAGGCACAACAATGTCGCAGTTCCATTACAAATCCGGGTATTGAGATAGTTCACGTTAAAATTTTTAATTGTAGTTTCATTGAAAATGTTGTTTCAATTTATTGCCCACCTAACGTACGCACTACGCAAAATGATTGGGAATCGTAACTAATGAATCCCTAGGCAGTGACCACATGATAATCAAACTGAAGACGTCAGATAGTTATGTTCCACGCATCGTAAAGAAAAGAAATTTCACAAAAGCTGACTGGACGGCTTACCGTAACTTTATTCAAGACGCATTAGCTGAGTATACTTTGCCTGTTAATCCCCAAGAAGCGTATAATTTTTTTTTACATATAATCAACAGTGCAGCAGATGTAAGCATTCCTTATTTCAAATTTAGCCAAAACCCCTGCAATAAATTTAAACCAAAGACATATTGGTCTCCGATGTTGTCTAAAGCGGTGGCGGAAAGACGATTAGCTTTAACGTGTTTTAGAAAAAACCCAACTCCAGATAATTTAGAAGTGTTACGGGACAAAACTCGTGAAGCTCAAAGATTAACTAGAAGTGCTAGTAAAAAAGGATTCCGTAAGTTCTGTTCTTCAGTAGATGAGGTCACCTCGGCTAGTGATATGCGGCGACACATACGCTGGTTGAGGGGATACCGTTCAGCTGGACTCCATGTGGACGAGACGTTGGTTGAACAAGTTCTTATTAATTTAGCTCCTGATTTTACATGCCCCCCACTACCTACCTTTTGCTCTTTAAATCATAAAATGGAAGTAGATATAACAAGACCGGAGTTTGACAAATGTGTGAAATCTAAGGATACTGCATCGGGCTACGATTATATTTCCTTTTCGATGATTAAAAATCTCCCCGACGTTGCTAAAAATATCTTGCTACATCTTTATAATTTGTTTTTTTCGTTAAATTTTGTTCCTGAACAATGGCGGCAAGTCCGCATAGTACCAATCCCCAAACGACCTGGTTTGGCCGTAGCGGATGTCATATCTGCATTACTGGTGTTTCTTTTTAGAAATCTAAGCAATTCCGGGCGACCAGTTTCTTTTGTACTATTTTCACTGGACGTGGCTATTTCTTCTGCGCTTTGAGATATGTTTCGGATCCGGAAAATATTATTTATTTCTGCCTTTACAGCATCTTTAGCAGCCAATTTATTTTGCAATTATCTAAAGCTGTTTCTAAAAACAGGATGCAGTATAGTAGAAATTCAACAAACAGTTCGAGTATTCCAATAAGCGATCATTCATACAGTTTTTCAAAGTTTGTAAAAATATTTCACCTACTGCTGTAGAAATTCTGGGACCCAAATTTTGAATGTTATCGAATAGCCCGTAAATAATAGGTATAATCAAACTAGAGGTTGGATATTGGTCTCCGCTTATCATTTGATTTGCTTACTTATTTACTTATCCAGCAAAAACACCATATCTTGTAATATTTTTTCTTCTTCTGGGCTAATTATTTGAGGTGCTTGAGGCGGATTTCTTTGGGCAGCAGTTATACTATCAATTAACTTTAAAATTATTTTTATCTTAAAATAGAGGCTATTCCAACGAGATGGAACTTCCTGTAGTAATTGTAAAGGTTTTGGCCACTTTGTTGCTAGTGAAATGAATCACATAAACGGACAAGACCGCTTTTAAATAATGACTGAAATAATTAATCTAATTCAAAAGAAACAAGTTGGTAAATAATTTTCATGAATGTTAAATAATTATAAAAAAATGATTGTTGAATGTGTCTTTTATTTGTGTAAATTTATTATATAAAAAATAAAAAGCGACGATCACCGGAGATCAATCGGTTAATAACCGATTATTTCAATCGAGTACTTTTACCGCTAAATCACCGGTTATTCTCCGGTACTCACTGCTCCGGTGCAAACCTCTAGCTGCAGTCTGAGCGGAACGCGTTGGAGGTCGGACGTGTGCCAATTTTTCGAACCCGCCACCCCACCCCCGCTAAGTTCTGTTACGAGCTGAGCCAAAAATAGTTTGTAAAAAATAATACTTAGTAAACACGGAGCCTAGGTTTATTTGAAATGTCATTTGTTCACAAAAGTACAGTTGGTACCTAATAGGGAACGTAGTCAGAAGGTAGAAGATAAGAGTTACGCATTAGAAAGAGAGGCAGCTTCTAGGAGAATATAACTGTAGGTAATTAGCGCTGCGCGGCCTGAATTGAACATTATTGTGTCGTTGCAAAAGTCGCTATTTATGAATTCGCAATATTATTTATAAATTTCGATAACTTTGGAATGGGCAACTACAGTACTTTCACAGTTATTATGCCTTTTGAATGGGACTGTAGCTTCATTTTATTATCTTTTTTTCGACAATTCAAAACTGCCTGGCCTACTAAAATCAAAACATTTATTCCACTAATTTTTTTTTGTAAGGAGTTCTAAAAAAGTTAGGTAAAAGTTAGTATGTAGGGAGCCCGGTAGGTAAGCCGAAGATTATCGAGTTCGACATGGGCAGAAAAAGAAAGTATGTAGGGGAGAACGAGATAGAATGAGTAATGGTCGTGGTCGATATCGTATTTTGTACGCACGACGGCCGATCAAGCTGTACAAAACCAGTTTATGCCGATCTCTCATTGTATAGAAAATCTATACAAAGCGAGGCCAATTTATACTGGAAATGACAGCTTCATGTGCCGCCGTGTGTACCTACTAGTTTTTTTTTATTTTGTTGACTTATTTACATATTAAAGATAAAATCACTTTAATTTTTTTTATATTACTTCCTCTGGATTTTATGCTTTACTTTTTTTCGGTTTTTTCGTCATGGGTGTCATTTCCAAGGTTTTCGAGGTCGCTGATAACGAAAATTAAGTCAAAATGAAAATCCAAGATGGCGCCGACAAAAATTTTTGGTTTTGTCGTCATGGCTGTCATTTTCGTGCTTTTCAGGGTCGTTTCGTTATCAGAATTTTCGTTATCAGCGACCCCGTAAAGCACGAAAATGACACCCATGACGACAAAGCTGAAAATTTTAATTGGCGCCATCTTGAATTTTAATTTTGACCTAATTTTCGTTATCAGCGACCCCGAAAACCATGAAAATGACACCCATGACGAAAAATCCAAAAATTTTCGTCGGCGCCATCTTGGATTTTCTTTTTGATCTAATTTTCGTTATTAGCGACCCCGAAAACCATGAAAATGACACCCATGACGACAAAGCTGAAAATTTTTATTGGCGCCATCTTGAATTTTAATTTTGACCTAATTTTCGTTATTAGCGACCCCGAAAACCATGAAAATGACACCCATGACGAAAAAACAGAAAATTTTCGTCGGCAGCATCATGGATTTTCATTTTGTACTAATTTTCGTTATCAGCGACCCCGAAAACCACGAAAATGACACCCATGACGACAAAGCTAAAATTTTCATTGGCGCCATCTTGAATTTTAATTTTGACCAAATTTTCGTTATCAGCGACCACGAAAACCATGAAAATGACACCCATGACAAAAATACCGAAAATTTTCGTCGGCGCCAGCTTGGATTTTCATTTTGACCTCAGTTTCGTTATCAGCGACCCCAAAAACCACGAAAATGACACTCATGAAGAAAAAATCGAAAATTTTCGTCGCCGCCATCTTGGATTTTCATTTTGGCCTAATTTTAGTCAAAAACCACGAAAACGAAACCCATGACCACAAAACCGAAAAAAAAGTAAAGCATAATTTTTTTAAAACCGAATGGCGTGTGGCGTGTAGTTTTGAATCATACCCGTATTCATGATCTTAGTGTCAGTCAGATTTTAAATTCACCTTATTCACAAAAATAAATAAGTATACCTTCTTATTTTTAATTATATCTACTTATTTTAATTGTTAGTAATTAGGTTCACGTTCATAGAATACGTAGGTTCCTAATCTATCTATAACCAATACTTTCTATAAAAATAAAACAAAGTTAACATATATATCAATTCAAGTTGTTTTACTGCATCGCTCTACCCTGTAACGCAACTTAGTACCTATCCGAGTTCATGAACTCATGACCAGTGCGCTAAGCGCCCGCGTTTTCGCGCCGCGTAATTTGTTACGTATCGCCTTTCCGTGCGGGGGCTGGGGTAAGCGATTGATGCATACGGCGCTCGGGGTAACCTCGCCTTAAAACCACATCGATTCACGTGATGGAGACCGAGTTATGCCTGCAACCATTATACCTACGTCGACGCTTCTTGGCTAGCAAATTCTGGCTTTGCAGGCAAATACCGGAGGTATCAATTTACTATCCGAACTATCTACATTTTTAATATTTTATACGCAAACCCTGCGTAGGGAACATAGCTGTTTTTGACATGGAAAGAAAAATTCGAGTGCGAGCAGGGTTTGAACCTGCGACCTTCCGATTCAGTACACCGGATGTCTTAACCAACTAGACCATCGCACCCCGCTCACAGATCTTGAAATTTTCGTTCCATTAATAACGTCTTACGGTGACGTTAGCGCCATCTATTTAAGAAAGTATCGAACTAACCTAAACCAACACGTTGACATTGCAGTCAAATCAATGTTGTATAGAAGTCGCCATACCAAACTAACTAACTAACTAACTGTAGATGGCGCTAACGTCACCGTAAGACGTTATTAATGGAACGAAAATTTCGAGATCTGTGAGCGGGGTGCGATGGTCTAGTTGGTTAAGACATCCGGTGTACTGAATCGGAAGGTCGCAGGTTCAAACCCTGCTCGCACTCGAATTTTTCTTTCCATGTCAAAAACAGCTATCTACATTATGTAAAAATTCCTCAAAACAAAAGAATCCCCCTTCTAATCTTGGTTAATGACTCACTACACACTTTAAAAATTCACTGCAGTCCGAGAGTAGATATGTTTTCCCTGAATATTTGGGTTAGTAGTATTGATAGTGAGAAAATAATAAAACACAACGTAAACTTTATGTCTGGGCCAAAAAGGCAAACCAATCCTGTTAGCTTAAGAAACTTATTTATTGATTACCTTACTTCCGAATACTCGACTTCTGTAAAAATATTTACTGACGGATCTAAGGACGGCGACAATATAGGGGCTGCGTTTTACGAGTCAGAAGAAAGTTCAATGAAATTTCAAATAAATGCCAGAGTGTGCATAATGGAAGCTGAACTAATCGCGATCGCAGAAGCTCTGTCTTATGTAGAATCAATCCACCAAAACCATATTGTCATTCTCACAGATTCCAGAAGCTCGCTCCAACATCTGGCTCGGTGTACCTCGACCTTTCGAGGAACACCGATAGCATAACATAACACCTATACTGAAAATTATTTTGAAGTTGCAATCTGACGGAAAGCACGTAGTCCTTCAATGGATTCCATCACATATTGGAATCAGAGGCAATGAAATTGTTGATTTATTAGCCAAGCAAGCCATATGTGATGGAATTCGTGTTGACTTCTCCCCTTACTTTGCAAACCTTATACCTAAAATTAAACAGGATTGCTATTCAGTTTGGAAGGAATATTTTAATAAAAGATCTCGTGAAAAAGGAATCTGGTACAAAACGATCCAGCCGCATCCCTTGAACTCGCCGTGGATAGATAACCAGTTGTTGAACAGATGTTATACCGTTACTGCATTAAGACTTCGTTCCGGACACATACCGTGTAATAAGTTCTTATACCTTATGGCAAAATCAACAACAGACAAGTGTGATTATTGTAATAACTCCGTTGATGATGTTTATCACATATTGACAGAGTGTATCCGTAACAAAGAATTGAGATGTACATTAGATTGTAAGCTTGGAGAAATAGGTTACTGCAACAGTGTTCTGGCTGCGCCGCTTTCTGACGAAGCTAGAGCACTTTACAGACTAGCTATGCTAAGATTTAGTTGATTTACATTGTATTATTTGTTAAAATTTGTAAAGCCTACCAGGGCGGCATAATCGCATGTGCGACAAAGCCCTTTTTACTAGAATTAAAAAAAAAATCGAGTTACCAGACATTCTAAATTATTTTAATGGCACATTCCCCCCCCCCCCCCCTCCGCACTTCCAATTACGGCCAAAGAAAAGATGGATGAATTGTGTGAGGAATGATATGTAAGAGAAAGGAGTAAATGATGCCGTGACGTCTGACAGGGGAGAGTATTCAAGAAGAAAACGTGTTGCGCCGACCCCAAATGAGACAAGGGCAGCAAGAGGGTGATGATGATGAATAGTAGGTACTTAGGTAGTATGATGGTAGGTCTAATGATGTATTTGTATCACGTAGGTGAGTGACGAAAGTGCTAAAGAAACGATGGATGGACTGGGTGAAGGATGATATAACTAGAAAGGAGGTGACTGCTGAGTGACAAGTGATAGAGAAGTATAGAAGTAGAACACGTGCTACGCTAAACGCAAATGAATTAGGATAAGGACAGAGGAATCACGACTTGTATCATGTATAAAAATATGTCATGTATTAACGTTATTCGGTAATGTATTGTTAACTATTCGGTTGCCTTTTTAATAAACCGACTTCAAATGACAACATATACAACAGATTACTAGTCTTTAGTAGCAGTGATAACGTAGTTGTGTGACCGTCGGACTACCAAGTCATAAGTCTCAAATTCGAACCCAAGACACGCGCCTCTTATTTTTCGAATTCATCTGCGTATTGTCTAATTAGCACTTGCTTCGCTGAAGGAAAAACATAGTGAGGGAACCAGCATGCCATAGAGATATGCCTCGGCGGCATGTAAAGCCAAGTCAGAGGCCCATAGGCAGCATAAAAACTCTGACATCAGGTTAGGCACTAACCACATGATGAGAAGAGATGTAAGTGATAAATGTACAGTTATTTTAGCTCTAAATTTCAGTTATTGTCCTTAAAATTCAATTCAATTCTTGGTAGCTCGTGCCAGATCCAGAGTTTCAGAAAAAAAAGCACGTAATAGATCTTTGACAGTCGTTACAGGTAATCAGTGGCCCAGAAGTCTGACAACCAGTCTTTCCAAGGGGTATCGTGGTACTAACTGGGTTGTAAAGGTCAGATAGGCAGTCATTTCATGTTAAATACTGGTGCATCCGGTTAGACTGGAAGCCAACACCAACATTTGGGAAAAGGCTAGGCAGATGGTAACGAAGGTTGCTCTTGTGTTGTTTCCACAATTTCCACTGACGAGTCTGTCTTCTCGTCACTAGGTTGCTGATGTTTTGCTGCTGCTTGAGGTGGATTAACTGAGAAAGGGCTGTAATTTGTAGACCTTAGACACAACGTACCTACAGACACTAAGGTTACATAGGCTAAGCCTTAGTGTCTTGGTGAACACGCGGGTTGAAAAAAACAATAAAAACCATCTTTTAGAGTACTTTTATTGGTTATGCAGAGGTTATGAAATATTAATGAGATATTAATAACAAAAACTAAAAAATACTATAACTATTGATATGTACACAATCAATAGTTATTCTACACAATCCACTGGGCTACAATTTACTTTTGATCACGTGATTTCTAAAACACACAGTTTTACTTATCTCTATAACTAAGACGGAAAACATTATTTGGCTTTAAAACCCATATCTGTGCCCATATTATTATCCAGTCTGTGCATCATTTACAAGAATGCGCGTAACCGCTTGACACTTCACGCTCTATTGGTGATGTTTTTCAAAAAGATAAGGTGCGTAAGCATTCGCAACCGTCGTGCTTATTTCAGATGGCATTTATTAACACCTACCGTGATCTGTGGGTGTCATACACGCGACGGGCATACAATGTCCTGCGCGTTCAATTTAATAACGCCTTCTAGATGCTGTTGGGACTGCCTTGGTGCTGTAGTGCGTCAGGAATGTTCTTTGAGGTTTGCATAGTTGGTTTCCACGCTGTCATGCGAAAGAAAGCGGCTTCCTAACTACAGCGCCTGCATGGTAATGACAACAGCATTTTGAACACGGAACAGAATTTCTGTTCCGTAATTTTGAAGCTTATGGCTTATGATGATGATAAAGGTAAAAATATTGATAGGCGGGGGCGGCATTTTTCAGTTTTTGCCCCGCCTCGAAATAATTTAAGATGCGGGGCACGGCTTGCCCCCCCCCCCACCCCTAGATCCAGGGCTGGAGCTGCCCAACTGAATGGGGACAGTCATCTTGTCTGAATGAGTTATAATGAGTTAAGGTTTATAATTAGGGAATAATCTTTGAAACTCCTGTTCTGATTCCGAAATTCACTAATGGGAAGCTTCGTTAACCCCGGGTCATAGTCATATATTTAATACATTTCTGGCCATAACGCGAGCAAAGCTGCGGGCAAAAGCTAGTCTGGCGTTCGATGGCTCCGTGGGGACCATCCGTGGCGTTCTGATATTATTGCTTGTCGATGACTTGGGTAGTCTTGTCGACGTGCTGGTCGGCGCGGTGTCAACACTTCGTGTGTCATTTGACTGTGTAATCGCGTGTTACGCACAGATATCTGGTTAACTGATGCATCCCATTCGCACAAAGCAATTTTTTTTCGCCGCGGCTCAAGATTTTTCGCAATATTGTCTTTCTTTTGAACCTTAACGTCTTGAACTTCTCTTTCCGTTTCCCTGCCTTTCTCAGCCTCATATTGTTGAAGGATGTCGATGCTCCTTTGGAATTCTACTTCGGCGATTTGTCTTTTCTTCTGTGTCGACTTGATTTGCGTTGTTGGATTATTCTTCTCAATATCATTTAGCTTTTGGGCTTTAATTTCGTTAATTTTTTGGAGTTTAAGCTCGACGTCAATTTTCTTCTTAGCCTCTTGTTGCCGCAAATGTTTAATGCTATTTTTTAATTCTTTTTCCAGAACTGTTAAAGTGTTTTGCATTGCTATAATTTTCTTTTCAATATTTTCTTTCTCCTGGGCATGAATTTCGTTAATTTTTTGATGTTTGGCTTCTAATTCGCTTGTCTTCTCAGCCTCATAAAGTCGCATAATTTCAATGCTCTTTTTAAATTCTTCTTCCTTTCCAGCTAACATGTCTTGCATATTCTTAATATTTTTCTGCGTTTCCGTTTCCTTCTGAATAAGATATTCATTCATTTTTGTTAGTTTAGCTTCAATTTCGTTTTTTGTCTCAGTAAGTTTTAATTTCATAATTCTTAACTTTTGCTCCTTATCGTTTTTCATTTTTTGAATTCTCTTATTAAAATACCTTTTCTCCTTAGCTTCGTGTTCTTCCATTTCTTGAATATTCTTATCAGTGGCTTCTTTCGCTTTAGTTAGCGATTTTTCCATTTCTTCAATTTTTCTCTCTATATCGGCTTTGGCTCGAGCTTCATCTGCTTTAAGTTTTTTAGTCCCCTTGTCTACTGCAGATTTCATTTCCTTTTCTTTTTCTTTGAAAGCATTTATATTTTTCATAATGTTACCTATTTCCATAGATATGTTTTCCTCAATTGTTTTAACATTCTCGTCTAGTTCAGTATTTTTCTGTACCATCATCTTCTTTAACTGTTCAATATCTTTCTCTAATAGCCTATTCCTTTTTTCTATCTCCTTTGTTTTGTTATCTATTCTCTGTGTCAGTCGCATTGATCTGAGAATATTTTTTATCCTTGCCGATTTTTCATCCTGAGAACAAACAAAGAAGCATTATATGAAGTAGCTTGACTTTGTAGAGCATCGTGTCTGCTATAGTAGGAACGAGTGAAGTGAACTTGTGCACCCGGATACGGAATGTACATTCTATAGGCATTAATGCAAGATATGACTTATTTTCCTTGTAAAATGTTTTAATGAAAGCCTATGAGTATGGATAAGATATGCATGGAAATCGGTCAAAAACCTGATAATTGCTGTTAGTATTGTTGTCATTACGTTATAATCTTTTAGGATACCTATCTGTTATTAAGTCTGCTTAATCGATTCTGAAAAGTTAATCTACAGGTGACAGTAAAAGGTCTTCGAGTGCGTCAAAGAAAATCACAACGTAAATTAGCACTTGGAGATATCTATACTATAATATTATAGAGAGGTGCAGTTTGTGGGTTCGGAATGTTCGTATGAAGGGGTAATGTCCGGAACCACAGATTGGATTTCGAAATTTATCCACGAATTTTTATAGGCTATATTTAAAACGTTCTCGTGGGGTAACTACCGACCTACACTCGAGCGAAGCCGTGGGCAATAGCTAGTATTTGTGCCCGGTTGATGGCAAACACCGGCTCACGTAATTTGGGTGTACCTACTATTAGGTACACCTCTGCCTAACCCATCAGTGATTACATACGTGATGTTATGTTATGTTGTGCTATCAATCTTAGTGTCTACGGACACGGGAAACGCACGCGTCTCCTGTCAAGTTGCATCTCGACGACTCGAGGCTTCACACACCTCCTCTAATATTCGTTCTCGATGAAGATCCATGTGGCTTGTGGTCACGGGGTTAGGGGATGAATTTTCAAAAACTCTTTCTTAGTTCACACTATCGTTACGTTAAGAAGTCTTGTACATTTTATGCTTTTAGACCTGGCTTAGACTGAGTTTTTGCGTTGTCTGTCAGTAAACTTGTGAATAAATCTGAGGTTTGTGTCAGGTCTTACCTTATCCGAGAGTTTACCGAAGTTGATGAAGTTACTTATATTGCCGGTGTTAGCTTTTCTATAGGCGAGGTATCGAAAAAGCTCTACGTCTACATCACCATGGTCAGCGTCAAGCAACCGCTGGATATCAGGGTCGTTCAACTGGAAATAACGAGAATGTTTGTTCATTTACTCCTGGAATAGAAGTTGATGGATGAATACAAATGTTGATGGGTGGAGAGACCAAAGAGATGATGGATGGTTTGTGTAAGGGTGTTACCACACCAGTCGATCGATGCCATCGAACTTGCCCTAAGGAATGATATGAAAGAAAGAAAGGAGTACCTAAATAGCGGTGGCGGTTGACTAGTAAATATCAGAATAAAATTATATTGCGTAAAGAGAAAAGTCCGAATTTTTTTTCGGATATCTTATTTATGGATCTGGGAACCCTAAAAAGAGTAGGCTAAAAAATTTTTGACTTACGTTCTCCGTCAAGCTGCCCAAATCGAAAGGTTGATGAACAGGACTGGCTAATTGACATTTTTCTTTGAATTTATCTAAGAAATCAGCGAGTTGCTCTGGAGTTAATGCAGGTTTCTGATCAGCCATCTGGAAATAACGAAAATATTTTGTAGACAATAAGACAAGGTAAATTTCTTATTACTCAACTGAATAATTCTTCAGGGGTTATTGTTATTGCATCTTTGGGAGCAGCTTGTACACGTAATATTGGTACCTACCCTAAAATCGTAAACAAAGAATTGAATACATTTTCCGCCGTGATACAGTTTTCACTACAGTGACGAGGTCAGTGCGAATCAAGCTCAAACAACCGCTTAACGTACACAGGTACATATATTTATGATTATAATCATAAGGGAATCTTCTAGTTACGGAGATATTGGGGGTCAAAGTTTCAACTTTTTCATAAGTTTTTTTTTTTATTATTGAATGTTTATAATATATGATTTTTGCTTTAGTCATCTCCAGGACCCCTGTACTATTCAATCCATCCATCAGATCAATGTTTTGAGTGTGTTACATTGAGGTGTACCTAATAGTAGATTTAATAGGGAGCGAGCTAATTGCCATCACTCGTATCTAAAGCTAGACTGCTGCGGGGCTATTACTAAGATAAGCCTGAATTCCTGACATCGTACACAGAACACGTCATACGCATTCAGAATATGGAATCGGCAATTTTATCTTTGAGTGCTTGCGTAGGTAATTCGTTTGCATCATAAGTAGAAGATTATCGAACTGTTTATATTATTTTGTTTTGTTCCGGTCTTTCCTCATACCACGCACTATCTTATACGCAGAAAACATAACATCACGCCTGTAATCCCCGAAGGGTTAGGCAGAGGTTTATACAGGGTGCAAGGGACAGAGATGCGGAAACGGTTTCTACGTATTCAGTACATCATTCTGAAACCCCATATAAATTTTTCGTTGGTAATTAGAAAAACACGGCTAAAATGTATGTATGGAACAGCTGTATTTTTTTCTATTTCGAGGGGGTACAATGATGTACAAAATACGTGGTAACTGTTTTAACATCGATGTCTCTTTCATCTTGTAAAGCACACCCACATTTTGCCAGTTATGTTTAAGGCCCATGTAATAGGGGGCGAGCCTATTTCCATCTACCAGGCACAAATCCAGAGTCGCAACTGAAAAATTCCTGATGGAAAAACCCAATAACACTTTGCCCGACCCGGGAATCGACTCAGGACGTCTTACTCATCAGTCGCGCTTGGAACCCCTACAACTACATGAACGAGGCAGAAAATAAAAGCCATAAAGTCACCGCAGTACGAAAACTCCGAAGGTATAGTATAGGATGGAAAATGTTCAATGATAAAGTCGTCAAGCAAGCGTTCTGTACAACAAACTAAGTAATACTGGCCAAAATTAAAACAAATGTGTGATAAAGTGAGAAACTTTGACCTTCAATTTCTCCGTAACCAGAAAGTTAGTATGGTCCAGTACAAAAAAAGATCGGAATAACGGTAAGAACCAGTGCCTCTTCGATTTATTAATGGTGTTTTTACAACCCGTTATTAAAATTGAGGTATATGAAACCGTGTGTTAGTGTAGAGGGACAGTAGGTTCTGTCCATTTGCACGACAAATCACTGTTATGTGATGCCTATCGTTAATTCGCTTGGGGTTGTCACAAAGTTATCCCACTAGTGGGACAAAGATAAATTGTATCAATTTAATTTTCACTTTACACTACTAATCGATTTAATACGCTAATCCTATAAAATAATTCAACAAATAATTAAGATACTGAAAATTGAATCAAAATCTGTTCCGTAGTTCAAGAGAAAGACGCGGTCACACAGACAGACTGACTTTAATTTTTTATAAAGTACGTTCTTTGGCTAGTACCTTGTTTATTCCTTTTTCGAAACAGAATGTCTCTAACTCTTGAGTCTACAAAATGTAAACAGGGTGTCGATTTAGTTACCTGTGTCCTTCAAGGAGGTGAGCACGTCGTATTAAGCAACTATGTGACAACTATTTCAAAGAAACTCGTGATAAATATATAAAAAATAGCTTTTCATACACACATTGAAATAATCTAATTTGACGGCACGGTTGGCGCAGTGGCTGAGCGATTGGCTGCTGCGCTGCGTGTCGCGGGTTCGATCCCCGCACGGAACAAATATTTGTATGGCCTACAGGTAGTTGTTCTGGGTCTGGCTGTTTGTGTATGTGAATTTAAATGTTTGTAAACGCACCCACGATACAGGAGAAATTCCTAGTGTGGGGTAAAGTTTAAAAAAAAAAAAATGATATATTATTAATTATTATATGTGTGGGTATGTTTTATTATTCCAAGAATATAACAGAATTCGGTCCCTATTTGTCCTGGAATCCTTAGTTTTTCATTTTATTTTTATTAAAAAAAAATAAAGAATAGGTGTGTGAGCATATAATATTATTTTGCTCAAGGTTAAAAACAAAGCAATTTGAAGAGTTTGAAATTCTGATGCCCTTTAATGTTACTAAATTGTAATATTAGTTATAAGTAGGTATTGCTAATAATCTTTATAAAATAGAAGCAAAGAGGTACTTACGATGCAAAATAATAACAAGAAGACACACACTGTGACCGAAATACACCTGCACTGAACAGCTTTAATAATATTATATGCAGATATTTGGTAGTTAATCAGTTGTAATACTAAATATATAATGATAAGATATGAGTACTAATCTCAATAGCGCAACTTGCTAAAATTAATTCGAATAATCTAAACGAACATTAATCGATTTTTCTAATGGCACACTTCCCTCGCTACCTCTTCTTATGCTCTTAAAGGAATGAATAAAAATAGATATCTTTTTTGTGCTAAACAGGACGCTTAAGAAAAACCGGCCAAGTGCAAGTCGGACTCGCGCATGAAGGGTCCGTACCATCGTAGTAGGAGAGCCCCCCTTTAATTTTTAATTTATTATTTGCTGTTATAGCGGCAACAGAAAAACACATACTGTGAAAATTTCAACTGTCTAACTATTACGGATCATGAGATACAGCCCGCTGACAGACGGACGGACGGACGGACGGACGTACAGTGGAGGTTTAGTAATAGGGTCCCGTTGGTTACCCTTCGGGTATGGAACCCTAACAATCAGCCAAGTTGGACTCGCGCACCGAGGGTTCCGTAAAACTTGTAGGTATTTTATTATTTCTACAAATCTGAATAGTGGAATAGGTACATACAGTTAGGATCTTTCTACTCTTTGCTAAGGCCTTCGACCACTATTTCTTGTACTACTCTTTTACAGAAGCTTGAAACACTTGGGTTAAGAGGAGCACAGCTTCTACTATTGTCTGCTAGCGATCGACAGCAAAGCGTAAAAAATTGGTCTGAATACAAGTTCTGATCTTTCTAATACTTGTTTTGGAATTCCACCAGGCAATATTTTAGGTCCTTCATTATTTTTAATATTTATTAATGACCTGTGCAGCCTGCCAGTCCAAAATTATGTTATAATGTCTTTTGCGGATGACACAGCTCTGTTATTTGCGGCTAAAGCAAGACCTGAGGTCTATAAACATGCTCAGAATGGCTTCAACATTGTGGCTCCAGAATAATCTTCCAAGTCTAAATGCTAATAAAACAAAATACAATCTACATATTTACAATGAGAAATACTAACACACCGCTGACTAACCTAACCATTTATGCTCATAGCACGTACGCTGATACTGCACGTTCTTGCCCTATTTTAGATAAAGCTAACCACCTGATATATCCAGGTGTCAGTATTGACTCTAATCTACTGTGTACTAGAGTGCGCAAACTAATATATGTTTTTAAGAATTTACGTAATATAACCGACTATAAATTAATAAAACAGATTTATTTAGCGTTCTTTCAGTCTATTCCAACCTATTGCATAACATTCTGGGGCGGCGCAAGAAATTCAATTCTTCTCCCTCTAAAACGTGCTCAAAGAGCAATCGTAAAGGTTGCTTTCGTCCTTTTAGATTTCCTACGCACCAACTCTACAAAGCATGCAATGTACTCACAGTACGGCAATTATTTATTCATGATGATGATCATCATCATCTGCCTAGCCTTTTCCCAACTATATTGGGGTCGGCTTATTGTCTAACCGGATGCAGCTAAATATGTTATTATGATGATGATGATAATACTACACCAGCACTCTACGCTTTCCTGTGACCCAGTTCCTTTCGATCTTATTTCTTTTGACGTTGAAGATAACAACCAAGGCATATATCATAATATTGAACTTGGCTCTGGCTTCACATTTATGTTTTTGTTGGGATATTTGTACCTATACTGTGACATCGCAGCTGCGGTGCAATTAAAACCACATAATTATATGCTTTGTGAGGAACGGATTCAATTTCCGGCCGGTCTAGTGCAGATAACAGACTATCAATATACCGGGTGTAAACAGACCCTTCACGTATCCGTCAACCATGCATTCTATACATCAAACTAAGTTTTTTTTTTTTTGTTACCCTGTACTGTCCCACTACTGGGCAAAGGCCTCCCCTAATTTCTTCCATGTGCTCTTTTCCCGCGCCTCCTCGAACCAGCCTTCGCGGTACTGGTCCAGATCGTCTCGCCACCTCTTAAATAATAATAAACTAAGTTACTTTACGCAAAAATTATTGCTGGGAATCGACTTCTTTTTTTGGGGTGATAAATCTCGTCTCACGGTAGGACTCGATGGAAAGCACTCATAGCATTGTGCTGACAAATGGATTGAATAGTACGAGGGTCGTGGAGGTGTGTAAAGTAAAAATCTTACATTAAAAACATGTATTTAAAAAAAAACTTGTGAATAAGTTGGAACTTTGACCCCCAATATCTCCGTAACTAGAAGGTATGGTCTAGAACAAAAAAATGATCGCAGTGACGGGGAGAACAAGTGCCTTTCGTTTATGTTAAGGGTCTATTAACACCCTTTAGAGCCCGGATTGTTGTGGATCCGTCGTTGTTTCTAAGTGCATGTACCATATTTAACGATAAAACGTTTAGTTAATTTAAGAGATACTCGTTATTCTGGGATAATCGTTGTATTAAGTCAAAATGTATGTCCACAATGCTTTTACCCAAGAAGGTGTTACATAACGGGAACACAGCGTTCTGTTGAGTTACATTGTCACTCAAAGGGAAAAAAGAATGTGGCTTTAAGTTACAGTGTTACTAATCGGTAATTTTTTTCCCAATGGGTAACAGTGTAACACAAAATGGTGTAACTCAACGGGAACAAAGGAATAATAAATTGTAGTTGGGTTTTCTATATTAATTATGGTCTTAAGTCGCGGGTAACTTTAATAGCCCGATTTAAAATTTTATGTTAGGTCTTCATTTGCGACATAGATGGCGCTGTATTACTTTTTGCTATGCCACTACAATGTCACTAACAGCTTTTGAACGCAATTTAAATGTGCATTCAGTCTTCGTGGTAAAATTCGTCATTAGTATTATTTTTAATTATTATCAAGGTCTTAGTGTTTTATTTTTAACCGCATTAATAATACTAGGTAGAAAATAAATTGGTACAAATAAATACACGTTACTCAGAAATATCAAATCAATAATGGTATCTTATCGGAGATGAATTACTAATAAAAAACTAGCTATAACGAGCTCATCACAGACCGCGTAGTGATATCAAATATCATAATTTCCAATCAGACGGTGGATTACACCTCGATTGTTTTATCCAACTAGTTTCCAATCAATTATCCACTCCCTAAAATATCATAATGTAACGGTTACAATCATCGAACCATCTGAGTGGAACACAGCATTGTATCAATCTAACCGTAAGCAATGGACCTTGAGATCTCATATTTTTTCCTTCTTGGATTAGTAACTCTTATAAATGGAAAGCCATCTGACAAGGGAGATGGTTCACTAAATATCGATATGTTGAAAGGTCTGTTAAATCACCAAGGTGCCTACGACATAGACCTCAGTCACCACGCAGATGGACCCAGGACTCATCATGAAGATTCAATTCATATTTCTCGTTACGGTGATGATTCACAAGCGTGTGAAGCATCCCGTGAGAATCTTAGAGAACAGGATAACCATCTAACCCAGGAGGATGTTGATAGTCTCAATCAACAATTGGATGGTAAGCCTGTTAGTGAAGCACCATCTGACATAAACAATGTTTTATATTCTGCATTATCCAGGGATGGGAAATGTCTATCAAAATATGCCAAATGTCGTGATGTAAATTTCTTAAGAGATATGATAAGAAACATTAATAACGAATACGTGAATGTCGATGAATTACCAAAATCGCGCAATGAACTTGTGAAGAATTTCGCAAATATTGGCTCCAGATATAGAAGTAATAGAGATTTCAACAGAAGCGTGAGGGATTATTTAAGGTGTATTGGAAATAGATGCAGTTTAAATGATGATCGTAACAGAAACGAGATAGATGATCTGCGTCTTATAAGCAATGAGGTGTCTCGGAGTGGCAGAAGCAGAGAGGAAAATGGCAATCTGCTATGCACAGGAAACAGGTGTGGTAGGAATAGCGAAGACTATAACAGAGATGATACGAATAATCGAATATGTATAGGAAACAGATGTGGCAGAGTCAGAGGGGATTATGACAAAGATGATTCCAATAATCTGCTATGCACAGGAAACGGATGTGGTAGGAACAGAGAAAATCATGTCAGAGATGATACGAATAATTTGATATTATGTATAGGAAACAGATGTGGCAGAGTCAGAGGGGATTATAACAAGGATGATTCCAATAATCTGCTATGCACAGGAAACGGATGTGGTAGGAACAGAGAAAATCATGTCAGAGATGATACGAATAATTTGATATTATGTATAGGAAACAGATGTGGCAGAGTCAGAGGGGATTATAACAAGGATGATTCCAATAATCTGCTATGCACAGGAAACCGATGCGGTAGGAACAGAGAAAATCATGTCAGAGATGATACGAATAATCGGATATTATGTATAGGAAACGGATGTGGTAGGAACAGAGAAGATTATAACGAGGATGATTCCAATAATCTACGATGTACCGGAGATAGATGTGGCAGAAATAGAGAAGATTATTACAGGGATAATACAAACAATCTGCTATGTGTTGGAGAAAGATGTGGCCGAAATATAATAGATTATAATAGATATGATACAGTCCAACTGCGATGTTCAGGAAAGAGTTGTATAAAGGGTAGTAGATACGGCGATGAAAACGTGAAATCGAAGGAACTGCCCACAATATACAAAGAAGTAGATAAAGTATTGAGTGAAATAGCTGAAGTAGAACGCTTTTTAAAAAAACATAATCTTTTAAGAATCAACTAGAGTCAATTAGATCGAAATCGTTGATGTCCTGTTTAAAAAATATATAATTTTGATTATCACACTTGATTTTTAATATTCCGTAGTCCGTACCCTAAGGAAAATCAACGGATCTTTCAACTATAGTAGCACAATAAGACTATCGAACCACGTCCGCAGTTTTACTTCAGAATCGGGCGCGGCGTCTGGGTGGCGTCTGGCGGGCGCTTCTAACATTTTTTTCTTCCGCACGGGTGAGGTGAAGACGCGGCGGAGTCGAGGTGCAGGTACAGAAGTGCGCCGCGATTCCGACGCCATTTTGTTCCGTGCGTAATACGTTTAGAAAAGGATGGAAGCATAGCTGCCGCGTCGTGACACTACATGTAGACGAAGCCTTGACTTACCAGTAGGCGATGCCTTAGAGGCCAGCACCCGAATTGCATACATACTTTTCTAGTATAAAATTTTAACATTAAACATTAGCTCGGCGCAGCGGTGGCCCAGTGGCGGCGGTCCCAACTTACGAGCAGTAAGTCGTGGGTTCGAACGGTGAAGGAAAACATCTTGAGGAAACCTCAAGAACCTCCAGAACCTCAAGAACCTCCTAGAACCTAAGTTCGAAGACATGTGACATCTACCAACTCGTACTGGGCCCGCGTGGTGGCCCATTCCCTCTCATAGAGAGGAGGCCTGTGTCCCAGCAGTGGGAACATTATAGGCTGCTGCTATTAGCTCGGCGGGCACTTCCACGTTTAAAAAAAGGACAAAATAACTTGTCAATTGTAGTTTTGGGGTGCTCTCATCACGCCGTACACAACTCAGCTATCAAGTTTTCATGCAAAATACCTATCAATCAATCAATCATTTTATTGTCAGGCAACTGAGGCCCATAGATAAAAATACACAAAATAATCTTATAAAATAATAAACTAATACATATAAAAACCTTATTAAACCTATGATTTCTGAAAAATTCACTGGTCTCCCCGGACCTTAATCTTAATAAGGGGTGTAAAAACACCATTAACGAAGCCAAGAGCCACTTGTTATTCGCGTTATAACTACATACCATAGACTTCATTGGTTCACAGCAAACAATTTAGTGTTAAATGAAAAAAAAACGAAATGCGTAAGATTTGCTTTACCGAATGTTAAAAGTAGCGATTATGATATAGTATTGAATAAAGAGAAACTTGAATTTGTAGATAAAACGGTTTTCCTGGGGATTACGCTTGATTCAAGGCTACAATGGGGTTCTCATTTAACATCTCTTGCGGGGCGGCTAAGTTCAGCAGCGTTTGCTATAAGAAAAATCCGTCAATATACTGATGTAGATACCGCTAGACTGGTCTATTTTAGTTACTTTCATAGTATTATGTCTTATGGCATTTTAATGTGGGGACGGGCTGCAGACATTGAGTCTATATTTATTCTGCAAAAAAGAGCCATCAGAGCCATATATAATCTTCGTAGGCGCGATTCTCTAAGGGAACTGTTTAAGGAAATTAACATCATGACGCTACATTGTCAATACATCTACTAAAACATAATGTATGTAAGAAAAAATCTACATCTTTTTAATAAAAGAGGTGACAGACACAGTTACAGTACTAGAAATAGAGACCAATTAGTTCAGCCAGGCTTCAGACTCGCTAAAGTAGACTCATCTTTCATGGGGTACTGTTTGAGATGCTATAATAAAATTCCACAAAGTATTCTTGAACTGAATGAAACGAAATTTAAAACATGCATTAAACGCACACTATGTAAGAAAGCATATTACAAGTTGGACGATTATATCACTGATAAAAATGCTTGACTCAATGCCGGTCCTGTTCCACAAGAACAGGGGCGCCTAAATTGATAGCATTAAATAGTATTGTTGGAGCTGCTGAAGATTGTATAACTATCTTTGCATTGTATAGATTCAATCTCTTTTGTATTATATAGCCGCCTAGCCCATATTGTGCGAGTACTATGTACTAGAAAGCTGTCATTCGCTGGAAACCTGCGTCTTTTCTTGACTTGAATGTGCCCTGGCGGTTAGGAGTATGTCATGCTCACTCAAATGTCTCGCTGATGGTGGTACGTGTGTCGGATCATTTAGTTCCCTTCAAAATGGTGTTGAATGGTGCTCATACATGCGTCGTGTTCGTTAACGGGCGCTGTCAGTTGTGACTGGTCATCTCTTATTTGCCACGGCTTATTTGAATTAATTATTTTATTTTTGAATTGTTTTTACTATGGACACTTTTAACGTACACATCTTGCTGCATCGTTCTCACATAATGTACCATCTCAAATGAATGATGTAACCAAGGTTTTGTTAAAGTATTCTGATTTAAAAGAGTGTCCATGGAGTTTCTTGCCCGTTCTTCTCCATAGAGATCTACGTTAGGGAATGGGCAACTACAGTACTTTCACAGTTTTTGTGCCTTGTGACTGGGACTGTAGCCTTATTTTACTGTTGCCTTTGTTTCGACAATTCAAAAGTGCCTGTAACTGGCCTACTTGAAATAAATGCTTTGATTTTAATTTTGATTTGATTTTGACTTATAAAAAAACACAGATAGAAAGGCTTATAGTCTTATAGGACTTTAGATGTCGGCAAACTAGCGCAGGAGTTTGGTGGTGTCTAGGGGAAGCCTTACAGAGATGATAGTTTCTGGCTCGCCAATTGATTGATTTAAGGTTTTTAATTTTTGTTATGTGAATGTCTTGTTATTGATTTTGTATTTCGATTATATACAACATTATTGAATTTGATAATGATTAATAATTGTGTATTTCGTTATGAATTTATTGTAATTGTGTTTTGATTTGTTTACTATTTTTTATTTAATTAATTATGTTATGCTATGGACAATTTATATTCTGAATTAAACGTTTTAATAATAATAATTATACATATATGACTAGCGACCCGCTCTTGCTTCACACAACGCCACCTATCGGGTCCAAAACTATATCTAATGTAGCCTATATTTTAAGTTAAGCATCTAGCAGTAGACCGGTGAAACCTGCGTTCAAATCCATGCAGTCGTTTTTGCGTGATGCGCGTATAACATACAGACAGACCACCCATCCTTTTTTAATGTCTTCAATGTACAGACATCGGCCTGTTACAATTTTATTATAATAATGTAATATACATATAGATGCTCTGTGGTTATTTAAGTGTGTGGTACAAAGCATGAAACTGAACAACTTTCTCCATGGCATCAACATCGTTTTCGCGAAAAAAAAATCTAAGGAAAAACTTAAGTTTGATGGCTTGTACCGCACTTTTAAAAATGCCACCTTTCTATTGTTGAATATTCAGTAGCTTGATTTGTACTTACGGTGCAAAATATAATACGACGTCCTCTTTTGTCGACAACGAAATTAACTATGCGGCTATGCATCTGTGTGTTTATGCAAACTGCAGTACTTATTTAGATAAAATCAATTGCTCTTATAGAAATAAATACACTTATGTGTATCAATCTACTCACTTATTTATTTATTTATTGGAAACTGAACAGCTTATTATTAATATGACATTTTAAGTGAAATTTCACCCCACTATCAACGAAAAGCACAATGCAGTTGCGACAAAGTAACTAGAATCTTAGTCTGCATACACTGAACATTGACAGCGAGATGATGACAATTATCTCTTAAGCCAATAACAGAGTTTCACGACATTGACAAAGCTAGGCTAACTAGAAAGTGGCTAAAAGAAAATAAAGAAATTAATACAGTGCAAAGTAATGTGGGATTGTTGACACATTGTTTACAAATCTTAGTCAGAATATTTAAGTGATAACATGACCGATTAAACATTGGGAAAAAGCACAGTGTCGTAAAGTCCGATATTGAGAACGTGCTTTGTTGAATATAATATAAATAAGAAAAGAATACCCATACAAAAAAGAGTAGGTAAATATTAGAAAGGGTTATAATTATATTTCATTATTTTAAGTTTTAATTTTAATTTATGAATCTCGTTTATGAGTACTGCCTTGTTGGTGTAGTGGTCGTAAGCGTGACCGCTGAGCATGAGGCCCTGGGTTCAATTCCCAGGTCCGGCAAGGTGATATTTTTGGATTATCTTCCAGGAAATTCTCAGTAGCAGCTCGAACTTTGAGTGTGCCTGGTTGATGGCAATAGGCTCGCCCCTTATTATCGTATCTAAACGTTGCAACCGTTACTGCACGAAAAATTCGATTCGATTTTGAATTAAAAGCGTAAAGGTACCTACATGTCCATTGCAGATTTGAATCAAATTCGGTCAAAAATCTCATTCACCTTAATTACCCATTTTGAACACGTCATTATTTTTTGAGGTTACATATCAGAAGCCCAGTAGGTAACATAGTCGGATTATATTGATTGTAAATACAACAATGAACAAGGTGGCCTAATGACTACCAAAAACAATTCATCTGCACAGCGGTTACCGTCTTCGCAGGTATCATGCAGGTGCTAAAGACACGGAAAACCATTAATTATTAACCATTCCTAAAGTTTGAGTGCTGATTTTTGCACTTGATCTCATCATCTGTCTAGCCTTTTCCCAACTATATTGGGGTCGGCTTCCAGTCTAACCGGATACAGCTGGATATCAGAATTTTACATGGAGCGACTGCCTATCTGACCTCCACAACCCAGTTAGTACTGGGTAATACGATACCCCTTGGTAAGACTGGATGTCAGACTTTTTTTGGGCCACTGACTAGGTACCTAACGACTGTCAAAGATCTACAAATGACAGCCGGGACCAACGGCTTAACGTGCTTTCCGAGGCACAGAGGAAACACGGTATGTAATGGGTGGTCACCCATCCACAGACCAACCTAGGCAAGCACGGCTTAACCTAAAGATCGACCAGAGCGGCTGTTATTATTTGGCCACGAGCTCCTCTATTTTTGCACATGATCTATTGAATATTAAAAAATCTGGAAGATAGACACTTCCAAAGTGGTAAAATGTGTCCCCCCCCCCTCTAATTTCTAAAGGGGAAAATGAAAAAATGTAGGATCGTAAAAAAAAGTTTCAACGAAAATTGGTTTGAATAAGATTTGATGTTTAATTTTTGAGAAATGGGACTTTTTCATCAACCTGACGCAGTAAATTTGTTTTTCATTAACATACTATGGAAAACAAATTTAGTTTTGCTGTTGAGTGTAAAATAATACAACATATGAATGGGCCTTCAAAATATTTTTATTATGTTGTTTGGTGCTACGGAACCCTGTGTGCGTGTGAGTACGACTCGCACTTGGCCGGTTTTTTACCTTCTCCCACGATTGTTTTTCGCTTCAGTCGCGATGCAAACGCAATTCAACATTGATATAGAAATAACTGTGAACACTAGAAAGAAGGATACTTTTGGTCACAGTCGTTTGAATCTACGGTGTGGAGGGACCCCGACGCGAAAACGGTTACCACGTAGTACAGTACATTTGTGAGCTGATTTTTTTTAAATAACCGATAAAGAATTTCTCAGAGGGGGGCTCAGAATGAAAACGTGGTAACCGTTTTCGCGTCGGTGTCCCTTCCACCAGTAGCGAAGGGTCTATTTTTGTAAGAGGTAAGACGGAGTACATTTCTTTAATGTGATTATATTATTTGTCTATAGAATACTGACTGTGCCTTATTCAAAGGGAAGCCGGTTGGAATCGAGTTTTATGGAACCTTCGCCACTGCTTAGCATTTTAGTACTAACTCTCTAACAAGAAATATGTAAGCTCAGGCGATTCTCACAGTTTTTTGGCGACTTATTTTAAAAAAAGAACAGTAAGACCACTTTAAGTTTGAAGGTCAAGGTGGCGTGCGCTGCTTGTCAAGAAAAAACGCATCGATATGTCAAACTTGGTCATTTAATTAAGTTCAGTATCCTCCTGCCTGCACAGATAACTTGGTTAAATCTAATTTGATTAAAATGACAGTTGCCAAACTAAAGGGACGACCGCTTCAATGAGTCCTGCGCCTTGTGTCATCAAAGGCACATTAAGCGTTCACAAACTCCTAACAACATCCAACAGTTTATTTGCTTTAAAATAACCATAATCCACGCAGGTATTACGATACTAATTGAACCAATACGTGATCAACCTTCAGAATATTTCATATAAATTGATACCTTCGCGAGGACTCATTAAAGCGGTCGGTCTGTAGCAGTTTTGCAAATACACTAACACAAAAAATGCATATTTATGCAGTAAGTATTTTAAGCTAGCTATGTAAATAGGGATATTAATTGGGGCCAATTACATTAAACTATAACAAAACAGTTTTTATAAAATTATCGGCTTGATTTAGTGTACATCCTGACAGGCGACAGCTGTCATTTCAATCAAGGCAAAAGGGGATAGGCCCTCGGCTCCTGTTTCAAAATAATTAAACAGTTTTTACAAAAATAAACCATACGATGTGTCCTTAGTTCTAAATATTAACTAAACGATCTTACACACTTAATTAATTTATTGATTTTTACTTATAAAGCTTTCGCGACTCACCTGGAACATGTAGTAAGATGAAGGATAAAAATGTCTATAGCCGTAACACGCACGTGGGTCAGTGCGGATTGGTGGATCACACAATGTCTATAAAATTAATGATGTCTTCAAATGCAACTCCTGAGTGGTCAGTTTTACAGTTTGTCAACATAATTATTTTGTGTTTTAGTTTTTATTGAATACCCAGTCACGAGGTTATAATGGGTGTAGAAAGATCCTTCACGAAGCCTAAAGGCACTTTTTTTTAATAGTAGTTTTAAATGTAACTTAACTTACCTCCATGATCCCTATACTATTCAATGCACCCATCAGCATTCGTTTTTAAATGCGTAACTTTAAGTTCTAGTATTCACTCACTTATGTAAAATTAGGTGATCTATGAAAAGAGTTGTGGGTGCTGCATTCTTCCCTTAATTATTTATTTACTTTATTACATTTTTACACAATCCTTTTAAAAACACAATATAAATTTCATTTAAAAATATAAATCAATGTAGCCCACCGGTATCGGGAACAGGGTCAAAGCTACGCGGTCAGGGCTCCAGAGAATGGAACCCCCTAACAATACGAGCCGTGTCCAGGAGTACCACTTTCTGAATCAAGCCCTTGATCCAGCTGCCTAACTTAAGAGCCTCCTCAGGTTTGCTCGAGGCTCTTGGCAATCAAGCCATTGGCTGAAACGACTATCGTGACAATAATCGCATAGTCCACATCAGACATAACGACAACCTCGCGAGCCAAATCAAGGTACTTGATTTGCTTATTTTTCTCGGCTTTCACGAGGTTCTCGTCGAGTGGGACCGTTATGTCAACAATCATTGCGCGCTTCTCTAATCGATCCACCGTCACTATATCGGGCTTATTGGCTACAATACTCCTGACAGTGATGATGGATTGATTCCAGTACAATGTGAAATTGCCATTTTCGAGAACTGGGGCGGGCACATACCTATAGTACGGCAATTCCGATTCCACAAGGCTGTATTTTAGAGCAAGTTGCTGATGGATAATCCTGGCTACAAGGTTGTGTCTATGCAAGTACTCTCCGTGAGCTAGACGAGAACACTCGGAGATAATGTAACGAATTAATTGTAAGTTATTTTATGTCATGTTTCTAATATCGCATAATGAAGCTGTTTGTTGTTACTATTTGATAAAATAAAATAAAGGTACTATAAAGGACAGCTACATTATCCCCGAGTGTCAAAGCGTTCCCGTCCAATAATTTCAAAGTGAGCGTGCCGCGGGCAAATCTAATTACATTACTAAGTATCTAATTAATATCATCTGGTTGGTGGTGGTTCGAGACTCTTAATCCATTGCTGTGTTTTCTTGTCCGGTTGATACATTTAATTTCTCCTTCAGCGACCTGATCCTCTCCTCTTCCTTCTTTAACTTTGTCTCTGCCCTTTCTAAAGTCTCGGACAGCTTCTTGTTTCTCAAATCTTTACGAGCTTGCGCTAGTTTCGCCTTTTCTTGAGCTACTTTTTTCTTCAGACGTTCAATTTCCTTATTCTCTGGTTTTTTCTTTTTCATTGGTTTTTTCTTGTCCTGCAATGAATCAAAAATATTTGTTTTAGTACATAAATATCTAGTGTCAGGTGGCGAGACGAGCATGTCACGGAGCATGGAAACAGTAGAAGATAGTTAACCTCCGCTGGTAGAAAAAGATAGAAAAAATACAAACAAGAGGCTAATAGTAGGGGGTCGGTTTCGGAGCAAACGGATGCAGCTTAACACCAGATTATACAAGGAGCGACTGCCTCTCTGACCTTCACAACCCATAAGGAAGACTGGTGGTCAAGCTATCGGGATACTGGCAATCCGTAAAAAAATAACAATCATATTAGATTGACATTAGCCACCGAAAAACTTTAAATGTCAATTGTATTGAATGCCATTGTAGAAATCCGAAACTTTAACAATTATCACTTGTCCAAGACTCTAATAGCTAGAGTTAGCTTTTAGTAAAAAAAAACACTTTTTAAAACAAGTTTATTTTCTTTTTCGTATTCTTCTCAGCAAACCCTGTTAATGGATACCCATATCTAACGTAAACACACACACAGTTCGTTCGTCTTACGTCACCGTAAGACGTTATTAATGGAACGAAAATTTCGAGAACTGTGAGCGGGGTGCGATGGTCTAGTTGGTTAAGACATCCGGTGTACTGAATCGGAAGGTCGCAGGTTCAAACCCTGCTCGCACTCGAATTTTTCTTTCCATGTCAAAAAACGGATACCCATATCATTGGGTGCATAAAAAATAACTCGTTCAACATCACTTAGCTAACAATGCATTGTCTTCTAAAGTAAACGTATATGCAAAATTGTAGCTCAATCGGTTGTGGATAACTGTTTCAAAATTCAATTGCAAGATTTGGCTAAAAAAAAAACAAAAGTAGGTTACCTATTGCAATATTGCAAGTTAAATATAAGCTTATGAAAAGTTCTGGAGTGGCGACCGCGGACCGGAAGACGTTGCGTTGGAAGGCCTCCCACTAGGCCTGGTGAAGGTTGCGGGGATCCGTTGGATGCGAGACGCACGGGACCGGTCAATGCGGCGACACTTGGGGAGGCCTATGTCTAGCGGTGGACGTCTTTCGGCTGAAATGATGATGATGAAAATGTCTTACGATGTCTAGGCTGATACTGCTCGCACCGCCGCCGCCGCCGTTAAGTATATTTTGCGCGGCAGCATTAAGAAGAAATTGTTTAAAATACTCTTTCACTTCCTCCAGGGCAGTCACAGATATGGGACCAGGTTCTGTCATCTGGAAATAGAGAAAACAGCCTGTTTTATAGAATACCAATAACAAACATTTATTAGCAATAGTTATTTATGGCGTACCTAATTTTTGACGGCACGGTTGGCGCAGTGGCTAAGCGATTGACTGCTGCGCTTTTGTCGTGGGTTCGATTCCCGCACGGAACAAATATTTGTATGGCCTACAGGTAGTTGTTCCGGGTCTGGCTGTTTGTGTATGTGAGTTTAAATGTTTGTAAGCGCACCCACGATACAGGAGAAATTCCTAGTGTGGGGCAAAGTTTAAAAAAAAAATACCAATACCTACAAGTATACATGGTATAATAGAATACACGCAATACCTACCTAGAGGCGGGATTCGAACAGACATTACACCGGACCACTTTTTCAAGGTCAAAAATATAGAGGCTTTCCAAAACATCGCATTGGCTAACGCAATTCGTTTGAAGATACAGTTTTTTTTTCCGACCTATCAGACAAATTTTTCAAACATACAAAGCAATGGATTGAAAACACTTTTGTGTAGCGTTTCATAGAATACACCTACTACTCTCAAAATCTCAACTGTGTGGCGCCAACAGTCTCAGAGTTAAATGGCTGTGACATGCGGACGGACAGACAGACAGACGGACAGGACGAATCTACAGGGTGTAACAGAAAGGGTATAGTCATATGAAAGGATATGCTGCAGACCATCAAACTGAACAACTTCCTCCGTGGGTCCAATATCGTAAATGCGAAAATTGCAGCTGTCCCATACATTTGGGTCGAGTAGGTAGGTACCTATTGAAATTTAGTATGGGACAGCTGATATTTTTTCGCATTTACGATATTGGACCCGTGGAGGAAGTTGTTCCAGTTTGATGGTCTGCAACATATCCTTTCATATGACTATACCCTTTCTGTTACACCCAGTATGGGTTCCGTTTTTGCTATTTGGCAACGGAACCCTAAAAAACTATGTTAATCTACAATGTTCGTAACAGCATAACATTAAAATCAATACAGTAGGTGACAATTCAAGTTATATTTACAGCCACCCCGTAGGTAACACAATACGTATAGTGTGACCACTTCGTGTGAAATACAAGGTGGCGTTGTCAAGGAAACTTGCATCAATATGTCAAACTTGGTAAGTACATTTATTTTAGTTCTGCGTTGTCTAGCCTGCACAAATAAGTTGGTTGAAGTGCTCGCGAATGAACGAATATCAGGCACTACACTAATCTACCGTAAAAAACATGAAACAGCTTTGTGG